>CM075685.1:20503125-21801250 GCA_037954025.1 Phaseolus coccineus | reverse complement strand
ATTTGCTTTCTGAATCTCCAGCAAACCAGTTTTCCAGGATGCCTTGGCTGCTTTGAGATTTCTCCTTGGATTTCTTCTTTCTATGTGAAGAGGATGCCATGCTTAATCTGTTGTTGTCTGCACCTATTCACCAGAACCCAACTAGAAAGAAAGTCAGTAAATGTTCGCATTATCACATAAAAACTGAAGCAAAATTAATAGAACAAAAGTTTTGAACTTGGACAGCTTGTGAAAGGGATGAGAAAATGTGAAACTGATTGTTCAAGAACAGAATTATATAGGGTTTTAGTCAGATTTCAAGAATCACGGGTAATGCAAAATCAATAAAAGCATATACAAATAAGATTTTATTCTTGTGTGGTACAGCAGGTGAAGTTTTGAATGAAGCAAGAATATATTGGAAACATGTTTCAGCTTATCAAGTCAAATATGTTACATAATCAAAGATATCAAATCAGTTAGGATATCCACACATGAATGCCATAAAGCAATTCTGAAACAAAAAAACAACATGTTAAAGCGCAAGATAACAGATTTTAAAATATCACTGCAGTGGACAATTTAGGCTAATTATACCCAATTCGTTTAACAAGAAATAAAACCTATCTTTAGCAAGAGGTTTGGTAAACAGATCTGCCAATTGGAATTCAGTACTAATGAATTTAATATCACAAATACCATTAGCTATATTTTCTCTTAGGAAATGATGTCTAATTTCAATATGCTTAGTTCTAGAATGCAAAACTGGATTCTTAGATAGATTTATGGCACTAGTATTATCACAGTTGATAGGTATTTTGTTTAAAACAATTCCATAGTCACTTAGCTGTTGCCTTAACCACAATGTTTGAGCACAGCAGCTTCCAGCAGCTATGTATTCTGCTTCTGCTATAGAGAGGGCAACACATGCTTGTTTCTTGCAATGCCAAGAGATTAGGCTTGATCCTAGTATGTGGCATGTTCCACTTGTGCTCTTCCTATCAACCTTGCATCCTGCAAAATCAGAATCTGAAAAACAGTTTAAGTCTAAAGAAACATTGTTAGGATACCATAGTCCAACATCTTTAGTCCCTTGCAAGTATTTCAGAATTCTCTTGGCTGCATTGTAATGAGATTCCCTTGGATCATATTGATATCTAGCACCTAAGCACACAGCAAACATGATGTCAGGCCTGCTAGCAGTTAAGTACAATAAGGATCCAATTAAACTTCTGAATATGGATTGGTCAACAGATTTTCCTGCACAGTCTTGGTCTAGTTGACAGCTTGTTGCAATTGGAGTGCTGATTGCTTTGCATTGATCCATATCAAACTTCTTAAGCAGCTCCTTGCAGTACTTTTCTTGACTTATGAAAATCCCATCCTTGAGCTGTTTCACTTGCAGACCAAGGAAGAAATTCATTTCACCTAACATTGACATCTCAAATTCACTCTTCATTGTATTGACAAAAGCTTCACACATTTCCTCATTTGTTGATCCAAAGATTATATCATCTACATACACTTGCACAAGTATAATGTCTTCCCTTTTCTTCTTTATCAACAAAGAGCACATCATGAATCACCAAGATGCTCTCATCTCCTATGGATCCTCTTCCAAGTATTCTTCCTTTGTTGTTATCTCCATAGGTGACATGACCCTCTTGCTTGAAGGATATTCTCAGGAACTTTGATTTGTCCCCTGTCATATGCTTGGAGCATCCACTGTCCAAGTACCAAAGCTGCTTTCTCTCCTCCAAGTTTTCCTACAAAGAAAATTCTCAAGTACATAGGTTTGGTCCCCTTATGAATGAGGGTCCATCTGGTGTATACTAATCAACACAAGCTTTATTTTTCTTGGGAATCCACTTCATAAGCCCTTTAGGAACAACATGTTTTATGATTTTACAGAATCACACAGAATGACCTCTTTTCATGCAATAGAAGCATGTAACAATCGATTGTTTCGATGGTCCAATCGATTGTTTTTCTGGCTTTTTTGAAAAAGTTTTTGAAAATCTATCTTGCTGGTTTTGTGGATTAAAACCCAATCCTGATTTTCCAAAAACACACTTTTGAGAAGCTAGCACACTTTCAAAGTTGGATTGGCCTTTAGAAAGCTTATCCACTGTTTTAACAAGATAGTGGACCTTCTTTTCAAGATTTTCGCAATTTTCACAAACTAGAGTGTCACACTTGCAAGAGGAGTTTTTGTAAATGATTTCCAGATTTTCAAAATCCATTTTTGAATTTTCTAAATCCTCCTCCAGTGCTTTTACCCTGTTTTCAAGCCAGCTATTCTTTCCTTTCAATCGATTGTTTAAGAGAGCCAATCGGTTTGCTTCTTCATGTGTTTCTTGAAAGGCTTGAAGCAATTGACCATAATTTTCTGAGTTTGAAGAGTTTGATGAACTTACACTACATGAGTCATCCTCCCTTCTGGCCATTAAGCAAAGATTGAGGCTTTTCTTATTTTGTCTTTTCTTCCTTCTTGCTTGACTCTTTGTCATTGCTTCCTTTGGTTCATGAGCAGCCTTGAGAGTCTCCCACATTTCCTTAGCAGTTTTGCACTTTGATATCCTGATCACCCTCTAATCCAAGCTGCCTGCGGGGTCCACTCCACATGGCTTTGGCCCATGCTGTGGGACCCAGCTGACGTGGTTCGCCCTTTACTACCTGTTCTCGGTGTCCGAGGACGGTCGGTACAAGTATGAAAGTATATAAAAAGTTCTATAATTATATGAAAAAGTTTTATGTCATTCTAAAGTGTTATATATGGTTACCTTAAGGTACATCCAATCCAAGTGAGTTTTCTTTCTTTTTGCACTTGCGCACTTCTTCCCCCCACTCAATATGTTATATCTGGCTACAATAATAAGATTTCATGTTAGAACACACATATAACAAATTTGTGAGTAATGTATATGAATGTAATGTAATTATAATGGTTTGATAAATCTCTAATTTATACTAGAAATCATTATGAAAAATTTCAGAATTTTATGATGAGTGTAAGTATAAGAACTAAAACCTCAAAAACCCTAAAAAGTAGCTAAAAAATACTAAAAAATAAAAAAAAATGATAGTAAAGGATGGATTTTTGGAATTTTGGTGGGGCCAATCCCCTTTGCGGAATTGGCCATGGGCTTCGTTACATCGTTTCGGACAACTTTCATTTTTTACGCGTCTCCATTCGACTTCTCTATCAAAAGTTATGACTGTTTGAAGTTTTCTCACACTAATTTTTGACAACTCCAAATTTATCACTCTTCTCTTCAATCTAATGACTCCTCCATCAAATATACACTAAATCAAGTTTCCACAAAAAAATTTGGATAAAAAATCACTTCCTACCTATTTTAAATGAGTTTTACAGTATTAAACTCCTTGCTTTGTTGTTTGTCGATCTTGTGCCTATTACATTACATTATTCAAACCCTAGACTATTAACACATATTAAAAATTGCCGAAGGTCAAACACCTCTGGACTCAGAACCAACCACGTTGTATATTCACAAATTTATTACGAATAGTAAAAACCCTAACCTGGCAGAAAAAAGTCGCGGCGCAGATGAGCGGTGGTAAAACAGAACAGATGGCAATAGCGTTCTCCTTTGGTGGTAGCGTAGTGGAGACGAGAGGGAAGTGCAGATGCAGAGGTTGAGCAGTGGCGCGCGGTGCGAAGAAAGGTCGTGTTGCGTACGGGAGGAACGGTGCGGTGGTAAGGAAGAGCGGACGGAGGTGGGACGAGGCGGAGAAGGGAAGACGCAAGGTGAGTTGAGAAGTGGGAGAGGAGAAGTGAAAAGTGAGTGGAGAAGTAAAGCTTTAGCGAAGGGAAGAATGAAAAATGAAGAACGAAAGAGTACGAAAGAATAAGAGAGTAAGAGTGGCGTTGGCGGGATTTAAAAAGAAAACTGCGCTGGATGACAAATAACAATGGTTCCTAAGAGAACTGTTGTTAAAAGTGGGTTTAAACCTTTTTTAAAGACGGTTCTTTGGAGAACTGTCGTTACAAGTGAATCTAAACGTTTTTTAAAGACGGTTCCTTGTAAAACCGTCGTTAATAATACTAAATATTTACGAGTTTACCATCGCGTTTTTTTTTACGATGATTATGTTGAAACCATTTTTCTATAGGATCGTCTTTGTTATATTTTGTACTAGTGACTATATCTCTGGATGATCACATTTAAAAAAATTATTGTTCTTATTCTTCATTTGTTTGTAGAAATTTTGATCTATTTGGCTGAAAGTATTGGTCTTCATTTTTGTGGAGAGCTAAGCGAGACATTATTGAAATCTCAAACTAGGACCTTGTCTGCTCTTATAGGAATATCATAGGAATAGGCATAAGGTGAATTACAAAACTGGGAGGAAGTAATTGTGATTAATTGATTATCTATGGTACATTATAAGTCATATATATTATTTATTATGATTACTTTTGGTAATTTTACAACATATATATTGTAACATCCCGCCAAAATAAAACCATACATACATGTATAATGAAAATAAAGGTACACAAATAATATTGAAGAGTACATGGTAATATATATATACATAAGTAATGAACTTGCTCCTCTTATGGAGTTTAATACATAACCAGTCCAATGTTTCAAAATTTAATGAAATTCAATCAAAACTACAAGACCGGCGATCTCCATACATGAACCGGCGATCTGGTAACAGAAGGCCCCAAAACAGGCGATCTGCTAGCAGGACATAAAACCGGCGATCACCACCAAGAGATAGAAACCGGCGATCTCTTGTGACATCCCTCCAAATACATTTCGCATTTTTTTGCATTTTCGTAATATGAAATAGCGGTAAAACAAATATATTGAAATAAACATAATTGTATATATATATATACTAAGGAGATCTCCTCGCAGGGAGTTTAATACAAAACGGTCGTTTTTCCAAAACTTAAACATAAAACAGCAAAATACAAAACTACCGATCTCCTAACAGAAAACGGAGATCGCCTGTCAGGAAATGATAAAAGGGGGCGATCGCCCAACAAGAACAGAAAACCGGCGACCACATACGGCGATCACTCACTGGGGAAATCCACTTCCTGCAACATCATCTGCTCCCGTGTAAAGTTACACGATCATCACAGGTTTAAGAAAAACAGCCACAGAAACAAAATACAGGGTAAGCTATATATTTAAGAAAACATTTGAATCAAGAGCATACATAAGAACTTCACAACATCCATGAACCATAACAATATCAGCCATCACATTTCCATATTCCACAAGACTATCAGGAATCCCATATTTCACAAATCAATCCAAGAGTATTTCAATTCACATCAGCAATCAAGTGTCTATTAATTCAATTTCTCATTTCTCACGTCAGACTTTCCACTGACTCATCACACCAGACACTTGACCACTATTTCCTGAGACTCGTGCGTTGATTAGACCCAGAGATTCGCACCTGTCATACCAAACGGCTGGAAAGTGCCCTCAGCCATGCGCATCACACCATCTCAATATTCTCATTATCACGGTATGACAAGGTTAATCCATACAACAGGTGGAGCTCGTTCTTTTTCACACGAGACACCCATACGTATGAACCTCCATCGACTCTCCACAACTGAGTAACTTCCTCTATGTGATTTCATTACCTCAGTAGAGTCAGGATGTCTCATTATAGGATCACCGATCAATACACCTATTACACGACCTTACACGGTATTTTCTTTCCTGAAAATACTATGCCTCGATCCACAATCACAACATTCAACACATCACATAACACTTCAATGAATGATTTCAATCACAGCAAAACTCATACCAAGGTTCGAATTTTCGAAAACCACATTTAAAATCTCAAACACTTTTGAAACAGCATAAAACAGGGGATATTTCGATATCAGATGAAAAACCGGCGACCACGTCGCCCCCATCATTCCAACAGAACTGTTATCGTAAACATCACACATTTCAACATCAAACACCGTGAAAACGAAGTAAAAACCGGCGACCGCGTCGCCCTATCATCACAAACATCAAATATCCAGTTATCGTTGGAAAAAGACTAGCTTCCCTTACCTGGATCAGCGTGAAACTCACTTCAAGCTCTAACCACCGAACGTAAAGGATGCCTGAACTCTGCCTAAGCGTTCTAATTGGTAAAACTTGCAGAGAACCTTCTCAAATGCTCTATGGCAATCGCTGGTAATTTAACTGGTGCCTGGAATTTCTGAGTCGCAGTGCAAAGGAGAGAAAAGAGAAAGCTGAAGGTGAACTCACTCTGTCACCTTTTATACCCTCACTGCGTTTTTAAACACACTAAGAGGCGGTGCATTCTGATACTAGGAACATAGGCCTGCCATGTAGCTATCATTGCCTACTCTCTAACTAACCCTTCAGTGTGGGTTTTCTTCCTCGAATTAAATGCAACCTGACAGTATAGCCACGTGGCGTCTCTGCGCACATGAAGCTACTGTTCCGAAGGACTTTCACTGCCCACATGTCGCACATGCAGCACGTTCATCCTGAAAACCAGGGCCCCACTTCATCTGCGTGAAACGCGACATCGCGCGATAACCTTTCGCCGATGACCACTCGCGCAAAGACAATCCACCAATGACCCATCCTGGAGGACGACCGATGTCTCTCTCTGAAAGACGACCGATGTCTCTCTCTGGAAGACGACCGATGTCTCCTCCTCCTGGAGACCGACCGAGGTCTCTTCCTCCTGGAGATCGGCCGCGGTCTCTTCCTCCTGGAGACCGGCCGCGGTCTCTTCCTCCTGGAGACCGGCCGCGGTCTCTTCCTCCTGGAGACCGGCCGCGGTCTCTTCCTCCTGGAGACCGGCCGCGGTCTCTTCCTCCTGGAGACCGACCGAGGTCTCCTTTTGGCGACACCCGCATGACTCTCGCGCCCGGGCGAAGCCCACCTGCATCTCGCGCCCTGGCGATGCCCGCATGCCTCTCGCGCCCTGACGATGCTCGCATGTCTCGCGCCCTGGCGATGTCCGCATGCCTCTCGCGCCCTGGCGATCATGTTCCATGCGATCTCATGGCTTTCTAACTACACTTTCCTTCATTTTTATCTTAAATAAAAACATACTTAGAATTGACTTAAAATATCACTTTTATTCCAATAAGATTTTCCAGGTCCTTACAATCTCCCTAACAACAAAAATTTTCGTCCTCGAAAATTGAATTACAAGGAAAAGAGATGTGGATAGTCGTTTCTCATGTTCTCTTCCAACTCCCAAGTCGAATCACCGGATCTCTCATCCCACACCACCTTAACCATATGGATGGTCTTACTCCTGAGCTGTTTGCTTTGGTGATCGTCTATCCTGACTGGTCTTGCTTCAAAAGACAAGTCGTCCCTGATCTGCACGTCATCCACCTCCAACACGTGACAAGGGTCGGCGAGATATTTCCTTAACTGTGATACGTGGAAGACATTATGCAGATTTGCTAAATGTGGAGGTAGGGCGATCTCATAGGCTACTGGACCAATTTTCCTCAAGATCTGGTAAGGTCCAACAAACTTAGGAGACAGCTTCTTTGGTCTGATAGCTCGTCCTACACCCTTGGTTGGGGTCACTCTCAAAAATACATGGTCTCCAGCAGCAAACTCCAAAGGTCTTCTCCTCTGATCTGCATAGGACTTCTGCCTACTCTGAGAAGCTTTCATTCTGCTTTGTATCTGTTTCACCTTCTCGGTCGTCTGCTGAATCAACTCTGGCCCAACCAAGACTGCCTCGCCCTCCTGGTACCAACATAAGGGAGTTCTGCATTTCCTCCCATACAGGGCTTCATAAGGTGCCATCCCAATGCTGGCGTGGTGACTGTTATTATACGTAAACTCCACCAGTGGCAACACCTCGTCCCAACTTCCCAATTGATCCAAGACGCACGCCCTCAGCAGATCTTCCAAGGATTGGATCGTTCTCTCTGACTGACCATCTGTTTGGGGATGATATGTAGAGCTCATCCTCAACTTAGTTCCCAAGCACTCTTGCAAGGTCTGCCAAAACCGTGAAGTGAACCTGGGATCTCTATCTGAAACGATGCTGGAAGGCACTCCATGCAACCTCACTATTTCTTGGATGTATAACTGTGCCAGCTTGGCCATAGTCATCTTCATATTCACTGGAAGGAAGTGGGCACTCTTCGTCAGCCTATCAATGATAACCCAGATTGCATCATGACCCTTTACCGATCTGGGTAAATGGGTGACAAAATCCATGGCAATGCTGTCCCATTTCCACTCTGGGATATCCAGTTGCTGCAACAGCCCGCCAGGTCTTTGATGCTCTACCTTCGCCTTCTGACACGTTAAGCAGGTTGCAACATACTGGGCGATGTCCCTCTTCATGCCTGACCACCAAAATGACTCCTTCAAGTCATGGTACATCTTGTTCATACCTGGGTGAAGGTTAAGGCGACTCTTATGACCTTCTTCTAGGATCATCTTCTTCAACTCTTCATTTGCAGGTATGCAAATTCTGCCATTAAATCTCAAGATCCCATCATCGCCCATTACAAAGTCTCTCGCCTGATCTGTCCCTAGTGACTCCATAGTATGCTTCAGACTAGGGTCCTCCAACTGCTTATCCTTTAACATCCCAAGGAAGTCATTAGTTATAGCCAGCTTACTACAACTAATGTGATTTACGTGAAATTCCACTCCAAGGTTTAAGTCTCTGAACTGCTCGATCAGTTTCTGCTCTTTTATCATCATGGTGGCTACTTGCATTGATTTTCTACTCAAAGCGTCTGCCACTACATTGGCCTTCCCTGGGTGATACATGAGTTGAAAATCGTAGTCCTTTAGGAACTCCATCCACCTTCTTTGCCTCATGTTCAGTTCCTTCTGATCGAACAGGTATTTCAGGCTCTTATGGTCGCTGAACACCTGGAACCGAGCTCCATATAAGTAGTGCCTCCAGATCTTTAGGGCGAAGACCACTGCCGCCAACTCCAAATCATGCGTAGGGTAGTTCCTCTCATGGACCTTGAGTTGCCTTGAAGCATAGGCGACTGCCCTTTTCTCTTGCATTAAAACGCATCCCAGTCCCTGATGTGAGGCATCACAGTAGACGTCAAAAGGTCTTCCTACCTCGGGGATCACCAGCACTGGGGCACTGGTCAACCTCTCCTTTAGTTCCCTGAAGCTGAGCTCACATCGGTCGGTCCAAGCAAAAGGTTGGTCCTTACGGGTCAGCTGAGTTAACGGAGCCACCACCTTGGAAAAGTCTTCAATAAATCTCCGATAGTAACCCGCCAAACCCACAAAGCTCCTTATCTCAGTGACTGTCTTGGGACGTTCCCACTGCAGCACTGTCTCTACTTTGGCTGGGTCGACCGAGATCCCCTGGGCAGATATCACGTGTCCTAAGAAGTTGACTTCCCTCAGCCAGAACTCGCACTTAGAGAACTTGGCATAGAGTTGCTTCTCCCTCAGAACCTCCAACACCGACCTCAGATGTCCTTCATGTTCTTCCTCGGTCTTTGAATAGACCAGTATGTCGTCTATGAAGACTACCACAAACTTATCCAAGAAAGGGCGGAAAATCCTATTCATATAATCCATGAACAGAGCTGGGGCATTGGTCACTCCAAACGGCATCACCACGTACTCATAGTGCCCATACCGGGACCTAAAGGCTGTTTTCTGGACATCGTCGGCCTTTACCAAAATTTGATGGTACCCTGATCTCAGATCAATCTTTGAGAACACCGAGGCCCCATTTACTTGATCCATTAAATCATCAATTCTGGGTAGAGGGTACTTGTTCTTGATGGTCAACTTGTTTAATTGCCTGTAATCTATACACAGCCGAGACCCTCCATCCTTCTTCTTAACTAGGAGTACTGGAGCCCCCCATGGAGATACACTGGGTCTGATGAATTGTTTCTCCAGCAACTCTTCCACTTGCTTCTTTAATTCCACCAACTCGGCTGGTGCCATCCTGTAGGGCGCCATAGACACTGGTCCAGCCCCAGGTACCAAATCAATAGAGAATTCTACTTCTCTCTTAGGAGGTAACCCAGGTACCTCTTCTGGGAACACATCTGTGAAGTCTTTCACTACAGGTATCCTGCTCACGTCCCCTTCGTTCTTCACTTCCAACCGAGCTAGCATCACGAAGCACCTCGCCCCTTCTTCCATCTCCAACCGCCCATGCCCAGCAGATACCACATCCTGCGCTTGGAGATCGGGCAACACCACTTTCTGCCTACCGCAATCTATGAGAACGTGATTGGCAGAAAGCCAATCCATTCCCAGGATAACATCCAGGTCCTGAAGAGGCAGGCAGATCAAGTTAACTTTGAATCTGCGTCCCTCTACTATTACTGGACATTCAGGGCAAACCGTAGAGGTCATAACCTGTCCTGATGCAGGTGTGGAGACCAACAGTTCAAAAGGCAGCTCCTTCACTAGGAGGCCCAACTCAGCTATACACCGACTTGACACAAAAGAGTGTGTCGCTCCAGAATCAAACAACGCTTCTACACTTCTACCAGATATAAAACAGACACCTTGCACGAGGTTACCTGATTTAGACGCCTCTGCTCCTGACATGGCAAACACCCTCCCTGCTGCCTGGGGTCTGCTGCCTTCATTTCTCAACTGCTGAGAACTACTAGGTTGAGTCGCCCCATTCCGGTTAGGGCATTCTCTAGCAACGTGCCCTGTCCTTTGGCATACAAAACACCTCATCTCCGAATTCTTCTTGGGGCACACGTTGGGCATGTGTGGTCCACCACAGAGGGAACATTTTGGTTTCCAGGGTTGCTGCTGTTGAAACTGGGGTGACCCTGTTCCCGCCCGATGTAGTGGAGGTCTCGCATATGGCCTGCCTTGTGAATGCTGCACCTTCGCCCGCCCACTGGAAGAACCCCCTGGGTGCGACCTGATCACCCGGGGATCACCCTTTTCCAGGGTCTCCACCATCTTCGCCTTTTCTACCAAGGCGTGAAATTCCCTGATGCACATCGGGGCTATCGTCCTCTTCAGCCCGTGCTTCAGCCCTTCCTCAAACTTCCTGCACCTCCAAGCTTCGGAGGTCGCCTGAGTGTAGAATCGGGCGAGGTACTCAAACCTAGCAGCATAGGCGTTCACCGACATCACCCCCTGCTCCAACTTTAAGAACTCCGCTTCCCGCGCAAACTTTGCGCTGTCAGGGAAGTATTTCTCCAAGAACCTCACCCTAAAGCTCTCCCAGTCCAACACCTCCTCTCTGGCCTCCATCATTTGCTGAGCTCCCATCCACCAGAACTCTGCTTCTCCAGACAGCAGATAAGTGGCAAACAACAACTTCTTCTCTTCAGGGCAGGAGGTCGCCCTAAAGATTTTCTCCATTTCCCTGACCCACTGATCTGCTTGATCAGGGGTAGCATTCCCACAGAACTTGGGTGGGTTGTGCCTCATGAACTCGGCCAGTCCCATCCGTTCTTGAGGCTGACCGACGGGCGAATTCGTATCAGCCGACCGAGTAGTCTCCCAATGCTGCATGGTAGCTTGATGGTTCTGCGCCATCGCCGCATTCTGCTGCTGGATGGCACCTGCCATCATCTCAATGGCCCTGGCGATCTGGCCCATTTCAGAAGAAGGTTGGGGAGAGGTAGGAGGTCTACGAGTCATTTTCTTCGTTCTCAGATTCCGAAACCACTAGCTTCTATATTCCCTACAACTACAAGAATGAAATCGATAAGGAAATCAATTCATTCAAGGGGGTAACATCTCGACCTTACAAAGGTCAGCATCTCAATTTCCTTAAGAATTTGAGTTCATCCACAGAAACATGAAGTTATAACCTCAAGGAAAACACCAGAACAGCTACTGGTGTGTAACCATTTCTCCATACAAACACTCACAATCAATTACAACAACACTCAATAAATGCAATCAATCACGTCAGAAATCAAAGTATGCTAAACATTAAACCTCTGGAATTTAGATTGAGAATCACCCCGATCCGGTCATGAGTGTGCACCCTCACCACCTTATCAAGACCCTCTCATTCTAAATACTAAGATCTTCAGTTAGGCATACATTCACTACAGCACACACAAAAAGTTCAATACAAAAACGTTTGAAAACCTTTCACAATAGTTGTCACTTAAAACTCAAATAAGTTTTCATGAGCAGAAGAAAACACAATGGATCCACAGCCCTCAGGTCATCCAAAGGACGAACTGCTCTGATACCATTAATGTAACATCCCGCCAAAATAAAACCATACATACATGTATAATGAAAATAAAGGTACACAAATAATATTGAAGAGTACATGGTAATATATATATACATAAGTAATGAACTTGCTCCTCTTATGGAGTTTAATACATAACCAGTCCAATGTTTCAAAATTTAATGAAATTCAATCAAAACTACAAGACCGGCGATCTCCATACATGAACCGGCGATCTGGTAACAGAAGGCCCCAAAACAGGCGATCTGCTAGCAGGACATAAAACCGGCGATCACCACCAAGAGATAGAAACCGGCGATCTCTTGTGACATCCCTCCAAATACATTTCGCATTTTTTTGCATTTTCGTAATATGAAATAGCGGTAAAACAAATATATTGAAATAAACATAATTGTATATATATATACTAAGGAGATCTCCTCGCAGGGAGTTTAATACAAAACGGTCGTTTTTCCAAAACTTAAACATAAAACAGCAAAATACAAAACTACCGATCTCCTAACAGAAAACGGAGATCGCCTATCAGGAAATGATAAAAGGGGGCGATCGCCCAACAAGAACAGAAAACCGGCGACCACATACGGCGATCACTCACTGGGGAAATCCACTTCCTGCAACATCATCTGCTCCCGTGTAAAGTTACACGATCATCACAGGTTTAAGAAAAACAGCCACAGAAACAAAATACAGGGTAAGCTATATATTTAAGAAAACATTTGAATCAAGAGCATACATAAGAACTTCACAACATCCATGAACCATAACAATATCAGCCATCACATTTCCATATTCCACAAGACTATCAGGAATCCCATATTTCACAAATCAATCCAAGAGTATTTCAATTCACATCAGCAATCAAGTGTCTATTAATTCAATTTCTCATTTCTCACGTCAGACTTTCCACTGACTCATCACACCAGACACTTGACCACTATTTCCTGAGACTCGTGCGTTGATTAGACCCAGAGATTCGCACCTGTCATACCAAACGGCTGGAAAGTGCCCTCAGCCATGCGCATCACACCATCTCAATATTCTCATTATCACGGTATGACAAGGTTAATCCATACAACAGGTGGAGCTCGTTCTTTTTCACACGAGACACCCATACGTATGAACCTCCATCGACTCTCCACAACTGAGTAACTTCCTCTATGTGATTTCATTACCTCAGTAGAGTCAGGATGTCTCATTATAGGATCACCGATCAATACACCTATTACACGACCTTACACGGTATTTTCTTTCCTGAAAATACTATGCCTCGATCCACAATCACAACATTCAACACATCACATAACACTTCAATGAATGATTTCAATCACAGCAAAACTCATACCAAGGTTCGAATTTTCGAAAACCACATTTAAAATCTCAAACACTTTTGAAACAGCATAAAACAGGGGATATTTCGATATCAGATGAAAAACCGGCGACCACGTCGCCCCCAGCATTCCAACAGAACTGTTATCATAAACATCACACATTTCAACATCAAACACCGTGAAAACGAAGTAAAAACCGGCGACCGCGTCGCCCTATCATCACAAACATCAAATATCCAGTTATCGTTGGAAAAAGACTAGCTTCCCTTACCTGGATCAGCGTGAAACTCACTTCAAGCTCTAACCACCGAACGTAAAGGATGCCTGAACTCTGCCTAAGCGTTCTAATTGGTAAAACTTGCAGAGAACCTTCTCAAATGCTCTATGGCAATCGCTGGTAATTTAACTGGTGCCTGGAATTTCTGAGTCGCAGTGCAAAGGAGAGAAAAGAGAAAGCTGAAGGTGAACTCACTCTGTCACCTTTTATACCCTCACTGCGTTTTTAAACTCACTAAGAGGCGGTGCATTCTGATACTAGGAACATAGGCCTGCCATGTAGCTATCATTGCCTACTCTCTAACTAACCCTTCAGTGTGGGTTTTCTTCCTCGAATTAAACGCAACCTGACAGTATAGCCACGTGGCGTCTCTGCGCACATGAAGCTACTGTTCCGAAGGACTTTCACTGCCCACATGTCGCACATGCAGCACGTTCATCTTGAAAACCAGGGCCCCACTTCATCTGCGTGAAACGCGACATCGCGCGATAACCTTTCGTCGATGACCACTCGCGCAAAGACAATCCACCGATGACCCATCCTGGAGGACGACCGATGTCTCTCTCTGAAAGACGACCGATGTCTCTCTCTGGAAGACGACCGATGTCTCCTCCTCCTGGAGACCGACCGAGGTCTCTTCCTCCTGGAGACCGGCCGCGGTCTCTTCCTCCTGGAGACCGGCCGCGGTCTCTTCCTCCTGGAGACCGGCCGCGGTCTCTTCCTCCTGGAGACCGGCCGCGGTCTCTTCCTCCTGGAGACCGGCCGCGGTCTCTTCCTCCTGGAGACCGACCGAGGTCTCCTTTTGGCGACACCCGCATGACTCTCGCGCCCGGGCGAAGCCCACCTGCATCTCGCGCCCTGGCGATGCCCGCATGCCTCTCGCGCCCTGACGATGCTCGCATGTCTCGCGCCCTGGCGATGTCCGCATGCCTCTCGCGCCCTGGCGATCATGTTCCATGCGATCTCATGGCTTTCTAACTACACTTTCCTTCATTTTTATCTTAAATAAAAACATACTTAGAATTGACTTAAAATATCACTTTTATTCCAATAAGATTTTCCAGGTCCTTACATATATGCTCCTGGTTTCTCCAAAAAAACTAAAATATAAAGTCTAATTACTTTTTTAACTCCTGTATCTTAGTCACATGCTTGTTGTATTTTTATGTAATTAGTAAAATATGTTTTTATATATTTATAATAATATAGTTATTATGTATTGTATGTATTACTTTTTAAGTAAAGAGTATAAAACAGAAAATAATAGCACAAGTTAATATAATAAATTTGAAAGTTGTAGTCACTGTGTATTCTAATAAAATTCGTTTAGTGACATGCATTAAAAAAAAGCGTTTATAAAGAAATTAAAATTGTAAAACATCATCTTGCTTTATTTTTTAATAAGATCTTTTGCAATTTTGAAATAAATAATGGTGAAAATGTTTTTTTAAATATTTTGAAAAAAATATATTCACTTTATATAGTAATTATTATTTCAGTGATAAGCTTAAGGATTAACTAGATTTTGTTCCTTAAACTTTGGTTGGAATTTTTTTTAGTTCATAAATTTTAATTTGATTATTTTTGTCTTCTAATACTTCGTTTTTATTTTTAGTTGTTGGTTTAGTGCACCTCAAAATCATACATGTATTGAGGTGAAAAAGAACCACTTCTATTTTTAGTAAAATAGCTATATATTAAGTTATTATTGTAAAATTTAAAATTATTCATGTACAATATAGTTAAGATTTTATTTTGAAAATATTTGTTTATATAGGTCCAACTTGTCTAAGGAACAAAGTTCAACCTCATTGGAGATAATGTAACCAGAGGTCAGCTTGGGTTTCATGGGAGGCATATAACCCTCCAACTTAATGCACAAAGACTGGGAAGGCTTAAAGAATTTGAGGTTGGTTCAAGTATCAACTTCGGAGGGTATAGAACCCCAAAATTTGAAGTGCAAAGAGCAAAGAGGCTTGAAGAATTGAAGGTTAGCTTATTTGGATTTGGACTAGGTATATATAATTTGCATTCAATTTGTATTTATCTTATTTTATTTATAAACTTGATAATATTTTAAAAGGTTTGTACATTTTTTATCCGGTCGGTCATCGGTAGTCGATGACGTCAGCAGCAGATGACCACGTGGACCAGTCACAGGGTGACACGTTGCATGAGATAGCAGGTGAATCAGGGAGGAAACTACTTAGAATGGTGATCGGTGGTCAGTTACCAAGTGGCCACCACCCCAAGATTGGTGCCTAGATAAGCGTCTGGAAGCAGAGCGCGAAATGTAACGAGGCACAGCACGGTTGTCGAGGGAAGGTAATGAGGCACCGCACGGTCATCGGTGGAAGGTAATGAGGCACCGCACGGTCCTCGGTGGAAAGTAATGAGGCACCGCACGGTCCTCGGTGGAAGGTAATGAGGCACCGCACGGTCATCGGTGGAAAGTAATGAGGCACCGCACGGTCATCGGTGGAAGGTAATGAGGCACCGCACGGTCATCGGTGGATAGTAATGAGGCACCGCTCGGTCGTTAGTGCATGCAGAGCGCGATCGGTCATCGGGGTTCTTGCCAACACGTGTTAAGCTGGGACCCAGGTTCCCAGCGAGAGCGTTATGCATGCACCTCGCATGATGCCCACTCAGAGGATGTACGGTGAGACCATGCAGGCAGGATGCGCCTGGTGAGTGTGCTCAGGCCAGCCACACCTGGCGCTCTCCTGGGAGCATGCACTCACTCAGAGAGAAGAAACGCGCTCAGTTACTCCACAAGAGGATAACTTAGCCGCACAGAGAAACGCACAGAAGCCCTCCAGGTGTGACACGTGTACGGTCAGATGCCAGTTGCATGCCTCCACGTGTCACCATGTAGGAGAGAGGCGTGGCCCAAGTATAAAAGTACTCCACGATATGTCAGGTACAGAGAAGTTTGGAGATTACAAGTTTACACAAATTCGACACACAGTTTCTGAGTCATTGTGGGAACGTTTGTACACGTTGCACAGTGATAACAGAATTGAGCCACAGGGAGAGAAAGTGGATCAGAGCACACACGAGTCTCACAGAGAGATTCAGTGAGAGTTTTTGGTGTTCTTGTTATCTGACTTGAGCGTCGGAGCTACAACGGCCGCTAGCGGCGCCGTCTGTGTGTTTTGCAGGCATCGTTTGGAGTTCCAGTGAAGGTTCTTGGAGCGTTCTTGTAGAACGTGCGGTTACAGAAGGCTAGACGAAGGAGTGACGAGGCACATACTCCACGTTCGAGTCCGCGGCAGGATCATTTGGCGCCCACCGTGGGGCCCGTGTGAATCTTGTTCCCATCCACATCGCAGTTCTTGAAGTTTCTTGAAGTTCTTGCAGTTTCTTGAAGCTTTCGTCGAAGTTCTTGAGAATATGAGTAGAAGAACCATACAAACCATACCTGCGCCACCTGCAGAAGAAGGAGCTGTTACCATGGCGCAGGTCATGGAGATGATGCGCGCGCTGTAGGATAATGTCGCAGTATCAAGAGTTGAGCAAGAGAAGATGCATGCAGAGCTAACTGCATCGCATGGCAAAAATGAGGAGTTGAACCGCATAAACGAGGAACTGCGTAGGGAGTTGCAGGCGCAGAGGGAGCGCGCAGTCGAAGATAGGACGTCGACGCCGTCGTCGCCTCCTAGAGCATTCCCTATGCCTTTCTCCCCCGAAATCATGAATACAGCGGTGCCTCCCAATCTAGTGGGACTGAAGGCGTCGTTCATGGGGGTGGAAGATCCAGGAGCACACTTGACAACCTTCCACACTCAGATGATGCTGTCTGGAGGGTCAGATGCTGTGTACTGCAAGATGTTTATGAGCACGTTGAGCGGAGTAGCTATGGAGTGGTTTGTGAGCCTCCCATAGGGCCACATCACCTCTTTCCATCAGTTTTCGAAGCTGTTCACGGAGCAGTACATCGTCAACAGAGCGCCACCAGTGGTGTCCTATGATCTGTTCAACGTGCGCTAGTACCAAGGGGAGTCGTTGAAGGACTTCCTCAACCGTTTCGGTGCGCACGTGGTGAGGTTGCCCAGCAAGGACGAGAGCATGCTGGTGCATGCATTCAAGAAAGGCGTACTGCCTGGCCTTTTCAGTGAATCGCTCATCAGGAGTCACCCTGCCACCTTTGCTGAGATTCGGCGATGCGCGGTGGCGCGCATAGTAGCAGAGACAGAGGTCTCTGAGAAGAGAAGCGGTGCTACACCGTCGAAGCCGCATGGAAGTCAGGGGAAGCAGTAGAAGCAGGCGCGGGTGTATGAAGTTGATCCTGCCGCAGACTCGAACGTGGAGGATATGCCTCGTCACTCCTTCGTCTAGCCTTCTACAACTGCGTGTTCTGCAAGAACGCTCTAAGAACCTTCGCCGGAACTCCAAACGATGCCTGCAAAACACACAGACGGCGCCTCTAGCGGCCGTTGTAGCTCCGACGCTCAAGTCAGGCAACAGGAACACCAAAAACTGTCACTGAATCTCTCTGTGAGACTCGTGTGTGCTTAGATCCACCCCCTCTCTCTGTGTAACTCAATTTTGTTATCACTGTGCAACGTGTATAATCGTCCCCACAATGACTTAGAAACCGTGTGTAGTGTAAAAACTGTAAGAAGTGTAATTCTGTGTAAGACTGTGAGGGTCTGTAAAACTGTGTGTACCTTACATGGGGTGGAGCACCTTTATACTGGGTCGCGCCTCTCTCTTAGATAGTGACACATGGAGGCATGTAGCTGACATCTAACCGTACACGTGTCACATTTGAAGGGCTCCTGCGCTTGTCTCTGTGCGGCTAAGTTATCCTCTTGCGGAGTAACTTAGCGCGTTTCTTCTCTCTGAGTGAGACGCATGCTCCCAGGAGAGCGCCAGGTGTGGCTGGTCTGAGCACACTCACCAGGCGCATCCTGCCTACATGGTCTTGCCGTACATCCTCTGAGTGGGTGCATGCTCCCAGGAGAGCATCGAGTGTGGTTGTTCTAAGCACACTCACCAGGCGCATCCTGCCTGCATGGTCTCACCGCACGTCCTCTGAGTGGGCATCATGCGAAGTGCATGCGTAACGCTCTCGCTGGGAACCTAGGTCCTAGCTTAACACGTGTTGGCAAGAACCCCGATGACCGATCGCGCTCTGCATGCACTAACCACCGAGCGGTGCCCCATTACTATCCACCGATGACCGTGCAGTGCCTCATGACTTTCCACCGATGACAGTGCGGTGCCTCATGACCTTCCACCGACGACCGTGCGGTGCCTCATGACCTTTCACCTACGACCGTGCGGTGCCTCATGACCTTCCACTGACGACCGTGCGGTGCCTCATGACCTTCCACCGATGACCGTGTGGTGCCTCATGTCCTTCCACCGACAACCGTGCGGTGCCTCATTACTTTCCGCGCTCTGCTTCCAGGCACTTATCTAGGCACCGCTCTGGGGGTGGTGGCCACTTGGTAACTGACTACCGATCACCGTTCTAAGCGGTCTCCTCCCTGATTCGCCTGCTATCTCATGCCACGTGTCACCCTGTGACTGGTCCACGTGGTCATCTGCTGCTGACATCATCGACCACCGAGGACTGACCGGATCAGAAGCCAAGGAAGGGAAAAAGGCGCAGGGAAGGCCTCGTCCCTATGCACCCAGTAGGGACCAGACAAGGGGGCGTGCAAGGGAGAACAACGCACCCCCTAGGTATGATTTCATGGTGGAGTTGGCGGAGCTGATCGCCATCCCTGCCGTGGCTGCAAAACTCTGAGTACCAGAGAAAACTGACAAGGTACTTGGAGGGAGGAAGGACGAGTGGTGTGAGTTCCATCAGGCTTATGGACACACGCTCCGCACCTGCTTGACGTTGGGGCATCAACTTGCTGAGTTGGTGAAGACAGGATTCCTGACCGATTACCTGCGGGAGGCGCAAGGTGATCGCGCTTTGGGGTCTCAGACAGGTAATCAGCAACACGAAATCCCTGTGCATGGGGACGTGAGGTGATGGAGGATGCAACGCTGGGGGGCTCCCGAGTAGCTCAAGAGGAACCTCCTCGTGAATCAGGTGTCGTCAGGGCAGTCATCGCCTATGAAAGGAAGGGGTCCATACAGAGTGGTTGAGGCGTTGGAGAATGGAGCTTATCGGCTGGAGACTCTGGATGGAGCAGCTATTCCCAGGATGTGGAACGCTACACACTTAAGTTTCTACTTCAGTTAAGTTGCAAAGTAGATGCGTTCTCGCGCTGTACACACACTCAGTATATCTACTGTAAACAGTTGAGCAGATCAGGGGGCACTTTTTTAACAAGGCCACCCAATAAAAAAGATTTCAGTACATAAAATGTGCAAGTGTTTCCCAGTTTAAAGTTCTCCTTGCCCCAGGCACAAGGCAGGTGATCGGTGGTCAGTTACCGAGTGGCCACCACCCACAGAACAATGCCTGGAGGAGCGCCTGGATGTAGAGCGCGATCAGCCGTCGGTGCATGCACACCGCGATCGGCCATCAGTGCATGTAGAGCGCGAGCACTCGGTCGGTGCATGGTCATTGGGGTCTTGCCAACACGTGTTAAGCTGGGACCCAGGCTCCCAGCGAGAGCGTTACGCATGCACCTGGCATAATTCCAGAAGCAGAGCACTCAGTCGGTGCATAGTCATCGGGGTCTTGCAAACACGTGTTAAGCTGGGACCCAGGCTCCCAGCGAGAGCGTTATGCATGCACCTCACATGATTCCAAACCAGAAGAAGAAGAAGTCGTCCACTCAGAAGGCGTGCGGTGAGACCATGCAGGCAGGATGCGCCTGGTGAGTGCGCTTAGACAGCCACACCTGGTGCTCTCCTTGGAGCATGCACCCACTCAGAAGGCGTGCGGTGAGACCATGCAGGTAGGATGCGCCTGGTGAGTGTGCTTAGATAGCCACACCTGGTGCTCTCTTGGGAGCATGATAGCATTCCTATGAGTTCTTCTTTGGATTTTGGAGTTCCTTGGTGATGATGGATGCGGAAGCTTATGGAGGAGGTGAGCAAGGCCTTCCTAGGAAGCATGGGTGCCTTGAAGGTGCATGAAGAGTGAGGAAATGGGGAGTGTAACGCCCCTAAAATCTTATTCATATTTATATCATAAAATAAACATAAAACAATAATATCAAAATTAACATTCATATATATATATAATAAAATACATCCCTTCCATTAAATTTATACATCAAAAGTTTTCCAAAATAAAACATTCAAATATAAAACGATCCTTTTCTCCATCTGCTCACTGAGGAGCTCTACCACCTGCAACATCAGCTGCTCCCGTGTAAAATAACACGATCATCACAGGTTTAAGAAAACAAACACAAAACAAAACACAGGGGTAAGCTAGCTATTTTAAAAACTTTAAATATGAAACTTTAAAATCAACATAACCAGCTTTTAAACACCCACATAAATCCATCACTTTCTCATTCATTTCACATAACCATCAAATATTCACACATTTCACAATTCCCTCAAGTATCAATCATTCCACAAAAAAATCCATCAAGTGTCTATCACATTTCAATATTTCTCTTTCTCACGTCAGACTTCCACTGACCCATCACACATAGACACTTGACACTACTTCCGGAAGACTCGTGCGTTGAACTTAGCATCCAGAGACCTGCACCTGTCATACCACACCACTGTGAAATCCACACAGGGTCGCTATGAAATCCACACAGCCATGCGCATAAACATAATCTCAATATCATCACTCTCCCGGTATAACAGGGTTAATTCATATAACAGGTCAAGTTAGTTATCTTTCAAAAAACTTACCCATACATATGAACCTCCTTCGACTCTCAACACCTGAATAACTTCATCTATGTGATTCCATTATATCAGTAGAGTCAGGATCGTCTCATTCACAGGATACTCACAGATCAATACACCTCATAACCAATCTCAACACGGTATTTCCTTTCCTGAAAATACTATGTCTTGATCACAATTTCACATTCATCCAGTACATCATACCACACGTAAAAGCACAATTCCATCATATAATATTTTGAATATTTTCTTAAACAATCCCAATCACAGAAACAATCATACCAAAGTTCAGATTTTCGAACATCATATGCATTTCACTTTTCAATCTCAAACAATTTCAAAACGACACTAAAACAGGGGATTTCGAAATTTGCATTAAAACCGGCAATCACGTCGCCCAAACATCAGAATCTTCTAGCTTAAGGTTTTATTGAAAATAAAACTAGCTTCCCTTACCTGGACTAGCGTAAAATCTCACTACGAGCTCTAACCCACCGAACTTAAGGATACCCGAACTCTGTTTTAAGGCTTGATTGGAAACTTGCAGCGAACCTTCCCAGGTGCTCTATGGCAGTCGTCAGTAGCCAAGCTGGGACGTGAGAAGGCCTGAATCGCAGAGTGAAGGAGAGGAAGGAAAAAAAAGGATGAAGACTAAACTCACTCTATCTCTCGCTACTCCAACAGCGTTCGAACTCCAACTAAGAGGAGGTGTGTTCTGAGACTAAGAAACGTAGACCCGCCATGCAGCTGCCATTACCCACTCTGTGGGAAGCTTGCGTGCACGTTTCCTCTGACAGAACTACCACGTGATGTCTCTGCGCATACCAACTTTGGGTTACCTGCCTTACCAACTCTCTGGCGTCAACTGTTCTGAAGCACTCCTAATGTCTACGTGTCGCGCATGCAGAACGTTCATGCTGGGAGCCTGGGTCCCACCTTATCTGTGTGAAACACTACCTCGCGCGATAACCATCCACCGATGAGTGCTCGCGCGATGACCATGCCTCTCATACCGGTGATGACCGATGCCTCTAATACTGGCGATGACTGATTCCTCTTCCTGACGGACGACTGATTCCTCACCCTGGCAGACAACCGATGTCTCACCCTGGCAGACAACTGATGTGTCTCCCATCCTGGTTGATGACCGATGTTCCTCTCATCCTGTTGGCGATCTCTTATCGCCCTTGTGTGTGACGAAGACACATCGCCTCACTCTGGTCACCGATGTCACGTCGTCACACCCAGCTGAGGGCTCGTCCTCCCATTCCTCTAAGTCTGTGGTATCACGACTCACACTACTCATGGTGGTAGATATGCCACTTATCTTCTATATCACTCATCTTCTGTATTTAGACCACATACTAAGTGCTTACCAAGTCTTCTCGAATACTCGGCGATGTGCTCTTTTCGGCGATCATGTACACCATAGGCGATTGGCAATCATGTACACCATAGGCGATTGGTGAAATCTTCACACACGGCGATCATGCTCAAAATAGGCGATTACTGATTTCATACGGGGGAAGTCGGAGGCCGCCGCCTTCTTCAACAAACGGCGATCTCATCGACTTCTAAGCTACACCTTCCTTTCTCTTACCCTTCTTGATTCACGTGCCCCCCCTTCAAGCACGCCCACGTGATTACCTCACGATAAAGTCATCGCACCTGACTACTTGGTGAGTACAATGGTCAACCGACCGCCCTCTACTAGCTGACCCCAGACCTTGGGCGACGTCCGAGGTCTGACCACTATGATATTTTCTATTTTTATGTCCTTTTTATTTTAAATAATAACATACTCAGAAATTATTTAAAATCTATCACTTCTATTCCAAATAATTTATAGGTCCTTACAGGGAGGTTTGCCCAGCCCCTTTGGTAGTGATGAATTGAAGACTAAAACCTAAGTGTTAGGCAAAGAGTGGTGTATAGCACAATTTTGACAGCATAACAATACTCTATTTAATCTTCTTAATACATGAGGTAGGCCTCCTTATTTATAGATTTAGGAGCCTTGGTGAGCAAGCTTAGAGGGTAGGGATGGAAATACAAAAAGTGGGGGCTGCCTAGGGTATTGACTTTAGTCAAACCACACCATCATCCTAATATTCTAGAAGATAGGTCAAAAATGCAACATTTGATAGTACACCCCTCCTTCTTTTGCTAAAGGCACCTATTTGCTAGCACACCCCTCCTTCTATTGCTAAGGGCACCTTTTTGATAGCACACCCCTAAGTGAGCAAGTTTTGCTTTCTACACTACACTAATCTACTAAGCTACCCCTAATGGGCCTCCAAGTAACATGTACAAGGTCTTCTCCCTCCCATCCGTGGCTTGACTCATTTGGGCGTGAATGTGCTTGGCCATGGACCTTGTGTTGGGCTTGAACTTGGGTTGGAGCTTGGGCTTCTTACATCATTCCCTCCTTCTTGAGAGGATCTGTCCTCAGATCTACAGGGTTGATCTTAAACAACAGCCTTATTCTTGCTTTGAAAACTATGCTTGTCCTCCAGGATCAAATATTAACCTACAATAAACATCAAAGAAAAGTGAGATAAGAAAATTAAGACTAGTGTATTCAAATAAAATAGTAAGGAAATAAGCCCCTTTGCTATTTTTATAAAAGTTTTGTTGGAAAGAAATAGGGCCCTTTACAAAAATATTTTTGCTTCCTTTGTGTTGTTCATTGCCCAAGATAAGCAACAACATCACAAAGTGTTGTTTTTGTGATTTTTGAAAATAAGAGTAAGCATCATGATTCAAAGGAAAAGGAGAGTTAAAATTATTGCAATCCCCCTTTAAGGATTCTTTTCCCACTATGCTTGTAGGAGATGTTGTAAGATACTCTTCATTCTTTCTAGATTCCTCTTCTTCTTTTTCAAACAACCCCTCACTTGGATTTTCTGTGGAGGAATGGTTTATATCTATATCTGGTTCAGCTCCAGACACAGATTTATCTTCAAGCATATTCTCACAAGGGTTTTCTGTGGAAGAAGAATTTAAGTCAATGCTTGGTTCAACTCCAAACAAAGGATTTTCCTTTAATTCTTTTTTGTTTTTCTCATTTTCTCTTTTTATTTTCATTTGTACTTGGTCCTTTACCACTTGTGAAGGTGTTAAAGGATAGAGTACAAACTTTTTCTCCCTATGGGTAAAAGTTATCTCGTTGGTAAGACCATTTTTGTTGTCAAATTGCCATGGTCTTCCCAATAAGATGTGGCAGGCTTCCTTGGGTACTACATCACATAAAATATCATCTTTATAGTTCCCCACAGAAAGACTAATTTTTACCCGCTTATCTACAGATAATTCCCCATCTTCATTTATCCACTGAAGTTTGTAAGGTTTTGGATGAGGTATTAATTGTAGATTAAGCTTTTCAACCATCCTAGTGCTACAACAATTGCAGCAAGAGCCACTATCCACAATGAGAGAACAAATGTTTTCTGAAACTTTACATCTTGTATGAAAGATGTTCTCTCTCTGTGTTTCATGGTTCACACTAGGTTGATTGTTGAGGGTTCTTCTGATCATCATTAATTCTCCCTCACAAGGATATGCCCCCTCACTACTTTCCTTCTCTTCTTCCCCATTAGACTCTTCATCTTGGCTGCTATACTCATCCCTCCCTCTTAAGATCATGGTTCTCCTATTTGGGCACTGGGATGCTATATGGCCTCTACCAAGACACTTGAAGCACTGGGTGTCTCTACTGCGAGGTTGTGAGGTAGACACATCTTTTCCTACACTCTTGGGAGTTTCTTTGGATTTATCCTTTGAAAAACTATCCTCCCTTTCTCTTCTATACTCTCTCTTGGGATAAGAGTTAGAGTAGATTCCCACCCTTTGACTTGAAGTTTTGCGCAAATTTTGTTGTTCAACTTTAATGCAAAGTTGAACCAAATCATTCAAGTCTTGGTAGGGAAGAAGCTCTACTTTATCTCTTATCTCAAGGTTGAGTCCACTTAAAAACCGAGATATGGTGGTGACCTCTTCCTCTCTAATAGAGGCTCTCATCATGTATAGCTCCATTTTTTGCCTATACTCTTCCACACTCATGTTCTTTTGTTGGAGCCTTTGGAGCTTGTCCATTAGCTCCCTATGGTAGTAGAAAGGTATGTGGCGACGTCTTAGGGCTCCCCTAAGGTCATTCCAATACTCTATGGGAGGGTCCCTATGAAGATGTCTATCTCTCTCTAGAGAGGTCCACTAATACATGGCATTTCCTTGAAAACTAAGGGTGGCTAAGGGTACCTTTCTCTCTTCACTCACCCTATGACAAGCAAAGAGTTGTTCCACTTTCATTTCCCAATCTAGGTAAACTTCTACATTGTCCTTACCATAGAAATGTGGTAGGTCTACCCTTACTTCCCTTGGGGCTTATTCCTCTCTTTGCCTAAGTCTTCTAGGTGGTGGTTGGTAATACTCATGGTTTCTAATGCTTACCTCTCCTAGAGACTCTTGGAGTTGAGAATGAGATGCATGTGAATGAGATTTTTTTGAATTTTGTGATTTCTCTTTCCTTGCTCTAGCCAATTCATTGATTTTAGATTCATTTTCGAATTGTCTATATGAAAGATGTTGTACATCCTTGGCAAGTTGTTTCAAAAGAGATTTTATGGACCTTACATCACTTTCAATGGACTTGGAAGAGTGAGTAGACATGACTAGAACTTTGTGTATAGAAATGTTTTACTTTTAAGAAAGAAGAGGAAAGTTAATGAAGGTAGCTTTCCAGGTAAGAGAGGTGAGTCACAATGGACTACTTAAATACCAAGTCTTGCCTTAGCCAAAAACTATCCCTCCAAAACCTTTACACAAGTCCTTCTTTAGGTAAAACACTTAGAACACAATGAGGATGAAGAAATCAAATTTTTAATGCAAGAAAACAATGCAAGCTATCTAGCAAATGAAGCAAATTATCAAAGCCTTAAACAAGATTAAACAAGAAATTAACAAAGTGATTAAAGCAAGTTGGTTCAATTAAAGCAATTAACAAAAACAAATTAAGCTAGACGGCCTTAGGTGAGGCTTCTTGGACACTTGGAGTCCTTGAAGACACACTCACCGACTAATTGCGTGATTAACAAGTAATTAACACAAGCAAGATTGCAAAGAAATTAAATGACACTCCCTTTGTTGCTTTTACTATTTGCACCCCTTTTGTTGTTCTTCTAGTTGCACCCCTTTTGTTGCTTTTCTACTTGTTGGGCCTTCCAAAGTGTGTGGTGTATTTGTAGTATGGTGTTTGTTGCTGCCCTTTGCCTTTGTTCCTCTTGGAATTAGATCAATAAAATCTTCAATCCAGCACCTATTAAGCAAGCTAGACTCCCCTCAAGTCAAATTCTCACTCAACAAGTACCAATTGATATTTAATCTACCAACAAGCTTAGAGGCCAAAGAAAGAAAGCAAGAAACAAATTAATTTGAAAAACAGTACCACACAAATGGAATTTAAATGTGACACAACTAGAAAGAGTTCAAATGAAATTAGACAAGAAAATAAAAGGTACTCAAATAATGGATGGCACACAAAAAGGAACCTAGGAATAGCACTAGATTTGATTTAAAAACCAAAAAACAGCACCACAGAAAAGCACAAATTGTTGTGGTCCAGAAAGCGTATCTTTAAAAGATTTATGCTGAGCTGACCCTTTTGTATTTGCTTCTGAAAATTGAGACACAATCAGAACAAGATCTTAAAAAACTTTTGGCGTTGGTTTCACTCCAAACGCATGTACCAATTAATTTTGGTAAATTTTATAAAATCAGTGCTCAGAGCTGCCAGCTGGAACGTCAGGATTGCACACTTTTTTTGTAATATTTATCTTTTTTTTTTCTATTTCTTCTTTTCAGATGGTTCGTTTTTTGTCCTTTTGATAACACCTCAAATTTGTGAAATCCAGAGGCTCAGAAATTTTTGATGATGTATGTGATTTTCATAAATCAAAACAGTCAGCACAGAAAAGTGAAAAACAAGGGGTTCTGAAAACTAAAATGAAAAACAGAATGATATACCTTAAAAACACAATGGAGTTAATATGATGGAATTTGTGTGGATCTAACACACAAATAAGAACTCAAACTAAAATTAAAAATGCACCAAAGGATCAACACAAAACAGATTTCAGATCAAACATTCAGACCAAAAACAAGAAACAAATAAATCAAAAAGAGTACTACTAGGATTTGATGACAAATATGGAAACACATGACTTAGACAAAACTTATGGATTCATAAAATGAAAAGACACAAGAACATCATATGACCCAAATGAAATTTCAAGAAAGACTCAAATACCTAAAAATAAAAACAGCAACACAAATTGATCCTGCCGCTTGACTCGAACGTGGAGGATTGCCTCGTCACTCCTTCGTCTAGCCCTCTGTTCTGCAGGAACGCTCCAAGAACCACCACCGGAACTCCAAACGCTGCCTGCAAAACACACAGACGGCGCCTTTGGCGGCCGTTGTAGCTCCGACGCTCAAGTCAGGCAACAGGAACACCAAAACTATCACTGAATCTCTCTGTGAGACTCGTGTGTAACTGTAAACTCTCAAATGTGTAAGCTGTAAGAATCTGTAAAACTCCCCCCAAATTCGTTAAGAGTTTCGTAGATATACCTGAGTCTTTCTCTCTCCTGACGGTTATTCCTCTTGACACGTGGATAACATCTGGTCATACACGTGTCACCATCTGGAGTATCTGCAGCTGAAACGTTACTTCCACTGTGCCCCTGCGACTAAGTTATCCACACAGGGAGTAGCTTAGTACACAGGCTACTCTGGGCGCAACCTTAACATGGCGAGCTGGTTAACACTGGGCATCGCAGGTCACACTACACATGGTGGCAGATATGCCACTTATCCTCTGTACTTAGACCATACAACAAGTGCATGCCAAGTCTTCTCAAACACCCGGCGATGTGCTCTTTTGGTGACTTGCTGACCATCTGATCTCCTAACCTTCACACACGGCGATCATGTGGAATCTAGGCGAGTACTGATCCATACCGGCGATGAGCGATTACTCATCCTCAAGGCGATAGGCGATCACTCATCCTCAAGGCGACAGGCGATTACTCATCATGACAGGCGATAGGCGATTACTGATCTGTACTTCTTGTGTAACGCTCTCGCTGGGAACCTTGGTCCCAGCTTAGCACGCGTTGGTAAGAATACCGATGACCGACCGCCCCCTGCATGCACTTACCACCGGGCGGTGCCTCATGCCTATCCACCGACGTCCGTGCGGTGCCTCATGACTATCCACCGACGTCCGTGCGGTGCTTCCAGGCGCTTATCTATGCTCTGAACTGGGAGTGGTGGCCACTTGGTATTTGACTACCGATCACCGTTCTAGGTGATCTCCTCCCTGATTCACTTGCTCTTTCTACCACGTGCCACCCTGTGCATGGTCCACGTGGTCAACGGCTGCCGACGTCATCAACTACTGATGACCGACCGGATCACAAGCCCCCCAGTCTCGAGCTGTGAACTTGTTCTCAGCGAAGAGACTAAGTGGTCGCGCCCTCGGTCCACGTGGCAAGCGGGGCCACGCCACATGCTGCTCACATATCTGCTCCTTGGCGTCACGGCTTCCATACTTTGTCTCTCAACACATGGACGCATCAATGGCCCCCACTGAGTGTCGCTACCATTTCCTTCATTCAACAGAAGCGTGCGCACCCCTCTGGATCATCTAGAGATTCACCTTCTCTGTTTTCTTCTTCTCAAATGCGCTAGGGTTCGCTGCGTTTCTCCTCTTTAACTCTCTGCATGTGACTAACTGTTAACTAGCTTAGGCTTTAGCGCGATCCCACTGCAACCCCTCAAACTTGGCTTCTGACTTGATCGCAGCTAACTGTTACCTTAGCATTGCCTTCAACATAACTTCGTGCTGGATGACTGACTTAACGGGGCCTAAACGCTTCGGCTTCACGCAGCAGAACTTGCTTCTACCACCAACCACCGACTAGCATGTTAGTGCACCACCGATCAGTCATCGCGCTTCTGGCTTCCCTACACTTCTCTGCCACACCAGCGCTAAGTGCATAGAGGGCCTGAACACCAACTATGACGCCTGTGTTTTGGGGAAGAGAAGTGCTTCTCGACGACCCCTCTTGCCTCAACCTCGCTGTAAGAAGTCGTGGGTGAGGTCTTGCCTCTCTCACCTCAGCCTCGCTGTAAAAAGCAGAGGGAAGGGACTTGGTTCTCTTGCCTCAACCCTGCTGTAAGAAGCAGAGGAAGAGGACTTGGTTCTCTTGCCTCAACCTTGCTGTAAGAAGCAGAGGAAGAGAACTTGGTTCTCTTGCCTCAACCTTGCTGTAAGAAGCAGAGGAAGAGGACTTTTCCCTCGCCCCAACCTTGCTGTGAAAAGCAGAGGAAGAGGACTTGGTTCTCTCGCCTCAACCTTGCTGTAAAAAGCAGAGGAAGAGTACTTTTCCTCATGCCTCAGCCTCGCTGTACAAAGTCGAGGTGAGGACTTTCTCTATTGCCTCAACCTTGCTATAAGAAGCGAAGGAGAAGGACTTTTCTTCTTGCCTCAACCTTGCTGTAAAAAGCAGAGGAAGAGGACTTTCTCTCTTGCCTCAGCCTCGCTGTACAAAGTCTGGGTGAGGACTTTCACTCGCCTGCACCTCGCTGTACAAAGTCGAGGGAGGACTTTCTTCTTTCTCGCCTGCACTCGCTCAAAGGCAAGGAGGTCTTCCTCTGTTGCCTACACTTGCTCAAAGGCAAGGAGGACTTCCTCTGTTGCCTGCACTTGCTTAAAGGCAAGGAGGACTTCCTCTGTTGCCCACACTTGCTCAAAGTCAAGGAGGACTTCCTCTGTTGCCTGCACTTGCTCAAAGGCAAGGAGGTCTTCCTCTGGTGCCTACACTTGCTCAAAGGCAAGGAGGACTTCCTCTGTTGCCTGCACTTGCTCAAAGGCAAGCAGGACTTCCTCTGGTGCCTACACTTGCTCAAAGGCAAGGAGGTCTTCCTCTGGTGCCTGCACTTGCTCAAAGGCAAGGAGGACTTCCTCTGGTGCCTGCACTTGCTCAAAGGCAAGGAGGACTTCCTCTGTTGCCCCAACCTTGCTATAAAAAGCAAAGGAAGAGGACTTTCTCTTGCCTCAACCTTGCTGTATAAAGCAGAGGTGAGGACTTTCTCTGTTGCCTCAACCTTGCTGTAAAAAGCAAAGGAAGAGGACTTTCTCGTGCCTTAACCTTGCTGTATAAAGCAGAGGAAGAGGACTTTATCTTGCCTCAACCTTGCTGTATAAAGCAGAGGAAGAGGACTTTCTCTGTTGCCTCCACCTTGCTGTAAAAAGCAGAGGAAGAGGACTTTCTCTGTTGCCTCCACTTTGCTGTAAAAAGCAGAGGAAGAGGACTTTCTCTTGCCTCAACCTTGCTGTATAAAGCAGAGGTGAGGACTTTCTCAGTTGCCTCAACCTTGCTGTAAAAAGCAAAGGAAGAGGACTTTCTCTTGCCTCAACCTTGCTGTATAAAGCAGAGGAAGAGGACTTCTCTTGCCTCAACCTTGCTGTATAAAGCAGAGGAAGAGGACTTTCTCTGTTGCCTCCACCTTGCTGTAAAAAGCAGAGGAAGAGGACTTTCTCTGTTGCCTCCACCTTGCTGTAAAAAGCAGAGGAAGAGGACTTTCTCTTGCCTCAGCCTCGCTGTACAAAGCCGAGGAAGAGGACTTTCTCTGTTGCCTCAACCTTGCTGTAAAAAGCAAAGGAAGAGGACTTTCTCTTGCCTCAACCTTGCTATATAAAGCAGAGGAAGAGGACTTTCTCTCTCGCCTGCACCTCGCTGTACAAAGTCGAGGGAGGACTTTCTCGTGGGTGCACGCTCCCAGGGGAGCGCCAGGCGTGGCTATCTCAGCGCACTCACCAGGCGCACCCTGCCTGCATGGTCTCACCGCACGTTCTCCGCACGTCCCGACCGGCGAGGAGCTCTTCTTCTGGAATCATGCGAGGTGCATGCTTAACGCTCTCGCTGGGAACTTGGGTTCCAGCTTAACACGTGTTAGCAAGACCCCGATGACCATGCATCGACCGAGCGCTCACTCTCTACATGCACCGACGGCTGATCGCGGTCTGCATGCACTGATGGCTGATCGCACTCTACATCCAAGCGCCTATCTAGGGGCTGATCTGCAGGTGGTGGCCACTCGGTAACTGACCACCGATCACCTGGACTTGCACCTGGGGCAAGGAGAACTTTAAACTGGGAACACTCGCACACTTTATGTACTGAAAATCTTTTATTGGGTGGCATCGTTAAAAAGAGTGCCCCTTGATCTGCTCAACTGTTTAATACACTAAGTGTGTGTACAGCGCGATAGCGCATCTACTTTACAACTTAACGAAAGTAGGAAAGAAGCGTGTAGCATCCTGGGTTCTGGGAATAGTCGTTCCGTCCAGAGTCACCAGCCGACAAGCTCCATTCTCCAACGTCTCAACCACTCTGGATGGGGTCTCCTTTAACCGGCGATGACCGCCCTGGCGATGCACACACGTGGGGCGATCATGCCTTTCGCTTCAGCTCTGGGAGCCCCCCTAGTGTAGCCTCTTCCATCACCTCACCTCCCCAAACACAGGGAGTTCATGCTGCTGGTCGCCTGCCTGGGACCCCGAAGCACGATCACCTTGTGTCTTCTGCAGGTAATCGGTCAGGAACCCTGTCTCCACCAACTCAGCAAGCTGACGCCCCAACGCTAGGCAAGTACGGAGTGTATGTCCATAAGCTTGATGGAATTCACACCACTCATCCTTCCTCCCTCCAAGTACCCTGTCGGTTTTCTCTGGCACATGGAGTCTTGCTGCCACAGCAGGGATGGCAATCAGCTCCGCCAAACTTATCATGAAATCATACCTGGGGGTGCGTTGCTTGCACGCCCCCTGGTCTGGTCCTTCCTGGGTGCATAAGGGCGAGACCTTCCCTGCTCCTTCCTCCCTTCATTGGTCTCATGCACCCACGCCTGTTGCTGCTGATTTCCCTAACCTCCACGTGGCTTCGACGGTGCAGCACTTCCTCTCTTCTCAGAGACCTCTGTCTCTGCTACTATGTGTGCCACCGCGCGTTGCCGTATCTCGGTGAAGGTGGTAGGGTGGCTCCTGATGAGCGATTCACTGAAAGGACCAGGGAGGACACCTCTCTTGAACGCATGCACCAGCATGTCCTCGTTCTTGCTGGGCAATCTCACCACCTGCGCCCTAAAGCGATTGAGGTAGTCCTTCAACGGCTCCCCCTGATACTGGCGCACGTGAAATAGGTCGTAGGACACCACTGGCGTCGGTCGGTTATGATGTACTGCTCCGTGAACAGCTTCGCAAACTGATGGAAGGAAGTGACGTGGCCCTCTGGCAGGCTCACGAACCACTCCACAGCCACTCCGCTCAGCGTGCTCATGAACATCTTGCAGTACACAGCATCTGAACCTCCAATCAGCATCATCTGAGTGTGGAAGGCTGTCAGGTGTGCTTCTGGGTCTTCCACCCTCGTGAACGAGGCTTTCAGTCCCACCAGATTGGGAGGGACCACCGTGTTCATGATTTCGGGGGAGAAAGGCATAGGGAATGCTCTCGGAGGCGACGGTGGCGTCGACGTCCTCTCTTCCGCTGTGCGCTCCTTCTGCCCCTACAATTCCCTACGCAGCTCTTCATTCATACGGTTCAACTCTTCGTTTCTTCTCTGCGATGCAGTCAGCTCTGCATGCATCCTCTCTTGCTCAACTTTCGATTCCGCGACGCTATCTTGCAGCGCGCGCATCATCTCCACTACCTGCGCCATGGTAACAGCTCCTTCTTCAGCAGATGGCACAGGTGAGGTTCGTCTGTTTCTTCTACTCATCTCCTCTGCACTTCGACGTAACTTCACTTCGACGAAATGATCAAGAAGCTCCAAGAAACTTCAAGAAACCTCAAGAAACTTCAAGAACTACGACGTGGATGGGAATCACAGTTTACACGGGCCCCACGGTGGGCGCCAATGATCCTGCCGCTTGACTCGAACGTGGAGGATTACCTCGTCACTCCTTCGTCTAGCCCTCTGTTCTGCAGGAACGCTCCAAGAACCACCACCGGAACTCCAAACGCTGCCTGCAAAACACACAGACGGCGCCTCTGGCGGCCGTTGTAGCTCCGACGCTCAAGTCAGGCAACAGGAACACCAAAACTATCACTGAATCTCTCTGTGAGACTCGTGTGTAACTGTAAACTCTCAAATGTGTAAGCTGTAAGAATCTGTAAAACTCCCCCCAAATTCGTTAAGAGTTTCGTAGATATACCTGAGTCTTTCTCTCTCCTGACGGTTATTCCTCTTGACACGTGGATAACATCTGGTCATACACGTGTCACCATCTGGAGTATCTGCAGCTAGAACGTTACTTCCACTGTGCCCCTGCGACTAAGTTATCCACACAGGGAGTAGCTTAGTACACAGGCTACTCTGGGCGCAACCTTAACATGGTGAGCTGGTTAACACTGGGCATCGCAGCTCACACTACACATGGTGGCAGATATGCCACTTATCCTCTGTACTTAGACCATACAACAAGTGCTTGCCAAGTCTTCTCAAACACCCGGCGATGTGCTCTTTTGGCGACTTGCTGACCATCTAATCTCCTAACCTTCACACACGGCGATCATGTGGAATCTAGGCGAGTACTGATCCATACCGGCGATGAGCGATTACTCATCCTCAAGGCGACAGGCGATCACTCATCCTCAAGGTGACAGGCGATTACTCATCAACACAGGCGACAGGCGATTACTGATCTGTACTTCTTGTGTAACGCTCTCGCTGGGAACCTTGGTCCCAGCTTAGCACGCGTTGGTAAGAACACCGATGATCGACCGCCCCCTGCATGCACTTACCACCGGGCGGTGCCTCATGCCTATCCACCAACGTCCGTGCGGTGCCTCATGACTATCCACTGACGTCCGTGCGGTGCTTCCAGGCGCTTATCTATGCTCTGAACTGGGAGTGGTGGCCACTTGGTATTTGACTACCGATCACCGTTCTAGGTGATCTCCTCCCTGATTCACTTGCTCTTTCTACCACGTGCCACCCTGTGCATGGTCCACGTGGTCAACGGCTGCTGACGTCATCAACTACTGATGACCGACCGGATCACAAATATATCAAGAATCCTACACAAAATTGAAAATAAATGTTCAAGCACAAGTTTGAACAAACCCACCAAATGAAATGAATAAACAAGCATTCAAATCATATTAAAACAGAAAAAACAGAAAGACAACTTGGAATAAAGATGAATAACTTGGAGAAAAGAAGAACTCAAAAAGAAAATGAAAAGAGGTACTCATCTTTGAAGAACCATAGCTCTAGATACCAAATGATGGCATTCCTATGAGCTCTTCTTTGGATTGTGGAGTTCCTTGGTGATGATGGATGCGGAAGCTTATGGAGGAGGTGAGCAAGGCCTTCCTAGGAAGCATGGGTGCCTTGAAGGTGCATGAAGAGTGAGGAAATGGGGAGGTTTGGCCAGCCCCTTTGGTAGTGATGAATTGAAGACTAAAACCTAAGTGTTAGGCAAAGAGTGGTGTATGGCACAATTTTGGCAGCATAACAATACTCTATTTAATCTTCTTAATACATGAGGTAGGCCTCCTTATTTATAGATTTAGGAGCCTTGGTGAGCAAGCTTAGAGGGTAGGGATGGAAATACAAAAAGTGGGGGCTGCCTAGGGTATTGACTTTAGTCAAACCACACCATCATTCTAATATTCTAGAAGATAGGTCAAAAATGGAACATTTGATAGTACACCCCTCCTTCTTTTGCTAAAGGCACCTATTTGCTAGCACACCCCTCCTTCTATTGCTAAGGGCACCTTTTTGATAGCACACCCCTAAGTGAGCAAGTTTTGCTTTCTACACTACACTAATCTACTAAGCTACCCCTAATAGGCCTCCAAGTAGCATGTACAACGTCTTCTCCCTCCCATCTGTGGCTTGACTCATTTGGGCGTGAATGTGCTTGGCCATGGACCTTGTGTTGGACCTGAACTTGGGTTGGAGCTTGGGCTTCTTCCATCAGAGCATGCACCCACTAAGAGAAAAAAGTCCTCACCTCGACTTTGTACAGTGAGGCTGAGGCGAGAGAAAGTCCTCTCCCTCGACTTTGTACAGCAAGGCAGAGGCGAGAGAAAAGTCCTCTCCCTCGACTTTGTACAGCGAGGCAGAGGCAGGATAAAAAAGTCCTCACCTCCACTTTGTATAGCGAGGCTGAGGCGAGATAAAAAAGTCCTCACCTCGACTTTGTACAGCGAGGCTGAGGCGAGATAAGAAAGTCCTCTCCCTCGACTTTGTACAGCGAGGCAGAGGCGCGAGAGAAAAAAGTCCTCACTTCGACTTTGTACAGCGAGGCTGAGGCGAGAGGAAAAAGACCTCACCTCGACTTTGTACAGCAAGGCTGAGGCGAGATAAAAAAGTCCTCACGTCAACTTTGTATTGCGAGGTTGAGGCGAGATAAGAAAGTTCTCTCCCTCGACTTTGTACAGCGAGGCAGAGGTGCGAGAAAAAAGCCCTCACCTCGACTTTGTAGAGCGAGGCTGAGGCGAGATAAAAAAGTCCTCACCTCGACTTTGTATAGCAAGGCTGAGGCGAGAGGAAAAAGTCCTCTCCCTCGACTTTGTACAGCGAGGCAGAGGCAAGAGGAGAAAGACCTCACCTTGACTTTGTAAAGCGAGGCTGAGGCGAGAGGAGAAAGACCTCACCCTCGACTTTGTACAGCGAGGCTGAGGCGAGAGGAAAAAGACCTCACTTCGACTTTGTACAGCGAGGCTGAGGCGAGAGGAGAAAGACTTCACCCTCGACTTTGTACAGCGAGGCTGAGGCGAGAGCAGAAAGACCTCACCTTGACTTTGTACAGCGAGGTTAAGGCGAGGGAAGCAGGACCTCACCCGCGACTTCTTACAGCAAGGCTGAGGCAAGAGGGGTCATCGAGAAGCACTTTTCTTCCCCAAAACACAGGCATCATCTTTGGCGTTCAGGCCCTTTATGTGCTTAGCGCTAGAGTAACAGAGAAGTAAAGCAAAGCCTGAAGCACAATGATTGATCGGTGGTGCACTAACATGCTAGTCGGTGGTCGGTGGTAGAAGCAAGTTCTGCTGCGTAAAGCCGAAGCATTTAGGCCCCGTTAAGTCAGTCATCCAGCATGAAGTTGTGCATAAAAGCTGTTAAAGACAATGTTGAGGTAACAGTTAGTAGTGATCAAGTCAGATACCAAGTTTGAAGGGTTACAGTGAGATCGCGCTAAAGCCTAAACCAGTTAATGGTTAGTCACATGCAGAGAGTTAAAAATGGAAAGAGACACGCAGCTGGAGCAAAGATTTCATTCATATTGAAGTCAATACAGTGAGCCTTTATAGCTAAAAGGTTTATACAAGTTATGTAGCAGAAAAAGAAATTACACAGAAGGAGAAGTAGCAAGGGGAGTAGCTCAAGGAGGAGGGATGAGCTTGCCATCGACCGCTTAGTCTCTTCACTGAGAACAAGTTCACAGCTTGACACTGGGGGGCTTGTGATCCGGTCGGTCATCGGTAGTCAATGACGTCAGCAGCAGATGACCACGTGGACCAGTCACAGGGTGACACGTGGCATGAGATAGTAGGTGAATCAGGGAGGACACCACTTAGAACGGTGATCGGTGGTCAATTACCAAGTGGCCACCACCCCCAGATTGGTGCCTAGATAAGCGCCTGGAAGTAGAGCGCGGAATGTAACGAGGCACCGCACGGTCGTCGGGGGAAGATAATGAGGCACTGCACGATCATCGGTGGAAGGTAATGAGGCACCGCACGGTCGTTGGTGGAAGGTAATGAGGCACCGCACGGTCATCGGTGGATAGTAATAAGGCACCGCTCGGTCGTTAGTGCATGCAGAGCGCGATCGGTCATCGGGGTTCTTGCCAACACGTGTTAAGCTGGGACCCAGGTTCCCAGCGAGAGCGTTACACATGCACCTCGCATGATGCCCACTCAGAGGATGTACAGTGAGACCATGCAGGCAGGATGCGCCTGGTGAGTGTGCTCAGGCCAGCCACACCTGGCGCTCTCCTAGGAGCATGCACTCACTCAGAGAGAAGAAACGCGCTCAGTTACTCTACAAGAGGATAACTTAGCCGCACAGAGAAATGCGCAGAAGCCCTCCAGGTATGACACGTGTACGGTCAGATGCCAGTTGCATGCCTCCACATGTCACCATCTGGGAGAGAGGCGTGGCCCAAGTATAAAAGTACTCCACAATATGTCAGGTACAGAGAAGTTTGGAGATTACAACTTTACACAAATTTCACACACAGTTTCTGAGTCATTGTGGGAACGTTTGTACACGTTGCATAGTGATAACAGAATTGAGCCACAGAGAGAGAAAGTGGATCAGAGCACACACGAGTCTCACAGAGAGATTCAGTGAGAGTTTTTGGTGTTCCTGTTATTTGACTTGAGCGTCGGAGCTACAACAGCCGTTAGCGGCGCCGTCTGTGTGTTTTGCAGGTATCGTTTGGAGTTCCAGTGAAGGTTCTTGGAGCGTTCTTGCAGAACGTGCTGTTGCAGAAGGCTAGACGAAGGAGTGACGAGGCACATACTCCACGTTCGAGTCCGCGGCAGAATCAATTTTGTTTAATTGTTTCAGGATGGACGTCAAGTTAATATTGACACTCGAAATAAGAAAGATTTATGATCGATTGAAGAAATGTAAAAATTTTGAGAGATTTCCTAACTCAATTAGTTGTAATGATTACAACTTCTACTATTTTGGTATAAAATGGAATATGCAACTTGTACATTTGAAATATTAATATTATATACATTGTTCTTAGTTAAATATAAATGTGGTCTAAATGTAAAATTATATATATGGTCTAAATGTGCAATCACATTTTAAAGCAATTTGAAAATGTTGCTCATTGTGTAATTTTATAAATTAAGTTGTATTTCATATTTTTTCACGTAAAAAAAGTGTTGTCTAAAAATACATACATGTACATAAATATTATCTAAAAAGACAGAAGATAGACAACAAGTAAATAAGCATTGCCTAAACATTATGAAAAAAAATGTTGCCTATTCTACAATATGCAATACTGAAAATGTGTTGCCTAAAAGATGACAGACAACATGTAAATAAGTGTTGCCTAAAAAGACAGACAACATGTAAATAAGTGTTGCCTTTACCAATGACAACATTTAAAAAAGCATTGCCTTTACTAATGACAACATTCGAAAAAGCATTGCCTTTACCAATGACAACATTTAAAAAAGTGTTGCCTAAACAATAGGCAACACTGAAAATTCATTGCTTAAAGATCATGAGAAAAAACGTTACCTAAATTTTTTTTTTGGAAAACGTTGCCTATTCTATTAGTATAAGGCAATGGTTGCAAAAAAGCATTGTCTAAACCTAAGCCCACGACTACATATTCCACGCCTAAAAAAGCGTTGCCAAAGTGTTACCTAAAGTTAAGGCAACACTTTTCCTACTTTAGGCAATGTTTTTTAGGTGTTGTCTAAGGTCAAAAGTGGTGTAGTGTGAAATAAAATTGGTGGCTAAAAAATAAACATATTCGGTCGTTAATTCGGTGGCAGATATATTTTTCCCAATTTATTCAAAACAACCACCACTTTAGCGACCGATGGTTTTGTCACTCTCATGTTCAGTCACAAAACTAACTAACATCATTAATAATTCATTCGATCACTATTTTGGTCGCAGATTTGACACTACGAGTATTCGATGGCTTTTTTTTTTCGCAAATTGTGATCACTTATTTTCGGTTGTTGGATCTGGTGACTACATTGTTATTTTCTTGTAGTGTGCATCTTCATTCTTATCAATGATAGAAACTCCATGCAAAAACCTACAAGTTATTAGTTAAAGCATAACCAATAATAATTTAACATAAAGTATATTGAAATATAGGTAAAGATACTTACATCATAAAAAATGAATTATATTTATATCGAGCTCCTAATCCCCAATTACAAATTCTAACAAATATGAAATGTATATGTACAATGGCATGTTAGTGTTTATTTCAAAAAGTGTATCATCCCACGAAACTTCTAAAGCATCTTGACTAATCTCTCTAGTAGCTACAGCTAAGGATGCTATAGGATCGTCAATTGGAACCTCATGCTTCTTTTTCTGACTTGGTTTCCGATGAGGTTTCTACAAAACAAAGAACATTTGTATTAGATGAGATGTAATATATAAATATAAATTAATATTATGAAATGAAATTATTACTAGAGGTTCTGGTATAATTCGAATGAGGTGTCTGCGCTAGGCTATGAATGTCTGACATGCATCAGCCATAGTTGTTACCTCATCTAAAGGTAGTGGAACACGAACATCAGCTACTCGTACTCTTTCAATTGTCACCTTTGCTACATCAGGGGAGAGAGGAACGTTATGCAAGGTGGTGGTCTCTTGATAGGCTTTTCCAATGCCCACTATTTGGGGAAGCATGTCGCCCTCTACTAGTAGCTCACATTGGCTCGTCTGGCCAATGATATCCTCCCCTTATGTTGTAGGAGTTGCACAACTCCCATGCTCTTGGGAGCAAGACTAACAAGCGCCTCAGCCGACTTAGCATAAACTTGTTGCAATAGAAACTCCTATCGCAACTCTAGTCGCATCCAATCAGCCTCCTTTCTCATCTCCTCCATCAATTCTTGATATATCTTACTCGTTATTTTTTATTTGGTCTCTATGGTGGGGGAGAAGGATGAGTTTCATGGTGCAGCTAAAAAATATAGTTTAATTCCAACCCTTTTTCCAATTGTACAAACACGACCACAGTGCTCAGGTCATCCAATTACTTCAACAAGGATATCATTACGACCTTCAGGTACAAAATTACCTTGGTAGTTTTGGTCAACCAAGGAATCCTGCAAGAGACCAATATCATATAAGTTTTTAATATAATTAATGCTTTAAAATAAATATAAAAGAGGATAAAAATAACTTGCAATTTTTTTCTAAGACTATCCATGATTGGTCAGAACTAAATGCACCCAACTTCTTAATTCTGGCCATCTTCCATTTTAGGTGGTGTAAAGGTGGTTATGGAGGAGAAGTGATACAAGCCATATCAGCAAGGAGATGATTAAGGACCCAAGAGACCATTCACAATCATCTCAACAAACAAGTCAAGACCCCACCAAAAATCTAGCGGACCTCACCGGAAGAAGAAAGAGGCATAGACCAAAACACCAATTGTTCTTTCTTCTGGTCTACTTAAGAATAAAACATGTTTTAAATAATTTGGACTCACTTTAGGGATCCAAATAGCAAAGATAGGCTAGAATAAGGTGCCTTTAGCATAACAGGGGGTGTGGGTATCATTTTAGCTTGTTCCTAGCCCTTTTGGAAGGCATTTTGACCTAGTTTCTAGAAGGACAAGCCTAGGATGCGGGTTTGACTTAATCAAACCCTAAGGCTGCCCATTTTTTCCCTCTTCCCATCCTACCCCTTAAGTTTGTTCTCCAAGGCTCCTTCACCTATAAATAAGGAGGCCTACCTCACGTATTTTCAAGTTGAAAATTATAGTAAAGAAACTATACACAATTTTTGTGTGAGTAGTGAGTGAGTGAGTCTCCTCCATTGTGGTCTTATCTTGTGAGTGATGATGCTCTCAAGTGGCAACCTCCTTCCACTCATCTTGGTGGTTTCGTCCCATCAAGTGGCGTAATCCCTCCATTGCTTCATCTCCATAAGTTCTTTCTTTCATCTTCTCTTTCATTTTCCATTCCTTGTCTCGGTTTTAGCTTCCTTAATTGTTGTCTTTGTACGTTCGATTTTGTTGGAGACTCCTTGTGAGTAAGGAGCATCATTTGGAATGGCTTGTACACCATTGATGCATCCTTTTTATTCTTTCTAAATTATAGTTTTGGCTTGCATTCATAATCACCGTAATTCATGTCTTTTTCTCTTTGACTTGTGGAAATGAACATTCACATCTACTTAACCACTTGGTTAAGTTAATGTCCAATGGGGATTTTACTTAGGTCATCACCTTAATTATCTTAAAAATCCAATTCTTAGCAAAGTGTCACCATAAAATGCTAAATCATAAAATCAACTCACGTCATGTGGTTATCAGAGCTTTGGTTTTTTTTAGCATTCTTTGCTTTGAGTTGATTCGACACTTTACTTTCTTGCACCTTTAATTTATTGCTTTTACTTTCAAGAAATTTAAATTCCGCCTTTACTTTCTTGTCATTTATAATTTTGCTTTTTAATTCGTTAGCACTTTAAATTCTGTTTTTGAATTTATTTTGTGTCATTTATTGTTCTTACCTCTTTTGCTTTGAGTCATATGTTCTTTAGTGTTCTAGGATTCCTTCTTTTGCCTCTACTTACTTGCTTTTAATTGTGAAAGTTATAAGTAATTAGAACTTTTTTTTAGTAGTAGATTTAAGTTCCAAACAAAAGATTTCAAGTGATCAATTAAATTGAATCCCAAACTTTTTTTTATGAAAATTAAAGTTCTATGAAAATATGATGACCAAAATTATGGACCTTTCATTTCCATAAGACAAAGACAAGTATAAAAAAAAAAAGAAGGAATTAACGCAAAACAAGAACTTGAGTTTCCAATTTTTTTTTCAAATAGCAAAATTTCAATTTCGGGGTTCATCTTTATTGGCAAATTGATTTCAACAGTTGTGGAATTTTGATCCTTTTGCTTTAACAAATTTCTAAAGAAAGTTTCATTGTTAAAAGTTTAGTAAGTATCTTTGAGTCCTTTTTGTGTGCCTTTTCTTGTTTGTCTTTCTTCAAAGTTTTGTCATTAATCTCTCTCAATTCTTGGTTTAGCTTTTCTTGTTTAAGCTTTTCTTGCTTGTCTTTTTGTTTTCCTCAAGTTTTGTTGTGGTTTCCTTTGAGATCAAGTGTTAAGGGCTTTGTCCTTTTTCATTTGAAGAGCTTTATACCCAAGAAAGACCTTTGTGGAGTGAAACAAAATTTCTTTGAGTGCCTTGAGTGATTTTTTATTGTTTTACACCAAAATGACGCAAACTTGAAAGTGTTTTCTACTAAGTTTTATTTCACTAATTGTTTGTTACTTGTGCATTATGGCTAATCTTTCTTCAAGAGAATCATCCAAGCCTCAATCTCCCCAAAAGGGTTTCCTTTTGGGTGAATTGGCCACGGCAAAGAGGTCCTTCGTCCAAAAGGAGGACGAAATGAGACAAATGGAGGAAAGACTCCAAAGGCTAGAAATGGCTCAAGAAAAACAACCCCGAGGAAGGAGATGGGATAAAAGGAGAGCGTCTAGGAGCTACCACCATTATGGCAGCCAAGAAGAGGAAGAAGAATGGAGGTTGAACAACTTTGAGGAAAAATGCCAACAAGCTTCAAGGTTTTCTTTCCCTTATGTAAAATTGCCTAGTTTTAATGGGAAAAGTGATCCTAATGTATACTTAGGATGGGAGGCTAAGTTAGAACAAATTTTTAACGTACATGAGGTCCAAGAGGACCAAAAGGTTAAGTTAGCCTCCTTATAAGTTTTAGACTATGCCATGCAGTGGTGGCATAAAACTGTAATGGACATTGAACTTAACAAGAGGCCAGCCATGGTCTCTTGGGATGATTTAAAGGATTGCATGCGCGCGTGGTTTGTTCCTCCTCATTATAGGAAGGACCTCCTTGTCCACGTACGCTTGCACATTTCGCCCAATCATGGGGGCGAGAATCCTATCCATCAATCTCTAGTGATCTCGCCGCGGACTCGAGCGTGGGGAAATGCCTCGTCACTCCTTCGTCTAGCTTTCCAGCTACTGCGCGTTCTGCAAGGAGGCTCCAGGAACCTTCGACGGGACTCCGAACGATGCCTGCAAAACACACAGATGGCGCCTCTAGCGGCCGTGGTAGCTCCGACGCTCAAGTCAGGCAACGAGAACACCAAAACTCTCTCTCGGATCTTTCTCTGTGTGAGACCCGTGTGTGTGTGTCCTCAGTCCCCTTTGATTCGGAAACTGAGTGTTCTCCGTTTTTGTGTGTGTATTCTGAGGTCAAAAACTCATACCTGGTTTGGTGTTCCTCTTCCTCATATAAACCGGTGTAGCCCCTACAGGCTACCTCTAGGGCCACTTGATTACTCTGCACTGTCGTTTCCATTCCCCAGGACTACCTTGCACGCCAGCCTTCTTCACTTAAATGCAAAGTCTGACAGGGAGGCTGCGTGGGTGCCTCTGGACCCCTCGACTTCTGTGCCTATCTGCCCTACCTATTCCCTGGGAACATCCTCACGGTCCACGTGGCATGCGTGCAAGCTTACTGGGAGACTCTAGCCTTGATGGGTTCTCGTCCCAGCAGGATTCTGCACCTGCCTGTGCCTTCTCATCTTCATGCATGGTCGTCTCGCGAATATGGCCACTCCCTGCCTCTGAGTGCTTTACTGGTCACTGGTCGCGTTGTTCACATCGCACGGCCGATGTCGCCTCGACACACACCGACGACCGAGGTATCTCTCATCCTGGCCGATGTCCGATGGCGCTTCTTCACGTTGTCGTGCTCTGCTTATGGAATCAGGCGAGGTCCTTGGGTAACGTTCTCGCTGGGAGCCTGGGTCCCAGTTTAACACGCGTTGGCAAGGAACCCCCGACGACTGATCATTCTATATACACCGATGACTGATCACTCTGTATACACCGATGACTGATCACTCTGTATACACCGATGACTGATCACTCTGCATGCACCGATGACTGATCACTCTGTATATACCGATGACTGATCATTCTGTATACACCGATGACTGATCGGTGCTTCATCACTCTCGCGCTCTGCTTCCAGGCGCTCATGTAGGAGTCGATCTCCACCCTTGTTCATCTGCTATCTCATGCCACGTGTTGCTCTGTGACTGGCCCACGTGGTCATCTGCTGCTGACGTCATTGGATACCGATGACCGACCGGATCACAAGCCCCCCAGTCTCGAGCTGTGAACTTGTTCTCAGCGAAGAGACTAAGTGCTCTCCGTTGCCAAAGAGAAGAAGGAGGTCGAAGCCGGTGTACCTGAAACCATGGCTGCTGGTGTCGAGGCTCTGATAGATGGGTTCCATGGGCTGGCAGCAGGTTCACTGCGTCCTTCCAGACTTGGACTCTACCCAACCTAGCCTCCACCATTCAGTGGTTGATAGCAAGCTCATTTCTCCCCCTTGAGCTTCTCCTCTTGCGGCTTCTCCTCTTGTGTAATCTCTTTTTCTCAACTGCCTTTCTCCCTCTCTATCTTTAACTCACTCTGCCTGTGGCCAACTGTTAACTGGCTTAGGCTTCAGCGCGATCTCACTGTGACCCTTCAAACTTGGCCTCTAACTTGATCGCGACCAACTGTACCTTAGCATTCTCTTTAACAGTTTTTATGCATAAATTCATGTAGGATGACTGACCTGATGGTGTCTAAGTGCTTCGACCGATCGCCCAAGAGCTTATTTGGGGAAGCTCTCCTACTCAGAGCTTTGCTACCGACCACCGACTAGCATGTTAGCGCACCACCAATCAGTCACCGTGCTTCAGGTTTCGCATTACTTCTGTGTCACTCCAGCGCTAGTTGCATAGAGGGCCCGAACGCCAAGGATGATGTCTGTGTTTTGGGGAATGCTTCTTGATGACCCCTCTTGCCTCAGCCTCGCTGTAAGAGGTTAAGTGAGGTCTTTCTCCTCTCGCCTCAGCCTTGCTGTAAAAACAGAGGAAGAGGACTTTCTCTGTTGCCTTAACCTTGCTGTATGAAGCAGAGGAGAAGGACTTGGATCTCTTGCCTCAACCTTGCTGTAAGAAGCAGAGGAAGAGGACTTTCTCTGCCTGCACTCCGCTGTACAAAGTCGAGGTGAGGACTTTCTTCTCTGGCCCATGCCTCGCTATACGAAGTCGAGGGAGAGGACTTTCTCTCGCCTGCACCCCGCTGTATAAAGTTGAGGGCGAGGACTTCTTTATCTGGCCCATGCCTCGCTGTACGAAGTCAAGGGAGAGGACTTTCTCTCGCCTGCACCCCGCTGTATAAAGTCGAGGGCGAGGACTTTTTTATCTGGCCCATGCCTCGCTGTACGAAGTCGAGGGAGAGGACTTTCTCTCGCCTGCACCCCGCTGTATAAAGTCGAGGGTGAGGACTTTCTATCTCGCCTCAACCTTGCTGTAAAAAGCAGAGGAAGAGGACTTTCTCTGCCTGCACCCCGCTGTACAAAGTCGACGGTGAGGACTTTCTCTCTGAGTGGGTGCATGCTCCCAGGGGAGCACCAGGGGTGGCTGTCTAAGCGCACTCGCTAGGCGCATCCCTGCCTGCATGGTATCACCGCACGTCCTCTGAGTGGGCAACTCCTCTTCTTCTGGTTTGAAATCATGTGGGGCGCATGCGTAGCGTTCTCGCTGGGAGCCTGGGTTCCAGCGTAACCCGTGTTGGCAAGACCCCGATGACCAACCTTCTTTCTGGAATCATGCGAGGTGCATGCGAAACGTTCTCGCTGGGAACCTGGGTCCCAGCTTAACACGTGTTAGCAAGACCCCGATGACCAACCTTCTTTCTGGAATCATGCGAGGTGCATGCGTAACGTTCTCGCTGGGATCCTGGGTCCCAGCTTAACACGTGTTAGCAAGACCCCGATGACCATGAACCGACCGAGTGCTCTGCTTCGGGTGCACCGATGACTGATCGTCCTTTGGGTGCACCGATGAATGATTGCGTTATGCTCCTTAGTGATTAAACGCAAAGATGATGTCTTGCTTTGGGGAAGAAAAGTTTTTCCTGTTGACCCCTCTTGCTTGCCCCGAGGTCGGTCATCGACCTTTAGGTCTGGTTCCTGTTTGGACGTTTCTCGAAATCTTCCCTTTCCCTCTCTCAGTCTTACTAGTACTCCCGAGTTCCCAAACTTTGGCCACCTGCACTCACCCCTGGGGTGAGGAGAATATAGGTCAGTGGTCCGTACTCGCGCCTGGGGCGAGCAGGCTCCAACCGATCCCTTGGACTTGCATTTGGGGCAAGCGGAACTTGAAACTGGGAAACATGTGCACACTTGACATACTGAAATCTCTTTTATTGGGTGGCCTCGTTAAAAACCCTCATCGGGAAAAGAGTGTCCCCTGATCTGTTCAACTATTTACAGTACATACATTGGGTGTGTGTGCAGCGCAAGAACGCATCTACCTTACAACTTAACTGAAGTAGAAACTTGAGTGTGTAGCGTTCCATGTTCTGGGGATAGGTGCTCCATGCAGAGTCTCCAGCCAATAAGCTCCACTCTGTATGGACCTCTTCCTTTCATAGGCGATGACCGCCCTGGCGACGCCTTATTCATGAGGAGCTTCCTCCTGAGCTGCCTGGGAGCCCCCCCAGCGTTGCATCCTCCATCACCTCACGTCCCCATGTATAGGGACCTCGTGTTGCTGATCGCCTGTCTGAGACCCCGAAGCGCGATCACCTTGGGCCTCCCGCAGGTAATCGGTCAGGAATCCTGTCTTCACCAACTCAGCGAGTTGATGCCCCAACGTCAGGCAGGATCGGAGTGTGTGTCCATAAGCCTGATGGAACTCACACCACTCGTCTTTCCTCCCTCCAAGTACCTTGTCGGTTTTCTCTGGTACTCGGAGTCTTGCAGCCACGGCAGGGATGGCGATCAGCTCTGCCAACTCTATCACGAAATCATACCTAGGGGGTGCGTCGTTCTCCCTTGCACGCCCCCTGGGCTGGTCCTTCCTGGGCGCATACGGACGAGGCCTTCCCTGCACCTTCCTCCCTTCCTTGGCCTCATATACCCGCGCCTGCTGCTGCTGCTTCCCCTGACCTCCGCGCGGCTTCGTCGGCGCAGTGTTGCCTCTCTTCTCAGAGACCTCTGTCTCTGCCACAATGTGCGCCACCGCGCGTCGCCGTATCTCAGCAAAGGTGGTGGGGTGGCTCCTGATAAGGGATTCACTGAAAGGACCAGGCAGCACGCCTTTCTTGAATGCGTGCACTAACATGTTCTCATCCTTGCTGGGCAATCTCACCACCTGCGCACCAAAGCGGTTGAGGAAGTCCTTCAGTGACTCCCCCTGGTTCTGGCGCACGTCGAACAGGTCGTAAGTCACCACTGGCGGCGCTCTGTTGACTACATACTGCTCCGTGAATAGCTTTGAGAACTGATGGAAGGAGGTGATGTGGCCCTCCGGCAAGCTCACGAACCACTCCATGGCTACTCCGCTCAGCGTACTCATAAGCATTTTGCAGTACACTGCGTCTGAACCTCCAGACAGCATCATCTGAGTGTGGAAGGCTGTCAAATGTGCCTCTGGGTCTTCCACCCCCGTGAACGACGCTTTCACTCCCACCAGGTTGGGGGGCACCACCGTGTTCATGATTTCGGGGGAGAAGGGCATAGGAAATGCTCTAGGGGGCGACGGCGGCATCGACGTCCTATCTTCGGATACGCGCTCATTCTGCGCCTGCAACTCCCTACGCAGCTCCTCGTTGACGCGGTTCAACTCTTCATTCCTGCTATGCGATGCAGTCAGCTCTGCATGCATCTTCTCCTGCTCAACTCTCGATGCCGCGACGTTATCTTGTAACGCGCGCATCATCTCCATGACCTGCGCCATGGTCACAGTTCCTTCACCAGCAGGCGGTGGAGGTGTCGTTTGTCTGGTTCTTCTACTCATCTGTGTGATTCCTACTCTCGTTCTTGTGTATGGGGGCTTCGTTTTACTTCGGGCCCCACGGTGGGCGCCAAATGATCTCGCCGCGGACTCGAGCGTGGGGAAATGCCTCGTCACTCCTTCGTCTAGCTTTCCAGCTGCTGCGCGTTCTGCAAGGAGGCTCCAGGAACCTTTGACGGGACTCCGAACGATGCCTGCAAAACACACAGACGGCGCCTCTAGCGGCCGTGGTAGCTCCGACGCTCAAGTCAGGCAACGAGAACACCAAAACTCTCTCTCGGATCTTTCTCTGTGTGAGACCCGTGTGTGTGTGTCCTCAGTCCCCTTTGATTCGGAAACTGAGTGTTCTCCGTTTTTGTGTGTGTATTCTGAGGTCAAAAACTCATACCTGGTTTGGTGTTCCTCTTCCTCATATAAACCGGTGTAGCCCCTACAGGCTACCTCTAGGGCCACTTGATTACTCTGCACTGTCGTTTCCATTCCCCAGGACTACCTTGCACGCCAGCCTTCTTCACTTAAATGCAAAGTCTGACAGGGAGGCTGCGTGGGTGCCTCTGGACCCCTCGACTTCTGTGCCTATCTGCCCTACCTATTCCCTGGGAACATCCTCACGGTCCACGTGGCATGCGTGCAAGCTTACTGGGAGACTCTAGCCTTGATGGGTTCTCGTCCCAGCAGGATTCTGCACCTGCCTGTGCCTTCTCATCTTCATGCATGGTCGTCTCGCGACTATGGCCACTCCCTGCCTCTGAGTGCTTTACTGGTCACTGGTCACGTTGTTCACATCGCGCGGCCGATGTCGCCTCGACACACACCGACGACCGAGGTATCTCTCATCCTGGCCGATGTCCGATGGCGCTTCTTCACGTTGTCGTGCTCTGCTTATGGAATCAGGCGAGGTCCTTGGGTAACGTTCTCGCTGGGAGCCTGGGTCCCAGTTTAACACGCGTTGGCAAGGAACCCCCGATGACTGATCATTCTATATACACCGATGACTGATCACTCTGTATACACCGATGACTGATCACTCTGTATACACCGATGACTGATCACTCTGCATGCACCGATGACTGATCACTCTGTATATACCGATGACTGATCATTCTGTATACACCGATGACTGATCGGTGCTTCATCACTCTCGCGCTCTGCTTCCAGGCGCTCATGTAGGAGTCGATCTCCACCCTTGCTCATCTGCTATCTCATGCCACGTGTTGCTCTGTGACTGGCCCACGTGGTCATCTGCTGCTAACGTCATTGGATACCGATGACAGACCGGATCAGTTACACTAGCATTCATCAGCCCAAAGGGCATGACCCTATAGCAGTAATTGGAGAGCTATGTCATAAATGCAGTCTTACTCTCATTGCGGGGGTGCATGCGGATCTGGTTGTACCCCGAAAATAAATCTAAAAAACTAAGAAGTTAGCAACCTTATGCACTATCTACCAAGGTGTCAACGCTAGGCAACGAATATGAATCCTTAGGGAAGGCCTTGTTCAAATCCGTGAAATCAACAAACATTCTCCACTTCCCGTTGGCCTTCTTGACTAACACCATGTTTGCAAACCACTCAGGGTATTGGGTCTCCCTTATATGGCCAACACACAGTAGTTTCTAGGTTTCTTGCTTGATGACAAGGCGTCTCTCATCATTGAACTTCCTTCTCCTTTGTATCACGGGCCTGACCTTTGTGTCTGATCCGGTCGGTCATCAGTAGTTGATGACGTCAGCAGCCGTTGACTACGTGGACCATGAACAGGGTGGCATGTCGTAGAAAGAGCAAGTGAATCAGGGAGGAGATCACCTGGAATGGTGATCGGTAGTCAGATATCAAGTGGCCACCACTCCCAGTTCAGAGCATAGATCAGCGCCTGAAAGCCCCGCACGAACGTCGGTGGATATTCAGGAGGCACCGCACGGACGTCGGTGGCAAGTCATGAGGCACCGCACGGACGTCGGTGGATATTCAGGAGGCACCGCACGGACGTCGGTAGCAAGTCATGAGGGACCGCCCGGGTGTCGGTGGCAGGTCATGAGGCACCGCACGGACGTTGGTGGATATTCATGAGGGACCGCCCGGGTGTCTGCATGAGGAGCGCGATCGGGCGTTGAGAGGGAGATCGGTCGTAATTGCATGCAGAGGGAGGTCGGTCATCGGGGTTCCCAGCGAGAACGCTACGCATGCACCTCGCATGATGCCCACTCAGAGGACGTGCGGCGAGGCCATGCAGGCAGGATGTGCCTGGCGCTCTCCTGGGAGCATGCGGCCCGCACAGAGAGAAGCGCAGAAGCCCTCCAGGTGTGACGCGTGTACGGTAGATACAAGCTGGTGCCTCCACGTGTCACCATCTGGGAGCGAGACGCGGCTCAGGTATAAAGCACTCCACGTCAGGTAAGTAAGGATTCCTTTCATTCTTTTCCAAGTTTACACAGGCTCTCTACACTGGGATTCTGAGTCACTGTGAGAGCGTTTTTACACGTGGCACAGTGATAACAAAAAACAGTTATAGAGAGAGAAAGTGGATCTGAGAGCACACACGAGTCTCACAGAGAGATTCAGTGATAGATTTGGTGTTCCTGTTGCCTGACTTGAGCGTCGGAGCTACAACGGCCGCTAGAGGCGCCGTTCGTGTGTTTTGCAGGCAGCATTTGGAGTTCCGATGGTGGTTCTTGGAGCGTTCCTGCAGACCAGAGGGCTAGACGAAGGAGTGACGAGGCAATCCTCCACGTTCGAGTCAAGCGGCCGGATCATTTGGCGCCCACCGTGGGGCCCGTGTGAATTTTGTTCCCATCCACGTCGCAGTTATTGAAGTTTCTTGAGGTTTCTTGGAGCTTCTTGATCATTTCGTCGAAGTGAAGTTACGTCGAAGTGCAGAGGAGATGAGTAGAAGAACCAGGCAAACCTCACCTGCGCCATCTGCTGAAGAAGGAGCTGTTACCATGGCGCAGGCAGTGGAGATGATGCGCGCGCTGCAAGATAGCGTCGCGGAATCGAGAGCTGAGCAAGAGAAAATGCATGCAGAGCTGACTGCATCGCAGAGAAGAAACGAAGAGTTGAACCGTATGAATGAAGAGCTGCGTAGGGAATTGCAGGCGCAGAGGGAGCGCGCAGCTGAAGAAAGGACGTCGACGCCACCGTCGCCTCCGAGAGCATTCCCTATGCCTTTCTCCCCCGAAATCATGAACACGGTGGTGCCTCCCAATCTGGTGGGACTGAAAGCGTCGTTCACGGGGGTGGAAGATCCAGAAGCACACCTGACAGCCTTCCACACTCAGATGATGCTGACTGGAGGTTCAGATGCTGTGTACTGCAAGATGTTCATGAGCACGCTGAGCGGAGTGGCTATGGAGTGGTTCGTCAGCCTGCCAGAGGGCCACGTCACTTCCTTCCATCAGTTTGCGAAGCTGTTCACGGAGCAGTACATCATCAACCGACCGGCGCCAGTGGTGTCCTACGACCTGTTTGACGTGCGCCAGTATCAGGGGGAGCCATTGAAGGACTACCTCAATCGCTTTGGGGCGCAGGTGGTGAGATTGCCCAGCAAGGACGAGGACATGCTGGTGCATGCGTTCAAGAGAGGTGTCCTCCCTGGTCCTTTCAGTGAATCGCTCATCAGGAGCCACCCTGCCACCTTCACCGAGATATGGCGACGCGCGGTGGCACACATAGTAGCAGAGACAGAGGTCTCTGAGAAGAGAGGAAGTGCTGCACCGTCGAAGCAACGTGGAGGTCAGGGGAATCAGCAGCAACAGGCGCGGGTGCATGAGATCAAGGAAGGGAGGAAGGAGCAGGGAAGGTCTCGCCCTTATGCACCAAGGAAGGACCAGACCAGGGGGCGTGCAAGCAACGCACCCCCCAGGTATGATTTCATGATAAGTTTGGCGGAGCTGATCGCCATCCCTGCTGTGGCAGCAAGACTCCATGTGCCAGAGAAAACCGACAGGGTACTTGGAGGGAGGAAGGATGAGTGGTGTGGATTCCATCAAGCTTATGGACATACACTCTGTAACTGCCTGGCGTTGGGGCGTCAGCTTGCTGGGTTGGTGGAGACAGGGTTCCTGACCGATTACCTGTAGAAGACACAAGGTGATCGCGCTTCGGGGTCCCAGGAAGGCGACCAGCAACATGAACTCCCTGTGTTTGGGGAGGTGAGGTGATGGAAGAGGCTACACTAGGGGGGCTCCCAGAGCTGAAGCGGAAGGCATGATCGCCCCACGTGTGTCAATCGCCAGGGCGGTCATCGCCGGTTAAAGGAGACCCCATCCAGAGTGGTTGAGACGTTGGAGAATGGAGCTCATCGGCTGGTGACTCTGGACGTAACGACTATTCCCAGAACCTAGGACGCTAGACGCTTCTTTCCTACTCTCGTTAAGTTGTAAAGTAGATGCGCTATCGCGCTGTACACATACCTAGTGTATTAAAACAGTTGAGCAGATCAGGGGCACTCTTTTTAACGATGCCACCCAATAAAAGATTTTCAGTACATAAAGTGTGCGAGTGTTCCCAGTTTAAAGTTCTCCTTGCCCCAGGTGCAAGACCAGGTGATCGGTGGTGAGTTACCGAGTGGCCACCACCAGCAGATCAGCCCCTAGATAAGCGCTGGGATGTAGAGCGCGATCAGCCATCAGTGCCTGCAGACCGCGACCAGCCGTCGGTGCATGTAGAGAGTGAGCGCTCGGTCGGTGCAGGGTCATCAGGGTCTTGCTAACATGTGTTGAGTTGGAACCCAAGTTCCCAGCGAGAGCGTTAAACATGCACCTCGCATGATTCCAGAGAAGAGCTCCTCGCCGGTCGGGACGTGCGGAGAACGCGTGATGAGGCAATGCAGGCAGGGCCCGCCTGGCGAGTGCGCTCAGATCAGCCACGCCTGGCGCACCCCTGGGAGCGTGCACCCAAGAGAAAGTCCTCCCTCGACTTTGTACAGCAAGGTGCAGGCGAGAGAAAGTCCTCTTCCTTTGCTTTTTACAGCAAGGTTGAGGCAACAGAGAAAGTGTAACATCCCGCCAAATCGTTTCACAAATATATAATGAAAATAAACGTAAAATCAAAATGTTGAAATGTGCATAATTATATATATGTAATGAAGTTTCTCCTCACAGGGAGTTTAATACAACATCGGTCAATATTCCAAAATCTTAAGCAAGATACAGCAAAGAAAAACGAAAAAAAAGAAAACAACCGATCTCCTAACAGCTGATCTCCTACCAGCCAACCTCATAACAGCCGACCTCATAACAGCCGACCTCATAACAGCCGACCTCCTAACAGCCGACCTCTCACTGAGGAGCTCTTCCTTCTGCAACCTCGTCTGCTCCCGTGCAAAATACACGATCATCACAGGTTTAAGACAGCAATCACAATACCAGATAAAAAGGGTAAGCTAGATGTTTTGAAAACTTAAAATCCACAGAAAACATAAATCTTCACACCATTCATGATCCATATCAATATCAGCCATCACATTTCCATATTCCACAAAACCATAAGGTAATCACATATTTCACAAATCAATCCAAGAGTCTTTCAATTCACATAAGCAATCAAGTGTCTATCAATTCAATTTCTCATTTCACACGTCAGACTTTCCACTGACTCATCACACCAGACACTTGACCACTATTTCCGGAGACTCGTGTGTTGAACTTAGCATCCAGAGACCTGCACCTGTCACACTAAAATGCTGTAATGTTTCCACAGCCATGCGCATCACACAATCTCAATATCATCACTCTCACAGTGTGACAAGGTGAATCCATATGACGGCTGAGCTCGTTCTTTTTCACACGGGCCACTCATACATAGGGACCTCCTTCGACTCTCACCACTGAATGACTTCATCTACGTAACTCCATCATATCAGCAGAGTCAGGATCGTCTCATTAACAGGATACTCACTGATCAATACACATCCTACACAAATCTTACACGGTATTTTCTTTCCTGAAAATACTATGCCTCGATCCCACATTCACAACATTCACACATCACATAACAATTTCAACAATTGATTCCAATCACAGCAAAACTCATGCCAAGGTTCAGATTTTCGAATATCACATTTAAATCTCAAACAACCCAAAAACAAAGAATTTAAGCAAGAACAATTTGAACCCAGCGACCACGTCGCCCCCAACATCAAAATCATCACACGTATAGTTTTCATTCGAAATAAGGCTAGCTTCCCTTACCTGGACTAGCGTAAAACACCAAGAGTTCCTAAACCCACCGAGCTTAAAGGATGTCTTAGTTCGGTTTTAGCGTCTGGTTTGTAGAACTTGCAGAGAACCTTCCCAAATGCTCTATGGCAGTCGCTGGTAGTCAAGCTGGTGCCTGGGGATGACTGAATCGCAGCGCAAAGGAGAGAAAAGAGAAAGATGAAACTCTGTCACTATTTTCTCTTACTGCGTTCTAATCTCACTAAGAGGCGGTGCATTCCGATACTAGGAACATAGGCCTGCCATGTAGCTATCATTACCTACTCTCTAACTAACACTTCCGTGTGGGTTTCTTCCTCGAATTAAATGCAAACCTGACAGTATGGCCACGTGGCGTCTCTGCGCACATGGAGCTACTGTTCCGAAGGACTTTCACTGCCTACATGTCGCACATGCAGCACGTTCATCCTGGAAACCAGGGCCCCACCTCATCCGCGCATAACAGAACCCCCAATGACCATCCACCGATGACCTCTCGCGCGATGACAATCCACCGATGACCTCTTGCGCGAAGAATCTCCACCGATGTCCTCTCGCGCGAAGACTCTCCACCGATGACCTTCCTCGCGAAGACTCTCCACCGATGACCTTCCGCGCGAAGGCTATCCACCGATGACTCATCCTGGAGGACGACCGATGTCTCTCTCTGGAAGACGACCGATGTCTCTCTTTGGCGATGCCCGCATGCCTCGCGCCCTGACGACGTCTGCATCCCTCGCGCCCTGGCGATGACCGCATGCCTCTCGTGCCCTGGCAAAGCCCACATGCCTCGCGCCCTGGTGATAATGTGTAGTAGGCAACCGGCGATCATGTGCCAGGCGATCTCATAGTCTTCTAAACTACACTTTCCTTCCATTTTCATTTTAAGTACAACCATACTTCGAATCCATTAAATTATATCCTTTTATTCCAGTAATATTTTCCAGGTCCTTACAGAAAGTCCTCACCTCGACTTTGTACAGCGAGGCTGAGGCAAGAGAAAGTCCTCTTCCTCTGCTTTATACAGCAAGGTTGGGGCAAGAGCGAAAGTCCTCTTCCTCTGCTTTTTACAGCAAGGTTGAGGCAACAGAGGAAGTCCTCCTTGCCTTTGAGCAAGTGCAGGCACCAGAGGAAGTCCTCCTTGCCCTTGAGCAAGTGCAGGCACCAGAGGATGTCCTCCTTGCCTTTGAGCAAGTGCAGGCGAGAAAAGAGGAAGACCTCCTTGCCTTTGAGCAAGCGCAGGCACCAGAGGAAGTCCTCCTTGCCTTTGAGCAAGTGCAGGCACCAGAGGAAGACCTCCTTGCCTTTGAGCAAGCGCAGGCACCAGAGGAAGTCCTCCTTGCCTTTGAGCAAGTGCAGGCACCAGAGGAAGTCCTCCTTGCCCTTGAGCAAGTGCAGGCACCAGAGGAAGTCCTCCTTGCCTTTGAGCAAGTGCAGGCGAGAAAAGAGGAAGACCTCCTTGCCCTTGAGCAAGTGTAGGCACCAGAGGAAGACCTCCTTGCCTTTGAGCGAGTGCAGGCGAGAAAGAAGAAAGTCCTCCCTCGACTTTGTACAGCGAGGTGTAGGCGAGTGAAAGTCCTCACCTCGACTTTTTACAGCAAGGTTGAGGCAAGAGATCAAGTCCTTTTCCTCTGCTTTTTACAGCAAGGTTGAGGCGAGAGAACCAAGTCCTCTTCCTCTGCTTCTTACAGCAAGGTTGAGTCAAGAGAACCAGGTCCCTTCCCTCTGCTTTTTACAGCGAGGCTCAGGTGGGAGAAGCAAGACCTCACCCACGACTTCTTACAGCAAGGTTGGGACAAGAGGGGTCACCGAGAAGCACTTTTCTTCCTCAAAACACAGGCGTCATAGTTGGTGTTCAGGCCCTCTATGCACTCAGTGCTGGTGTGGCAGAGAAGTGTAGCGAAGCCAGAGGCGCGATGACTGATCGGTGGTGCACTAACACGCTAGTCGGTGGTCGGTGGTAGAAAGAAGTTCTGCTGCGTGAAGCCGAAGCGTTTAGGCCTCGTTAAGTCAGTCATCCAGCATGAAGTTATGTTGAAGGTAATGCTAAGGTAACAGTTAGCCGCGATCAAGTCAGAAGCCAAGTTTGAGGGGTTGCAGTGGGATCGCGCTAAAGCCTAAGCTAGATAACAGTTAGTCACATGCAGAGAGTTAAAGAGGAGAAACACAGTGAACCCTAGCGCGTTTGAGAAGAAGAAAACAGAGAGGGTGAACCTCTAGATGATCCAGAGGGATGCACACGCTTCGGTTGAATGAAGGAAACGGTAGCGACACTCAGCGGGGGCTATTACTGTGTCCATGTGTCGAGAGATAAAGTATGGAAGCCGTGACGCCGAGGAGCAGATACGTGAGCAGCATGTGGCGTGGCCCCACTTGCCACGTGGGCCGAGGGCGCGACTACTTAGTCTCTTCGCTGAGAACAAGTTCACAGCTCGAGACTGGGGGGCTTGTGATCCGGTCGGTCATCAGTAGTTGATGACGTCAGCAGCCATTGACTACGTGGACCATGAACAGGGTGGCATGTCGTAGAAAGAGCAAGTGAATCAGGGAGGAGATCACCTGGAATGGTGATCGGTAGTCAGATATCAAGTGGCCACCACTCCCAGTTCAGAGCATAGATCAGCGCCTGAAAGCCCCGCACGAACGTCGGTGGATATTCAGGAGGCACCGCACGGACGTCGGTGGCAAGTCATGAGGCACCGCACGGACGTCGGTGGATATTCAGGAGGCACCGCACGGACGTCGGTGGATATTCAGGAGGCAACGCACGGACGTCGGTAGCAAGTCATGAGGGACCGCCCGGGTGTCGGTGGCAGGTCATGAGGCACCGCACGGACGTCGGTGGATATTCATGAGGGACCGCCCGGGTGTCCGCATGAGGAGCGTGATCGGGCGTTGAGAGGGAGATCGGTCGTAATTGCATGCAGAGGGAGGTCGGTCATCGGGGTTCCCAGCGAGAACGCTACGCATGCACCTCGCATGATGCCCACTCAGAGGACGTGCAGCGAGGCCATGCAGGCAGGATGTGCCTGGCGCTCTCCTGGGAGCATGCGGCCCGCACAGAGAGAAGCGCAGAAGCCCTCCAGGTGTGACGCGTGTACGGTAGATTCAAGCTGGTGCCTCCACGTGTCACCATCTGGGAGCGAGACGCGGCTCAGGTATAAAGCAGTCCACGTCAGGTAAGTAAGGATTCCTTTCATTCTTTTCCAAGTTTACACAGGCTCTCTACACTGGGATTCTGAGTCACTGTGAGAGCGTTTTTACACGTGGCACAGTGATAACAGAAAACAGTTATAGAGAGAGAAAGTGGATCTGAGAGCACACACGAGTCTCACAGAGAGATTCAGTGATAGATTTGGTGTTCCTGTTGCCTGACTTGAGCGTCGGAGCTACAACGGCCGCTAGAGGCGCCGTTCGTGTGTTTTGCAGGCAGCGTTTGGAGTTCCGGTGGTGGTTCTTGGAGCGTTCCTGCAGACCAGAGGGCTAGACGAAGGAGTGACGAGGCAATCCTCCACGTTCGAGTCAAGCGGCCGGATCAGTGTCCATAGTGAGTCGATGGCACAAAAAGTCAGGGTCAATGTCGGGCATGTCCGAAGCAGACCATACAAAGGCATTTAAGTGTCTCGATATCACTTTGGTGATCTGATCTTGCATCTCCTGGCCCAGTGACGTGCTGAGCTTGAACCTTTTTCCTCCAATCTCTTTCTCCTAAACCTCACCTACAGGCTCAGGTCGCCTCTCATTGGTGATTTCCACGTGGGTGGTTCCTTCAGGCGCTTGTGGCCAAGCGGTGACTATACATACTCCTCTTTTGTTCTTCAGACTATTCTCATAACACTTCATCGTCGCCTTCTGGTTAGATTTGATAACGATCACCCCTCCTGTTGAACCAAGTGATGTTCAATGTTTTGAAGAATCCAAATCCTTTGAAGGATGTTGAAGCCTCTGCTTTGCTTGATGCTGCTGTGCTGGTTTATAACTTTGTTCTGTGGTAGTTTAATGTTGTAATCCACCCTTAGATTAAATCTCAAAGCAATTAGCATCTCAATCTTTAACAAAGCAAAATGTTTTTCAAGCTAAGTTGAAACAACCGATTGTTCTATCGAAACAACTAATTGTTTACACTTAGATGTTTTGAGAAAGGTTGAAAACTGTTTTTGAATGGTGAAATTTGTTAAGTAACAAAACAAGGGATAGCAGAAAGTTGCTAAGCCTCTCATACCACTGCCTTGGAGCTTGTTTCAGTCCATACAAAGCTTTCTTCAACTTGAAGACATGGTTGGGATACTTGTGATCTTCAAAACCCGGTGGTTGATCTACATAGACTTCTTCATTGATGTAGCCATTCAAGAAGGCACTCTTTACATCCATTTGGAAGAGTTTAAAACCACTCATACATGCAAAAGCCAACAGCAGCCTCACAGCCTCCAATCTAGCCACAGGAGCAAAGGTTTCACAATAGTTTATGCCCTCTTCTTGATTGTAGCCTTTGGCAACTAGCCTTGCTTTATTTCTAGTGATCACTCCATCCTCATCTAGCTTGTTCCTGAAAACCCATTTTGCACCAATAATATTCATTTCATTAGTTTTAGGGACAAGAGACCATACCTCATTTCTTTCAAATTGGTTTAGCTCTTCATGCATAGCTTCAACCCACTTCTCATCCTTGAGAGCTTCTTCAATTGACTTTGGTTCAATTTGAGAGACAAAAGTTGTGTGTCTGCAGTAGTTTGAGATGGAGCTATGTGTGGAGACACCTTCCTTTATCTGCCCTATGATGTTATCCACTGACAGATCTCTAGGAATCCTCCACTCTTTGGGCAGCTCACTCTGTTGCAGAATTTCAATTGGTTGTTTCTGCGAATCAACCGGTTGTTTTTCTGCACAGATATCCAGCTTCTCCAAATTGATGCTCTGTTCGTCTTCCTCAGCACTGATCTTTGGGTTCTTACTGATTCTGCGATCTACCTCATCAAAGACTACATGAACTGATTCTTCTACAGTCATCAACCTTTTGTTGTAGACTCTATGAAAATGCCAAGGTCAGCTTTCTCATCAAATTTTTCGAAGCTTTCCTTTCCATTGTTGAGAACAAAACAGCTACAGCCAAAGACTTTGAGGTGGCTGATGTTAGGCTTCCTTCCATTGAGAAGTTCATATGGAGTTTTCTTCAAAATGGGCCTTATAAGCACCATATTCATCACATAACAAGAGGTGTTTACTGCATCTGCCCAAAAATACTTAGGAAGTGATGATTCACTAAGCATTGTCCTTGCAAGCTCTTCAAGAGACCTGTTCTTCCTCTCTACAACTCCATTTTGCTGTGGTGTTCTTGGAGCAAAGAAATTGTGTAGGATTCCCAACTTCTCACAGAACTTGACAAACTTCTCATTTTGAAATTCTCCTCCATGGTCACTCCTTATGGAACCTATGTTGCTGCTCTTTTTGTTTTGAAGTCTTCTTGCTAGCTTTTTGAATGCAGCAAAGGCATCACTCTTTGATTCCAAGAACAAGGTCCAAGTGTACCTAGAGAAATCATCAACAACAACAAGAGCATAATAATTTCCACCAAGACTCATAGTTCTAGAGGGTCCAAAGAGATCCATGTGAAGGAGTTCAAGAGGTCTTAATGAAGAGATAACATTTTTGGTTTTAAAAGAACTTTTCACTTGTTTCCCTTTTTGGTAAGCTTCACAAATGTGATCCCTCTCAAACTTGAGTTTTGGCAGCCCAATCACAAGATCTTTTGATATTAGCTTGTTCAAATGATTCATGTGAATATGAGAAATTCTTCTATGCCAAAGCCAAGATTCATCTTGCTTGGATAGAAGACATCCAATTGAACATGGTGAAGAGATATCTAGAAGATACACATTATTAACTCTCTTACTGATCCGGTCGGTCATCGGTAGTCGATGCCGTCAGTAGCAGATGACTACTTGGGCCAGTCATAGAGCAACACGTGGCATGAGATAGCAGATGAACCAGGGTGGAGATCGGCTCCTACATGAGCGCCTGGAAGCAGAGCGCGAGAGTGATGAAGCACCGATCAGTCATCGGTGTATACGGAGTGATCAGTCATCGGTGTATACGGAGTAATCAGTCATCGGTGTATAAGAGTGATCAGTCATCGGTATATACAGAGTGATCAGTCGTCGGGGGTTCCTTGCCAACACGTGTTAAACTGGGACCCAGGCTCCCAGTGAGAACGTTACCCAAGGACCTCGCCTGATTCCATAAGCAGAGCACGACAACGTGAAGAAGCGCCATCGGACATCGGCCAAGATGAGAGATACCTCGGTCATCGGTGTGTGTCGAGGTGACATCGGCCGCGCGATGTGAACAACGCAACCAATGATCAGTAAAGCGCCCCAGAAGCAGGGAATGGCCTTAGTTGCGAGACGACCACGCATGAAGATGAGAAGACACAGTTAGATGCAGAATCCTGCTGGGACAAGAACCCATCAAGGTTAGAGTCTCCCAGTGGGGTTGCATGTCTGCCACGTGGACGGAGAAGATGTTTCCAGAGAATAGGTAGGGTAGATAGGCACAAAAGTCGAGGGGTACAGAGGTACCCACGCAGCCTCCCCTGTCAGACTTTGCATTTAAGTGAAGAAGGCTGGCACACAAGGTAGCCCGGGGAAGTGGAAACGACAGTGCAGAGTGATCAAGTGGCCCTAGAGGTAGCCAGTAGGGGCTACGCGGGTTTATATGAGGAAGAAGAACACCAAACCAGGTATGCAGTCTTTTGCCTCAGAATACACAACACAAAACTAAGAACACTCAGTTTCCGAATCAAAGGGGACTGAAGGCACACACACGGGTCTCACACAGAGAGAGATCCGAGAGAGAGTTTTGGTGTTCCCATTGCCTGACTTGAGCGTCGGAGCTACAACGGCTGCTAGAGGCGCCGTCTGTGTGTTTTACAGGCATCGTTCGGAGTTCCGTCGAAGGTTCCTGGAGCCTCCTTGCAGAACGCGCAGCAGTTAGAAAGCTAGACGAAGGCGTGACGAGGCATTTTCCCCACGCTCGAGTCCGCGGCGAGATCACTTACCTACCAACATTACCTCTTTGGTGTTGGGTAGATAGATTTCACATGTGTTTGTCTTGAACATCACTTGATACCCCTTGTCACGTAGTTGGCTAATACTCAGTAGATTATGCTTTAGGTCTTGAACAAAGAGCACATCATGAATCACCAAGATGCTCTCATCTCCTATGGATCCTCTCCCAAGTATTCTTCCTTTGTTGTTGTCTCCATAGGTGACATGATCCTCTTGCTTGAAGGATATTCTCAGGAACTTTGATTTGTCCCCTGTCATATGCTTGGAGCATCCACTGTCCAAGTACCAAAGTTGCTCTCTTTCCTCCAAGATTTCCTACAGAAAATATTTTCAAGTACATAGGTTTGGTCCCCTTATGAATGAGGGTCCATCTGGTTTATACTCATCAATACAAGCTTTATTTTTCTTGGGAGTCCACTTCATAAGCCCTTTAGGAATAACATGTTTTCTGATTTTACAGAATCGCACAGAATGACCTGTTTTCATGCAATAGAAGCATGTAACAATCGGTTGTTTCGATGGTCCAATCGATTATTTTTCTAGCATTTTCGAAAATGATTTTGAAAATCTATCTTGCTGGTTTTGTGGATTAAAACCCAATCCAGATTTTCCAAAAGCACAATTTTGATATGCTAGCACACTTTCAAAGTTAGATTGGCCTTTAGAAAGCTTATCCACTGTTTTAACAAGATAGTGGACCTTCTTTTCAAGATTTTTGCAATTTTCACAAACTAAAGTATCACACTTGCAAGAGGAGTTTTTGTAAATGATTTCCAGATTTTCAAAATCCATTTTTGAATTTTCTAAATCCTCCTCTAGTGCCTTTACCCTGTTTTCGAGCCAGCTATTCTTTTCTTTCAACCGATTGTTTAAGAGAGCCAATCGGTTGGCTTCTTCATGTGTTTCTTGAAAGGCTTGAAGCAATTGACCATAATTTTCAGAGTTTGAAGAGTTTGATGAACTTACACTACATGAGTCATCCTCCCTTCTGGCCATTAAGCAAAGATTGAGGTTTTTCTTATTTTGCCTTTCTTCCTTCTTGCTTGACTCTTTGTCATTGCTTCCTTTGGTTCATGAGCAGCCTTGAGATTCTCCCACATTTCCTTACTAGTTTTGCACTTTGATATCCTGAAAAGTTCATTAGTATCTAGTGCAGAAGCTATAATGTTTTGAGCAGACCTATCAAGCTGAGCCATCTTACATTCATCATCTGTCCATTGGACAAAGGTTTTGCAGTAAAGGAATTATTCTTTTTGAATTTTGGAAAGTAAAGACCATTCTCAATTGAGTCCCAAATTCTTTGATCAATTGATTCAATAAAGATTTTCATTCTTCCTTCCCAAAACTTATAATTCAATCCACAGAATAAAGGTGGTTTGTAGATTGAAGCACCCTCCTCAAAAGATAGTTTTCCAGCCATAAAAAAGATTTTAGATGAACTTGAATAAATTTCAAGAACCAAACTCTTGATGCCAATTGTTAGAAAAGATGGCTTTAAACTAGAGGGGGGGTGAATTGTTTAAAGGGGTTTTCGCAATCTTTTCCCAGCTAGAATGAATTTATTTCAGAAACCAATTGATTCAGCAATTCACTTAGCCAAAACAGCAAGCAAAACTGTAATACTAGAAAAACAATCGGTTGTTTCTTCGAAACAATCGGTTGTTTATATCAGCAAACAACAAACAAATTGAATTTAAAGAGTTAAGGATAGAAAGATTGTACATAGTTGTTTATACTAGTTCACTCCAATCCAGAGCTACATCCAATCTTCTCAGAAACCCTGAGGAAAACCACTAAGCAACCACACCTTGATCACTTACACAACAACCAAGAGAATGACCTTGAAAACCTTAAGAAACACACTCTCCTAGGCCAACACTAAGATTGTTGATCTTGAACACCTCAAGAACACACAGCCAATCTTAGCAAAAACACACAAACGAATTGTTTCAACAGTTTACAAAGATTACACTTGTTACAGATGAATATCTGAAATCAATACAAGTAGAATCCTATTCCAGCACCTTGATTAATCAAAAAACTCTTAAGCAATCTCAACACTTTGAAAAACTCTCTTAGAAAAACTTTGTCAAAAGATTCTTAATTCTTAAATCAGTTTTTCTGAATTTATACAAAGATATAGTTTGTTATCAAATATTAACAAACTCTTAATTGCTTTAAAAAGATTGGTCAAAGCATTTAATGACTGGAGCGTATTCAGTTTTAAAGAATTTAAAGCTCAGTCAAAGAAAACAGTTTTTCTGTTATGGTTCCAAAACAAACACTCGATTGTTTCCTCGAATCAATCGGTTGTTTTGTTACTTAACAAATTTCACCATTCAAAAACAATTTTCAACCTTTCTCAAAACATCTAAGTGTAAACAATCGGTTGTTTCGACAGAACAATCGGTTGTTTCAACTTAGCTTGAAAAACATTTTGCTCTGTTAAAGATTGAGATGCTAATTGCTTTGAGATTTAATCTAATACAACATTAAACTACCCCAGAACAAAGCTTTAAACCAGCACAGCAGCATCAAGCAAAGCAGAGGCTTCAATATCCTTCAAAGGATTTGGATTCTTCAAAACATTGAACACCACTTGGTTCAACAATAAGGACTCTGTGTACCCTTCTTCCCATAGTAACGACCGAGATCACCACTGGATCATCCTCGTGTGGGACTACTTCTCTCAAGTCAGCCTTAGTAAAGCAAAGATCAGGCTCGGCCGACTGATCAGGGCTCTCGTGCCTCTACTGATGGGTTGTTCTTCATGACCATTTGTTCTTCTTAAAATATGAGGTAAAAAGGTGGTGGAAGCTATGGATGATATGGGTCAAGGATGACTCATATAGAGCTATGGGTTCCTTGTAGGTGCATGAAAGGTATGGAGAGTGATAGGTTAGGCCAAATCACTTGGAGGAAGGTGAAGATGAAGATCAAAGTGTCTAACCTAGAGAGACTAGACAAAGAGTAGAAGCTAGCATAATTTTGGCAGCATTTACTCATATAAATTGATCTTAAAAAAACATGAGCCAAAGCACCCTATTTATAGGAGATGGTGCCTTGGAGAGTAAGGAGCAAGGGTAGGATGGGGAATACATAAAAGAGGGGGCTGCTAGGGTGTTGACTAAAGGTCAATGCAGCCCCTTAGCATGCTTCTAGAAGGTAGGGCTACATTCCTACCCTAAAAGGCCTAGGTACAAGCTAAATTGTTAAATACACCCCCTATTATGCTAAATGAACCCTACTCTACTGAAATTACAAATAAACTGAAATTAATTGATGCTCAGCTCCCATGGCTTGGGCTCTACTCCTTGTGGTCCTCTGAGGGGTCCTTGAATATGTAAAGAAAAGTTTCTCTGCCATCAGTAGCAGAGTCCCAATCTTCTTAAATACTCTTTTCCATGGACCTAGTTGTTGGGCCTGAGCTTGGGCTTTGGCTTGGGCTTGGGCCTCTTCCATCATCCCCTCCTTCTTGAGAGGATCTGTCCTCAGATCTACAGGGTTGATCTCCAACAGCAGCCTTATTCCTGCTTTGAAAACTATGCTCGTCCTCCAGGATCAAATATTAACCTACAGTAAACATTATAGAAAAGTGAGATAAGAAGATTAAGACTAGTGTATTCAAATAAAATAGTAAGGAAATAAGGCCCTTTGCTATTTTTATAAAAGTTTTGTTTGAAAGAAATAAGGCCCTTTTCAAAAATATTTTTGCTTCCTTTGTGTTGTTCATTGCCCAAGATAAGCAACAACATCACCAAGTGTTATTTTTGTGATTTTTGAGAATAAGAGTAAGCATCATGATTCAAAGGAAAAGAAGAGTTCAAAGTATTGCAATCCCCCTTTAAGGGTTCTTTTGCCACTATGCTTGTAGGAGGTGTTGTAAGATACTCTTCATTCTTTCTAGATTCCACTTCTTTTTTTTCAAACAACCCCTCACTTAGCTTTTCTGTGGAGGAAAGGTTTATATCTATATCTGGTTCAGCTTCAGAAACAAATTTTTCTTCAAGCATATTCTCATAAGGGTTTTCTATGAAAAAATAATTTAAGTCAATGTCTGGTTCTACTCCAAACAAAGGATTTTTTGTACTTTCCTTTTCTATCATCACTTTTTCTCTCTTATCTTTCTCTTCTCTATCTTTCCTTTCATTATCCTCTCTTTCTCTTTTGTCTTTCTCATTTTCTCTCTTTATTTTCATTTCTACTCGGTCCTTTACCACTTGTGAAGGTGTTAAAGGATAGAGTACAAACTTTTTCTCCCTATGGGTAAAATTTATCTCGTTGGTAAGACCATTATGGATGGTTTTCTTGTCAAATTGCCATGGTCTTCCCAATAAGATGTGGCAGGCTTCCATGGGTACTACATCACATAAAATCTCATCTTTATAGTTCCCCACAGAAAGACTGATTTTTACCCGCTTATCTACAGTTAATTCCCCATCTTCATTTATCCACTGAAGTTTGTAAGGTTTTGGATGAGGTATTAATTGTAGATTAAGCTTTTCAACCATCCTAGTGCTACAACAATTGCAGCAAGAGCCACTATCCACAATGAGAGAACAAATGTTTTCTGAAACTTTGCATCTTGTATGAAAGATGTTCTCTCTCTATGTTTCATGGTTCACACTAGGTTGATTGTTGAGGGTTCTTCTGATCATCATTAATTCTCCCTCACAAGGATATGCCCCCTCACTACTTTCCTTCTCTTCTTCCCCACTAGACTCTTCATCTTGGCTGCTATACTCATCCCTCCCTCTTAAGATCATGGTTATCCTATTTGCGCACTGGGATGTTATATGGCCTCTACCAAGACACTTGAAGCACTGGATGTCTCTACTGCGGGGTTGTGAGGTAGACACATATTTTCCTACACTCTTGGGAGTTTCTTTGGATTTATCCTTTGAAAAACTATCCTCCCTTTCTCTTCTATACTCTCTCTTGGGATAAGAGTTAGAGTAAGAACTCTCCTTGCGACTTGATCCCTTTCTCAAATTTTGTTGTTCAACTTTTATACAAAGTTGGATCAAGTCATTCAAGTCCCTATAGGGCAAAAGTTCTACTTTATCCCTTATCTCAAGATTGAGACCACTCAGGAACCTAGCTATGGTGGTGGTGGCTTCTTCCCTAATAGAGGCTCTCATCATGTAGAGCTCCATCTTTTGCCTATACTCCTCTACACTCGTGTTTTTCTGTTGGAGTCTTTGGAGCTTGTCCATTAACTCCCTATCGTAGTATGAAGGAATATGGCGGCGTCTCAAGGCTCCCCTAAGGTCATTCCAATATTCTATGGGAGGGTCCCTATGGAGGCGCCTATCTCTCTCTAAGGCTGTCCACCAATACATAGCATTTCCTTGAAAGCTTAAAGTGGCTAAGGGTACTTTCCTTTCCTCACTAACATGATGGCACGCAAAAAGTTGTTCTACTTTCATTTCCCAATCTAGGTATGTTTCAACATTTTCCTTTCCATAAAAATGAGGTAAGTCTACCTTAGTCTCTTTTGGGTGGCTTTCTCTCCTAGTTCTTCTAGGTGGAGGTTGATAATAATCATTTACTCTCAGACTCCCCTCAACATGTGAGTCACTTGACCTAGAACTAGATGCATGTGATTTTTTTAATTTTCGAATGTATTCATCTTTTTCTCTAACAATTCTCAACTCCTCTTCCAAAAGTGCAAGATGGGCATCTCTTTCTTTTTTATCTTCCAAAAGTTGAGCCTCATGTTGCAATTGTCTTAGTGATAGTGATTGAAAATCTCTAGCCAATTGTTTCAAAAGAGATTTTGTGGATTTTCTATCACTTTCACTATGACTTGAAGAATGAGTAGACATGTTTAGGGTTTGTGATAAAAGTAATTTTCAAAAAGAAAGATAAGTGGAGTGAAGTAGGTAATTTCCCAGGAAAGGGAGGTGGATCACTAGGATCTCTTAAGTACCAAGCCTTTCCTTAGCCAGATACTATCCCACAACACTTTCAAAAACCTTTCTCTAAGCAATTTACTTAGAGCACAATCAAAGATAAAAACAAAATTTTTATGCAAGAAAAACTATATGTAAAGCAATAAAACACAAATGAAAATTGCTATCTAGAAAGCTTTTAAAACTAGTCGAATCCTAAGGTGAGGCTTCTTGCACTTTGGAACCTTGAAGACACACTCACCGTCTAAGACGTATTAATCCACTAATTAATCAATGTCCTTGCAAATTACAACTCAAAGAAATACAAAGAATATAGGTTAACAAATTTTGATGCACAAAAATTTAAAGTCCTATTTCTATGCACTCCTTCACTTGTAGCTCCTTTGTGTATATTTGTGTATTTTTCAATGAGGTTGCTGCTGTCCCTTGCTTTGTCTCCTTAGGTTATTCAACCTTAAATCTTTAATCCAGCTCCTCTTTAGTAATATGGCTTTCACCAAAACAAAATTTTAGCTCCACACTCACCAAAGCACTTTTTAGGTCAAATCCACCAAAGAGAGGTCAAGTAAGTTTTAAAGCAACAAAACTCAAATTTAAAATCAAGGACTACTGCAAATGGAGTTGATATTTGACAAGATTTGAAAGAGTATTCAATAAAATTTTACAAGCAAAAAATTAAGGCACACAAGAAAAGGTAGCACACAAAGTGAAATCCTAGTGAATGGAACTAGAATAGATGAATAAAACCAAAACAACACTACAGAATTTTTTTGTGTAAATTTTTCACAACTTTCCAATTTTATGCTGGACAGAATACTTCAAATTTGAGCTTGAAATTTTAACCACAGAAATTTCAATGTTTTATCTCAATATAGGCGTTGGAATTTCACCAAAACAGTGAGCCAAATAATTGTAATAATTTTTCCGAAATCACTGCCGCGTCAGCGTTTTTTTCAGAGTCAGGATTTTTGCACTCTATTCGTATTTCATTTATCATTTTTTTTGTATTTTGAATTTTGATGTGCTTCTTTTTTTCAATTTTTCTTAACACATTAAACTACTCAAATCCAAAATTTCAGAATTTTTTACCAACAAATGTAATTTCTGGGAATGATTCCAGCCAGCACAGTAGCAGTGAAAACAGAGAAATCCTAACTTGGAATTAGAAAACGGTAAAGAAACTTCAAAAACACAATGGAAATGATTGGAAACGAACTTGTATGGAACTAACACACAAGTATGAACTTAAATATGAAAATATAAAAGGCACCAAAGCTTCAAAACCAGAAATATAAACTGCACTGAAAACAAAATCAAGCAACCAAATCAACAATAAAAGGCACCACTTGGAATTTATGACATTGTAGGATGAACATGACTTTGACAAAACTTGTATGGATTCAAAAATCAAAATGACTCAACCACAAACACTTTACACCGATTAAAAACATCAACAAGACTCAAATAAAATAAAAATAGAACAGCCAACACAAAAGGAACCTAAAACAGTTTGAAAATGGAAGTTCAAGATCAAGTTGAACCAAAAATACCAAATAGAAATTTAAAAACAGCAACACCAACTTAAAAAGAAATTAAAAACAGCAAGACATTTAAGGATATGATGAACAACATGGAATAAAGAAGAAGACTCAAAAAATAAAATGAAGAGAACACTTATCTCTTGAAGAACCAAAGCTCTAGATACCAAATGATGGGTTGTTCTTCATGACCATTTGTTCTTCTTAAAATATGAGGTAAAAAGGTGGTGGAAGCTATGGATGATATGGGTCAAGGATGACTCATATAGAGCTATGGGTTCCTTGTAGGTGCATGAAAGGTATGGAGAGTGATAGGTTAGGCCAAATCACTTGGAGGAAGGTGAAGATGAAGATCAAAGTGTCTAACCTAGAGAGACTAGACAAAGAGTAGAAGCTAGCATAATTTTGGCAGCATTTACTCATATAAATTGATCTTAAAAAAACATGAGCCAAAGCACCCTATTTATAGGAGATGGTGCCTTGGAGAGTAAGGAGCAAGGGTAGGATGGGGAATACATAAAAGAGGGGGCTGCTAGGGTGTTGACTAAAGGTCAATGCAGCCCCTTAGCATGATGCTTCTAGAAGGTAGGGCTACATTCCTACCCTAAAAGGCCTAGGTACAAGCTAAATTGTTAAATACACCCCCTATTGTGCTAAATGAACCCTACTCTACTGAAATTACAAATAAACTGAAATTAATTGATGCTCAGCTCCCATGGCTTGGGCTCTACTCCTTGTGGTCCTCTGAGGGGTCCTTGAATATGTAAAGAAAAGTTTCTCTGCCATCAGTAGCAGAGTCCCAATCTTCTTAAATACTCTTTTCCATGGACCTAGTTGTTGGGCCTGAGCTTGGGCTTTGGCTTGGGCTTGGGCCTCTTCCATCATCTACTGTCATCTCTTCCCTTGCATACTTCTTATGTTGGGTGGCAGTGCATCCTTCTCTTGAAAATCCTCCCGAGATGGTATTAATCTCGCCATGGACCGGCACCTCGTGCCTTTGGTCCGTCACTAGTACTTTCTCATTCGTTCCTTTTGGGCTCCCCTCCAGGTATTCCTTCAGGAAACTATCTTTTACTAATCCTGCCAACTGCTAGCCGAGGGCTATACAGTGCTCCACATCATGCCCGAACGCCTTGTGGAACTCACACCAGGTCTCCTTGCGTGGTCCTAAATTCTTGTCAGATTTTGGGGGGAACCTCAATTTGTCTGCCTTCCCTGACATAGTAAGCAATTCCTTGTAGGTCATTTTGAGCTTGAGTCGAATAGGCAAGTCGTCTTTCACCTTCAACCTAGACTGGTTCTTTCTCCGCAGATAAGGTGTTCCTCGGGTGGGTGACCTCTTTCCGGTCACAGCTTCATGTACTCTCATTGGTAGGGCTCGACCGCCCTCTTTAGGCTTGGCCTGCCCTGTGCACGTGCTCCCACGTTTTACCATTACAACTTTCGTGGTGATATGGGCGATAGCTCGTCGTCAGATCTCCCCAAAGGTCCTCATCCAATTCCTTATCAATGAGTCACTAAATGGCCCTGACATGATCCCTTGTCCGAAGGCACGGACCATCAAAGCCTCATCTTGTGTCTGGAGTTTTACCACAAATGCCCCAAACCTGTTCAAGAAATCCTTCAATGGTTATCCCTGCCTCTGCTTCACTCTGAAGAGGTCAAAAGGGACAGGCGGTGGAGCTAGGTTGACTATGAATTGTTCCCTGAACAATTTGGAAAACTGATCAAATGAGGTGATGTGGCCATCTAGGAGACCAACGAACCACTGCAGCGCTATGCCTGTGAACGTGCCCATGAACATCTTGCAATGCATGGCATCCATTCCTCCTGAGATCATCATCTGAGCATTAAATGCTATGAGATGGGCCTCCGGGTCTTTTGTACCTGTAAAAACAATCTTAGGTGTCATGAAACTAGTCGGCACGATGGTGTCCATGATCGCCTGTGAGAATGGCATAGGGCGAGCCCTAGCTTGAATAGGTGGGCTCCGTTCTCCTTTGAAGCGCTCTCCCAGTCGGTGTAGGTCCCTATGCAATTCCTCATTGGCCTTGCGTAGCTCCTCATTGCTTGCTCTTGACACATCTAGCTCGACCTTAAATTGGTCTTGCTTGAGTACCTGCTCGACTCAAACCTCCGTTAAGAGCCTCTCCTGGTCAGCCTTGGATGCCGCCACTTCCTGCTGGAGAGCGCTAATGGTCTCCATAAGCTGTTGTATGGTAGGGTTGTCAATCCCTTCTAGTCCCAATGGACCCTACCTTGTATTCCTCATCATGCCTAAAAGCTTGAGCACAACTATGGGTGGGACCTGGTTTTATTGGGCCCCATGGTGGGCGCCAAATGTTCTTGCCGGTTGACCTGGTCGCCGGTTGACTCCGAAGACAAGCTCTGGCTCCGTCTATCTTCGTCGAAATCACCTCTTCCCTTTGTTGCGTTTGAGCGTGGCTCTGTAAGATAGAGGGTGCCCTACCTGTTGATTGCACTTGAACAATTAAGTCAGTACACAACTTATAAGAACAAGAAGTATTTAGTTTCAGTCTTAGTGATGTGAGTTGATTTTAGGTTTATTAATATTATGACACTTTTTAAGAATTAGGATCAAGATTCTTAGCAATTTAAAGTGAGTCATGTAAGGAAAATCCCCACTGGACATTAACTTGACAAATGTTAAGTAGATGTGAAGGTTCATTTCCAAAGGTCCAAGGTAACAACATAATTAGAGGTGAAGAATGATGACAAATGAAGGTGCAAAATCTAGAATAGACAAAGCACAAAACAGAACAAAATTGAATACAAAAACAGAATACAAAAACAAAATTGATAACACACAAGATTCAAGGAAGCTTAAGGAATCATCAATGGAGTCAATGCCTTCCAAATGATGAACCAAACTCAAATATGAGCGCTATATCCTTGCACACAAAAATTACCGAATGAAATTGAATTACAAGTACAAAATCGAAAAGGAAAATACAAGACAAACAAGATTTACCGATTAAAATGAAAGAATAAGGCATAGGAAACATTTTTACCGATTGGAATTAACAAAGTAACATGCGGAAATGGAAAGGAGATGGAATGAGATGAAACTTATGTGGTTGGAGCCATGGTTGGGAATGAAAACGCCACTTGGAGGTGATGATCCAAGATAAGTGCAAGTTGCCGCCACTTGAGAGCTCCCAAAACTCACAAGATGAGACTAAGAAGGAGAAAACAATTCTCACACTCACAAATTTGTGTATAGTAACTTTACTCTATTTCATTCATCATTTTACAAGAGCCAAGCACCTTTATTTATAGTATTTAGAGGGCTGCAAATGAAGAGGGAAATTTCAAATTACAAAGCATTCAAAATTGGCGCCAATTCAAGTCACATAGGAGGTGTGACTTGATTTCCTACTTTGGCACCTCCTAAAACTACATCTACACCTACTCTTTATGTCACATGGAAGGTGTGACTTGTTTTTGTACATTAACACCCCTTATTTGTATGTCTACACCTTCTTTTTATTTTCTACTAAAACTACTCTAAGGAGATTACAACAAGTGACAACAATTTATGCCCATCTCCTTAAAGCTTTGGCCTTGCTCCTAGTAATTCTTTGAGTTATGACTTGAGCTTGGGCCTTATGTTGGGCTTGGCTTTCATGTTGGGCTTGGGCCTCTTGTTGGGCTTGGGCCTCATCTTTTTAAGAAGACTAATAGGAAGAACTTCAAATGTTTTGGCCCTTGTCCATTCCTCCTATGAATGAAGTCTTTATTTGCTTGTTGAGATGACGCTTCAAGTTTAGCATCCTTGGTCATCTTCATGTGGTCGTGGCTTGCATCACTTAGAAACAGTGTACCTTTCACCTGGGATCTCAAGTCCTTTTTATAACTGATCCGGTCGGTCATCGATAGTCGATGACGTCAGCAGCAGATGACCACGTGGACCAGTCACAGGGTCACACGTGGCATGAGATAGCAGGTGAATCAGAGAGTAGATCACTCAGAATGGTGATCGGTGGTCAGTTACCGAGTGGCCACCACCCCCAGATAAGCCTCGCATGATTCTAGAAGTAGAGCGTGGAAAGTAATAAGGCACCGATCGGTCATCAATGCGTGAAGAGCGCGATCGGTCGTTAGGGCGTGCAGAGCGCGATCGGTCATCAGTGCATGTAGAGCGCGATCGGTCGTTAGTGCATGCAGAGCGCGATCGGTCGTTAGTGCGTGCAGAGCGCAATCGGTCATCGGGGTTCTTGCCAACACGTGTTAAGCTGGGATCCAGGTTCCCAGCGAGAGCGTTACGCATGCACCTCGCATGATGCCCACTCAGAGGACGTGCGGTGAGACCATGCAGGCAGGATGCGCCTGGTGAGTGTGCTTAGAACAGCCACACCCGGTGCTCTTTTGGGAGCATGCACCCACTCAGAGGATGTACGGTGAGACCATGCAGGCAGGATGCGCCTGGTGAGTGTGCTCAGACCAGCCACACCTGGCGCTCTCCTGGGAGCATGCGACTCACTCGGAGAGAAGAAACGCGCTAAGTTACTCCGCAAGAGGATAACTTAGCTGCACAGAGAAAAGCGCAGAAGCCCTTCAGATGTGACACGTGTACGGTTAGATGTCAGCTACATGCCTCCACGTGTCACCATCTGAGAGAGAGGCGCGGCCCAGTATAAAGGTACTCCACCTCATGTAAGGTACAGAGATTCTTACACAGTTTTACAGACCCTCACAGAATTACACTTCTTACAGTTTTTACAGTAACACAGTTTCTAAGTCATTGTGGGGACGTTTATACATGTTGCACAGTGATAACAGATTTCAATTACACAGAGAGAGAAAGTGGATCTGAGCACACACGAGTCTCACAGAGAGATTCAGTGAGAGTTTTTGGTGGTCCTGTTGCCTGACTTAAGCGTCGGAGTGCACACAGCCGCTAGAGGCGCCGTCTGTGTTGTTTTGCAGGCATCATTGGGAGTCCCGGAGGAGGTTCTTGGAGTGTTCTTGCAGAACACACAGTTGCAGAAGGCTAGACGAAGGAGTGACGAGGCACATACTCGACGTTCGAGTCCGCGGCAGGATCAATAACCTACCTCTTGTAACAACTTTCTTATCACGAGGATCTTATCTCGACTGAAAGCGTATTCAATGAGAGAGTATTCTATTCAAATGTGCACTCTCTTAGCACCACAACCGAATAGAATCTTATCTCCTTGGAGTGCATAAAATCTTAACAGAATAACCACCAGGGCACCAACTCATATACCAGCATTAGGGGTCCAATCTGTTTCAAGTAGGCATCCTCAGCATGCGACTACGTATCATACATGCAACCTAACTTATTGTGCCCTAACATTCTTAGGCTTAGGTTTACATAGAATATTTTACTTGTACTACCCCTATGCACTAAGCGCACCCCTAGGTCTATTACTGCCCTTTGTTGATCGACTAGACCTTGTGTACAAAGGGTTACGTTAAGTATATAAAAAAGAGTTAACACACACTTGAAGCCCAATCATCTGGCCCATCAACTTGGCCCAATAGTTGAGCTGACCTGTTTGATGCAGATGCCGAGCTTTGACCAACAAGCACTGAGCCCTAAGTGCTCTGGTCCAATACATGAGTCTTGGAAAGATCTTTGACAAAGAAGAGAGTTAAACATCAAGATCCTCAAGTTTCTTGATAAAACGTGGCAGTCGAAAGTCACAGCCATCTCAGAATCCAAAGATTTAACATCTTTGACTACTGCTTCATTGTTTGGGAAGCTTAGAGAGCATGAGTTGCAGATGAACATGCTCAATGTTCAAGAAAGTCAAGACAAACATGTGAGGAATATGGCTTTGAAAGCTACTAAGCACAAGATCAGCCAAGATTCAAGTGATTCTTAACTTGTTGTCCAAGAAGTTCAGCAAGTTCTTGAAGAAGAACCGCACCAAAGATCACACACATGACAGGTATGGTAGCAAGAAACCTAGTGATTTCAATGCTAACAAATATAAAGGCTGAATGTCCAAATAAAGAAAGAAAAGAAAAGAAATCAAGCAAGAAGTTTGAAAAGAAAGGAAAATCAAAAAGGGCCTACATTGCTTAGGATGATAATGATGTATCATCATCAAGCTCCTCATGGAGTGAAGATGAAGAAGCCAATTTGTGTCTAATGGCCAAGGAAGAGAATGATGCAAGCAGTGTAAGTTCCTGCACTTCATTAAATGCTGAAAATTATAGCCAACTTCTTGAGGCTTTTAAAGAAGCTCATGAAGAAGCTAATAGATTGGCTCTCTTGAAGAACCGGTTGAAAGATTTGAATAATTGGCTTGAAAATAAAGTAAAAAAACTAGAAGAAGAGTTGGAAAAGTTTAAAATTGATTTTGAAAATCTGGATTAGATTTACAAGAACTCTTCTTGCAAGTGTGACTCAATTGTTTGTGAAAATTGTGAATCTCATGAAAAAAAGGTTCATTATTGATCCTGCTGCTGACTCGAATGTGGAGGATATGCCTCGTCACTCCTTCGTCTAGCCTTCTGCAACTGCGTGTCACTGGTGCAGAAACGTAATACAAATGCGGTTATTTTCGTTTTACAAATGCGGCTAAACAACCGCATTTGATGTACACGCATTTGTAAATCAGAGATTTACAAATGCGGTTAAACAACCGCATCTGTAAATACTATTTACAAATGCGGTTGTTTCCCGTAACCGCATCTGTAAATGCTCCAGAGGTGTGCCCAGGTTTCATGAATGGCAATGATTTACAAATGCGGTTGTTTCCCGTAACCGCATCTGTAAATGCTCCAGAGGTGTGCCCAGGTTTCATGAATGGCAATGATTTACAGATGCGGTTGCTTACTACAACCGCATCTGTAAATCATTCCCTTGATTTACAAATGCGGTTGTAGTAAGCAACCGCATTTGTAAATCACGTTTTTTTTTTTTAGAATGATTTGGTTAGTTGTTTTCCCATACGAATTATCTTATGCAGTTTCATTATACCCATCCCAGCCAGCCAGACAGATAAACAGATTCAAAGAAACAAAGTCAATTTATAGTAATTGATCAAAATGTATACAAAAATAGTAATAATCTCTATCTATTCTTACACTATTGATCAAATCGTAGAGTTATAAAAGTTTAGGAAATATGTGGACCAAGATTGTCTCACATATGTCATGGCTTCCGAACTCATGGGTTCCTCATCCGTGAAGAACTGCATTTCAAAATGGTTGACACATAAATTAGTTTTAAGATAGATAAATTAGTTTGAAGTTATAAAAATAATTTAAGAAATCTTACCTCTTGCCAATTACTTGTAAGACCTAGTCTTACAATGGTACTCATCCATTGCATGACGTAATAGCCACACTCATAGCTTCCTGGTTGTTTATTACACTATAATTCAATAAATTGTAAAAGTTAGTATAATTAAACAATGAAAAAAAAAGAAAAATCTTACATACCTTTAATCTTATCCAGTTCAAATTTTGAAAATTTGAATTCGATCTCCCTTTTAGAATGTTATATCCACGCCATGAACTGGTTGAGACAAAAAACCTTGTTAGTGTATTACTTATAGTTTCAACCATAGTTAAGTTTATAGTGTACTTACTTATCAATGATATTCTTAAAACTTGTGGATATCTTCTTGTGTAGGGAACAGAACCACAAAGCCGTCCTATCCTTCACTGATAAGACAAGTAATTGCCAATGACCCCTATATCATCCATGAAAATAGTTGAGTAAATTTATAAAACATGAATATAATAAACTTTTAACATATATATATTTAAACTTACTCGTTAATATAAGGGCACAAATAAACCTCTTTTCCCTCTCTTTCCAGGGTGTTAGTGATGTATGATTGAGTCTCATTTGTCTTTGCTCCAGTAGGATTAGTATATGCAGGATCTAAGAATCCATACACATTTTCCTTCCCCTCAGTGACAGAGACACCATTCAAAAACCTACAAGTAATTAGTTAAATCATAATGAATGCTAATTTAACATAAATGAAAATGAAATGTAGGTAACGATACTTACATCATAAAAAATTGAATGATATTTATATTCAGCTCCTGATCCCCAGCTACAAATTCTAGCAGATCTGACATGTATATGTACAATGGTAGCTCAGGGTTTGTTTCAAAAAAGGTATCATCCCATGGAACTTCCAGAGGATCTCGTCCAAGTTGTCTAGCAACTATAGCTAAGGAAGCTATAGGATCGTCAAGCGGAACCTCTTGTTTCTTTTTCGGACTTGGTTTCCGACGAGGTTTCTACAAAAAGAAAAAAGATTTGTTATAAATTACATGTAATATATAAATATAAATTAGCACATGAAATGAAATTATTACCAGTGGTTGTGGCATATATCGAATCAGGTGTCTGGGCCAGGCTACAAAGGACTGAAATGCTTCGGCCACAGTTGTTACCTCTTCTGAAGGTAGTGGAAGACGAGCATCAAGTACTCGTACTCTTTCAACCGTGACCTTTGCTGCATCAGGGGAGAGAGGAACGTTATGTAAGGTGGTGGCGTCTTCATAGACTTTTCCAATGGCCACCACCTGAGGAATGATGCCACCTTCTACCAGTAGCTCACATTGCCTCGTCTGGCCAATGATATCATCCCCTGATGCTGTAGGAGCTGCACAACTCCCCTTTGTGCTCTTGGGAGCGGGACTAAGAAGCGTCTGAATCGGCTGCTCAGCACAAAGTTGTTGCGATATCTCTTGTCGCAACTCTAGCCTCATCTTTTCCGTCTCCCTTCTCATCTCATCCATTAGTTCTTGACGTAGCCTTTGCTCCATTTCTTTTTTGCTCTCTTTGGAGGAGGAGGATGAGTGTCGTGGTGCAGCTCCAAAATAAAGTCTAATCCCAACTCCTTGTCCAGCTGCACGAACACGACCAGAGTGCTCAGGTTGTCCAATTGCTTCAACAAGGATATCGCGACGACCATCAGCAACAAAATTACCTTGGGAGTCCAAGGCATCCTGCAAGAGACAAAAATCATGAGGTTTTATTATAAGTAATGCATCATAATAGATGAAAAAAGGCTTAAATAACTTACAATTTTTTCAATGATAAGCCCTGATTGCTCTGAACTTGGTGCACCCGACTTCTTAATTCGGGCCCTCTTCCATTTGTCATGGCGCGTAGGCGGTGATGGAGGAGAAGTGACCCCTGTTTCCACATCCTGAGATGCACTCCCCTGTCTGGATTGCTCCTTTTCAACCATCAGTGCTTGCTCAAGCTTTCGATACCCCGCACGAGACATTATGTGCGGGGTAAGATTCTTTAAAGCTATTTCTTGAGCTTTCTTCCGCCGATGCTGTCATAATTGAAATAAACAAAGTGAATTCAAGAATATTAACTCATTAATCTTATATAAGTCAAAATAGTTAAGTAGCTTCACTTACAGTCCATTCTTCAGTTAGACGGCTTTCTTTAAAAGCAAGCCATGTCTCTTCATCAATAAAATTGTATCTTTCACAAGGACTTTCATCCTTAAGCTCACCAAAAATGTATCTCGTCGTGAGTCTTGACTTAAAGGCGCGAAACTTTAGTCCGATATTGGATAGAATCCTTGATCGAAGCGGTTCCACATTAGGAATTTCAAAATTTGCCTGCAAAATAACATCAGCGAAGTAAAGTTAGTCAATGAATATTAAATAGCTTTATATGATAACAATAATTATCTAAAGCTTACCAGAACATCCTCCCACAGCATGTTTCGGTCGACCTCTGACACCTCGTCCCATGAATTAATCAAAACGGAGACTCTCTCACGAGAAAGAACTCCAAGATAGCTATTAAACTCATCTGCATTAAGACCTGATGCCATTCCAGTGTTGACGTCAATGTCAACAGCTGTCTTCTCACCAGCGGCACGTTTCTTTGCCAGACGCTTCATCCTAGTAGGTCCTCTGTTGCCTCGTCCGGATCGGGGTCGAATTGGAGTTTGATCGTCACCCATATCTCTGTTAAAAAAATTATTTAACAAACATTAGTTCATCTGCATGGAAAGAAAATCATATAAAACAAAAACATAATATAGTAAATGCATATTATAAAAAATATTTCTAAATTTATTACCATAATGGGTTACAAGTTCATATGTAAATTCCTTCACTGTGGTCTTTACGGGTTGCATGTACATGATCAAGTACATCGTCATCTTTATTAGTTATCATTGGTGTGAATGAATGGGGTTCACCATTTTCAATATCATCTATGGCCTCCCCTTGTTTTTTCCCGTGTAAAACAACATACCAATGTTCTGACATAGGATCTTTCACGTAGAAAACTTGAGATGCTTGTTGAACCATTATAAATGGCTCATCTCGATACCCTATCTTTCGAAAGTCCACTAGTGTGTATCCTGATTCATCAATTTTAACCCCACTTTTATTGTCAACCCATATACACTTGAAAACTGGAACTGAAAACTTAGTATAGTCAAGCTCCCATATCTCTTCTATAAATCCATAATATGTCATTGATCCAATTACAGGATTTGTATCTTTCGAGGTGGAAAACTGCATTGACTCGGCTTCAAGAGTAACACCAGAATTTTGAACTGTACTCTTTTCATCCATAGACTTAGTGTAAAATATACAATTATTCACTTCGTACGCTTTACAAGAAATGACATCAAACTTCAATCCAGCAGCCAACCAGGTCAAGGTCTCCGATGCCGTTGAATCCTTTAACACCTCCTCTTTAAACCAAGGCATGAATGTTCTATTATGTTCCATCAAGACCCATTTGTCTGCTTGTCTTGGATTATTTGCCTTCACAATGGCTTTATGAGCTTCTATGTAAGGTATAACTTCATCTGTATTATTCAATATATACAAATGTGCTTGCAAGACTTCTGACCGAGATTTGCTTACAATATTCACACCGCGTAAACATTTACTTGTAGAACGCCTATGCTGCCATGAATTAGCTGGAAGACCTATTGGATTTGCTTTTGACATGTAATCTGAACAAAATTCAATACTTTCTTCAGCTATGTACCTTTCAATCATTGAAGCTTCTGGACGATAATGATTTTTCACATAACCTTTCAAAATTTTCATATACCGCTCAACAGGATACATCCATCTCAAGTACACTGGTCCACACAATCTAACCTCTCTAACCAGATGCACAAGTAGATGAACCATGATGTCAAAAAAAGATGGAGGAAAAAACATCTCCAATTCACATAAGATAACAATAATTTCATCTTGAAGTTCATCTAGTTTTAATGGATCAATGACTTTACAACAGATGGAAGAGAAGAATGAGCACAAACGGGTTATGGTATGTCTAACATTTTTTGGTAAGATCCCACGAATAGCTACAGGCAGAAGCTGTTGCATCAAGATGTGGCAATCATGAGACTTCAACCCAATTAGCTTCAAATCTTGCATTGACACTAGGCTCTTCACATTTGAGGAATGTCCTTGTGGCACTTTTACACCCTTTAGACATTGACAGAAACTTACTTTTTCATTTTTTGACATGGTATAACAGGCTGGGGGCAAATATGTACGCTTACCCATTTCTATCGGTGCCAACTCCCCTCGTATGTTCATCTCAACCAAATCTAAACGAGCATTTAGACCATCCTTCGTCTTCCCGTTAATGTTAAGAAGTGTACCAATTAAGCTATCACACACATTCTTCTCAACATGCATTACATCTATACAATGTCTGATTTCTAACCTCGACCAGTACGGAAGATCAAAGAAGATTGATTTTTTCTTCCAAATGTTAGTCACAACTGACTTTTTTTTTGACTTACCAAAGGTGTGGTCTATGTTATTTACCTTTTCGTAAACCTCAGCAGCAGTTAGTGGAGTTGGTGGACCACTAGTCTCTTGGTGTCCATTAAAGGCTTTTTTCAACCTCCGGTAAGGATGATGACTTCTAAGAAACCTCCGATGGCGAAGATATACTGTCTTCCTTCCATGTTTCAATTGTTGAGAAGCAGTGTCTTCTTCGCATATTGGACATGCTTTATGACCCTTAACACTATAACCTGATAAGTTACCATATGCCGGAAAGTCATTGATGGTGCAAAATAACATGGCATGAAGCTTGAAAGTTTCATTAGCAAATCCGTCAAATACTTGAACACCCTCATCCCACATTAACTTCAAATCTTCGATTAGGGGACTTAGATAAACATCTATGTCATTCCCTGGCTGTTTCGGACCAGATATCATCACAGACAACATCATGTACTTTCGCTTCATGCACAATCCAGGAGGTAAGTTGTAAATAACTAGTAAAACAGGCCATGAACTGTGATTTGTACTCATATTACCAAACGGATTCATTCCATCTGTAGCTAGACCAAGTCGGATATTTCTTGATTCTTTACCAAACTCTGGAAACTCATCATCAAATTTCTTCCACTGAACAGAATCAGCTGGATGTCGGTACATGCCATCACATTTCCTTTCATCTGCATGCCATCTAAGATTCTTAGCATCGTCTGGGTTTGCAAACAAACGCTTCATCCTTGGAATGATGGGAAGATACCACATAACCTTCATTGGGGGTCCATGCTTTTCCATCTCTTCAATAGTATCATCATCTGTTTGTTTCAATTTATAACGTGATAACCCACACCTCGGACAACTTTTCAACAATTCAAAATCCTTCCGGTATAATATACAATCATTAGGACATGCATGTATCTTTTTATACTCCATGCCCATTGGACAAAGAATCTTTTTGGCCTCGTAATTACGATTAGGTAGAGTATTTCCCTCTGGAAGCATATCCTTCAACAACTGGAGCAATTCCGTGAAACTTTTATCAGTCCATCCATTTAGTGCCTTCAAATTCATCAATCTTAACACCGCCGACAACCGTGTGAAGTTAGTTGATCCAGGATACAATGCAGTCTCTGCATCGCTTGACATACTTCCATATCCATGCGCTTTTGCAAAAGACTCAGCTCCCACATCACGAATCATGTCCTCCAATCGATCATCAACTACATCATCGTGTTCTGCTTCATCCGTGGTGGATCCCACATATTCTTCAGTTACGGAAACACGTGGTAAATTTAATAATTCACCATGCCATGTCCAAGTTGTATAAGATCGAAGAAACCCATCACATAGCAGGTGTTCCCTCATGATATTCACATCCAGTATCCTTCCATTCAAACAGTTAACGCACGGACACCTAATCTTTCCTCCATCACGACCACTATTAATCGCGTTACGCTGCGCAAATTGTATAAATTCTTCTACTCCTCTTTCGTACTCATCACTTATACGAGCACAATGAATCCAACTTCGATCCATTATATATTCTGCAATATACTTACCTAGGATTTTCTAATAAGTGTTCTATCTCATGCATTTGCCGAGGGTCGAACACCCCCGGACTCAATACCAGCACGTATTATTGTCGGAGGTCCAAACACAAACACGATATTCTATTCTAATGTAACAACTAACATAACATAAATTCTACTATAAACTAACAAATAATTACTAAATAATTTAAATTTTAGAAAATAGAAATTATATAATACAAATTATATAAATTAATACAAATTTATATTAAATAATATACAAATTATAATACATAAAAAAAACTATTCAAAGTACAGCAAAAAAAAATTCACAAAATCTAAAACAAAACTAACATCAAAACTACTAACTAAATAATATAAATTTTAAAAATTAAAAATTATATAATACAAATTTATATTAAATAATATACAAATTATAATACATAAAGTCAAAAATTCAAAATAAACAAAGTAAAATTCAAAAAATCTAAAAATAACCAACCTTGTGCGCGAAAATGCTGATTCAAGTGGTAGAAAACCAGAGGTGGAAGCGGAACAGTGGCGCGACAGCGAGGGACAATGCAACAGTAACTTGAAGAACTGCAAGGAAAAAACCATATATAAGAAAAGCATTCCTAAAACGAACTGAAAAGAATGAATGGGATACGAAACTCACAATGGAAGCAATAGCACTGAAGATGCACAGAAGAAGGGAACACAGCGCAGCGCAGCAACAGCGACAACCAAGACCAGAGAAGAAAGAGTGAAAGTGCAGTGGCGGGCTTCAAATTTTAGGTTAAAAACATTTTACAAATGCGGTTATTAGTTAAAACCGCATTTGTAAATGAAAGTTTTTCATTTACAAATGCGGTCATACACATGACCGCATTTGTAAATGAAAGTCATGGGTATGACCGCATTTGTAAATGAAAGTCATTTCATTTACAGATGCGGTCATACCCATGACCGCATTTGTAAATGAAAGTTTTTCATTTACAAATGCGGTCATACACATGACCGCATCTGTAAATGAAATGCCTTTCATTTACAAATGCGGTTTTAACTAATAACCGCATTTGTAAAACAAACTAATTTCAAAAATGCCACCGTGTTTTTAACAAAGGCGTTTTAGCGCGAAACCGCACTTAGAAAGGAGTATTCTATTGATCATTTTGCACTAGTGTGTTTTACAAGAACGCTCCAAGAACCTTCTCTGGGACTCCAAACGATGCCTGCAAAACAACACAGACGGCGCCTCTAGCAGCCGTTTGCACTCCGACGCTCAAGTCAGGTAACAAGACCACCAAAAACTCTCTCTGAATCTCTCTGTGAGACTCGTGTGTCCTCTCAGATCCACTTTCTCTCTCTATAACTGAATTCTGTTATCACTGTGCAACGTGTGTAAAACGTGCTCACAATGACTCAGAAATGTGTGTAATGCGTAAATCTCTGTGTCTATAAAATCTGTAAAAACTGTGTACCTTACATGACGTGGAGTGCTTTTATACTTGGGTCGCGACTCTCTCTCAGATGGTGACACGTGGAGGCATGCAACTTGCATCTAACCGTACGCGTGTCACACCCGAAGGGCCTTTGCGCTTTTCTCTGTGCGCCTAAGTTATTCCCTTGCGGAGTAACTTAGGGCGTTTCTTCCCTCTGAGTGAGTCGCATGCTCCCAGGAGAGCACTAGGGGTGGCTGGTCTAAACGCACTCGCCAAGCGCTGCATCCTGCATGCATGATCTCACCGCACAGTGCCATGCACGTAATGGGTTAAGAGAGTCACTGATCACTGACCAGTTTACTAGCTCTCTTATGCCATCCTCATGCACGACCCTACTGACGAGCAGCTCTTCTGCTTCTGGTTTGGAATCATGAGAGGGGCATGCGTAACGCTCTCGCTGGGAGCCTGGGTCCCAGTTTAACTACGTGTAGCAAGAAACCCCGATGACCATGCACCGATGACTGATTACTCAAGAAACCCCGATGACCATGCACTGATGATTGATTACTTCTCGCGCTCTGCTTCCAGGCGCTCATCTAGGCACTGATCTGCGGGTGGTGGTCACTTAGCAACTGACCACCGATCACCATTCTGAGTGATCTCCTCCCTGATTCACCTGCTATCTTATTCCACGTGTCACCCTATGAATGGTCCACGTGGTCATCTGCTGCTGACGTCATCGACTATCGATGACCGACCGGATCAATTATCTTGTGAAAACTGTGGACAAACTTTCAAAAGGAAAATCCAACTTTGAGACTGTAGTGGCATTTCAAAATTGTGTTTTTGGAAAACCTGGTTTAGGATTTAATCCACAGAATAAGAAGAATGGGATTTCAAAGCCTTTTTCAATTGTGCCAGAAAAAACAACCGATTGAAAAATCGAAACAACCGGTTGTTACATGCTTCTATTGTATGAAAATGGGCCATTCTGTTAGGTTTTGCAAAATTAGGAAATTTTTTGTTCCTAAAGGTGTTATAAAGTAGGTTCCTAAGAATTCTGAGGTTCCTAATGATCAAGTTAATGCCCAAGGACCCAAATTTGTAAGGGGACTAAATCTTGTTGCTAGATTTCATATTTTTTCAGGAATTCTAAAAGATTAAGAACTCTTGAGTCAAAAGATTTCTTGAGTTTTCTTTACGCCTAGATTATGAAAGATCTTAATCGATATCCTTATCTTTCATCTATGTAAAGGTTTATATGAAGCATTTCCATTTTGATTCTTCTTTGCCTATAATCCTTAAGCTGTGAAATGTCTTAATTGCTGTCACAAAAAATAACTAATTGTTTTCACGAAACAATCGATTGTTTCCTTCTGGTAGCACTGCATTAAATCGAATTAATTTCTCTATGGATTGTTTTTGTTGCAGATTCTTTCTCCAAGCAGTTATGACTCAAATTGCATTTATCATGGGTCTGTTTTCGCTCAGAAAGGGAGTTACATTGGTCATAAATGTAATATATTCCATATCTTCTTGGAAAGTTAAGAGCCTTTATGACTAGTCAAAGTCTACATGTGCTTTCCATGTGAATTCTAGTGCTGAATGACGTGCCACTGTGAGTCTCTAAACAGATTCCCCTTTCTTGAAGACTAAAACCCACTAAAAGCCAAAGTATGGAACTGCTTTCAGTGCATATATAAATACTTTATGCAATTGTTTCTCTTCATAAAATCAACCCCATTTCCATATCTCTTGCTTTCTCTCAAATCTGCTACACACTTCACTCTGCTTCTGTTATTTTCTTCTACCTCCATGGATTCCACACCACCTTCCTCTAAAAGGATGAAAACTCGTGGGATAAAAATAGGAGGGCGCCTAGAAGGATGGTTCTCGAGAGAAGGTGAAAAAATTGAGAAATATCTTCATGAAACAAGTAGAGAAACTATAAATAATCCAAAGCTTATCTCATTCAATTGGTTGAAGGAGCAAAAGCTGGCTTAAGTGAAGGGTCTTCTCAAAGAAGAGTTGCTGAAGAGCTTATTGTTGAACCAAGTGGTGTTTAATGTTTTGAAGAATCCAAATTCTTTGAAGGATGTTGAAGCCTCTTCTTTGCTTGATGCTGCTGTGCTGGTTTAAAGCTTTGTTCTAGGGTAGTTTAATGTTGTAATCCACCCTTAGATTAAATCTCAAAGCAATTAGCATCTCAATCTTTAACAAAGCAAAATGTTTTTCAAGCTAAGTTGAAATAACCGATTGTTCTGTCGAAACAAATGATTGTTTGCACTTAGGTGTTTTGAGAAAGTTTGAAAACTGTTTTTGAATGGTGAAATCTGTTAAGTAACAAAACAAGCAATTGATTCGAGGAAACAATCGATTGTTTGTTTTGGAACCATAACAAAAAAACTATTTTTCTTTGACTGAGCTTTAAATGATTTAAAATTGAATACGCTTCAGTCATTAAATGTTTTGACCAATCCTTTTAAAGCAATTAAGAGTTTGTTAAGATTTGATAATAAACTATATCTTTGTGATCCGGTCGGTCATCAGTAGTTCATGACGTCAGCAGCCGTTGACCACGTGGACCATGAACAGGGTGGCATGTGGTAGAAAGAGCAAGTGAATCAGGGAGGAGATCACCTAGAATGGTGATCGGTAGTCAGATACCAAGTGGCCACCACTCCCAGTTCAGAGCATAGATAAGCGCCTGAAAGCCCCGCACGGACGTCGGTGGATAGTCATGAGGCACCGCACGGATGTCGGTGGCAGGTCATGAGGCACCGCACGGATGACGGTGGCAGGTCATGAGGCACCGCACGGATGTCGGTGACAGGTCATGAGGCACCGCACGGACGTCGGTTGCAAGTCATGAGGGACCGCCCGGGTGTGACTGCATGAGGAGTGCGATCGGGCGTTAAGAGGGAGATCGGTCGTAATTGCATGCAGAGGGAGGTCGGTCATCGGGGTTCCTAGCGAGAACGCTACGCATGCACCTCGGATGATGCCCACTCAGAGGACGTGCGGCGAAGCCATGCAGGCAGGATGAGCCTGGCGCTCTCCTGGGAGCATGCGGCCCGCACAGAGAGAAGCGCAGAAGCCCTCCAGGTGTGACGCGTGTACGGTAGATTCAAGCTGGTGCCTCCACGTGTCACCATCTGGGAGTGAGGCACAACTCAGGTATAAAGCACTCCACATCATGTAAGGTAAGGGGATTCCTTCCATTCCTTTCCAAGTTTAAACAGGCTCTCTACACTGGGTTTCTGAATCACTGTGAGAGCGTTCTTACACGTGGCACAGTGATAACAGAAAACGGTTATAGAGAGAGAAAGTGGATCTGAGAGCACACACGAGTCTCACAAAGAGATTCAGTGATAGATTTGGTGTTCCTGTTGCCTGACTTGAGCGTCGGAGCTACAACGGCCGCCAGAGGCGTCGTTCGTGTGTTTTGCAGGCAGCGTTTGGAGTTCCGGTGGTGGTTTTTTGCGCTTTATTGCAGACCAGAGGGCTAGACGAAGGAGTGACGAGGCAATCCTCCACGTTCGAGTCAAGCGGCTGGATCATTAGGCGCCCACCGTGGGGCCCGTGTGAATCTGGTTCCCATGCACGTCGCAGTTTCTTGAGGTTCTTGCAGTTTCTTGGAGCTTCTTGATCTCTTCGTCGAGGTTTCTTAGAGTTTTCTTGAAGTTACGTCGAAGTGTTGAGAAGATGAGAAGAAGAACCAGGCAAACCTCACCTACGCCATCTGCTGAAGAAGGAGCTGTTACCATGGCGCAGGCAGTGGAGATGATGCGCGCGCTGCAAGATAGCGTCGCGGAATCGAGAGCTGAGCAAGAGAAAATGCGTGCAGAGCTGACTGCATCGCAGAGAAGAAACGAAGAGTTGAACTGTATGAATGAAGAGCTGCGTAGGGAATTGCAGGCGCAGAAGGAGCGCGCAGCTGAAGAGAGGACGTCGACACCACCGTCGCCTCTGAGAGCATTCCCTATGCCTTTCTCCCCCGAAATCATGAACACGGTGGTGCCTCCCAATCTGGTGGGACTGAAAGCGTCGTTCACGGGGGTGGAAGACCCAGAAGCACACCTGACAGCCTTCCACACTCAGATGATGCTGATTGGAGGTTCAGATGCTGTGTACTGCAAGATGTTCATGAGCACGCTGAGCGGAGTGGCTATGGAGTGGTTCGTGAGCCTGCCAGAGGGCCACGTCACTTCCTTCCATCAGTTTGCGAAGCTGTTCATGGAGCAGTACATCATCAACCGACCGGCGCCAGTGGTGTCCTACGACCTGTTTGACGTGCTCCAGTATCAGGGGGAGCCGTTGAAGGACTACCTCAATCGCTTTCGGGTGCAGGTGGTGAGATTGCCCAGCAAGGACGAGGACATGCTGGTGCATGCGTTCAAGAGAGGTGTCCTCCATGGTCCTTTCAGTGAATCGCTCATCAGGAGCCACCCTGCCACCTTCACCGAGATACGGCGACGCGCGGTGGCACACATAGTAGCAGAGACAGAGGTCTCTGAGAAGAGAGGAAGTGCTGCACCGTCAAAGCCACGTGGAGGTCAGGGGAATCAACAGCAACAGGCGCGGGTGCATGAGATCAAGGAAGGGAGGAAGGAGCAGGGAAGGTCTTGCCCTTATGCACCCAGGAAGGACCAGACCAGGGGGCGTGCAAGCAATGCACCCCCCAGGTATGATTTCATGATAAGTTTGGCGGAGCTGATCGCCATCCCTGCTGTGGCAGCAAGACTCCATGTGCCAGAGAAAACCGATAGGGTACTTGGAGGGAGGAAGGATGAGTGGTGTGAATTCCACCAAGCTTATGGACATACACTCCGTAACTGCCTGGCGTTGGGGCGTCAGCTTGCTGAGTTGGTGGAGACAGGGTTCCTGACCGATTACCTGCAGGAGACGCAAGGTGATCGCGCTTCAGGGTCCCAGGCAGGCGACCAGCAGCATGAATTCCCTGTGTTTGGGGAGGTGAGGTGATGGAGGAGGCTACGCTGGGGGGGCTCCCAGAGCTGAAGCGAAAGGCATGATCGCCCCACGTGTGTGCACCGCCAGGGTGGTCATCGCCGGTTTAAGGAGACCCCATCCAGAGTGGTTGAGACGTTGGAGAATGGAGCTTGTCGGCTGGTGACCCTGGATGGAACGACTATTCCCAGAACCCAGGACGCTACACGCTTCTTTCTTACTTTGGTTAAGTTGTAAAGTAGATGCGCTATCGCGCTGTACACACACTTAGTGTATTAAACAGTTGAGCAGATCAGGGACACTCTTTTTAACGATGTCACCCAATAAAAGATTTTCAGTACATAAAGTGTGCGAGTGTTCCCAGTTTAAAGTTCTCCTTGCCCCATGTGCAAGACCAGGTGATCGGTGGTGAGTTACCGAGTCGCCACCACCCGCAGATCAGCCCCTAGATAAGCGCTGGGATGTAGAGCGCCATCAGCCATCAGTGCCTGCAGACCGCGATCAGCCGTCGGTGCATGTAGAGAGTGAGTGCTCGGTCGGTGCATGGTCATCAGGGTCTTGCTAAGATGTGTTAAGCTGGGACCAGAGTTCCCAGCGAGAGCGTTAAGCATGCACCTCGCATGATTCCAGAGGAGAGCTCCTCGCCGGTCGGGACGTCGGTGAACGCGCGATGAGGCTATGCAGGCAGGGCGCGCCCGGTGTGTGCGCTTAGACAGCCACGCCTGGCGCCCCCCTGGGAGCGTACTGCCACCGAGAAAGTCCTCTTCCTTTGCTTTTTACAGCAAGGTTTAGGCAACAGAGAAAGTCCTCACCTCTGCTTTATACAGCAAGGTTGAGGCAAGAGAAAGTCCTCTTCCTTTGCTTTTTACAGCAAGGTTTAGGCAACAGAGAAAGTCCTCACCTCTGCTTTATACAGCAAGGTTGAGGCAAGAGAAAGTCCTCTTCCTTTGCTTTTTATAGCAAGGTTGAGGCAATAGAGAAAGTCCTCACCTCTGCTTTATACAGCAAGGTTGAGGCAAGAGAAAGTCCTCTTCCTTTGCTTTTTACAGCAAGGTTGAGGCAACTGAGAAAGTCCTCACCTCTGCTTTATACAGCAAGGTTGAGGCAAGAGAAAGTCCTCTTCCTTTGCTTTTTACAGCAAGGTTGAGGCAATAGAGAAAGTCCTCACCTCTGCTTTATACAGCAAGGTTGAGGCAAGAGGAAGACCTCCTTGCCATCGAGCAAGTGCAGGCGAGAAAGAGGAAGTCCTCCTTGCCTTTGAGCAAGTGTAGGCACCAGAGGAAGTCCTCCTTGCCTTTGAGCAAGTGCAGGCGAGAACAGAGGAAGTCCTCCTTGCCTTTGAGCAAGTGCAGGCACCAGAGGAAGTCCTCCTTGCCTTTGAGCAAGTGCAGGCAACAGAGGAAGTCCTCCTTGCCTTTGAGCAAGTGTAGGCACCAGAGGAAGTCCTCCTTGCCTTTGAGCAAGTGCAGGCGAGAACAGAGGAAGTCCTCCTTGCCTTTGAGCAAGTGCAGGCACCAGAGGAAGTCCTCCTTGCCTTTGAGCAAGTGCAGGAAACAGAGGAAGTCCTCCTTGCCTTTGAGCAAGTACAGGCGAGAACAGAGGAAGTCCTCTTTGCCTTTGAGCAAGTGCAGGCACCAGAGGAAGTCCTCCTTGCCTTTGAGCAAGTGCAGGCAACAGAGGAAGTCCTCCTTGCCTGTGAGCAAGTGTAGGCAACAGAGGAAGTCCTCCTTGCCTTTGAGCAAGTGCAGGCACCAGAGGAAGTCCTCCTTGCCTTTGAGCAAGTGCAGGAAACAGAGGAAGTCCTTCTTGCCTTTGAGCAAGTACAGGCGAGAACAGAGGAAGTCCTCCTTGCCTTTGAGCAAGTGCAGGCACCAGAGGAAGTCCTCCTTGCCTTTGAGCAAGTGCAGGCAACAGAGGAAGTCCTCCTTGCCTTTGAGCAAGTGCAGGCAACAGAGGAAGTCCTCCTTGCCTGTGAGCAAGTGTAGGCAACAGAGGAAGTCCTCCTTGCCTTTGAGCAAGTGCAGGCAACAGAGAAAGTCCTCCCTCGACTTTGTACAGCGAGGTGCAAGCGAGTGAAAGTCCTCACCTCGACTTTGTACAGCGAGGCTGAGGCATGAGGAAAAGTCCTCTTCCCTTTGCTTTTTACAGCAAGGTTGAGGCGAGAGAGCCAAGTCCTCTTTCCTCTGCTTCTTACAGCAAGGTTGAGGCAAGAGAACCAAGTCCCTTCCCTCTGCTTTCTACAGCGAGGCTGAGGTGAGAGAGGCAAGACCTCACCCACGACTTCTTACAGCGAGGATGAGGCAAGAGGGGTTGTCGAGAAACACTTCTCTTCCCCAAAACACAGGCGTCATAGTTGGTGTTCAGACCCTCTATGCACTTAGCGCTGGTGTGGCAGAGAAGTGCAGCGAAGCCAGAAGCGCAATGACTGATCGGTGGTGCACTAATATGCTAGTCGGTGGTCGGTGGTAGAAGCGTTTAGGCCCGTTAAGTCAGTCATCCAGCACGAAGTTATGTTGAAGGCAATGCTAAGGTAACAGTTAGCCACGATCAAGTTAGAGGCCAAGTTTGAGAGGTTGCAGTGAGATCACGCTAAAGCCTAAGCTAGTTAACAGTTAGTCACATGCAGAGAGTTAAAGAGGAGAAACACAGTGAACCCTAGTGCGTTTGAGAAGAAGAAAACAGAGAGGGTGAATCTCTAGATGATCCAGAGGGATGCGCACGCTTCTGTTGAATGAAGGAAATGGTAGCGACACTCAGTGGGGGCTATTACTGCGTCCATGTGTCGAGAGATAAAGTATGGAAGCCGTGACGCCGAGGAGCAGATACGTGAGCAGCATGTGGCGTGGCCCCACTTGCCACGTGGACCGAGGGCGCGACTACTTAGTCTCTTCGCTGAGAACAAGTTCACAGCTCGAGACTGGGGGGCTTGTGATCCGGTCGGTCATCAGTAGTTGATGACGTCAGCAGCCGTTGACCACGTGGACCATGAACAGGGTGGCATGTGGTAGAAAGAGCAAGTGAATCAGGGAGGAGATCACCTAGAATGGTGATCGGTAGTCAGATACCAAGTGGCCACCACTCCCAGTTCAGAGCATAGATAAGCGCCTGAAAGCCCCGCACGGACGTCGGTGGATATTCATGAGGCACGGCACGGACGTCGGTGGATAGTCATGAGGCACCGCACGGATGTCGGTGGCAGGTCATGAGGCACCGCACGGATGACGGTGGCAGGTCATGAGGCACCGCACGGATGTCGGTGGCAGGTCATGAGGCACCGCACGGATGTCGGTGACAGGTCATGAGGCACCGCACGGACGTCGGTTGCAAGTCATGAGGGACCGCCCGGGTGTGACTACATGAGGAGTGCGATCGGGCGTTAAGAGGGAGATTGGTCGTAATTGCATGCAGAGGGAGGTCGGTCATCGGGGTTCCCAGCGAGAACGCTACGCATGCACCTCGAATGATGCCCACTCAGAGGACGTGCGGCGAGGCCATGGAGGCAGGATGAGCCTGGCGCTCTCCTGGGAGCATGCGACTCGCACAGAGAGAAGCACAAAAGCCCTCCAGGTGTGACGCGTGTACGGTAGATTCAAGCTGATGCCTCCACGTGTCACCATCTGGGAGTGGAAGTGTAACATCCCGCCAAATACATTTCGCATTTTTTTGCATTTTCGTAATATGAAATAACGGAAAAACAAATATATTGAAATAAACATAATTGTATATATATACAAAGGAGTTCTCCTCGCAGGGAGTTTAATACAAAACGGTCGTTTTCCAAAACTTAAACATAAAGACAGCAAAATACAAAACTACCGATCTCCTAACAGAAAACGGAGATCGCCTATCAGCAAATGGCAAAAGGGGACGATCGCCCAGCAAGAACAGAAAACAGGCGACCACATACGGCGATCACTCACAGGGGAAATCCACTTCCTGCAACCTCATCTGCTCCCGTGTAAAGTTACACGATCATCACAGGTTTAAGAAAACAGCCACAGAAACAAAATACAGGGTAAGCTATATATTTAAGAAAACTTTGAATCAAAAGCATACATAAGAACTTCACAACATCCATGAACCATATCAATATCAGCCATCACATTTCCATATTCCACAAGACTATCAGGAAATCCCATATTTCACAAATCAATCCAAGAGTATTTCAATTCACATCAGCAATCAAGTGTCTATTAATTCAATTTCTCATTTCTCACGTCAGACTTTCCACTGACTCATCACACCAGACACTTGACCACTATTTCCGGAGACTCGTGCGTTGATTAGACCCAGAGATTCGCACCTGTCATACCAAAAGGCTGGAAAGTTCCCACAGCCATGCGCATCACACCATCTCAATATTCTCATTATCACGGTATGACAAGGTTAATCCATACAACAGGCCGAACTCGTTCTGTTTCACACGAGACACCCATACGTATGAACCTCCATCGACTCTCCACAACTGAGTAACTTCCTCTATGTGATTTCATTACCTCAGTAGAGTCAGGATGTCTCATTATAGGATCACCGATCAATACACCTCTTACACGACCTTACACGGTATTTTCTTTCCTGAAAATACTATGCCTCGATCCACAATCACAACATTCAACACATCACATAACACTTCAATGAACGATTTCAATCACAGCAAAATTCATACCAAGGTTCAGATTTTCGAATATTACATTTAAAATCTCAAACACTTTTGAAACAGCATAAAACAGGGGATATTTCAATAACAGATGAAAACCGGCGATCACCTCCAGAAACCGGCGATCACGAACAAAACTGGGTTTTTAAACAAGAACATTTTGAAAACCGGCGACCACGTCGCCCCCAACATCCAAACAGAACTGTTATCGTAAACATCTCACATTTCAACATCAAACACCGTGAAAGCGAAGTAAAACCGGCGACCACGTCGCCCTATCATCACAAACATCAAATATCCAGTTATCGTTGGAAAAAGACTAGCTTCCCTTACCTGGATCAGCGTGAAATCTCACTTCAAGCTCTAACCCACCGAACGTAAAGGATGCTCGAACTCTGCCTAAGCGTTCAAATCGGTAAAACTTGTAGAGAACCTTCCCAAAAGCTCTATGGCAGTCGTCGCTCGTCTTGCTTTTGCTTGAAGGTGCCTGGGAAATACTGAGTCGCAGTGCAAAGGAGAGAAAAGAGAAAGATGAAGGTGAACTCACTCTGTCACCTTTTATACTCTCACTTCGTTTCTAAACTCACTAAGAGGCGGTGCATTCCGATACTAGGAACATAGGCCTGCCATGTAGCTATCATTACCTACTCTCTAACTAACCCTTCCGTGTGGGTTTTCTTCCTCGAATTAAATGCAAACCTGACAGTATGGCCACGTGGCGTCTCTGTGCACATGGAGCTACTGTTCCGAAGGACTTTCACTGCCTACATGTCGCACATGCAGCACGTTCATCCTGGAAACCAGGGCCCCACCTCATCCGCGTATAACAGAACCCGCGATGACAATCCACCGATGACCTCTTGCGCGAAGAATCTCCACCGATGACCTTCCTCGCGAAGACTCTCCACCGATGACCTTCTGCGCGAAGGCTATCCACCGATGACTCATCCTGGAGGACGACCGATGTCTCTCTCTGGAAGACGACCGATGTCTCCTCCTCCTGGAGACCGACCGAGGTCTCTTCCTCCTGGAGACCGACCGAGGTCTCTTCCTCCTGGAGACCGACCGAGGTCTCCTCTTCCTGGAGACCGACCGAGGTCTCCTCTTGGCGACACCCGCATGCCTCTCGCGCCCGGGCAAAGCCCACATGCATCTCGCGCCCTGGTGATCATGTTCCAGGCGATCTCATGGCTTTCTAACTACACTTTCCTTCATTTTTATTTTAAATAAAAACATACTTAGAATTCACTTAAAATATATCACTTTTATTCCAATAAGATTTTCCAGGTCCTTACAATCTCCCTAACAACAAAAATTTTCGTCCTCGAAAATTGAATTACAAGGAAAAGAGATGTGGATAGTCGTTTCTCATGTTCTCTTCCAACTCCCAAGTTGAATCACCGGATCTCTCATCCCACACCACCTTAACCATATGGATGGTCTTACTCCTGAGCTGTTTGCTTTGGTGATCGTCTATCCTGACTGGCCTTGCTTCAAAAGACAAGTCGTCCCTGATCTGCACGTCGTCCACCTCCAACACGTGACAAGGGTCGGCGAGATATTTCCTTAACTGTGATACGTGGAAGACATTATGCAGATTTGCTAAATGGGGAGGTAGGGCGATCTCATAGGCTACTGGACCAATTTTCCTCAAGATCTGGTAAGGTCCAACAAACTTAGGAGACAGCTTCTTTGGTCTGATAGCTCGTCCTACACCCTTGGTTGTGGTCACTCTCAAAAATACATGGTCTCCAGCAGCAAACTCCAAAGGTCTTCTCCTCTGATCTGCATAGGACTTCTGCCGGCTTTGAGAAGCTCTCATCCTGCCTTGTATCTGTTTCACCTTCTCGGTTGTTTGCTGAATCAACTCTGGCCCAACCAAGATTGCATCGCCCTCCTGATACCAACATAAGGGAGTCCTGCATTTTCTCCCGTACAGGGCTTCATAAGGTGCCATCCCAATGCTGGCGTGGTGACTGTTATTATACGTAAACTCCACCAGTGGTAACACCTCATCTCAACTTCCCAAATGATCCAAGACACACGTCCTTAGCAGATCTTCCAAAGACTGGATCGTTCTCTCCGACTGCCCATCTGTTTGAGGATGATAAGCCGAGCTCATCCTCAACTTGGTTCCTAAGCAATCTTGTAGAGTCCACCAAAACCGCGAAGTGAACCTGGGATCCCTATCCGAAATGATGCTGGTAGGCACTCCATGCAACCTCACAATGTCCTTGATGTACAGTTGTGCCAACTTTTCCATGGGCATCTTCATATTCACTGGGAGGAAGTGGGCACTCTTTGTCAGCCGATCTACTATGACCCAGATTGCCTCATGACCCTTCACCGATCTAGGCAGATGGGTGACAAAGTCCATGGCAATGCTGTCCCATTTCCACTCAGGGATATCCAGTCGCTGTAACAGCCCGCCCGGCCTTTGATGCTCTGCCTTCGCCTTCTGACATGTTAGGCAAGTTGCAACATACTGGGCGATGTCTCTCTTCATGCCTGACCACCAAAATGACCCCTTCAAGTCATGGTACATCTTGTTCATACCTGGGTGTAGGTTGAGGCGACTCTTGTGACCTTCATCCAAGATCATCCTCTTCAACCCTTCGTCTGCAGGTACGCAAATTCTACCATTAAACCTCAAGACTCCATCCTCGCCCATCGCAAAGTCCCTAGCCTGGTCGGTCCCTAGCGACTCCACAGTCCACCTCAGACTTGGGTCCTCCAACTGCTTATCCTTGATCTCTCCAATGAAGTCATTAGTTATAGTCAGCTTACTACAACTAATGTGATTTACATGAAGTTCTACCCCAAGGTTTAAGTCTCTGAACTGCTCGATCAGTTTCTGTTCTTCCATCATCATGGTGGCTACTTGCATTGATTTTCTACTCAAAGCGTCTGCCACTACATTGGCCTTCCCTGGGTGATACATGTAACATCCCGCCAAATACATTTTTGCATTTTTTTTTTTTTTTTTTTTTTTCATTTTCGTGGTAGGAAATAACAGTAAAAACAAATATATTGAAATAAACATCATTGAATATATATGTAAATGAGTTTCTCCTCGTAGGGAGTTGATACAAAACGGCCCTTTTCCAAAACTTAAACATAAAGACTGCAATTAATACAAACAGCCGATCTGCTAACAGAAACGGCGATCTCCCTTCAGACAGGCGATCTCCTAACAGAAGGCAAAAACGGGTGATCGCCTAACAGATCAGAGATAGGCGATCTCCTTCCGGCGATCACTCACAGGGGAATTCCACTTCCTGCAACCTCATCTGCTCCCGTGTAAAAATACACGATCATCACAGTTTTAAGAAAACATCCACAGAAACAAAATACAGGGTAAGCTATATATTTAGGAAAACTTTGAATCAAGAGTATACATAAGAACTTCACAACATCCATGAACCGTGTCAATATCAGCCATCACATTTCCATATTCCACAAGACTATCAGGAAAAACCCCAAATTTACAAATCGATCCAAGAGTATTTCAATTCACATCAGCAATCAAGTGTATATTAATTCAATTTCACATTTCTCACGTCAGACTTTCCACTGACTCATCACACCAGACACTTGACCACTATTTCCGGAGACTCGTGCGTTGATTAGACCCAGAGATTCGCACCTGTCATACCATACCACTGTGAAATCCACACAGCTATGCGCATACACCATCTCAATATTCTCGTTATCACGGTATGACAAGGTTAATCCATACAACAGGCTGAACTCGTTCTGTTTCACACGAGACACCCATACGTATGAACCTCCCTCGACTCTCCACAACTGAGTAACTTCCTCTATGTGATTTCATTACCTCAGTAGAGTCAGGATGTCTCATTATAGGATCACCGATCAATACACCTATTACCAACCTTACACGGTATTTTCTTTCCTGAAAATACTATGCCTCAGTCCACAATCACAACATTCAACACATCACATAACACTTCAATGCACGATTTCAATCACAGCAAAACTCATACCAAAGTTCAGATTTTCGAAAACCACATTTAAAAATCTCAAACACTTTTGAAACAGCATAAAACAGGGAATATTCTAATAACAGATGAAAAACCGGCGATCACTTCCAGAAACCGGCGATCACGAACAAAACTGGGTTTTTAAACAAGAACATTTTTTTTAAAAAAAACCGGCGACCACGTCGCCCCCAACATCCAAACAGAGCTGTTGTTGTAACCATCTCACATTTTAACACCAAACGCCATGAAAGCGAAGTAAAATCCGGCGACCACGTCGTCCTATCATCACAATCATCTAATATCCAGTTATCGTTGGACAAGGACTAGCTTCCCTTACCTGGACTTGCGCAAACACCAGGAGCTCCGATATCCCACGAAGCTTGAAGAACGCCTTGGCTCTGTTTTTGCGTCTGGTTTGAAGGACTTGTAGAGAACTTCCCAGGTGCTCTAATGGTGGCTGTCGCTCGTCGTACTCCTGTGTGAAGGTGTCCGAAACGCAGCGCGAAGGAGAGAGATGGAGGAGAAGAGGTAGCTCACTCTTTCGCTCTTGAACAACTGAAATGTCTTGTTCCCTCAGCAGTGGGTTTTTTTCCATCTTAAACCAACTTGTCCACCAAAAGCAGCTGCCACCACCCACTCTGCAGGGAAGTCTGAGTGTACCTTTCTCTGAACAGTACGACTACGGTTGTCTCTTGTGCATGCCAACCACTGCTCTGAACAGTACGACCGCGAGTGTCTCTTGCGCATGCCAACATTCTGATGTCACTGTTCTGAACCAACACTTTTGTCTACGCGTCGCGCGTGCCGCGCGTCTCATGCTGGGAGTCTGGGTCCCACCTTCCCTATGTACAACTCGACATCGCGCGATAACCTTCCACCGATGACTCATCCTGGAGGACGACCGATGTCTCTCTCTGGAAGACGACCGATGTCTCTCTGTGGCGATGTCCACATGCCTCGCGCCATGGCGATGTCCGCATGCCTCTCGCGCCCCGGCGACGTTCGCATGCCTCTCGCGCCCTGGCGATGTCTCCATGCCTCTCGCGCCCCGGCGACACCCGCATGCCTCACGCCCAGGCGATGACCGACGACACGCCTTGCTGAAGGTTCCTCATTGCACTATGTTACGTCCAAGGTATCATCTCCACATGGCTCGGTGACGTCGGTAGCTTCACATTTCCAAGGGTAAATTGGCACTTGCCCTCGTGCGCCCATGCATGCAACACTAAGGACGATCTCCAATACTCAAGCATAGAGCTTCGCATGCACAGCGTGTCTAAGGCTTAACCCACACTTTGATGCACGTGGTCTTTGGGAACCCTCTATGGTTGATCCAACATCTTGACTACACACTAAGTGTAGTTTCGGCGATCATGTGTACCCTAGGCGACAGGCGACTAGGTACACTACAGGCGATAGGCGTTCTGGTGAAATCAAGGCGACAGGCGATCATGTGCCAGAGAAGTCTGAGATCGCCTACTCTTTCAATTACGGCGATCTCGTAGACTTTTAAGCCATACTTCCCTTCCGTTATATATTTTTAAATAAAGACATACTTAGAATTTACTTAAAATATATCACTTTTATTCCAATAAGATTTTCCAGATCCTTACAATCTCCCTAACAACAAAAATTTTCGTCCTCGAAAATTGAATTACAAGAAATTACGAGGAAAAGAGATGTGGGTAGTCGTTTCTCATGTTCTCTTCCAACTCCCAAGTCGAATCACCGGATCTCTCATTCCACACCACCTTAACCATATGGATGGTCTTACCCCTGAGCTGCTTGCTTTGGTGATCGACTATCCTGACTGGTCTTGCTTCAAAAGACAAGTCGTCCCTGATCTGCACGTCATCCACCTCCAACACGTGACAAGGGTCGGTGAGATATTTCCTTAGCTGCGATACGTGGAAGACATTATGCAGATTTGCTAAATGTGGAGGTAGGGCGATCTCATAGGCTACTGGACCAATTTTCCTCAAGATCTGGTAAGGTCCAACAAACTTAGGAGACAGCTTCTTTGGTCTGATAGCTCGTCCTACGCCCTTGGTTGGGGTCACTCTCAAGAACACATGGTCTCCAGCAGCAAACTCCAAAGGTCTTCTCCTCTGATCTGCATAGGACTTCTGCCGGCTTTGGGAAGCTCTCATTCTGCCTTGTATCTGTTTCACCTTCTCGGTCGTCTGCTGAATCAACTCTGGCCCAACCAAGACTGCTTCGCCCTCCTGATACCAACATAAGGGAGTCCTGCATTTCCTCCCGTACAGGGCTTCATAAGGCGCCATCCCAATGCTGGCGTGGTGACTGTTATTATATGTGAACTCCACCAGTGGTAACACCTCATCCCAACTTCCCAAATGATCCAAGACACACGTCCTTAGCAGATCTTCCAAAGACTGGATCGTTCTCTCCGACTGCCCATCTGTTTGAGGATGATAAGCCGAGCTCATCCTCAACTTGGTTCCTAAGCAATCCTGTAGAGTCCGCCAAAACCGCGAAGTGAACCTGGGGTCCCTATCCGAAATGATGCTGGTAGGCACTCCATGCAACCTTACAATGTCCTTGATGTACAGTTGTGCCAACTTTTCCATGGGCATCTTCATATTCACTGGGAGGAAGTGGGCACTCTTTGTCAGTCGATCTACTATGACCCAGATTGCCTCATGACCCTTCACCGATCTAGGCAGATGGGTGACAAAGTCCATGGCAATGCTGTCCCATTTCCACTCAGGGATGTCCAGCTGCTGCAACAGCCCGCCAGGTCTTTGATGCTCTACCTTCGCCTTCTGGCACGTTAAGCAGGTTGCAACATACTGGGCGATGTCCCTCTTCATGCCTGACCACCAAAATGACTCCTTCAAGTCATGATACATCTTGTTCATGCCTGGATGAAGGTTAAGGCGACTCTTATGACCTTCTTCTAGGATCATCTTCTTCAACTCTTCATTTGCAGGTATGCAAATTCTGCCATTAAATCTCAAGATCCCATCATCGCCCATTACAAAGTCTCTCGCCTGATCTGTCCCTAGTGACTCCATAGTCTGCTTCAGACTTGGGTCCTCCAACTGCTTATCCTTGATCTCTCCAATGAAGTCATTAGTTATAGTCAGCTTACTACAACTAATGTGATTTACATGAAGTTCTACCCCAAGGTTTAAGTCTCTGAACTGCTCGATCAGTTTCTGCTCTTTCATCATCATGGTGGCGACTTGTATTGATTTTCTACTCAAAGCATCTGCCACTACATTGGCCTTCCCTGGGTGATACATGAGTTGAAAATCGTAGTCCTTTAGGAACTCCATCCACCTTCTTTGCCTCATGTTCAGTTCCTTCTGATCGAACAGGTATTTCAGGCTCTTATGGTCGCTGAATACCTGGAACCGAGCTCCATATAAGTAGTGCCTCCAGATCTTTAGGGCGAAGACCACTGCCGCCAACTCCAAATCATGTGTAGGGTAGTTCCTCTCATGGACCTTGAGTTGCCTTGAAGCATAGGCGACAGCCCTTTTCTCTTGCATTAAAACGCATCCCAGACCCTGATGTGAGGCATCACAGTAGACGTCAAAAGGTCTTCCGACCTCTGGAATCACCAGCACTGGAGCACTCGTCAACCTTTTCTTTAGTTCCCTGAAGCTGAGCTCACATCGGTCGGTCCAAGCAAAAGGTTGGTCCTTACGGGTCAGCTGTGTTAACGGGGCCACCACCTTGGAAAAGTCCTCAATAAATCTCCGATAGTAACCCGCCAAACCCACAAAGCTCCTTATCTCAGTGACTGTCTTGGGACGTTCCCACTGCAGCACTGTCTCTACTTTGGCTGGGTCTACCGAGATCCCCTGGGCAGATATCACATGCCCTAAGAAGTTGACTTCCCTCAGCCAGAACTCACACTTAGAGAACTTGGCATAGAGTTGCTTCTCCCTCAGAACTTCCAACACCGACCTCAGATGTCCTTCATGCTCTTCCTCGGTCTTTGAATAGACAAGTATGTCGTCTATGAAGACTACCACAAACTTATCCAAGAAAGGGCGGAAAATCCTATTCATATAATCCATGAACAGAGCTGGGGCATTGGTCACCCCAAACGGCATCACCACGTATTCATAGTGCCCATACCGGGACCTAAAGGCTGTTTTCTGGACATCATCGGCCTTTACCAAAATTTGATGGTACCCCGATCTCAGATCAATCTTTGAGAACACCGAGGCCCCATTTACTTGATCCATTAAATCATCAATTCTGGGTAGAGGGTACTTGTTCTTGATGGTCAGCTTGTTTAACTGCCTGTAGTCTATGCACAGCCGAGACCCCCCATCCTTTTTCTTCACCAGAAGTACTGGAGCTCCCCATGGAGATACACTGGGCCTGATAAACTGTTTCTCCAACAGCTCTTCCACTTGCTTCTTTAACTCCACCAACTCGGCTGGGGCCATCCTGTAAGGCGCCATTGACACTGGTCCAGCTCCAGGGACCAAATCAATGGAGAATTCCACTTCTCTCATAGGAGGTAACCCAGGTACCTCTTCTGGGAACACATCCGTGAAGTCTTTCACCACAGGTATCCTGCTCACATCCCCTTCGTTCTTCACTTCCAACCGAGCTAGCATCACGAAGCACCTCGCCCCTTCTTCCATCTCCAACCGCCCAAGCCGAGTAGGTACCACATCCTGCTCTTGGAGATCGGGCAACACCACTTTCTGCCTACCGCAATCTATGAGAACGTGATTGGCAGAAAGCCAATCCATTCCCAGGATAACATCCAGGTCCTGAAGAGGTAGGCAGATCAAGTTCACCTTGAATCTACGTCCCTCTACTATTACTGGACATTCAGGGCAAACCGTAGAGGTCATAACCTGTCCTGATGCAGGTGTGGACACCAACAGTTCAAAAGGCAGCTCCTTCACTAGGAGGCCCAGCTCGGCTATACACCGACTTGACACAAAAGAGTGTGTCGCTCCAGAATCAAACAAAACTTCTACACTTCTACCAGATATAAAACAGACACCTTGCACGAGGTTACCTGATTGGGACGCCTCTGCTCCTGACATGGCAAACACCCTCCCTGTTGCCTGGGGTCTGCTGCCTTCATTTCTCAACTGCTGAGAACCACTGGGTTGAGTCGCCCCATTCCGGTTAGGGCATTCTCTAGCAACGTGCCCTGTCCGTTGGCATACAAAACACCTTCTCTCCAAATTCTTCTTGGGGCACACATTGAGCATGTGTGGTCCACCACAGAGGGAACATTTTGGTTTCCATGGTTGCTGCTGTTGAAACTGGGGTGACCCTGTTCCCGCCCGATGTAGTGGAGGTCTCGTATATGGCCTGCCTTGTGAATGCTGCACCTTAGCCCGCCCACTGGAAGAACCCCCTGGGTGCGACCTGATCACCCGGGGATCACCCTTTTCCAGGGTCTCCACCATCTTCGCCTTTTCTACCAAGGCGTGAAATTCCCTGATGCACATCGGGGCTATCGTCCTCTTCAGCCCGTGCTTCAGCCCTTCCTCAAACTTCCTGCACCTCCAAGCTTCGGAGGTCGCCTGAGTGTAGAATCGGGCGAGGTACTCAAATCTAGCAGCATAGGCGTTCACTGACATCGCCCCCTGCTCCAACTTTAAGAACTCCGCTTCCCGCGCAAACTTTGCGCTGTCAGGGAAGTATTTCTCCAAGAACCTTACCCTAAAGCTCTCCCAGTCCAACACCTCCTCTCTGGCCTCCATCATTTGCTGAGCTCCCATCCACCAGAATTCTGCTTCACCCGATAGCAGATAGGTGGCAAACAACAACTTCTTCTCTTCAGGGCAGGAGGTCGCCCTAAAGATTTTCTCCACTTCCCTGACCCACTGATCTGCTTGGTCAGGGGTAGCATTCCCACAGAACTTGGGTGGGTTGTGCCTCATGAACTCAGCCAGTCCCATCCGTTCCTGAGGCTGACCGACGGGCGAATTCGTATCAGCCGACCGAGTAGCTTCCCAGTGGTGCATGGTATCTTGATGATTCTGAGCCATCGCCGCATTCTGTTGCTGGATGGCACTTGCCATCATCTCAATGGCCCTGGCGATCTGGCCCATTTCAGAAGAAGGTTGGGGAGGGGTAGGAGGTCTACGAGTCATCTTCTTCGTTCTCAGATTTCGAAACCACTAGCTTCTATATTCCCTACAACTACAAGAATGAAATCGATAAGGAAATCAATTCATTCAAGGGGGATAACATCACGACCTTACAAGGTCAGCTTCTCAAATTCCTTAGGAATTTCAGTCCATCTACAGAACCATAAAGCTTATAACTTCAAACAAAACACCAGAACAGCTACTGGTGTGCAACCATCCATCCACACAGCCACTCACAAACAATCACGAGAACACTCGACAACATGGGATAGATCACACCAGAAGTCAAAGTATGCTAAACATTAAACCTCTGGAATTTAGATTGAGAATCACCCCGATCCGGTCATGAGTGTGCACCCTCACCACCTTATCAAGGCCCTCTCATTCTAAATACTAAGATCTTCAGTTAGGCATACATTCACTACAGCACACACAAAAATTTCAATACCAAAAACGTTTGAAAACCTTTCACAATAGTTGTCGCTTAAAACTCAAATAAGTTTTCATGAGCAGAAGAAAACACAATGGATCCACAGCCCTCAGGTCATCCTAAGGACGAACTGCTCTGATACCATTAATGTAACATCCCGCCAAATACATTTTTGCATTTTTTTTTTTTTTTTTTTTTCATTTTCGTGGTAGGAAATAACAGTAAAAACAAATATATTGAAATAAACATCATTGAATATATATGTAAATGAGTTTCTCCTCGTAGGGAGTTGATACAAAACGGCCCTTTTCCAAAACTTAAACATAAAGACTGCAATTAATACAAACAGCCGATCTGCTAACAGAAACGGCGATCTCCCTTCAGACAGGCGATCTCCTAACAGAAGGCAAAAACGGGTGATCGCCTAACAGATCAGAGATAGGCGATCTCCTTCCGGCGATCACTCACAGGGGAATTCCACTTCCTGCAACCTCATCTGCTCCCGTGTAAAAATACACGATCATCACAGTTTTAAGAAAACATCCACAGAAACAAAATACAGGGTAAGCTATATATTTAGGAAAACTTTGAATCAAGAGTATACATAAGAACTTCACAACATCCATGAACCGTGTCAATATCAGCCATCACATTTCCATATTCCACAAGACTATCAGGAAAAACCCCAAATTTACAAATCGATCCAAGAGTATTTCAATTCACATCAGCAATCAAGTGTATATTAATTCAATTTCACATTTCTCACGTCAGACTTTCCACTGACTCATCACACCAGACACTTGACCACTATTTCCGGAGACTCGTGCGTTGATTAGACCCAGAGATTCGCACCTGTCATACCATACCACTGTGAAATCCACACAGCTATGCGCATACACCATCTCAATATTCTCGTTATCACGGTATGACAAGGTTAATCCATACAACAGGCTGAACTCGTTCTGTTTCACACGAGACACCCATACGTATGAACCTCCCTCGACTCTCCACAACTGAGTAACTTCCTCTATGTGATTTCATTACCTCAGTAGAGTCAGGATGTCTCATTATAGGATCACCGATCAATACACCTATTACCAACCTTACACGGTATTTTCTTTCCTGAAAATACTATGCCTCAGTCCACAATCACAACATTCAACACATCACATAACACTTCAATGCACGATTTCAATCACAGCAAAACTCATACCAAAGTTCAGATTTTCGAAAACCACATTTAAAAATCTCAAACACTTTTGAAACAGCATAAAACAGGGAATATTCTAATAACAGATGAAAAACCGGCGATCACTTCCAGAAACCGGCGATCACGAACAAAACTGGGTTTTTAAACAAGAACATTTTTTTTAAAAAAAACCGGCGACCACGTCGCCCCCAACATCCAAACAGAGCTGTTGTTGTAACCATCTCACATTTTAACACCAAACGCCATGAAAGCGAAGTAAAATCCGGCGACCACGTCGTCCTATCATCACAATCATCTAATATCCAGTTATCGTTGGACAAGGACTAGCTTCCCTTACCTGGACTTGCGCAAACACCAGGAGCTCCGATATCCCACGAAGCTTGAAGAACGCCTTGGCTCTGTTTTTGCGTCTGGTTTGAAGGACTTGTAGAGAACTTCCCAGGTGCTCTAATGGTGGCTGTCGCTCGTCGTACTCCTGTGTGAAGGTGTCCGAAACGCAGCGCGAAGGAGAGAGATGGAGGAGAAGAGGTAGCTCACTCTTTCGCTCTTGAACAACTGAAATGTCTTGTTCCCTCAGCAGTGGGTTTTTTTCCATCTTAAACCAACTTGTCCACCAAAAGCAGCTGCCACCACCCACTCTGCAGGGAAGTCTGAGTGTACCTTTCTCTGAACAGTACGACTACGGTTGTCTCTTGTGCATGCCAACCACTGCTCTGAACAGTACGACCGCGAGTGTCTCTTGCGCATGCCAACATTCTGATGTCACTGTTCTGAACCAACACTTTTGTCTACGCGTCGCGCGTGCCGCGCGTCTCATGCTGGGAGTCTGGGTCCCACCTTCCCTATGTACAACTCGACATCGCGCGATAACCTTCCACCGATGACTCATCCTGGAGGACGACCGATGTCTCTCTCTGGAAGACGACCGATGTCTCTCTGTGGCGATGTCCACATGCCTCGCGCCATGGCGATGTCCGCATGCCTCTCGCGCCCCGGCGACGTTCGCATGCCTCTCGCGCCCTGGCGATGTCTCCATGCCTCTCGCGCCCCGGCGACACCCGCATGCCTCACGCCCAGGCGATGACCGACGACACGCCTTGCTGAAGGTTCCTCATTGCACTATGTTACGTCCAAGGTATCATCTCCACATGGCTCGGTGACGTCGGTAGCTTCACATTTCCAAGGGTAAATTGGCACTTGCCCTCGTGCGCCCATGCATGCAACACTAAGGACGATCTCCAATACTCAAGCATAGAGCTTCGCATGCACAGCGTGTCTAAGGCTTAACCCACACTTTGATGCACGTGGTCTTTGGGAACCCTCTATGGTTGATCCAACATCTTGACTACACACTAAGTGTAGTTTCGGCGATCATGTGTACCCTAGGCGACAGGCGACTAGGTACACTACAGGCGATAGGCGTTCTGGTGAAATCAAGGCGACAGGCGATCATGTGCCAGAGAAGTCTGAGATCGCCTACTCTTTCAATTACGGCGATCTCGTAGACTTTTAAGCCATACTTCCCTTCCGTTATATATTTTTAAATAAAGACATACTTAGAATTTACTTAAAATATATCACTTTTATTCCAATAAGATTTTCCAGATCCTTACAATACATGAGTTGAAAATCGTAGTCCTTTAGGAACTCCATCCACCTTCTTTGCCTCATGTTCAGTTCCTTCTGATCGAACAGGTATTTCAGGCTCTTATGGTCGCTGAACACCTGGAACCGAGCTCCATATAAGTAGTGCCTCCAGATCTTTAGGGCGAAGACCACTGCCGCCAACTCCAAATCATGCGTAGGGTAGTTCCTCTCATGAACCTTGAGTTGCCTTGAAGCATAGGCGACCGCTCTTTTCTCTTGCATTAAAACGCATCCCAGACCCTGATGTGAGGCATCACAGTAGACGTCAAAAGGTCTTCCGACCTCTGGAATCACCAGCACTGGAGCACTCGTCAACCTTTTCTTTAGTTCCCTGAAGCTGAGCTCACATCGGTCGGTCCAAGCAAAAGGTTGGTCCTTACGGGTCAGCTGTGTTAACGGAGCCACCACCTTGGAAAAGTCCTCAATAAATCTCCGATAGTAACCCGCCAAACCCACAAAGCTCCTTATCTCAGTGACTGTCTTGGGACGTTCCCACTGCAGCACTGTCTCTACTTTGGCTGGGTCTACCGAGATCCCCTGGGCAGATATCACGTGTCCTAAGAAGTTGACTTCCCTCAGCCAGAACTCACACTTAGAGAACTTGGCATAGAGTTGCTTCTCCCTCAGAACCTCCAACACTGACCTCAGATGTCCTTCATGTTCTTCCTCGGTCTTTGAATAGACAAGTATGTCGTCTATGAAGACTACCACAAACTTATCCAAGAAAGGGCGGAAAATCCTATTCATATAATCCATGAACAGAGCTGGGGCATTGGTCACTCCAAACGGCATCACCACGTACTCATAGTGCCCATACCGGGACCTAAAGGTTGTTTTCTGGACATCGTCGGCCTTTACCAAAATTTGATGGTACCCCGATCTCAGATCAATCTATGAGAACACCGAGGCCCCATTTACTTGATCCATTAAATCATCAATTCTGGGTAGAGGGTACTTGTTCTTGATGGTCAACTTGTTTAACTGCCTGTAGTCTATGCACAGCCGAGACCCTCCATCCTTTTTTTTCACCAGAAGTACTGGAGCTCCCCATGGAGATACACTGGGCCTGATAAACTGTTTCTCCAACAGCTCTTCCACTTGCTTCTTTAACTCCACCAACTCGGCTGGGGCCATCCTGTAAGGCGCCATTGACACTGGTCCAGCTCCAGGGACCAAATCAATGGAGAATTCCACTTCTCTCATAGGAGGTAACCCAGGTACCTCTTCTGGGAACACATCCGTGAAGTCTTTCACTACAGGTATCCTGCTCACGTCCCCTTTGTTCTTCACTTCCAACCGAGCTAGCATCACGAAGCACCTCGCCCCTTCTTCCATCTCCAACCGCCCATGCCGAGCAGATACCACATCCTGCTCTTGGAGATCGGGCAACACCACTTTCTGCCTACCGCAATCTATGAGAACGCGATTGGCAGAAAGCCAATCCATTCCCAGGATAACATCCAGGTCCTGAAGAGGTAGGCAGATCAAGTTCACTTTGAATCTGCGTCCCTCTACTATTACTGGACATTCAGGGCAAACCGTAGAGGTCATAACCTGTCCTGATGCAGGTGTGGAGACCAACAGTTCAAAAGGCAGCTCCTTCACTAGGAGGCCCAGCTCGGCTATACACCGACTTGACACAAAAGAGTGTGTCGCTCCAGAATCAAACAAAGCTTCTACACTTCTACCAGATATAAAACAGACACCTTGCACGAGGTTACCTGATTGGGACGCTTCTGCTCCTGACATGGCAAACACCCTCCCTGCTGCCTGGGGTCTGCTGCCTTCATTTCTCAACTGCTGAGAACCACTGGGTTGAGTCGCCCCATTCCGATTAGGGCATTCTCTAGCAACGTGCCCTGTCCTTTGGCATGCAAAACACCTTCTCTCCGAATTCTTCTTGGGGCACACATTGGGCATGTGTGGTCCACCACAGAGGGAACATTTTGGTTTCCAGGGTTGCTGCTGTTGAAACTGGGGTGACCCTGTTCTCGCCCGATGTAGTGGAGGTCTCGCATATGGCCTGCCTTGTGAATGCTGCACCTTAGCCCGCCCACTGGAAGAACCCCCTGGGTGCGACCTGATCACCCGAGGATCACCCTTTTCCAGGGTCTCCACCATCTTCGCCTTTTCTACCAAGGTGTGAAATTCCCTGATGCACATCGGGGCTATCGTCCTCTTCAGCCCGTGCTTCAGCCCTTCCTCAAACTTCCTGCACCTCCAAGCTTCAGAGGTCGCCTGAGTGTAGAATCGGGCGAGGTACTCAAACCTAGCAGCATAGGCGTTCACCGACATCACCCCCTGCTCCAACTTTAAGAACTCCGCTTCCCGCGCAAACTTTGCGCTGTCAGGGAAGTATTTCTCCAAGAACCTCACCCTGAAGCTCTCCCAGTCCAACACCTCCTCTCTGGCCTCCATCATTTGCTGAGCTCCCATCCACCAGAATTCGGCTTCACCAGATAGCAGATAGGTGGCGAACAACAACTTCTTCTCTTCAGGGCAGGAGGTCGCCCTAAAGATTTTCTCCATTTCCCTGACCCACTGATCTGCTTGATCAGGGGTAGCATTCCCACAGAACTTGGGTGGGTTGTGCCTCATGAACTCGGCCAGTCCCATCCGTTCCTGAGGCTGACTGACGGGCGAATTCGTATCAGCTGACCGAGCAGCTTCCCAGTGGTGCATGGTATCTTGATGGTTCTGAGCCATCGCCGCATTCTGTTGCTGGATGGCACCTGCCATCATCTCAATGGCCCTGGCGATCTGGCCCATTTCAGAAGAAGGTTGGGGAGAGGTAGGAGGTCTACGAGTCATCTTCTTCGTTCTCAGATTCCGAAACCACTAGCTTCTATATTCCCTACAACTACAAGAATGAAATCGATAAGGAAATCAATTCATTCAAGGGGGATAACATCTCCACCTCACAAGGTCAGCTTCTCAAATTCCTTAGGAATTTCAGTCCATCTACAGAACCATAAAGCTTATAACCTCAAGCAAAACACCAGAACAGCTACTGGCGTGCAACCATCAATCCACACAGCCACTCACAATCAATTACGAGAACACTCAATAACATGAAATAGATCACACCAGAAGTCAAAGTATGCTAAACATTAAACCTCTGGAATTTAGATTGAGAATCACCCCGATCCGGTCATGAGTGTGCACCGTCACCACCTTATCAAGACCCTCTCATTCTAAATACTAAGATTTTCAGTTAGGCATACATTCACTACAGCACACACAAAAAGTTCAATACAAAAAGGTTTGAAAACCTTTCACAATAGTTGTCACTTAAAACTCAAATAAGTTTTCATGAGCAGAAAGAAAACACAATGGATCCACAGCCCTCAGGTCATCCTAAGGACGAACTGCTCTGATACCATTAATGTAACATCCCGCCAAATACATTTCGCATTTTTTTGCATTTTCGTAATATGAAATAACGGAAAAACAAATATATTGAAATAAACATAATTGTATATATATACAAAGGAGTTCTCCTCGCAGGGAGTTTAATACAAAACGGTCGTTTTCCAAAACTTAAACATAAAGACAGCAAAATACAAAACTACCGATCTCCTAACAGAAAACGGAGATCGCCTATCAGCAAATGGCAAAAGGGGACGATCGCCCAGCAAGAACAGAAAACAGGCGACCACATACGGCGATCACTCACAGGGGAAATCCACTTCCTGCAACCTCATCTGCTCCCGTGTAAAGTTACACGATCATCACAGGTTTAAGAAAACAGCCACAGAAACAAAATACAGGGTAAGCTATATATTTAAGAAAACTTTGAATCAAGAGCATACATAAGAACTTCACAACATCCATGAACCATATCAATATCAGCCATCACATTTCCATATTCCACAAGACTATCAGGAAATCCCATATTTCACAAATCAATCCAAGAGTATTTCAATTCACATCAGCAATCAAGTGTCTATTAATTCAATTTCTCATTTCTCACGTCAGACTTTCCACTGACTCATCACACCAGACACTTGACCACTATTTCCGGAGACTCGTGCGTTGATTAGACCCAGAGATTCGCACCTGTCATACCAAAAGGCTGGAAAGTTCCCACAGCCATGCGCATCACACCATCTCAATATTCTCATTATCACGGTATGACAAGGTTAATCCATACAACAGGCCGAACTCGTTCTGTTTCACACGAGACACCCATACGTATGAACCTCCATCGACTCTCCACAACTGAGTAACTTCCTCTATGTGATTTCATTACCTCAGTAGAGTCAGGATGTCTCATTATAGGATCACCGATCAATACACCTCTTACACGACCTTACACGGTATTTTCTTTCCTGAAAATACTATGCCTCGATCCACAATCACAACATTCAACACATCACATAACACTTCAATGAACGATTTCAATCACAGCAAAATTCATACCAAGGTTCAGATTTTCGAATATTACATTTAAAATCTCAAACACTTTTGAAACAGCATAAAACAGGGGATATTTCAATAACAGATGAAAACCGGCGATCACCTCCAGAAACCGGCGATCACGAACAAAACTGGGTTTTTAAACAAGAACATTTTGAAAACCGGCGACCACGTCGCCCCCAACATCCAAACAGAACTGTTATCGTAAACATCTCACATTTCAACATCAAACACCGTGAAAGCGAAGTAAAACCGGCGACCACGTCGCCCTATCATCACAAACATCAAATATCCAGTTATCGTTGGAAAAAGACTAGCTTCCCTTACCTGGATCAGCGTGAAATCTCACTTCAAGCTCTAACCCACCGAACGTAAAGGATGCTCGAACTCTGCCTAAGCGTTCAAATCGGTAAAACTTGTAGAGAACCTTCCCAAAAGCTCTATGGCAGTCGTCGCTCGTCTTGCTTTTGCTTGAAGGTGCCTGGGAAATACTGAGTCGCAGTGCAAAGGAGAGAAAAGAGAAAGATGAAGGTGAACTCACTCTGTCACCTTTTATACTCTCACTGCGTTTCTAAACTCACTAAGAGGCGGTGCATTCCGATACTAGGAACATAGGCCTGCCATGTAGCTATCATTACCTACTCTCTAACTAACCCTTCCGTGTGGGTTTTCTTCCTCGAATTAAATGCAAACCTGACAGTATGGCCACGTGGCGTCTCTGCGCACATGGAGCTACTGTTCCGAAGGACTTTCACTGCCTACATGTCGCACATGCAGCACGTTCATCCTGGAAACCAGGGCCCCACCTCATCCGCGTATAACAGAACCCGTGATGACAATCCACCGATGACCTCTTGCGCGAAGAATCTCCACCGATGACCTTCCTCGCGAAGACTCTCCACCGATGACCTTCTGCGCGAAGGCTATCCACCGATGACTCATCCTGGAGGACGACCGATGTCTCTCTCTGGAAGACGACCGATGTCTCCTCCTCCTGGAGACCGACCGAGGTCTCTTCCTCCTGGAGACCGACCGAGGTCTCCTCTTCCTGGAGACCGACCGAGGTCTCCTCTTGGCGACACCCGCATGCCTCTCGCGCCCGGGCAAAGCCCACATGCATCTCGCGCCCTGGTGATCATGTTCCAGGCGATCTCATGGCTTTCTAACTACACTTTCCTTCATTTTTATTTTAAATAAAAACATACTTAGAATTCACTTAAAATATATCACTTTTATTCCAATAAGATTTTCCAGGTCCTTACAGGAAGCGACTCAGGTATAAAGCACTCCACATCATGTAAGGTAGGGGGATTCCTTCCATTCCTTTCCAAGTTTACACAGGCTCTCTAGACTGGGTTTCTGAATCACTGTGAGAGCGTTCTTACATGTGGCACAGTGATAACAGAAAACGGTTATAGAGAGAGAAAGTGGATCTGAGAGCACACACGAGTCTCACAAAGAGATTCAGTGATAGATTTGGTGTTCCTGTTGCCTGACTTGAGCGTCGGAGCTACAACGGTCGCCAGAGGCACCGTTCGTGTGTTTTGCAGGCAGCGTTTGGAGTTCCGATGGTGGTTTTTGGAGCGTTCCTGCAGACCAGAGGGCTAGACGAAGGAGTGACGAGGCAATCCTCCACGTTCGAGTCAAGCGGCTGGATCACTTTGTATAAATTCAGAAAAATTGATTTAAGTAAAAAGAATCTTTTGACAGTTTTTCTAAGAGAGTTTTTCAAAGTGTTGAGATTCCTTAAGAATTTTGTGATTGATCAAGGTGCTGGAATAGGATTCTACTTGTATTGATTTTAGATATTCATCTGTAACAAGTGTAATCTTTGTGAACTGCTGAAACAATTCGTTTGTGTGTTTTTGCTGAGATTGGCTGTGTGTTCTTGAGGTATTCAAGATCAGCAATCTTAGTGTTGGCCGAGGAGAGTGTGTTTCTTGAGGTTTTCAAGGTCATTCTCTTGGTTATTGTGTAAGTGATCAAGGTGTGATTGCTTAGTGGATTTCCTCAGGGTTTCTAAGAAGACTGGATGTAGCTCTGGATTGGAGTGAACCAGTATAAACAACTGTGTACAATCTTTCTATCCTTAACTCTTTAAATTCAGTTTGTTTGTTGTTTGCTGGTATAAACAACCGATTGTTTCGAAGAAACAACCGATTGTTTTTCTAGTATTACAGTTTTGCTTGCTGTTTTGGCTAACTAAATTGCTGAATCATTTGGTTTCTTAAATAAATTCATTCTAGCTGTGAAAAGTTTGCGAAAACCCCTTTAAACAATTCACCCCCCTCTAGTTTAAAGCCATCTTTTTCTAACAGTTCTTGGAAATGTTAGGAAACATATATCCTGATCTTGTGAGAGTGTTCTACACCAACCTTCAATTTGTTGGTAACAATCTTGTCTCACATGTAAAAGGAGTTGAGATGAAAATTACTCATGAAGTTTGGTCTGCAATTACAGGGTTGAAGTATACAGGTTTAATGATTAACAAGGGGAATATTGGATTGGTGGAAGAGTTCAATAAAATTTAGTTCTATAGGAATTGCTTGAAGAATCCTCAAGCAAAAGTTAGAAACTTTTCAGTGGGTGGATTAAAGCTGAATGAAAGGCTCATTACCTTCATAGTGACTTGAATGCTAACACCAAGGGAGAGTAATCATTTTGTGCTTACCGAGGAGGATCTTGTCTACATCTATTGTATCATGAACAAGGTCAAAATCAATTGGATTCATATCATCAAGGAGCACATCCAAAAATCCATGAGGTTAAGTGCTTATCCCTATCCCTATGCTATTTTGATCTCTAAATTTTTGAATTATTTTGAAGTGGATCTTGATGAAGAAAAAACTAAAGTGGTGAAGTCATCACATGAAGTTAAGAATGGTTCACTTAGTAAGATGGGTTTCACTAAAATTGGTGGAAGATGGATAAGCAAGGATAGAGATCAAGCTGGCTCTTCAAGTGGTGTTCAAGTTGAAAACGAGGATGAAGAGCAAGTTGCTGCTGCTGGTAAAGATGCTGGTGCTGATGCTCATAATGATGAACCTGCTAGGGCCTTTGATGTTGGACCCGTAACGCCCCTCAAAATATTGTTCATTTTTATATAATAAAATAAAGGTGAAACAATAATATCAAAATTTAACATAGATATATACATAATATAATTCATCCATTAATACAAATGTGCCTCAAAACAATATCCCTTTTCGAGGAAGTTTTAATACATCTCCATACAGGAGTTTTCAAAATAAAACAAAACAACAGCATTCAAAAACGGGCGATCTCCTCCTCCAGAAATGCTCACTGAGGAGCTCTACTACCTGCAACCTCATCTGCTCCCGTGCAAATATACACGATCATCACAGGTTTAAGAAAAACAACCACGATACAAAACAAAAGGGTAAGCTAGATATTTTTAAAACTTTAAATATGAAACTTTATATCAATAGAAAGCATAAATCTTCACACCATTCATAATCTATATCAATTTCAACCATCAATATCCCCATATTCCACAAACTCGTCAAGTGTCTATTCAATACATTCAATACTCATGGTTCACATGTCAGACTTTCCATTGACTCATAACCCATAGACACATGACTCTACTTCCGAAAGACTCATACGTTGAACTTAGCATCCAGAGACCTGCACCTGTCATACTACATTGCTGTAAAGTTCCCACAGCTATGCGCATAAACATAATCTCGATCTCAATCTCAAAATCCTCACTCTCTCAGTATGATAGGGTTAATCCATATAACAGGTCAAGTCAGTTATTTTTCAAACGACTTACCCATACATATGGACCTCCTTCGACTCTCACCAACTGAATGACTTCATCTATGTGATTCCATCATATCAGCAGAGTCAGGATCGCCTCATTCACAGGATACTCACAGATCAATACACCCTCATAAAATCTCCACACGGTATTTTCTTTCCTGAAAATACTATGCTTTGATCACTCTTTCACATTCATCCAGTACATCATACCACACGTAAAAGCACAATTCCATCATATAATATTTTGAATCTTTTCTTAAACAATCCCAATCACAGAAACAATCATACCAAAGTTCAGATTTTCGAATATCATATGCATTTTACCTTTCAATCTCAAACAATTTCAAAATGACACTAAAACAGGGAATTTCTAAATTTGCATTAAAACCGGCGATCACGTCGCCCCACACATAAAAACAGAGCATCGTGAAATAGAATATGAAACCGGCGACCACGTCGCCCTCACTTCAGAACCTACTTGCCCAAAGTTTTTATAAACGAAAATGCTAGCTTCCTTTACCTGGACTTGCGTAAAATCTCACTAAGAGCTCCAAACCCACCGAGAACTCAAGGATGCCTTAACTCTGTTTTAGGGCTTTGAGCAGAAAACTTGCAAAGTAACTTCCCAGGAGGACAATGGCAGTCACTGATCATAGCACTGATACGTGAGGATAGCCGCGTCTTCGAGTGGAGGAGAAAGGAGAAAGGGGAACTAAATGAGCTGATTCCCTAAGCTCTTAAGGTCGAACGACTCTTTAGCCTTCACTGCCATTACCCACTCCTGAGCAACGTTGCGTGCACACTTCCTTGAACAGTATGACCACGTGGGTTTTTGCGCATACCAACTCTCTGATGCTAACTATTCTGAAACACCCTTTTTGTCTACGTGTCGCGCATGCAGGACGTCTCATACTAAGAGCCTGGGTCCCACCTTATCTGTGTGAAACACGACATCGCGCGATAACCTTCCACCGATGACTGCTCGCGCGATGACTATGCCTCTCATACCGGCGATGACCGATTCCTCTTCCTGACAGACAACCGATGTTTCACCCTGGCAGACCACCGATGTCTCACCCTGGCAGACAACCGATGTCTCACCCTGGCAGACAACCGATGTCTCGTTCAGGAAGACGACCGATGTGTCTCCCATCCTGGATGATGACCGATGTTCCTCTCATCCTATTGGCGATCTCTTATCGCCCTTGTGTGTGACGAGGACACATCGTCCCACTCTGGTCACCGATGTCACATCGTCACACCTTGCTGAAGGTTCATCCTCCCATTCCTCTAAGTCTGTGTTATTACGGTTCACACTACTCATGGTGGCAGACATGCCACCTATCTTCTATATCACTCATCTTCTGTATTTAGACCACATACTAAGTGCTTACCAAGTCTTCTCGAATACATGGCAATGTGCTCTTTTCGGCGATCATGTACACCATAGGCGATTGGCGATTTCATACAGGGGAAGTCGGAGGCCGCCGTCTTCTTAAAAAACGGCGATCTCCTTGACTTCTAAGCTACACCTTCCTTTCTCTTACCCTTCTTGATTCACGTGCCTCCCCCCTTTCAAGCACGCCTACGTGATTACCTCACGATGAAGTCATCGCACCTGACTACTTGGTTAGTACACTGGTCAACCGACCGACCTCTACCAGCTGACCCCAGACCTTGGGCGACGTCCGAGGTCTGACCACTATGGTATTTTCTATTTTTATGCCCTTTTTATTTTAAATAATAACATACCCAGAAATTATTTAAAATCTATCACTTCTGTTCCAAATAATTTATAGGTCCTTACATTCTCCCCAACAAGAAAAAATTTTCGTCCTCGAAAATTGAACTACTAGGAAAAGAGGTAGGGATAGGCTTCTCTCATGGTTTCTTCTAATTCCCAAGTTGAATCACCCGATCTATCATCCCACACTACTTTCACCATGTTGATGGTCTTGCCTCTGAGCTGTTTACTCTGCCGAGCGTCAATCCTTACTGGTTTTGCTTCAAAAGACAAGTCATCCTTGATCTGCACATCGTCCACTTCCAGCACGTGACTAGAGTCTGCCCTGTACTTCCTCAGCTGTGATACATGAAAGACATCATGCAGATTCGCTAATTGGGGAGGTAGGGCGATTTCATAAGCCACTGGACCAATCCTCCTTAAGATCTGATATGGCCCGATGAACTTAGGAGACAGCTCCTTTGATCTGATAGCTCGTCCTACACCCTTGGTCGGTGTCACTTTCATGACTACATGATCTCCAACTACAAACTCCAAAGGTCTTCTCCTCATTGTCAACATCATCACTGCCTCTACAAGAGTTATTATCCTTGTGTTCATTTAAGGCCAGAAGTGTCTTCACAGCCTTGTCAGCTTCATCATCACAGCCACCACCAGAGTTGTTACCCTTGTCCTCATGAGCGACATAGAGTGGCTCCCTCAAAGTTATTCCCTTCATATTTTCTAGATCCACAGGGGTTTCCAAACCAAACGATTCTTGCTCAACCTTCTTAGCAACTTCAACTTTGGGGATGGATGATGGTTCACTTTCTAAGGCAGAGCAATCTGACTAAGATCCATTTACCACTGACATTAGCTGCAGTTACAACACCTTCCCACCATCCATCACACCACCAGGCATCCACTGCTGATTCAAACTCAAGAGTGCGACCTGAATGGCGTTCAGGAGAGCATGGCTTGACTGTTAAGCGGCCTGAACATCGCATACCCAATTAATCAGTAGCTGCCCCTCTAGATGAAGGGACCCATTCCTCTAGTTTTTGTTGTCCCTCTTTATCAAGTAAATCATCGTACTGGACCTTCAGCAGCCTTGGAGACACACTCCAGATTTTTCATCTAAACCAACATTCTCTAATGCCACTATCTTGCCAAAGTACCTCTATCCTAGCACCGACCTGAAAGAACAGTTTAGGCTTTGGTCCACATTTTGTCATTTCTTTGGTAGGAGTAGAGACTTGCAGACCAGAAACCCCTCTCAAAATTTGATCCTTAAACTTCTAATTCCTCTTGTTTCAAATGTCCATCATTGGCACGAACTGATTTGCCATGATTTGGGTTGGCATCAACATTGTTATTCTGTCTAGAAACTGCAGAGATAGAGTTTCTTCCAGGATTTTCACTTTTCAGTTCAAAAACGACAGGTTTGTAGCTCGAACTCACATTAGGCACCGTTTCTTGTCGAACCGATTGTGAAGCAGCAAAAGACTGAAAGAGAACAGCTTCTTTCCTTCAGGCGCCCATCTGGTTCATTTCTTCTTTGATTACTAATAGCAGATTATGAAAAACCCACCTCTTTAGCAACTGGTTGGGATTTCAGAGCGGCTAACTCAGGAATTCCAATGGATACATCCATATTAGCATTGCATGGGATCTCAGGGTGCTCAGTGTTCAACACACAGATCATAAATCCCTCACTGTGTTCAGGGTGAGGACTTGTTGCTACAGCTGACGATGCAGCATTGTTTCTAGGATCAGAAACGAAATGCTGATCACCACAACTGCCACCTAATGGATTAGCTGCAAATCCCATCCCATCAGAAACACCAGGCACAGAAAGTTTTGCTTCCACATCCAACTTTTTGCAATTCACTAACATCACCAGAAGAACTCAACGGAAGTGAATCAACACCATCATAACATGGCTTATCCTTATTCTTATCCGTGGCCATTACCTCCTTCCCTCCTACATTCACAGACAGAGCTGCATCCTCATTTGCCAAGTTCAGGAGACTTTCGGCATCAGGAGCCTTTAACTTCAACCCACCATTCCCACACTCATCTTTCAAATCCCGATCAACAAAACAACACCCATTCTGCGTGAAACCTTCTCTCTTAGGAGGTAGTCTAGGTATTTCTTCTGGAAATACATCCATGAAATCCTTCACCACAGGTATACTGCCCATATCTTCTTCATTCTTCACTCCCCCTTGAGCTAGGATTACAAAGCACCTCGCCCCTTCTTTCAACTCCGACCACACATGCTGAGCAAACATTACATCTGACACTTCGAGATCTGGAAACACCACTTTCTGTCTACCGCAATCTATGAGAATGTGATTGGCAGATAGCCAATCCATTCCTAGGATAACATCCAGATCCTGAAGAGATAGGCAGATCAAGTTTACTTTGAACCTGCGTCCCTCTACTATCACTGGACATTCAGAGCAAACTGTAGAGGTCAACACCTGTCCTGACGTAGGTGTAGAGACCAACAGTTCAAACAGTAACTCCTTCACTAGAAGGCCCAACTCGGCTACACACAGGCTTGACACAAAGGAGTGTGTCGCTTCAGAATCAAACAAGGCTTTTACACCTCTACCAGCTATAAAACAAACACCTTGCACTAGGTTACCTAACTGAGACGCCTCTGCTCCTGTCATGGCAAACACTCTCCCTGCTGCTTGAGGTCTACTGCCTCCATTCCTCAACTGCTGAGAACCAACGGGTTGAGTCATCCTATTTCTGCTAGGACAATCTCTAGAAATGTGCCCCATCTTTTGGCACGTGAAAGATCTGGGTTTCCATGTTTGTTGCTGCTGAAACTGGGGCGGAACTGCTCCTGCCCGATGTGGTGGAGGTCTCGCATAAGGCTTGCTTTGTGGGTGCTGCACCTTGGCCTTCCCACTGGAAGAACCCCCTGGGTGTGATCTGATCACCCGAGAATTACCCCTTTCCAAGGTTTCCACCATCTTTGCCTTCTCTACTAAGGCATGAAACTCCCTGATGCACATAGGTGCTATGGTCTTCTTCAGCTCATGCTTTAAACCTTCTTCAAACTTCCTACACCTCCAAGCCTCAAAGGTAGCTTGGGTATAAAATCTGGCTAGGTATTCAAACCTAGCAGCATAAGCGTTCACGGACATCTCCCCTTGCTCCAACCTGAGAAATTCCGCTTCCTTCGCAAACCTTGCACTATCTGGAAAATATTTCTCTAGGAACCTCTCTCGGAAGCATTCCCAGTCTAAAACGTCAGCTCTGGCTTCCATCATCTGCTGAGCTCCCATCCACCAGAACTCGGCTTCTCCAGATAGCAGATAGGTGGCGAACACCAATTTCTTCTCTTCAGGGCAGGAGGTCGCCCTAAAGATTTTCTCCAACTCCTTGACCCACTGATCTGCTTGATCAGGGGTAGCATGGGTTGTGCCTCATGAACTCGGTCAGTCCCATCTGTTCCTGAGGCTGACCGACGTGGGAAGCTGTTTCAGCCGACCGAGCAGTTTCCCAATGGTGCATTGCAGCTTGATGATTCTGAGCCATTGCTGCATTCTGTTGTTGGATGGCAGTTGCCATCATCTCAATAGCCTTGGCAATCTGGCTCATTTCTGAAGAAGGTTGGGGAGGGGTAGGAGGTCTACGAGCCATCTTTCTTTGTTTCAGATTTTGAAACTATTGGTTTCTATATTCCCTACAACTATAAGAATGAGATCGATAAGGAATCAATTCATTCAGGAGGTAACATCTAGACCTTACAAAGGTTAGCATCTCAAAGTCATTTAGAATTTGAGTTCATCAACAGAATCATAATGCTCAAAATAGAAAGCATAACACCGAACAGTCATGGGTACAAAACTATCAATCAAATATCACCACACTTAATAATTGGGATAAAACACACCAGAAGTGGATATATGCTCAACATCAAACTTTTAGAATTAAGATTGAGAACATCTCGATTCAGTTATGAGTGTGCACCCTCACTACTTTATCAAGATCCTTTCACTCTTAATACTAAAATTTTTCATTTAGAGCCTATATCTACTAAAGCACAAACAAGATTTCAATCATTAAACATTTGAAAACCTTTCACTATAGCTTTGATTAAGACTCCAATAGCAGAAGAAACACGATGAACCCACTCTCCTCAGGTCATCCTAAGGACGAACTGCTCTGATACCATTAATGTAACGCCCCTCAAAATATTGTTCATTTTTATATAATAAAATAAAGGTGAAACAATAATATCAAAATTTAACATAGATATATACATAATATAATTCATCCATTAATACAAATGTGGCTCATAATAACATCCCTTTTCGAGGAAGTTTTAATACATCTCCATATAGGAGTTTTCAAAATAAAACAAAACAACAGCATTCAAAAACCGGCGATCTCCTCCTCCAGAAATGCTCACTGAGGAACTCTACTACCTGCAACCTCATCTGCTCCTGTGCAAATATACACGATCATCACAGGTTTAAGAAAAACAACCACGATACAAAACAAAAGGGTAAGCTAGATATTTTTAAAACTTTAAATATGAAACTTTATATCAATAGAAAGCATAAATATTCACACCATTCATAATCTATATCAATTTCAACCATCAATATCCCTATATTCCACAAACTCGTCAAGTGTCTATTCAATACATTCAATACTCATGGTTCACATGTCAGACTTTGCACTGACTCATAACCCATAAACACATGACTGTACTTCCGGAAGACTCGTGCATTGAACTTAGCATCCAGAGACCCGCACCTGTCATACTACATTGCTGTAAAGTTCCCACAGCTATGCGCATAAACATAATCTCGATCTCAATCTCAATATCCTCACTCTCTCAGTATGACAGGGTTAATCCATATAACAGGTCAAGTCAGTTATTTTTCAAACGACTTACCCATACATATGGACCTCCTTCGACTCTCACCAACTGAATGACTTCATCTATGTGATTCCATCATATCAGCAGAGTCAGGATCGCCTCATTCACAGGATACTCACAGATCAATACACCCTCATAAAATCTCCACATGGTATTTTCTTTCCTGAAAATACTATGCTTTGGTCACTCTTTAACATTCATCCAGTACATCATACCACACGTAAAAGCACAATTCCATCATATAATATTTTGAATCTTTTCTTAAACAATCCCAATCACTGAAACAATCATACCAAAGTTCAGATTTTCGAATATCATATGCATTTCACCTTTCAATCTCAAACAATTTCAAAACGACACTAAAACAGGGAATTTCTAAATTTGCATTAAAACCGGCGATCACGTCGCCCCACACATAAAAATAGAGCATCGTGAAATAGAATATGAAACCGGCAACCACGTCGCCCTCACTTCAGAACCTACTCGACCAAAGTTTTTATAAACAAAAATGCTAGCTTCCCTTACCTGGACTTGCGTAAAATCTCACTAAGAGCTCCAAACCCACCGAGAACTCAAGGATGCCTTAACTCTGTTTTAGGGCTTTGAGCAGAAAACTTGCAGAGTAACTTCCCAGGAGGACAATGGCAGTCGCTGATCGTAGCACTGGTACGTGAGGATAGCCGCGTCTTCAAGTGGAGGAGAAAGGAGAAAGGGGAACTAAATGAGCTGATTCCCTCAGCTCTTAAGGTCGAACGACTCTTTAGCCTTCACTGCCATTACCCACTCTCTGAGCAACCTTGCGTGCACACTTCCTTGAACAGTATGACCACGTTGGTTTCTGCGCATACCAACTCTCTGATGCTAACTATTCTGAAACACCCTTTTTGTCTACGTGCCGCGCATGCAGGACGTCTCATGCTGGGAGCCTGGGTCCTACTTTATCTATGTGAAACACGACATCGCGCGATAACCTTCCACCGATGACTGCTCACGCGATGACTATGCCTCTCATACCGGTGATGACCGATTCCTCTTCCTGACAGACGATCGATGTCTCACCCTGGCAGACCACCGATGTCTCACCCTGGCAGACAAACGATGTCTCACCCTGGCAGACAACCGATGTCTCGTTCAGGAAGACGACCGATGTGTCTCCCATCCTGGTTGATGACCGATGTTCCTCTCATCCTGTTGGCGATCTCTTATCGCCCTTGTGTGTGACGAGGACACATCGTCCCACTCTGGTCACCGATGTCACATCGTCACACCTTGCTGAAGGTTCATCCTCCCATTCCTCTAAGTCTGTGTTATTACGGTTCATACTACTCATGGTGGCAGACATGCCACCTATCTTCTATATCACTCATCTTCTGTATTTAGACCACATACTAAGTGCTTACCAAGTCTTCTCGAATACATGGCAATGTGCTCTTTTCGGCGATCATGTACACCATAGGCGATTGGCGATTTCATACAGGGGAAGTCGGAGGCCGCCGTCTTCTTAAAAAACGGCGATCTCCTTGACTTCTAAGCTACACCTTCCTTTCTCTTACCCTTCTTGATTCACGTGCCTCCCCCCTTTCAAGCACGCCCACGTGATTAGCTCACGATGAAGTCATCGCACCTGACTACTTGGTTAGTACACTGGTCAACCGACCGACCTCTACCAGCTGACCCCAGACCTTGGGCGACGTCCGAGGTCTGACCACTATGGTATTTTCTATTTTTATGCCCTTTTTATTTTAAATAATAACATACCCAGAAATTATTTAAAATCTATCACTTCTATTCCAAATAATTTATAGGTCCTTACAGGACCAAGTGCTGGAAACATGGGAGAACACATCACATCAATGTCACCATTTGAAAGATTGATGGTGAATAGGATGGATAGTTTTGCTGATGGATAGAGAAGTTTGCATGATTTATGTTCAACAGGGTTCAACACCATGGATGCACGTTTTCAAAATCTAGATGAACAAATTGAAGTTGTTCTGAATCAACTTTTTGAGTTACAGTATGAAAAGGAAGATTGATGATCTTTTATGCTTTTCTTGCTTTAAATTTTGGACTCTTTCTCCGCTGAATCATAGGGGGGCCCTACCTGTAATTGCACTCCAACACTCAAGTCAATACAGGGCAAGAAACACCAAGTAACTAAAGTATGTCAAGCCAAGAGTGTGTAAGAAACTCTAAGCTTGCAAAAGACTGTGTCTGTGTGTGAACTTGTGTTTACCTTAGGCATTACCCCGTTATATAGCTGTTTTAGGTTACTTGCCGCATACATGCTCTTGTCTAAGGGTTGCCTCTAGTGAATTTAGGGTTACCCTTTTGGGATTCTAATGTACAATCTTAGCGCGATCCTATGGCAAGATTCCTTTCATAGAGTGTAACTCCCGTGGCGACATTCCTTTCCTGGAGTGCATAACTTAAGGTGTTGCCGCTAGGGTTTCAGTGCCTATCCCAGCGCCGCCAACCCAAACTTGTCTAATAACTTAATATCTCACGTGCCTTCAAACCTTCACGTGCCTCACATGTGTTTCTAAGGATAATTCTATTGTGTCAGAACCTTACGTCTTGAACACATCCTGCATGCATGGCGTATCTGTGAATCTGGTTGCTTGCCTTTACATATGTAATTCTGTGGACCCCTCTGTGGGCCCTACCATGCTGACCTCTCCTGTGCCGACCTCTCACTTAAGTGCCGACGTCCGAGGTCTAGCCACTACACAAGCCCCCCAGGCTTGAGCTGGAACTTGTTTAAGCAAGAAGCCTAACTGCTTGACCTGTCGACCTACGTGGCACTGTGGTTAGACTGAGTGATAGGACGCTCACAGTGCTTCGAGGTGACATTTCGCCATACTTTCCCAAGAGCGTACACATGGTAATCTCAACGGCTAGGGGGCGTTGTCGATTCGCACTTCCCCTATACGTTAACCCTTTTCCTCCTACACTCCTCGCCGTTTCATTCCTCTTCATTTTATCTTTTCGAAAACTCTTTGCTTCTTCGAGCGCTCTTTCTTCTCCCTCGATCCTTCTTCAACTCCATTCATAATCTACTAAAGGTATTGATCCCGCCGCTGACTCGATCGTGGAGGATATGCCTCGTCACTCATTCGTCTAGCCTTCTGCAACTGCGTGCTCTGCAAGAATGCTCCAAGGATACCCTCTGGAACTCCAAACGATGCCTGCAAAGCAACACAGACGGCGCCTCTAGCGGCCGTTGTAACTCCGACACTCAAGTCAGGCAATCGGAACACCAAATCTCTCTGTTTAATTTCTAGAGTTTGAAAACTGAGTATTGTCTTTTGTGTTTCGTAGCAAGTTCTGCGTACCTTTGCTTGGTGTTATTATGCCCATTATATGGTCTTAGGGTCTACTGGCTAGTCTAGGGCTTACTTGATTACTTCTGCACTGCCAGCACCCACTTCTCTGGGCAACCTTGCGTGTGGGTTTCCTCTACTTGAGTGGAAAGTCTGGCAAGATGGCCACATGGGCGCCTCTGCACGCACTCAATCTCTGGGAACACCTTCACGGTCCACGTGCCAGGCATGCAGCCTCACTGGGAACTCTAACCTTGATGGGTTCTCGTCCCAATAGGATTCTGCACCTAACTGTGCCTTCCCAGCCTCATGCATGGTCGTTTCGTGACTAAGGCCATCCTTGCCTGTGGGCGCTTTACTGATCACTGGTCGCGTTGTCCACATCGCCATGGCCGATGTCACCTCGCCACACATCGATGACCGAGGTATTTCTCATCCTGACCGACGATCGATGTCTCATCCTGACCGATAATCGATGTGTCTCCCTGACCGATGACCGATGTCTCTTGCCGCCACAGTAACTGAAGTCTATTACCACTGCGCAACGTGTATAAACGTCCCCACAATGACTCAGAGAATGTGTGATCTCTCTAACTGTAAAAACTGTGTCGCGCCTCTCTCTCAGATGGTGACACGTTGAGGCATGCAACTTGCATCTTAGCGCGTTTCTTTCCTCTGAGTGAGTCGCATGCTCCCAGGAGAGCGCCAGGTGTGGCTGGTCTGAGCACACTCACCAAGCGCATCCTGCCTGCATGGTCTCACCGTACATCCTCTGAGTGGGTGCCTGCTCCCAGGAGAGCACCAGGTGTGGCTGTTCTAAGCACACTCACCAGGCGCATCTTGCCTGCATGGTCTCACCGCACGTCCTCTGAGTGGGCATCATGCGAGGTGCATGCGTAACGCTCTCGCTGGGAACCTGGGTCCCAGCTTAACACGTGTTGGCAAGAACCCCGATGACCGATTGCTCTCTGCATGCACCAACGATCGATCGAGCTCTGCACGCACTAACGACCGATCGCGCTATGCATGCACTAACGACCAACTGCGCTCTTCATGCACTGATGACCGATCGCGCACTTCACGCATTGATGACCGATTGGTGCCTTATTACTTTCCGTGCTCTGCTTCTAGAATCATGCGAGGCTTATCTGGGGGTGGTGCCACCGAGCACCATTCTGAGTGATCTCCTCTCTGATTCACCTGCTATCTCATGCCACGTGTCACCCTGTGACTAGTCCACGTGGTCATCTGCTGCTGATGTCATCGACTACCGATGACCGACCCGGATCACAAGCCTCCCAGTCTCGAGCTGTGAACTTGTTCTCAGCGAAGAGACTAAGCGGTCGATTGCAAGCTCATTCCTTCTCCTTGAGCTTCTCCCCTTGCTACTTCTCCTTCTGTGTAATTTCTTTTTCTGCTACATAACTTGTATAAACCTTTTAGCTGTGAAGGCTCACTGTATTGACTTCAATATGAATGAAATCTTTGCTCCAGCTACATGTCTCTTTCCATTTTTAACTCTCTGCATGTGACTAACCGTTAACTGGCTTAGGCTTTAGCGCGATCTCACTGTAATCCTTCAAACTTGGTCTTTGACTTGATCACTACTAACTGTTACCTTAATATTGTCTTTAACAGCTTTTATGCATAACTTCACGCTGGACGACTGACTTGACGGGCCTAAATCACCATCAACCACCGACTAGCATGTTAGTTCACCACTGATCAGTCATCGTCCTTCAGGCTTTGCTTTACTTCTCTGTTACTCCAGCGCTAAGCACATAGAGGGCCTGAACGCCAAAGATGATGCCTGTGTTTTGGGGGAGAAAAGTGCTTCTCGATGACCCCTCTTTCCTCAGCCTCGCTGTAAGAAGTCGAGGGTGAGGTCTTGCTTCTCTCGCCTCAGCCTCGTTGTACAAAGTCAAGGTGAGGTCTTTTTTCTCTTGCCTCTGCCTCGCTGTACCAAGTCGAGGGAGAGGACTTTCTTATCTCGCCTCAGCCTCGCTGTACAAAGTCGAGGTGAGGACTTTTTCCTCTTGCCTTTGCCTCGCTGTACAAAGTCAAGGGAGAGGACCTTTCTCTCGCCTCAGCCTCGCTGTACAAGGTCAAGGTGAGGTCTTTTTTCTCTTGCCTCTGCCTCGCTGTACCAAGTCGAGGGAGAGGACTTTCTTATCTCGCCTCAGCCTCGCTGTACAAAGTCTAGGTGAGGACTTTTTCCTCTTGCCTCTGCCTCGCTATACAAAGTCAAGGGAGAGGACCTTTCTCTCGCCTTAGCCTCGCTGTACAAAGTCGAGGGAGGTCTTTTTCCTCTTGCCTCAGCCTCGCTGTACAAAGTCGAGGTGAGGACTTTTTTCTCTTAGTGGGTGCATACTGCCAGGAGAGCACCAGGTGTGGCTGTCTAAGTGCACTCACCAGGCGCATCTTGCCTGCATGGTCTCACCGCACGCCCTTTGAGTGGGAAACTCTTCTTCTTCTGGTTTGGAATCATGCGAGGTGCATGCGTAACGCTCTCGTTGGGACCCTGGGTCCTAGCTTAACACGTGTTAGCAAGACCCCGATGACCATGGCGCGACCGAGTTCTCTGCTTCTGGAATCATGTGAGCTGCATGCGTAACGCTCTCGCTGGGAGCCTGGGTCCCGGCTTAACACGTGTTGGCAAGACCCCGATGACCACGCACCGACCGAGTGCTCGCGCTCTACATGCACCGACGGCTGATCGCGCTCTACATCCAGGCGCTCCTCTAGGAACTGATCTGTGGGTGGTGGCCACTTGGTAACTGACCACCGATCACCTGCACTTGCGCCTGGGGCAAAAAGAACTTTAAACTGGGAAACACTTGCACACTTAACATACTGAAATCTTTTTTATTGGGTGGCCTCGTTAAAAACCCTTATTAGGGAAAAGAGTGCCCCCTGATCTGCTCAACTGTTTACAGTATATATACTGAGTGTGTGTACAGCGCAAGAACGCATCTACTTTACAACTTAACTGAAGTAGAATCTCAAGTGTGTAGCATTCCATGTCCTGGGGATAGCTACTCCATCTAGAGTCTCCAACCGATAAGCTCCATTCTCCAACGCCTCAACTACTCTGTATGGACCCGTCCACTTTGGAGATAACTTGTTATCCATCTCATTCTGATGTGCTTTCCTCATCACCAGATCGCCCTCCTGGAAGCGCCTGAGCCTCACCTTGGAGTTGTGCCTGCGTTCTACTCTTCTCTTGACAGCTTCAGCACTAACTCTGGCTTCTTCTCGTACTTCATCCAGGAGATCGAGATTCACCTTTCGCTCTTGATTGGACTCTTCGGCGATGAGGTTCAGAAATCTAGGGGAGCTGTCCTGTATCTCCACGGGGATCATAGCATCTGTCCCATAGACAAGACTAAAGGGTGTCTCATGGGTGCTAGACTGTGGAGTGGTATGGTAAGACCATACAATTCTGGGAACTTCTTCTGCCCAATTCCCCTTAGCTTTCTCTAATCTTTGCTTCAGTCCCCTGAGCAGCACTCGGTTGGCTGACTCCACCTGCCCGTTGGTCTGCGGGTGTTCTACCGAGGCGAACACTTGTTGTATCTTCAATTCTTCGCACATCTTTCTCAACTGATGACTGGTGAATTGAGTGCCATTGTCGGATACCAGCCTCTTGGGTACTCCGAAACGACAGACAATATTCCTCCAGACAAGATGCTCGACCTTCTGAGCGGTGATGTGGGCCACTGGTTCTGCCTCTACCCACTTTGTGAAATACTCGATGGCCACTATGAGGAACTTCATATGCCTGATCGCCAGAGGAAAAGGTCCCAGGATGTCGATTCCCCACATGTGAAATGGCCACGGGCTATGGATGGACTTCAACTCCTCTGGGGTGCCTTATGTCAGTCTGCATGAAGTTGGTACTGTTTGCATCACTGAGCGTACTTCAGACAGTCTTCCTTCAACGTTGGCCAGTAGTACCCCGCGCGGAGGATCCTACTTGCCAAAGCGCGACCACCGACGTGGCTTCCGCACACCCCCTCGTGCAACTCTGACATGAGTCTGGTACATTGCTCCCCATGCACGCACAATTGTATAGGATGGGAAAAGCCAAATCTAAACAAATTCCCATCAATGAGAGTAAACTTACTCGAGCTCTTCTTTATCTTCTTTGCCTCTGCCAGGTCTAGTGGAAGCACACCATCTTCTAGGTACAACTGGTACGGTGTCATCCACGTATCGGGCTCCTTGATAGCGTAGACTTCCATCGCCTCATCGGTCCTTGCCGGTCGCGCCCTCACCCTCAGCGCTTTCAGCATTTCTTGAGTCAGGGACCAATGACTGATCGCCAAACGCTCCATCGACTTGGATACTTGAAGCACTTGATTGTCTGACACGAACGCTCGTGGCACCTTTAGAGTCTCTTGAATGACGGTCCTCTACTTTTCCCCCTTGCCTGAGCTGGCCAGCTTGGCAAGCAAATCTGCTCTGGCATTTTGCTCGCGGGGCACATGCACCAACTCAAACTCATCGAAGGACGTCTTCAGGAGCTGCACGTACTCCAGGTAAGCTGCCATCTGAGGATCTTTCGCCTGGAACTCCCCTATAACTTGCCCAGTGACTAGCAACGAATCACTCTTAGCCACCAGACTTCTTACTCCCATTTCTCCTTCCAGCAACATTCCTGCGATCAGGGCTTCATACTCCGCCTGATTGTTGTTGGCCTTGAAGGAAAAGCAAAGGGACTGCTCGATCAGTACCCCGTTCGGGCCTTCCAGAATGACTCCAGCACTGCTCCCCTACTGATTGGAGGAGCCATCCACCGATAAGACCCATCGAAAAACTACGCCTTCTGCAGGTGTCACGACCGACGACAGCTCGACCACAAAATCGGCAAACACCTGCCCCTTGATCAATCCTCAGGGCTCGTACTGGATGTCGAATTCTGAGAGTTCCATAGCCTACTTGACCATCCTTCCTGCTACGTCTGGCTTCTTCAACACCTTCTGGATGGGCAAGTCTGTCATGACCACTATGGTGAAGCTGTGGAAATAGTGTCTGAGCCTTCTAGCTGAAAAAACTACCGCGAGTGCTGCCTTCTCCAGAGCCTGATACCTTGTTTCCGGGCCCTGCAGCACCTTACTCACAAAATACACAGGCTTCTAGACCTGATCTTGCTCTTGTACCAGGACCGAGCTGACTGCCCTCTCCGTCACAACAAAGTACAGACGAAGAGGGGTGCCCACTTGCGGTTTACACAATACTGGTGGGCTCGCCAGATACTCCTTCAGCTTTAGGAAGGCCTCTTCGCACTCTTGTGTCCAAAGGAATCTGCTATTGTGCTTGAGACACTGGAAATACGGATGACCCTTCTCTCCTCCAGCAGACATAAACCGTGACAATGCGGCCAACCAACTAGTGAGCTGCTGCACCTCCTTCACCGTCGTTGGGCTCCTCATTGCCACGATTGCCGCGCACTTCTCTGGATTCGCCTCGATCCCACGCTCTGTTAGAAGGAAACCTAAGAACTTCACAGCCTCCACACAGAAGATACACTTTTCAGGGTTGAGCTTCAACCTGTACTTGGCGATGGTGGTGAAAAGTTCCTCCAGATCAACCACATGATGGGCCTTCTCTCGCGACGTGACCACCATGTCATCTACATACGCATGCACGTTCCTTCCAAGCATGGGCAAGAGCACCCTATCCATAAGTCTCTGATAGGTAGCTCCTGCGTTCTTCAACCCCAACGGCATTACCTTGTGATCCTGCCGCTTGACTCGAATGTGGAGGATTGCCTCGTCACTCCTTCGTCTAGCCCTCTGGTATGCAGGAACGCTCCAAGAACCACCACCGGAACTCCAAACGCTGGCTGCAAAACACACGAACGGCGCCTCTGGCGGCCGTTGTAGCTCCGACGCTCAAGTCAGGCAATTGGAACACCAAATCTATCACTGAATCTCTCTGTGAGACTCGTGTGTGCTCTCAGATCCACTTTCTCTCTCTATCACTGTTTTCTGTTATCACTGTGCCACGTGTAAGAACGCTCTCACAGTGACTCAGAAACCCCGTGTAGAGAGCCTGTGTAAACTTGGAAAAGAATGGAAGGAATCCCCCTACCTTACATGATGTGGAGTGCTTTATACCTGAGCCGCGCCTCGCTCCCAGATGGTGACACGTGGAGGCACCAGCTTGAATCTACCGTACACGCGTCACACCTGGAGGGCTTCTGCGCTTCTCTCTGTGCGGGCCGCATGCTCCCAGGAGAGCGCCAGGCACATCCTGCCTGCATGGCCTCGCCGCACGTCCTCTGAGTGGGCATCATGCGAGGTGCATGCGTAGCGTTCTCGCTGGGAACCCTGATGACCGACCTCCCTCTGCATGCAATTACGACCGATCTCCCTCCTAACGCCCGATCACGCTCCTCATGCAGTCACACCCAGGCGGTCCCTCATGACTTGCAACCGACGTCTGTGCGGTGCCTTATGAATATCCACCGACGTCCGTGCGGTGCCTCATGACCTGCCACCGACATCCGTGCGGTGCCTCATGACCTGCCACCGACATCCGTGCGGTGCCTCATGACCTACCACCGACATCCATGCGGTGCCTCATGACCTGCCACCGACATCCGTGCGGTGCCTCATGACCTGCCACCGTCATCCGTGTGGTGCCTCATGAATATCCACCGACGTCCGTGCGGTGCCTCATGAATATCCACTGACGTCCGTGCGGGGCTTTCAGGCGCTTATCTATGCTCTAAACTGGGAGTGGTGGCCACTTGGTATCTGACTACCGATCACCATTCTAGGTGATCTCCTCCCTGATTCACTTGCTCTTTCTACCACATGCCACCCTGTTCATGGTCCACGTGGTCAACGGCTGCTGACGTCATCAACTACTGATGACCGACCGGATCACCTTGTAGCAGTAGCAAGATCGTTCCGTCATGAAAGCAGTCTTGCACTCGTCCATGGGGTGCATCCTTATCTGGTTGTAGCCTAAGAAGGCGTCCAGAAAGCTGAGGAGCTTCCCCCCTGACGCGCTGTCCACCAATGCGTCTATACTAGGGAGAGGGTAGGAATCCTTGAGGCAGGCCTTATTGAGGTCACTGAAGTCCACACACATCCTCCACTTGTCGTTTGACTTCTGCACCAGTACCAGGTTCGCCAACCACTCGGGGTATTGGATCTCTCTGATATGTCTAGCAGCAAGGAGCTTCTGTGTCTCATCATGGATCACCTTCCTTTACTCTTCATTGAATTTCCTTCGCCTTTGGTGCACTGGTCGTACCTTGGGGTCCATCGACAGGTGGTGGCAAAGGAAATCGGGGTCGATCCCTTGCATGTCAGAAGCTGACCATGCAAAGACGCCCATGTGTCTCTCAATCACACCGGCGATCTGTGCTCGTTCTTCTGCAGCGGCGATCCCCCCAACTTAAACCTCTTTCCCCTTATTTCCACCTCTTCCCATCCCTCAGCTGGATGGGGTCTTCTTTCATTGGCGATGACCGCCCTGGCGATGCCCGACTCACGAGGAGCGATCATGCCCCCTGCTTCAACTTCAACTTGAGCTACCTGGGAGCCCCCCAGCGTAGCATCTTCCATTACCTGATCTGCCTGTGTACCACGAACCACCGATCGCTCCTGGAGCACGCCTACTGGTGGTGTTGTAGTGACATGGCAGATGCTTCGCTTCTGCTTGAGGCTATTCTCATAACAGCGCCTAACCTCAGCCTGATCTGACTTGATGGTAATGACAGCCCCTTCCACCGACGGCAGCTTCAACTTCATGTGCCTCGTCGATGGCACTGCACCCAACCTATTGAGCGTGGGTCTTCCCAGCAAGATATTGTATGCAGATGGGGTATTTACCCCCAAGTACTTTATCTTCTCTGTGCGGGACGCCACTCCATCGGTGAACGTCGTCCTCAGCTCTATGTAGCCCCGCACCTCGACCTGGTCCCCCGCGAAACCATAAAGACACCCAACATATGGCCTCAACTGATCGGGGGACAACTGGAACTTGTTGAACGTCGGCCAGAACATGACGTCCGCTGAGCTTCCTTGGTCTACGAGCACCCTGTGCACTCGTCTTCCTGCTGTCACAAGGGAGATGACCATAGGATCGTTGTCGTTAGGTACAACATCCTGCAGATCAGCCCTTGTGAATGTGATATTCACCTCGGGAAAATGGCTTCCATCCACTGAGTCCACGGCCATCACTGATCGTCCATACCTTCTTCTCTGCGACACGGAGCACCCTCCACCAGAAAAGCCCCCCGCAATTGTCATCACTTCCCCATGCACAGGGATTTCATGTTGCTGATCACCTGCCTGAGACCCCGAAGCACGATCACCCTACGCCTCCTGCAGGTAATCAGTCAGGAAACCTGTCTTCACCAACTCAGCGAGTTGATGCCCCAACGCCAGGCAGGTGCGGAGTGTGTGTCCATAAGCCTGATGGAACTCACACCACTCATCCTTCTTCTTACCAAGTACCCTGTCGGTTTTCTCTGGTACTCGGAGCCTTGCAGCCACGGCAGGGATGGCGATCAGCTCCGCCAACTCCACCATGAAATCATACCTAGGGGGTGCGTTGTTCTCCCTTGCACGCCCCCTGGCCTGTTCCTTCCTGGGTGCATAGGGACGAGGTCTTCCCTACGCCTTCTTCCCTTCCTTGGCCTCATACACCCGCGCCTGTTGCTGCTGCTTCCCCTGACCTCCGCGTGGCTTTGACGGTGCAACACTGCCTCTCTTCTCAGAGACCTCTGTCTCTGCTACTATATGCGCCACTGCACGTCGCCGGATCTCAGCGAAGGTGGCAGGGTGGCTTCTGATGAGCGATTCATTGAAAGGACCAGGTAGCACGCCTTTCTTGAATGCATGCACCAGCATGTTCTCATCCTTGCTGGGCAATCTCCCCACCTGCGCACCAAAGCGGTTGAGAAAGTCCTTCAGCGACTCCCCCTGGTACTGGCGCACGTCAAATAGATCGTAAGACACCACCGGTGGCGCTCTATTGACGATATACTGCTCCGTGAACAGCTTTGAAAACTGATGGAAGGAGGTGATGTGGCCCTCTGGCAGGCTCACGAACCACTCCATAGCTATTCTGCTCAGTGTACTCATAAACATTTTGCAGTACACAGTGTCTGAGCCTCCAGACAGCATCATCTGAGTGTGGAAGGTTGTCAAATGTGCTTCTGGATCTTCCACCCCCGTGAACAACACCTTCACTCCCACCAGGTTGGGAGGGACCACCGTGTTCATGATTTCGGGGGGAGAAGGGCATGGGAAAGGCCCTTGGGGGCATTGGTGGAGCCTGATCCTCTCCCACGCGATCCCCAGCTTGCTGCATGCAGCGCAGATTCAAGCGTAGCTCTTCATTGGCCCTGTGCAGCTCCTCATTTCTGGCCTAGGAAGCGATCAAGTCCGCCTGCATGCGCTCCTGGTGCGCCCTGGACTCTGCCACCGTTTCTTTGAGCGCGAGCATCGTTTCCATAAGCTGTTGCATGGTAACGCCTTCGCCTCTGTTTGATGGAGCAGATCCTTGTCTGGGATTCCTCATCTCTGTGGTTACTACTCTCGTTCTTGTGTATGGGACCTTCGTTTTACTCCGGCCCCACGGTGGGTGCCAAATCATCTCGCCGCTGACTCGATCGTGGAGGATATGCCTCGTCACTCCTTCGTCTAGCCTTCTGCAACCACGTGCTCTGCAAGAATGCTCCAAGGATCCCCTCTGGAACTCCAAATGATGCCTGCAAAGCAACACAGACGGCGCCTCTAGCGGCCATTGTAACTCCGACGCTCAAGTCAGGCAACCAGAACACCAAATCTCTCTGTGTAATTTCTAGAGTTTGAAAACTGAGTATTGTCTTTTGTGTTTCGTAGCAAGTTCTGCGTACCTTTGCTTGGTGTTCTTATGCCCATTATATGGTCTTAGGGTCTACTGGCTAGTCTAGGGCTTACTTGATTACTTCTGCACTGCCAGCACCCACTTCTCTGGGCAACCTTGCGTGTGGGTTTCCTCTACTTGAGTGGAAAGTCTGGCAAGATGGCCACATGGGCGCCTCTGCACGCACTCAATCTCTGGGAACACCTTCACGGTCCACGTGCCAGGCATGCAGCCTCACTGGGAACTCTAACCTTGATGGGTTCTCGTCCCAACAGGATTCTGCACCTAACTGTGCCTTCCCAGCCTCATGCATGCTCATTTCGTGACTAAGGCCACTCCCTGCCTGTGGGCGCTTTACTGATCACTGGTCGCGTTGTTCACATCGCCGTGGCCGATGTCACCTCGCCACACACCGATGACCGAGGTATTTCTCATCCTGACCGACGATCGATGTCTCATCCTGACCGATGATCGATGTGTCTCCCTGATCGATGACCGATGTCTCTACCTGCCACAGTAACTGAAGTCTGATACCACTGCGCAACGTGTATAAACGTCCCCACAATGACTCAGAGAATGTGTGATCTCTCTAACTGTAAAAATGTGTCGCGCCTCTCTCTCAGATGGTGACACGTGGAGGCATGCAACTTGCATCTACTCGTACACATGTCACACCTGAAGGACTTCTGCGTTTTTCCCTGTGCGCGTAGTTATTCCCTTGCGGAGTAACTTAGCGCGTTTCTTTCCTCTGAGTGAGTCGCATGCTCCCAGGAGAGCGCCAGGTGTGGCTGGTTTGAGCACACTCACCAATCGCATCCTGCTTGCATGGTCTCACCGTACATCCTCTGAGTGGGTGCATGCTCCCAAGAGAGCACCGGGTGTGGCTATTCTAAGCACACTCACCAGGTGCATCCTGCCTGCATGGTCTCACCGCACCTCCTCTGAGTGGGCATCATGCGAGGTGCATGCGTAACGCTCTCGCTGGGAACTTGGGTCCAAGCTTAACACGTGTTGGCAAGAACCCCGATGACCGATCGCTCTCTGCATGCACCAACGACCGATCGAGCTCTGCACGCATTAACGACCGATCGCGCTATGCATGCACTAACGACCGATCGCCCTCTTCACGCACTGATGACTGATCGCACTCTTCACGCACTGATGACCGATCGGTGCCTTATTACTTTCCGCGCTCTGCTTCTAGAATCATGCGAGGCTTATCTGGGGGTGGTGCCACCGATCACCATTCTGAGTGATCTCCTCTCTGATTCACCTGCTATCTCATGCCACGTGTCACCCTGTGACTGGTCCACGTGGTCATCTGCTGCTGACGTCATCGACTACCGATGACCGACTGGATCAGGTACGTTCTTTTTGCCATTTATGTTTTTCCTTTGCTATTGCGATGCCCCTCCCAGTATTTATTACTGCCTAGGACTGTTTATGATTTCTACTCATTTCATCTCATCGTACCCTATTTTCCTGTCTCGACAATTTCTTTGAAATGTGTTTGTTCTGTTCCCCTTATGAGTCTGTCTTTTCTCTTTTTTTTTTCTGTGTGTTTTAGCCTTCATTGCTCTCAAATGGATCCATCTACTTCCTCCCACTTTGGGGTTGAGTCGAACTCCTCCCAGCCCCTTGTCCGTTAAGTAGTTCTAGGGCTTTGCTTCGACTTCTACCAATCCTTATTCCCCTGGGCTCTTGAAGAGCTTTGGAAGGAGATGTTTGAGTTTACCACTTCCAAAGCCATAGTAGACTATAGGAAGAAGGAGGTGAGGAACAAAGCCAGCCATACCTCCCGTGTCTTCGGGAAAGAGGAAGATAAGTACGTTGGGGTGGTCCCCTGCAAGGTGGGCGAGCCTGTCTGCTGCGACGAGGCTTTAGTCCAGGAGGCACCCTTCTACTTCATTTACTCAACCATCTTCCAGAGGGTTTGCCTACGACTCCTTTTTAGCAGCTTCGAGCGGGTACTACTGACTGAGATGAATGTCGCCCCCGCTCAGCTTCATCCAAATGGCTAGGCCTTCGTAAGGGCCTTCGCCATTCTCTGCAACTACTTTGGACGTCTACCCTTCGTGGACTCCTTCTTATACTTCTGCGAGGCCAAAAGTCCGGGGAAGAACTTCTGGGTCATCATCAATGGGGTTGCTAGAAGGGCATTGTTGACCCTCTTCCAGCAATCCTATAAAGGGTTCAAAGGAAAATTCTTCAAGATCTGCTGCCGCGCCACCGACCCTATAGTTTTGGATGGGTTCCCCTTTTACTGGGTGGAGAACCCTAATTTGGCCAAACCCAGGGCCCTAACAGACTTGCACCCTCAAGATAGGGAAGTGTGCACATTTTTGTCAGGCCTCGAGGCAGTTTTTAGCAGTGTCGAGGTTATAAAAAATGAGTACCACCCCAAAACCTTACAGGGGTACATAGGTACCTGTTCTTACTTAGTGACTATTCTTCCTTGCCTTTTCCTTCTAGGTTTTTAGTTGCTTTTTGCATGTTAGCCTATTGCTGATCTGGGGTGCCTTTTGTTTTCTTGTTGTTTGTGGCAAAAATGACTATTGGTGCTGAGAGGAGGAAGCAAATGCCTGCTCGTGCTGCTAAAAAGGATGTTGCAGGCCCTTCCCAACCAGTCCAAGCCAACCCTCCTTCCGTTGACGACTGTACACCGCTGGCCCTCTCACCGCTACCCCTCTTGCTGTCGCGGCCCCCACTAAACTCCCTGCCACACAATATAAAGGTGAAGTTGTGGCAGTCGAGGTCCCTCCCTTTGATGACGAGGGCACCCACTCGAGGTTGGTCTTCAAGAGGAAAAGGAAAGCTGACCAGGTGGCTTCTGACTCTAAAGATGAGGGTGCCCCTTCCTTCAGGGATCGACCTCCGAACACCTCTTCTCCCCCACATGACGCAGAACCCGAAGGATGGGGAGAAAGCGTTCCTGCAAGCACATAACTTGGGCCCCGTACCACTCTAGCCCCCTTCCTCTAACGCATGCTGAAGTCCACCCAAGAGTTGGAGGTCTTGGAAGGCATAGAAGTAAGGTCACTTATGGAGCAAGTGGCCCAGGACTTTGGGAGGGCTCTCAGTGGGTCAAGCCTCCTCTTCAAAAAGATGCGCAAATCCCAGCTTGATGCCGAGTGCCGCGCTCTCGCTGCTGCAGGGGCGGATCGCCGCATCACCAACCTCACTTTAGAGGTTGTGAAGCTGTGGAAGTCTGATAAGGAGGTCAAGGACCTCCTATTTTCTAAGTGTTAGGAGGCCCTCCACCTGCACTCCAAGTGTAATGACTTCCGCATGGCTGTGGAGGATTTGAAAAGTGAGTTGCAGCGCAAGGAGGAGGACGTGGTCGACCTCAAAGAAGATCTGGCCAGACACGTCGATGATTTGGCGCGTCGAGAGGAGGACGTGGCCCTGATGAAGTAAGAGATGGGCCAGCTGAAGAAGGAGATGGCTGAGTCCAAGGCTGAGATGAGGGCGAAAATGACTCGTAGAGAGGAGCTCTACCAAAAGGCCAAAAAAGAACTCATCGACGACAGCTGAAGCCTATAGTGCTGGGTTTAGTGACGCACTTGCCCAGGTTGCCTGCGCACATCTTGGGGTGGACCTCTCCCAAACGGGCTTGAAGAGAATTATCGTCGATGGCCAACTAATGGATGCTCCTGAAGATTAAACCCCCTCTCTTCTCTTGTAACTCTGATGTTAAGCTATTACCTTATCTGTAAATATTTGTACACTTCATTTCATGCACTTAACTTCTTACTTTCTGCTTTCGCGTTAATAACTGATGCCTTCTACTCTGAATACAACTTGGTTGCTGTAACTCTTTCTTAATATTGTTGTTGTCCTCTTTTCTGCATATTTTGTTTCTTAACTTGTAATATGCCTTGATGACGATTTTGCAAGCCTGTACCAGTCTTATCTGTATCTCTTCAACATTTGAGCCCCAAGTAACTTCTCTAAGCAACCTCGATGATGCAGTACTTGTTAACCTGTGTTTCTGATTCACCGCGTGAGTCGCGGAAGAGGACTCCCCTGCGTGGTCCTTAGTTTGTTTTACAAGCCCAATCATCTTTGTCAACCTTGGCTGATATGCCAAAGAAAACCTTAACTTTGTTGACCTCGACTGATAAGCCAAGGAAGACCTCATCTCTATCGACCTCGAATGATAAGCCAAGGAAGACCTCATCTTTGTCGACCTCGACTGATAAGCCAAGGAAGACCTCTTCTTTCTCGACCTCGACTGATAAGCCAACGAAGACCTCATCTCTGTCGACCTTAACTGATAAGCCAAGGAAGATCTCATCTTTATCGACCTCAACTGATGAGTCAAGAAAGACCTCATCTCTGTCGACTCGACTGACAAGCCAAGGAAGACCTCGTTTCTATCGACCTCGACTGATAAGCCAAGGAAGACCTCGTTTCTATCGACCTCGATTGATAAGCCGAGGAAGACCTCGTTTCTGTCGACCTCGACTGATAAGCCAAGGAAGACCTCATCTTGGTCGACCTCGACTGATAAGTCAAGGAAGACCTCATCTCGATCGACCTCAACTGATAAGTCAAGGAAGAAGTCACTTGCCTCGACCTTGCTGTAACAAGTTGAGGATGGGGTCTTTAACTTGCCTCGACCTTGCTGTAAAAGGTCGAGGATGAGGTCTTTAACTTGCCTCGACCTCGCTGTAAAAAGTCGAGGAAGAGGTCTTTAACTTGCCTCAACCTCACTGTAAAAAGTCGAGGAAGAGGTCTTTAACTTGGAACCATGTTGTTCTTCACCTTTCTCTAACAAGGTAGAAGAGTTTCGCTTACGTGCCTCGACCTCGGCTTTCAAGGGACGGAGGAGTTTCCTTGGAACCATACTATTCTCCCCCTTTCTTTAACAAGGTAGGAGAGGTTCACTTACATGCCTCAACCTTGGTTGTTCAGCCTCGATCCACTTGGTAAAATATTCTATGGCCACCACGAGGTATTTCAACTATCTAATCAATAAGGCAAATGGTCCCAGGATGTCGATCCCCCAGGTATGGAAATGCCACGGGCTGTGAAGGGATCTTAGCTATTCTGGTGGTGCGTTATGCCAGTCTGCATGTTGTTGGCATTTTTTACATTGCTGTGCATACTTTATGCAATCTTCTCTCATTGTTGGCCAATAGTACCCAGCTCGTACGACCTTGGCCGACAGAGCTCGGTCACCAATGTGACTCCCACATATGCCTTCATGGAGCTCAGCTATGATGCGGGTGCATTGTGCCCCACTTATACAAGTCAAGATAGGATGGGTGTAACCATGCCTAAACAAACTGCCATCGATCAGAGTGTAGAGGGCTGCGTTTTTCTTTACGATTTTGGCTTCCGCTGGATCCATGGGAAGTGTTCCGTCAGCAAGGTAACTTCTGTAGGGTGTCATCCACGTTTCCCCTTCTTCAACTAAGTGAACCTGTGACGACCTTTCCCCTGGCGGACCATACGAGCTTAAGCGGGGCGTCTTCAACGTCTCCTGGGTAAGAGACTTATGGCTTCTTGTTCCTGCATCTGAGACATTTATAATCTGAACTTCTGTGCCACCTTCTATGGCTGTTCGAGGTGCTCTCAGAGTCTCTTGAATGACCGTCCTTTGCCTGCCCCCGTTGCCTGAACTCACGAACTATGCTAGCAAGTCAGCTCTGGCATTCTGCTCTCAAGGGACATACAACAACTCGAACTCAACAAAGGTCTTCTTCAAGAGCTCTACGTACTCGAGGTAAGCGGCCATTTGCGGATCTTTGGCCTGGTATTCACCCGTTACTTGCCCCGTGATCAACAGCGAATCACTCTTGGCCAGTAAACATTCTGCACCCATCTCCTTTGCTAGCAGCATCCCTGCGATCAAAGCCTCATATTCTGCTTGGTTGTTACTTGCTTTGAAGGCAAAACGTAGGGCCTGCTCTATAAACACCCCTCCTAGTCCTTCCAAGATCACTCCAGCGCCACTACCCTGCTGGTTTGACGATCCATCTACTGAAAGGATCCACCTGAAACCTGCCTCTCCCTGCTGAGTGGCCTCTACGGAGAGCTCTGCCACAAAATCTGCATAAACCTGACCCTTGATGGGTCCTCATGGTTCATACTGCACATCAAACTCAGATAGTTCTACTGCCCAGCGAACCATTCTTCATGCAACATCTAATTTCTACAGGACCTTTCGAATAGGGAGGTCTGTCATTACAATGATCGTGAAGCTGTGGAAATAGTGGCGGAGCCTCCTTGCTGAGAACACCACAGCTAGTGCCGCCTTCTCGATGGCCTAATAACATGGCTTAAGCCCCTGCAAGACCTTGCTAACAAAATATATGGGTTTCTGTGCCTGGTCCTGTTCCTAGACGAGGACCGAGCTAATCGTCCTTTTTGCGATGGCGAAGTATAAACGAAGTGGGGTGCTTGGCCGTGGTTTGCACAACACTGGGGGACTAGCCAAATACTCTTTCAACTTGAGGAAGGACTCCTCACACTCAACAATCCACATGAACCTATTAATGATGGCATTTTCATGTGTTCTTCTTGAATCAAAGTAGAAATAGATGGAGCGGAAGCAATGGATGAGTGAAACAAGACCCTCCTAGGAGTTGTGTTGGTCTTGAAGGTGCATGATGAGTATGGGTTGAGTGGTTCGGCCAGCTCAAGGGAGAAGGTGAAAGGATTGAAGTTTATAGCCTAGATTTCTAGGAGGAGTAAAGCTTGTGCACAAAAATGGCAGCATAACATTACTCAAATAAACTTGAAAATACATGAGGTAGGCCTCCTTATTTATAGATTTAGGAGCCTTGGTGAGCAAGCTTAAAGGGTAGGGATGGAAATACAAAAAGTGGGGGCTGCCTAGGGTATTGACTTTAGTCAAACCACACCATCATCCTAATATTCTAGAAGATAGGTCAAAAATGCAACATTTGATAGTACACCCCTCCCTCTTTTGCTAAAGGCACCTATTTGCTAGCACACCCCTCCTTCTATTGCTAAGGGCACCTTTTTGATAGCACACCCCTAAGTTAGCAAGTTTTGCTTTCTACACTACACTAATCTACTAAGCTACCCCTAATGGGCCTCCAAGTAGCATGTACAAGGTCTTCTCCCTCCCATCCGTGGCTTCTTCTATGTGTGCTTGGATATGTTTAGCCATGGATCTTGTGAGAGGTCCTAGACGGTCTAGCTCCATGGATAGCCTCCCTCCTTCACGTCCTAGACGCTCACTTCTTGGAACTAGACGCTCCTCTTGGTCTAGACGGTCTTCTTGGTTTGGGCCTTGGCTTCCTTGGTTAGATGTGCTTGGCCCTCCTCCATCATCCGCTCCCCCTTGGAAAGGATTTGTCCTCAAATCCAGCTCGTCATCGTCATTGGTACCTACAAATGGAGAAAGATCAATTACATTAAATGTGTCATGTACTCCATATTCAAGAGGTAGGTCCAATTTATATGCATTGTTGTTGACTCGCTTAAGGACTTGGAAGGGTCCCTCACCTCGGGGACTTAGTTTGGACTTCCTTTGATTTGGAAATCTTTCTTTTCGAAGATGAAGCCAAACTAAGTCTCCTTCCTCAAAAATTATTTCTCTCTTCCCTTTGTTGTTGTGTTTTGTGTACTTCTCATTTTGTTGTTGTATTTGAATTTTAATCTTCTCATGCATTTTCTTGACAAAATCAGCCTTGATTACTCCTTCCTTATGCACAAAATCTTGTGGATTAGGAAGAGGAATTAAATCCATGGGCGTGAGAGGATTAAAACCATATACTACCTCAAAAGGAGAAGCATTAGTAGTCTTGTGAACTACTCTATTGTAAGCAAATTCAATGTGGGGAAGGTACTCATCCCAAGATTTGTGGCTGCCCTTCATGATAGCCCTAAGCATAGTTCCAAGAGATCTATTGACTACTTCGGTTTGCCCATCCGTTTGAGGATGACAAGAAGTTGAAAATTGTAGTCTTGTTCCAAGTTTACCCCAAAGAGTTTTCCAAAAGTGACTTATAAACTTGGGATCTCTATCGGACACTATACTTCTAGGGAGACCATGGAGTCTCACCACTTCTCTAAAGAAGAGTTTAGAAATATTTTGAGCATCATCTACTTTATGGCATGGAATAAAGTGAGACATTTTGCTAAAACGGTCCACTACCACAAAGATAGAGTCATGGCCTCTTGCAGTCCTAGGAAGTCCTAAAATGAAATCCATGCTAATGTCTTCCCAAGGAGCATTTGCAATCGGCAAAGGGGTGTAGAGTCCATGCGGCATTGTTCTAGACTTTGCTTTTAAACATGAGATACATCTAGAGCAATGGCGTTGGACATCTTTCCTCATGTGTGGCCAACAAAATTTTGCTTTCAAAAGATCTAGAGTCTTATCAACTCCAAAATGGCCCATGAGTCCCCCTTCATGTGATTCTTTGACAAGGAGTTTTCTATGTGTTCCTTGGGGAATGCAAAGTTTTCCTTCTTTAAAAAGATATCCCTCGGACACATAGTAACCTCCTTGCGCTCTATGTAGACATTGGGCATAGATGGATGAAAGTTCTTGATCTTCTTGGTAAAGCTCTCTTATGTGGTCAAATCCAAGAATTTGGGCACCCAATTTTGAAAAGAGTGTGTGGCGTCTTGAAAGAGCATCGGCCACTATATTGGTGCTTCCTTTCTTGTATTTGATTACATAAGGAAATTGTTCAAGAAATTCCATCCATTTTGCATGTCTCTTATTGAGCTTGTGTTGGCCCTTTAAATATTTTAAAGACTCGTGATCACTATGGATAACAAATTCTTTGGACACAAGATAGTGTTCCCAAGTCTTTAGGGCTCTCACAAGAGCATAGAGCTCTTTGTCATAAGTGGGGTAGTTGAGGGTGGCACCATGGAGTTTTTCACTAAAATAAGCAATGGGGTGTCCACCTTGCAACAATACCGCGCCTATGCCTACTCCCGATGCATCACACTCTATCTCAAAAGTTTTGGAAAAATTTGGGAGAGATAGGATGGGTGCATTGGTGAGTTGAGCTTTTAGCCTTTGAAAGGCTTGCTCATGCTTTTCATTCCAACAAAATGCAACATCTTTTTTAACAAGTTCATTCAAAGGAGAAGCTAGGCTAGAAAAATTAGGCACAAACCTTCTATAGAAGCTAGCTAACCCATGAAAACTTCTTACATCACTTACATTTTGTGGAGTTTGTAACATCCCGCCAAATACATTTCGCATGTTTTTTTTTTTTTTTTTGTAATATGAAGTAACGGTAAAACAAATATATTGAAATAAACATAATTGTACATATATACAAATGAGTTTCTCCTCGCAGGGAGTTTGATACAAAACGGTCCTTTTCCAAAACTTAAACATAAAAACTGCAAATAATACAAACAGCCGATCTGCTAACAGAAACGGCGATCTCCCATCAGACAGGCGATCTCCTATCATACTGGCGATCTCCTATCAGAAAACAAAAACGGGCGATCGCCTAACAGATCAGAGATAGGCGATCTCCTTCCGGCGATCACTCACAGGGGAATCCCACTTCCTGCAACCTCATCTGCTCCCGTGTAAAGATACACGATCATCACAGTTTTAAGAAGGACATCCACAGAAACAAAATACAGGGTAAGCTATATATTTAGGAAAAACTTTGAATCAAGAGCATACATAAGAACTTCACAACATCCATGAACCGTGTCAATATCAGCCATCACATTTCCATATTCCACAAGACTATCAGGAAATCCCCAAATTCACAAATCAATCCAAGAGTATTTCAATTCACATCAGCAATCAAGTGTCTATTAATTCAATTTCACATTTCTCACGTCAGACTTTCCACTGACTCATCACACCAGACACTTGACCACTATTTCCGGAGACTCGTGCGTTGATTAGACCCAGAGATTCGCACCTGTCATACCACACCACTGTGAAATCCACACAGGGTCGCTGTGAAATCCACACAGCCATGCGCATACACCATCTCAATATTCTCATTATCACGGTATGACAAGGTTAATCCATACAACAGGCCGAACTCGTTCTGTTTCACACGAGACACCCATACGCATGAACCTCCATCGACTCTCCACAACTGAGTAACTTCCTCTTTGTGATTTCATTACCTCAGTAGAGTCAGGATGTCTCATTATAGGATCACCGATCAATACACCTATTACACGACCTTACACGGTATTTTCTTTCCTGAAAATACTATGCCTCGATCCACAATCACAACATTCAACACATCCCATAACACTTCAATGAACGAATTCAATCACAGCAAAACTCGTACCAAGGTTCAAATTTTCGAAAACCACATTTAAAATCTCAAACACTTTTGAAACAGCATAAAACGGGGGATATTTCAATAACAGATGAAAAACAGGCGATCACCTCCAGAAACCGGCGATCACGAACAAAACTGGGTTTTAAACAAGAACATATTGAAACCGGCGACCTCGTCGCCCTTAACATCAAAACAGAAAACGATTACAGTAAACACTTCGCATTTCAACATCAGAACCCCAGAACGAAAACAAGAACCCGCGACTACGTCGCCCCAACATCTCAATCAGCACATATAACGTTTTCGTTGGAAAAAGACTAGCTTCCCTTACCTGGACTTGCGCAAAACACCAGGAGCTCCGAAACCCAACGAAGCTTAAAGAATGCCTTGGCTCTGTTTTTGCGTCTGGTTTGAAGGACTTGCAGAGAAGTTCCCCGGTGCTCTAATGGTGGCCGTCGCTCTTCGTACTCTTGTGTGAAGGTGCCAGAGTCGCAGCGCGAAGGAGAGAAATGGAGGAGAAAGGAGGTAACTCACTCTTTGGCTTTTGAACAACTGAAATGTTTTCTTTCCCTCAACAGTGGGTTTTTCCCTCTTAAACCAACTATTCCACAAAAGCCGCTGCCACCAACCACTCTGCAGGGAAGTTGCGTGTACGCTGCACTGAACAGTACTACTAAGCGTGCCTCTGCGCAGGCTAACACTCTGAGGTCACTATTATGAACCACCCTTTTTGTCTACGTGGCGCACGTGCAGGACGTTCCATGCTGAGAGTCTGGGTCCCACTTTCTCTACGTACAACTCGACATCGCGCGCTAACCTTCCACTGATCTCTCTCTCTGGAAGACGACCGATGTCTCTCTCTGGAAGACGACCGATGTCTCTCTCTGGAAGACGGCCGATGTCTCTCTCGGGAAGACGACCGATGTCTCTCTCTGGAAGACGACCGATGTCTCTCTCTGGAAGACGACCGATGTCTCCTCCTCCTGGAGACCGACCGAGGTCTCTTCCTCCTGGAGACCGACCGAGGTCTCTTCTTGGCGACACCCGCATGCCTCTCGCGCCCAGGCAAGCCCACATGCATCTCGCGCCCTGGCGATGCCCGCATGCCTCTCGCGCCCTCGCGATGCCCGCATGCCTCTCGCGCCCTGGCGATGCCCGCATGCCTCTCGCGCCCTGGCGATGCCCGCATGCCTCTCGCGTCCTGGCGATGCCCGCATGCCTCTCGCGCCCTGGTGATCATGTGTAGTAGGCGACCGGCGATCATGTTCCAGGCGATCTCATAGTCTTCTAAACTACACTTTCTTTCCTTTTCGTTTTAAAAACAAACATACTTCGAATCCATTTACATATAACACTTTTATTCCAATAATATTTTCCAGGTCCTTACAATCTCCCTAACAACAAAAATTTTCGTCCTCGAAAATTGAATTACAAGGAAAAAGATGTGGATAGCCCTTTTTCATGGTCTCGTCCAACTCCCAAGTTGAATCACCCGATCTCTCATTCCACACCATTTTCACCATGTTGATGGTCATACCTCTGAGCTGTTTACTTCGCTGATCGTCAATCCTTACTGGTTTTACTCCAAAGGACAAGTCATCCCTGACCTGCCATCGTCCTCTCCCAGCACATGACTAGGGTCTGCCATGTACTTCCTCAGCTGTGATACGTGAAGGACATTATGCAGATTCGCTAAAGGGGAAGATAGGGCGATCTCGTACGCTACAGGACCTTTCTTCCTCAAGATCTGGTATGGTCCAACAAACTTAGGAGACAGCTTCTTTGATCTGATAGCTCGTCCTACACCCTTGGTTGGTGTCACTCTCATAAACACATGGTCTTCAGCAGCAAACTCCAAAGGTCTTCTCCTCTGAATCTGCCGACTTTGAGAAGCTCTCATTCTGCCTTGTATCATCTTCAGCTCCTCGGTTGTCTGCTGTACCAACTCTTACTACTCCAATACTTCATCAAATTCCATTCCCCTTTCTCATCACTCATCATTCACCACTTCCATTTCGCCAAAAGAGCAGAGTTAAATTTTCTGTTATCCCTTAAATCATTCATTTACTGGTATGCAAAAATTTTTTTTTTTTTTTTTTTTTTTTTTTTTTTTTTTTTTTTTTTTTTGCCCTTAATCTTAATATCCCATCTTCACCCATTACAAAGCCTTTAGCTTGCTCGGTGCCTAGAACTCCCATAATACGCTTCAGACTAGGCTCCCCTAATTGTTCAATCAAAACTGGTTCGCCCTCCTGGTTCCAACAATAAGGGAGTTCTGCATTTTCCCCCATACAGAGCTTCATACAATCACTGACTTCAAAACCCCATAACACCACTGATCCAGCCCCTTGACCAGACGCCAGAGTTTCTTCTTCTAGCCTCCTCCTTCTCACCAGCTTCGCGCCAAGCACCTCAATGACTTCACCTGAAAGAACAAGTTGGCGCCTCTGAATCTTTCTCTCTCCTGACGGTTATCCCTCTTGACACGTGGATGATATCTGGTCACACACGTGTCGTCATCTGGAGAACCTACAACTGAGTCGTTACTTCCACTTTGCTCCTGCGGCTAAGTGATGAACTAATCTTCTCAAATGTACGGCGATGTGAAGACCCCGGCGATCTGAATATCAGGCGATGTGCTCCTTTCGGCGTTTTGTTGACCACTGATCACGTATTCTCCACACACGGTCGATAGGCGTGTACTGATTTTCTCTCCCGGCGATAGGCGTGTATTGATCCACACGGCGATAGGCGTGTTCTATTCTTAACACACGGCGATAAGCGATTGCTACTCTGTGTTTCTTTACTTCTCGGGTTCAGCTTACAGGCGCTCGCCGGATACTGATCCGCAAGTGTTGGTCCTTTAACCACCCCAACTAATCACCATTCTGGGCGATCGCCTCTCTGATTCACTTGCCACCCTCTACCACATGACTCCTTTGAACGACCTACGTAAACAACTGTTGCTGGCATCATCTACTGCTGATAGCCAACCAGATCAACCACTACCACTGCCGATTCTAAATCATAAGTAGAATAATTATCTCTCATGAACTTTGAGTTGCCTTGAAGCATATGCAACCACTCTCCTCCCTTGCATCCAAAACGCATCCCAACCCTTGATGTGAAGCACCACAGTAGACGTCAAAAGGTCTTCCGTCCTCTGGAATTACCAGCACTGGAGTACCTCATGGAGATACGCTGGGTTTGATGAAATGCTTCTCCAACAGCTCTTCCACTTGCTTCTTCAATTCTACCAACTCGGCTGGAGTCATCCTGCAAGGTGCCATTGACACTGGTCTAGCTCCAGGTACCAAATCAGTAGAGAATTCCACTTCTCTCTTAGGAGGTAACCCAGGTACTCCTTCTGGAAATACATCCATCAAACTTTTCACCACATGAATCCTTCTTACGTCCTCTTCGTTCTTCACTTCCCACCGAGCTATGATCACGAAACACCTCGCCCCTTCTTCCAACTCTGATCGCCCATGCCGAGCAGATCTCACATCTGGCTCTTGGAGATCGGAAAAACACCACTTTCTGTCTACCGTAAACTATGGAAACGTGATCGGCATACAGCCAATCCATTCTTAGGGTAACATCTAGATCCTGTAGAGGTAGACAGATCAAATTCACTTTGAATCTGCGTCCCTCTACTATCACTGGACATTCGAGGCAACTGTAGAGGTCAACACCTGCCCTGACACAGGTGTAGAGACCAACAGTTTCGAAGGGTAACTCCTTCACTAGAAGGCCCAGCTCGGCTACACCGACTTGACACCAAAGAGTGTGTCGCTCAGAAACAAGCAAAACTCTAACGTATCTACCAGCTATAAACAAGCACCTAGTACTAGGTTACCTGACTGAGATGCCCCCGTTCCAGGCATGGCAAACACTCTCCCTGCTGCCTGAGGTCTGCTGCCTTCGTTCCTCAACGGCTGGGAAACACTGGGTTGAGTCATCCTTTTTCTGTTAGGACAATCTCTAGAAATGTGCCCCACCTCTTGGCATGTGAAACATCTTCTCCCTGCATCTTTCTTGGGGTACACCTTGGCTGTGTGTGGTCCACCAAAATGGAAACATTTAAGTTTCCAGGGTTGTTGCTGCTGAGACTGGGGCGGTGCTGCTCTTGCCCTATGCTGTGGCGGTCTCGAATAAGGCTTATTCTGCTGCTGTTGCACCTTGGCCTTCCCACTGGAGGAACCCCCTGGGTGTGATCTGATTACCCTGGGATTACTCCTCTCTAGGGTATCCTCCCTCTTTGCCTTCTCCACTAAGGCAGGAAATTCCCTGATCCACTGATCTGGTTGGTTCGGAGAAACATTCCCACGGAATTGGGGTGGGTTGTGCCTCATGAACTCGGTCATCCCCATCTGCTCCTGGGGCTGATTGACATGGGAAGCTGTTGCAGCCGATCCAGCAGTTCCCAAATGATGCATTACAGCTTGATGAATATGGGCCATTACTGTATTCTGTTGTTGGATGGCAGTTGCCATCATCTCCATGGCCCTGGCGATCTGGCCCATCTCTGAAGAAGGTCGGGGAGGGGTAGGAGGTTTACGCGCCATCTTTCTTCGTTCTCAGATTTTGAAACTACTAGCTTCTATATTCCCTACAACTACAAGAATGCAATCGATAAGGAATCAATTCATTCAAGGGGGTAACATCACGACCTTACAAGGTCAGCTTCTCAAATTCCTAAGGAATTTGAGTCCATCTACAGAACCATAAAGCTTATAACCTCAAGCAAAACACCAGAACAGCTACTGGTGTGCAACCATCAATCACACAGCCACTCAAAATCAATTACAAGAACACTCAATAACGTGAAATAGATCACACCAGAATTCAAAGTATGCTAAACATTAAACCTCTGGAATTTAGATTGAGAATCACCCCGATCCGGTCATGAGTGTGCACCCTCACCACCTTATCAAGACCCTCTCATTCTAAATACTAAGATCTTCAGTTAGGCATACATTCACTACAGCACACACAAAAAGTTCAATACAAAAACGTTTGAAAACCTTTCACAATAGTTGTCACTTAAAACTCAAATAAGTTTTCATGAGCAGAAGAAAACACAACGGATCCACAGCCCTCAGGTCATCCAAAGGACGAACTGCTCTGATACCATTAATGTAACATCCCGCCAAATACATTTCGCATGTTTTTTTTTTTTTTTTTTTTTTTTTTGTAATATGAAGTAACGGTAAAACAAATATATTGAAATAAACATAATTGTACATATATACAAATGAGTTTCTCCTCGCAGGGAGTTTGATACAAAACGGTCCTTTTCCAAAACTTAAACATAAAAACTGCAAATAATACAAACAGCCGATCTGCTAACAGAAACGGCGATCTCCCATCAGACAGGCGATCTCCTATCATACTGGCGATCTCCTATCAGAAAACAAAAACGGGCGATCGCCTAACAGATCAGAGATAGGCGATCTCCTTCCGGCGATCACTCACAGGGGAATCCCACTTCCTGCAACCTCATCTGCTCCCGTGTAAAGATACACGATCATCACAGTTTTAAGAAGGACATCCACAGAAACAAAATACAGGGTAAGCTATATATTTAGGAAAAACTTTGAATCAAGAGCATACATAAGAACTTCACAACATCCATGAACCGTGTCAATATCAGCCATCACATTTCCATATTCCACAAGACTATCAGGAAATCCCCAAATTCACAAATCAATCCAAGAGTATTTCAATTCACATCAGCAATCAAGTGTCTATTAATTCAATTTCACATTTCTCACGTCAGACTTTCCACTGACTCATCACACCAGACACTTGACCACTATTTCCGGAGACTCGTGCGTTGATTAGACCCAGAGATTCGCACCTGTCATACCACACCACTGTGAAATCCACACAGGGTCGCTGTGAAATCCACACAGCCATGCGCATACACCATCTCAATATTCTCATTATCACGGTATGACAAGGTTAATCCATACAACAGGCCGAACTCGTTCTGTTTCACACGAGACACCCATACGCATGAACCTCCATCGACTCTCCACAACTGAGTAACTTCCTCTATGTGATTTCATTACCTCAGTAGAGTCAGGATGTCTCATTATAGGATCACCGATCAATACACCTATTACACGACCTTACACGGTATTTTCTTTCCTGAAAATACTATGCCTCGATCCACAATCACAACATTCAACACATCCCATAACACTTCAATGAACGAATTCAATCACAGCAAAACTCGTACCAAGGTTCAAATTTTCGAAAACCACATTTAAAATCTCAAACACTTTTGAAACAGCATAAAACGGGGGATATTTCAATAACAGATGAAAAACAGGCGATCACCTCCAGAAACCGGCGATCATGAACAAAACTGGGTTTTAAACAAGAACATATTGAAACCGGCGACCTCGTCGCCCTTAACATCAAAACAGAAAACGATTACAGTAAACACTTCGCATTTCAACATCAGAACCCCAGAACGAAAACAAGAACCCGCGACTACGTCGCCCCAACATCTCAATCAGCACATATAACGTTTTCGTTGGAAAAAGACTAGCTTCCCTTACCTGGACTTGCGCAAAACACCAGGAGCTCCGAAACCCAACGAAGCTTAAAGAATGCCTTGGCTCTGTTTTTGCGTCTGGTTTGAAGGACTTGCAGAGAAGTTCCCCGGTGCTCTAATGGTGGCCGTCGCTCTTCGTACTCTTGTGTGAAGGTGCCAGAGTCGCAGCGCGAAGGAGAGAAATGGAGGAGAAAGGAGGTAACTCACTCTTTGGCTTTTGAACAACTGAAATGTTTTCTTTCCCTCAACAGTGGGTTTTTCCCTCTTAAACCAACTATTCCACAAAAGCCGCTGCCACCAACCACTCTGCAGGGAAGTTGCGTGTACGCTGCACTGAACAGTACTACTAAGCGTGCCTCTGCGCAGGCTAACACTCTGAGGTCACTATTATGAACCACCCTTTTTGTCTACGTGGCGCACGTGCAGGACGTTCCATGCTGAGAGTCTGGGTCCCACTTTCTCTACGTACAACTCGACATCGCGCGCTAACCTTCCACTGATCTCTCTCTCTGGAAGACGACCGATGTCTCTCTCTGGAAGACGACCGATGTCTCTCTCTGGAAGACGGCCGATGTCTCTCTCGGGAAGACGACCGATGTCTCTCTCTGGAAGACGACCGATGTCTCTCTCTGGAAGACGACCGATGTCTCCTCCTCCTGGAGACCGACCGAGGTCTCTTCCTCCTGGAGACCGACCGAGGTCTCTTCTTGGCGACACCCGCATGCCTCTCGCGCCCAGGCAAGCCCACATGCATCTCGCGCCCTGGCGATGCCCGCATGCCTCTCGCGCCCTCGCGATGCCCGCATGCCTCTCGCGCCCTGGCGATGCCCGCATGCCTCTCGCGCCCTGGCGATGCCCGCATGCCTCTCGCGTCCTGGCGATGCCCGCATGCCTCTCGCGCCCTGGTGATCATGTGTAGGCGACCGGCGATCATGTTCCAGGCGATCTCATAGTCTTCTAAACTACACTTTCTTTCCTTTTCGTTTTAAAAACAAACATACTTCGAATCCATTTACATATAACACTTTTATTCCAATAATATTTTCCAGGTCCTTACAGAGTTGGCCACTCTTGGATGGCTTTGATTTTCTCGGGATCTACATGTACCCCCGTTTTGTTTACTATAAAGCCTAAAAAGACTACACTATCTACACCAAAGGTACACTTATCCCTATTTGCAAAAAGACTATTTTTCCTAAGAACTAGAAAGACTTCCCTAAGGTGACTTAGATGGTCTTCTAGGGTTTTACTATATACTAAGATATCATCAAAGTAAACTACTACATATTTACCTATACAATCCCTCAAGGTGTGATTCATAAGCCTCATGAATGTGCTTGGAGCGTTAGTGAGTCCAAAGGGCATCACCAACCACTCATATAATCCAAATTTGGTCTTAAAAGCGGTTTTCCACTCATCACCCTCCTTGATTCGAATTTGGTGATATCCACTTTTAAGGTCAATTTTGGAGAATAGAGTTGACCCATGCAATTCATCAAGCATATCATCAAGCCTTGGGATTGGATGCCTATACTTGATGGTGATGTTGTTGATTGCTCTACAATCACAACACATGCGCCATTTTCCATCTTTTTTAGGCACCAACAAGACAGGTACAGCACAAGGGCTTAGACTCTTTTGAACCCAACCCTTCTCCAACAAGTCTTGAACTTGTGATTCTATCTCCTTTGTTTCCTCGGGGTTGGTTCTATAAGCAGGCCTATTTGGTAGGCTTGCCCCCGGAATGAAGTCAATTTGATGTTCTATCCCCCTAAGAGGAGGAAGCCCATTGGGTCCTTCTTGTGAGAATAGATCGTCAAATTCACTCAAAAGGTTTTCTATTTGAGGAGGTAAAACCGTGAGTTCATTACTTGTGGCAGTGCATGTAAGTGCTCCTTTACAAAAGATAAGGCTTGGTTGTTCAACAAGAAGCAAGTTTTCTAAAACATTTTCAAAAGGCTTTTCTTGTAGACCAACCTTGTGGGAAGGAACACTCTTCTCCCACGCCTTCCTATCCCTAAGGATTTTCTCTTTTTCTAGCACTCTTTTTTTTTTGTTTTCCTCATCCCTCTTTTGTTTCATTTGTATTTGGTCTTTCACCACTTGAGAATGTGGTAAAGGACTAAGTACAAACTTCTTATATTTATGGGTGAAGGAAATCTCGTTAGTGAGACCATCATGCAAGGTTTTCTTGTCAAATTGCCATGGCCTCCCTAATAAGATATGGCAAGCTTCCATAGGCACTACATCACATAAAACTTTATCTTTGTATTTCCCTATGGAAAACTTGATTTCCACTTGCTTATCTACATGTAGTTCCCCATTTTCATTAAGCCATTGAAGTTTGTAAGGTTTTGGGTGAGGAACCACTTGTAACTTAAGCTTTTCAACCATCCTAGCACTACAACAATTACAACTAGATCCACTATCCACAATGAGGGAACATATATTTTCTAAAACATTGCATCTTGTATGAAATATGTTCTCCCTTTGTGTTTCAATGGATGTGCTAGGGTGATTGTTGAGGGTTCTCCTAATCATAAGCAATTCTCCCTCTAATGGAGCTACCCTCTCATCCTCTCCCCCTTCCTCTTTCTCACTAAGCTCATCCTCGCCACTAGTGTATTCGTCTACACCTTTAAGAAACAAAGTCCATTGGTTTGGACATTGTGCTTGCACATGCCCCCTACCATAGCACTTAAAACATTTAACATCTCTAGCTCGGATGGGTGGGGTTGAGGTTTCTTTGGTGAAGGGTTTGGTAGGTTCTTTTGGTTTTTCCTTAGATGTACTACCCTCCCTTTTAAACTCTCTCTTGGGATAAAAGTTAGAATAGGGGCTCACCTTTTGACTTGATGTTTTGCGCAAATTTTGTTGCTCAACTTTAATGCAAAGTTGAACCAAATCATTCAAGTCTTGATAAGGTAAGAGCTCTACTCTATCTCTTATCTCAAGTGATAGGCCACTAAGGAACCTAGATATGGTGGTTTCCTCTTCCTCTCTAATAGAGGCTCTCATCATATAGAGCTCCATCTTTTGCCTATACTCTTCTACACTCATATTCTTTTGTTGGAGTCTTTGGAGCTTGTCCATCAACTCCCTATGGTAGTAAGAAGGTATATGTCGACGTCTTAGGGCTCCCCTAAGGTCATTCCAATATTCTATGGGAGGTTCCCTATGAAGACGTCGGTCTCTTTCTAAAGAGGTCCACCAATACATGGCATTTCCTTGGAAACTAAGGGTGGCTAAGGGTACTTTTTGTTCCTCACTTACCCTATGGCAAGCAAAGAGTTGCTCTACCTTCATCTCCCAATCTAGATATATTTCTACATTTTCCTTTCCATGAAAATGAGGCAGGTCTACTCTAGTTTCCCTTGGCACCTCTTGTTCCCTTTGCCTAGTTCTTCTAGGGGGTGGTTGGTAGTAGTCATTAATTCTAAGGCTTCCCTCCCCTAGAGTTGCAATGCTTTGGGATGCATGAGTATTTGTTTTTTTTGATTTTTGAGATTTTTGGGATTTCTCTTCTTGAGCTCTAGCCAACTCATTAATCTTGTTTTCATTCTCCAATTGCCTAGAAGAGATTAATTGTACCGCTTGGGATACCTCTTTCAAAAGGGTTTTCAAAGATTTTACTTCACATTCTATAGACTTTGGAGAATGAGAAGAAGAAGACATGGCTAGACCTTTGTGTATTTAGGCGTTTTTACTTTGAGAAAGATTAGGGAAGATAAAGAAGGTAGTTTTCCAGGTAAGGGAGGTGAGTCTCAAATGACTACTTAAGTACCAAGCCTTTTCCTTGCCAAAAACTAGTCTCCAATGCCTTCTCACAAAAATTTCTCTTAGTGAAACACTTAAAACACAAGAAGTTGAGAAATCAAAAAGCAATAAAACTATGTAAGCTAAAAAAAAAAGATATGCAACAAACTAGTCGGTTTTAGCACAAATTAAACTAAACTAATCATGCAAAACGTTTCTACCAAAACAATAGAAAACAAGTTCAAACAAGCAACAAATTACTAAGCAAAAAATTTACTATGCTATTCGGCCCTAGGTGAGGCTTCTTGGACACTTTGAGCCCTTGAAGACACACTCACCGTCTAAACGTAATTAAAGAGGTAATTAACAATAAACCAAGTTGCAAAGGAAAAGAAGACTCCCTTTGTTGATCCTCTTTTGGGTTAGTGCACTTCCTTGTTGTCTTGAATTTTTTTTTTTTTGATCTTCTAGGTGTTTGTATTGTTTGTTTCAAGTAACCTTGTTTCGGCTTTAGCTTTGTCTCCTCCTTAAAATGATGGCTTTAATTCTCCAATTTCCAGCACCTATTCACAAGAGCTAAACCTAAACCAAGTCAAGTTCCATGCACATATGCACCAAGGAGAATTAAATTCCAGCACCCAAAAGAGAGGTCAAGAAACAAAAGCAAGAAACAAATTTAATTGAATAAAAACAGTACCACCAAAAGGATTTATAATATGACAACTTAGAAAGAGAGTCAAGAAATTAAAGCAAACAATTAAAGGTACTCAAAAAAAAGTTGGCACACAAAAGGAATTCCTAAAGAAAAGCACTAGATTAGATGACCAAATAATAAAAATAAAAAAAAAAACAGCACCACTGAAAATTGTTGTGGGCCAGAAAACGTGTTTGTTCCCCGATTTATGCTGAGCTGTATTTTTAAAATTTGTCTCTGAAATTTATATGCAAGAAAATTCAGGATCTTATCTAAACAATGGCTTTGGAATCACCTAAAACGCATGCACCATGTTTTTTTAATAATTTTTGCAAATTTGGTGTGCAGTTAGGCCAGCTGGAGCGCTCAAGATTTGCACTCTGATTTTGTAAGATTTATCATATTTTTTCTGTTGCCTTTTTTGATCTGATTCTTTTTTTGTCCTTTTTGTAACACTTCAAACTTGCATTTTCCAGAGAATCACAAATTTCCTATGAGTGGAAATAATTTTTGAAACAAAAAACAGCCAGACAGAGAGAGAAACAGGGGAAAACTGGAAAACTGGAAAAAAAAACAGCAAGATACCAAAATTTAACACAAAGGAAAATGTAAGAAGGAAATTGTGTAAGAACTAAGACACAATTATGAACTCAAACTAAAATTAAAAAGGCAGCAAAGGATCAAAATAACAGCAGATTAAGGCAAATTAAAGAGACCCAAAAACAAGAAACAATCAAGCCAAAAATAGGACTACTAAGAATTGATGACAATTATGGATTCACATGACTTGACACAACATTTATAGATTCAGAAAATAAAGACTCAAAGCATAAAATGAAGCAATTATAAGAAAGCAATAAAGACTCAAATTCCTAAAAGAAAACAGCCACTCAATGTGTAAGGAATCCTATCACAATTGCACAAGAAAATGTTCAAGATCAATTGAACACGTGTGCTTCGGTTGGATCTTCCATAAGCACACCAAGAACAATTTAAAATGTAAAAAAAAAAACAGCAAGACAATTATGGAATTGAAATGACAAGATGAAAATAAAGAAGAACTGAAAATTTAAAAAGACAAGCTACTCATCTTGAAGAACCAAAAGCTCATGATACCAAATGATGGCATTTTCATGTGTTCTTCTTGAATCAAAGTAGAAATAGATGGAGCGGAAGCAATGGATGAGTGAAACAAGACCCTCCTAGGAGTTGTGTTGGTCTTGAAGGTGCATGATGAGTATGGGTTGAGTGGTTCGGCCAGCTCAAGGGAGAAGGTGAAAGGATTGAAGTTTATAGCCTAGATTTCTAGGAGGAGTAAAGCTTGTGCACAAAAATGGCAGCATAACATTACTCAAATAAACTTGAAAATACATGAGGTAGGCCTCCTTATTTATAGATTTAGGAGCCTTGGTGAGCAAGCTTAAAGGGTAGGGATGGAAATACAAAAAGTGGGGGCTGCCTAGGGTATTGACTTTAGTCAAACCACACCATCATCCTAATATTCTAGAAGATAGGTCAAAAATGCAACATTTGATAGTACACCCCTCCCTCTTTTGCTAAAGGCACCTATTTGCTAGCACACCCCTCCTTCTATTGCTAAGGGCACCTTTTTGATAGCACACCCCTAAGTTAGCAAGTTTTGCTTTCTACACTACACTAATCTACTAAGCTACCCCTAATGGGCCTCCAAGTAGCATGTACAAGGTCTTCTCCCTCCCATCCGTGGCTTCTTCTATGTGTGCTTGGATATGTTTAGCCATGGATCTTGTGAGAGGTCCTAGACGGTCTAGCTCCATGGATAGCCTCCCTCCTTCACGTCCTAGACGCTCACTTCTTGGAACTAGACGCTCCTCTTGGTCTAGACGGTCTTCTTGGTTTGGGCCTTGGCTTCCTTGGTTAGATGTGCTTGGCCCTCCTCCATCAGTTCCTTTTCAAGCACTAGAAGTAAGGATACCTTTTCTCACCTCCTGCTGAAACAAAACATGACAGGGCGGCTAGCCAACCTGTCAATTGTTGCACTTCTTTCACGAAAATCGGGCTCCTCATCCTTATTATGGTTGTGCATTTCTCGGGGTTTGCTTGTATTCCCCGTTCAATCAGCAAGAACCCCAAGAATTTTCCTACTTCCCACCCCAAACACATTTTTCAGGGTTCAACTTCAAATTATACCTGGATATGGTGCTGAAGAGCTCTTCGAGGTCAGCCACATGCTGGTGTTTCTCCTGGGAGGTGACGACCATGTCATCTACATACGCCTGCAAGTTTCACCCTATCATAGGGGCGAGTATTCGGTCCATTAGCCTTTGGTACGTCGCTCCTGCATTCTTCAACCCAAAAGGCATCACTTTGTAGCAGTAACTGGAGTGCTCCGTCATGAATGTTGTCTTGCATTCATCTCTAGGGTGCATTCGTATCTAATTGTATCCAGAAAATGCATCCAAAAGGCTAAGGAGTTTGTATCCTAAGGTGCTGTCTACCAAGGTAACAATGCTGGGAAGTGGGTACGAGTCCTTGGGGCAGGCCTTATTCAAGTCAGTGAAGTCGACGTACATTCTCCACTTACCATTAACTTTCTTTACCAATACCACGTTGGCCAACCACTCAGGGTACTGGATCTCCCTTATGTGACTGGCCTCTAGCAGCTTTTGAGTCTCCTGCCTGATGACCTGTTGCCTTTCTTCATTAAACTTCCTCCGTCTTTGACGAACAGGTTGAACCTGGGGGTTCATGGTGAGACGGTGGCACAAGAAATAAGGGTCTATCCCTGGCCTGTCTGAGGCAGTCCACGCAAAGGCATCTTGATGTCGGGCTAAAACTTCGGTGACTTGGTCCTACGCTTCCTGACTCAAAGACTTACCAAGCTTGAACTGCTTACCCTGACCTCTCGTTCCACGACCTCCTCTGCGGGCTTGGCTTGTCTTTTTGGGGCGACCTCCATGCGGACGTCTTCCTTGTCCCTAGGTGGCCCAGTAGTCACTGTACATACACCTCTCTTAGTTTTGAGGTTATCTTCGTAGCACTTTCGAGCTGCCTTCTGGTTAGACTTCATTGTAATCACCATACCATCAAGAGTGGAAAGCTTCAGCTTCATGTGCCTTGACGAAGGCACTGCTCCTAACCTGTTCAAAGCCAGCCTACCTAAAAGAATATTATAAGCGGAAGGCGCATTAACTACAAGGTACCTGATGTTAATGGTGCGAGATGCTTTGCCATCTGTAAACGTTGTCCTCAATTCAATGTAACCCCTGACCTCCACCTGATCTCCTGCAAACCCATACAAGCAACCGTCATAGGATCTCAACTGGTCGAGGGATAGCTGCAACTTGTTGAAGGTCGGCCAAAACATCACGTCTGCCGAGCTTCCCTGGTTGACCAGGACACGATGCACCTTCCTTCCCACAGTCACAACTGAAATTACTATTGGGTCATTATCATGTGGGACCACGTCTGCTCCATTTGCCTTTGTAAAGGTGAGGTCAGGCTCTGGAAACCGGTCGAGCTCTACCTCCCTAACAGCCATTACTTCTCTGGTGTACTTCTTCCGTTGGGAAGCGGTGCACCATCCGCCTGAGAAACCCCCGAAGATGGTGTTGATTTCTCCGTGGATGGGTACCTCATGTCCCTGGTACCCTGTTGGGGTCGTCAACGTCAAATTTCCCTGAGGTTCCTGCAAATAAGCCATTAGAAACCCACTTCTTACCAGGTCATCTATCTAGTACCCCAAAGAGAGACAGTTGCTCAGGGTGTGACCATGTGCTTGGTGGAAGTCAAATAACTTGTTCTTATATGGTCCCAGCTTCTTGTCAGACTTCGGGGGAAACTTCAATCTGCTTGCCTCCTCGGGGATGGCTATAAGTTCTTTGAGCTTTACTCTGAAATTGTGCCTCGCGGGTGTAGGCCTTCTTGGCTCATACTGTGCTAATTTGGCCTTCTTTCCTGTGGTGGCCTCATGTACCCTCAAGGGTTGAGTATGCCCTGGTGCACGAGGTTTGGGCGGCTCTACCCTTACGTGCTTCTCTGCCATGCGTTCCTCTGCAATAATGTGTGCTACAGCGCGACACTGGATCTCATCAAACGTCCTTGGTGGACACCTTATCAGAGTGTCACTAAAGGGTCCTGGAAGGATTCTCCTTTCAAATGCATGCACGATCATGGCCTCATCTTTGGTCTGCAATCTTACCACAAGTGCTCCAAATTAGTTCAGGAAGTCTTTCAGTGGTTCTTCCTGGAACTGTCTTATCGAAAAGATCGAACGCGACAGGTGGACGTGCGTGATTGATGATGAACTGCTTCTTGAACAACTTTGTGAACTGGCCAAAGGAAGTGATGTATCCATCTGGCAGCCCGACGAACCAATTCAACGTCGTTCCTACAAAATTACCCATAAACAACTTACAGTGCATAGCGTCCGTGCCTCCAAAGATCATCATCTGAGTGTGGAAGGTCGTTATGTTGGCCTCTGGGTCCTCGACCCCTGTGAAGGTGATCTTTGGGATCACGAAGGACTCTGGTATGACTGTCTCCATGATCTCTTGGGAGAAAGGCATAGGTCGAACCCTGGCTGGGGGCGGCACCCCTGGATCCGTCGCTACGTGTTCTCCCATCCCTCTTCTCAATTCCTTGTTAACCTTGCATAATTCTTCATTAGCTGCCAATGATGCGTTTATGTCTGTCCTAAACTGATCTTGATTTGCATTAGACGTCACAAACGCCTGCTGAAGGTTGCGGATGGTCTCCATGAGTTCCTGTATGGTTGCGGCTTGATCATCCTCATGCCTTCAGGCGCCGCCTTGCCTTGTATTCCTCGTATCGCCTTATTTGACTAATCACGATTGTGGATGGGACCTAGTTTTATCAGGCCCCACGGTGGGCGGCAAATGTTCTTGTAAGTTGACTCGATCGTCATTGACTCTATGGCAGGGGGTGGCTCCTCTTATCTTCACGGTGGTTCTCCCAAGTGTGGCTCCGCTGAAATAGGGGGGGGCCTACCTGTAATTGCACTCCGACGCTCAAGTCAGTACAGGGCAAGAAACATCAAGTAACTAAAGTATCTCAAGCCAATAGTGTGTAAGAAACTCTAAGCTTGCAAAAGACAGTGTCTGTGTGTGAACTTGTGTTTACCTTGGGTGTTACCCCATTATATAGCTGTTTTAGGTTACCTGCCGCATACATTCTCTTGTCCAAGCGTTGCCTCTAGCGAATTTAGGGTTACCCTTTTGGGATTCTAAAGCACAATCTTAGTGCAATCCTGTGGCAACATTCCTTTCATAAAGTTCAACTCCCGTGGCGACATTCCTTTCCTGGAGTGCATAACTTAAGGTGTGGCCGCTAGGGTTTCAGTGCCTATCCCAGCGCTGCCAACCCAAACTTATCTAATAACTTAATATCTCACGTTTCTTCAAACCTTCACGTGCCTCACATGCGTTTCTAAGGATAATTCTATTGTGTCAAACCTTAAGTCTTGAACACATCCTGCATGCATGGCGTATCTATGAATCTGGTTTCGTGCCTTGACATGTGTAATTCTGTTGACCCCTCTGTGGGCCCTACCATGCCGACCTCTCACTCAAGTGCCAACGTCCAAGGTCTGGCCACTACAGTTTAAATTATGCTTATCTATGCTGATATACACATGGTATTTTTCTTGTTTTAGACTGGTTTTTCTAGTCAAAGGGTTGTGCAGAAAATTGGTTTGTATGCTTGGATAACCTACTATTATGTATGTTCTATATTAGCATAGAATCTGTTTTGCAGATGCTGGATCACATTCAAACAGAACAACACAAGCAACAAGCGATTTGTCTTCATCAAATAGGGGGAGATTGTTGATCAAGGGGGCTTTGATGTCTCCAAATCTGTACTGACCAGTCCTCGGACGTCAGCTGGGTCCCACATCATGGACCAAAGCCATGTGGAATGGACCCCACAGGGGTATTGAACAGAGAAGGGTGACAAGTCATCAGCCTATAGAGAGGGGTGATTAGTCATCAGCCTACAGAGAAGGGTGACGAGTCATCAGCCTACAGAGAGGGGTGAGTAGTCATCAGCCTAGAGAGACGGGTGAGTAGCCGTCAGATCACCAGGATAGGCGGAGGTGTCATCGTCACTCAGCAAGTCGAGGAGTCCTCGGCGACAGAGTGTGGCGAGGTGACATCGGCCTTAGGTGATTTGAACAGCGTAAACAAAACAGCTAAGATTGGTTCCCAGAGTGGGCCAATGACCAGTTAAATACCCAGAGTTAGGGAGAGGCCTGGATCACGAAGTGCCCATGCGGGTAGCAGGGAGAGCACAGTTAGGTGCAGAGTCCTGAGGGGTCGAGTACTCATCAAAACTAGGGTTTCCCAGTGAAGCTACATGCATGGCACGTGAACAATGAAGGCACTCCCAGAACAGGTGGCCCCAGAGACTAGGTGCACAAGGAGGCACCCAGGTGGTCACCCTATGAGAGTTTGCACTCCAGAAAAGGAAACCTTATACGCTAGATTACCCTAAGATTGGGTGATAGCGGCGCAAGGGTATTCCAGTAAACCCTAAATATGGCTAGTAGCGCAGTAAACCCTAATTAGGGCTAACGACGCAGTAAACCCTAGACTATATAAGGGACAGTAAAATACTTCACAAAGGTACGCAGTTTCTAGACCTAAACATATAGAGAGAAACTCAATACACTTGGTGTTCCTTGCCCTACACTGACTTGAGCGTCGGAGTGCAAACGGCCTCTAGGACGCCCCCTTTCTCTTTTGCAGGTGCAGATTGCTTCGAAAGAACCAAGCACGTATCAACATGAGGAAGGAGGCGTGTGAGTGTCGTGAGTCAACCGACAGGCGGGTCAACCGGCAAGAACGAAATCCATGAAGTTTGGTCGAGGACTTTGTTGTTGCTTGTGTGGGTGTGTTCTGGGTAGTTTGAATTTGTAATCCACTCTTTGTTTGAATCTAAATCTGATTTAAATCAAAACCTTTTTGAAAAAGAATATTTTCTAAAGAAGTGGAAAAAAAACCTGTTGTTTTATCATTTCAATCGGTTGTTTGACACTTAGTGGTTTTTTAAAAGGGTTTGAAACTGTTTGACTTAGTTGATTTTGCTGTCAAACCAATTGTTTCGAAAATTCAAGTGATTGTTTTTTGAAAATCCATAATAGAATTCTGTTAACTTTGGTAAACCTGCTTTAAATGTTTTAAAATTGAATTGACTCCTGCTTTAAATGTTTTTAACAAACCTTTGGAGTATATATAGGTTGTTTTATGCTCTTAAGGATAATACAACAATTTAGACAATTCAGATTGAGAAAACATATTTGAGTTTTCAAAGATTTACTTCAAGCTTTTGGGTTTTCACAAGGAATGGAATAGGATTGTTGTGTAATCTTTCATTTTGATATTGATCAGGTGTAATCCTTCTTATTTCTCAATTGTATTTCTGGAATACTTGTGTGCAGAATCAGAGGTTGTTCTGAATTCTGTGGTGTATTTGCCAAGAGAAGTGTGTGTTCTTAAGGGGTTCAAGATCACTTCTTTTGTGTGTGTGGTTTGTTTGTAATCTGTGATTGATTGCACAATGGATACCCAGTGGTTTTTGGGAAATGGATGTAGCTCTTGGGATAAGAGAGAACCAATATAAATCTGTTTATGTGCTTCTTTCTCTCCTTGAACTCTTTTATATCTGTTTTAAGTTATTTTTTAATACTGCTATTAAAAGCAATCGGTTGAATCGCAAAAACAACCGGTTGATTTTCTGAAAATCATCTTAATCAATTTTGTTTTTTGATTTCCTTGATTTCCTTATTTGAGATTCTTCATTAGATTTCGTTACACCTTCCAAGTTTGCGAAAATCATTTATAAACACTTCACCCCCCCCTCTTGTTTAAGACCGTATATTCTAACAAAGGCGATATATTTAACTTAATATCTTTATGATTATTAACTCCTAAAGGGAGGATCTACAAGTACTATAAAAGGGCCTCAAGACCCTGTACAAAAGGGAAAGGTCATTCCGTACACTACTCACTATACTCATAATTATATGGTCTTACTGACTTGATCGTCGGAGTCTTTTCAACAGGTGGAGCTCCCCTCACTATGGATTTCAAGCATATCAAAGTAACAACATAAAAAAAGAAAAGTTGGCCCAGAGTCCACCACCAAGACCCAATCCAGGTCAGCCGATGAAAACATTTGGTGCCCATCGTAACTGATCTCGCTAACTACCCGTGACATAAATGATCATTACTGATGGAAGAAGGCCAAGCTTAGGACCAACGACTAGGACAATTGCAAGGAAGATTTAAGAAGACTAGGACTTTACTACTGATGACAGAGACACCCTACTATACATATTCAAAAATGCCATAACCTAATGTAGTTTCTTTATAGTAGAATTTATTTTTCTTGCAAAAATAGAGTAGGAAAAATAGTTGTAATTTTTCATAATTGTAATTAGGGTCCAATTAGGCTTTTAAAAACCAACCACGATTAAATAAGGGTTTCATTAAGACCCCTAATTTAACCTAGGCTGGTCTTTTAACCAAAAAAGACTCATATGAAGCACACCTTGGTCAAGCTTGCAATATGACTCCAAATAGGTGCCATTTTCAAACCCATTTAATTTGAATTTTCCCACCTATTTTGTGTAAGGAATGGTCGGACCTCAACACTATATAAAGAGTTGCTTGGCTCTCATTTTCATAAGATCAAATATGTGAGTGAATTGCTGCCAAGTTTTCAAGCTTTCTCACTCCCTTGTCTAGACCTCTCTAGAATAGACACCATGATCTTCTTCTTCACCTCTCCAAGTAATATGGCCCAATCAATCACTCCGCCTACTCTTCATGCACCTTTAAGGAAACCATAGCTCCATTGGAGCCATCCTTGTCCATTTCATCCATTAGCTTCCGCCAATCCTCTCAATAAATCAAGAATTCCAATCGATCATTGAAGGCTACACCATCATTTGGTATTATGAGCTTTGGTTCTTCAAGAGATAAGTGTCTTCTCTTCATTTAATTTTTTTGTTTTCTTTATTTTCGTGTTATTAACATAATTTTGAATTTGTCTTGCTGTTTTAATTTGGTTTTATGTTCACAATGATGTTTGGAAAATTCTATTCGATTTATATTTGTGTTCAATTGTTCTTGAACATTCGGTTGCAATTTTATAGGTTTCCATTAAGTAAGTTGTGTTGTTTTTTTTTTATTTTGTTTGAGTTTTCTTGATGTTTCAATTGGTGCAAATTAATTGTAGTTGAGTCATTTTAATTTTTGAATCTATTCAAGTATTGTCTAAGTCATGTTCATCCTACAATGTCATCAATTCCAAGTGATTCTTATTTTTCTTTATTTGGTTGCTTGATTATAATTTGAGTATATACTTGTTAGTTCCATACAAGTTCAATTTCCATTCAATTCCATTATGTTTTTGAAGTTTGCAATGTTGTTTTTAATTCCAGTTTAGGATTTCCCTGTTTTATAGTTTCAATTTGAATCGACAGTGAATTTGAAAAAATTATTACAATTAATTGGCACACCATTTTTGTGAAATTTCAGCGCCAGTATTGAGCTTAAACATTGAATTTTTTGTGGTTAAAATTTCAAATTAAAATTTGAAGTAATCTATCTAGCATAATTTCGGCAAGTTGAGAAAATTTTACACAAAAATAAAAAAATAAAATTGTAGTGCTATTTTGGTTTTTATTCATCCATTCCAGTTCTATTCTCTGGGATTCAATTTGTGTGCTACTTGTGAACCTTAATTTTTTGCTTGTCAATTTCTTAATTACTCCTTCAAGTAATGTCAATTATCAACTCCATTTGCAGTAGTCCTTATTTTTAAATTTGAGTTTTGTTGCTTTGAAATTTGTTTGACCTCTCTTGGTAGAAGTGACCTAATTTGCTTTGGTGAGTTGTGGAGCTGAAAATGTTTTTTGTGCAAGCTACATCACTAAAGAGGTAAAAACAGAATATCTTACGTTGAATATCCTAAAGAGGAAAAGCAAAGGACAACATCAACATCATACCAAAACCATACACAAAAATACTAAAAGGAGCTACAAGTGGTGGAGTGCATATAATAGGCATTTAATTTTCTGCATAAAAAAAATTGTTGGCCTAATTTTCATTGTATTTCTTTGATTTGTAATTTTTTAAACTTTGATTAATTAGTGGATTAAATTCTTTTTTAGTTCAGTGAGTGTGTCTTCAAGGTTCAAAGTGCCAAGAAGCCTCATCTAGGAATTCACCTAGTTTTAAAGCTTTATAGTTAGCAATTTCTTTCAAGTGTTTTATTGCTTTGCATATTTTTTGCATAAAATTTTGTTTTCCATATTTGATTGTGCTCTAAGTAAATTGCTTATAGAAAGGTTTGTGAAAGTGTTCTGGGATAGTATTTGGCAAGGAAAGGCTTGGTACTTAAGAGATCCTAGTGATCCACCTCCCTTTCTTGAGAAATTACCTACTTCACTCCACCTATTTTTCTCTTTGGGAATTACTTCTAGTACATAACTCTAAACTTGTCAACTCATTCTTCAAGTCATAGGGAAAGTGATAGGAAATCTACAAAATCTCTTTTGAAGCAATTGACTAGAGATTTTCAATCACTATCACTAAGACAACTACAACATGAGGCTCAAATTATAGAAGAAAAGAAAGAAAGAGATACCCATCTTGCACTTCTAGAAGAAGAATTGAAAATTGTTAGAGAAAAATATGAATACATTAGAAAATTTAAAAAATCATCACATGCATCTAGTTCTAGGTCGAATGACTCACATGCTGAGGGGAGTCTTAGAATAAATGAATATTATCAACCTCCACCTAGAAGCACTAGAAGAGAAAGCCAATCTAAAGAGACTAAGGTAGACCTACCTTATTTTTATGGGAAGGAAAATGTTGAGACTTACTTAGATTAGGAAATAAAAGTAGAACAAGTTTTTGCTTGCCATCATGTTAGTGACGAAAGGAATGTGCCTTTAGCCACTTTAAGCTTTCACTAGTGCAAAATATGAATTCTATGATGCTGTATAAAGACGGTTCGTAAAGCAAAATCGTTATTAAAGAGGCGGTGACATTTTTGTAGTTTTTTCGCAAAATTTCGGTTTTTTAATGACGATTCCCGCTAGAACCGTCGTTATATATGTGTAGGGTGGTTTTAACGATGGTTCCCACCTGAACCGTCGTTATATCTGTGTGTAAAGTGTTTTTAATGGTGGTTCCTTACCGAACCTGATCTCGCCGCGGACTCGAGCGTGGGGAAAGGGCCTCGTCACTCCTTCATCTAGCCTTCTAACTGTTGCGCGTTCTGCAAGGGAGGCTCCAGGAACCTTCGCCGGAACTCCAAATGATGCCTGCAAAACACACAGACGGCGCCTCTAGCGGCCGTTGTAGCTCCGACGCTCAAGTCAGGCAACGGGAACACCAAAACTCTCTCTCGGATCTATCTGTGTGAGACTCGTGTGTGTCCCTCAGTCCTTTTTGATTCGAAGACCGAGTGTTCTCGGTTTTGTGTTGTGTGTCGTGTGGCAAAGATTGCGCACCTGGTTTAGTGTTCTTCTTCCTCATATAATCTCGTGTCGCCCCCTACTGGCTACCTCTAGGGCCACTTGATTACTCTGCACCGCCGTTATCTACCCCCCAGGCCTACCTTGCGTGCAGGCCTTCCTCACTTGAGTGCAAAGTCTGACAGGGAGGCCGCGTGGGTACCTCTGTACCCCTCGATTTCTGTGCCTATCTGCCCTACCTATTCTCTGGAAACATCTTCACGGTCCACGTGGCATGCATGCAACCTCACTGGGAGACTCTAACCTTGATGGGTTCTTGTCCCAGCAGGATTCTGCACCTAACTGCGTCTTCCCATCTTCATGCATGGTCGTCTCGCGACTAAGGCCACTCCCTGCCTCTGGGCGCTTTACTGATCACTGGTCGCGTTGTTCACATCACCGCGGCCGATGTCACCTCGACATACCGATGACCGAGGTGTCTCTCATCCTGACCGATGGTCGATGTCGCTTCTTTACGTTGTCGTGCTCTGCTTACGGAATCAGGCGTGGTCCTTGGGTAACGTTCTCGCTGGGAGCCTGGGTCCCAGTCTAACACGCGTTGGCAAGGACCCCCGACGACTGATCGCTCTGCATGCACCGATGACTGATCGCTCTGCATGCACCGATGACTGATCGGTGCTTCATCCATTCTCGCGCTCTGCTTCCAGGCGCTCATGTAGGAACTGATCTGCTGGTGGTGGTCACTCGGTAACTGACCACTGATCGCCGTTCTTGAATGATCTCCACCCTAGTTCATCTACTATCTCATGCCACGTGTCACTCTGTGACTGGCCCACGTGGTCATCTGCTGCTGACGTCATCGACTATCGATGACCGACCGGATCAGAACCGTTGTTATAAATGGCTCCTGGAGAGCTTTTTTCCGCATAGGCTCCTCTCACTTTTACTTTCACTCTCACTCTCTCCACTCTCATCCCTTCACCTTCCTCACTCTCAATTATCTTCTCCCTTCACCTTCATTGCACGTCCCTAGGTCTCTATGCTACACCATGCCACACCACCCCCTTATGCTCCGTGCAGCCAACCCTAAGGTTGTGCGTCGTCCCTTCCTCCTTCAACCGTGTGCTACCATCAAAGGAGAATGCTGCTGCCATTTGTTCTGTCTTACCATCGCTCATCCGCGCGACTTTTTCCTGCCAGGTTAGGGTTAGGGTTTTAATACTCCTTACTATTTTTAATAAATTTGTGAATATGCAACATGTTGATTTGTTTTGAGTTCGAAAGGGGATTGGCCCCACCAAAATTCCAAAAATCCACCATATACTATCATTTTTTTTAGGGTTTTTGAGTTTTTAGTTCTCATACTGACACTTATCTGATGATCCGGTCGGTCATCGGTATCCAATGACGTCAGCAGCAGATGACCACGTGGGCCAGTCACAGAGCAACACGTGGCATGAGATAGCAGATGAACAAGGGTGGAGATCGACTCCTACATGAGCGCCTGGAAGCAGAGCGCGAGAGTGATGAAGCACCGATCAGTCATCGGTGTATACAGAATGATCAGTCATCGGTATATACAGAGTGATCAGTCATCGGTGCATGCAGAGTGATCAGTCATCGGTGTATACAGAGTGATCAGTCATCGGTGTATACAGAGTGATCAGTCATCGGTGTATACAGAGTGATCAGTCATCGGTGTATATAGAATGATCAGTCGTCGGGGGTTCCTTGCCAACGCGTGTTAAACTGGGACCCAGGCTCCCAGCGAGAACGTTACCCAAGGACCTCGCCTGATTCCATAAGCAGAGCACGACAACGTGAAGAAGCACCATCGGACATCGTCCAGGATGAGAGATACCTCGGTCGCGCGATGTGAACAACGCGACCAGTGACCAGTAAAGCACTCAGAGGCAGGGAGTGGCCATAGTCGCGAGACGACCATGCATGAAGATGAGAAGGCACAGGCAGGTGCAGAATCCTGCTGGGACGAGAACCCATCAAGGCTAGAGTCTCCCAGTGAGCTTGCACGCATGCCACGTGGACCGTGAAGATGTTCCTAGAGAATAGGTAGGGCAGATAGGCACAGAAGTCGAGGGGTCCAGAGACACCCACGCAGCCTCCCCTGTCAGACTTTGCATTTAAGTGAAGACGGCTGGCGTGCAAGGTAGTCCTGGGGAGTGGAAACGACAGTGCAGAGTAATCAAGTGGCCCTAGAGGTAGCCCGTAGGGGCTACACCGGTTTATATGAGGAAGAAGAACACCAAACGAGGTATGAGTTTTTTACCTCAGAATACACACACAAAAACGGAGAACACTCAGTTTCCGAATCAAAGGGGACTGAGGACACACACACACGGGTCTCACACAGAGAAAGATCCGAGAGAGAGTTTTGGTGTTCTTGTTGCCTGACTTGAGCGTCGGAGCTACCACGGCCGCTAGAGGCGCCGTCTGTGTGTTTTGCAGGCATCGTTCGGAGTCCCGTCGAAGGTTCCTGGAGCCTCCTTGCAGAACGCGCAGCAGCTGGAAAGCTAGACGAAGGAGTGACGAGGCATTTCCCCACGCTCGAGTCCGCGGCGAGATCATTTGGCGCCCACCGTGGGGCACGAAGTAAAACGAAGCCCCCATACACAAGAACGAGAGCAGGAATCGCACAGATGAGTAGAAGAACCAGACAAACGACGCCTCCACCGCCTGCTGGTGAAGGAACTGTGACCATGGCGCAGGTCATGGAGATGATGCGTGCGTTGCAGGATAACGTCGCGGCGTCGAGAGTTCAGCAGGAGAAGATGCATGCAGAGCTGACTGCATCGCATAGCAGGAATGAAGAGTTGAACCGCGTCAACGAGGAGCTGCGTAGGGAGTTGCAGGCGCAGAATGAGTGCATATCCGAGGATAGGACGTCGATGCCGCCGTCGCCCCCTAGAGCATTTCCTATGCCCTTCTCCCCCGAGATCATGAACACGGTGGTGCCCCCCAACCTGGTGGGAGTGAAAGCGTCGTTCACGGGGATGGAAGACCCAGAAGCACATCTGACAACCTTCCACACTCAGATGATGCTGTCTGGAGGTTCAGACGCTGTGTACTGCAAAATGCTTATGAGCACGCTGAGCGGAGTAGCTATGGAGTGGTTCGTGAGCTTGCCGGAGGGCCACATCACCTCCTTCCATCAGTTCTCAAAGCTATTCGCGGAGCAGTACATAGTCAACAGAGCGCCGCCGGTGGTGACTTACGATCTGTTCGACGTGCGCCAGAACCAGGGGGAGTCGCTGAAGGACTTCCTCAACCGCTTTGGTGCGCAGGTGGTGAGATTGCCCAGCAAGGATGAGAACATGTTAGTGCACGCGTTCAAGAAAGGCGTTCTACCTGGTCCTTTCAGTGAATCCCTTATCAGGAGCCACCCCGCCACCTTTGCTGAGATACGGCGACGCGCGGTGGCGCACATTGTGGCAGAGACAGAGGTCTCTGAGAAGAGAGGCAACACTGCGCCGACGAAGCCGCGCGGAGATCAGGGGAAGCAGCAGCAGGTGCGGGTATATGAGGCCAAGGAAGGGAGGAAGGTGCAGGGAAGGCCTCGTCCGTATGCGCCCAGGAAGGACCAGCCCAGGGGGCGTGCAAGGGAGAACAACACACCCCCTAGGTATGATTTCGTGGTAGAGTTGGCAGAGCTGATCGCCATCCCTGCCGTGGCTGCAAGACTCCGAGTACCAGAGAAAACCGACAAGGTACTTGGAGGGAGGAAAGACGAGTGGTGTGAGTTCCATCAGGCTTATTGATCCGGTCCGTCATCAGTAATAGATGACGTCGCCAGCAGTTGACCATGTTGACTGTTCAAGGGGTGTCACGTGGTAGAGGATAGTAAGCCAGTTGGAGAGGCGATCACCCAGAATGGTGATTGGTTGTCAGTGGCTAAGGCGATCACCCAGTGTTAAGAGAGCGCCTGGAAGCAAAGCGCGAGAAGTAGAGAAGCACAGATCGGTAGTCGCCTATCACCGCGTGTAAAGAGTAGTGATCACCTATCGCCATGTGTGAAGATATAAGTGATCGCCTATCGCCATGTGTGTGAAGATATAAGTGATCGCTTATCGCCATGTGTGTGAAGATATAAGTGATCGCCTATCGCCATGTATGCGAAGATATAAGTGGTCGCCTATCGCCTGCAGGTATTCACATCGCCGGGTGTTCACATGATCGCCGGGTGTGAAGATCAGGAGATCAGGTTGTCAGCAAGTCGCCGAAAGGAGCACATCGCCGAGTGTTTGAGAAGACTTGTGTGAGCTGTGATACCCAATGTTAACCAGATCGCCAGGTTAAGGTTGTGCCCAGAGTAGCCTGTGCACTAAGCTACTCCCTGTGTGGATAACTTAGTCGCAGGATCAAGGTGAAAGTAGCGTTTTAGCTGCAGGTACTCCAGATGGTGACACGTGAATGACCAGATGATGTCCACGTGTCAAGAGGAGCAACCGTCAGGAGAGAGAAAGACTCAGGTATATATAGCTAATCCTTAACAGAAAGAAGGGGGATGCACTTTTTGGTGTTTCACTGATACGCGGTCTTGAGCTTTTCTCTGAGTTTTCTTGAATGATCCAATCACTGACTTGAGCGTCGGAGCTACAACGGCCGCAGAGGCGCCATCTTGTTCTTTCAGGTTTCTTGGAGGAGCTTCAGGCGAAGGTCACTGAGGCATTTGGCGTGAAGCTGGTGGAGACGAGGTCAAAGAAGGCGAAGTTCTAGCGCTCGAGTCAAGCGGCCGGATCACTTATGAACACACACTCCGATCCTGCCTGACGTTGGGGCATCAACTCGCTGAGTTGGTGAAGACAGGATTCCTGACCGATTACCTGCGGGAGGCCCAAGGTGATCGCGCTTCGGGGTCTCAGACAGGCGATCAGCAACACGAGGTCCCTATACATGGGGACGTGAGGTGATGGAGGATGCAACGCTGGGGGGGCTCCCAGGCAGCTCAGGAGGAAGCTCCTCATGAATAAGGCGTCGCCAGGGCGGTCATCGCCTATGAAAGGAAGAGTGTAAGAACCTAGAAAATTATATTGGAATAAAAGTGATATATTTTAAATGAATTCTAAGTATATTCTTATTTAAAATATAAAGGAAGGGAAGTATAGCTTAAAAGTCTACGAGATCGCCGAAATTGAAAGAGTAGGCGATCTCCGACTTCTCTGGCACATGATCGCCTGTCGCCTTGATTTCACCTAAACGCCAATCGCCTGTAGTGTACCTAGTCGCCTGTCGCCTAGAGTACACATGATCGCCGAAACTACACTTAGTGTGTAGTCAAGATGTTGGATCAACCATAGTGGGTTCCCAAAAACCACGTGCGTCAAGGTGTGGGTTAAGCCTTAGACACGCGGTGCATGCGAAGCTCTATGCTTGAGTATAGGAGATCGTCCTTAGTGTTGCATGCATGGGCGCACGAGGGCAAGTGCCAATCTACCCTTGGAAATGTGAAGCTACCGACGTCACCGAGTCATGTGGAGATGATACCTTGGACGTAACATAGTGGAATGAAGAACCTTCAGGAAGGCGAGGTGTGTCGTCGGGCATCGCCGGGGCGCGAGGCATGCGGGCATCGCCGGGGCGCGAGGCATGCGGGCATCGCCAGGGCGCGGGGCATGCGGGCATCGCCAAAGAGAGACATCGGTCGTCTTCCAGAGAGAGACATCGGTTGTCCTCCAGGATGAGTCATCGGTGGAGAGTCTTCACGCAAGAGGTCATCGGTGGAAGGTTATCGCGCGATGTCGAGTTGTACGTAGAGAAGGTGGGACCCAGACTCCCAGCATGAGACGCGCAGCACGCGCGACACGTAGACAAAAAGTGTTGGTTGAGAACAGTGACATCAGAATGTTGGCATGCACAAGAGATAACAGTGGTCGTACTGTTCAGAGCAGTGGTTGGCATGCACAAGAGACAACAGTGGTCGTACTGTTCAGTGAAACGTACACTCAGACTTCCCTGCAGAGTGGGTGGTGGCAGCTGCTTTTGTGGACAAGTTGGTTTAAGAGGCAAGAACCCACTTCTGAGAGGAGGAAAAACGTTGCAGTTATCCAAAGAGCGAAAAAGTGAGTTACCTCCCTTCTCCTCCATTTCTCTCCTTCGCGCTGCGATTCGGGCACCTTCACACAAGAGTACGACGAGCGACGGCCACCATTAGAGCACCTGGGAAGTTCTCTGCAAGTCCTTCAAACCAGACGCAAAAACAGAGCCAAGGCATTCTTCAAGCTTCGTTGGATTTAGGAGCTCTTGGTATTTTGCGCAAGTCCAGGTAAGGGAAGCTAGCCTTCATTTTCAATACAAGTCATAGATTAGCTGTTCCTGAAGTGAGGGCGACGTGGTCGCCGGTTTCGTTTTCATCTTCGTGAATGCTCTGTTCTATGTGTTTGGGCGACGTGGTCGCCGGTTTTAAATGCAGATTTCGAAATCCCCTTCTTTTGAATCAGATCGCCGGTTTTGGCGTTGTTTTACGAACTCCCCTGTTTTTGGTGTGGTTTGAGACTGTTTTGAGATTTAAATGTGATATACGAAAATCTGAATCCTTGGCATGAGTTTTATTGTGACTGAAATTGTTCATTAAGTGTTGTATGATGTGTGAAATGTTGTGAATGTGGGATCAAGGCATAGTATTTTCAGGAAAGAAAATACCGTGTAAGATCGTGTGTAATGTGTATTGACTAGGGGCTCGTCGAGAAGGAGACATCCTGACTCTGCTGAGATAATGGAATCACGTAGATGAAGTTATTCAGTGGGTGAGAGTCGAAGGAGGTTCATACGTATGGGCGTCTCGTGTGAAAAAGAACGAGCTCGGCCTGTCATATGAATTTACCCTGTCATACCGGAAGAGTTATGATATTGAGATTGTGGTTATGTGCACAGCTGTGGGAACTTTACAGCAATGTGGTATGACAGGTGCAGATCTCTGAGCCTGAGTTAACGCACGAGTCATCCGGAAGTAGAGTCATGTGTCTATGTATTGTGAGTCAGTGGAAAGTCTGACGTGAGAAATGAGGAGCATTGTATTTTTGATAGACACTTGATGCATTGTGTGACTTGAACGACTCTCGAGGAATCGTGAAATATGTGTTTTGCTTGATAGTCATGTGGGAAGAATGAGAAAGCTGATGGTTTTACGTGGGTGCCTTAAATTGATTTTTATCTTGATTTTTAAGTTCATATTTAAACTCTCCTTAAAATATCTAGCTTACCCTGCGTTTTCGTTTTGTGGGTGTTCTTCTTAAAACTTGCGATGATCGTGTATAATTTGCACGGGAGCAGATGACGTTACAGGAAGTTGAGATCGCCGGTTTGATAGGAGATCGCCTGGCTGATAGGAGATCGCCTGCCTGATAGGAGATTGCCTGCCTGATAGGAGATCGCCCTTTCGTAGGGAGATCGCCTGTTCGTCTATTTTGTCGTATTTTGTTTAAGTGTTGAAAACATTTGACTGGTTATGTATTAAACTCCCTAAGAGGAGCAACTTCATTACTTATATATATATTATCATGTACTCTTCGATATTATTTGTTTACCTTTATTTTCATTATACATGTATGTATGGTTTTATTTTGGCGGGATGTTACAAAGAGGTCCATACAGAGTGGAGCTTATTGGCTGGAGACTCTGCATGGAGCACCTATCCCCAGAACATGGAACGCTACACGCTCAAGTTTCTACTTCAGTTAAGTTGTAAGGTAGATGCGTTCTTGCGCTGCACACACACCCAATGTATGTACTGTAAATAGTTGAACAGATCAGGGGGCACTCTTTTCCCGATGAGGGTTTTTAACGAGGCCACCCAATAAAAAAGATTTCAGTATGTCAAGTGTGCACATGTTTCCCAGTTTCAAGTTCCGCTTGCCCCAAATGCAAGTCCAAGGGATCGGTTGGAGCCTGCTCGCCCCAGGCGCGAGTACGGACCACTGACCTATATTCTCCTCACCCCAGGGGTGAGTGCAGGTGGCCAAAGTTTGGAACTCGGGAGTACTAGTAAGATTGAGAGAGGGAAAGGGGAGATTTCGAGAAACGTCCAAACAGGAACCAGACCTAAAGGTCGATGACCTCGGGGCAAGCAAGAGGGGTCAACAGGAAAAACTCTTCTTCCCCAAAGCAAGACATCATCTTTGCGTTTAATCACTAAGGAGCAGAACGCGATCATTCATCGGTGCACCCAAAGGACGATCAGTCATCGGTGCACCCGAAGCAGAGCACTCGGTCGGTTCATTGTCATCGGGGTCTTGCTAACACGTGTTAAGCTGGGACCCAGGTTCCCAGCGAGAACGTTACGCATGCACCTCGCGTGATTCCAGAAAGAAGGTTGGTCATCGGGGTCTTGCCAACACGGGTTAAGCTGGGACCCAGGCTCCCAGCGAGAATGCTACGCATGCGCCCCACATGATTTCAAACCAGAAGAAGAGGAGTTGCCCACTCAGAGGACGTGCGGTGATACCATGCAGGCAGGGATGCGCCTAGCGAGTGCGCTTAGACAGCCACCCCTGGTGCTCCCCTGGGAGCATGCACCCACTCAGAGAGAAAGTCCTCACCCTCGACTTTGTACAGCGGGGTGCAGGCAGAGAAAGTCCTCTCCCTCGACTTCGTACAGCGAGGCATGGGCCAGATAAAAAAGTCCTCGCCCTCCACTTTATACAGCGGGGTGCAGGCGAGAGAAAGTCCTCTCCCTCGACTTCGTACAGCGAGGCATGGGCTAGATAAAAAAGTCCTCGCCCTCGACTTTATACAGCGGGGTGCAGGCGAGAGAAAGTCCTCTCCCTCGACTTCGTACAGCGAGGCATGGGCCAGATAAAGAAGTCCTCGCCCTCGACTTTATACAGCGGGGTGCAGGCGAGAGAAAGTCCTCTCCCTCGACTTCGTACAGCGAGGCATGGGCCAGATAAAAAAGTCCTCGCCCTCGACTTTATACAGCGGGGTGCAGGCGAGAGAAAGTCCTCTCCCTCGACTTCTTACAGCGAGGCATGGGCCAGATAAAGAAGTCCTCGCCCTCGACTTTATACAGCGGGGTGCAGGCGAGAGAAAGTCCTCTCCCTCGACTTCGTACAGCGAGGCATGGGCCAGATAAAGAAGTCCTCGCCCTCGACTTTATACAGCGGGGTGCAGGCGAGAGAAAGTCCTCTCCCTCGACTTCGTATAGCGAGGCATGGGCCAGAGAAGAAAGTCCTCACCTCGACTTTGTACAGCGGAGTGCAGGCAGAGAAAGTCCTCTTCCTCTGCTTCTTACAGCAAGGTTGAGGCAAGAGATCCAAGTCCTTCTCCTCTGCTTCATACAGCAAGGTTAAGGCAACAGAGAAAGTCCTCTTCCTCTGTTTTTACAGCAAGGCTGAGGCGAGAGGAGAAAGACCTCACTTGACCTCTTACAGCGAGGCTGAGGCAAGAGGGGTCATCAAGAAGCATTCCCCAAAACACAGACATCATCCTTGGCGTTCGGGCCCTCTATGCAACTAGCGCTGGAGTGACACAGAAGTAATGAGAAACCTGAAGCACGGTGACTAATTGGTGGTGCGCTAACATGCTAGTCGGTGGTCGGTAGCAAAGCTCTGAGTAGGAGAGCTTCCCCAAATAAGCTCTTGGGCGATCGGTCGAAGCACTTAGACACCATCAGTTAGAGGCCAAGTTTGAAGGGTCACAGTGAGATCGCGCTGAAGCCTAAGCCAGTTAACAGTTGGCCACAGGCAGAGTGAGTTAAAGATAGAGAGGGAGAAAGGCAGTTGAGAAAAAGAGATTACACAAGAGGAGAAGCCGCAAGAGGAGAAGCTCAAGGGGGAGAAATGAGCTTGTTATCAACCACTGAATGGTGGAGGCTAGGTTGGGTAGAGTCCAAGTCTGGAAGGACGCAGTGAACCTGCTGCCAGCCCATGGAACCCATCTATCAGAGCCTCGACACCAGCAGCCATGGTTTCAGGTACACCGGCTTCGACCTCCTTCTTCTCTTTGGCAACGGAGAGCACTTAGTCTCTTCGCTGAGAACAAGTTCACAGCTCGAGACTGGGGGGCTTGTGATCCGGTCGGTCATCGGTATCCAATGACGTCAGCAGCAGATGACCACGTGGGCCAGTCACAGAGCAACACGTGGCATGAGATAGCAGATGAACAAGGGTGGAGATCGACTCCTACATGAGCGCCTGGAAGCAGAGCGCGAGAGTGATGAAGCACCGATCAGTCATCGGTGTATACAGAATGATCAGTCATCGGTATATACAGAGTGATCAGTCATCGGTGCATGCAGAGTGATCAGTCATCGGTGTATACAGAGTGATCAGTCATCGGTGTATACAGAGTGATCAGTCATCGGTGTATACAGAGTGATCAGTCATCGGTGTATATAGAATGATCAATCGTCGGGGGTTCCTTGCCAACGCGTGTTAAACTGGGACCCAGGCTCCCAGCGAGAACGTTACCCAAGGACCTCGCCTGATTCCATAAGCAGAGCACGACAACGTGAAGAAGCACCATCGGACATCGGCCAGGATGAGAGATACCTCGTTCGCGCGATGTGAACAACGGGACCAGTGACCAATAAAGCACTTAGAGGCAGGGAGTGGCCATAGTCGCGAGACGACCATGCATGAAGATGAGAAGGCACAGGCAGGTGCAGAATCCTGCTGGGACGAGAACCCATCAAGGCTAGAGTCTCCCAGTGAGCTTGCACGCATGCCACGTGGACCGTGAAGATGTTCCTAGAGAATAGGTAGGGCAGATAGGCACAGAAGTCGAGGGGTCCAGAGACACCCACGCAGCCTCCCCTGTCAGACTTTGCATTTAAGTGAAGACGGCTGGCGTGCAAGGTAGTCCTGGGGAGTGGAAACGACAGTGCAGAGTAATCAAGTGGCCCTAGAGGTAGCCCGTAGGGGCTACACCGGTTTATATGAGGAAGAAGAACACCAAACGAGGTATGAGTTTTTTACCTCAGAATACACACACAAAAACGGAGAACACTCAGTTTCCGAATCAAAGGGGACTGAGGACACACACACACGGGTCTCACACAGAGAAAGATCCGAGAGAGAGTTTTGGTGTTCTTGTTGCCTGACTTGAGCGTCGGAGCTACCACGGCCGCTAGAGGCGCCGTCTGTGTGTTTTGCAGGCATCGTTCGGAGTCCTGTCGAAGGTTCCTGGAGCCTCCTTGCAGAACGCGCAGCAGCTGGAAAGCTAGACGAAGGAGTGACGAGGCATTTCCCCACGCTCGAGTCCGCGGCGAGATCATCTGAAAATTTTGAAATTTTGCATGATGATTTATAGTATAAATTAGAGATTTATCAAAGTATTATGATTACATTACATTCACAAATTCATTACTCATACACTGCATAATCCTATGTCTGGGGGTTCTAACATGAAATCTTATAATTTCAGTGTTTATTCTAGATATAAAACCTTGGGTTAGAGGAGAAGTGCAAGTGCAAGTGCAAATGCAAAGAAACTCACTTGGATGCACCTTAAGGTAACCATATATAACACTTTAGAATGACATAAAACTTTTTCTTATAGGTATAAAACTTTTTGTACACATTCATATTTAAATTATGATATTACGTGCATTATTGTTCTAGAAATTTGATATTTTATGCAGGATTAGAGTGAGTCTATAATAATAAAACATTTTTTTAAAAAAAATATATACCTATAACGACGATTCCAACTGGAACCATGATGTGAGTTGATTTTAGATTGATTTATTAGGTGACACTTACTTAGAATTAGGATCAAGAATCTTAAGCAATTTAGGTGAGAAGGTTCATTTCCAAAGGTCAAAGGAAAAAACACAATTATAGGTGATGAATGAATGAATAAGATGCAAATAAGGTGCAGAATTAAAAGGCACAAAAAAAAATTGGAAAATCACACAAGAACAAGGAGGCTTAAGGAAGCATCAATGGAGGTCATGGCCAAACCAAACTCATGAGCATGAGTGTCATATCCTTAAACAACAATTAATTTGAACAAAACAAGCAAGGAAACAAGATAACTGAATAGAATCACAATTAAAGACAATTGAACCGATTAGAAGAATCAAACAAAACAATACAACCGATTGAAATGAAGAACACAACACTTTAACCAAATAGATTGGAGATTATGATGTGAAAATGGAAATGGAAGATGAAAGCAAGAAGAACTTATGTGGTTGAAGCCATTAAAGGTGTTCTTGCCGGTTGACTCTCCTGTCAGTTGACTCTACAACAATCACGCGCCTCCTTTCCACACCTTGGATTATGCTTTGCTGTCTTGGAACAACTTGCACCTGCAAGATAGAAAGGGGCGCCCTAGAGGCTGTTTGCACTCCGACGCTCAAGTCAAAAACTAGGGCAAGCACACCAAGTGTAATCAGTATCTCTGTTGGGTCTAGAAACTGCATACCTTTGCAAAGTATTTCGCTACCCTTTATATAGTCTAGGGTTTCCTCTGTGCCGCTACCCATATTTAGGGTTTACAATAATACCCTTGCACTCCTATCACCCAGGCTTAGGGTAATCTAGCACGTAAGGTTTGCTTAACTGGAGTGCAAACTCTAACCGGGTGGCCACCTAGGTACCCCCTCGTGCACCTAATGATGGCCTTCACATGTTGAGCTCTCCTTGGATGTTGAAGATGGTGCGGAAGCAATGGTTGAAATGAGCAAGACCCTCCTAGGAGTGATGGTGATCTTGAAGGTGCATGAAGTGTATGAAAATGAGAGAGGTTTGGCCAGCTCTCTTTGGTGGTGAAGGAGTGAAGATTAAAACCATAAATCAAGAGATTTAGGCAAGGGAGTAAGTATGGCACAAATTTGGCAGCATAACTTTACTCAAATTAATCTTGTTAATACATGAGGTAGGCCTCCTTATTTATAGATTTAGGAGCCTTGGTGAGCAAGCTTAAAGGGTAGGGATGGAAATACGAAAAGTGGGGGCTGCCTAGGGTATTGACTTGAGTCAAACCACACCATCATCCTAATATTCTAGAAGATAGGTAAAAAATGCAACATTTGATAGTACACCCCTCCTTATTTTGCTAAAGGCACCTATTTGCTAGTGTTCTTGCCGGTTGACTCGCCTGTCAGTTGACTCCACGACACTCACACGCCTCCTTCCTCACGTTGATACGTGCTTGATTCTTGTGAAACAATCTGCACCTGCAAAAGAGAAAGGGGCGCCCTAGAGGTCGTTTGCACTCCGACGCTCAAGTCAATGGTGGGCAAGCAACACCAATTGTATTGAGTCTCTCTGTGTTTAGGTCTAGAAACTGCGTCCCTTTGTGAAGTATTTTACTGTCCCTTATATAGTCTAGGGTTTACTATGCCGCTAGCCCTAATTAGGGTTCACTGCGCTGCTAGCCATATTCAGGGTTTACTGGAATACCCTTGCGCCGCTATCACCCAATCTTAGGGTAATCTAGCACATAAGGTTTCCTTCTCTGGAGTGCAAACTCTAACAGGGTGACCACCTGGATGCCTCCTTGTGCACCTAGTCTCTGGGGCCACCTGTTCTGGGAGTACCCTTGCTGTTCACGTGCCATGCATGTAGCCTTTTCTGGGAAACCCTAGTTTTGATGAGTACTCGACCCCTCAGGACTCTGCACCTAACTGTGCTCTCCCTGCTACCCGCATAGGCTCTTCGTGATTCAGGCCTCTCCCTACCTCTGGGTATTTAACTGGTCATTGGCCCACACTGGGAACCAATCTTAGCTGTTCTGGTTACGCTGTTCATATCACCCAAGACCGATGTCACCTCGTCACACTCTGTTGCCGAGGACTCCTTAACCTACGGAATGACGAAGACACATCAGCCCTTCCTGGTGATCGTCACGCTGATGACTAATCACCCTTCTCTGTGGGTGATGACTAATCACCTTTCTCTGTGGGTGATGACTAATCACCCTTCTCTGTGGGAACATGCTGATGACTAATCACCCTCTCTGTGGGACATGCCGATGACTAATCACCCTCTAATCAATACCACCTGTGGGGTCCATTCCACGTGGCTTTGGCCCATGCTGTGGGACCCAGCTGACGTGGTTCACCCCCTTTACAAACTGTCCTCAGCGTCCGAGGACTGGTCGGTACACAAGCCTCCCAGTCTCAAGTTGTTAACTTGTTTCAGCGAAGAGACTAAGTCATAGGTGAGGACTCGTCGGTACACGGTGAGGACTGGTCGGTACACAAGCCCCCCTAGTCTCAAGCTGTTAACTTGTTTCAGCGAAGAGACTAGGTCATCGGCTCGGGCGACCTACGTGGCTCTGCACGTAAGTACATGAACAGTGCGCTGAAGGGACACTTCACCAACCCCCTTTCATCTGTTAACACGTGGCTGCATCAACGATCTGGGATTCATAACGTTTGCGCTCCCTAGGGCTACGTTAAACCTCTTCAAAACCCCGCGCCACTTCACTGTTCCATCACTTTGCATTCTCACCTTCTGCAAACTCTATCTTCCAGTGCACGCTTTCTTCCTCTCACTAGGCTTTTCAACCTCCTTCGTTCTCGCTCAACCAAAGGTATGATTTTTATGTCTTCTTCCCCCTTCATAACATAATCTCGATCATCCATGTTGCATGTTGTAACTGTTCTGGGCCTGTTTTTGATTTGTGCATTCTAGGGTTTTTGTTCTTTTTTCCTGGGTTCGTTCTACCTTCGAGTCTTTGTCCACCATTGTTTTCTTCTAAGCCTTTTTCTCTTCCTGCCTCTCATTTGTTTAGATTCGAGATGGCCAGAACCAAAACTACTTCCAACCCTCCTCCAACCGTAGTGGTTGATTACAGGGCCCTCTACCCATGGGCTTCCGAGGATCTCCTTGCTGAGACCTTAAAACTCACATCCTGTGAAGATCTTCGAAAACATAGGTGTACCGACCAGTCCTCGGACACCGAGAACAGGTGGTAGAGGGTGCACCACGTCAGCTAAGTCCCACAGCATGGGCCAAAGCCACGTGGAATGGACCCCGCAGGCAACTTGGATTAGAGGGTGATCAGTCATCGGTGTGCCCAATCAGAGTAGGATGATCAGTCATCGGCATTCCCCTTAGAGTAGGTTGATCAGTCATCGGTGTGCCCAATCAGAGTAGGATGATCAGTCATCAGCATTCCCTTCAGAGTAGGTTGATCAGTCATCGGTGTGTCCCTTGAGAGGGTGATCAGTCATCGGCGTGTCCCCTGAGAGAAGGGTGATTAGTCATCAGCATGTTCCCACAAAGAAGGGTGATTAGTGATCAGCATGTTCCCACAGAGAAGGGTGATGGGTCCATCACCCTACAGAGACGGGTGAGTAGTCGTCAGCTCACCAGGGTGGGCGGAGGTGTCATCGTCACTCAGCAGGTCGAGGAGTCCTCGGCGACAGGGTGTGGCGAGGTGACATCGGCCTTGGGTGATTTGAACAGCGTAAACAGAACAGCTGAGATTGGTTCCCAGAGTGGGCCAATAACCAGTTAAATACCCAGAGGTAGGGAGAGGCCTGGGATCACGAAGTGCCTATGCGGGTAGCAGGGAGAGCACAGTTGGGTGTAGAGTCCTGAGGGGACGAGTACTCACCAGAACTAGGGTTTTCCCAGTAAAGCTACATGCATGGCACGTGAACAATGAAGGCACTCCCAGAAAAGGTGGCCCCAGAGACTAGGTGCACAAGGAGACACCCAGGTGGTCACCCTGTTAAAGTTTGCACTCGAGAGAAGGAAACCTTATGTGCTAGATTACCCTAAGATTGGGTGATAGCGGCGCAAGGGTATTCCAGTAAACCCTAAATATGGCTAGCAGCGCAGTAAACCCTAGACTATATAAGGGACAGTAAAATACTTCACAAAGGTACGCAGTTTCTAGACCTAAACACAGAGAGAAACTCAATACACTTGGTGTTCCTTGCCCTACACTGACTTGAGCGTCGGAGTGCAAACGGCCTCTAGGGCGCCCCCCTTTTCTCTTTTGCAGGTGCAGATTGCTTCGAAAAAACCAAGCACATATCAACGTGAGGAAGGAGGCGTGTGAGTGTCGTGAGTCAACTGACAGGCGAGTCAACCGGCCAGAACAATAGGGATGATGAGAATGAAATCAGAGGGCGCGTCTTTGGCAGGGAAACTGAGGCGTACATCTCTGTGCGACCCTGTACAGAAAACGAACCCATTTGCGCTGATGATCGCTGCAACAATGGGGAACCCTTCTTCTTCTTCTATGCCACCATCTTCAAACGAGTCAAAGTCCGCCTTCCTTTCACTGAGTTCGAGAGGGCTTTGCTCACAAAGTTGAATGTGGCACCTGCCCAACTGCACCCCAACAGCTGGGCTTTCATCAGGGTGTTCTCCGTCCTTTGCTATAACTTAGGGTTCACTCCCTCGGTAGATGTATTTCTCTACTTCTTCGAGGCGAAGAGCCCTGGCAAGATGATGGCATTTTCATGTGTTCTTCTTGAATCAAAGTAGAAATAGATGGAGCGGAAGCAATGGATGAGTGAAACAAGACCCTCCTAGGAGTTGTGTTGGTCTTGAAGGTGCATGATGAGTATGGGTTGAGTGGTTCGGCTAGCTCAAGGGAGAAGGTGAAAGGATTGAAGTTTATAGCCTAGATTTCTAGGAGGAGTAAAGCTTGTGCACAAAAATGGCAGCATAACATTACTCAAATAAACTTGAAAATACATGAGGTAGGCCTCCTTATTTATAGATTTAGGAGCCTTGGTGAGCAAGCTTAAAGGGTAGGAATGGAAATACAAAAAGTGGGGGTTGCCTAGGGTATTGACTTTAGTCAAACCACACCATCATCCTAATATTCTAGAAGATAGGTCAAAAATGCAACATTTGATAGTACACCCCTCCCTCTTTTGCTAAAGGCACCTATTTGCTAGCACACCCCTCCTTTTATTGCTAAGGGCACCTTTTTGATAGCACACCCCTAAGTTAGCAAGTTTTGCTTTCTACACTACACTAATCTACTAAGCTACCCCTAATGGGCCTCCAAGTAGCATGTACAAGGTCTTCTCCCTCCCATCCGTGGCTTCTTCTATGTGTGCTTGGATATGTTTAGCCATGGATCTTGTGAGAGGTCCTAGACGGTCTAGCTCCATGGATAGCCTCCCTCCTTCACGTCCTAGACGCTCACTTCTTGGAGCTAGACGCTCCTCTTGGTCTAGACGGTCTTCTTGGTTTGGGCCTTGGCTTCCTTGGTTAGATGTGCTTGGCCCTCCTCCATCATCCCCTCCCCCTTGGAAAGGATTTGTCCTCAAATCCAGCTCGTCATCGTCATTGGTACCTACAAATGGAGAAAGATCAATTACATTAAATGTGTCATGTACTCCATATTCAAGAGGTAGGTCCAATTTATATGCATTGTTGTTGACTCGCTTAAGGACTTGGAAGGGTCCCTCACCTCGGGGACTTAGTTTGGACTTCCTTTGATTTTGGAAATCTTTCTTTTCGAAGATGAAGCCAAACTAAGTCTCCTTCCTCAAAAATTATTTCTCTCTACCCTTTGTTGTTGTGTTTTGTGTACTTCTCATTTTGTTGTTGTATTTGAATTTTAATCTTCTCATGCATTTTCTTGACAAAATCAGCCTTGATTACTCCTTCCTTATGCACAAAATCTTGTGGATTAGGAAGAGGAATTAAATCCATGGGCGTGAGAGGATTAAAACCATATACTACCTCAAAAGGAGAAGCATTAGTAGTCTTGTGAACTACTCTATTGTAAGCAAATTCAATGTGGGGAAGGTACTCATCCCAAGATTTGTGGCTGCCCTTCATGATAGCCCTAAGCATAGTTCCAAGAGATCTATTGACTACTTCGGTTTGCCCATCCGTTTGAGGATGACAAGAAGTTGAAAATTGTAGTCTTGTTCCAAGTTTACCCCAAAGAGTTTTCCAAAAGTGACTTATAAACTTGGGATCTCTATCGGACACTATACTTCTAGGGAGACCATGGAGTCTCACCACTTCTCTAAAGAAGAGTTTAGAAATATTTTGAGCATCATCTACTTTGTGGCATGGAATAAAGTGAGACATTTTGCTAAAACGGTCCACTACCACAAAGATAGAGTCATGGCCTCTTGCAGTCCTAGGAAGTCCTAAAATGAAATCCATGCTAATGTCTTCCCAAGGAGCATTTGCAATCGGCAAAGGGGTGTAGAGTCCATGCGGCATTGTTCTAGACTTTGCTTTTAAACATGAGATACATCTAGAGCAATGGCGTTGGACATCTTTCCTCATGTGTGGCCAACAAATTTTTTCTTTCAAAAGATCTAGAGTCTTATCAACTCCAAAATGGCCCATGAGTCCCCCTTCATGTGATTCTTTGACAAGGAGTTTTCTATGTGTTCCTTGGGGAATGAAAAGTTTTCCTTCTTTAAAAAGATATCCCTCGGACACATAGTAACCTCCTTGCGCTCTATGTAGACATTGGGCATAGATGGATGAAAGTTCTTGATCTTCTTGGTAAAGCTCTCTTATGTGGTCAAATCCAAGAATTTGGGCACCCAATTTTGAAAAGAGTGTGTGGCGTCTTGAAAGAGCATCGGCCACTATATTGGTGCTTCCTTTCTTGTATTTGATTACATAAGGAAATTGTTCAAGAAATTCCATCCATTTTGCATGTCTCTTATTGAGCTTGTGTTGGCCCTTTAAATATTTTAAAGACTCGTGATCACTATGGATAACAAATTCTTTGGACACAAGATAGTGTTCCCAAGTCTTTAGGGCTCTCACAAGAGCATAGAGCTCTTTGTCATAAGTGGGGTAGTTGAGGGTGGCACCATGGAGTTTTTCACTAAAATAAGCAATGGGGTGTCCACCTTGCAACAATACCGCGCCTATGCCTACTCCCGATGCATCACACTCTATCTCAAAAGTTTTGGAAAAATTTGGGAGAGATAGGATGGGTGCATTGGTGAGTTGAGCTTTTAGCCTTTGAAAGGCTTGCTCATGCTTTTCATTCCAACAAAATGCAACATCTTTTTTAACAAGTTCATTCAAAGGAGAAGCTAGGCTAGAAAAATTAGGCACAAACCTTCTATAGAAGCTAGCTAACCCATGAAAACTTCTTACATCACTTACATTTTGTGGAGTTGGCCACTCTTGGATGGCTTTGATTTTCTCGGGATCTACATGTACCCCCGTTTTGTTTACTATAAAGCCTAAAAAGACTACACTATCTACACCAAAGGTACACTTATCCCTATTTGCAAAAAGACTATTTTTCCTAAGAACTAGAAAGACTTCCCTAAGGTGACTTAGATGGTCTTCTAGGGTTTTACTATATACTAAGATATCATCAAAGTAAACTACTACATATTTACCTATACAATCCCTCAAGGTGTGATTCATAAGCCTCATGAATGTGCTTGGAGCGTTAGTGAGTCCAAAGGGCATCACCAACCACTCATATAATCCAAATTTGGTCTTAAAAGCGGTTTTCCACTCATCACCCTCCTTGATTCGAATTTGGTGATATCCACTTTTAAGGTCAATTTTGGAGAATAGAGTTGACCCATGCAATTCATCAAGCATATCATCAAGCCTTGGGATTGGATGCCTATACTTGATGGTGATGTTGTTGATTGCTCTACAATCACAACACATGCGCCATTTTCCATCTTTTTTTAGGCACCAACAAGACAGGTACAGCACAAGGGCTTAGACTCTTTTGAACCCAACCCTTCTCCAACAAGTCTTGAACTTGTGATTCTATCTCCTTTGTTTCCTCGGGGTTGGTTCTATAAGCAGGCCTATTTGGTAGGCTTGCCCCCGGAATGAAGTCAATTTGATGTTCTATCCCCCTAAGAGGAGGAAGCCCATTGGGTCCTTCTTGTGAGAATAGATCGTCAAATTCACTCAAAAGGTTTTCTATTTGAGGAGGTAAAACCGTGAGTTCATTACTTGTGGCAGTGCATGTAAGTGCTCCTTTACAAAAGATAAGGCTTGGTTGTTCAACAAGAAGCAAGTTTTCTAAAACATTTTCAAAAGGCTTTTCTTGTAGACCAACCCTGTGGGAAGGAACACTCTTCTCCCACGCCTTCCTATCCCTAAGGATTTTCTCTTTTTCTAGCACTCTTTTTTTTTTTGTTTTCCTCATCCCTCTTTTGTTTCATTTGTATTTGGTCTTTCACCACTTGAGAATGTGGTAAAGGACTAAGTACAAACTTCTTATATTTATGGGTGAAGGAAATCTCGTTAGTGAGACCATCATGCAAGGTTTTCTTGTCAAATTGCCATGGCCTCCCTAATAAGATATGGCAAGCTTCCATAGGCACTACATCACATAAAACTTTATCTTTGTATTTCCCTATGGAAAACTTGATTTCCACTTGCTTATCTACATGTAGTTCCCCATTTTCATTAAGCCATTGAAGTTTGTAAGGTTTTGGGTGAGGAACCACTTGTAGCTTAAGCTTTTCAACCATCCTAGCACTACAACAATTACAACTAGATCCACTATCCACAATGAGGGAACATATATTTTCTAAAACATTGCATCTTGTATGAAATATGTTCTCCCTTTGTGTTTCAATGGATGTGCTAGGGTGATTGTTGAGGGTTCTCCTAATCATAAGCAATTCTCCCTCTAATGGAGCTACCCTCTCATCCTCTCCCCCTTCCTCTTTCTCACTAAGCTCATCCTCGCCACTAGTGTATTCGTCTACACCTTTAAGAAACAAAGTCCTTTGGTTTGGACATTGTGCTTGCACATGCCCCCTACCATAGCACTTAAAACATTTAACATCTCTAGCTCGGATGGGTGGGGTTGAGGTTTCTTTGGTGAAGGGTTTGGTAGGTTCTTTTGGTTTTTCCTTAGATGTACTACCCTCCCTTTTAAACTCTCTCTTGGGATAAAAGTTAGAATAGGGGCTCACCTTTTGACTTGATGTTTTGCGCAAATTTTGTTGCTCAACTTTAATGCAAAGTTGAACCAAATCATTCAAGTCTTGATAAGGTAAGAGCTCTACTCTATCTCTTATCTCAAGTGATAGGCCACTAAGGAACCTAGATATGGTGGTTTCCTCTTCCTCTCTAATAGAGGCTCTCATCATATAGAGCTCCATCTTTTGCCTATACTCTTCTACACTCATATTCTTTTGTTGGAGTCTTTGGAGCTTGTCCATCAACTCCCTATGGTAGTAAGAAGGTATATGTCGACGTCTTAGGGCTCCCCTAAGGTCATTCCAATATTCTATGGGAGGTTCCCTATGAAGACGTCGGTCTCTTTCTAAAGAGGTCCACCAATACATGGCATTTCCTTGGAAACTAAGGGTGGCTAAGGGTACTTTTCGTTCCTCACTTACCCTATGGCAAGCAAAGAGTTGCTCTACCTTCATCTCCCAATCTAGATATATTTCTACATTTTCCTTTCCATGAAAATGAGGTAGGTCTACTCTAGTTTCCCTTGGCACCTCTTGTTCCCTTTGCCTAGTTCTTCTAGGGGGTGGTTGGTAGTAGTCATTAATTCTAAGGCTTCCCTCCCCTAGAGTTGCAATGCTTTGGGATGCATGAGTATTTGTTTTTTTTTGATTTTTGAGATATTTGGGATTTCTCTTCTTAAGCTCTAGCCAACTCATTAATCTTGTTTTCATTCTCCAATTGCCTAGAAGAGATTAATTGTACCGCTTGGGATACCTCTTTCAAAAGGGTTTTCAAAGATTTTACTTCACATTCTATAGAATTTGGAGAATGAGAAGAAGAAGACATGGCTAGACCTTTGTGTATTTAGGCGTTTTTACTTTGAGAAAGATTAGGGAAGATAAAGAAGGTAGTTTTCCAGGTAAGGGAGGTGAGTCTCAAAGGACTACTTAAGTACCAAGCCTTTTCCTCGCCAAAAACTAGTCTCCAATGCCTTCTCACAAAAATTTCTCTTAGTGAAACACTTAAAACACAAGAAGTTGAGAAATCAAAAAGCAATAAAACTATGTAAGCTAAAAAAAAAAAAAAGATATGCAACAAACTAGTCGGTTTTAGCACAAATTAACTAAACTAATCATGCAAAACGTTTCTACCAAAACAATAGAAAACAAGTTCAAACAAGCAACAAATTACTAAGCAAAAAAATTTACTATGCTATTCGGCCCTAGGTGAGGCTTCTTGGACACTTTGAGCCCTTGAAGACACACTCACCGTCTAAACGTAATTAAAGAGGTAATTAACAATAAACCAAGTTGCAAAGGAAAAGAAGACTCCCTTTGTTGATCCTCTTTTGGGTTAGTGCACTTCCTTGTTGTCTTGAATTTTTTTTTTTGATCTTCTAGGTGTTTGTATTGTTCGTTTCAAGTAACGTTGTTTCGGCTTTAGCTTTGTCTCCTCCTTAAAATGATGGCTTTAATTCTCCAATTTCCAGCACCTATTCACAAGAGCTAAACCTAAACCAAGTCAATTTCCATGCACATATGCACCAAGGAGAATTAAATTCCAGCACCCAAAAGAGAGGTCAAGAAACAAAAGCAAGAAACAAATTTAATTGAATAAAAACAGTACCACCAAAAGGATTTATAATATGACAACTTAGAAAGAGAGTCAAGAAATTAAAGCAAACAATTAAAGGTACTCAAAAAAAAAAGTTGGCACACAAAAGGAATTCCTAAAGAAAAGCACTAGATTAGATGACCAAATAAAAAAAAAAAAACAGCACCACTGAAAATTGTTGTGGGCCAAAAAACGTGTTTGTTCCCCGATTTATGCTGAGCTGTATTTTTAAAATTTGTCTCTGAAATTTATATGCAAGAAAATTCAGGATCTTATCTAAACAATGGCTTTGGAATCACCTAAAACGCATGCACCATTGTTTTTTAATAATTTTTGCAAATTTGGTGTGCAGTTAGGCCAGCTGGAGCGCTCAAGATTTGCACTCTGATTTTGTAAGATTTATCATATTTTTTCTGTTGCCTTTTTTGATCTGATTCTTTTTTTGTCCTTTTTGTAACACTTCAAACTTGCATTTTCCAGAGAATCACAAATTTCCTATGAGTGGAAATAATTTTTGAAACAAAAAAACAGCCAGACAGAGAGAGAAACAGGGGAAATCTGGAAAACTGGAAAAAAAAAAACAGCAAGATACCAAAATTTAACACAAAGGAAAATGTAAGAAGGAAATTGTGTAAGAACTAAGACACAATTATGAACTCAAACTAAAATTAAAAAGGCAGCAAAGGATCAAAATAACAGCAGATTAAGGCAAATTAAAGAGACCCAAAAACAAGAAACAATCAAGCCAAAAATAGGACTACTAAGAATTGATGACAATTATGGATTCACATGACTTGACACAACATTTATAGATTCAGAAAATAAAGACTCAAAGCATAAAATGAAGCAATTATAAGAAAGCAATAAAGACTCAAATTCCTAAAAGAAAACAGCCACTCAATGTGTAAGGAATCCTATCACAATTGCACAAGAAAATGTTCAAGATCAATTGAACACATGTGCTTCGGTTGGATCTTCCATAAGCACACCAAGAACAATTTAAAATGTAAAAAAAAAACAGCAAGACAATTATGGAATTGAAATGACAAGATGAAAATAAAGAAGAACTGAAAATTTAAAAAGACAGGCTACTCATCTTGAAGAACCAAAAGCTCATGATACCAAATGATGGCATTTTCATGTGTTCTTCTTGAATCAAAGTAGAAATAGATGGAGCGGAAGCAATGGATGAGTGAAACAAGACCCTCCTAGGAGTTGTGTTGGTCTTGAAGGTGCATGATGAGTATGGGTTGAGTGGTTCGGCCAGCTCAAGGGAGAAGGTGAAAGGATTGAAGTTTATAGCCTAGATTTCTAGGAGGAGTAAAGCTTGTGCACAAAAATGGCAGCATAACATTACTCAAATAAACTTGAAAATACATGAGGTAGGCCTCCTTATTTATAGATTTAGGAGCCTTGGTGAGCAAGCTTAAAGGGTAGGAATGGAAATACAAAAAGTGGGGGTTGCCTAGGGTATTGACTTTAGTCAAACCACACCATCATCCTAATATTCTAGAAGATAGGTCAAAAATGCAACATTTGATAGTACACCCCTCCCTCTTTTGCTAAAGGCACCTATTTGCTAGCACACCCCTCCTTCTATTGCTAAGGGCACCTTTTTGATAGCACACCCCTAAGTTAGCAAGTTTTGCTTTCTACACTACACTAATCTACTAAGCTACCCCTAATGGGCCTCCAAGTAGCATGTACAAGGTCTTCTCTGTAAGGACCTGGAAAATCTTATTGGAATAAAAGTGATATATTTTAAGTCAATTCTAAGTATGTTTTTATTTAAAATAAAAATGAAGGAAAGTGTAGTTAGAAAGCCATGAGATCGCCTGGAACATGATCGCCAGGGCGAGAAGCATGCGGACATCGCCAGGGCACGGGGCATGCGGGCATCGCCAGGGCACGAGGCATGCGGGCATCGCCAGGGCGCGAGAGGCATGCGGGCATCGCCAGGGCACGAGGCATGCGGGCATCGCCAGGGCACGAGGCATGCGGGCATCACCAGGGCGCGAGAGGCATGCGGGCATCGCCAGGGCACGAGGCATGCGGACATCGCCGGGGCGCGAGGCATGCGGACATCGCCGGGGCGCGAGGCATGCGAACATCGCCATGGCGCGAGGCATGCGGACATCGCCACAGAGAGACATCGGTCGTCTTTCAGAGAGAGACATCGGTCGTCTTCCAAAGAGAGACATCGGTCGTCCTCCAGGATGAGTCATCGGTGGATAGCCTTCGCGCGGAAGGTCATCAGTGGAGAGTCTTCGCGCGAGAGGTCATCGGCGAAAGGTTATCGCGCGATGTCGTGTTTCATGCAGATGAAGTGGGGCCCAGGGCCCAGCATGAACGTCTTGCATGCGCGGCACGTAGTCAGTGGCTCCAGAGAGTTGGTACGGTAGTGCACAGTGTTTGTGTGCGCAAAGTCAACCACGCAACCTTACTGTCAGGTTTGTGCTTGAGTAAAGGAAAACTCACACGCTAGGTATCTCAGAGAGTAGGCTAGGGCGGCTACACAGCAGGCCTACGTCCTTAGCTTCAGAAGGCTCCTCTTAGGGAGTTTTGAAAACGCAGTGGGAGATAAAAGGTGACAGAGTGAGTTCACCTTCATCTTTCTCTTTCTCTCCCTTGCACTGCGACTCAGTATTTCCCAGGCACCTTCAAGCAAAAGCAAGACGAGCGACGACTGCCATAGAGCTTTTGGGAAGGTTCTCTACAAGATTTACCTATTTGAACGCTTAGGCAGAGTTCGGACATCCTTTACGTTCGGCGGTTCAGAGCTTGAAGTGAGATTTCACGCTGATCCAGGTAAGGGAAGCTAGTCTTTTTCCAACGATAACTGGATATAGGATGTTTGTGATGATAGGGCGACGTGGTCGCCGGTTTTACTTCGTTTTCACGGTGTTTGATGTTGAAATGTGAGATGTTTACGATAACAGTTCTGTTTGGATGTTGGGGGCGACGTGGTCGCCGGTTTTAAAAATGTTCTTGTTTAAAAACCCAGTTTTGTTCGTGATCGCCGGTTTCTGGAGGTGATCGCCGGTTTTTCATCTGTTATTGAAATATCCCCCGTTTTATGCTGTTTCAAAAGTGTTTGAGATTTTGGAGGTGGTTTTTCGAAAATCTGAACTTTGGTATGAGTTTTGCTGTGATTGAAATCGTTCATTGAAGTGTTATGTGATGTGTTGAATGTGGTGATTGTGGATCGAGGCATAGTATTTTCAGGAAAGAAAATACCGTGTAAGGTCGTGTAATAGGTGTATTGATCGGTGATCCTATAATGAGACATCCTGACTCTACTGAGGTAATGAAATCACATAGAGGAAGTTACTCAGTTGTGGAGAGTCGATGGAGGTTCATACGTATGGGTGTCTCGTGTGAAACAGAACGAGTTCGGCCTGTTGTATGGATTAACCTTGTCATACCGTGATAATGAGAATATTGAGATGGTGTATGCACATGGCTGTGTGGATTTCACAGCGACCCTGTGTGGATTTCACAGTGGTGTGGTATGACAGGTGCGAATCTCTGGGTCTAATCAACGCACGAGTCTCCGGAAATAGTGGTCAAGTGTCTGGTGTGATGAGTCAGTGGAAAGTCTGACGTGAGAAATGTGAAATTGAATTAATAGACACTTGATTGCTGATGTGAATTGAAATACTCTTGGATTGATTTGTGAATTTGGGGATTTCCTGATAGTCTTGTGGAATATGGAAATGTGATGGCTGATATTGATACGGTTCATGGATGTTGTGGAGTTCTTATGTATGCTCTTGATTCAAAGTTTTCCTAAATATATAGCTTACCCTGTATTTTGTTTCTGTGGATGTCTTTCTTAAAACTGTGATGATCGTGTATCTTTACACGGGAGCAGATGAGGTTGCAGGAAGTGGAATTCCCCTGTGAGTGATCGCCGGAAGGAGATCGCCTATCTCTGATCTGTTAGGCGATCACCCGTTTTTGCTTTCTGATAGGAGATCGCCGGTATGATAGGAGATCGCCTGTCTGATGGGAGATCGCCGTTTCTGTTAGCAGATCGGCTGTTTGTATTATTTGCAGTTTTTATGTTTAAGTTTTGGAAAAGGGCCATTTTGTATCAAACTCCCTGCGAGGAGAAACTCATTTATATATATGTACAATTATGTTTATTTCAATATATTTGTTTTACCGTTATTTCATATTACGAAAATGCAAAAATGCGAAATGTATTTGGCGGGATGTTACATTAATGGTATCAGAGCAGTTCGTCCTTTGGATGACCTGAGGGCTGTGGATCCATTGTGTTTTCTTCTGCTCATGAAAACTTATTTGAGTTTTAAGTGACAACTATTGTGAAAGGTTTTCAAACGTTTTTGTATTGAACTTTTTGTGTGTGCTGTAGTGAATGTATGCCTAACTGAAGGTCTTAGTATTTAGAATGAGAGGGTCTTGATAAGGTGGTGAGGGTGCACACTCATGACCGGATCGGGGTGATTCTCAATCTAAATTCCAGAGGTTGAATGTTTAGCATACTTTGACTTCTGGTGTGATCTATTTCATGTTATTGAGTGTTCTCGTAATTGATTTTGAGTGGCTGTGTGGATTGATGGTTGCACGCCAGTAGCTGTTCTGGTGTTTTGCTTGAAGTTATAAGCTTTATGGTTCTGTAGATGGACTGAAATTCCTAAGGAATTTGAGAAGCTGACCTTGTGAGGTCGAGATGTTATTCCCCTTGAATGAATTGATTTCCTTATCGATTTCATTCTTGTAGTTGTAGGGAATATAGAAGCTAGTGGTTTCGGAATCTGAGAACGAAGAAGATGACTCGTAGACCTCCTACCTCTCCCCAACCTTCTTCTGAAATGGGCCAGATCGCCAGGGCCATTGAGATGATGGCAAGTGCCATCCAGCAACAGAATGCGGCGATGGCTCAAAACCATCAAGATACCATGCACCACTGGGAAGCTACTCGGTCGGCTGATACGAATTCGCCCGTCGGTCAGCCTCAGGAACGGATGGGACTGGCCGAGTTCATGAGGCACAACCCACCCAAGTTCTGTGGGAATGCTACCCCTGATCAAGCAGATCAGTGGGTCAGGGAAATGGAGAAAATCTTTAGGGCGACCTCCTGCCCTGAAGAGAAGAAGTTGTTGTTCGCCACCTATCTGCTATCGGGTGAAGCCGAATTTTGGTGGATGGGAGCTCAGCAAATGATGGAGGCCAGAGAGGAGGTGTTGGACTGGGAGAGCTTTAGGGTGAGGTTCTTGGAGAAATACTTCCCTGACAGCGCAAAGTTTGCGCGGGAAGCGGAGTTCTTAAAGTTGGAGCAGGGGGTGATGTCGGTGAACGCCTATGCTGCTAGATTTGAGTACCTCGCCCGATTCTACACTCAGGCGACCTCCGAAGCTTGGAGGTGCAGGAAGTTTGAGGAAGGGCTGAAGCACGGGCTGAAGAGGACGATAGCCCCGATGTGCATCAGGGAATTTCACGCCTTGGTAGAAAAGGCGAAGATGGTGGAGACCCTGGAAAAGGGTGATCCCCGGGTGATCAGGTCGCACCCAGGGGGTTCTTCCAGCGGGCGGGCTAAGGTGCAGCATTCACAAGGCAGGCCATATGCGAGACCTCCGCTACATCGGGCGGGAACAGGGTCACCCCAGTTTCAACAACAGCAACCATGGAAACCAAAATGTTCCTTCTGTGGTGGACCACACATGCCCAATGTGTGCCCCAAGAAGAGTTCGGAGAGAAGGTGTTTTGTATGCCAAAGGACAGGGCACGTTGCTAGAGAATGCCCTAACCGGAATGGGACGACTCAACCCAGTGGTTCTCAGCAGTTGAGAAATGAAGGCAGCAGACCCCAGGCAACAGGGAGGGTGTTTGCCATGTCAGGAGCAGAGGCGTCCCAATCAGGTAACCTTGTGCAAGGTGTCTGTTTTATATCTGGTAGAAGTGTAGAAGCTTTGTTTGATTCTGGAGCGACACACTCTTTTGTGTCAAGTCGGTGTATAGCCGAGCTGGGCCTCCTAGTGAAGGAGCTGCCTTTTGAACTGTTGGTCTCCACACCTGCATCAGGACAGGTTATGACCTCTACGGTTTGCCCTGAATGTCCAGTAATAGTAGAGGGACGTAGATTCAAAGTGAACTTGATCTGCCTACCTCTTCAGGACCTGGATGTTATCCTGGGAATGGATTGGCTTTCTGCCAATCACGTTCTCATAGATTGCGGTAGGCAGAAAGTGGTGTTGCCCGATCTCCAAGAGCAGGATGTGGTATCTGCTCGGCATGGGCGGTTGGAGATGGAAGAAGGGGCGAGGTGCTTCGTGATGCTAGCTCGGTTGGAAGTGAAGAACGAAGGGGACGTGAGCAGGATACCTGTAGTGAAAGACTTCACGGATGTGTTCCCAGAAGAGGTACCTGGGTTACCTCCTAGGAGAGAAGTGGAATTCTCCATTGATTTGGTCCCTGGAGCTGGACCAGTGTCAATGGCGCCTTACAGGATGGCCCCAGCCGAGTTGGTGGAGTTAAAGAAGCAAGTGGAAGAACTGTTGGAGAAACAGTTTATCAGGCCCAGTGTATCTCCATGGGGAGCCCCAGTACTTCTGGTGAAGAAAAAGGATGGAGGGTCTCGGCTGTGCATAGACTACAGGCAGTTAAACAAGCTGACCATCAAGAACAAGTACCCTCTACCCAGAATTGATGATTTAATGGATCAAGTAAATGGAGCCTCGGTGTTCTCAAAGATTGATCTGAGATCGGGGTACCATCAAATTTTGGTAAAGGCCGACGATGTCCAGAAAACAGCCTTTAGGTCCCGGTATGGGCACTATGAATACGTAGTGATGCCGTTTGGAGTGACCAATGCCCCAGCTCTGTTCATGGATTATATGAATAGGATTTTCCGCCCTTTCTTGGATAAGTTTGTGGTAGTCTTCATAGACGACATACTTGTCTATTCAAAGACCGAGGAAGAACATGAAGGACATCTGAGGTCGGTGTTGGAGGTTCTGAGGGAGAAGCAACTCTATGCCAAGTTCTCTAAGTGTGAGTTCTGGCTGAGGGAAGTCAACTTCTTAGGACATGTGATATCTGCCCAGGGGATCTCGGTAGACCCAGCCAAAGTAGAGACAGTGCTGCAGTGGGAACGTCCCAAGACAGTCACTGAGATAAGGAGCTTTGTGGGTTTGGCGGGTTACTATCGGAGATTTATTGAGGACTTTTCCAAGGTGGTGGCCCCGTTAACACAGCTAACCCGTAAGGACCAACCTTTTGCTTGGACCGACCGATGTGAGCTCAGCTTCAGGGAACTAAAGAAAAGGTTGACGAGTGCTCCAGTGCTGGTGATTCCAGAGGTCGGAAGACCTTTTGACGTCTACTGTGATGCCTCACACCAGGGTCTGGGATGCGTTTTAATGCAAGAGAAGAGGGCGGTCGCCTATGCTTCAAGGCAACTCAAGGTCCATGAGAGGAACTACCCTACACATGATTTGGAATTGGCGGCAGTGGTCTTCGCCTTAAAGATCTGGAGGCACTACTTATATGGAGCTCGGTTCCAGGTGTTCAGCGACCATAAGAGCCTGAAATACCTGTTCGATCAGAAGGAACTGAACATGAGGCAAAGAAGGTGGATGGAGTTCCTAAAGGACTACGATTTTCAACTCATGTATCACCCAGGGAAGGCCAATGTAGTGGCAGATGCTTTGAGTAGAAAATCAATACAAGTCGCCACCATGATGATGAAAGAGCAGAAACTGATCGAGCAGTTCAGAGACTTAAACCTTGGGGTAGAACTTCATGTAAATCACATTAGTTGTAGTAAGCTGACTATAACTAATGACTTCATTGGAGAGATCAAGGATAAGCAGTTGGAGGACCCAAGTCTGAAGCAGACTGTGGAGTCGCTAGGGACCGACCAGGCTAGGGACTTTGTAATGGGCGATGATGGGATCTTGAGATTTAATGGCAGAATTTGCATACCTGCAAATGAAGAGTTGAAGAAGATGATCCTAGAAGAAGGTCATAAGAGTCGCCTTAACCTTCACCCAGGTATGAACAAGATGTACCATGACTTGAAGGGGTCATTTTGGTGGTCGGGCATGAAGAGAGACATCGCCCAGTATGTTGCAACCTGCTTAACGTGTCAGAAGGCAAAAGTAGAGCATCAAAGACCTGGCGGGCTGTTGCAGCAGCTGGATATCCCTGAGTGGAAATGGGACAGCATTGCCATGGACTTTGTCACCCATCTGCCTAGATCGGTGAAGGGTCATGAGGCAATCTGGGTCATAGTAGATCGGCTGACAAAGAGTGCCCACTTCCTCCCAGTGAATATGAAGATGCCCATGGAAAAGTTGGCACAACTGTACATCAAGGACATTGTAAGGTTGCATGGAGTGCCTACCAGCATCATTTCGGATAGGGATCCCAGGTTCACTTCGCGGTTTTGGCGGACTCTACAAGATTGCTTAGGAACCAAGTTGAGGATGAGCTCGGCTTATCATCCTCAAACAGATGGGCAGTCGGAGAGAACGATCCAGTCTTTGGAAGATCTGCTAAGGACGTGTGTCTTGGATCATTTGGGAAGTTGGGATGAGGTGTTACCACTGGTGGAGTTTACGTATAATAACAGTCACCACGCCAGCATTGGGATGGCGCCTTATGAAGCCCTGTACGGGAGGAAATGCAGGACTCCCTTATGTTGGTATCAGGAGGGCGAGGCAGTCTTGGTTGGGCCAGAGTTGATTCAGCAGACGACCGAGAAGGTGAAACAGATACAAGGCAGGATGAGAGCTTCCCAAAGCCGGCAGAAGTCCTATGCAGATCAGAGGAGAAGACCTTTGGAGTTTGCTGCTGGAGACCATGTGTTTTTGAGAGTGACCCCAACCAAGGGCGTAGGACGAGCTATCAGACCAAAGAAGCTGTCTCCTAAGTTTGTTGGACCTTACCAGATCTTGAGGAAAATTGGTCCAGTAGCCTATGAGATCGCCCTACCTCCACATTTAGCAAATCTGCATAATGTCTTCCACGTATCGCAGCTAAGGAAATATCTCGCCGACCCTTGTCACGTGTTGGAGGTGGACGACGTGCAGATCAGGGACGACTTGTCTTTTGAAGCAAGACCAGTCAGGATAGACGATCACCAAAGCAAACAGCTCAGGGGTAAGACCATCCATATGGTTAAGGTGGTGTGGGATGAGAGATCCGGTGATTCGACTTGGGAGTTGGAAGAGAACATGAGAAACGACTATCCACATCTCTTTTCCTTGTAATTCCTTGTAATTCAATTTTCGAGGACGAAAATTTTTGTTGTTAGGGAGATTGTAAGGACCTGGAAAATCTTATTGGAATAAAAGTGATATATTTTAAGTCAATTCTAAGTATGTTTTTATTTAAAATAAAAATGAAGGAAAGTGTAGTTAGAAAGCCATGAGATCGCCTGGAACATGATCGCCAGGGCGAGAAGCATGCGGACATCGCCAGGGCACGGGGCATGCGGGCATCGCCAGGGCACGAGGCATGCGGGCATCGCCAGGGCGCGAGAGGCATGCGGGCATCGCCAGGGCACGAGGCATGCGGGCATCGCCAGGGCACGAGGCATGCGGGCATCACCAGGGCGCGAGAGGCATGCGGGCATCGCCAGGGCACGAGGCATGCGGACATCGCCGGGGCGCGAGGCATGCGGACATCGCCGGGGCGCGAGGCATGCGAACATCGCCATGGCGCGAGGCATGCGGACATCGCCACAGAGAGACATCGGTCGTCTTTCAGAGAGAGACATCGGTCGTCTTCCAAAGAGAGACATCGGTCGTCCTCCAGGATGAGTCATCGGTGGATAGCCTTCGCGCGGAAGGTCATCAGTGGAGAGTCTTCGCGCGAGAGGTCATCGGCGAAAGGTTATCGCGCGATGTCGTGTTTCATGCAGATGAAGTGGGGCCCAGGGCCCAGCATGAACGTCTTGCATGCGCGGCACGTAGTCAGTGGCTCCAGAGAGTTGGTACGGTAGTGCACAGTGTTTGTGTGCGCAAAGTCAACCACGCAACCTTACTGTCAGGTTTGTGCTTGAGTAAAGGAAAACTCACACGCTAGGTATCTCAGAGAGTAGGCTAGGGCGGCTACACAGCAGGCCTACGTCCTTAGCTTCAGAAGGCTCCTCTTAGGGAGTTTTGAAAACGCAGTGGGAGATAAAAGGTGACAGAGTGAGTTCACCTTCATCTTTCTCTTTCTCTCCCTTGCACTGCGACTCAGTATTTCCCAGGCACCTTCAAGCAAAAGCAAGACGAGCGACGACTGCCATAGAGCTTTTGGGAAGGTTCTCTACAAGATTTACCTATTTGAACGCTTAGGCAGAGTTCGGACATCCTTTACGTTCGGCGGTTCAGAGCTTGAAGTGAGATTTCACGCTGATCCAGGTAAGGGAAGCTAGTCTTTTTCCAACGATAACTGGATATAGGATGTTTGTGATGATAGGGCGACGTGGTCGCCGGTTTTACTTCGTTTTCACGGTGTTTGATGTTGAAATGTGAGATGTTTACGATAACAGTTCTGTTTGGATGTTGGGGGCGACGTGGTCGCCGGTTTTAAAAATGTTCTTGTTTAAAAACCCAGTTTTGTTCGTGATCGCCGGTTTCTGGAGGTGATCGCCGGTTTTTCATCTGTTATTGAAATATCCCCCGTTTTATGCTGTTTCAAAAGTGTTTGAGATTTTGGAGGTGGTTTTTCGAAAATCTGAACTTTGGTATGAGTTTTGCTGTGATTGAAATCGTTCATTGAAGTGTTATGTGATGTGTTGAATGTGGTGATTGTGGATCGAGGCATAGTATTTTCAGGAAAGAAAATACCGTGTAAGGTCGTGTAATAGGTGTATTGATCGGTGATCCTATAATGAGACATCCTGACTCTACTGAGGTAATGAAATCACATAGAGGAAGTTACTCAGTTGTGGAGAGTCGATGGAGGTTCATACGTATGGGTGTCTCGTGTGAAACAGAACGAGTTCGGCCTGTTGTATGGATTAACCTTGTCATACCGTGATAATGAGAATATTGAGATGGTGTATGCACATGGCTGTGTGGATTTCACAGCGACCCTGTGTGGATTTCACAGTGGTGTGGTATGACAGGTGCGAATCTCTGGGTCTAATCAACGCACGAGTCTCCGGAAATAGTGGTCAAGTGTCTGGTGTGATGAGTCAGTGGAAAGTCTGACGTGAGAAATGTGAAATTGAATTAATAGACACTTGATTGCTGATGTGAATTGAAATACTCTTGGATTGATTTGTGAATTTGGGGATTTCCTGATAGTCTTGTGGAATATGGAAATGTGATGGCTGATATTGATACGGTTCATGGATGTTGTGGAGTTCTTATGTATGCTCTTGATTCAAAGTTTTCCTAAATATATAGCTTACCCTGTATTTTGTTTCTGTGGATGTCTTTCTTAAAACTGTGATGATCGTGTATCTTTACACGGGAGCAGATGAGGTTGCAGGAAGTGGAATTCCCCTGTGAGTGATCGCCGGAAGGAGATCGCCTATCTCTGATCTGTTAGGCGATCACCCGTTTTTGCTTTCTGATAGGAGATCGCCGGTATGATAGGAGATCGCCTGTCTGATGGGAGATCGCCGTTTCTGTTAGCAGATCGGCTGTTTGTATTATTTGCAGTTTTTATGTTTAAGTTTTGGAAAAGGGCCATTTTGTATCAAACTCCCTGCGAGGAGAAACTCATTTATATATATGTACAATTATGTTTATTTCAATATATTTGTTTTACCGTTATTTCATATTACGAAAATGCAAAAATGCGAAATGTATTTGGCGGGATGTTACATTCTCCCTCCCATCCGTGGCTTCTTCTATGTGTGCTTGGATATGTTTAGCCATGGATCTTGTGAGAGGTCCTAGACAGTCTAGCTCCATGGATAGCCTCCCTCCTTCACGTCCTAGACGCTCACTTCTTGGAGCTAGACGCTCCTCTTGGTCTAGACGGTCTTCTTGGTTTGGGCCTTGGCTTCCTTGGTTAGATGTGCTTGGCCCTTCTCCATCACAAGAGGCTTTGGGTGAGCTTGAATGGAGTGGCAGGGAGAGTCCTACTCACCCTCTTCTCACAGTCGTACAAGAACTTCAAGGGGAGGTTCTTCCGAGTCTGCTGCAGGTCCTACGACTCCACCATGCTCGATGGGTTCCCATTATATTGGGTGGAGAAGTTGAAGTTCAAGAAACCCCGCAGACTCGAAGAGCTGACGGCTTCTGACCAAGAGCTATGCCAAACTATCTCCAGCTGGGGCGTGGTGTTTGACACCACCCAGCTGATTAGGCATGAATACGACGCTGAGACCCTCAGCGTATACATCGGTACATTAACTTCGTCTTGCATTTAACTGTTTACATACTTCATGCTTTGTCTTTCTCACCCTTTCTTATTGTCTACTGCAGGCATGGTGCTCAGCACTGATAAGAAGAAGAGGGTGGCAAATGTGCTGAATCGCCGTAATGCTAGCGGCTCGGCCCCTGGTGGCCCTTCATCACCCGCGGGTGCTGCCCTGGGACCAATTGCTGAAAAATCCAAAAGGGCAGCCCCGGTAGAGATTTCCGAGGATGAGGACACTTGCTCTGGCCTCGTCTTCAAGAGGAAAAGGGTAGAGGTTGCTGCAGAAGTCTCCTCAGCAACAGAAGGGCACCCTCCATCCTTCAGGGAGCACCCTCCCAGCGCTTCGTCTCCCCCCGAGCCAATCTTGACGCTTGAGGGAGGTGGGGAGAGTGCTCCTTCCATTAGCCACATGCCTTCTGCCCCAGAGTTGCCCCCTATATTCCAGAGGTCTCTTGCGGAAATGCCTGGCCAGGCTACTTTGGAGGCCATGGACAGGAACTCCCTCGAGCACCTTCTCAGCCATGGTCTCGGGGAGTTCCTCACTGCTTCAAACTTCTTACTGGTCAAGGGCAGCGCTGAGGCTGAGCTGCTCGAGAAGACTGCCAGATTGGAGAAAGAGCTGGGGCAGAAGGATCTCCAACTCCGCCAAGCAGCTAAGCGCGAGACTGCCCTTAATCAAGAACTGGGTAGTCTCCGCCAATATGAGAAGGAGACCAAGAAGCTCCTCTTCTCCAAGGGGCAGGAGGCCCTCCAGCTTGAAGCCAAGATTCTCCCCCTCCGCAACAAGATCATCGAACTGGAAGAGCAAGCGGAGGGGGCTCAAGCCAAAATGACCAAGCTGGAGGAAAGAGCTACCAACCGAGAAGTTCAGCTGGACAAGGTTGAGGAGGAACTTGCCCAACAAATCGAATTGTTGAAGAAGACCGAGACCGAGCTCACTGAAGACGCCGCCGACGCCTATGGGGAAGGTTTTGGTGATGCCCTCGCTCAGGTTGCCTGCGTGCATCCTGAGATGGACCTCTCACCATACTCTGCAACCATGAAGGTAGTCGACAGGGAAATAGTGCCTAGATAGGTCTTCTGAGCAATTGTAACTAATGGCTGAACATCTTGTAATCACCCTCCTTCATAATGTAATTACTTTATTTGTTTCCAATCTTCTTCGCTTTACATAGCACCTTGCTTGCCTTTGTATTCCTGCTACTGTTTATTTGTTTGACATGCTTCATGTTTTGTGGAACTCACGACTTAGCATTCAGACCACAAATAACGCACCTGCCAAAATGAACTTTAGGTAGCACGATTTTCTGCTGATTTCACTAGTGAACCCTTCCTTCAAGTTGGGAGTTCTGACTCGGAGGGGAGGTGTTCCTTGCGAACCTTCCTTCCTACTCACGAGACTTCTAACCCCAACTGATGGGCTCTGACCGACCTCTCATCGCTCATAGGCGAGGGAGGGTTAAGCTGAGCGAACCCTTCTTTCACGTTGGAAGTTCTCACTCGAAGGGGAGGTGTTCTCTACGAACCTACCTCTTCGCTTACGAGACCTCTAACTCCAAGTGACAGGTTCTAACTGACCTCACATCGCTCACAGGCGAGGAGGATTTCACTGGGCGAACCCTTCTTTCACATTGGAAGTTCTCACTCGAAGGGGAGGTGTTCTCTACGAACCTACCTCTCCGCTTACGAGACCTCTAACTCCAAGTGACAGGTTCTAACTGACCTCACATCGCTCACAGGCGAGGAGGATTTCACTGGGCGAACCCTTCTTTCACATTGGAAGTTCTCACTCGAAGGGGAGGTGTTCTCTACGAACCTACCTCTCCGCTTATGAGACCTCTAAGTCCAAGTGATAGGTTCTAACTGACCTCACATCGCTCACAGGCGAGGAGGATTTCACTGGGCGAACCCTTCTTTCACATTGGAAGTTCTCACTCGAAGGGGAGGTGTTCTCTACGAACCTACCTCTCCGCTTACAAGACCTCTAACTCCAAGTGACAGGTTCTAACTGCATTGTACAAACACATAAAAATATATATCTTTAACTGAAAATTTTATTGGGTGACCTCATTAAAAACCCTTAAAAAGGGAAAAAAGAGTGTCCCCTGCATTGTGTAGTGTACAACATTACATGGCTTTATCTGAAATAAAACTTCAGGTGAGTCGCATTCCATGTTCGAGGAATCGGACCACCTTCTAAAGTTTCAAGCCTATACGCTCCATTCCCTAGGGCCTCTGTCACTCTGAAAGGACCAGTCCACTTAGGGGATAGCTTGTTCTCTATCTGGTATGGAGACGCCTTGCGCATGACGAGATCAGCCACCTGGAACTGCCGAGCTCTCAACTTAGAACTGTGTTTGAGCTCGACTCTCCTCTTCAGCGCCTCGGCCTTGATTCCTGCCTCTTCCCTAACTTCATCCAAGAGATTGAGATTCACCTTCCTTTCTTCATTGGACTCTTCAGCCACGAAGTTCTGGAAACGTGGCGAGTTCTCCTGGATCTCCACAGGGATCATGGCATCTGAACCATACACCAAACTAAAGGGAGTCTCCTTGGTAGTGGACTGGGGAGTAGTATGGTAGCGCCTGCAATTCCCTACGCAGCAGCTCTTCATTCATACGCTTCAACTCTTCGTTTCTTCTCTGCGATGCAGTCAGCTCTGCACGCATCCTCTCTTGCTCAACTCTCGATTCCACGATGCTATCTTGCAGCGCGCGCATCATCTCCACTACCTGCGCCATGGTAACAACTCCTTCTTCAGCAGATGGCGCAGGTGAGGTTCGTCTGTTTCTTCTACTCATCTCCTTTGCACTTCGACGTAACTTCACTTCGACGAAATGATCAAGAAGCTCCAAGAAACTTCAAGAAACCTCAAGAAACTTCAAGAACTGCGACGTGGATGGGAACAAAATTCACACGGCCCCACGGTGGGCGCCAATGATCCTGCCGCTTGACTCGAACGTGGAGGATTGCCTCGTCACTCCTTCGTCTAGCCCTCTGTTCTGCAGGAACGCTCCAAGAACCACCACCGGAACTCCAAACACTGCCTGCAAAACACATAGACGGCGCCTCTGGCGGCCGTTGTAGCTCCGACGCTCAAGTAAGGCAACAGGGGAAGTCCTCCTTGCCCTTGAGCAAGTGCAGGCGAGAACAGAGAAAGTCCTCCTTGCCTTTGAGCAAGTGCAGGCAACAGAGGAAGACCTCCTTGCCTTTGAGCAAGTGCAGGCAACAGAGGAAGACCTCCTTGCCTTTGAGCAAGTGCAGGCACCAGAGGAAGACCTCCTTGCCTTTGAGCAAGTGTAGGCAACAGAGGAAGTCCTCCTTGCCTTTGAGCAAGTGCAGGCAACAGAGGAAGTCCTCCTTGCCTTTGAGCAAGTGCAGGCAACAGAGGAAGTCCTCCTTGCCTTTGAGCAAGTGCAGGCAACAGAGGAAGTCCGCCTTGCCCTTGAGCAAGTGCAGGCGAGAACAGAGGAAGTCCTCCTTGCCTTTGAGCAAGGGTAGGCAACAGAGGAAGACCTCCTTGCCTTTGAGCAAGTGCAGGCAACAAAGGAAGACCTCCTTGCCTTTGAGCAAGTGCAGGCAACAGAGGAAGTCCTCCTTGCCTTTGAGCAAGTGCAGGCGAGAAAGAGGAAGTCCTCCTTGCCTTTGAGCAAGTGCAGGCGACAGAGGAAGACCTCCTTGCCTTTAAGCAAGTGTAGGCGAGAGAGAAGAAAGTCCACCCTCGACTTTGTACAGCGAGGTGCAGGCGAGAGAAAGTCCTCTTCCTCTGCTTTTTACAGCGAGGTTGAGGCAACAAGAAAAGTCCTTTCCCTTCGCTTCTTACAGCAAGGTTGAGGCTACAGAGAAAAGTCCTCACCCCGACTCTGTACAGCGAGGCTGAGGCATGAGGAAAAGTCCTCTTCCTCTGCTTTTTACAGCAAGGTTGAGGCGAGAGGGAAGTCCTCTTCCTCTGCTTTTACAGCAAGGTTGAGGCGAGAGAGAAGTCCTCTTCCTCTACTTCTTACAGTAAGGTTGAGGCAAGAGAAGCAAGTCCCTTCCCTCTGCTTTTTACAGCGAGGCTGAGGTGATAGAAGCAAGACCTCACCCACGACTTCTTACAGCGAGGTTGAGGCAAGAGGGGTCACCTAGAAGCACTTCTCTTCCCCAAAACACAGTTGTCATAGTTGGTGTTCAGGCCCTCTATGCACTCAGCGCTGGTGTGGCAGAGAAGTGTAGCGAAGCTAGAAGCGCGATGACTGATCGGTGGTGCACTAACATGCTAGTCGGTGGTCGGTGGTAGAAGCAAGTTCTGCTGCGTGAAGCCGAAGCGTTTAGGCCCCGTTAAGTCAGTCATCGAGCACGAAGTTATGTTGAAGGCAATGCTAAGGTAACAGTTAGCCGCGATCAAGTCAGAAGCCAAGTTTGAGGGGTTGCAGTGGGATCGCGCTAAAGCCTAAGCTAGTTAACAGTTAATCACATGCAGAGAGTTAAAGAGGAGAAACGCAGCGAACCCTAGCGCGGTTGAGAAGAAGAAAACAGAAAAGGTGAATCTCTAGATGATCCAGAGGAATGCGCACGCCTCTGTTGAATGAAGGAAATGGTAGCGACACTCAGTGGGGGCCATTAATGGGTCCATGTGTCGAGAGATAAAGTATGGAAGCCATAGCACCAAGGAGCAGATACGTAAGCAGCACGTGGTGTGGCCCCACTTGCCACGTGGATCGAGGGCGCGACCACTTAGTCTCTTCACTGAGAACAAGTTCACAGCTCGAGACTGGGGGGCTTGTGATCCGGTCGGTCATCAGTAGTTGATGACATCAGCAGCCGTTGACTACGTGGACCATGCACAGGGTGGCACGTGGTAGAAAGAGCAAGTGAATCAGGAAGGAGATCACCTAGAACAGTGATCGGTAGTCAGATAACAAGTGGCCACCACTCTCAGTTCAGAGCATAGATAAGCGCCTGGAGGCACCGCACGGACGTCGGTGGATAGTCATGAGGCACCGCACGGATGTCAGTGGATAGTCATGAGGCACCACACGGACGTCGGTGGATAGTCATGAGGCACCGCCCGGTGGTAAGTGCATGCAGAGGGCGGTCGGTCATCGGTGTTCTTGCCAACGCGTGCTAAGCTGGGACCAAGGTTCCCAGCGAGAGCGTTACACAAGAAGTACAGATCAGTAATCGCCTTTCGCCTTGAGGATGAGTAATCGCCTATCGCCTTGAGGATGAGTGATCGCCTATCGCCTTGAGGATGAGTAATCGCTCATCGCCGATATGGATCAGTACTCGCCTAGATTACACATGATCGCCGTGTGTGAAGGTTAGGAGATCAGATGGTCAGCAAGTCGCCGAAAGAGCACATCGCCGGGTGTTTGAGAAGACTTGGCAAGCACTTGTTGTATGGTCTAAGTATAGAGGATAAGTGGCATATCTGTCACCATGTGTAGTGTGAGCTGCGATGCCCAGTGTTAACCAGCTCGCCATGTTAAGGTTGTGCCCAGAGTAGCCTTTGTACTAAGCTACTCCCTGTGTGGATAACTTAGTCGCAGGGGCACAGTGGAAGTAACGTTTCAGCTGCAGATACTCCAGATGGTGACACGTGTATGACCAGATGTTATCCACGTGTCAAGAGGAATAACCGTCAGGAGAGAGAAAGACTCATGTATATATACGAAACTCTTAACGAAATTAAGGGGAGTTTTACAGATTCTTACAGCTTACACATTTTAGAGTTTACAGTTACACATGGGTCTCACAGAGAGATTCAGTGATAGTTTTGGTGTTCCTGTTGCCTGACTTGAGCGTCGGAGCTACAACGACCGCCAGAGGCGCCGTCTGTGTGTTTTGCAGGCAGCGTTTGGAGTTCCGGTGGTGGTTCTTGGAGCGTTCCTGCAGAATAGAGGGCTAGACGAAGGAGTGACGAGGCAATCCTCCACGTTCGAGTCAAGCGGCAGGATCAGGTGACCTCATTAAAAACCCTTAAAAAGGGAAAAAAGAGTGTCCCCTGCATTGTGTAGTGTACAACATTACATGGCTTTATCTGAAATAAAACTTCAGGTGAGTCGCATTCCATGTTCGAGGAATCGGACCACCTTCTAAAGTTTCAAGCCTATACGCTCCATTCCCTAGGGCCTCTGTCCCTCTGAAAGGACAAGTCCACTTAGGGGATAGCTTGTTCTCTATCTGGTATGGAGACGCCTTGCGCATGACGAGATCAGCCACCTGGAACTGCCGAGCTCTCAACTTAGAACTGTGTTTGAGCTCGACTCTCCTCTTCAGCGCCTCGGCCTTGATTCCTGCCTCTTCCCTAACTTCATCCAAGAGATCGAGATTCACCTTCCTTTCTTCATTGGACTATTCAGCCACGAAGTTCTGGAAACGTGGCGAGTTCTCCTGGATCTCCACAGGGATCATGGCATCTGAACCATACACCAAACTAAAGGGAGTCTCCTTGGTAGTGGACTGGGGAGTAGTATGGTAAGCCCATACTATTCTGGGAACCTCCTCAGCCCACCTTCCCTTTGCTTTGTCCAATCTTCTCTTCAGTCCTCTGAGCAGGACTCGGTTGGCCGACTCGACCTGCCCATTGGTCTGTGGGTGCTCGACTGACGCAAACACCTGCTTGATCCCCAACTCTGTACATAGCTTCCCCAATTGTTGGCTTGCGAACTGCGTGCCATTGTCAGACACCAAAGCGGCATACTATATTCTTCCACACGAAGTGTTAGATCTTCTGTGCTGTGATTTGTGCTACTGGCTCAGCCTCGATCCACTTCGTGAAATATTCTATGGCGACCACGAGGTACTTCATCTGTCGTATTGCCAAAGGGAAAGGCCCCAAGATGTCAATTCCTCATGTGTGAAATGGCCAAGGGCTGTATATTGACCTGAGTTCCTCTGGTGGCGCCTTAGGCCAATCAGCATGTAACTGGCATTGTTTGCACTGCTGCGCATACCTCGTGCAATCTTCCCTCATTGTCGGCTAGTAGTATCCTGCTCGAATGGCCTTAGAGGCCAAAGCTCAACCTCTGATGTGACTACCACAGATGCCTTCATGGAGCTCTGGCATTATTCTCACACACTGCTCGCCATGCACGCAGACTAGGATGGGGTGGGTAAACCCATGTCTGTACAACTCGCCTTCAATGAGCGTGTACTTGGCCGAGTTCTACTTTATCCTCCTTGCTTCCGTCGGCTCTACTAGGAGCATCCCATCAGCTATGTAACGCTTATAGGGCGTCATCCATGTCTCTCTACTCTGTAGCAGGCAAACTTGCGATGACCCTTCCTACATTAGCATGCATGCGTTGACCCGTGGTTTCTTCAGAGTTTCTTGGGTCAACGAGCGATGACTCCTCTTCTCACCGTCTGACTGGCTGATCTGATGGACTCCCACCAAGTTGTCAGCTGTGTAAGTACGAGGCGCCCTCAGGGTTTCCTGGATGACTGTCCTCTGTCTGCCCCCCTTGCCTGAGCTGGCGAGTTTGGCCAACAAGTCAGCTCTGGCATTCTGCTCCCTGGGCACATTCACTAGTTCAATGTTTCAAACGAACTCTTCAATCGTTGGACATACTCTAAGTAGGAGGCCATCTGAGGGTCTTTGGCTTGGTACTCTCCTGCCACTTGACCAGTGACCAACAATGAGTCACTCTTCGCCATAAGGCTCTGCGCTCCCATCTCCTTAGCCAACAACATCCCAGCAATCAAAGCCTCATACTCCGCCTGGTTATTGCTGGCTTTGAAGGCGAACTGCAGGGCCTGCTCTATCAACAACCCCTTGGGTCCTTCAAGGATCACCCCCGCTCCGCTACCTTGCTGATTCGAGGACCCGTCTACTGACAATACCTACTTGAAACTGGGTTCTTCCTGCTGGGCCTTGGTCGAGGACATCTTGGCCACAAAGTCAGCGTAGACCTGTCCTTTGATCGGGCCCCTGGTTTCATACTGGATGTCGAATTCTGACAACTCGACTGCCCAACGCACCATTCTCCCCGCCACATCTGGCTTCTGCAGCACCATGCATATTGGTAGATCTGTCATCACCACCACTGTCGAACTTTGAAAATAGTTACGAAGTCTCCTGGCCGAGAACACCACTGCTAAGGCTGCCTTTTCTATGGCCTGGTATCTCGCCTCTGGCCCCTGCAAAACTTTGCTGACAAAATAAATGGGCTTCTGGCTTTGTTCCTGCTCCTGAACCAAGACAGAACTCACCGCCCTTTCTGTGACTGCAAAGTATAGCCACAGGGGTGTGCCAAGCTGAGGCTTGCACAAGACTGGCGGGCTGGCTAGATACTCTTTGAGCTTGAGGAAAGCCTGCTCACATTCTATAGTCCAGGCAAATCTACTATTCCTTCTTAAGCATTGGAAATAAGGGTGGCCCTTGTCTCCCCCAGCTGACATGAACCTGGAGAGGGCAGCCATCCGACCTGTCAACTGTTGCACTTCTTTGACCGATGTCGGGCTCCTCGTGGCTATGATTGCTGCACACTTGTCTGGGTTGGCCTCAATCCCTCTTTCCGTAAGTAGGAAACCAAGGAACTTGCCTGCTTCTACCCCAAAGACACACTTCTCTGGATTCAACTTCAGCCTGTACTTTGCTATCGTATTAAATAGCTCCTCCAAGTCGTCGACGTACTGATCTCGTGCCTGGGACGTCACCGCCATGTCATCTACATAGGCTTGCACATTGCGTCCCAGCATGGGCGCAAGGACTTTGTCCATCAACCTCTGATAGGTGGCACCCGCGTTCTTCAGGCCAAATGGCATGACTGTGTAGCAGTAGCAAGACAGCTCTGTCACGAACGCAGTCTTGTTCTCGTCCATCGGGTGCATCTTGATCTGATTATACCCAGAGAAGGCGTCCAAGAAGCTGAGTAACTTGCACCCCGAGGCACTGTCTACTAACGCATCTATGTTGCGCAGAGGGTAGGAGTCGTTCGGACAGGCCTTGTTGAGATCTGTGAAGTCTACACACATCCTCCACTTCCCATTGGCCTTCTTTACTAGAACGACATTCGCAAGCCACTCAGGATACTGAATTTCCCGTATGTGGCCTGCTTTGAGCAATTTTTGCGTCTCCTCCCTGACGACCTATCTTCGTTCATCATTGAACTTCCTTCTCCTCTGGTGGACTGGTCTGACTTGGGGATTCAGTGCCAGGCGATGACATAGGAAGTCAGGGTCAATACCTGGCATGTCTGAGGGGGACCAAGAAAAAGCGTCCAAGTGCCTTTCTATGACCCCTGCTACCTGGTCCTGGGTTTCCTGAGGCAGGGACTTGCCCAACTTAAACATCCTGCCTCCGATCTCCTTCTCTACCACCTCCTCTGCCGGTTCAGGTCTCTTCGCCGGGGTGACCTCTGCTCGTGTAACCCCGATGTCACCTCGGGGCATATCAACTTCATCACCACCCCCACCTGGTGGTGAGGTGGTCACCATGCAGACTCCCCTTTTCGTCTTGAGGCTATTCTCGTAGCACCTTTTAGCCTCTTTTTGATATGATTTGATGGTTATCACCATCCCCTCCATCGAAGGCAACTTCATTTTCATGTGCCTTGTGGACACCACGGCCCCTAACCTGTTTAAGGCTGGTCTGCCCAGCAACATGTTGTAGGCAGATGGGGCGTTTACCATGAGGTACCTGATGTTCTCTGTGCGGGAGGCCACTCCATCAGTGAAAGTGGTCCTCAGCTCGATGTATCCCCACACTTCCACTTGGTCTCCTGCGAACCCATACAAGTAGCCAACGTAGGGTCGCAGCTAATCAGGAGACAACTGCAACTTGTTGAATGTCGACTAGAACATCACATCGGCCGAACTTCCTTTATCTACTAGCACTCGGTGCACCTTGCGTGCGGCAGTGACAACTGAAATTACCACCGGATCATTATCGTGGGGGATAACATCTCGGCGATCAGCCTTTGTGAAAACGAGGTCGATGTCTGGGAAGTGATCTTCCTCGCATGTCTCCACTGCCATCACAGAACGTGCATACTTTTTGCGTTGCGAAGAAGTGCACCTTCCTCCTGAGAACCTTCCTGATATAGTGTGGATCTCACCATGTATGGGCACTTCGTGCCCCTGGTCTGTCCTCGGTACAACTACCGCCTCGCCCTCTTGTGCCTCCTTTAGGTAGTCACTCAAGAACCCACCCTTCACTAACTCGTCCAATTGGTGGCCCAAGGCCAGACAATTGCGAATGGGGTGACCAAAGGCCTGATGGAACTCGCACCAGGCGTTCTTGTTTGGCCCCAACCTCCTATCACTCTTTGGGGGCATCTTCAACCTTTCCGCCACATTAGGAATGGCGATCAGCTCCTTCAGCTCCACCAGAAATTCATGCCTAGGGGGCACGTCATCCTTGGCTCGTGCCCTAGTTTGGGGCTTTAGGGGCTCATAGGGCTTCTGTTTTCCTTGAGCCTTCTTCTCTGTGGTCGCCTCGTGCACCCGCAGGGGTTGAGGTCGACTAGGCACTCGGGGCCTTGATGAGACTGCGCTTTCTCGCTTCTCGTTGAGCTCTCCCTCAGCGACAATGTGAGCCACGGCATGTCATTTTATATCGCCGAAGGTCTTGGGACGGCTGCGGATCAAAGACTCGCTGAAAGGCCCTGGCAATACGCCTTTCCTAAAGGCGTGCACCACCATATCTTCATCCTTGGTGTGCAACCTTACCACCATCGCCCCAAACCTGCTGGGGTAATCTCTAAGGGACTCCCTCTGGTGCTGCCTTACATCGAAAAGGTCGTAAGACACTGGTGGAGGGGCCCTGTTGACAAGATACTGCTCCCTGAACAGTGCAGAGAATTGCGCGAAGGACGTGATATGTCCCTCGGGCAAACTCACGAACCATTCTAGCGCTGTTCCTATCAATGTGGCCATAAAAAGCTTGCAGTGCACTGCATCAGACCCTCCTGACAACATCATCAGCGCATGGAAAGCAGTGAGATGTGTTTCAGGGTCTTCTTTCCCGGTGAACACGGTCTTAGGCCCTACAAAGGTGGCTGGGACCATCGTGTTCATAATCGCCTGGGAGAAAGACATAGGAAAGGCCCTTGGGGGCGTTGGTGGAGCCCGATCATCTTCCCCACGATCTTCAGCTTGTTGCATGTGTTGCAGATTCAAGCGCAGCTCCTCATTCGCTCGGTGCAACTCCTCATTCCTGGCCTGTGAGGCGGCCAGGTCCTCCTGCATACGCACCTGATGTGCCCTGGACTCCGCCACCATCTCCTGGAGGGCGCGCCTCGTTTTCATGAGTTGTTGCATGGTAACGCTGTCGCCTCCATTTGGTGGAACGGACCCGTGTCTGGTATTCCTCATCTTCTGTGGTTTTTTCTCTCACTCTCGTGTATTGGACCTTGTTTTACTCCGGCCCCACGGTGGGCGCCAAATGTTCTTGCCGGTTGACTCGCCTGTCAGTTAACTCAACGACACTCACACGCCTCCTTCCTCACGTTGATACGTGCTTGATTCTTGCGAAACAATCTGCACCTGCAAAAGAGAAAGGGGCGCCCTAGAGGCCGTTTACACTCCGACGCTCAAGTCAATAGTGGGCAAGCAACACCAAGTGTATTGAGTCTCTCTGTGTTTAGGTCTAGAAACTGCGTCCCTTTGTGAAGTATTTTACTGTCCCTTATATAGTCTAGGGTTTACTGTGCCGCTAGCCCTAATTAGGGTTCACTGCGCTGCTAGCCATATTCAGGGTTTATTGGCATACCCTTGCGCCGCTATCACCCAATCTTAGGGTAATCTAGCACATAAGGTTTCCTTCTCTGGAGTTCAAACTCTAACAGGGTGACCACCTGGATGCCTCCTTGTGCACCTAGTCTCTGGGGCCACCTGTTCTAGGAGTACCCTTGCTGTTCACGTGCCATGCATGTAGCCTTTACGGGGAAACCCTAGTTCTGATGAGTACTCGACCCCTCAGGACTCTGCACCTAACTGTGCTCTCCCTGCTACCCGCATAGGCTCTTCGTGATTCAGGCCTCTCCCTACCTCTGGGTATTTAACTGGTCATTGGCCCACACTGGGAACCAATCTTAGCTGTTCTGGTTATGCTGTTCACATCACCCAAGACCGATGTCACCTCGTCACACTCTGTTGCCGAGGACTCCTCAACCTGCGGAATGACGAAGACACATCAGCCCTTCCTGGTGATCGTCACACTGATGACTAATCACCCTTCTCTGTAAGGACCTGTGAAATTAAATTGGAATAAAAGGAATATATATTAAATGAATTCTAAGTATGTTTTTATTTAAAATAAAAAGGAAGGAAAGTGTAGCGTAGAAGACTATGAGATCGCCTGGTTAGTACATAATCGCCTGTCGCCTAGACTACACATGCGGACATCGCCAGGGCGAGAGGCTTGCGGGCATCGCCAGGGCACGAGAGGCTTGCGGGCATCGCCAGGGCGTGAGAGACATGCGGACATCGCCAGGGTGCGAGGCATGGGGGCATCGCCAGGGCGCGAGAGACATGCGGGCATCGCCAGGGCGCGAGAGACATGCGGAAATCGCCAGGGCGCGAGGCATGGGGGCATCGCCAAGGCGCGAGAGACATGCGGGCATCACCAGGGCGCGAGAGACATGTGGGCGTCGCCAGGGATAGACATCGGTCGTCTTCCAGAGGGAGACATCGGTCGTCTTCCAGGGATAGACATCGGTCGTCTTCCAGAGGGAGACATCGGTCGTCTTCCAGGGATAGACATCGGTCGTCTTCCAGAGGGAGACATCGGTCGTCTCCCAGGGAAAGACATCGGTCGTCCGCCAGGATGAGTCAGCGGTGGAAAGTTATCGCGTGACGTCGAGTTTCACACAGATAAGGTGGGGCCCAGGCTCCCAGCATGAAACGTCCTGCACGCGCGACACGTAGACAAAAAGGGTGGTTCAGAATAGTGACATCAGAGAGTTGGCATGCGTAGAGACACACGTGGTCGTACTGTTCAGGGAAGCGTGCACGCAAGCCTTCCTGCAGAGTGGGTGGTGGCAGCGGAAATTGTGGACAAGTTGGTTTAGATTCAAAAACTCACTTCGGAGAGGCAAAGAACGCTGCTGTGGTTCAAGAGTGACAGAGTGAGTTCACCTTCATCCTTCTCTTTCTCTCCTTCGCGCTGCGATTCAGACATCCCCAAGCACCAGTACGACGAGCAACGACTGCACTTGGATACCTGGGGAGTTCTCTACGAGTTTTCCGTCAGGACGCTAGAACAGAGTAAGTCATTTTACTCTGTTTTTCGAGTCGAATCTGAGCTTGAGAGGGTTGCCTCTGCATAGGCGTTGTTGGCGACTCCCTTAGCTCCAGAAATCGCCTCTTTTAGCGTAGAAATGAGTAGTATAGTCAGTTTGTGATAAAGGCTCCTTGGTGCAGGTTAGGACATCTTTAAGCTTTGGTGGGTGTTGGAGCTCTTGGTGTTTTTACGCAAGTTCAGGTAAGGGAAGCTAGCCTTATTTCCAACAAAAACCTTATATTAGATGAATTTTGATGTTGGGCGACGTGGTCGCCGGTTTTCAACTGTTATTGCATAATCCCCTGTTTTTGGATGAGATCGCCGGTTTTGATGTTGTTTTCGAACTCCCCTGTTTTAGTGTCGTTTGAAACTGTTTGAGATTTAAATGTGAAATGCATGTGATATTCGAAACCCTGAACCGTGGAATGATTATTGCTATGTTTGAAATCGTTCATTAAGTGTTGTATGATGTGTTGAATGTTGTGAATGTGGAATCAAGGCATAGTATTTTCAGGAAAGAAAATACCGTGTAAGATTGTTGTAGAATGTGCATTGATCGGTGATTTCTATAATGAGATATCCTGACTCTCCTGATATAATGGACTCATATAGAGGAAGTCATTCAGGCGTTGAGAGTCGATGGAGGTTCATATGTATGGGTAAGTGGTTTGAAAAATAACCACTTGACCTGTTGTATGGATTCACCCTGTCATACTAGGTGAGTGATGAGATTAAGATTGAGATTATGTTGATGCACATAGCTGTGGGAACTTTACAGCAGTGTAGTATGACAGGTGCAGATCTCTGAGTCTAGTCAATGCACGAGTCTTCCAGAAGTAGTGTCAAGTGTCTGTGTGTGACGAGTCAGCGGAAGGTCTGACGTGTGAACCATGAATGTTGAATGTAGTGAATAGACACTTGACGAGTTGGTGGAATATGGGGATATTGATGGTTGCAATTGATATAGATTATGAATGGTGTGAAGATTTATGTTTTCTATAGATATAAAGTTTCATATTTAAAGTTTTTGCAAATATCTAGCTTACCCTTTTATCTTGTATCGTGGTTGTTTTTCTTAAACCTGTGATGATCGTGTATATTTACACGGGAGCAGATGAGGCTGCAGGTAGTAGAGCTCCTCTATGAGTGGTCGCCGGGAGGAGATCGCCTGTTTCTGTTTCTGTTAGGAGATCGCCGTTTTCTGTTTTCTATCAGGAGATCGCCTGTTTTTTTTTATTTTGCTGTATTTTGTTTAAGTTTTGAAATTGACCGATTATGTATTAAACTCCCTGTGAGGAGAAACTTCTTTACATATATATAATTGTGTTCACTTCAATATATTTGTTTACCTTTATTTTCATTATATAAATATGAAAAGAATTTGGCGGGATGTTACATTAATGGTATCAGAGCAGTTCGTCCTTAGGATGACCTGAGGGCTGTGGATCCATTGTGTTTCTTCTGCTCATAAAAATTTATTTGAGTTTTAAATAAAAACTATAGTGAAAGGTTTTCAAACGTTTTTGTATTGAAATTTTGTGTGTGCTTTAGTGAATATATGCCCTAACTGAAAATCTTAGTATTAAGAATGAAAGGATCTTGATCAAGTAGTGAGGGTGCACACTCATAACTGGATCGAGATGGTTCTCAATCTTAATTCCAAAGGTTTGATGTTTAGCATACATTGAATTCTGGTGTGATTTATTTCATTTTATTGAATGTTTTTGTAATTGATTGAAAGTGGTTGATTGGATTGATGGTTGTATACCAGTAGCTGTTCTGGTGTTTTGCTTGAGGTTATAAGTATCATGATTCTGTTGATGAACTCAATTTCTTAATGACTTTGAGATGCTGACCTTTGTAAGGTCTAGATGTTACCTCCTGAATGAATTGATTTCTCATCGATCTCATTCTTGTAGTTGTAGGGAATATAGAAACCAATAGTTTCAAAATCTGAAACGAAGGAAGATGGCACGTAGACCTCCTACCCCTCCCCAACCTTCTTCGGAAATGAGCCAGATTGCCAAGGCTATTGAGATGATGGCAACTGCCATCCAACAACAGAATGCAGCAATGGCTCAGAACCATCAAGCTGCAATGCACCATTGGGAAACTGCTCGGTCGGCTGAAACAAATTCCCACGTCGGTCAGCCTCAGGAACAGATGGGATTGACCGAGTTCATGAGGCACAACCCACCCAAGTTCAGCGGGAATGCTACCCCTGATCAAGCAGATCAGTGGGTCAGAGAGTTGGAGAAAATCTTTAGGGCGACCTCCTGCCCTGAAGAGAAGAAATTGGTGTTCGCCACCTATCTGCTATCTGGGGAAGCTGAGTTCTGGTGGATGGGAGCTCAGCAGATGATGGAGGCCCGAGAGGATGTGTTGGATTGGGAGAGCTTCAGAGTGAGGTTCCTGGAGAAATACTTCCCAGACAGCGCAAGGTTTGCGAGGGAAGCTGAGTTCCTAAGGTTGGAGCAGGGGGATATGTCTGTGAACGCCTATGCTGCTCGGTTTGAGTACCTCGCCCGATTCTATACCGAGGCGACCTCCGAGGCCTGGAGGTGTAGGAAGTTCGAAGAGGGGCTGAAGCATGGGCTGAAGAGGACCATAGCCCCTATGTGCATCAGGGAATTTCACGCCTTAGTAGAGAAGGCGAAGATGGTGGAGACTCTGGAAAAGGGTGATTCCCGGGTGATCAGGTCACACCCAGGGGGTTCTTCCAGTGGGAGGGCCAAGGTGCAGCAACCACAAAGCAAGCCCTATGCGAGACCTCCACCACATAGGGCAGGAGCAGCGTCATCCCAGTTTCAGCACCAACAACCTTGGAAACCCAAATGTTTCCATTGTGGTGGACCACACACACCCAATGTGTGCCCCAAGAAGGCTTCGGAGAGAAGGTGTTTTGCATGTCAAAAGACGGGACACATTGCTAGAGATTGTCCTACCCAGAATAGGATGACTCAACCCGTTGGTCCTCAGCAGTTGAGGAATGGAGGCAGTAGACCTCAACTGATAGAAAACAGAAAACGGCGATCTCCTGATAGAAAACAGAAAACGGCGATCTCCTAAAAGAAATAGAAACAGGCGATCTCCTCCCGGCGACCACTCACAGAGGAGCTCTACTACCTGCAGCCTCATCTGCTCCCGTGCAAATATACACGATCATCACAGGTTTAAGAAAACAACCACGATACAAGAATAAAGGGTAAGCTAGATATTTTTCAAAACTTTAAACATGAAACTTTATATCATTAGAAAATATAAATCTTCACACCATTCATAAACTATATCAATTTTCAACCATCAACATCCCCATATACCACAAACTCGTCAAGTGCCTATCCAATACAATCAATACTTGTACTGACCAGTCATCGGACGTCAGCTGGGTCCCACAGCATGGGCCAAAGCCACGTGGAATGGATCCCACAAGAGGTATTGGACAGAGAGGGTCGACGAGTCATCGGCCTACAGAAGAGGGGTGACGAGTCATCAGCCCAGCAGAGGCAGGTGAGTAGTTGTCAGCTCACCAGGATGGGCGGAGGTGTCATCGTCACTCAGCAGGTCGAGGAGTCCTCGGCCACAGGGTGTGGCGAGGTGACATCGGCCTTGGGTGATATGAACAGCGTAAACAGAACAGCTAAGATTGGTTCCCAGAGTGGGCCAGTGACCAGTTAAATACCCAGAGTTAGGAAGAGGCCTGGATCACGAAGTGCCTATGCGGGTAGCAGGGAGAGCACAGTTGGGTGTAGAGTCCTGAGGGGACGAGTACTCACCAGAGCTAGGGTTTTCCCAGTGAAGCTACATGCATGGCACGTGAACAATAAAGGCACTCCCAGAACAGGTGGCCCCAGAGACTAGGTGCACAAGGAGGCACCCAGGTGGTCACCCTGTGAGAGTTTGCACTCCAGAGAAGGAAACCTTATACGCTAGATTACCCTAAGATTGGGTGATAGTGGCGCAAGGGTATTCCAGTAAACCCTAAATATGGCTAGTGGCGCAGTAAACCCTAATTAGGGCTAACGGCGCAGTAAACCCTAGCCTATATAAGGGACAGTAAGATACTTCAAAAGGTACGCAGTTTCTAGACCTAAACACACAGAGAGAGAAACTCAATACACTTGGTGTTCCTTGCCCTATACTGACTTGAGCGTCGGAGTGCAAACGGCCTCTAGGGCGCCCCTTTCTCTTTTGCAGGTGCAGATTGCTTCTAAAGAACAAAGCACATATCAACTCGAGGAAGAAGGCGTGTGAGTGTCGTGAGTCAACCGGCAGACGAGTCAACCGGCAAGAACATTTGGCGCCCACCGTGGGGCCGGAGTAAAACGAAGGTCCCATACACAAGAACGAGAGAAGAACCACAGAAGATGAGGAATACGAGACACGGGTCCGTTCCACCAAACGGGGGCGACAGTGTTACCATGCAACAAATCGTGGAAACAATGCGCGCCCTCCAAGAGACGGTGGCAGAGTCCAGGGCCCAACAGGCGCGGATGCAGGAGGACCTGGCCGCCTCTCAGGCCAGGAATGAAGAGTTACACCGAGCGAATGAGGAGCTGCGCTTGAATTTGCAGCACATACAACAAGCTGGAGATCGTGGAGAAGATGATCGAGCCCCGCCAGTGCCTCCAAGGGCCTTTCCCATGCCTTTCTCCCAAGCAATCATGAACACAGTGGTTCCAGCCACCTTTGTAGGACCTAAAACCATGTTCACCGGGAAGGAAGATCCTGAAACGCATCTCACTGCTTTCCACACGCAGATGATGTTGTCAGGAGGGTCCGACGCAGTGCATTGCAAGCTCTTTATGGCCACACTGACAGGGACTGCGCTAGAATGGTTCGTGAGTTTGCCAGAAGGACATATCACGTCTTTCGCGCAATTCTCCGCGTTATTCAGGGAGCAATATCTTGTCAACAGGGCCCCTCCACCAGTGTCTTACGATCTTTTTGATGTAAGGCAGCATCAAAGGGAGTCCCTCAAAGATTACCTCAATAGGTTTGGGGCGATGGTGGTAAGGTTGCACACCAAGGATGAGGACATGGTGGTGCACGCCTTCAGGAAGGGCGTATTGCCAGGGCCTTTCAGCGAGTCTCTAATACGCAGCCGTCCCAAGACCTTCGGCGACATAAAACGGCGTGCTGTGGCCCACATAGTCGCTGAAGGGGAGCTCAGTGAGAAGCGAGAAAGCGCAGTTCCGTTAAGGCCCCGAGCGCCTAGTCGGCCTCAACCACTGCGGGTACACGAGGCGACCACGAAGAAGAAAGCTCAAGGGAAACAGAAGCCCTACGAGCCCCGACAACCACAGCTTAGGACGCGAGGCAGAGATGACATGCCCCCTAGGTGTAACATCCCGCCAAAACGTTTCACAAATATATAAAATGAAAATATACGTAAAACCAAAGTGTTGAAATGAACATAATTATATATATGTAATGATGTTTGTCCTCGCAGGGAGTTTAATACAAAACGGTCATTTTCCAAAACTTAAACATAAAAACAGCAAAAACAACCAAACAACCGATCTCCCAACATAAAAAGGGCGATCTCCTATCAGGCAGGCGATCTCCTATCAACCAGGCGATCTCCTATCAGGAAGGCGATCTCCTATCAAACCGGCGATCTCAACTTCCTGTAACGTCATCTGCTCCCGTGTAAAGATTACACGATCATCACAGGTTTTAAGAAAACAGCCATAGAACCAAAACGCAAAGGGGTAAGCTAGACATTTAAAAGAGAGTTTCAAAATGAACTTAAAAAAATCAAGATGAAATCAATTTAAGACATCCACATAAAACCATCAACTTTCTCATATTCCACCAAACCATTCGATAATCACATAACTCACAAATCAATTCCAGAGTCTCTCAATTCACATCAGCAATCAAGTGTCTATCAATTCAATTTTTCAATATTTCACACGTCAGACTTCCCACTGACTCATCACACCAGACACTTGACCACTATTCCGGAAAACACGTGCATTGAACTTAGCGTCCTGAGACATGCACCTGTCATGCTAAAAGGCTGGAAAGTGCCCTCAGCCATGCGCATTACACAATCTCAATATCATCATTATCACAGCATGACAGGGTAAATCCATACTACAGGCCGAACTCGTTCTGTTTCACACGAGACACCCATACGTATGACCTCCTTCGACTCTCCACAACTGAGTAACTTCTTCTATGTGATTTCATTACCTCAGTAGAGTCAGGATCGTCTCATTACACCAGGACACTCACTGATCAATACACATCCTACACAGATCTTACACGGTATTTCCTTTCCTGAAAATACTATGCCTCGATCCCACATTCACAACATTCACACATCACATAACATTTCAACAAATGATTCCAGTCACAGAAAAACTCATGCCAAGGTTCAGATTTTCGAATATCACATTTAAATCTCAAACAGTTCCAAATAATCACAAGAACAGAGGATATTTCAATAACAGATGAAAACCGGCGATCACCTCCAGAAACCGGCGATCACGAACAAAACTGGGTTTTAAACAAGAACATTTTGAAACCGGCGACCTCGTCGCCCTTAACATCAAAACAGAAATCGATTACAGTAAACACTTCGCGTTTCAACATCAGAACCCCAGAACGAAAGCAAGAACCCGCGACTACGTCGCCCCAACATCAAAATCATCACACATACAGTTTTCATTAGAAGTAAGGCTAGCTTCCCTTACCTGGATCAGCGTGAAACTCACTTCAAGCTCTAACCACCGAACGTAAAGGATGCCTGAACTCTGCCTAAGCGTTCTAATTGGTAAAACTTTGTAGAGAACCTTCTCAAATGCTCTATGGCAATCACTGGTAGTCAAGCTGGTGCCTGGGGAATACTGAGTCGCAGCGCAAGGAGAGAAAAGAGAAAGATGAAGGTGAACTCATTCTGTCACCTTTTATACTCTCACTGCGTTTCTAAACTCACTAAGAGGCGGTGCATTCTGATACTAGGAACATAGGCCTGCCATGTAGCCATCATTACCTATTCTCTAACTAACCCTCCTTGGTGGGTTTTCTTCCTCGAATTAAATGCAACCTGACAGTATGGCCACGTGGCGCCTCTGCGCACATGGAGCTACTGTTCCGAAGGACTTTCACTGCCTACATGTCGCACATGCAGCACATTCGTTCTGGAAACCAGGGCCCCACTTCAACTGCGTGAAACACGACATCGCGCGATAACCTTTCGCCGATGACCACTCGCGAAGACTCTCCACCGATGACCCATCCTGGAGGACGACCGATGTCTCTCTCTGGAAGACGACCGATGTCTCCCCCCTCCTGGAGACCGACCGAGGTCTCTTCCTCCTGGAGACCGACCGAGGTCTCTTCCTCCTGGAGACCGACCGAGGTCTCTTCCTCCTGGAGACCGACCGAGGTCTCCTCTTGGCGACACCCGCATGCCTCTCGCGTCCAGGCAAAGCCCACATGCCTCTCGCGCCCTGGCGATGCCCGCATGTCTCTCGCGCCCTGGCGATGTCCGCATGCCTCTCGCGCCCTGGCGATCATGTGTAGTAGGCGACCGGCGATCATGTTCCAGGCAATCTCATAGTCTTCTAAACTACACTTTCTTTCCTTTTCATTTTAAATACAACATGCTTCGAATCCATTTAAATATGACACTTTTATTCCAATAAGATTTTCCAGGTCCTTACACTAGGCATGAATTTGTGGTGGAGTTGAAGGAACTGATTGCCATTCCTAACGTGGCAGAAAGATTGAAGACGCCCCCAAAGAGTGACAAGAGGTTGGGGCCCAACAAAAATGCATGGTGCGAATTCCATCAGGCTTTTGGGCATCCCGTTCGAAATTGCCTGGCTCTGGCCCACCAATTGGACGAGTTGGTAAAGAGTGGGTTTTTAAACGACTATCTGAAGGAGGCATCGGAAGGTGAGGCAGTTGCTGCACCAAGAGCAGACCAGGGGCATGAAGTGCCCATACACGGCGAGATCCACACCATATCAGGTGGGTTTTCAGGAGGAGGATGCACCTCCTCCCAACGAAAGAAGTATGCCCGTTCAGTGATGGCCGTGGAGGCCTGCGAGGAAGATCACTTCCCGGACATCGACCTCGTCTTTACAAAGGCTGATCGCTTAGATGTGGTTCCCCATGACAACGACCCGGTGGTTATTTCACTGGTCACTGCTGCACGTAAGGTGCACCGGGTGCTGGTCGATCAGGGAAGCTCGGCCGATGTGATGTTCTGGTCGACTTTCAACAAGCTACAGTTATCTCCTGATCAGCTGCGACCATACGTCGGTTGTTTGTATGGGTTTGCAGGAGACCAAGTAGAAGTACGGGGATACATAGAGTTGAGGACCACGTTTACTGATGGAACAGCATCTCGCACGGAAAACATCAGGTACCTTGTGGTGAACGCTCCCTCTGCCTACAATATACTTCTAGGCAGACCGGCCCTGAACCGGCTGGGGGCCGTGGTTTCCACGAGGCACATGAAGATGAAGTTGCCGTCGATGGAGGGGATGGTGGTAACCATCAAGTCAGATCAAAAGGAGGCTAAAAGGTGCTATGAGAATAGCCTCAAGACGAAGAGGGGAGTCTGCATGGTGACAACCTCACCACCAACAGGAGGAACCAGTGAAGCAGATAGGCCCCGAGATGATGTCGGGGTCACCCGGGCATAGGTCGCCCGGGCGAGGCGACCAGAACCTGCAGAGGGGGTCGTGGAGAAGCATATCGAAGGGAAGATTTTCAAGCTGGGAAAATCCCTATCTCAGGAGACCCAGGATCAGATAGCGGAGGTTATAAGGAAGCATCTGGACGCTTTCGCTTGGTCCCCCTCAGACATGCCAGGCATTGACCCTGATTTCCTATGCCATCGCCTAGCGCTGAATCCCCAAGCCAGACCGGTCCGGCAGAGGAGACGGAAGTTCAATGACGAGCGAAGGCAGGTAGTCAGGGAGGAAACACAAAAATTGCTGGCAGCAGGTCACATACGGGAAATACAATACCCTGAGTGGCTTGCGAATGTCGTCCTAGTGAAGAAGGCCAACGGGAAATGGAGGATGTGTGTGGACTTTACAGATCTTAATAAAGCTTGTCCAAAAGATTCCTATCCTCTGCCCAACATAGATGCGTTGGTAGACAGTGCCTCAGGCTGCAAATTACTCAGTTTCTTGGACGCCTTCTCCAGGTACAATCAGATCAAGATGCACCCGATGGATGAGAACAAGACTGCGTTCATGACAGAGCTGTCTTGTTACTGCTACAAAGTCATGCCGTTTGGCCTGAAGAATGCAGGGGCCACATACCAGAGGCTAATGGACAAGGTCCTCGCCCCTATGCTGGGACGTAATGTGCAGGCATATGTAGATGACATGGTAGTGACGTCCTGGGCACGAGATCAGCATATTGATGATTTGGAGGAGCTCTTCAACACAATAGCAAAGTACAGGTTGAAGTTGAATCCTGAAAAGTGCGTCTTTGGGGTGGAGGCAGGCAAGTTCCTTGGTTTTTTGCTCACGGAAAGAGGGATCGAGGCCAACCCAGACAAGTGTTCAGCGATCATAGCCATGAGGAGCCCGACGTCGATCAAAGAAGTGCAACAGTTGACAGGTCGAATGGCTGCGCTCTCCAGGTTCGTGTCAGCCGGAGGAGATAAGGGTCACCCTTACTTCCAATGCCTAAGGAGGAATAGCAGATTCGCCTGGACGTCAGAATGTGAGCAGGCTTTCCTTAAGCTCAAGGAATACCTGGCCAGCCCACCAGTTTTGTGCAAGCCTCAACTCAGCACGCCCCTGCGTTTGTACTTTGCAGTTACAGATAGGGCGGTGAGTTCTGTGTTGGTTCAAGAACAGCAACAGAGCCAGAAGCCCATTTATTTCGTGAGCAAAGTGTTGCAGGGACCTGAGACAAGATACCAAGCCTTAGAGAAGGCAGCATTAGCAGTGGTGTTTTCAGCCAGGAGATTACGCCACTACTTCCAGAGCTTCACAGTGGTGGTGATGACAGATCTGCCGATATGTAAGGTCTTGCAGAAGCCTGATGTGGCAGGAAGGATGGTGCGTTGGGCAGTTGAGCTGTCGGAATTTGACATCCAGTATGAACCCAGGGGCCCCATCAAAGGACAGGTCTACGCTGATTTTGTGGCAGAGATGTCTTCAGCCGAAGCCCAACAGGAGGGACCCAATTTCAAATGGGTATTGTCAGTAGATGGGTCCTCGAATCAGCAAGGCAGCGGAGCGGGGGTGATCTTAGAAGGACCCAAGGGGTTGTTAATAGAGCAGGCCTTGCGGTTCGCTTTCAAAGCCAGCAATAATCAGGCGGAGTATGAAGCCCTGATCGCTGGGATGTTGCTGGCGAAGGAGATGGGAGCGCAAAGCCTTATGGCCAAGAGTGACTCATTGTTGGTCACCGGTCAAGTGGCGGGAGACTACCAGGCCAAAGACCCCCAAATGGCCTCTTACTTGGAATATGTCCAGAGATTAAAAGGCTCATTTGAAATGTTTGAGTTAGTACATGTGCCCAGAGAGCAGAATGCCAGAGCTGACTTGTTGGCCAAACTCGCCAGCTCAGGCAAGGGGGGCAGGCAGAGGACGGTCATCCAGGAGACCCTGAGGGCACCTCGTACTTATACAGCTGATAACTTGGTGGGAGTCCATCAGATCAGCCGATCAGATGCTGTGAAGAGGAGTCATCACTCGTTGACTCAAGAAACTCTGAAGAAACCACGAGTCAGCGCATGTAGGCGAATAGGGGTAGAAGCGTCACAGATCTGCCTGCTACAAAATGGCGAGACATGGATGACGCCCTACAAGCGTTACATAGCGGATGGTATGCTCCCAGCAGAGCCGGAGGAGGCAAAAAAGATAAAGAAGAACTCGTCCAGGTATACGCTCATTGAAGGTGAGTTGTATAGACATGGGTTTACTCACCCCATCTTAGTCTGCGTGCATGGCGAACAATGTGTGAGGATAATGGCGGAGCTTCATGAAGGTATCTGCGGAAGTCACATCGACGGCCGAGCTCTGGCCTCCAAGGCCATTCGAGCAGGGTACTACTGGCCGACAATGAGGGAAGATTGCACTAGGTATGCACAGCAATGCAAGCAGTGCCAGTTACATGCTGATTGGCCTAAGGCACCACCAGAAGAGCTCAGGTCGATTTACAGCCCTTGGCCGTTTCATACATGGGGAATCGACATCTTGGGGCCTTTCCCTTTGGCGATAAGGCAGATGAAGTACCTCGTGGTCGCCATAGAATATTTCACGAAGTGGATCGAAGCTGAGCCAGTAGCACAGATTACAGCACAGAAGATCCAACATTTTGTGTGGAAGAATATAGTCTGCCGTTTCGGGGTACCCAAGCGCTTGGTGTCTAACAACGGCACGCAGTTTGCAAGCCAGCAGTTGGGAAGGCTATGTACAGAGCTGGGGATCAAGCAAGTGTTTGCGTCAGTTGAGCATCCGCAAACCAATGGGCAGGTGGAGTCGGCTAACCGAGTTCTTCTCAGAGGGTTGAAGAGAAGATTGGAGAAAGCAAAGGGAAGGTGGGCTGAGGAAGTTCCCAGAATAGTATGGGCCTACCATACTACTCCCCAGTCCACTACCAAGGAGACTCCTTTTAGTTTGGTATATGGTTCAGATGCCATGATTCCCTTGGAGATCCAGGAGAACTCACCACGTTTCCAGAACTTTGTAGCTGAGGAGTCCAATGAAGAGAGGAAGGTGAATCTTGATCTCTTGGATGAAGCTAGGGAAGAAGTAGGAATCAAAGCTGAGGCGCTGAAGAGGAGGGTCGAGCTCAAACACACTTCAAGGTTGAGAGCTCGACAGTTCCAGGAGGCAGACCTCGTCATGCGCAAGGCGTCTCCATACCAGATAGAGAACAAGTTATCCCCTAAGTGGACTGGTCCTTTCAGAGTGACAGAGGCCCTTGGGAATGGAGCATACAGGCTTGAGACTTTAGAAGGAGGTCCGATTCCTCGAACATGGAATGCGACCCACCTGAAGTTTTATTACAGTTAAAGTTATGTAATTTTATACACTACACAACATAGGGGACACTCTTTTTTCCCTTCTAAGGGTTTTTAATGAGGTCACCCAATAAAATTCAGTTAAAGATATATGCTTGTAATGCGTTTGTACAATGCAGTTAGAACCTGTCATTTGGAGTTAGAGGTCTCGTAAGTGGAGAGGTAGGTTCGCAGAGAGCACCTCCACTTCGAGTGAGAACTTCTAATATGAAAGAAGGGTTCGCTGTTAGAACCTGTCATTTGGAGTTAGAGGTCTCGTAAGTGGAGAGGTAGGTTCGCAGAGAACACCTCCACTTCGAGTGAGAACTTCCAATATGAAAGAAGGGTTCGCTGTTAGAACCTGTCACTTGGAGTTAGAGGTCTCGTAAGTGGAGAGATAGGTTCGCAGAGAACACCTCCACTTCGAGTGAGAACTTCCAACGTGAAAGAAGGATTCGCTGTTAGCACCTATCACTTGGAGTTAGAAGTCTCGTAAGTGGAGAGGAAGGTTCGTAGAGAACACCTCCACTTCGAGTGAGAACTTCCAATGTGAAAGGGTTCATCCAGTTAAATCCTCTCTCGCCTATGGTGGTGAGAGGTCAGTCAGAACCTATTAGTTGGGGTTAGAGGTCTCGTGAAGGGAGAGGGAAGTTAATAAGGAACACTCTCCCCTTCCGAGTGAGAACGTCCAGACTAAAGTTAAAGTTCGTTAATGACGTTAGCAGAAAGAACATGCTACTTGAGATTCATTTTTGCAGGTGCATTATTTGTGATCGTGGGCCTACCAGATGCAAAGCACGACAAAAGATGAACAATACATAAATCAAAGTTTATATTGCAAAGAAGGGTGATTACAAGATGATCAGCTATATACAACTGCTCAGAAGACCTATCTGGGCACTATTTGCCCGTCGACTACCTGCATAGTTGCAGAGTATGGTGAGAGGTCCATCTCAGGATGCACGCAGGCAACCTGAACAAGGGCATCACCAAAGCCTGCCTCATAGGCGTCGGCAGCGTCGTCAATGAGCTCAGCCTCAGTCTTCTTCAGCAGTTCAATTTGTTGGGCAAGTTCCTCCTCAACCCGGCCCAGCTGAACTTCCCTATCAGTCGCCCTCTCCTCGAGCTTGGCCATTCTAGCTTGAGCCCCCTCGGCTTGCTCTTCCAACTCGATGATCTTGTTGCGAAGAGGGAGTATCTTAGCTTCAAGCTGGAGGGCCTCCTGCCCTTTGGAAAAAAGGAGTTTCTTGGTCTCCTTCTCTGATTGGCGAAGACTACCCAGTTCTTGGTTAAAGGCAGTCTCGCGTTGGGACGCTTGATGGAGTTGGAGATCCTTTTGCTCCAGCTCCTTCTTCAGTTGGGCAGTTTCCTCAAACAGCTCTGCCTCAACGCTGCTCTTGACCAGCAAAGACTGAGAAGCGGCCAAGAACTCCCCGAGACCATGGCTGAGGAGGTTTTCGAGAGAGTTTCTATCCATGGCTTCTAAAATAGCTCTACCAGGCATCTGAGCAAGCGACCTCTGGAGCAGAGAAGGCAATTCTGGGGCAGGAGGCGCCTGGCCAGAGTGAGGAACACTCTCCCCACCCCCCTCAGGCGCTAAGATTGGCTCAGGAGGGGAGGAGGCACTGGGGGGATGCTCCCTGAAGGTTGAAGGGTGCCCTTCCGTGGCTGAAGAGACCTCCGCAGCTGTCCCCACCCTTTTCCTTTTGAAGACAAGGCCGGAGCAGGTGTCCTCATCATCAGAGACTTCCACAGGGGCTGCCCTCTTGGACCTTTCAGCAATAGGTTCCAAGGTAACACCCGCAGGCGATGAAGGACCTGCTGGGGCTGAACCGCCAACATTGCGGCGATTCAACACATCAGCCAGCCTTTTCTTCTTGTCGGCGCTGAGTACCATGCCTGCAGAGACCAATGGAAAGGTATGAGAAAGACAAGATGGTGAACAATTAAGTATGTGAACAGTTGAAGTTAATGTACCAATGTACACGCCAAGAGATTCAGCGTCATACTCATGCCTAATCAGCTGGGCGGAGTCAAACACCACGCCCCAGCTGGAGATAGTCTGGCAGAGCTCTTGGTTTGAGGCAGTCAACTCCTCGAGCCTGCGTGGCTTCTGGAACTTCAACTCCCTCACCCAGTATAAGGGAAACCCGTCGAGGATGGTGGGGTCGTAGGAGCTGCAGCAGACTCGAAAGAACTTTCCTTTGAAGTTCTTGTATGACTGCGAAAAGGGAGTTAGAAGGACTCTCCCTGCCACCCCACTCAGGCTCACCCAAAGCCTCTTACCGGGACTCTTCGCTTCAAAGAAGTAAAGAAAGACATCGACGGAGGGGGTGATCCCTAGATTGCTGAAAAGAATGGAGAACGCCCTGATGAAGGCCCAACTGTTGGGGTGCAGTTGAGCAGGCGCCACGTTTAACTCTGTGAGCAAAGCCCTCTCAAACCTAGTGAAGGGAAGACGGACTTTGACCTTTTTAAAGATGGTGGCGTAAAAGAAGAAGAAGGGCTCCCCATCGTTGCAACGGTCGTCGGCGCATACGGGCTCGTTTGCGGTGCAGGGACGCACAGAGACGTACGCGTCAGTTTCTTTGCCAAAAACGCGTCCTTTAACCTCATTCTCGTCATCCCTGTGTTTGCGAAGATCCTCGCAGGATGTGAGTTTGGAAGTCTCAGCAAGGAGATCCTCAGAAGCCCAGGGGTAGAGGGCCTTGTAATCGACCGCCACAGTGGGAGGAGGGTTGGAGGTGATTTTGGTTCTGGCCATCTCGAATCTAAACAAATGAGAGGCAGGAAAAGAAGAAAAGGCTCAGAAGAGAACAATGGTGGACGAAGACTCAAAGGTAGAACGAACCCGGGGGAGAAGAATAAAACCCTAGAATGCATAAACCACGCACAGGCCCAAAACAGTCACAGCATATCATATGGATGATCGAGTTCATGTTATGAATGAGGAGAAGACATAAAAATCATACCTTTAGTTGAGGAAGAGCGGAGAAACGTGAAAGTCTAATGGGAAGAAGAGAGCGTGCGCTGGAAGATAGTATATGCAGAAGTGAGGGTGCCAGGTGATGAAACAGTGAAATGGCGCGGGGTTTTGAAGAGGTTTAACGTAGCCCTAGGGAGCTAAAACGTTATGAATTTCAAACCGTTGATGAAGCCACGTGGCAGCAGATGAAAAGGGGTTGGTGAAGTGTCTTATCAGCGTACTATTTGTGTACTTATGCGCAGAGCCACATAGGTCGCCCAAGCTCGATACCACGGTGGGGGGTTTATGTACCGATCAGTCCTCGTCCATTACTTAGTCTCTTCACTGAAACAAGTTAACAGCTTGAGACTGGGGGGCTTGTGTACTGACCAGTCATCGGACGTCAGTTGGGTCCCACAGCATGGGCCAAAGCCACGTGGAATGGATCCCACAAGAGGTATTGGACAGAGAGGGTCGACGAGTCATCGGCCTACAGAAGAGGGGTGACGAGTCATCAGCCCAGCAGAGGCAGGTGAGTAGTTGTCAGCTCACCAGGATGGGCGGAGGTGTCATCATCACTCAGCAGGTCGAGGAGTCCTCGGCCACAGGGTGTGGCGAGGTGACATCGGCCTTGGGTGATATGAACAGCGTAAACAGAACAGCTAAGATTGGTTCCCAGAGTGGGCCAGTGACCAGTTAAATACCCAGAGTTAGGGAGAGGCCTGGATCACGAAGTGCCTATGCGGGTAGCAGGGAGAGCACAGTTGGGTGTAGAGTCCTGAGGGGACGAGTACTCACCAGAGCTAGGGTTTTCCCAGTGAAGCTACATGCATGGCACGTGAACAGTAAAGGCACTCCCAGAACAGGTGGCCCCAGAGACTAGGTGCACAAGGAGGCACCCAGGTGGTCACCCTGTGAGAGTTTGCACTCCAGAGAAGGAAACCTTATACGCTAGATTACCCTAAGATTGGGTGATAGCGGCGCAAGGGTATTCCAGTAAACCCTAAATATGGCTAGTGGCGCAGTAAACCCTAATTAGGGCTAACGACGCAGTAAACCCTAGCCTATATAAGGGACAGTAAGATACTTCAAAAGGTACGCAGTTTCTAGACCTAAACACACAGAGAGAGAAACTCAATACACTTGGTGTTCCTTGCCCTATACTGACTTGAGCGTCGGAGTGCAAACGGCCTCTAGGGCGCCCCTTTCTCTTTTGCAGGTGCAGATTGCTTCTAAAGAACAAAGCACATATCAACTCGAGGAAGAAGGCGTGTGAGTGTCGTGAGTCAACCGGCAGACGAGTCAACCGGCAAGAACAATACTCATGGTTCACATGTCAGACTTTCCACTGACTCATAACATATAGACACATGACTTTACTTCCGGAAGACTCGTGCGTTGACTCAGACTCAGAGATCTGCACCCGTCATACCACACCACTGTGAAATCCACACAGCCATGCGCATACACAATCTCAATATCATCACTCTCCCGGTATGACAGGGTTAATTCATATAACAGGTCAAGTCAGTTATCTTTCAAACAACTTACCCATACATATGAACCTCCTTCGACTCTCCACAACTGAATAACTTCATCTATGTGATTCCATTATATCAGCAGAGTCAGGATATCTCCTTCTAGACAAGTCCCTAGTCAATGCACATTACACACGATCTTACACGGTATTTTCTTTCCTGAAAATACTATGCCTTGATCCCACATTCACAACATTCAACTCATCATACAACACTTAATAAACGATTTCAGTCACAGCAACATTCATTCCACGGTTCAGATTTTCGAATATCACATGCATTTCACATTTAAGACTAACCCAGTTTCAAACAACGCTAAAACAGGGGATTTCGAAAACAACATTAAAATCGGCGATCACGTCGTCCCACACATAAAAACAGAGCATTGTGAACAGGAATATGAAAACCGGCGACCACGTCGCCCTCACTTCAGAACTTACTCGCCTAACGTTTTTATAAATGTAAAGTGCTAGCTTCCCTTACCTGGACTAGCGCAAAGCACCAAGAGCTCCAAAACCCATCGAAGCTTAAAGATGCTTTCACTCTGTTTTAGCATCTCGGTCTGGAGAACTTGCAGAGAACCTCCCAGGTGTCCAAGGGCAGTCGTCGCTCGTCGTACTGGTGCTTGAGGGTGCCTGAATCGCAGCGTGAAGGAGAGAAAAGAGAGGGATGAAGGTGAACTCACTCTTTCACTCTTGAACCACTGCCACGCTCTTTGCCTCTCCGAAGTGGGTTTTTAAATCTACACTAACTTGTCCACACATGCTGCTGCCACCACCCACTCTGCAGGAAAGCCTGAGTGTACGTTTCCCTAAACAGTACGGCCACGGTTGTCTCTTGCGCATGCCAACCACTTCCCTGAACAGTACGGCCGCGAGTGTCTCTTGCACATGCCAACTTTCTGATGTCACTATTCTGAACCACCCTTTTTGTATACGTGGCGCGCGTGCAGGACGTTTCATGCTGGGAGCCTGGGTCCCACCTTATCTGTGTGAAACACGACATCGCGCGATAACCTTCCACCGATGACTTATCCTGAAGGCCGACCGATGTCTCTCTCTGGAAGACGACCGATGTCTATCCCTGGCGACGCCCGCATGTCTCATGCCCTGGCGATGCCCACATGCCTCACGTCCTGGCGATGCCCGCATGTCTCGCGCCCTGGCGATGTCCGCATGTCTCTCGCGCCCTGGCGATGCCCGCATGCCTCGCGCCTTGGGGATGTCCGCATGTCTCTCGCGCCCTGGCGACGTCCACATGCCTCGCGCCCTGGCGATGTCCGCATGTCTCTCGCGCCCTGGCGATGTCCGCATGTCTCTCGCGCCCTGGCGATGTCCGCATGTCTCTCGCGCCCTGGCGATGTCCGCATGCCTCGCGCCCTGGCGATCATGTGTAGTAGGCGACAGGCGATTATGTACTAACCAGGCGATCTTATAGTCTTCTAAGCTACACTTTCCTTCCTTTTTATTTTAAATAAAAACATACTTAGAATTCATTTAAAATATACCCTTTTATTCCAATTTAATTTTACAGGTCCTTACATTCTCCCCAACAAGAAAAAATTTTCGTCCTCGAAAATTAAATTACAAGGAAAAGAGGTATGGATAGGCTTCTCTCATGGGTTCTTCTAACTCCCAAGTGGAATCACCCGATCTCTCATCCCACACCACTTTCACCAGGTTGATGGTCTTGCCTCTGAGCTGTTTACTTTGCCGATCGTCAATCCTGACTGGTTTTGCTTCAAAGGACAAGTCTTCCCTGATTTTCACATCGTCCACTTCCAGTACATGACTAGGGTCTGCCATGTACTTCCTCAGCTGTGATACGTGAAAGACATTATGCAGATTTGCTAATTGGGGAGGTAGGGCGATCTCATAAGCCACTGGACCAATCCTCCTTAAGATCTGATATGGTCCCACGAACTTAGGGGACAACTTCTTTGATCTGATCGCCCATCCTACACCCTTGGTTGGCGTCACTCTCATGAACACATGGTCTCCAGTAGCAAACTCTAAAGGTTTTCTCCTCTGATCTGCATAGGATTTCTGCCTACTTTGAGATGCTCTCATTCTGTCTTGTATCTGTTTCACCTTCTCGGTTGTCTGCTGAATCAACTCTGGCCCAACCGAGACTGCTTCGCCCTCCTGGTACCAACATAAGGGAGTTCTGCATTTCCTCCCATACAGGGCTTCATATGGTGCCATCCCAATACTGGCGTGGTAACTGTTATTATAAGTAAACTCCACCAGCGGCAACACCTCATCCCAACTTCCCAATTGGTCCAAGACACACGTCCTCAGCAGATCTTCCAAGGACTGGATCGTTCTCTCTGACTGTCCATCTGTTTGAGGATGATATGCCGAGCTCATTCTCAACTTGGTTCCCAAGCAATCTTGTAAGGTCTGCCAAAACCGTGAAGTGAACCTGGGATCTCTATCCGAAACAATGCTGGAAGGCACTCCATGCAACCTCACAATTTCTCTGATGTACAGCTGTGCCAACTTGGCCATGGGCATCCTCATATTCACCGGAAGGAAGTGAGCACTCTTCGTCAGCCGATCTATGATGACCCAGATTGCATCATGACCCTTTATCGATCTGGGTAAATGGGTAACAAAATCCATGGCGATGTTGTCCCATTTCCATTCAGGGATATCCAATTGCTGCAACAAACCGCCAGGTCTTTGATGCTCTACCTTTGCCTTTTGACATGTCAAGCAGGTAGTAACATACTGGGCGATGTCTCTTTTCATGCCCGACCACCAAAATGACTCCTTCAAGTCATGGTACATCTTATTCATGCCTGGATGTAGGCTAAGGTGACTCTTGTGACCTTCCTCTAGGATCATCTTCTTCAACTCTCCATTTGCAGGTATGCAAATTCTGCCATTAAATCTCAAGATCCCATCATCGCCCATCACAAAGTCTTTAGCCTGGTCGGTCCCTAGCGACTCCACAGTACGCTTCAGACTAGGGTCCTCCAACTGCTTATCCTTTATCGCTCCAATGAAGTCATTAGTTATAGCCAGCTTACTACAACTAATGTGATTTACATGAAATTCCACTCCAAAGTTTAAATCTCTAAACCGCTCAATCAATTTCTGCTCTTCAATCATCATGGTTGATACTTGTATTGATTTCCTACTCAAGGCATCTGCTACTACGTTGGCCTTCCCTGGATGATATATCAGTTGGAAGTCATAGTCTTTTAGGAACTCCATCCATCTTCTTTGTCTCATATTCAACTCCTTCTGATCAAACAGGTATTTCAGGCTCTTATGGTCACTGAACACCTAGAACCGAGCTCCGTATAAATAGTGCCTCCAAATCTTCAAGGCAAACACCACCGCCGCCAACTCCAAATCATGCGTAGGATAGTTTCTCTCATGAACCTTGAGTTGCCTTGAAGCATATGCAACCACTCTTTTCTCTTGCATCAAAACGCATCCCAAACCCTGATGTGAAGCGTCACAGTAGACGTCAAAAGGTCTTCCTACATCGGGGATCACCAGCACTGGGGCACTAGTCAACCTTTCCTTTAGTTCCATGAAGCTCTGCTCACATCGGTCGGTCCAAGCAAAAGGTTGATCCTTGCGGGTCAGCTGTGTTAAAGGAGCCACTACCTTGGAAAAATCCTCAATAAACCGCCGATAGTAGCCAGCTAGGCCCACGAAACTCCTTATCTCAGTAACTGTCTTAGGACGTTCCCATTGAAGCACCGCCTCCACTTTGGCTGGATCCACCAAGATCCCCTGGGCAGATATTACATGTCCTAAGAAGTTAACTTCCTTCAACCAGAACTCACACTTAGAGAACTTGGCATACAATTGCTTCTCCCTCAGAATCTCCAATACTGTTTTCAGATGTTCTTCATGTTCTTCCTCAGTCCTTGAATAAATGAGTATGTCGTCTATGAAGACTACCACAAACTTATCCAAGAATGGGCGAAAAATCCTATTCATGAAATCCATGAACAGAGCTGGAGCGTTTGTTACTCCAAACGGCATCACCACATACTCATAGTGCCCATAACGAGACCTAAATGCTGTCTTTTGAACATCTTCAGCTTTTACCAAAATTTGGTGGTACCCCGATCTCAGATCAATCTTTGAGAACACCGAGGCCCCATGTAATTGATCCATCAAATCATCAATTCTAGGTAGGGGGTACTTGTTCTTGATGGTCAACTTGTTCAACTGCCTGTAATCTATACACAACCGAGATCCCCCATCCTTTTTCTTAACTAGGAGCACTGGAGCCCCCCATGGAGATACACTGGGTCTGATGAATTGTTTCTCCAACAACTCTTCCACTTGCTTCTTTAATTCTGCCAACTCGGCTGGAGCCATCCTGTAAGGTGCCATTGACACTGGTCCAGCTCCAGGTACCAAATCAATAGAGAATTCCACTTCTCTCTTAGGAGGTAATCCAGGTACTTCTTCTGGAAATACATCCGTGAAATCTTTCACCACATGTATCCTGCTTACGTCCTCTTCATTCTTCACTTCCAACCGAGCTAGGATCACGAAGCACCTCGCCCCTTTTTCCAACTCCGACCACCCATGTTGAGCAGATATCTCGTCTGACTCTTGGAGGTCTGGAAACGCTATCTTCTGACTACCGCAGTCTATGAGAACATGATTGGCAGATAGCCAATCCATTCCCAGGATAACATCCAGGTCCTGAAGAGGTAGGCAGATCAAGTTCACTTTGAATCTGCGTCCCTCTACTATCACTGGACATTCGGGGCAAACTGTCGAGGTCAACACCTGTCCTGACATAGGTGTTGAGACCAACAGTTCGAAAGGTAACTCCTTCACTAGAAGGCCCAACTCGGCTACACACAGGCTTGACACAAAGGAGTGTGTCGCTCCAGAATCAAACAAGGCTTTTACACCTCTACCAGCTATAAAACAAACACCTTGCACGAGGTTACCTGACTGAGACGCCTCCGCTCCTGTCATGGCAAACACTCTCCCTGCTGCCTAAGGTCTGCTGCCTTCATTCCTCAACTGTTGAGAACCACTGGTTGAGTCGCCCCATTCCTGTTAGGGCACTCTCTAGCAACGTGCCCCCGTCTTTTGGCAGGTGTAACACCTTCTCTCTGAACTCCTTTTGAAGCACGCATTGGATGTGTGTGGTCCACCACAATGGAAACATTTGGGTTTCCAAGATTGTTGCTGCTGCAACTGGGATGACGCTGCTCCTGCCCGATGTGGTGGAGGTCTCGCATAGGGCTTGCTTTGTGGGTGCTGCACCTTGGCCTTCCCACTGAAAGAACCCCTTGGGTGTGACCTGATCACCCGGGAATCACCCTTTTCCAGAGTCTCCACCATCTTCGCCTTCTCTACTAAGGCGTGAAATTCCCTGATGCATATAGGGGCTATGGTCCTCTTCAGCCCATGCTTCAGCCCCTCTTCGAACTTCCTACACCTCCAGGCCTCGGAGGTCGCCTGGGTATAGAATCGGGCGAGGTACTCAAACCGAGCAGCATAAGCATTCACTGACATCTCCCCCTGCTCCAATCTGAGGAATTTTGCTTCCTTCGCAAACTTTGCACTATCTGGGAAGTATTTTTCCAGAAATCTCGCCCTGAAGCTCTCCCAGTCTAAAACATCAGCTCTGGCTTCCATCATCTGCTGAGCTCCCATCCACCAGAACTCGGCTTCTCCAGATAGGAGATAGGTGGCGAACACCAATTTCTTCTCTTCAGGGCAGGAGGTCGCCCTAAAGATTTTCTCCAACTCTCTGACCCACTGATCTGCCTGATCAGGGGTAGCATTCCCACTGAACTTGGGTGGGTTGTGCCTCATGAACTCGGTCAGTCCCATCTGTTCCTGAGGCTGACCAACGTGGGAATTTGTTTCAGCCGACCGAGCAGTTTCCCAGTGGTGCATGGCAGCTTGATGATTCTGAGCCATTGCTGCATTCTGTTGTTGGATGGCAGTTGCCATCATCTCAATAGCCTTGGCAATCTGGCTCATTTCTGAAGAAGGTTGGGGAGGGGTAGGAGGTCTACGTGCCATCTTTCTTCGTTTCAGATTTTGTAACTATTGGTTTCTATATTCCCTACAACTACAAGAATGAGATCGATAAGAAATCAATTCATTCAGGAGGTAATATCTAGACCTTACAAAGGTCAGCATCTCAAAGTCATTAAGAAATTGAGTTCATCAACAGAATCATGATACTTATAACCTCAAGCAAAACACCAGAACAGCTACTGGTATACAACCATCAATCCAATCAACCACTTTCAATCAATTACAAAAACATTCAATAAAATGAAATAAATCACACCAGAATTCAATGTATGCTAAACATCAAACCTTTGGAATTAAGATTGAGAACCATCTCGATCCATTTTTGAGTGTGCACCCTCACTACTTTATCAAGATCCTTTCATTCTTAATACTAAGATTTTCAGTTAGGGCATATATTCACTAAAGCACACACAAAATTTCAATACAAAAACGTTTGAAAACCTTTCACTATAGTTTTTATTTAAAACTCAAATAAATTTTATGAGCAGAAGAAACACAATGGATCCACAGCCCTCAGGTCAGCCTAAGGACGAACTGCTCTGATACCATTAATGTAACATCCCGCCAAATCCTTTTCATATTTATATAATGAAAATAAAGGTAAACAAATATATTGAAGTGAACATAATTATATATATGTAATGAAGTTTCTCCTCACAGGGAGTTTAATACATAATCGGTCAATTCCAAAACTTAAACAAAATACAGCAAAATAAAAAAAAAAACAGGCGATCTCCTGATAGAAAACAGAAAACGGCGATCTCCTAACAGAAATAGAAACAGGCGATCTCCTCCCGGCGACCACTCACAGAGGACCTCTACTACCTGCAGCCTCATCTGCTCCCGTGCAAATATACACGATCATCACAGGTTTAAGAAAACAACCACGATACAAGATAAAAGGGTAAGCTAGATATTTTTCAAAACTTTAAACATGAAACTTTATATCATTAGAAAATATAAATCTTCACACCATTCATAAACTATATCAATTTTCAACCATCAACATCCCCATATACCACAAACTCGTCAAGTGCCTATCCAATACATTCAATACTCATGGTTCACATGTCAGACTTTCCACTGACTCATAACATATAGACACATGACTCTACTTCCGGAAGACTCGTGCGTTGACTCAGACTCAGAGATCTGCACTCGTCATACCACACCACTGTGAAATCCACACAGGGTCGCTGTGAAATCCACACAGCCATGCGCATACACAATCTCAATATCATCACTCTCCCGGTATGACAGGGTTAATTCATATAACAGGTCAAGTCAGTTATCTTTCAAACAACTTACCCATACATATGAACCTCCTTCGACTCTCCACAAATGAATAACTTCATCTATGTGATTCCATTATATCAGCAGAGTCAGGATATCTCCTTCTAGACAAGTCCCTAGTCAATGCACATTACACACGATCTTACACGGTATTTTCTTTCCTGAAAATACTATGCCTTGATCCCACATTCACAACATTCAACTCATCATACAACACTTAATAAACGATTTCAGTCACAGCAACATTCATTCCACGGTTCAGATTTTCGAATATCACATGCATTTCACATTTAAGACTAACCCAGTTTCAAACAACGCTAAAACAGGGGATTTCGAAAACAACATTAAAACCGGCGATCACGTCGCCCCACACATAAAAACAGAGCATTGTGAACAGGAATATGAAAACCGGCGACCACGTCGCCCTCACTTCAGAACTTACTCGCCTAACGTTTTTATAAATGTAAAGTGCTAGCTTCCCTTACCTAGACTAGAGCAAAGCACCAAGAGCTCTAAAACCCACCGAAGCTTAAAGATGCTTTCACTCTGTTTTAGCGTCTCGGTCTGGAGAACTTACAGAGAACCTCCCAGGTGTCCAAGGGACGTCATCGCTCGTTGTACTGGTGCTTGAGGGTGCCTGAATCGCAGCGCGAAGGAGAGAAAAGAGAGGGATGAAGGTGAACTCACTCTTTCACTCTTGAACCACTGCCACGCTCTTTGCCTCTCCGAAGTGGGTTTTTGAATCTACACTAACTTGTCCACACATGCCGCTGCCACCACCTACTCTACAGGAAAGCCTGAGTGTACGTTTCCCTGAACAGTACGGCCACGGTTGTCTCTTGCGCATGCCAACCACTTCCCTGAACAGTACGGCCGCGAGTGTCTCTTGCACATGCCAACTTTCTAATGTCACTATTCTGAACCACCTTTTTTGTCTACGTGGCGCGCGTGCAGGACGTTTCATGCTGGGAGCCTGGGTCCCACCTTATCTGTGTGAAACACGACATCGCGTGATAACCTTCCACCGATGACTCATCCTGACGGACGACCGATGTCTCTCTCTGGAAGACGACCGATGTCTATCCCTGGCGACGCCCGCATGTCTCATGCCCTGGCGATGCCCGCATGCCTCGCGTCCTGGCGATGCCCGCATGTCTCGCGCCCTGGCGATGTCCGCATGTCTCTCGCGCCCTGGCGATGCCCGCATGCCTCGCGCCTTGGGGATGTCCGCATGTCTCTCGCGCCCTGGCGACGTCCACATGCCTCGCGCCCTGGCGATGTCCGCATGTCTCTCGCGCCCTGGCGACGTCCACATGCCTCGCGCCCTGGCGATGCCCGCATGCCTCGTGCCTGGCGATGTCCACATGCCTCGCGCCATGGCGATGTCCGCATGCCTCGTGCCTGGCGATGTCCACATGCCTCGCGCCCTAGCGATGTCCGCATGCCTCGCGCCCTGGCGATGTCCGCATGCCTCGTGCCTGGCGATGTCCGCATGCCTCGCGCCCTGGCGATCATGTGTAGTAGGCGGCAGGCGATTATGTACTAACCAGGCGATCTTATAGTCTTCTAAGCTACACTTTCCTTCCTTTTTATTTTAAATAAAAACATACTTAGAATTCATTTAAAATATACCCTTTTATTCCAATTTAATTTTACAGGTCCTTACACGAGGTGCTTCGTAATCCTAGCTCGGTTGGAAGTGAAGAATGAAGAGGACGTAAGCAGGATACATGTGGTGAAAGATTTCACGGATGTATTTCCAGAAGAAGTACCTGGATTACCTCCTAAGAGAGAAGTGGAATTCTCTATTGATTTGGTGCCTGGAGCTGGACCAGTGTCAATGGCACCTTACAGGATGGCTCCAGCCGAGTTGGCGGAATTAAAGAAGCAAGTGGAAGAGTTGTTGGAGAAACAATTCATCAGACCCAGTGTATCTCCATGGGGGGCTCTAGTGCTTCTAGTTAAGAAAAAGGATTGAGGGTCTCGGTTGTGTATAGATTACAGGCAGTTGAACAAGTTGACCATCAAGAACAAGTACCCCCTACCTAGAATTTACGATTTGATGGATCAAATACATGGGGCCTCGGTGTTCTCAAAGATTGATCTGAGATCGGGGTACCACCAAATATTGGTAAAAGCTTAAGATGTTCAAAAAACAGCGTTTAGGTCTTGTTATGGGCACTATGAGTATGTGGTGATGCCGTTTGGAGTAACAAATGCTCCAGCTCTGTTCATGGACTACATGAATAGGATTTTTCGCCCTTTCTTGGATAAGTTTGTGGTAGTCTTCATAGACGACATACTCATTTATTCAAGGACCGAGGAAGAACATGAAGAACATCTGAAGACAGTATTGGAGATCCTGAGGGAGAAGCAATTATATGCCAAGTTCTCTAAGTGTGAGTTCTGGTTGAAAGAAGTCAACTTCTTAGGACATGTAATATCTGCCCAGGGGATCTCGGTGGATCCAGCCAAAGTGGAGGCAGTGCTTCAGTGGGAACGTCCTAAGACAGTTACTGAGATAAGGAGTTTTGTGGGCTTGGCAGGCTACTATCGGAGGTTCATTGAGGACTTTTCCAAGGTAGTGGCTCCTTTAACACAGTTTGTAAGGACCTGGAAAATCTTATTGGAATAAAAGTGATATATTTTAAGTCAATTCTAAGTATGTCTTTATTTAAAAATATAAAGGAAGGGAAGTATAGCTTAAAAGTCTACGAGACCGCCGTAATTGAAAGAGTAGGCGATCTCCGACTTCTCTGGCACATGATCGCCTGTCGTCTTGATTTCACAGAACGCCTATCGCCTGTAGTGTACCTAATCGCCTGTCGCCTAGGGTACACATGATCGCCGAAACTACACTTAGTGTGTAGTCAAGATGTTGGATCAACCATAGTGGGTTCCCAAAGACCACGTGCATCAAGGTGTGGGTTAAACCTTAGACACGCTGTGCATGCGAAGCTCTATGCTTGGGTATTGGAGATCGTCCTTAGTGTTGCATGCATGGGCGCACGAGGGCAAGTGCCAATCCACCCTTGGAAATGTGAAGCTACCGACGTCACCGAGTCACGTGGAGATGATACCTTGGACGTAACATAGTGCAATGAGGAACCTTCAGCAAGGAGTGTCGTCGGTCATCGCCGGGCGTGAGGCATGCGGGCGTCGCCGGGGCGTGAGGCATGCGGGCATCGCCGGGGCGTGAGGCATGCAGGTGTCGCCGGGGCGTGAGGCATACGGGTGTCGCCGGGGCGCGAGAGGCATGCGGACATCGCCATGGCGCGAGGCATGTGGACATCGCCACAGAGAGACATCGGTCGTCTTCCAGAGAGAGACATCGGTCGTCCTCCAGGATGAGTCATCGGTGGAAGGTTATCGCGCGATGTCGAGTGGTACGTAGAGAAGGTGGGACCCAGACTCCCAGCCTGAACGTGTTGCATGCGCGACACGTAGTCATTGGCTCCAGAGAGTTGGTACTGTAGTGCATAGTGTTTGTGTGCGCAAAGTCAACCACGCAACCGTACTGTCAGGTTTGTGCTTGAGTAAAGGAAAACTCACACGCTAGATATCTCAAAGAGTAGGCTAAAGCGGCTACACAGCAGGCCTACGTCCTTAGCTTCAGAAGGCTCCTCTTAGAGAGTCTAGAAACGCAGTGAGAGATAAAAAGGGGACAGAGTGAGTCCACCATCATCTTTCTCTTTTCTCCCCCTTGCACTGCAACTCAGTATTCCCAGGCACCTTCAAGCAAGAGCAAGACGAGCGACGACTGCCATAGAGCTTTTGGGAAGGTTCTCTGCAAGTTCTCCAGATCAAAACGCTTAGGCAGTATTCGTGCATCCTTAAGTTCAGAGGGTTAGAGCTCGAAGTGAGATTTCACGCTGATCCAGGTAAGGGAAGCTAGTCTTTTCCAACGATAACTGGATATTTGATGTTTGTGATGATAGGGCGACGTGGTCGCCGGTTTTACTTGCTTTCACGGTGTTTGATGTTGAAATGTGAGATGTTTACGATAACAGTTCTGTTTGGATGTTGGGGGCGACGTGGTCGCCGGTTTTAAAAATGTTCTTGTTTAAAAACCCAGTTTTGTTCGTGATCGCCGGTTTCTGGAGGTGATCGCCGGTTTTCATCTGTTATTGAAATATTCTCTGTTCTTGTGATTATTTGGAACTGTTTGAGATTTAAATGTGATATTCGAAAATCTGAACCTTGGCATGAGTTTTTCTGTGACTGGAATCATTTGTTGAAATGTTATGTGATGTGTGAATGTCGTGAATGTGGGATCGAGGCATAGTATTTTCAGGAAAGGAAATACCGTGTAAGATCTGTGTAGGATGTGTATTGATCAGTGAGTGTCCTGGTGTAATGAGACGATCCTGACTCTACTGAGGTAATGAAATCACATAGAAGAAGTTACTCAGTTGTGGAGAGTCGAAGGAGGTCATACGTATGGGTGTCTCGTGTGAAACAGAACGAGTTCGGCCTGTAGTATGGATTTACCCTGTCATGCTGTGATAATGATGATATTGAGATTGTGTAATGCGCATGGCTGAGGGCACTTTCCAGCCTTTTAGCATGACAGGTGCATGTCTCAGGACGCTAAGTTCAATGCACGAGTCTCCGGAATAGTGGTCAAGTGTCTGGTGTGATGAGTCAGTGGAAAGTCTGACGTGTGAAATAAGAAATTGAATTGATAGACACTTGATTGCTGATGTGAATTTTGAGACTCTGGAATTGATTTGTGAGATATGTGATTATCGAATGGTTTTGTGGAAAATGAGAAAGTTGATGGTTTTATGTGGATGTCTTAAATTGGTTTCATGATTGGTTTTTAAGTTCATATTCAAACTCTCTTTTAAATGTCTAGCTTACCCTGCGTTTTGGTCCTATGGCTGTTTTCTTAAAACCTGTGATGATCGTGTAATCTTTACACGGGAGCAGATGACGTTACAGGAAGTTGAGATCGCCGGATTGATAGGAGATCGCCTGCCTGATAGGAGATCGCCTGGTTGATAGGAGATCGCCTGCCTGATAGGAGATCGCCCTTTTTATGTTGGGAGATCGGTTGTTTGGTTGTTTTTGCTGTTTTTATGTTTAAGTTTTGGAAAATGACCGTTTTGTATTAAACTCCCTGCGAGGAGAAACATCATTACATATATATAATTATGTTCATTTCAACACTTTGGTTTTACGTATATTTTCATTTTATATATTTGTGAAACGTTTTGGCGGGATGTTACATTAATGGTATCAGAGCAGTTCGTCCTTTGGATGACCTGAGGGCTGTGGATCCATTGTGTTTTCTTCTGCTCATGAAAACTTATTTGAGTTTTAAGTGACAACTATTGTGAAAGGTTTTCAAACGTTTTTGTATTGAACTTTTTGTGTGTGCTGTAGTGAATGTATGCCTAACTGAAGATCTTAGTATTTAGAATGAGAGGGTCTTGATAAGGTGGTGAGGGTGCACACTCATGACCGGATCGGGGTGATTCTCAATCTAAATTCCAGAGGTTTAATGTTTAGCATACTTTGAATTCTGGTGTGATCTATTTCATGTTATTGAGTGTTCTTGTAATTGATTGTTAGTGGCTGTGTGGATTGATGGTTGCACACCAGTAGCTGTTCTGGTGTTTTGCTTGAGGTTATAAGCTTTATGGTTCTGTAGATGGACTCAAATTCCTAAGGAATTTGAGAAGCTGACCTTGTAAGGTCGTGATGTTATCCCCCTTGAATGAATTGATTTCCTTATCGATTTCATTCTTGTAGTTGTAGGGAATATAGAAGCTAGTGGTTTCAGAATCTTAGAACGAAGAAGATGACTCGTAGACCTCCTACCTCTCCCCAACCTTCTTCGGAAATGGGCCAGATCGCCAGGGCCATTGAGATGATGGCAGGTGCCATCCAGCAACAGAATGCGGCGATGGCTCAGAACCATCAAGATACCATGCACCACTGGGAAGCTGCTCGGTCGGCTGATACGAATTCGCCCGTCGGTCAGCCTCAGGAACGGATGGGACTGGCCGAGTTCATGAGGCACAACCCACCCAAGTTCTGTGGGAATGCTACCCCTGACCAAGCAGATCAGTGGGTCAGGGAAATGGAGAAAATCTTTAGGGCGACCTCCTGCCCTGAAGAGAAGAAGTTGTTGTTCGCCACCTATCTGCTATCTGGTGAAGCAGAATTCTGGTGGATGGGAGCTCAGCAAATGATGGAGGCCAGAGAGGAGGTGTTGGACTGGGAGAGCTTCAGGGTGAGGTTCTTGGAGAAATACTTCCCAGACAGCGCAAAGTTTGCGCGGGAAGCAGAGTTCTTAAAGTTGGAGCAGGGGGAGATGTCGGTGAACGCCTATGCTGCTCGGTTTGAGTACCTCGCCAGATTTTATACCCAGGCGACCTCCGAGGCTTGGAGGTGCAGGAAGTTTGAGGAGGGGCTGAAGCATGGGCTGAAGAGGACTATAGCCCCGATGTGCATCAGGGAATTTCACGCCTTAGTAGAGAAGGCGAAGATGGTGGAAACCCTGGAAAAGGGTGATTCTCGGGTGATCAGGTCACACCCAGGGGGTTCTTCCAGTGGGAAGACAAGGATGCAGCAACAGCAGTTTGAGCCTTATGAGAGACCTCCACAGCATAGGGCAAGAGCAGCACCGCCCCAGCCTCAGCAGCAACCACCTTGGGAACCCAGATGTTTCACGTGCAAAAGGATGGGGCACATTTCTAGAAATTGCCCCAACAGAAAAGAGATGACTCAACCCAGGGGACCTCGGCGGTAGAGGAATGAAAGTAGCAGACCTCAGGCAACAGGGAGAGTGTTTGCCATGGCAGGAACTGAGGCGTCCCAGTCAGGTAATTTGGTGTAAGATGCTTGTTTTATTGCTGGTAGAAGTATAAGAGCCTTGTTTGTTTCTGAGCGACACACTCTTTTGTGTCAAGTCGGTGTAGCCGAGCTGGACCTTCTAGTGAAGGAGTTACCCTTCGAAACTGTTGGTCTCTACACCTGTGTCAGGGCAGGTGTTGACCTCTACAGTTGCCCCGAATGTTCAGTGATAGTAGAGGGACGCAGATTCAAAGTGAATTTGATCTGTCTATCTCTGCAGGATCTGGATGTTATCCTGTGATGGATTGGCTGTCTGCCGATCACGTTCCCATAGTTTGCGGTAGGCAGAAAGTGGTGTTTTCCAATCTCCAAGAGCCAGATGTGAGATCTGCTCGGCATGGGCGATCAGAGTCGGAAGAAGGGGCGAGGTGTTTCGTGATGGTAGCTTGGTTGGAAGTGAAGGATGAAGAGGACGTAAGCAGGATTCATGTGGTGAAAGATTGGATGGATGTATTTCCAGAAGAAGTACCTGGGTTACCTCCTAAGAGGGAAGTGGAATTCTCTATTGTTTTGGTACCCGGAGCTGGACCAGTGTCAATGGCACCTTGCAGGATGGTTCCAACCGAGTTGGTAGAATTGAAGAAGCAAGTGGAAGAGCTGTTGGAGAAGCATTTCATCAAACCCAGCGTATCTCCATGAGGTACTCCAGTGCGGGTAATTCCAGAGGTCGGAAGACCTTTTGACGTCTACTGTGGTGCTTCACATCAAGGGTTGGGATGCGTTTTGGATGCAAGAGAAGAGAGTGGTTGCATGTGCTTCAAGGCAACTCAAAGTTCATGAGAGATAATTATTCTACTTATGATTTAGAATCGGCAGTGGTAGTGGTGGATCTGGTTGGCTATCAGCAGTAGATGATGCCAGCAACAGTTGATTACGTAGATCGTTCAAAGGAGTCATGTGGTAGAGGGTGGCAAGTGAATCGGAGAGGCGATCGCCCAGAATGGTGTTTGGTTGGGGTGGTTAAGGGACCAACACTTGCGGATCAGTATCAGGCGAGCGCCTGTAAGCTGAACCCGAGAAGTAAAGAAACACAGAGTAGCAATCGCCTATCGCCGTGTGTTAAGAATAGAACACGCCTATCGCCGTGAGGATCAATACACGCCTATCGCCGGGAGAGAAAATCAGTACACGCCTATCGACCGTGTGTGGAGAATACGAGATCAGTGGTCAACAAAACGCCGAAAGGAGAACATCGCCTGATATTCAGATCGCCGGGGTTTTCACATCGCCGTACATTTGAGAAGATTAGTTCATCACGTTAAGGCTGCCAGTTCATCGTGTTAAGGCTGCGCCCACAGTAGCTAGCGCACTAGGCTACTCCCTGTGTGGATAACTTAGCCGCAGGAGCAAAGTAGAAGTAACGACTCAGTTGTAGGTTCTCCAGATGACGACACGTGTGTGACCAGATATCCTCCACGTGTCAAGAGGGATAACCGTCAGGAGAGAGAAAGATTCAGAGGCGCCAACTTGTTCTTTCAAGTGAAGTCATTGAGGTGCTTGGCGCGAAGCTGGTGAGAAGGAGGAGGCTAGAAGAAGAAGCTCTGGCGTCTGGTCAAGGGGCTGGATCAGTGGTGTTATGGGGTTTTGAAGTCAGTGATTGTATGAAGCTCTGTATGGGGGAAAATGCAGAACTCCCTTATGGTTGGAACCAGGAGGGCGAACCCGTTTTGATTGAACATTTAGGAGAGCCTAGTCTGAAGCGTATTATGGGAGTTCTAGGCACCGAGCAAGCTAAAGGCTTTGTAATGGGTGAAGATGGGATATTAAGATTAAGGGCAAAAAAAAAAAAAAAAAAAAAAATTTGCATACCAGTAAATGAATGATTTAAGGGATAACAGAAAATTTAACTTTGCTCTTTTGGCGAAATGGAAGTGGTGAATGATGAGTGATGAGAAAGGGAATGGAATTTGATGAAGTATTGGAGTAGTAAGAGTTGGTTCAGCAGACAACCGAGGAGCTGAAGATGATACAAGGCAGAATGAGAGCTTCTCAAAGTCGGCAGATTCAGAGGAGAAGACCTTTGGAGTTTGCTGCTGAAGACCCTGTGTTTATGAGAGTGACACCAACCAAGGGTGTAGGACGAGCTATCAGATCAAAGAAGCTGTCTCCTAAGTTCGTGGGACCATACCAGATCTTAAGAAGGATTGGCCCAGTAGCGTATGAGATCGCCCTACCTCCACATTTAGCAAATCTGCATAATGTCTTCCACGTATCACAGTTAAGGAAATATCTCGCCGACCCTTGTCACGTGTTGGAGGTGGACGACGTGCAGATCAGGGACGACTTGTCTTTTGAAGCAAGACCAGTCAGGATAGACGATCACCAAAGCAAACAGCTCAGGGGTAAGACCATCCATATGGTTAAGGTGGTGTGGGATGAGAGATCCGGTGATTCGACTTGGGAGTTGGAAGAGAACATGAGAAACGACTATCCACATCTCTTTTCCTTGTAATTCCTTGTAATTCAATTTTCGAGGACGAAAATTTTTGTTGTTAGGGAGATTGTAAGGACCTGGAAAATCTTATTGGAATAAAAGTGATATATTTTAAGTCAATTCTAAGTATGTCTTTATTTAAAAATATAAAGGAAGGGAAGTATAGCTTAAAAGTCTACGAGACCGCCGTAATTGAAAGAGTAGGCGATCTCCGACTTCTCTGGCACATGATCGCCTGTCGTCTTGATTTCACAGAACGCCTATCGCCTGTAGTGTACCTAATCGCCTGTCGCCTAGGGTACACATGATCGCCGAAACTACACTTAGTGTGTAGTCAAGATGTTGGATCAACCATAGTGGGTTCCCAAAGACCACGTGCATCAAGGTGTGGGTTAAGCCTTAGACACGCTGTGCATGCGAAGCTCTATGCTTGGGTATTGGAGATCGTCCTTAGTGTTGCATGCATGGGCGCACGAGGGCAAGTGCCAATCCACCCTTGGAAATGTGAAGCTACCGACGTCACCGAGTCACGTGGAGATGATACCTTGGACGTAACATAGTGCAATGAGGAACCTTCAGCAAGGAGTGTCGTCGGTCATCGCCGGGCGTGAGGCATGCGGGCGTCGCCGGGGCGTGAGGCATGCGGGCATCGCCGGGGCGTGAGGCATGCAGGTGTCGCCGGGGCGTGAGGCATACGGGTGTCGCCGGGGCGCGAGAGGCATGCGGACATCGCCATGGCGCGAGGCATGTGGACATCGCCACAGAGAGACATCGGTCGTCTTCCAGAGAGAGACATCGGTCGTCCTCCAGGATGAGTCATCGGTGGAAGGTTATCGCGCGATGTCGAGTGGTACGTAGAGAAGGTGGGACCCAGACTCCCAGCCTGAACGTGTTGCATGCGCGACACGTAGTCATTGGCTCCAGAGAGTTGGTACTGTAGTGCATAGTGTTTGTGTGCGCAAAGTCAACCACGCAACCGTACTGTCAGGTTTGTGCTTGAGTAAAGGAAAACTCACACGCTAGATATCTCAAAGAGTAGGCTAAAGCGGCTACACAGCAGGCCTACGTCCTTAGCTTCAGAAGGCTCCTCTTAGAGAGTCTAGAAACGCAGTGAGAGATAAAAAGGGGACAGAGTGAGTCCACCATCATCTTTCTCTTTTCTCCCCCTTGCACTGCAACTCAGTATTCCCAGGCACCTTCAAGCAAGAGCAAGACGAGCGACGACTGCCATAGAGCTTTTGGGAAGGTTCTCTGCAAGTTCTCCAGATCAAAACGCTTAGGCAGTATTCGTGCATCCTTAAGTTCAGAGGGTTAGAGCTCGAAGTGAGATTTCACGCTGATCCAGGTAAGGGAAGCTAGTCTTTTCCAACGATAACTGGATATTTGATGTTTGTGATGATAGGGCGACGTGGTCGCCGGTTTTACTTGCTTTCACGGTGTTTGATGTTGAAATGTGAGATGTTTACGATAACAGTTCTGTTTGGATGTTGGGGGCGACGTGGTCGCCGGTTTTAAAAATGTTCTTGTTTAAAAACCCAGTTTTGTTCGTGATCGCCGGTTTCTGGAGGTGATCGCCGGTTTTCATCTGTTATTGAAATATTCTCTGTTCTTGTGATTATTTGGAACTGTTTGAGATTTAAATGTGATATTCGAAAATCTGAACCTTGGCATGAGTTTTTCTGTGACTGGAATCATTTGTTGAAATGTTATGTGATGTGTGAATGTCGTGAATGTGGGATCGAGGCATAGTATTTTCAGGAAAGGAAATACCGTGTAAGATCTGTGTAGGATGTGTATTGATCAGTGAGTGTCCTGGTGTAATGAGACGATCCTGACTCTACTGAGGTAATGAAATCACATAGAAGAAGTTACTCAGTTGTGGAGAGTCGAAGGAGGTCATACGTATGGGTGTCTCGTGTGAAACAGAACGAGTTCGGCCTGTAGTATGGATTTACCCTGTCATGCTGTGATAATGATGATATTGAGATTGTGTAATGCGCATGGCTGAGGGCACTTTCCAGCCTTTTAGCATGACAGGTGCATGTCTCAGGACGCTAAGTTCAATGCACGAGTCTCCGGAATAGTGGTCAAGTGTCTGGTGTGATGAGTCAGTGGAAAGTCTGACGTGTGAAATAAGAAATTGAATTGATAGACACTTGATTGCTGATGTGAATTTTGAGACTCTGGAATTGATTTGTGAGATATGTGATTATCGAATGGTTTTGTGGAAAATGAGAAAGTTGATGGTTTTATGTGGATGTCTTAAATTGGTTTCATGATTGGTTTTTAAGTTCATATTCAAACTCTCTTTTAAATGTCTAGCTTACCCTGCGTTTTGGTCCTATGGCTGTTTTCTTAAAACCTGTGATGATCGTGTAATCTTTACACGGGAGCAGATGACGTTACAGGAAGTTGAGATCGCCGGATTGATAGGAGATCGCCTGCCTGATAGGAGATCGCCTGGTTGATAGGAGATCGCCTGCCTGATAGGAGATCGCCCTTTTTATGTTGGGAGATCGGTTGTTTGGTTGTTTTTGCTGTTTTTATGTTTAAGTTTTGGAAAATGACCGTTTTGTATTAAACTCCCTGCGAGGAGAAACATCATTACATATATATAATTATGTTCATTTCAACACTTTGGTTTTACGTATATTTTCATTTTATATATTTGTGAAACGTTTTGGCGGGATGTTACACAGTTGACCCGCAAGGATCAACCTTTTGCTTGGACTGACCGATGTGAGCAGAGCTTCATGGAACTAAAGGAAAGGTTGACTAGTGCTCCAGTGCTGGTGATCCCAGAGGTAGGAAGACCTTTTGATGTCTACTGTGATGCTTCACATCAGGGTTTGGGATGTGTTTTGACGCAAGAGAAAAGAGTGGTTGCATATGCTTCAAGGCAACTCAAGGTTCATGAGAGAAACTACCCTACTCATGATTTGGAGTTGGCGGCTGTGGTGTTTGCCTTGAAGATTTGGAGGCACTATTTATATGGAGCTCGGTTCCAAGTGTTCAGTGACCATAAGAGCCTGAAATACCTGTTTGATCAGAAGGAACTGAACATGAGGCAAAGAAGGTGGATGGAGTTTCTAAAGGACTATGATTTTCAACTCATGTATCATCCAGGGAAGGCCAATGTAGTGGCAGATGCTTTGAGTAGAAAATCAATACAAGTAGCCACCATGATGATGGAAGAGCAGAAACTGATCGAGCAATTCAGAGACTTAAACCTTGGGGTAGAATTTCATGTAAATCACATTAGTTGTAGTAAGCTGGCTATAACTAATGACTTCCTTGGAGCGATAAAGGATAAGCAGTTGGAGGACCCTAGTCTGAAGCGTACTGTGGAGTCACTAGGGACCGACCAGGCTAAAGACTTTGTGATGGGCGACGATGGAATCTTGAGATTTAATGGCAGAATTTGCATACCTGCAAATGAAGAGTTGAAGAAGATGATCCTAGAGGAAGGTCACAAGAGTCGCCTTAGCCTACATCCAGGCATGAACAAGATGTACCATGACTTGAAGGAGTCATTTTGGTGGTCGGGCATGAAGAGAGACATCGCCCAGTATGTTACAACCTGCTTAACATGTCAGAAGGCGAAGATAGAGCATCAAAGACCTGGTGGGTTGTTACAGTAACTGGATATCCCTGAGTGGAAATGGGACAGCATCGCCATGGACTTTGTTACCCATTTACCCAGATCGGTAAAGGGTCATGATGCAATATGGGTCATCATTGATCGGCTGACGAAGAGTGCCCACTTTCTTCCAGTGAATATGAAGATGCCTATGGCCAAGTTGGCACAGTTATACATCAAAGAAATAGTGAGGTTGCATGGAGTGCCTTCCAGCATTGTTACAGATAGAGATCCCAGGTTCACTTCACGGTTCTGGCAGACTTTACAAGATTGTTTAGGAACTAAGTTGAGAATGAGCTCGGCATATCATCCTCAAACAGATGGACAGTCAGAGAGAACGATCCAGTCCTTGGAAGATCTACTGAGGGCGTGTGTCTTGGATCAATTGGGAAGTTGGGATGAGGTGTTGCCGCTGGTAGAGTTTACCTATAATAACAGTTATCACGCCAGCATAGAGATAGCACCATACGAAGCCTTGTATGGAAGGAAATGCATAACTCCATTGTGCTGGTACCAGGAGGGCGAAACAGTATTGGTTGTACCAGAGTTGATTCAGCAGACGACCGAGAAGGTGCAACAGATAAAAGACAGAATGAGAGCATCTCAAAGTAGGCAGAAATCCTATGCAGATCAGAGGAGAAAACCTTTGGAGTTTGCTGCTGGAGACCATGTGTTCATGAGAGTGACACCAACCAAGGGTGTAGGATGGGCGATCAGATCAAAGAAGTTGTCCCCTAAGTTCGTGGGACCATATCATCTCTTAAGGAGGATTGGTCCTGTGGCACATGAGATCGCCTTACCTCCCCATTTAGCGAATCTGCATAATGTCTTTCACGTATCACAGCTGAGGAAGTACATGGCAGACCCTAGTCATGTGCTGGAAGTGGACGATGTGCAGATCAGGGATGACTTGTCCTTTGAAGCGAAACCAGTCAGGATTGACGATCGGCAAAGTAAACAGCTCAGAGGCAAGACCATCAACATGGTGAAAGTGGTGTGGGATGAGAGATCGGGTGATTCAACTTGGGAGTTAGAAGAACCCATGAGAGAAGCCTATCCATACCTCTTTTCCTTGTAATTCAATTTTCGAGGACGAAAATTTTTTTCTTGTTGGGGAGAATGTAAGGACCTGTGAAATTAAATTGGAATAAAAGGAATATATATTAAATGAATTCTAAGTATGTTTTTATTTAAAATAAAAAGGAAGGAAAGTGTAGCGTAGAAGACTATGAGATCACCTTGTTAGTACATAATCGCCTGTCGCCTAGACTACACATGCGGACATCGCCAGGGCGAGAGGCTTGCGGGCATCGCCAGGGCGCGAGAGGCTTGCGGGCATCGCCAGGGCGCGAGAGACATGCGGACATCGCCAGGGCGCGAGGCATGGGGGCATCGCCAGGGCGCGAGAGGCATGCGGGCATCACCAGGGCGCGAGAGACATGCGGACATCGCCAGGGCGCGAGGCATGGGGGCATCGCCAGGGCGCAAGAGACATGCGGGCATCGCCAGGGCGCGAGAGACATGCGGGCGTCGCCAGGGATAGACATCGGTCGTCTTCCAGAGGGAGACATCGGTCATCTTCCAGGGATAGACATCGGTCGTCTTCCAGAGGGAGACATCGGTCGTCTTCCAGGGATAGACATCGGTCGTCTTCCAGAGGGAGACATCGGTCGTCTCCCAGGGAAAGACATCGGTTGTCCGCCAGGATGAGTCAGCGGTGGAAAGTTATCGCGCAACGTCGAGTTTCACACAGATAAGGTGGGGCCCAGGCTCCTAGCATGAAACGTCCTGCACGCGCGACACGTAGACAAAAAGGGTGGTTCAGAATAGTGACATCAGAGAGTTGGCATGCGCAGAGACACACGTGGCCGTACTGTTCAGGGAAGCGTGCACGCAAGCCTTCCTGCAGAGTGGGTGGTGGCAGCGGAAATTGTGGACAAGTTGGTTTAGATTCAAAAACTCACTTCGGAGAGGCAAAGAACGCTGTTGTGGTTCAAGAGTGACAGAGTGAGTTCACCTTCATCCTTCTCTTTCTCTCCTTCGTGCTGCGATTCAGACATCCCCAAGCACCAGTACGACGAGCAACGACTGAACTTGGATACCTAGGGAGTTCTCTGCGAGTTTTCCGTCAGGACGCTAGAACAGAGTAAGTCGTTTTACTCTGTTTTTCGAGTCGAATCTGAGCTTGAGAGGGTTGCCTCTGCATAGGCGTTTCCGGTGACTCCCTTAGCTCCAGAAATCGCCTCTTTTAGCGTAGAAATGAGTAGTATAGTCAGTTTGTGATAAAGGCTCCTTGGTGCAGGTTAGGACATCTTTAAGCTTCGGTGGGTGTTGGAGCTCTTGGTGTTTTTATGCAAGTTCAGGTAAGGGAAGCTAGCCTTATTTCCAACGAAAACCTTATATTAGATGATTTTTGATGTTGGGCGACGTGGTCGCCGATTTTCAACTGTTATTGCATAATCCCCTATTTTTGGATGAGATCGCCGGTTTTGATGTTGTTTTCGAACTCCCCTATTTTAGTGTCATTTGAAACTGTTTGAGATTTAAATGTGAAATGCATGTGATATTCGAAACCCTGAACCGTGGAATGATTATTGCTATGTTTGAAATCATTCATTAAGTGTTGTATGATGTGTTGAATGTTGTGAATGTGGAATCAAGGCATAGTATTTTCAGGAAAGAAAATACCGTGTAAGATTGTTGTAGAATGTGCATTGATCGGTGATTTCTATAATGAGATATCCTGACTCTCCTGATATAATGGACTCATATAGAGGAAGTCATTCAGGCGTTGAGAGTCGATGGAGGTTCATATGTATGGGTAAGTGGTTTGAAAAATAACCACTTGACCTGTTGTATGGATTCACCCTGTCATACTAGGTGAGTGATGAGATTGAGATTGCGATTATGTTGATGCGCATAGTTGTGGGAACTTTACAGCAGTGTAGTATGACAGGTGCAGATCTCTGAGTCTAGTCAATGCACGAGTCTTCCGGAAGTAGTGTCAAGTGTCTGTGTGTGACGAGTCAGCGGAAGGTCTGACGTGTGAACCATGAATGTTGAATGTAGTGAATAGACACTTGACGAGTTGGTGGAATATGGGGATATTGATGGTTGCAATTGATATAGATTATGAATGGTGTGAAGATTTATGTTTTCTATAGATATAAAGTTTCATATTTAAAGTTTTTGCAAATATCTAGCTTACCCTTTTATCTTGTATCGTGGTTGTTTTTCTTAAACCTGTGATGATCGTGTATATTTACACGGGAGCAGATGAGGCTGCAGGTAGTAGAGCTCCTCTGTGAGTGGTCGCCGGGAGGAGATCGCCTGTTTCTGTTTCTGTTAGGAGATCGCCATTTTCTGTTTTCTATCAGGAGATCGCCTGTTTTTTTTTATTTTGCTGTATTTTGTTTAAGTTTTGAAATTGACCGATTATGTATTAAACTCCCTGTGAGGAGAAACTTCTTTACATATACATAATTGTGTTCACTTCAATATATTTGTTTACCTTTATTTTCATTATATAAATATGAAAAGAATTTGGCGGGATGTTACATTCTCTGTGGGTGATGACTAATCACCCTTCTCTGTGGGAACATGCTGATGACTAATCACCCTCTCTGTGGGACATGCCGATGACTAATCACCCTCTAATCAATACCACCTGCGGGGTCCATTCCACGTGGCTTTGGCCCATGCTGTAGGACCCAGCTGACGTGGTTCACCCCCTTTACAAACTGTCCTCAGCGTCCGAGGACTGGTCGGTACAGCTAGCACACCCCTCCTTCTATTGCTAAGAGCACCTTTTTGATAGCACACCCCTAAGTGAGCAAGTTTTGCTTTCTACACTACACTAATCTACTAAGCTACCCCTAATGGGCCTCCAAGTAGCATGTACAAGGTCTTCTCCCTCCCATCCGTGGCTTGACTCATTTGGGCGTGAATGTGCTTGGCCATGGACCTTGTGAGAGGTCCTAGACGGTCTAGGCTCCCTCCTAGACGCTCCTCATGTAGCTCCCCCTTGTATTGTGCTAGACGCTCTCCATGTGGTTCTAGACGGTCTAGTCTTGGCCCTTGGCTTTCATGGTGGGGTGAGCTTGGCCTCTCTCCATCATCCCCTCCCCCTTGGAAAGGATTTGTCCTCAAATCCAAGTCTTCATTGGTACCTACAAATGGAGATAGGTCAATTACATTAAATGTGTCATGCACTCCATATTCAAGAGGTAGGTCCAACTTGTATGCATTGTTGTTGACTCTCTTGAGGACTTGAAAGGGTTCATCTTTTTTGGGCACTAACAAGACATGATAGCATTCCTATGAGCTCTTCTTTGGATTTTGGAGTTCCTTGGTGATGATGGATGCGGAAGCTTATGGAGGAGGTGAGCAAGGCCTTCCTAGGAAGCATAGGTGCCTTGAAGGTGCATGAAGAGTGAGGAAATGGGGAGGTTTTGTAAGGACCTATAAATTATTTGGAACAGAAGTGATAGATTTTAAATAATTTCTGGGTATGTTATTATTTAAAATAAAAAGGGCATAAAAATAGAAAATACCATAGTGGTCAGACCTCGGACGTCGCCCAAGGTCTGGGGTCAGCTGGTAGAGGTCGGTCGGTTGACCAGTGTACTAACCAAGTAGTCAGGTGCGATGACTTCATCGTGAGGTAATCACGTGGGCGTGCTTGAAAGGGGGGAGGCACGTGAATCAAGAAGGGTAAGAGAAAGGAAGGTGTAGCTTAGAAGTCAAGGAGATCGCCGTTTTTTAAGAAGACGGCGGCCTCCGACTTCCCCTGTATGAAATCGCCAATCGCCTATGGTGTACATGATCGCCGAAAAGAGCACATCGCCGTGTATTCGAGAAGACTTGGTAAGCACTTAGTATGTGGTCTAAATACAGAAGATGAGTGATATAGAAGATAGGTGGCATGTCTGCCACCATGAGTAGTGTGAACCGTAATAACACAGACTTAGAGGAATGGGAGGATGAACCTTCAGCAAGGTGTGACGATGTGACATCGGTGACCAGAGTGGGACGATGTGTCCTCGTCACACACAAGGGCGATAAGAGATCGCCAATAGGATGAGAGGAACATCGGTCATCAAACAGGATGGGAGACACATCGGTCGTCTTCCTGAATGAGACATCGGTTGTTTGCCAGGGTGAGACATCGGTTGTCTGCCAGGGTGAGACATCGGTGGTCTGCCAGGGTGTAACATCCCACCAAATTCTTTTCATAATTATAAAACGAAGTAGAGATAAAATAATAATATTGAAGTGAACATAATCGTATATATGTAATGAAGTTTTCTCCTCGCAGGGAGTTTAATACAAAATCGGTCAGTTTTCCAAAAACGTAAACTAAATACAGCAAAATAAGTAAAAACAGGCGATCTCCTAACAGAAAAGGCGATCTCCCATAAGACAGGCGATCTCCTATCATATCGGCGATCTCCTATCAGAAAGCAGAAAAAGGGTGATCGCCTAATAGAACAGAGATAGGCGATCTCCTTCCGGCGACCACTCACTGAGGATCTCCACTTCCTGCAACATCGTCTGCTCCCGTGTAAAATACACGATCATCACAGTTTTAAGAGAAAACAGCCACAGAACAATACAAAAGGGTAAGCTAGATATTTGAAAGCGAGTTTAGATATGAACTTAAAAATCAAGATAAAGCAAAGTTAAGACACCCACGTAAAACCATCAGCTTTCTCATTCTTTCCACATGACTATCAAGTAAATCACATATTTCACAATTTCCTCAAGAGTCTTTCAATTCACATACACCATCAAGTGTCTATCAATTCAATATTTCTCATTTGTCACGTCAGACTTCCACTGACTCATCACGCAAGACACTTGACACCACTTCCGGAAGACACGTGCGTTGACTAGACTCAGAGATCTGCACCTGTCATGCTGCACCACTGTGAAATCACACACATTCACAGGGTCGCTGGGAAATCACACACATTCACCAGCGTATAAATGAATCTCAATATCCTCACTATCCAAGCATGACAGGGTTAATCCACACCAAACAGGTCGAGCTCGTTCTCTTTCAAACAACCCACCTATACATGTGAACCTCCTTCGACTCTCAACGCCTGAATAACTTCATCTATGTGATTCCATTACATCAGGAGAGTCAGGATATCTCATAACGCATCACCGGTCATTGCACACTCTACACGATCTTACACGGTATTTTCTTTCCTGAAAATACTATGCCTTGATCCCACATCCACAACATTCAAAGCATCATTCCACACATAAAGAATAAATCTATCATAGAATACCTTGAGTCTTTTCTTAAACAACCCCATTCACAAGAACAAGCATACCACCGATCAGGTTTTTGAATAGCATATACATTTTTCATTTCAATCTCAACAGTTTCAAAACGATACTAGAACCGGCGATCACGTCGCCCAAACGCATAAGAACTGAACATCACTGAAAAAGGATTTAAAACCGGCGACCACGTCGCCCCACACATAAAACAGAGCATCGTGAAGAGGGATTTAAAACCGGCGACCACGTCGCCCAAAACACATAGAACAGAGCATTCACGAAGATGAAAACGAAACCAGCGACCACGTCGCCCTCACTTCAGAAACAGCTAATCTATGGCTTGTATTGAAAATGAAGGCTAGCTTCCCTTACCTGCACTTGCGCAAAACACCAAGAGCTCCAAAACCCACTGAGCTTGGAGGATGCCTTAGCTCTGTTTTTGCGTCTGGTTTGTAGGACTTGCAAAGAACTGCCCAGGTGCTCTAATGGTAGTCGTCGCTCGTCGTACTTTTGCGTGAAGGTGCCTGAATCGCAGCACGAAGGAGAGAAAAGGAGAAAAATGGAGGTAAACTCACTCTTTTCCTCTTGAACCACTGCAACGTTCCTTTTTCTCAGAAGTGGGTTTTTGAATCTTAAACCAACTTGCCCACAAAAGCCGCTGCCACCACCCACTCTGCAGGGGAGTTTGCGTGTACGCTTCCCTGAACAGTACGACTACGCGTGCCTCTGCGCAGGCTAACACTCTGAGGTCACTATTCTGAACCACCCCTTTTGTCTACGTGGCGCGCGTGCAGGACGTTTCATGCTGGGAGTCTGGGTCCCACTTTATCTGTGTGAAACTCGACATCGCGCGATAACCTTTCACCGATGACCACTGACGCGAAGACTATCCACCGATGACCTCTCGCGCGAAGGCTATCTACCGATGACCTCTCGCGCGAAGACTATCCACCGATGTCCTCTCGCGCGAAGACTATCCACTGATGTCCTCTCGCGCGAAGACTATCCACCGATGACCTCTCGCGCGAAGACTATCCCCCCGATGACCTGTCGCGCGAAGACTATCCACCGATGACCTTCCGCGCGATGACCAACCCCGCATGCCTCGCGCCCTGGCGATGCCCGTATGCCTCGCGCCCTGATGATGCCCGCATGCCTCGCGCCCTGGCGACGTCCGCATGCCTCGCGCCCTGGCGATGCCCGCATGCTTCGCGCTCTGGCGATGACGTGTAGTCTAGGCGACCGGCGATTATGTGCTAACAAGGAAATCTTATAATCTACTAAACTACACTTTCCTTCCTTTTCATTTTAAATAAAAACATACTTAGAATTCATTTAAAATATACCCTTTTATTCCAATTTAATTTTACAGGTCCTTACATTCTCCCCATCAAGAAAATTTTCGTCCCCGAAAATTGAATTACAAGGAAAAGAGGTATGGATAAGTTTCTCTCATGGGTTCTTCTAACTCCCAAGTTGAATCCCCCGATCTCTCATCCCACACCACTTTCACCATGTTGATGGTCTTGCCTCTGAGCTGTTTACTTTGCCGATCGTCAATCCTGACTGGTTTTGCTTCAAAGGACAAGTCATCCCTGAGCTGCACATCGTCCATTTCCAGCACATGACTAGGGTCTGCCATGTACTTCCTCAGCTGTGATACGTGGAAGACATTGTGCAGATTTGCTAAATGGGGAGGTAGGGCGATCTCATAAGCCACTGGACCAATCCTTCTTAAGATCTGATATGGTCCCACGAACTTAGGGGACAACTTCTTTGACCTGATCGCCCGTCCTACCCCCTTGGTTGGTGTTACTCTCATGAACACATGGTCTCCAGCAGCAAACTCCAAAGGCTTTCTCCTCTGATCTGCATAGGACTTCTGCCTACTCTGAGAAGTTCTCATTCTGCTTTGTATCTGTTTCACCTTCTCGGTCGTCTGCTGAATCAATTCTGGCCCAACCAAGACTGCTTCGCCCTCCTGGTACCAACATAAGGGAGTTCTGCATTTCCTCCCATACAGGGCTTCATATGGTGCCATCCCAATACTGGCGTGGTAACTATTATTATAGGTAAACTCCACCAGCGGCAACACCTCATCCCAACTTCCCAATTGATCCAAGACGTACGCCCTCAGCAGATCCTCCAAGGATTGGATTGTTCTCTCTGACTGTCCATCTGTTTGGGGATGATATGCAGAGCTCATCCTCAACTTAGTTCCCAAGCAATCTTGTAAGGTCTGCCAAAACTGTGAAGTGAATCTGGGATCTCTATCCGAAATGATGCTGGAAGGCACTCCATGCAACCTCACAATTTCCTTGATGTACAGCTGTGTTAACTTGGCCATGGGCATCTTCATATTTACTGGGAGAAAGTGGGCACTCTTCGTCAACCGATCTACTATGACCCATATTGCATCATGACCCTTCACCGATCTGGGTAAATGGGTGACAAAGTCCATGGCAATGCTGTCCCATTTCCACTCAGGGATATCCAGTTGCTGTAACAACCCGCCAGGTCTTTGATGCTCTACCTTTGCCTTCTGACACGTCAAGCAGGTAGTAACATACTGGGCGATGTCTTTCTTCATGCCCGACCACCAAAATGACTCCTTCAAGTCATGGTACATCTTGTTCATGCCTGGATGTAGGCTAAGGCGACTCTTGTGACCTTCCTCTAGGATCATCTTCTTCAACTCTTCATTTGCAGGTATGCAAATTCTGACATTGAATCTTAAGATCCCATCATCGCCCATCACAAAGTCTCTCGCCTGGTCGGTCCCTAGTGACTCCACAGTACGCTTCAGACTAGGGTCCTCCAACTGCTCATCCCTTATCATCCCAAGGAAGTCATTAGTTATAGCCAGCCTACTACAACTAATGTGATTTACGTGAAATTCCACCCCAAGGTTTAAGTCTCTGAACTGCTCGACCAGTTTCTGCTCTTCCATCATCATGGTGGCTACTTGAATTGATTTTCTACTCAACGCATCTGCCACTACATTGGCCTTCCCTGGATGATACATGAGTTGAAAATCGTAGTCCTTTAGGAACTCCATCCACCTTCTTTGTCTCATGTTTAGTTCCTTCAGATCAAACAGGTATTTCAGGCTCTTATGGTCACTGAACACCTGGAACCGAGCTCCATATAGATAGTGTCTCCAGATCTTCAAGGCAAACACCACCGCTGCCAACTCCAAATCATGAGTAGGGTAGTTTCTCTCATGCACCTTGAGTTGCCTTGAAGCATATGCAACCACTCTCTTCTCTTGCATCAAAACGCATCCCAAGCCCTGATGTGAAGCATCACAGTAGGCATCAAAAGGTTTCCCAACATCGGGGATCACCAGCACTGGAGCACTAGTCAACCTCTCCTTTAGCCCCATGAAAGTCTGCTCACATCGGTCGGTCCAAGCAAAAGGTTGGTCCTTGCGTGTCAATTGAGTCAAAGGAGCCACCACCTTGGAAAAATCCTCAATAAACTTCCGATAGTAGCCAGCTAAACCCACGAAGCTCCTTATCTCAGTGACTGTCTTAGGACGTTCCCACTGCAGCACTGCCTCTACCTTGGCTGGATCCACCGAGATCCCCTGGGCAGATATCACGTGTCCTAAGAAGTTGACTTCCTTCAGCCAGAACTCACACTTAGAGAACTTGGCATAGAGTTGCTTCTCCCTCAGAATCTCCAACACTGCCCTTAGATGCTCTTCATGTTCTTCCTCGGTCCTTGAATAAATGAGTATGTCGTCTATGAAGACCACCACAAACTTATCCAAGAAAGGGCGAAAAATCCTATTCATGTAGTCCATGAACCGGGCTGGAGCATTTGTTACTCCAAACGGCATCACTACATACTCATAGTGCCCATACCGAGACCTAAATGCTGTCTTTTGAACATCTTCGGCCTTTACCAAAATTTGGTGGTACCCCGATCTCAGGTCAATCTTTGAGAACACCGAGGCCCCATTTACTTGATCCATCAAATCATCAATCCTAGGTAGAGGATACTTGTTCTTGATGGTCAACTTATTCAACTGCCTGTAGTCTATACACAGCCGAGATCCTCCGTCCTTTTTCTTCACTAGAAGCACTGGAGCTCCCCATGGAGATACACTGGGTCTGATGAATTGTTTCTCCAACAATTCTTCCACTTGCTGCTTTAACTCTACCAACTCGGCTGGTGCCATCCTGTAAGGTGCCATTGACACTGGTCCAGCCCCAGGTACTAAATCAATGGAGAATTCCACTTCTCTCTTAGGGGGTAATCCAGGTACTTCTTCTGGAAATACATCCATGAAATCTCTCACCACGTGTATTCTACTGACGTCCCCTTCATTCTTTACTTCCAACCGAGCTAGCATCACGAAGCACCTCGCTCCTCCTTCCAACTCTGACTGCCCTTGCTGAGCAGATATCACATCAGATGCTGGGAGGTCTGGAAACGCTATCTTCTGACTACCGCAGTCTATGAGGACGTGATTGGCAGCTAGCCAATCCATTCCCAGGATAACATCCAGGTCCTGAAGAGGTAGGCAGATCAAGTTCACTTTGAATCTGCATCCCTCTACTATCACTGGACATTCGGGGCAAACTGTAGAGGTCAGCACCTGTCCTGACGCAGGTGTAGAGACCAACAGTTCGAAAGGTAACTCCCTCACTATAAGGCCCAACTCGGCTACACACAGGCTTGACACAAAGGAGTGTGTCGCTCCAGAATCAAACAAAGCTTTTACACCTTTACCAGCTATAAAACAAACACCCTGCACAAGGTTACCTGATTGGGACGCCTCAGCTCCTGACATGGCAAACACTCTCCCTGTTGCCCGGGGTCTGCTGCCTTCGTTCCCCACTTGCTGGGAACCACCAGGTTGAGTCATCCCAGGCTGAGTAGGGCAATCTTTAGCAACGTGTCCCGTCCTCTGGCAGGTAAAACATCTTCTCACTGAATCTTTCTTGGGACACACATTGGCTGTGTGTGGTCCACCACAATGGAAACATTTAAGTTTCCAGGTTTGTTGCTGATGAGACTGGGGCGGTGCTGCCCTCGCCCTATGCTGTGGAGGTCTCGCATAAGGTCTGCTTTGTGAGTGTTGCACCTTAGCCTTCCCACTGGAAGAACCCCCTGGGTGTGACCTGATCACCCGAGAATCACCCTTTTCCAGGGTCTCTACCATCTTCGCCTTTTCTACTAAGGCGTGAAATTCTCTGATGCACATCGGGGCTATGGTCCTCTTCAGCCCATGCTTCAGTCCCTCTTCAAACTTCCTGCACCTCCAAGCCTCGGAGGTAGCTTGGGTGTAAAACCGGGCGAGGTACTCAAACCGGGCAGCATAGGTGTTCACAGACATATCCCCCTGCTCCAACCTTAGGAACTCAGCTTCCTTCGCAAATCTTGCGCTGTCTGGGAGGTATTTCTCCAGGAACCTCACCCTGAAGCTCTCCCAATCCAACACTTCCTCTCGGGCCTCCATCATCTGCTGAGCCCCCATCCACCAGAACTCAGCTTCTCCAGAGAGAAGATATGTGGCAAACACCAGCTTCTTATCTTCAGGGCAGGAGGTCGCCCTGAAGATTTTCTCTAACCCCCTGACCCACTGATCTGCTTGATCAGGGGTAACGTTCCCACTGAACTTAGGTGGGTTGTGCCTGAGGAACTCGGTCAGTCCCATTTGCTCCTGAGGCTGACTAGCGTGAGAGGCTGTTTCAGCCGACCGAGCAGTCTCCCAGTGGTGCATTGCAGCTTGATGGTTTTGAGCCATTGCTGCATTCTGTTGCTGGATGGCACTTGCCATCATCTCAATGGCCCTGGCGATCTGGCCCATCTCTGAAGAAGGTTGGGGAGGGGTAGGAGGTCTACGTGCCATCTTTTTCGTTCTCAGGTTCTGAAACTACTAGCTTCTATATTCCCTACAACTATAAGAATGAAATCGATAAGAAATCAATTCATTCAAGAGGTAACATCTAGACCTTACAAAGGTCAGCATCTCAAAGTCATTAAGAATTTGAGCTCATCAACAGAATCGCAATACTTATAACCTCCAACAAAACACCAGAACAGCTACTGGTACACAACCCTCAATCCAAACAACCACTTTCAATCAATTACAAAAACACTCAATAACATGAAATAAATCACACCAGAATTCAATGTATGCTAAACATCAAACCTTTGGAATTAAGATTGAGAACCATCTCGATCCAGTTATGAGTGTGCACCCTCATTACTTTATCAAGATCCTCTCATTCTTAATACTAAGATTTTCAATTAGGGCATACATTCACTAAGACACACACAAAATTTCAATACAAAAACGTTTTGAAAACCTTTCACTATAGTTGTTATTCAAAACTCAAATAGATTTTATGAGCAGAAGAAACACAATGGATCCACAGCCCTCAGGTCATCCTAAGGACGAACTGCTCTGATACCATTAATGTAACATCCCGCCAAATTCTTTTCATAATTATAAAACGAAGTAGAGATAAAATAATAATATTGAAGTGAACATAATCGTATATATGTAATGAAGTTTTCTCCTCGCAGGGAGTTTAATACAAAATCGGTCAGTTTTCCAAAAACGTAAACTAAATACAGCAAAATAAGTAAAAACAGGGGATCTCCTAACAGAAAAGGCGATCTCCCATAAGACAGGCGATCTCCTATCATATCGGCGATCTCCTATCAGAAAGCAGAAAAAGGGTGATCGCCTAATAGAACAGAGATAGGCGATCTCCTTCCGGCGACCACTCACTGAGGATCTCCACTTCCTGCAACATCGTCTGCTCCCGTGTAAAATACACGATCATCACAGTTTTAAGAGAAAACAGCCACAGAACAATACAAAAGGGTAAGCTAGATATTTGAAAGCGAGTTTAGATATGAACTTAAAAATCAAGATAAAGCAAAGTTAAGACACCCACGTAAAACCATGAGCTTTCTCATTCTTTCCACATGACTATCAAGTAAATCACATATTTCACAATTTCCTCAAGAGTCTTTCAATTCACATACACCATCAAGTGTCTATCAATTCAATATTTCTCATTTGTCACGTCAGACTTCCACTGACTCATCACGCAAGACACTTGACACCACTTCCGGAAGACACGTGCGTTGACTAGACTCAGAGATCTGCACCTGTCATGCTGCACCACTGTGAAATCACACACATTCACAGGGTCGCTGGGAAATCACACACATTCACCAGCGTATAAATGAATCTCAATATCCTCACTATCCAAGCATGACAGGGTTAATCCACACCAAACAGGTCGAGCTCGTTCTCTTTCAAACAACCCACCTATACATGTGAACCTCCTTCGACTCTCAACGCCTGAATAACTTCATCTATGTGATTCCATTACATCAGGAGAGTCAGGATATCTCATAACGAATCACCGGTCATTGCACACTCTACACGATCTTACACGGTATTTTCTTTCCTGAAAATACTATGCCTTGATCCCACATCCACAACATTCAAAGCATCATTCCACACATAAAGAATAAATCTATCATAGAATACCTTGAGTCTTTTCTTAAACAACCCCATTCACAAGAACAAGCATACCACCGATCAGGTTTTTGAATAGCATATACATTTTTCATTTCAATCTCAACAGTTTCAAAACGATACTAGAACCGGCGATCACGTCGCCCAAACGCATAAGAACTGAACATCACTGAAAAAGGATTTAAAACCGGCGACCACGTCGCCCCACACATAAAACAGAGCATCGTGAAGAGGGATTTAAAACCGGCGACCACGTCGCCCAAAACACATAGAACAGAGCATTCACGAAGATGAAAACGAAACCAGCGACCACGTCGCCCTCACTTCAGAAACAGCTAATCTATGGCTTGTATTGAAAATGAAGGCTAGCTTCCCTTACCTGCACTTGCGCAAAACACCAAGAGCTCCAAAACCCACTGAGCTTGGAGGATGCCTTAGCTCTGTTTTTGCGTCTGGTTTGTAGGACTTGCAGAGAACTGCCCAGGTGCTCTAATGGTAGTCGTCGCTCGTCGTACTTTTGCATGAAGGTGCCTGAATCGCAGCACGAGGGAGAGAAAAGGAGAAAAATGGAGGTAAACTCACTCTTTTCCTCTTGAACCACTGCAACGTTCCTTTTTCTCAGAAGTTGGTTTTTGAATCTTAAACCAACTTGCCCACAAAAGCCGCTGCCACCACCCACTCTGTAGGGGAGTTTGCGTGTACGCTTCCCTGAACAGTACGACTACGCGTGCCTCTACGCAGGCTAACACTCTGAGGTCACTATTCTGAACCACCCCTTTTGTCTACGTGGCGCGCGTGCAGGACGTTTCATGCTGGGAGTCTGGGTCCCACTTTATCTGTGTGAAACTCGACATCGCGCGATAACCTTTCACCGATGACCACTGACGCGAAGACTATCCACTGATGACCGCTCGCGCGAAGGCTATCCACCGATGACCTCTCGCGCGAAGACTATCCACCAATGTCCTCTCGCGCGAAGACTATCCACCAATGTCCTCTCGCGCGAAGACTATCCACCGATGACCTGTCGCGCGAAGACTATCCACCGATGACCTTCCGCGCGATGACCAACCCCGCATGCCTCGCGCCCTGGCGATGCCCGTATGCCTCGCGCCCTGATGATGCCCGCATGCCTCGCGCCCTGGCGACGTCTGCATGCCTCGCGCCCTGGCGATGCCCGAATGCTTCGCGCTCTGGCGATGACGTGTAGTCTAGGCGACCGGTGATTATGTACTAACAAGGAAATCTTATAATCTACTAAACTACACTTTCCTTCCTTTTCATTTTAAATAAAAACATACTTAGAATTCATTTAAAATATACCCTTTTATTCCAATTTAATTTTACAGGTCCTTACACAGGGTGAGACATCGGTCGTCTGTCAAGAAGAGGAATCGGTCATCGCCGGTATGAGAGGCATAGTCATCGCGCGAGCAGTGTAACATCCCGCCAAAATAAAACCATACATACATGTATAATGAAAATAAAGGTAAACAAATAATATTGAAGAGTACATGATAATATATATATAAGTAATGAAGTTGCTCCTCTTAGGGAGTTTAATACATAACCAGTCGAATGTTTTCAAAATTTAACGAAATTCAATCAAAACCAACAAGACCGGCGGTCTCCATACATGAACCGGCGATCTGGTAACAGAAGGCCCCAAAACAGGCGATCTGCTAGTAGGACATAAATCCGGCGATCACCACCAAGAGATAGAAACCGGCGATCTCTTCCTCGGCGACCACTCACTAGGGAGCTCTGCTTCCTGGAAGATCATCTGCTCCCGTGTAAGTTATACACGATCATCACAGTTTTAAGAGAAAGACAGCCAACGAGCAGAACACGCAGGGTAAGCTAGATATTTTAAGGAGAGTTTAAATAAGGATAATTAAATTAAAATCAAGGTAAACAATTTCAAGATGTTCACGTATCACTATCAAGTTTCTCATACCCTTCACCTGATCGCCCAGAAATCACACATTTCACAATATTTTCAAGAGTCATTCTATTTCACAAACTGCATCAAGTGTCTATCAATTTCAAGTTCCTCATTTCACATGTCAGACCACCACTAACTCAGCACACAAGACACTTGACACTACTTCCGGAAGACTCATGCATTGATTAGACTCAGAGATCTGCACCTGTCATACTAAACAGCTGTAATGTTTCCCAGCTATGCGCATCAACACAAATCTCGATCTCAAGTTCATCATTCTCACAGTATGACAGGGTTAATCCATAGAACAGGCCGAGCTCGTTCTTTTTCACACGAGTCACCCATTCATATGAACCTCCTTCGACTCTCACCAACTGAGTAACTTCCTCTATGTGATTCCATTACCTCAGCAGAGTCAGGATATCCCCTTAGGAATCACCGATCAATGCACATCCTACACGATCTTACACGGTATTTTCTTTCCTGAAAATACTATGCCTCGATCCCACATTCACAACACCCAAGACATCATACCACTTAAATAAATGATTCAAGTCACAGCAACATTCGTTTCAAAGATTCAGATTTTCGAAGATCACCTTTAAGCTTCAACAGTTCAAAGTAACACCAAAAATAGGGAGTTCGCAAACATCGCCCAAACCGGCGACCTGGTTCAAAAACAGGGTATTTCGAAGTTTGTATTTAAAAACCGACGACCACGTCGCTCAAAAACACACAGAACAGAGCATTCACGAAGATGAAAACGAAACCGGTGACCTCGTCGCCCTCACTTCCGAAATAGCTAAACTACGACTTGTATTGAAAATGGAGGCTAGCTTCCCTTACCTGGACTTGCGTAAACACCAGGAGCTCCGAAATCCAACGAAGCCTAAAGAACGCCTTGGCTCTGTTTTTGCGTCTGGTTTGAAGGACTTGCAGAGAACTTCCCAGGTGCTCTAATGGTGGCTGCCGCTCGTCGTACTCTTGTGTGAAGGTGCCAGAACCGCAGCGCAAAGGAGAGAAATGGAGGAGAAAAGAGGTAGCTCACTCTTCCGCTCTTGAACAACTGCAACGTTCCTTTTTCCTCTCAGAAGTGGGTTTTTGCATCTTAAACCAACTTGTCCACAAAAGCAGCTGCCACCACCCACTCTGCAGGGAAGTCTGAGTGTACGTTTCACTGAACAGTACGACCACGGTTGTCTCTTGTGCATTTCAACTACTGCTCTGAACAGTACGACCACTGTTGTCTCTTGCGCATGCCAACATTTTGATGTCACTGTTCTGAACCAACACTTTTTGTCTACGTGTCGCACGTGCTGCGCGTCTCATGCTGGGAGTCTGGGTCCCACTTTATCTGTGTGAAACACGTCATCGCGCGATAACCTGGAAGACGACCGATGTCTAGCCCTGGCGATGCCCACATGCCTCGTGCCCCGGCGATGCCCGCATGCCTCGCGCCCTGGCGATGCCCGCATGCCTCGCGCCCTGGCGATGCCCGCATGCCTCGCGCCCTGGCGATGCCCCCATGCCTCGCGCCCCGGCGATGCCCCCATGCCTCGCGCCCCGGCGATGCCCGCATGCCTCGCGCCCCGGCGATGCCCGCATGCCTCGCGCCCCGGCGATGCCCGCATGCCTCGCGCCCCGGCGATGCCCGACGACATCGCCACGCCTTCCTGAAGGTTCTTCATTCCACTATGTTACGTCCAAGGTATCATCTCCACATGACTCGGTGACGTCGGTAGCTTCACATTTCCAAGGGTAGATTGGCACTTGCCCTCGTGCGCCCATGCATGCAACACTAAGGACGATCTCCTATACTCAAGCATAGGGCTTCGCATGCACAGCGTGTCTAAGGCTTAACCCACACCTTGATGCACGTGGTTTTTGGGAACCCACTATGGTTGATCCAACATCTTGACTACACACTAAGTGTAGTTTCGGCGATCATGTGTACTCTAGGCGACAGGCGACTAGGTACACTACAGGCGATTGGCGTTCAGGTGCAATCAAGGCGACAGGCGATCATGTGCCAGAGAAGTCGGAGATCGCCTACTCTTTCAATTACGGCGATCTCGTAGACTTTTAAGCTATCCCTCCCTTCCTTTATATTTTAAATAAAAACATACTTAGAATTCATTTAAAATATACCCTTTTATTCCAATTTAATTTTACAGGTCCTTACAAGCAGTCATCGGTGGAAGGTTATCACGCGATGTCGTGTTTCACACAGATAAGGTGGGACCCAGTCTCCCAGCATGAGACGTCCTGCATGCGCGACACGTAGACAAAAAGGGTGTTTCAGAATAGTTAGCATCAGAGAGTTGGTATGCGCAGAAACCCACGTGGTCATACTGTTCAAGGAAGTGTGCACGCAAGGTTGCTCAGAGAGTGGGTAATGGCAGTGAAGGCTAAAGAGCCGTTCGACCTTAAGAGCTGAGGGAATCAGCTCATTTAGTTCCCCTTTCTCCTTTCTCCTCCACTCGAAGACGCGGCTATCCTCACGTACTAGTGCTATGATCGGCGACTGCCATTGTCCTCCTGCGAAGTTACTCTGCAAGTTTTCTGCTCAAAGCCCTAAAACAGAGTTAAGGCATCCTTCAGTTCTCGGTGGGTTTGGAGCTCTTAGTGAGATTTTACGCAAGTCCAGGTAAGGGAAGCTAGCATTTTCGTTTATAAAAACTTTGGGCGACTAGGTTCTGAAGTGAGGGCGACGTGGTCGCCGGTTTCATATTCTATTTCACGATGCTCTGTTTTTATGTGTGGGGCGACGTGATCGCGGGTTTTAATGCAAATTTAGAAATTCCCTGTTTTAGTGTCATTTTGAAATTGTTTGAGATTGAAAGGTGAAATGCATATGATATTCGAAAATCTGAACTTTGGTATGATTGTTTCTGTGATTGGGATTGTTTAAGAAAAGATTCAAAATATTATTTGATGGAATTGTGCTTTTACGTGTGGTATGATGTACTGGATGAATGTGAAAGAGTGATCAAAGCATAGTATTTTCAGGAAAGAAAATACCGTGTGGAGATTTTATGAGGGTGTATTGATCTGTGAGTATCCTGTGAATGAGGCGATCCTGACTCTGCTGATATGATGGAATCACATAGATGAAGTCATTCAGTTGGTGAGAGTCGAAGGAGGTCCATATGTATGGGTAAGTCGTTTGAAAAATAACTGACTTGACCTGTTATATGGATTAACCCTGTCATACTGAGAGAGTGAGGACATTGAGATTGAGATTGAGATTATGTTTATGCGCATAGCTGTGGGAACTTTACAGCAATGTAGTATGACAGGTGCCGGTCTCTGGATGCTAAGTTCAACGCACGAGTCTTCCGGAAGTAGAGTCATGCGTCTATGGGTTATGAGTCAGTGGAAAGTCTGACATGTGAACCATGAGTATTGAATGTATTGAATAGACACTTGACGAGTTTGTGGAATATGGGGATATTGATGGTTGAAATTGATATAGATTATGAATGGTGTGAAGATTTATGCTTTCTATTGATATAAAGTTTCATATTTAAAGTTTTAAAAATATCTAGCTTACCCTTTTATTTTGTATCGTGGTTGTTTTTCTTAAACCTGTGATGATCGTGTATATTTGCAAGGGAGCAGATGAGGTTGCAGGTAGTAGAGCTCCGCAGTGAGCATTTCTGGAGGAGGAGATCGCCGGTTTTTGAATGCTGTTGTTTTGTTTTATTTTGAAAACTCCTGTATGGAGATGTATTAAAACTTCCTCGAAAAGGGATATTATTTTGAGGCACATTTGTATTAATGGATGAATTATATTATGTATATATCTATGTTAAATTTTGATATTATTGTTTCACCTTTATTTTATTATATAAAAATGAACAATATTTTGAGGGGCGTTACATTAATGGTATCAAAGCAGTTCGTCCTTAGGATGACCTGAGGAGAGTGGGTTCATCGTGTTTCTTCTGCTATTGGAGTCTTAATCAAAGCTATAGTGAAAGGTTTTCAAATGTTTTCTGATTGAAATCTTGTTTGTGCTTTAGTAGATATAGGCTCTAAATGAAAAATTTTAGTATTAAGAGTGAAAGGATCTTGATAAAGTAGTGAGGGTGCACACTCATAACTGAATCGAGATGTTCTCAATCTTAATTCTAAAAGTTTGATGTTGAGCATATATCCACTTCTGGTGTGTTTTATCCCAATTATTAAGTGTGGTGATATTTGATTGATAGTTTTGTACCCATGACTGTTCGGTGTTATGCTTTCTATTTTGAGCATTATGATTCTGTTGATGAACTCAAATTCTAAATGACTTTGAGATGCTGACCTTTGTAAGGTCTAGATGTTACCTCCTGAATGAATTGATTCCTTATCGATCTCATTCTTATAGTTGTAGGGAATATAGAAACCAATAGTTTCAAAATCTGAAACAAAGAAAGATGGCTCGTAGACCTCCTACCCCTCCCCAACCTTCTTCGGAAATGAGCCAGATTGCCAAGGCTATTGAGATGATGGCAACTGCCATCCAACAATAGAATGCAGCAATGGCTCAAAATCATCAAGCTGCAATGCACCATTGGGAAACTGCTCGGTCGGCTGAAACAGCTTCCCACATCGGTCAGCCTCAGGAACAGATGGGACTGACCGAGTTCATGAGGCACAACCCACCCAAGTTCAGTGGGAAAGCTACCCCTGATCAAGCAGATCAGTGGGTCAGGGAGTTGGAGAAAATCTTTAGGGCGACCTCCTGCCCTGAAGAGAAGAAATTGGTGTTCGCCACCTATCTGCTATCTGGAGAAGCCGAGTTCTGGTGGATGGGAGCTCAGCAGATGATGGAAGCCAGAGCTAACGTTTTAGACTGGGAAAGCTTCCGAGAGAGGTTCCTAGAGAAATATTTTCCAGATAGTGCAAGGTTTGCGAAGGAAGCGGAATTTCTCAGGTTGGAGCAAGGGGAGATGTCCGTGAACGCTTATGCTGCTAGGTTTGAATACCTAGCTAGATTTTATACCCAAGCTACCTCTGAGGCTTGGAGGTGTAGGAAGTTTGAAGAAGGTTTAAAGCATGAGCTGAAGAAGACCATAGCACCCATGTGCATCAGGGAGTTTCATGCCTTAGTAGAGAAGGCAAAGATGGTGGAAACCTTGGAAAGGGGTAATTCTCGGGTGATCAGATCACACCCAGGGGGTTCTTCCAGTGGGAAGGCCAAGGTGCAGCACCCACAAAGCAAGCCTTATGCGAGACCTCCACCACATCGGGCAGGAGCAGTTCCGCCCCAGTTTCAGTAGCAACAAACGTGGAAACCCAGATGTTTCATGTGCCAAAAGATGGGGCACATTTCTAGAGATTGTCCTAGCAGAAATAGGATGACTCAACCCGTTGGTTCTCAGCAGTTGAGGAATGGAGGCAGTAGACCTCAAGCAGCAGGGAGAGTGTTTGCCATGACAGGAGCAGAGGCGTCTCAGTCAGGTAACCTAGTGCAAGGTGTTTGTTTTATAGCTGGTAGAGGTGTAAAAGCCTTGTTTGATTCTGGAGCGACACACTCCTTTGTGTCAAGCCTATGTGTAGCCAAGTTGGGCCTTCTAGTGAAGGAGTTACCGTTTGAACTGTAGGTCTCTACACCTGCGTCAAGACAGGTGTTGACCTCTACAGTTTGCTCTGAATGTCCAGTGATAGTAGAGGGACGCAGGTTCAAAGTAAACTTGATCTGCCTACCTCTTCAGGATCTGGATGTTATCCTAGGAATGGATTGGCTATCTGCCAATCACATTCTCATAGATTGCGGTAGACAGAAAGTGGTGTTTCCAGATCTCAAAGTGTCAAATGTAATGTCTGCTCAGCATGTGTGGTCGGAGTTGAAAGAAGGGGCGAGGTGCTTTGTAATCCTAGCTCAAGGGGGAGTGAAGAATGAAGAAGATATGGGCAGTATACCTGTGGTGAAGGATTTCATGGATGTATTTCCAGAAGAAATACCTGGACTACCTCCTAAGAGAGAAGGTTTCACGCAGAATGGGTGTTGTTTTGTTGATCGGGATTTGAAAGATGAGTGTGGGAATGGTGGGTTGAAGTTAAAGGCTCCTGATGCCGAAAGTCTCCTGAACTTGGCAAATGAGGATGCAGCTCTGTCTGTGAATGTGTGAGGGAAGGAGGTAATGGCCACGGATAAGAATAAGGATAAGCCATGTTATGATGGTGTTGATTCACTTCCGTTGAGTTCTTCTGGTGATGTTAGTGAATTGCAAAAAGTTGGATGTGGAAGCAAAACTTTCTGTAACTGGTGTTTCTGATGGGATGGGATTTGCAGCTAATCCATTAGGTGGCAGTTGTGGTGATCAGCATTTCGTTTCTGATCCTAGAAACAATGCTGCATCGTCAGCTGTAGCAACAAGTCCTCACCCTGAACACAGTGAGGGATTTATGATCTGTGTGTTGAACACTGAGCACCCTGAGATCCCATGCAATGCTAATATGGATGTATCCATTGGAATTCCTGAGTTAGCCGCTCTGAAATCCCAACCAGTTGCTAAAGAGGTGGGTTTTTCATAATCTGCTATTAGTAATCAAAGAAGAAATGAACCAGATGGGCGCCTGAAGGAAAGAAGCCGTTCTCTTTTAGTCTTTTGCTGCTTCACAATCGGTTCGACAAGAAACGGTGCCTAATGTGAATTCGAGCTACAAACCTGTCGTTTTTGAACTGAAAAGTGAAAATCCTGGAAGAAACTCTATCTCTACAGTTTCTAGACAGAATAACAATGTTGATGCCAACCCAAATCATGGCAAATCAGTTCGTGCCAATGATGGACATCTGAAACAAGAGGAATTAGAAGTTTAAGGATCAAATTTTGAGAGGGGTTTCTGGTCTGCAAGTCTCTACTCCTACCAAAGAAATGACAAAATGTGGACCAAAGCCTAAACTGTTCTTTCAGGTCGGTGCTAGGATAGAGGTACTTTGGCAAGATAGTGGCATTAGAGAATGCTGGTTTAGATGAAAAATCTGGAGTGTGTCTCCGAGGCTGCTGAAGGTCCAGTACGATGATTTACTTGATAAAGAGGGACAACAGAAACTAGAGGAATGGGTCCCTTCATCTAGAGGGGCAGCTACTGATTAATGGGGTATGCGATGTTCAGGCCGCTTAACAGTCAAGCCATGCTCTCCTGAACGCCATTCAGGTCCCACTCTTGAGTTTGAATCAGCAGTGGATGCCTGGTGGTGTGATGGATGGTGGGAAGGTGTTGTAACTGCAGCTAATGTCAGTGGTAAATGGATCTTAGTCAGATTGCTCTGCCTTAGAAAGTGAATCATCATCCATCCCCAAAGTTGAAGTTGCTAAGAAGGTTGAGCAAGAATCGTTTGGTTTGGAAACCCCTGTGGATCTAGAAAATATGAAGGGAATAACTTTGAGGGAGCCACTCTATGTCGCTCATGAGGACAAGGGTAACAACTCTGGTGGTGGCTGTGATGATGAAGCTGACAAGGCTATGAAGACACTTCTGGCCTTAAATGAACACAAGGATAATAACACTTGTAGAGGCAGTGATGATGTTGACAATGAGGAGAAGACCTTTGGAGTTTGTAGTTGGAGATCATGTAGTTATGAAAGTGACACCGACCAAGGGTGTAGGACGAGCTATCAGATCAAAGGAGCTGTCTCCTAAGTTCGTCGGGCCATATCAGATCTTAAGGAGGATCGGTCCAATGGCTTATGAAATCGCCCTACCTCCCCAATTAGCGAATCTGCATGATGTCTTTCATGTATCACAGCTGAGGAAGTACAGGGCAGACTCTAGTCACATGCTGGAAGTGGACGATGTGCAGATCAAGGATGACTTGTCTTTTGAAGCAAAACCAGTAAGGATTGACGCTCGGCAGAGTAAACAGCTCAGAGGCAAGACCATCAACATGGTGAAAGTAGTGTGGGATGACAGATCGGGTGATTCAACTTGGGAATTAGAAGAAACCATGAGAGAAGCCTATCCCTACCTCTTTTCCTAGTAGTTCAATTTTCGAGGACGAAAATTTTTTCTTGTTGGGGAGAATGTAAGGACCTATAAATTATTTGGAACAGAAGTGATAGATTTTAAATAATTTCTGGGTATGTTATTATTTAAAATAAAAAGGGCATAAAAATAGAAAATACCATAGTGGTCAGACCTCGGACGTCGCCCAAGGTCTGGGGTCAGCTGGTAGAGGTCGGTCGGTTGACCAGTGTACTAACCAAGTAGTCAGGTGCGATGACTTCATTGTGAGGTAATCACGTGGGCGTGCTTGAAAGGGGGGAGGCACGTGAATCAAGAAGGGTAAGAGAAAGGAAGGTGTAGCTTAGAAGTCAAGGAGATCGCCGTGTTTGAAGAAGACGGCGGCCTCCGACTTCCCCTGTATGAAATCGCCAATCGCCTATGGTGTACATGATCGCCGAATAAGAGCACATCGCCGTGTATTCGAGAAGACTTGGTAAGCACTTAGTATGTGGTCTAAATACAGAAGATGAGTGATATAGAAGATAGGTGGCATGTCTGCCACCATGAGTAGTGTGAACTATAATAACACAGACTTAGAGGAATGGGAGGATGAACCTTCAGCAAGGTGTGACGATGTGACATCGGTGACCAGAGTGGGACGATGTGTCCTCGTCACACACAAGGGCGATAAGAGATCGCCAACAGGATGAGAGGAACATCGGTCATCAACCAGGATGGGAGACACATCGGTCGTCTTCCTGAATGAGACATTCGTTGTCTGCCAGGGTGCAACATCGGTTGTCTGCCAGGGTGAGACATCGGTGGTCTGCCAGGGTGAGACATCGGTCGTCTATCAAGAAGAGGAATCGGTCATCGCCGGTATGAGAGGCATAGTCATCGCACGAGCAGTCATCGGTGGAAGGTTATCGCGCGATGTCGTGTTTCACATAGATAAGGTGGGACCCAGGCTCCCAGCATGAGACGTCCTGCATGCGCGACACGTAGACAAAAAGGGTGTTTCAGAATAGTTAGCATCAGAGAGTTGGTATGCGCAGAAACCCACGTGGTCATACTGTTCAAGGAAGTGTGCACGCAAGGTTGCTCAGAGAGTGGGTAATGGCAGTGAAGGCTAAAGAGCCGTTCGACCTTAAGAGCTGAGGGAATCAGCTCATTTAGTTCCCCTTTCTCCTCCACTCGAAGACGCGGCTATCCTCACGTACCAGTGCTACGATCGGCGACTGCCATTGTCCTCCTGGGAAGTTACTCTGCAAGTTTTCTGCTCAAAGCCCTAAAACAGAGTTAAGGCATCCTTGAGTTCTCGGTGGGTTTGGAGCTCTTAGTGAGATTTTACGCAAGTCCAGGTAAGGGAAGCTAGCATTTTCGTTTATAAAAACTTTGGGCGAGTAGGTTCTGAAGTGAGGGCGACGTGGTCGCCGGTTTCATATTCTATTTCACGATGCTCTATTTTTATGTGTGGGGCGACGTGATTGCTGCTTTTAATGCAAATTTAGAAATTACCTATTTTAGTGTCATTTTGAAATTGTTTGAGATTGAAAGGTGAAATGCATATGATATTCGAAAATCTGAACTTTGGTATGATTGTTTCTGTGATTGGGACTGTTTGAGAAAAGATTCAAAATATTATATGATGGAATTGTGCTTTTACGTGTGGTATGATGTACTGGATGAATGTGAAAGAGTGATCAAAGCATAGTATTTTCAGGAAAGAAAATACCGTGTGGAGATTTTATGAGGGTGTATTGATCTGTGAGTATGCTGTGAATGAGGCGATCCTGACTCTGTAAGGACCTGTAAAATTAAATTGGAATAAAAGGAATATATTTTAAATTAATTCTAAGTATGTTTTTATTTAAAATAAAAAGGAAGGAAAGTGTAGCTTAGAAGAGTATGAGATCGCCTGGTTAGTACATAATCGCCTATCGCCTAGACTACCCATGCGGACATCGCCAGGGCGCGAGGTATGCGGACATCGCCAGGGCGCAAGGTATGCGGACATCGCCAGGGCGCGAGGTATGCGGACATCGCCAGGGCGCGAGGTATGCGGACATCGCCAGGGCGCGAGGTATGCGGACATCGCCAGGGCACGAGAGACATGCAGGCGTCGCCAGGGATAGACATCGGTCGTCTCCCAGAGAGAGATCGGTCGTTTTCCAGAGAGAGATCGGTCATCTTCCAGGATGAGTCATCGGTGAAAGGTTATCGCACGATGTCGTGTTTCACACAGATAAAGTGGGACCCAGACTCCCAGCATGAAACGTCCTGTAGGCGCGCCACGTAGACAAAAAGGGTGGTTCAGAATAGTGACATCAGAAAGTTGGCATGCGCAAGAGACACTCGCGGTCGTACTGTTCAGGGAAGTGGTTGGCATGCGCAAGAAGACAAAAAGGGTGGTTCAGAATAGTGACATCAGAAAGTTGGCATGCGCAAGAGACAACCGTGGCCGTACTGTTCAGTGAAACGTACACTCAGGCTTTCCTGCAGAGGGGGTGGTGGCAGCAGCATGCGTGGACAAGTAGGCTTGGATTCAAAAACCCACTGCGGGGAGGCAAAGAACGTTGCAGTGGCTCAAGAGTGAAAGAGTGAGTGCATCTTCATCCCTCTCTTTTCTCCCCTTCGCGCTGCGATTCAGGCAACCTCAAGCACCAGTACAACGAGCGACGACTGCCCTTGGACACTTGGGAGGTTCTCTGCAAGTTCCCCAGACTGGGACACTAAAACAGAGTGAAAGCATCTTTAAGCTTCGTTGGGTTTCGGAGCTCTTGGAGTTTTGCGCTAGTCCAGGTAAGGGAAGCTAGCTTTGTTTTTCAATAAAAGCCGCAGATTAGCTATTTCTGAAGTGAGGGCGACGTGGTCGCCGGTTTTAAGCTCTATTTCGTGATGCTCTGTTCTATGTGTTTGGGCGACGTGGTCGCCGGTTTTAAACTCTATTTCACGATGCTCTGTTCTATGTGTTTGGGCGACGTGGTCGCCGGTTTTAAACTCTATTTCACGATGTTCTTTTTTTATGTATTTGGGCGACGTAATCGCCTGTGTTATTGTTGATTTCGAACTCCCCTCTTTTAGTGTTGTTGAGACTGTTTGAGATTTAAATGTGGAATGCATGTGATATTCGAAAATCTGAACCTTTGAAATGATTGTTGCTGTGATTTGAATCATTCATTTGAGTGGTATGATGTTTTGAATGTTGTGGATGTGGGATCAAGGCATAGTATTTTCAGGAAAGAAAATACCGTGTAAGATCGTGTGTAATGTGCATTGACTAGGGGCTTGTCTAGAAGGAGATATCCTGACTCTGCTGATATAATGGAATCACATAGATGAAGTTATTCAGTTGTGGAGAGTCGAAGGAGATTCATATGTATGGGTAAGTTGTTTGAAAGATAACTGACTTGACCTGTTATATGAATTAACCCTGTCATACCGGGAGAGTGTTGATATTAAGACTATGTATGCGCATGGCTGTGTGGATTTCACAGCGACCCTGTGTGGATTTCACAGTGGTATGGTATGACAGGTGCAGATCTCTGAGCCTGAGTCAACGCACGAGTCTTCCGGAAGTAGTGTCAAGTGTCTATATGTGATGAGTCAGTGGAATTCTGACGTGAGAAATGTGAAATATTGAGAATTTGTTGATAGACACTTGATGGTTGTGTGATATGAATGAGAAAGTGATGGACTCTTGTGAATGTTTAAAAAGGGCTGATCTACGTTGGTTGTCCAGTTTATAATTTAAAGTTTTAAAAATATCTAGCTTACCCTTTGTATTGTTCTGTGGCTGTTTTCTCTTAAAACTGTGATGATCGTGTATTTTACACGGGAGCAGATGATCTTCCAGGGAGTAGAGCTCCTCAGTGAGTGGTCGCCGGAAGGAGATCGCCTGTTTCTGTCTCTATGTGGTGATCGCCTGTTTTCTGTTTTGATAGCAGATCGGCTGTTTTGGGTCTTCTGATAGGAGATCGCTGGTTTATGTAGGAAGACCGCCGGTTTCATTTTATTTGGCTGTATTTTGTTTAAGTTTTGGAAAATTGACCGGTTATGTATTAAACTCCCTGTGAGGAGAAACTTCATTACATATATATAATTATGTTCACTTCAATATTATTGTTTTACCTTTATTTCTTTTTTTTATATTTATTCCAAAGTATTTGGCGGGATGTTACAGACTCTGCTGATATGATGAAATCACATAGATGAAGTCATTCAGTTGGTGAGAGTCGAAGGAGGTCCATATGTATGGGTAAGTCGTTTGAAAAATAACTGACTTGACCTGTTATATGGATTAACCCTGTCATACTGAGAGAGTGAGGATATTGAGATTGAGATCGAGATTATGTTTATGCGCATAGTGTTGGGAATTTTACAGCAATGTAGTATGACAGGTGCAGGTCTCTGGATGCTAAGTTCAACGCACGAGTCTTCCGGAAGTAGAGTCATGTGTCTATGGGTTATGAGTCAGTGGAAAGTCTAACATGTGAACCATGAGTATTGAATGTATTGAATAGACACTTGACGAGTTTGTGGAATATGGGGATATTGATGGTTGAAATTGATATAGATTATGAATGGTGTGAAGATTTATGCTTTCTATTGATATAAAGTTTCATATTTAAAGTTTTAAAAATATCTAGCTTACCCTTTTGTTTTGTATCGTGGTTGTTTTTCTTAAACCTGTGATGATCGTGTATATTTGCACGGGAGCAGATGAGGTTTCAGGTAGTAGAGCTCCTCAGTGAGCATATCTGGAGGAGGAGATCACCGGTTTTTGAATGTTGTTGTTTTGTTTTATTTTGAAAACTCCTGTATGGAGATGTATTAAAACTTCCTCGAGAAGGGATATTATTTTGAGACACATTTGTATTAATGGATGAATTATATTATGTATATATCTATGTTAAAATTTGATATTATTGTTTCACCTTTATTTTATTATATAAAAATGAACAATATTTTGAGGGGCGTTACAGGTTTGGCCAACCCCTTTGGTAGTGATGAATTGAAGACTAAAACCTAAGTGTTAGGCAAGGAGTAGTGTATGGCACAATTTGGGCAGCATAACAATACTCTATTTAATCTTGAAAATACATAAGGTAGGCCTCCTTATTTATAGATTTAGGAGCCTTGGTGAGCAAGCTTAAAGGGTAGGGATGGAAATACAAAAAGTGGGGCTGCCTAGGGTATTGACTTTAGTCAAACCACACCATCATCCTAATATTCTAGAAGATAGGTCAAAAATGCAACATTTGATAGTACACCCCTCTTTCTATTGCTAAAGGCACCTTTTTGATAGCACACCCCTAAGTGAGCAAGTTTTGCTTTCTACACTACACTAATCTACTAAGCTACCCCTAATGGGCCTCCAAGTAGCATGTACAAGGTCTTCTCCCTCCCATCCGTGGCTTGACTCATTTGGGCGTGAATGTGCTTGGCCATGGACCTTGTGAGAGGTCCTAGACAGTCTAGGCTCCCTCCTAGACGCTCCTCATGTAGCTCCCCCTTGTCTTGTGCTAGATGCTCTCCATGTTGTTCTAGACGGTCTAGTCTTGGCCCTTGGCTTTCATGGTGGGGTGAGCTTGGCCTCCCTCCATCAAGACAGGTACAGCACAAGGGCTTAGGCTCTTTTGAACCCAACCCTTCTCCAACAAGTCTTGAACTTGTGACTCTATCTCCTTGGTCTCCTCGGGGTTAGTTCTATAGGCGGGCCTATTTGGTAGGCTTGCCCCCGGAATCGAGTCAATTTGGTGTTCTATACCTCTAATGAGAGGGAGTCCATTGGGTCCCTCATTAGAGAATACATCATCAAATTCCCTTAAAAGCTTTTCTACTTTAGGAGTAGACTCATAAGTTCACTACTTGTGGCAGTGCATGCAAGTGTTCCTTTACAAAAGACAAGGCTTGGTTGTTCAACAAGAAGCAAATTTTCGAAGATGTTTTCAAAAGGCTTCTCTTGTTGAGCAACCTTGGGAGAAGGAACACTCTTCTCTCCCTCCTTCCTATCCATAAGGACTTTTTTCTTTTCAAGCTCTCTTTTCTTTTTCTTTTCCTCATCCCTCTTTTCTTTCATTTGTATTTGGTCTTTCACCACTTGGGAATGTGGTAAAGGACTAAGTACAAACTTTTTATGCTTATGGGTGAAGGAAATCTCATTAGTAAGACCATCATGCAAGGTTTTTTTATCAAATTGCCATGGTCTTCCTAAGAGTATATGGCAAGCTTCCATAGGCACTACATCACATAAAACCTTGTCTTTGTAGTTCCCTATGGAAAACTTGATTTCCACTTGTTTATCTACACTTAGTTCCCCATTCTCATTTATCCATTGCAACTTGTATGGCTTAGGATGAGGAACTACTTGTAGATTGAGCTTTTCAACCATTCTAGAGCTACAACAATTGCAACTTGATCCACTATCCACAATGAGAGAACATATATTTTCTAAAACTTTACATCTTGTGTGAAAGATGTTCTCTCTTTGTGTCTCCATAGATGCACTAGGATGATTGTTGAGGGTTCTCCTAATCATTAGCAATTCTCCCTCTAATGGATCTACCCTCTCATCCTCTCCCCCTTCCTCTCTTTCACTTGGTTCATCCTCGCCACTAGTGTACTCATCTACACCTTTCAAAAACAAAGTCCTTTGGTTTGGGCATTGTGCTTGCACATGCCCTCTTCCATAGCACTTAAAGCACTTAACGCCCCTAGCTCGGATGGGTGAGGTGGAGGCATCTTTGGATAAGGGTTTGGTAGTTTCCCTAGGTTTTTCTTTTGATGTACTACCCTCCCTTCTATATTCTCTCTTGGGATAGGAGTTAGAGTAGGATCCAACCTTTAGACTTGAAGTTTTGCGCAAATTTTGTTGCTTAACTTTAAGGCAAAGTTGTACCAAGTCATTCAAGTCTTGGTAAGGAAGGAGTTCTACTCTATCCCTTATCCCAAGTGAGAGGCCACTAAGGAACCTAGCTATAGTGATATGCTCCTCTTCTCTAATGGAGGCTCTCATCATGTAGAGCTCCATTTTTTGTCTATACTCCTCAACACTCATATTGTTTTGCCGAAGTCTTTGGAGCTTGTCCATCAACTCCCTATGGTAGTATGAGGGTATGTGGCGATGTAACGACCCTAAAATCTTATTCATATTTATATCATAAAATAAACATAAAACAATAATATCAAAATTAGCATATGTATATATAATAAAATACATCCATCCCATACATTGTATTTCAAAAGGAACATCCCCCCTCGCAGGGAGTTAAATTTATACATCAAAAGTTTTCCAAAATAAAACATTCAAATATAAAACGATCCTTTTCTCCATCTGCTCACTGAGGAGCTCTACCACCTGCAACATCAGCTGCTCCCGTGTAAATTAACACGATCATCACAGGTTTAAGAAAACAAAACACAAAACAAAACACAGGGGGTAAGCTAGACATTTTTAAAACTTTAAAACGTGAAACTTGATATTAACATAAACCATCAAATATTCACACATTTCACAATTCCCTCAAGTATCAATCATTCCACAAAAATCATCAAGTGTCTATCACATTTCAATATTTCTCTTTCTCACGTCAGACTTCCACTAACCCATCACACATAGACACTTGACACTACTTCCGGAAGACTCATGCGTTTAACTTAGCATCCGGAGACCTGCACCTGTCATACCCCACCACTGTGAAATCCACACAGGGTCACTGTGAAATCCACACAGCCATGCGCATAAACATAATCTCAATATCATCACTCTCCCGGTATGACAGGGTTAATTCATATAACAGGTCAAGTTAGTTATCTTTCAAACAACTTACCCATACATATGAACCTTCTTCGACTCTCAACAACTGAATAACTTCATCTATGTGATTCCATTATATCAGCAGAGTCAGGATCGTCTCATTCACAGGATACTCACAGATCAATACACCTCATAACCAATCTCAACACGGTATTTCCTTTCCTGAAAATACTATGTCTTGATCAGAATCATCTAGTACATCATACCACACGTAAAAGCACAATTCCATCATATAATATTTGAATCTTTTCTTAAACAATCCCAATCACAGAAAGAATCATACCAAAGTTCAGATTTTCGAATATCATATGCATTTCAATCTCAAACAAGTTCAAAGCGACACTAAAACAGGGGAGTTCGAAACAAACATTAAAACCGGCGATCACGTCACCACAATTTTCAGAATCTTCTAGCCTGAGATTTTTATTGGAAATAAAGCTAGCTTCCCTTACCTGAACTTGCGTAAAATCTCTCTACGAGCTCTAACCCACCGAACTTAAGGATACCCGAACTCTGTTTTAGCGTTCTGATCGGAAAACTTGCAGAGAACATCGCAGAAGGACAATGGCAGTCGCCGATCGTAGCACTGGTACGTGAGGATAGCCGCGTCTTCGAGTGGAGGAGAAAGTAGAAAGGGAAACTAAATGAGCTCATTCCCTCAGCTCTTAAGGTCGAACGGCTCTTTAGCCTTCACTGCCATTACCCACTCTCTGAGCAACCTTGCGTGTGGGTTTCCTCTAACAGGATGGCCACGTGGGTCTCTGCGCACACCAACTCTGGGTTACCTGCCCTACCAACTCTCTGGCGTCAACTGTTCTTAAGCACTCCTAATGTCTACGTGTCGCGCATGCAGAATGTTTATGCTGGGAGCCTGGGTCCCACCTTATCTATGTGAAACACGACATCGCGCGATAACCATCCACCGATGACTGCTCGCGCGATGACCATGCCTCTCATACCGGCGATGACCGATGCCTCTCATACTGGCGATGACTGATTCCTCTTCCTGACGGACGACTGATTCCTCACCCTGGCAGACAACCGATGTCTCACCCTGGCAGACCACCGATGTGTCTCCCATCCTGGTTGATGACCGATGTTCCTCTCATCATGTTGGCGATCTCTTATCGCCCTTGTGTGTAACGAGGACACATCGCCTCACTCTAGTCACCGATGTCACATCGTCACACCCAGCTGAGGGCTCGTCCTCCCATTCCAATTTTGTGGTATCACGGTTCACGCTACTCATGGTGGCAGATATGCCACCCATCTTCTATATCACTCATCTTCTGTATTTAGACCACATACTAAGTGCTTACCAAGTCTTCTCGAATACTCGGCGATGTGCTCTTTTCGGCGATCATGTACACCATAGGCGATTGGCGATCATGTACACCATAGGCGATTACTGATTTCATACGGGGGAAGTCGGAGGCCGCCGCCTTCTTCAACAAACGGTGATCTCATCGACTTCTAAGCTACACCTTCCTTTCTCTTACCCTTCTTGATTCACGTGCCCCCTCCCTTCGAGCATGCCCACGTGATTACCTCACGATAAAGTCATCGCACCTGACTACTTGGTTAGTACAATGGTCAACCGACCGCCCTCTACCAGCTGATCCCAGACCTTGGGCGACGTCCGAGGTCTGACCATTATGAGATTTTCTATTTTTATGTCCTTTTTATTTTAAATAATAACATACTCAGAAATCATTTAAAATATATCACTTTTATTCCAATTAATTTATAGGTCCTTACAGGCGACGTCTTAGGGCTCCCCTAAGGTCGTTCCAATATTCAATTGGAGGTTCCCTATGAAGACGTCTTTCTCTTTCGAGAGAGGTCCACCAATACATGGCGTTCCCTTGGAAGCTAAGGGTGGCTAGAGGTACCTTGCGTTCTTCACTCACCCTATGGCAAGCAAAGAGTTGCTCTACTTTCATCTCCCAATCTAGGTAGGTTTCTACACTCTCCTTACCATGGAAATGATGATAGCATTCCTATGAGCTCTTCTTTGGATTTTGGAGTTCCTTGGTGATGATGGATGCGGAAGCTTATGGAGGAGGTGAGCAAGGCCTTCCTAGGAAGCATGGGTGCCTTTAAGGTGCATGAAGAGTGAGGAAATGGGGAGGTTTGGCCAGCCCCTTTGGTAGTGATGAATTGAAGACTAAAACCTAAGTGTTAGGCAAGGAGTAGTGTATGGCACAATTTGGCAGCATAACAATACTCTATTTAATCTTGTTAATACATGAGGTAGGCCTCCTTATTTATAGATTTAGGAGCCTTGGTGAGCAAGCTTAAAGGGTAGGGATGGAAATACAAAAAAGTGGGGGCTGCCTAGGGTATTGACTTTAGTCAAACCACACCATCATCCTAATATTCTAGAAGATAGGTCAAAAATGCAACATTTGATAGTACACCCCTCCTTCTTTTGCTAAAGGCACCTATTTGCTAGCACACCCTTCCTTCTATTGCTAAGGGCACCTTTTTGATAGCACACCCCTAAGTGAGCAAGTTTTGCTTTCTACACTACACTAATCTACTAAGCTACCCCTAATGGGCCTCCAAGTAGCATGTACAAGGTCTTCTCCCTCCCATCCGTGGCTTGACTCATTTGGGCATGAATGTGCTTGGCCATGGACCTTGTGTTGGGCCTGAACTTGGGTTGGAGTTTAGGCCTCTTCCATCATCCCCTCCTTCTTGAGAGGATCTGTCCTCAGATCTACAGGGTTGATCTCAAACAACAGCCTTATTCTTGCTTTGAAAACTATGCTTGTCCTCCAGGATCAAATATTAACCTAGAATAAACATGAAAGAAAAGTGAGATAAGAAAATTAAGACTAGTGTATTCAAATAAAATAGTAAGGAAATAAGCCCCTTTGCTATTTTTATAAAAGTTTTGTTGGAAAGAAATAGGGCCCTTTACAAAAATATTTTTGTTTCCTTTGTGTTGTTCATTGCCCAAGATAAGCAACAACATCACAAAGTGTTGTTTTTATGATTTTTGAAAATAAGAGTAAGCATCATGATTCAAAGGAAAAGGAGAGTTAAAATTATTGCAATCCCCCTTTAAGGATTCTTTTCCCACTATGCTTGTAGGAGGTGTTGTAAGATACTCTTCATTCTTTCTAGATTCCTCTTCTTCTTTTTCAAACAACCCCTCACTTGGCTTTTCTGTGGAGGAAAGGTTTATATCTATATCTGGTTCAGCTCCAGACACAGATTTATCTTCAAGCATATTCTCACAAGGGTTTTCTGTGGAAGAAGAATTTAAGTCAATGCCTGGTTCAACTCCAAACAAAGGATTTTCCTTTAATTCTTTTTTCTTTTTCTCATTTTCTCTTTTTATTTTCATTTGTACTTGGTCCTTTACCAATTGTGAAGGTGTTAAAGGATAGAGTACAAACTTTTTCTCCCTATGGGTAAAAGTTATCTCGTTGGTAAGACCATTTTTCTTGTCAAATTGCCATGGTCTTCCCAATAAGATGTGGCAGGCTTCCATGGGTACTACATCACATAAAATCTCATCTTTATAGTTCCCCACAGAAAGACTGATTTTTACCCGCTTATCTACAGTTAATTCCCCATCTTCATTTATCCATTGAAGTTTGTAAGGTTTTGGATGAGGTATTAATTGTAGATTAAGCTTTTCAACCATCCTAGTGCTACAACAATTGCAGCAAGAGCCACTATCCACAATGAGAGAACAAATGTTTTCTGAAACTTTACATCTTTTATGAAAGATGTTCTCTCTCTGTGTTTCATGGTTCACACTAGGTTGATTGTTGAGGGCTCTTCTGATCATCATTAATTCTCCCTCACAAGGATATGCCCCCTCACTACTTTCCTTCTCTTCTTCCCCACTAGACTCTTCATCTTGGCTGCTATACTCATCCCTCCCTCTTAAGATCATGGTTCTCCTATTTGGGCACTGGGATGCTATATGGCCTCTACCAAGACACTTGAAGCACTGGGTGTCTCTACTGCGGGGTTGTGAGGTAGACACATCTTTTCCTACACTCTTGGGAGTTTCTTTGGATTTATCCTTTGAAAAACTATCCTCCCTTTCTCTTCTATACTCTCTCTTGAGATAAGAGTTAGAGTAGATTCCCACCCTTTGACTTGAAGTTTTGCGCAAATTTTGTTGTTCAACTTTAATGCAAAGTTGAACCAAATCATTCAAGTCTTGGTAGGGAAGAAGCTCTACTTTATCTCTTATCTCAAGGTTGAGTCCACTTAAAAACCGAGATATGGTGGTGACCTTTTCCTCTCTAATAGAGGCTCTCATCATGTATAGCTCCATTTTTTGCCTATACTCTTCCACACTCATGTTCTTTTGTTAGAGCCTTTGGAGCTTGTCCATTAGCTCCCTATGGTAGTAGGAAGGTATGTGGCGACATCTTAGGGCTCCCCTAAGGTCATTCCAATACTCTATGGGAGGGTCCCTATGAAGACGTCTATCTCTCTCTAGAGAGGTCCACCAATACATGACATTTCCTTGAAAACTAAGGGTGGCTAAGGGTACCTTTCTCTCTTCACTCACCCTATGACAAGCAAAGAGTTGTTCCACTTTCATTTCCCAATCTAGGTAAACTTCTACATTGTCCTTACCATAGAAATGTGGTAGGTCTACCCTTACTTCCCTTGGGGCTTCTTCCTCTCTTTGCCTAAGTCTTCTAGGTGGTGGTTGGTAATACTCATGGTTTCTAATGCTTACCTCTCCTAAAGACTCTTGGAGTTGAGAATGAGATGCATGTGAATGAGATTTTTTTGAATTTTGTGATTTCTCTTCCCTTGCTCTAGCCAATTCATTGATTTTAGATTCATTTTCCAATTGTCTATATGAAAGATGTTGTACATCCTTGGCAAGTTGTTTCAAAAGAGATTTTATGGACCTTACATCACTTTCAATGGACTTGGAAGAGTGGGTAGACATGACTAGAACTTTGTGTATAGAAATGTTTTACTTTTAAGAAAGAAGAGGAAAGTTAATGAAGGTAGCTTTCCAGGTAAGAGAGGTGAGTCACAATGGACTACTTAAATACCAAGTCTTGCCTTAGCCAAAAACTATCCCTCCAAAACCTTTACACAAGTCCTTCTTTAGGTAAAACACTTAGAACACTATGAGGATGAAGAAATCAAATTTTTAATGCAAGAAAACAATGCAAGCTATCTAGAAAATGAAGCAAATTATCAAAGCCTTAAACAAGATTAAACAAGAAATTAACAAAGTGATTAAAGCAAGTTGGTTCAATTAAAGCAATTAACAAAAACAAATTAAGCTAGACGGCCCTAGGTGAGGCTTCTTGGACACTTGGAGCCCTTGAAGACACACTCACCGACTAATTGCGTGATTAACAAGTAATTAACACAAGTGTAAGGACCTGGAAAATCTTATTGGAATAAAAGTGTCATATTTAAATGGATTCGAAGCATGTTGTATTTAAAATGAAAAGGAAAGAAAGTGTAGTTTAGAAGACTATGAGATCGCCTGGAACATGATCGCCGGTCGCCTACTACACATGATCGCCAGGGCGCGAGAGGCATGCGGACATCGCCAGGGCGCGAGAGGCATGCGGGCATCGCCAGGGCGCGAGAGGCATGTGGGCTTTGCCTGGACGCGAGAGGCATGCGGGTGTCGCCAAGAGGAGACCTCGGTCGGTCTCCAGGAGGAAGAGACCTCGGTCGGTCTCCAGGAGGAAGAGACCTCGGTCGGTCTCCAGGAGGAAGAGACCTCGGTCGGTCTCCAGGAGGGGGGAGACATCGGTCGTCTTCCAGAGAGAGACATCGGTCGTCCTCCAGGATGGGTCATCGGTGGAGAGTCTTCGCGAGTGGTCATCGGCGAAAGGTTATCGCGCGATGTCGTGTTTCACGCAGTTGAAGTGGGGCCCTGGTTTCCAGAACGAATGTGCTGCATGTGCGACATGTAGGCAGTGAAAGTCCTTCGGAACAGTAGCTCCATGTGCGCAGAGGCGCCACGTGGCCATACTGTCAGGTTGCATTTAATTCGAGGAAGAAAACCCACACTGAAGGGTTAGTTAGGGAGTAGGCAATGATAGCTACATGGCAGGCCTATGTTCCTAGTATCAGAAGGCACCGCCTCTTAGTGAGTTTAGAAAACGCAGTGAGAGTATAAAAGGTGACAGAGTGAGTTCACCTTCAGCTTTCTCTTTTCTCTCCTTTGCACTGCGACTCAGAAATTTCAGGCACCAGTTAAATTACCAGCGATTGCCATAGAGCATTTGAGAAGGTTCTCTGCAAGTTTTACCAATTAGAACGCTTAGGCAGAGTTCAGGCATCCTTTACGTTCGGCGGTTTAGAGCTTGAAGTGAGATTTCACGCTGATCCAGGTAAGGGAAGCTAGCCTTACTTCTAATGAAAACTGTATGTGTGATGATTTTGATGTTGGGGCGACGTAGTCGCGGGTTCTTGCTTTCGTTCTGGGGTTCTGATGTTGAAACGCGAAGTGTTTACTGTAATCGATTTCTGTTTGGATGTTAAGGGCGACGAGGTCGCCGGTTTCAAAATGTTCTTGTTTAAAACCCAGTTTTGTTCGTGATCGCCGGTTTCTGGAGGTGATCGCCGGTTTTCATCTGTTATTGAAATATCCTCTGTTCTTGTGATTATTTGGAACTGTTTGAGATTTAAATGTGATATTCGAAAATCTGAACCTTGGCATGAGTTTTTCTGTGACTGGAATCATTTGTTGAAATGTTATGTGATGTGTGAATGTTGTGAATGTGGGATCGAGGCATAGTATTTTCAGGAAAGGAAATACCGTGTAAGATCTGTGTAGGATGTGTATTGATCAGTGAGTGTCCTGGTGTAATGAGACGATCCTGACTCTACTGAGGTAATGAAATCACATAGAAGAAGTTACTCAGTTGTGGAGAGTCGAAGGAGGTCATACGTATGGGTGTCTCGTGTGAAACAGAACGAGTTCGGCCTGTAGTATGGATTTACCCTGTCATGCTGTGATAATGATGATATTGAGATTGTGTAATGCGCATGGCTGAGGGCACTTTCCAGCCTTTTAGCATGACAGGTGCATGTCTCAGGACGCTAAGTTCAATGCACGTGTTTTCCGGAATAGTGGTCAAGTATCTGGTGTGATGAGTCAGTGGAAAGTCTGACGTGTGAAATATTGAGAAATTGAATTGATAGACACTTGATTTCTGATGTGAATTGAGAGACTCTGGAATTGATTTGTGAGTTATGTGATTATCGAATGGTTTGGTGGAATATGAGAAAGTTGATGGTTTTATGTGGATGTCTTAAATTGATTTCATCTTGATTTTTTGAAGTTCATTTTGAAACTCTCTTTTAAATGTCTAGCTTACCCCTTTGCGTTTTGGTTCTATGGCTGTTTTCTTAAAACCTGTGATGATCGTGTAATCTTTACACGGGAGCAGATGACGTTACAGGAAGTTGAGATCGCCGGTTTGATAGGAGATCGCCTGCCTGATAGGAGATCGCCTGGTTGATAGGAGATCGCCTGCCTGATAGGAGATCGCCCTTTTTATGTTGGGAGATCGGTTGTTTGGTTGTTTTTGCTGTTTTTATGTTTAAGTTTTGGAAAATGACCGTTTTGTATTAAACTCCCTGCGAGGACAAACATCATTACATATATATAATTATGTTCATTTCAACACTTTGGTTTTATGTATATTTTCATTTTATATATTTGTGAAACGTTTTGGCGGGATGTTACAACAAGCAAGATTGCAAAGAAATTAAATGACACTCCCTTTGTTGCTTTTACTATTTGCACCCCTTTTGTTGTTCTTCTAGTTGCACCCCTTTTGTTGTTCTTCTAGTTGCACCCCTTTTGTTGCTCTTCTACTTGTTGGGCCTTCCAAAGTGTGTGGTGTATTTGTAGTATGGTGTTTGTTGCTGCCCTTTGCCTTTGTTCCTCTTGGAATTAGGTCAATAAAATCTTCAATCCAGCACCTATTAAGCAAGCTAGACTCCCCTCAAGTCAAATTCCCACTCAACAAGTACCAATTGATATTTAATCCACCAACAAGCTTAGAGGTCAAAGAAAGAAAGCAAGAAACAAATTAATTTGAAAAACAGTACCACACAAATGGAATTAAATGTGACACAACTAGAAAGAGTTCAAATGAAATTAGAGAAGCAAATAAAAGGTACTCAAATAATGGATGGCACACAAAAAGGAACCTAGGAATAGCACTAGATTTGATTTAAAAACCAAAAAAACAGCACCACAGAAAAGCACATATTGTTGTGGTCCAGAAAGCGTATCTTTAAAAGATTTATGCTGAGCTGACCCTTTTGTATTTGCTTCTGAAAATTGAGACACAATCAGAACAAGATCTTAACAAACTTTTGGCGTTGGTTTCACTCCAAACGCATGTACCAATTAATTTTGGTAAATTTTATAAAATTAGTGCTCAGAGCTGCCAGCTGGAACGTCAGGATTGCACACTTTTTTTGTAATATTTATCTTTTTTTTTCTATTTCTTTTTTTCAGATGGTTCTTTTTTGTCCTTTTTCTAACACCTCAAATTTGTGAAATCCAGAGGCTCAGAAATTTTTGATGATGTATGTAATTTTCATAAGACAAAACAGTCAGCACAGAAATGTGAAAACAGGGGTTCTGAAAACTGGAATCAAAAACAGAATGATATACCTCAAAAACACAATGGAATTAATATTATGGAATTTGTGTGGATCTAACACACAAATAAGAACTCAAACAAAAATTAAAAATGCACCAAAGGATCAACATAAAACAAATTTCAGATCAAACATTCAGACCAAAAACAAGAAACAAATAAATCAAAAAGAGTACTACTAGGATTTGATGACAAATATGGAAACACATGACTTAGACAAAACTTATGGATTCATAAAATGAAAAGACTCAAGAACATCATATGACCCAAATGAAATTTCAAGCAAGACTCAAATACCTAAAAAATAAAAACAGCAACACAAATATATCAAGAATCCTACACGAAATTGAAAATAGATGTTCAAGCACAAGTTTGAACAAACCCACCAAATGAAATGAATAAACAAGCATTCAAATCATATTAAAACACAAAAAATAGCAAGACAACTTGGAATAAAGATAAACAACTTGGAGAAAAGAAGAACTCAAAAAAAATAAAATGAAGAGACACTCATCTTTGAAGAACCATAGCTCATGATACCAAATGATGGCATTCCTATGAGCTCTTCTTTGGATTTTGGAGTTCCTTGGTCATGATGGATGCAGAAGCTTATGGAGGAGGTGAGCAAGGCCTTCCTAGGAAGCATGGGTGCTTTGAAGGTGCATGAAGAGTGAGGAAATGGGGAGGTTTGGCCAGCCCCTTTGGTAGTGATGAATTGAAGACTAAAACCTAAGTGTTAGGCAAGGAGTAGTGTATGGCACAATTTGACAGCATAACAATACTCTATTTAATCTTGTTAATACATGAGGTAGGCCTCCTTATTTATAGATTTAGGAGCCTTGGTGAGCAAGCTTAAAGGGTAGGGATGGAAATACAAAAAAGTGGGGGCTGCCTAGGGTATTGACTTTAGTCAAACCACACCATCATCATAATATTCTAGAAGATAGGTCAAAAATGCAACATTTGATAGTACACCCCTCCTTCTTTTGCTAAAGGCACCTATTTGCTAGCACACCCCTCCTTCTATTGCTAAGGGCACCTTTTTGATAGCACACCCCTAAGTGAGCAAGTTTTGCTTTCTACACTACACTAATCTACTAAGCTACCCCTAATGGGCCTCCAAGTAGCATGTACAAGGTCTTCTCCCTCCCATCCGTGGCTTGACTCATTTGGGCGTGAATGTGCTTGGCCATGGACCTTGTGTTGGGCCTGAACTTGGGTTGGAGTTTAGGCCTCTTCCATCAAATGAGGTGGGTCTACTCTAACCTCCCTTGGGCCCTTTTGCTCCCTTTGCCTATTTCTTCTAGGGGGTGGTTGGTAGTAGTCATACATTCTAAGGCTTCCCTCCCCTAGAGACTCTTGGATTTGTGAATGAGATGCATGAGTTTGAGATTTTTTTGATTTTTGTGACTTTTCTTCTTAGGCTTTAGTTAACTCATTAATTTTAGACTCATTCTCCAATTGTCTAAAAGAAATCATTTGCACGGCTTGTGAAACTTCTTCCAAAAGAGTTTTCATAGATTTTAATTCATTTTCAATAGACTTTGGCGAATGAGAAGAAGAAGACATGACTAAAGCTTTGTGTGTAGAAGTATTTTACCTTGAGAAAATTTAGGAAAGTCAAAGAAGGTAGTCTTCTAGGTAAGGGAGGTGAGTCTCAAAGGACTACTTAAATACCAAGCCTTGCCTTAGCCAAAGACTATCCCTCAATGTCTTCACACAAAGCTTTCTCTTAGTAAACCACTTAAAACACAATCAAGTTGAAGAAATCCTTTTTGATGCAAGAAAACAATGCAAACTAGCTAATTAACCAAGCAAAGAATTAACAAACTTAAACAAGGTAAGACAATTAGCAAACGTAATTAATTAAGCAAGGAAAATAATTAAAACAATTAACACATGCTAAACCAATTAAAGTCTACACTAGTCGGTCCTAGGTGAGGCTTCTTGGACACTTGGAGCCCTTGAAGACACACTCACCATCTAATCACATAATTAAAGAAGTAATTAACAAGGTTAAGTTGCAAAGAAGATTAAGAAAACCCCCTTTTTGTTGATCCTTGTTTTGCTATTGGCACTCCCTTGGTTGTCTTTTCTTTGTTGGGCCCTCCAAGTGTTTGTGGTGTTTTTGGGTAATATTTGTTTGCTGCCCTTGCTTTGGCTCCTCTTAGAATTAGGAAATTAATTCTCCAATCCAGCACCTATCACACAAGCTAGACCTCACTCAAGTTAAATTTCTACTCAAATAGGCACCAATTGAGAAAAAATTTCAGCACCAAATTTAGAGGCCAAAGGATTAAAGCAAGAAACAAATTAATTAGAAAAACAGTACCACCAAATGGAGTTAAAATTGTGACAACTAGAAAGAGTTCCAAAGAAATATAAAACAAGAAAATAAAGGTACTCAAAGAAAGGTAGGCACACAAAGTGAATCCTAAGAATAGCACTAGAATAGATTTAAAAAAAAAAAAACAGCACCACTGAAAATCTGTTGTGGCCAGAAAACGTGACTTTCCCCACTTTATACTGAGCTGTCCTTTAAAGATTTGCCTCTGAAAATTGATATGCAAATATTTCAAGATCTCAACAAGATTCTGGGACAGATTTCACCCAAAACGCATGAGCCATTTTTTTTTAATAATATTTGCAAAAACAGTGTTCAGTTACGCCAGCTGGAGCGCCCAGATTTGCACACTGTTTTTAAAATATTTATCATTTTTTTTCTATTTGTTTTTTTGACCTGATTCTTTTTTTGTCTTTTCAATAACACCTCAATATTGCATATTCCAGAGAATCAAAATTTTTCTATGTGGAAAAATAATTTTTCTAAGCAAAAACAGCCAGCACAGATTGATGCAAAACAGGGGATTCTGGGTAAAATGGAAAAAACAGCAAGATATACCAAAAGACACAAAGGAAAAAGATGTGAATGAATTTGTGTAGAACTAAAACACAAATATGAACTCAACCTAAAAATTAAAAAGGCACCAAAAGCTCAAAAACCCAGCAGATTCAAATCAAACTTTTAGACCAAAATCAAGAAACAAATAACCCAAACAAAGTACTACTTATGATTTTATGACATTTTCGAGACACATGACTTAGACAACATATATAGATTCAAAAATTAAAGACTCAAAGAGCATAAAATGAACCAAAAGAAGAATTGCAATAAAGACTCAAAACCTAAAAGAAAAACAGCAACACAAAGGTGTATGGAATCCTACCAAAAATTGCACAAAGATTGCTCAAGAACAATTGAACAAGATGCACCAATTGGAATTTCCAAACAGCACACCAATGCAAATTAAAAATTAAAAAACAGCAAGACAAGTATGGAAAACAAAGATGAACAACAAGGATTAAAGAAGAACTCAAAATGAAAAAGGACCAAGAACTACTCATCCTTGAAGAACCCCATGCTCATGATACCAAATGATGGCCTTCACATGTTGAGCTCTCCTTGGATGTTGAAGATGGTGCGGAAGCAATGGTTGAAATGAGAAAGAACCTCCTAGGAGTGATGGTGATCTTGAAGGTGCATGAAGTGTATGAAAATGAGAGAGGTTTGACCAGCTCTCTTTGGTGGTGAAGGAGTGAAGATTAAAACCATAAATCAAGAGATTTAGGCAAGGGAGTAAGTATGGCACAAATTTGGCAGTATAACTTTACTCAAATTAATCTTGTTAATACATGAGGTAGGCCTCCTTATTTATAGATTAAGGAGCCTTGGTGAGCAAGCTTAAAGGGTAGGGATGGAAATACAAAAAGTGGGGGCTGCCTAGGGTATTGACTTTAGTCAAACCACACCATCATCCTAATATTCTAGAAGATAGGTAAAAAATGCAACATTTGATAGTACACCCCTCCTTCTTTTGCTAAAGGCACCTATTTGCTTGCACACCCCTCCTTCTATTGCTAAGGGCACCTTTTTGATAGCACACCCCTAAGTGAGCAAGTTTTGCTTTCTACACTACACTAATCTACTAAGCTACCCCTAATGGGCCTCCAACTAGCATGTACAAGGTCTTCTCCCTCCCATCCGTGGCTTGACTCATTTGGGCATGAATGTGCTTGGCCATGGACCTTGTGAGAGGTCCTAGACGGTCTAGGCTCCCTCCTAGACGCTCCTCATGTAGCTCCCCCTTGTCTTGTGCTAGACGCTCTCCATGTGGTTTTAGACGGATCCTACTCTGCCGCCGAGGACACATCATCCTGCCGAGTGACGAGGACACATCGGTCCCTACTGATGATCGACACGCTGATGACTAATCTTCCCGCTAGTCATACTACCTGTGGGGTCCATCCCACGTGCCTTTGGCCTATGCTGTGGGGCCCAGCTGACGTGGCTCACCATTACTAAGTGTTCTCGGTGCCCGAGGATTGGTCGGTACACAAGCCCCCCAGTCTCGAGCTATTAACTTGTTCAACAAAGAGACTAAGTCATCGGCTCGGGTGGCCTACGTGGCACTGAGCGAAAGGACATGAACAACGCGCTGAAGGGACATCTCACCAACCCCTCTTAATCCGCGGACATGTGTCCAGATCAACGGTTAGGGCTTCTTAACGTTTGCGCTTCCTTGCCTACATTAAACCCTTTCAAAAACTCGCGCCTTTACACTGTTTCATCACTTTTCACTCGAGCCTCCATACTTCCTAACTTCTCTCGTACGCTTCTACTCCGTCTCCTACACTCGCGACCTTTCATCTTCGTTTACACAAAGGTATGGTTTTTAATCTCCTTTTCTACCTTCGCTTTATGATTATGCTTTTCTTCACATACCATAACTGCTCTGGGTCTGTTTATGCATTTTAGGGTTTCTGTTCTTCTTCCTGTTTTCGTTCTTCTTCTGAGTCTTTGTCCACCATTGTTTTCGCCATCACTTCTTCTAAACCCTCTTTTCTTCTCCCTGCCTCTCATTTGTTTTAGATTCGAGATGGCCAGAACCAAAACCACCTCCAACCCTCCTCCCAGCCGTAGCCGTTGACTACAAGGCCCTCTACCCCTAGGCCTCTGAGGATCTCCTTGCTGAGACCTCAAAACTTACTTCCAGTGAAGACTGGAGGAAGCATAAAGATGATGAGAACGAGATTAAAGGGCGCGTCTTCGGCAGAGAGAGCGACGCATACGTCTCGGTTCGACCCTGTACCAAGGGTGAACCTATATGCGCTGACGGTCGCTGCAACGATGGGGAGCCCTTTTTCTTTCTGTATGCCACCATCTTTAAGAGGGTTAACGTTCGCCTGCCCTTCACCAGATTCGAGAGGGCTCTGCTCACCAAGCTGAATGTGGCACCTGCCCAGCTGCACCCCAACAGCTGGGCCTTCATCAAGGCCTTCTACATACTCTGCAACAACCTAGGGTTCACTCCCTCGGTGGATGTATTCCTATAATTCTTCAAGGCGAAGAGCCCTGGGAATAGGCTTTGGGTAAGCCTTAATGGAGTGGCGGGGAGGGTTCTGCTAACCCTCTTCTCGTAGTCATACAAGGGCTGCAAGGGGAAGTTCTTTCGAGTCTGCTGCAGCTCATACGACTCCACCATGCTCGACGAGTTCCCATTATATTGGGTGGAGAAGTTGAAGTTCAAGAAGCCCCGCGGACTCGAGGAGCTGACGCCCTTTGACCGTGATGTGTGCCAACTCCTCTCCAGCTGGGGTGTGGTGTTCGACACCACCCAGCTGATTAGGTACGAATATGATGCTGAAACCCTCAGCGTCTATATCGGTATAATTGCCTTCATCTCATATCTGTCAACACTTGTGTTTTCTGCATGCCACTTCTTACTCTTTACTTGTTGTTCATCGCAGGTATGGTATTGGACGCTGAGAAGAAGAAGAGGCTAGTCACCTTGCTGGATCGCCGCACAGCAGGTGGCTCATGCCCTGTTGGCCCTTCTTCACCTGCTGCAACTACCCCAGGCCCCACTTCTGATAAGCTAAAGAGGACAGCTGCAGTAGTAATCTCTGAAGACGAGGACACATGCTTCGGCCTCTTTTTCAAGAGGAAAAGGGTGGAGGCTGCTGCGGAGACCTCTTCTGTAATAGAGGGGCAACCTCCATCTTTCAAGGAGCACCTTCCTACCGCCTCATCTCCCCCTGAGCCACTCCTGGCACTCGAGGGTGGAGGAGAGAGTGCCCATCCAACCAGCTAGGCACCTCCTGCCCCCAAACTCCCGCCTCTCCTCCAGTGGACCCTCGCTCACATGCCTGGCAAAGAAGCGATGGAGGCCATGGACAGGTATTCACCAGGGGACCTCATCAGTCACGGCCTTGGTGAGTTCCTTGCCGCCTCCAACTTCCTACTGGTCAAGGGGAATGCTGAGGCAGAGCTGCAAGAAAAGATATCCAAACTGGAGAAAGAGCTAGAGCAAAAGAAAGATTTGGAGCTCCAAGTTCAACTGGCTGCCAAGCGCGAGACTGTTCTGAACCAAGAGCTGGGCAGTCTTCGCCAATCAGAGAAGGAGACCAAGAAGCTCCTCTTCTCCAAGGGGCAGGAGGCCCTCCAGCTTGAGGCCAAAATCCTCCCCCTCTGCAACAAAGTCATCGATTTGGAAGAGCAGTTGGAGAGGGCTCAAGCTAAGATGACCAAGCTAGAGGAAAGGGCTACCAGTTAAGAAGTTCAGCTAGGTAAAGTCGAGGAAGAGCTTGCCCAACAAGCCGAGCTATTCAAAAAGACTGAGGCGGAACTAACTGAAGACGCTGCCGACGCCTATGGGGAGGGCTTTGGCGATGCCCTTGCTCAGGTTGCCTATGCGCATCCTGAGATGGACCTTTCGTCCTTCTCTATGTCCATGCAGGTAGTCGACGGGCAAATAGTGCCTAGATAGGTCTCTTGGATAGCTTTATTTGTAGCTGGACTTCTTGTGACTATCAGGTGTAATTATTCTTCTAATCCAATTAATACATTTACTTGGCTTATATACTTGTTTGACTTTATGCATCAATTTACTTGCATTGGTATGTCTATTGTTGTCTGGCTGCTTTGGCATACTTGGTTGAGCTCTCTCTTCAGCATAGAATCAATCCATGGGTAGCACGCTTAACTCTGCTAAGTCATTATGAGCTTTGCTTTTCATTAGGATAGGTGATCATATCATGGACAAGACTTCATAAGAACTTCTCTGCCGAAAAGTACCTCACCTATCTCGTCATCGCCCATATCTCTTTACCCCTGTGAGGATTTCAGCGCCGATCTGTATGCACCTGACCTCTCCTTGCTCGGAAAGGGAGGCGTTCTCTATGAACCCTCCTTTCCCGTTTCCAAGACTTCTAACCAAATCTGACGAGTCCTTACTGACCTCACATTGCCCAAAGGCAGAGGAGGATTTCACTGGGTGAACCTTTCTATTCAAGTTGGGAGTTCTCACTCGAAGAGGAGGTGTTCCTTTCGGACCTACCTTCCTACTTACGAGACCTCTAACCCCAAATGACAGGTTCGAACTAACCCCACCTCGCTCATAGGCGAAGGAGGATTTAACTGATGAACCCTTCTGTTCAAGTTGGGAGTTCTCACACGAAGAGGAGGTGTTCCTTACGAACCTACCTTCCTACTTACGAGACCTCTAACCCCAAATGACAGGTTTGATCTGCATTGTACAAATACATTCAAAAATATATCTTCACTGAAAATTTTATTGGGTGACCTCATTAAAAACCATTAAGAGGGAAAAAAGAGTGTCCCCTAAACTGTGTACAATGTTACATAGTTTTAACTAAAATAAAACTTCAGGTGAGTCGCATTCCATGTGCGAGGAATCGGACCACCTTCTAGAGTTTCAAGCCTATACGCTCCATTCCCCAGGGCCTCTGTCACTCTAAAGGGACCAGTCCACTTAGGGGATAGCTTGTTCTCTATTTGGTAGGGAGATGCCTTTCGCATGACTAGGTCAGCGACCTGGAACTGTCGAGCTCTCAAGTTGGAACTGTGCTTGAGCTCAACCCTCCTCTTCAACGCTTCGGATTTGATTCCTGCCTCTTCCCTAACTTCATCAAAGAGATCTAAATTCACCTTCCTTTCTTCATTTGATTCCTTAGCCACGAAGTTCTGGAAACGTGGTGAGCTCTCCTGGATCTCCACAAGGATCATGGCATCTGAACCGTACACCAAGCTGAAAGGGGTCTCCTTGGTGGTGGATTGAGGAGTGGTATGATAGGCTCATACAATCCTGGGAACCTCCTCAGCCCAAGTCCCCTTCGCCTTTTCCAGGGCACCACAGGTAAAGCTTAGTTAGTTATTTCAGTTAATGCTAAGCTGGCCTGTTTGCTATATTTTAATCTGTTTCACTATGAAAGAATAGGTTTATTCTTTGGTCAGCTGAAAGGTTTTTCACAAGTTAGTTAGGGCACCAAAGGTACAACTCATACAGTTATTTCAGTTAGCTGAGTTGGCGGTTTTCACAAAATAAATCTGTTAAGTTCAAAAATGAATCTGTTATTTTCATAACTGCTTTTCAACTGTTTTTTGAAAAGAAGTTAGAAACTATTTTCTATAAAAAGAAAAGCCTCTCTCACATGAAAAGATGCCGAGCAATTATGTTTTTGACAGAGATCAAACATTTTCAATGTGAGAAGAAGGATTGAAAGATTTTTGAAAGGTTTTCCAAAGTGATTTTCAAGTGTGCTTGTTCTAGGAAACCTTTGATCTTGGTGAAGGTGCTGGTGCAGTTCTGCAGCAAATTGAACTACTGGTTTTGAGTTCTTGCATCTTCTTTTCAGGTGTAATCTTTCCTTTATTCTGGTTTGTAAAGGTGTATGTGTTAGTCACTCCTTGATAGGGTTTCTTGGAGTGCAAGGTATGCTGAAATAGGTTTTTCTTCAGCATTGATTGTGTTGTTCTTGTAGTGTTCAAGAACTGCTGTGTTTGTAAGTAATTGGTACTATTTTTAGTGTATTCCACCTTGGGATAAGGTGAGACTGGACGTAGCTCTATATGAGTGAACCAGTATAAAAACTTGTGTGCCTTTTCTTCTCATCCCTGCACTCATTTCTGGTTTTTGCTTAATTCTTTCAAGAATTAAATCTGTTCTTTTGAAGTTGAATCTCTTAATTCTGGGTTAAGTAAAAATTGTTCTTCCTGATTGGTTCAAGCACTATAATAACAAACAAGGCAGTTGTATATGATGGTTTAAGTGATTTGTGAACAAACAGTTCATTCATTAAAATCTGAGAAAGAATCATTCTCCATAAAACCCTGTGTTGGGTAATCTTGTTTGATTTCTAAGCATAGCTGTATCATTCATTCTCATAATATTCAGCTGATTTGATTCTGTTATAATTCTCTGTTGATCACAATTTTATATTGAACAAATTCAAATTGTACTAAGACTGCTCTGAAGAATCAATCTGTTTCATGTAAAAACAATCTGTTCTTTTTGCCTCTGGAATACTGAAAATTGTGTGTTCTTGCGAAAATTTTATAAGCTCAATTCACCCCTCCCCTCTTGAACTTAGACACTAATAGACCCAACAATTGGTATCAACAGCTAGGGCTTGTATTTTGCTCAAGTGTATGCATGATGTCTGAGGTTAAAATGCCTTTTGCTGAAGGTGCATCTATTAATAGACCTCCTATGTTTGGTGGTGTTAACTATGCTTTCTGGAAAATCAGGATGAAGATCTTTATGGAGTCTATTGACATGGGAATCTGGGATGCAGTGGTCAATGGACCTTTTATACCTATGCAGGTTGTCAAAGAAGAAACAATAAAGAAGCCTTGGTCTAAATTGATTGAAACCGAGAGGAAGAAGGCCCAATATGACTACTTAGCTAAGAATATCATCACCTCTGCACTGAACATGGATGAGTTCCTTAGAGTCTCTCAATGTAACTCAGCAAAAGAGATGTGGGAAGTAATAGAGGTGATGGAGATCAAGCTCTAGTGGACATGGAGGCCAATCAACAAGATCAAGAAGAGGTAGAGGTGTAAATAGAAGAACCCCATGGAGGTCAAAGCCCACCTCAAAGGCTTACAAGAAACATGTTCAAAGCTTTAGGAGCTAGGGAACAATTATTCTCTCTTTTTGTAATTTCTTTGGTTGATGGTGCTTAGAGGAAAACATTAGAAACCTCTATTGTTATAGCATCTTGTAGTCTTTAGTTAGGAGTCTTAGGGGGGGGTGTATTAGTAGATAGGTGTAGAAGTAAATAAGGAGGTGAAGTTATAAGTTTGGGCTTATGAAGTCCATTAGGGAAGGAAGGAAACCCTACCTTCTAGAAATGAGTGAAAGGGTGCGGCATTGACCAAAGTCAATGACCTAGGCTACACCATTTTGTGTCTTCCCTTACAACCCTCACAACTTGTGCTCCAAGGCTCCTCATGCTATAAATAGGAGGCCTCCCTCATTGTATTGGGTAGATTGGAATTTGATAGTAAAGAAACTCTACTCAAATTTTGAGAGAACATTGGAGAGCTTTGAGCCTTCTTCTCTAGTCTTATCTTGAAGGATCCATGGTGTCCTCAAGTGGCGGCAGCACACTCATCTAGGAGCATCCATCACTTCTAGTGGCGTGTTCATACCAATCTACATCCATTTTCATAAGTTTTCTATTCTCCTTCCTTTCTTCTCTTTGGTTGTCATGTTTTGAGTTGGTTTTCTTGAGTTTTTGGTTATGTTTTCAATTTTCCAACAACTATTCTTTCTTTTATTTGTTTTGATCGGTTCATTTCTGTTTTCCTTCAATTCTATTTGGTTCAATTGGTAGTAAATGGATCTTCCATGTGAGTTTGGTTTGTGGTGCAAGATTTGGTGAGTTCTTGAAATATAGAACATTGATCCTCTTCTATAAAAGTGCCTAATCTTTGCCAACTCAAGTTGATTCCATTGCAAAAATTTTATAAGCTCAATTCACCCCTCCCCTCTTGAACTTAGACACTAATAGACCCACCAATTGGTATCAACAGCTAGGGCTTGTATTTTGCTCAAGTGTATGCATGATGTCCGAGTTTAAAATGCCTTTTGCTGAAGGTGCATCTATTAATAGACCTCCTATGTTTGGTGGTGTTAACTATGCTTTCTGGAAAATCAGGATGAAGATCTTTATGGAGTCTATTGACATGGGAATCTGGGATGTAGTGGTCAATGGACCTTTTATACCTATGCAGGTTGTCAAAGAAGAAACAATAAAGAAGCCTTGGTCTGAATGGAGTGAAATCGAGAGGAAGAAGGCCCAATATGACTACTTAGCTAAGAATATCATCACCTCTACACTGAACATGGATGAGTTCTTTAGAGTCTCTCAATGTAACTCAGCAAAAGAGATGTGGGAAGTACTAGAGGTGACTCATGAAGGAACTGATGATGTGAAACGGGCAAGGAAGCACTCACTAATTCAGGAGTACGAGCTGTTCAGAATGCAATCAGAGGAAAGCATTGCAGATGTGCAGAAACGATTTACACACATTGTAAATCATCTCACTGGCCTTAGTAAAGTCTTTGACAAGGAAGAGCTTAACATAAAGGTACTAAAATGCCTTGATAGGAGCTGGCAGCCTAAGGTAACAGCAATCTCAGAATCCAGAGATTTATCCAAGATGTCCATTGCTGCACTTTTTGGAAAGCTGATAGAGCATGAAATAGAGCTGAAAAGATTGAAAGAACAAGAAACAGTGGAGAAAAAGGCCAAAGGAATTGCTCTGAAAACAACCATGGAACATGATACAAGTGAGGAAGAAGTTGATCTTGAACATGATGAGACTGTGAGTCTGCTCACCAGAAAATTCAGCAGGTTTCTTAGAAAGAAAAACCGTGACAGAACTCAGCAAAGAAAGAGGTATTCCAAACAACCTAATTATTCAAATTCTTGCAATTACACTTGCTTTGGATGTGGTAAACCAGGTCATATAAAATCTGATTGTCCAAACAATCAAAATAAAGAAAAATCAGCAAGCAAGAGGAGTGACAAAGGCAAAGGTAGAAAAGCATACATCTCATGGGAAGAGAATGATGTATCCTCATCTAGTAATTCCTCAACTGAAAGTGAAGAAGCAAACCTGTTCTTCATGGTAAATGATGAAGGATTCAACTCTGATTCAGTAAGTGATTTTTCCACTGATTTTGAAAACTATGATCAACTATTAATAGCTTTTAAGGAAACACATGATGAAGCAAACAGATTGGCTATAAGGTGAAACAGATTGAATAGAGTAAATAGGGTACTTGAACCTAAGGTTAAAGCTCTTGAAGAAGAACTGCACAAAGCTAAAACTGAATTGGTTAGCCTTGAATTAACTTGTTTGCATGCATCTATTAAAACCTATGATAACTGTAAGAAGTTGGAAAAACAAGTTGAATATTTGCTAAAAACGCTTTCAAATTTCACTAAAGGAAGAGAAAATCTTGAAACCTTGTTAGGTTCACAGAATGCTGTTTTTAATAAAAATGGTCTAGGATATAAATCTGAAATGAAAAGCAATGTGAAAAAGCTGTCCAGTTTCTTTGTTCCTTCCAAAACAGGTTTTTCCTCTTTTACTCATTCAAAAACAATGCATACTGCAACATGTTTTTATTGTATGAAGTCTGGTCATGTATCTAGAACATGTAAAGCTAGAAGGTACCTTGTTCCTAAAGGATTGGCCAAATGGCTTCCTAAGGAAAGGTGTTAATCATGCTGGACCCTACATTAAAGGGGTACCATATGTGCTAAATCTGTTTTGTTGCAGAAAAACAGCAGGAAAAACCAGTGGTACCTGGACAGTGGCTGCTCAAAGCACATGACTAGTGATGTAACTCGGTTCATAAAGTTGAAACTCAAAGCTGAAGGGCATGTCACATATGGAGACAACAATAGAGGAAAAATTCTTGGAAGAGGAGATGTTGGTACTAAAGGCTCAACCACTATAGAAAATGTACTGTATGTTGAAGGGCTAAAACATAGTCTTCTAAGCATTAGCCAGCTGTGTGACAAGGGATACAAGGTCAATTTCGAAGCCAACACTTGTACAATTTCAAATGAAATTTCTGGTAAGGTGTTGTTCACTGGAAAAAGGGTAAACAACATCTATCTCTTAGATATTATAAAGAGCTGTTCTGAAAATGAATGTTTGCTTTCTAAAAGTGATGAATCTTGGCTATGGCATAGAAGGTTAGCACACATCCACACAAATCACTTGAATAAGCTAAATTCTAAGGAACTTGTTTCTGGTTTACCAAACATAAAATTTCAAAATAACAGATTGTGTGATGCCTGTGTAAAGGGAAAACAGATTAGAACTACCTTTAAATCAAAAGACATTGTTTCCACAAATAAAGCTTTGGATGTTTTGCATATGGACTTGTTTGGACCATCTAAGACTGCTAGCTTAGCTGGAAATTACTATGCTTTGGTGATTGTTGATGACTTTTCAAGATATACATGGACTTTGTTTCTTGCTTCTAAAAATGATGCATATAAAGCTGATCCTGCCGCTTGACTCGAGCGCTAGAACTTCGCATTCTTTGACCTCGTCTCCACCAGCTTCACGCCAAATGCCTCAGTGACCTTCGCCTGAAGCTCCTCCAAGAAACCTGAAAGAACAAGATGGCGCCTCTGCGGCCGTTGTAGCTCCGACGCTCAAGTCAGTGATTGGATCATTCAAGAAAACTCAGAGAAAAGCTCAAGACCGCGTATCAGTGAAACACCAAAAAGTGCATCCCTCTCTTTTCTGTTAAGGATTAGCTATATATACCTGAGTCTTTCTCTCTCCTGACGGTTACTCCTCTTGACACGTGGACATCATCTGGTCATTCACGTGTCACCATCTGGAGTACCTGCAGCTAAACGCTACTTTCACCTTGATCCTGCGACTAAGTTATCCACACAGGGAGTAGCTTAGTGCACAGGCTACTCTGGGCACAACCTTAACCTGGCGATCTGGTTAACACTGGGTATCACAGCTCACACAAGTCTTCTCAAACACTCGGCGATGTGCTCCTTTCGGCGACTTGCTGACAACCTGATCTCCTGATCTTAACACCCGGCGATCATGTGAACACCCGGCGATGTGAATACCTGCAGGCGATAGGCGACCACTTATATCTTCACACACATGGCGATAGGCGATCACTTATATCTTCACACACATGGCGATAGGCGATCACTTATATCTTCACACATGGCGATAGGCGATCACTACTCTTTACACGCGGTGATAGGCGACTACCGATCTGTGCTTCTTTACTTCTCGCGCTTTGCTTCCAGGCGCTTTCTTAACACTGGGTGATCGCCTTAGCCACTGACAACCAATCACCATTCTGGGTGATCGCCTCTCCAACTGGCTTACTATCCTCTACCACGTGACACCCCTTGAACAGTCAACATGGTCAACTGCTGGCGACGTCATCCATTACTGATGACGGACCGGATCACAAGCCCCCCAGGCTCGAGTTGTGACTTGTCTCAACGAAGAGTCTTACAACTCGCCTGATAGCTATTGACCCGACCGGGCTGTCACCTCTATGCCGACGACCGAGGTCTTGCCACTACGTAAACGTTCTTACTTCTGCCTCTTTCCCTTCGATGACCATCATCTGCTTGTAATGAATTATAAACCTTGTCTTTACAACTTGAATCACTCTTTCTCCTTCATAGCTCAACCTTCACCTTGTGTGGGTTGCTTGGTGACCGTACTAACTGATGTGGTGCTATCTCTACTTCTTGACTCGTGCTGGTTTCCTTGGGCGATTAATCTTTGAAGCCCCCCTTCTCGACTGGCAAGCTCCAGAATACCTCTTGTTTATACTCTGGTGATGGGAGATTCCTCCTGAGTCGACCTTGGCTGATAAGCTAAGGAGAACCCCTTCAGTGGATGCCTCCCTGTTCTTGTTCGAAGCCAAAAATCCTGGAGATCACCTCTGGGTAAGCCTGAATGGGAATTGCTGTAACGTCCTTCTTCTTGGTGGATTTCCCTTGCACTGGGTGGAGAAGGGAAATAAAAGCTCCAAGGATAGCTTCACGAGGGCAAGGAGTCCTGACAACGTGGGAGCACTGGACAGAGACCTCTACCCTTTCTTTTGCTCTCTTCACTTAGCCTTGTTACTTTTTACGTTTAACTGCATGCCAGGCGTTCTGCATCATCGCCGGGAATTCCTCTGATCTGGTACTCGCCGCCTTAATGTTGGGCGATGTTGCCTTCTTTATTCAAAATAAGGCGTCCATGGTGGGATCACCTCTTGCAACCTTCTATTCACCTTTTCACCTGTCGCTCTTTTATATGAACCCTTCTCGCCTGCACCATGGCTTTCCTCTGTCACCTACACTTGCTCAAAGGCAAGGAGGATTTCTTATACCTCGCCTACACTTGCTAAAAGGCAAGGAGGACTTCTTATATCTCGCCTACACTTGCTCAAAGGCAAGGAGGACTTCTTATATCTCGCCTGCACTTGCTCAAAGGCAAGGAGGACTTCCTCTTCTCTCGCCTGCACTTGCTCAAAGGCAAGGAGGACTTCCTCTTCTCTCGCCTGATCGCCTGATGCCATCGACTACCGATGACCGATCAGAGGCGTTTGTTGCCTCAGGATGCGCGGGAGCCTTGAGGACTTGGAACTTCGCTGGATGCCTCCAATCGCCAAAGGACGATGAGGACTTTGGAAACTCTTCACTCGTGCCTCTGATCACCCAAGGGCGAGAGGACTTCCTCTGTTGCCTACACTTGCTCAAAGGCAAGGAGGACTTCCTCTTCTCTCGCTTGCACTTGCTCAAAGGCAAGGAGGACTTCCTCTTCTCTCGCCTACACTTGCTCAAAGGCAAGGAGGACTTCCTCTGTTGCCTACACTTGCTCAAAGGCAAGGAGGACTTCCTCTTCTCTCGCCTACACTTGCTCAAAGGCAAGGAGGACTTCCTCTTCTCTCGCCTACACTTGCTCAAAGGCAAGGAGGACTTCCTCTGTTGCCTACACTTGCTCAAAGGCAAGGTGGACTTCCTCTTCTCTCGCCTGCACTTGCTCAAAGGCAAGGAGGACTTCCTCTTCTCTCGCCTACACTTGCTCAAAGGCAAGGAGGACTTCCTCTGTTGCCTACACTTGCTCAAAGGCAAGGAGGACTTCCTCTTCTCTCGCCTACACTTGCTCAAAGGCAAGGAGGACTTCCTCTTCTCTCGCCTACACTTGCTCAAAGGCAAGGAGGACTTCCTCTGTTGCCTACACTTGCTCAAAGGCAAGGAGGACTTCCTCTTCTCTCGCCTGCACTTGCTCAAAGGCAAGGAGGTCTTCCTCTGGTGCCTACACTTGCTCAAAGGCAAGGAGGTCTTCCTCTTTTCTCGCCTGATCGCCTGATGCCATCGACTACCGATGACCGATCAGACCACACCTGTTGCCTCAAGATGCGCGAGAGCCTTGAGGACTTTGAACTTCGCTGGATGCCTCCAATCGCCAAAGGACGATGAGGACTTTGAAAACTCTTCACTCGTGCCTCTGATCGCCTAATGGCGAGAGGACTTTCGCTGGATGCCTCCGATCGCCAAAGGACGATGAGGACTTTGAAAACCTTCAACTTGTGCCTCTGATCGCCTAAGGGCGATGAGGACTTTGGAAACCTTCTCCTTGTGCCTTTGATCGCCTAAGGGCGATGAGGACTTTTACTAGAGGCCTCCGATCGCCTAAGGACGATGAGGACTTTGAAAACTTTTTACTTGCGCCTATGATCGCCTAAGGGCGAGAGGACTTTCGCCGGATGCCTCTGATCGCCAAAGGACGATGAGGTCTTAAAACTTTTACTTATAACGTGGGCAATCATTTTACCTCTACCTTGAATCACTTTAGGTGATAAGGTTTTTCCCTTCTTCACAACAATACACATACACACTTTAGTTTGAATATCTTGTTTCTTGGGTGGCCTCGTTGAAAAACCTTTCTTAGGGAACAAAGATAGCCCCCTTGCAACTGTTCTTACAAAACTGTTTATGATTACACTGAGTTCATAATGCTTACGAAGCTTTAACTGAAATGAGACATGAGGCGTGTGGCGTTTCTCATCACCAGATCGCCGCTTCTGGACTGCCTCGATATTCCTCTAAAACTGTATCTTCGTTCTATTCCTCTTTCACCGCTTTAGCTTTCACACTCACTTCCTCTCTGACCTCATCCAGTAAATCCAGGTTCATTCTTCTCTCTTCATTTGATTTCTCTGCTACAAAGTGTTGAAAACCCGGCGATCTCTCCTGGATTTCAACTGGAACCATCGCGTCACAGCTACGCACTAAACTGGAAGGGGTTTAGTGGTGTCCACATCTGACGAGTGGTCCTCGAATGCTTCCACTGCCATCACAGGTCGAGCACATTTCTTGTGCTGTGACGCAATGCACCCACCTCCTGAGTACCCCCAGCTATAGCGTGGATTTCCCCGTAGATGGGCACTTCATGTTGTTGGCCTTCACTGCTCGCCGGCTGGGAGCTCGACGCACTGGCTGCCTTCTTCTCCATCAAAAAGGCCTTCAGAAATCCACCTCTAACCAACTCGTCGAGCTGATATCCCAGTGACAGGCAGGAGTCAAGGGTGTGGCCAAAACCTTTGTGGAATTCACACCATGCGTCTGGCTTTGGCCCCAACATCTTATCTGACACCTTTTCAGGCGCCTTCAACTTTGCAGCTATATGGGGAATGGTGATCAGGTCCACCAATCCCATCACGAACTCATGCCTTGGAGGGCGCTTGAGTTCCCTCGGGCGACCTGGCCCTCTTCCTCTACTACTGACATCACCTTTGTTTTTCTTCTGATCATAAGGATGGTATGCCCTTTGATCCTTCGTCAGCATCGTCGACTCCAGCACCCACTGAGGTTGAGGCTTGGCTTGGGTGTGTGGTTTCACAGGAGCCATATTCCCTCTCTTCTCAATCACTTCATTCTCAGCGGCGATGTGAGCCACAGCACGTCGCCGGATCTCTACAAACGTTGTGGGGTGGCTCCTGATTAATGATTCGCTGAAGGGTCCAGGCAGCACGCCCTTCTTGAAGGCGTGCACGAACATCTCCTCATCCTTTCCGAGTAACCGGACTATCTGAGCTCCAAACCTATTCATATAGTCCTTCAGAGATTCCCCCTGGAACTGCCTTACGTCAAACAGGTCGTACAACACCATAGGTGGCGCCTTATTCACACTGTACTGATCGACGAAAAGCTTGGAGAACTGCTGAAAACTGGAAATGTGTCCAGTAGGTAGGCTTACAAACCAATCCAACGCTGTGCTGTGGAGAGTGCTCATGAACATCTTGCAATAAACCTCATCCGATCCTCCCGACAGCATCATCTGTGTATGGAACGTGGTAAGATGAGCCTCTGGATCTTCCACTCCAGTGAAGGAGGCCTTAACCGCCGTGGTGCTTGTAGGAATCACAGCATCCATGATCGCCTGCGAGAATGGCATCGGAAAAACTCGTGGTGGAGACGGTGGCGCACCTCCACTGGTCGCAGCACTCTCCCTCTGCTCGCGAAGAGCCTGACGTAACTCTTCATTGATCTTACTCAGCTCTTCGCTTCTGGCCTGAGAAGCTACCAGGTCGTCGTGCATCTTCGCTTGCTCGACGCGCGATGCTGCCACATCTTCTTGCAAAGCGCGCATCATCTCCAGCATTTGCGTCATCGTCACGTTGTTCTCCCCAGATTGTGGCGCAGCTGAACCAGATCTCGTTGCTCTCATTTTCCTCATGAAACTTTTACCCACGCAGTTGCCTTTCAACACGCACAAGCTAACTCGCAACAATGCTAAAGAAACATTTCCACCTCCTTCGCACAACGATTCTTCCAAGATCGGTAGAAATCCCAGAAAATCACTCTTCACCGTTTGAACTTCGATTCAAACAGCTACAATTTCCAAAAAACAATTGCAGCAGCAAACAATCGAACAGAAACTACCGAAAACCTTACCAACTCAACTGTGGATGGGAATCACAATTTACACGGCCCCACGGTGGGCGCCAAATGATCCGGCCGCTAGACTCGAGCGCTAGAACTTCGCCTTCTTTGACCTCGTCTCCACCAGCTTCACGCCAAATGCCTCAGTGACCTTCGCCTGAAGCTCCTCCAAGAAACCTGAAAGAACAAGATGGCGCCTCTGCGGCCGTTGTAGCTCCGACGCTCAAGTCAGTGATTGGATCATTCAAGAAAACTCAGAGAAAAGCTCAAGACCGCGTATCAGTGAAACACCAAAAAGTGCATCCCTCTCTTTTCTGTTAAGGATTAGCTATATATACCTGAGTCTTTCTCTCTCCTGACGGTTACTCCTCTTGACACGTGGACATCATCTGGTCATTCACGTGTCACCATCTGGAGTACCTGCAGCTAAACGCTACTTTCACCTTGATCCTGCGACTAAGTTATCCACACAGGGAGTAGCTTAGTGCACAGGCTACTCTGGGCACAACCTTAACCTGGCGATCTGGTTAACACTGGGTATCACAGCTCACACAAGTCTTCTCAAACACTCGGCGATGTACTCCTTCCGGTGACTTGCTGACAACCTGATCTCCTGATCTTAACACCCGGCGATCATGTGAACACCCGGCGATGTGAATACCTGCAGGCGATAGGCGACCACTTATATCTTCACACACATGGCGATAGGCGATCACTTATATCTTCACACACATGGCGATAGGCGATCACTTATATCTTCACACATGGCAATAGGCGATCACTACTCTTTACACGCGGTGATAGGCGACTACCGATCTGTGCTTCTTTACTTCTCGCGCTTTGCTTCCAGGCGCTTTCTTAACACTGGGTGATCGCCTTAGCCACTGACAACCAATCACCATTCTGGGTGATCGCCTCTCCAACTGGCTTACTATCCTCTACCACGTAACACCCCTTGAACAGTCAACATGGTCAACTGCTGGCGACGTCATCCATTACTGATGACGGACCGGATCAAAAGCCTTTAAGAAACTACCTAAGGTGCTGCATAATGAAAATGAAAATAGGATAAAACAGATTCGTAGTGATCATGGGGGAGAATTTCAAAATGCAAAGTTTGATAAGTATTGTGAAAAGCATGGCATCACACATAGCTATTCTGCTCCTAGGACACCCCAACAAAATGGTGTTGTTGAAAGAAAGAATAGATCACTAGAAGAGTTAGCTAGGACTATGCTAAATGAATCTGGTTTACCTAAATATTTTTGGGCTAATGTTGTATACACTGCTTCTTATGTGCTTAACAGAACATTGATTAGACCTATTCTTAAGAAAACTCCCTATGAATTGTATAAAGGTAGGAAGCCTAGCATTAGTCATCTTAGGGTGTTTGGCTGCAAATGCTTTGTTTTAAATAATGGTAAACATAATCTGGGGAAATTTGATCCTAAATCAGATGAAGGAATACATATTGGATATGCTATAAATGGTCATGCTTATAGAGTGTATAACAAAAGATTACTTGCAGTTGAAGAATCTATACATGTTGTATTTGATGAAACAGATTTTTCTGTGCCCAAATCTGTTTTGGACGAATCTGGTATGGATGATTTAAGAACCATTCTGCAACAGAATCAATCTAGTGAGCTTGATGCAACTAATTCAAATTCTATCAAAGAATCTACTGTGAATGCAGGACTGCCTAAAGAATGGAAGACTCCAAGGGATCTCACTCTTGAAAATGTAATTGGTAAAATTGAGAAAGGAGTCTCAACAAGGAACTCACTCAACAATTTTTGTAGAACAGTGGCTTTTTTGTCAAAGATTGAGCCTAAAAGCCTGTAAGAAGCACTGCAAGACAACAATTGGATAACAGCAATGCAGGAAGAACTGAACCAGTTTGAATACAATGAACTGTGGACCTTGGTTCCAAGAAAGCATGAGATGAATATCATAGGAACCAAGTGGGTGTACAGGAACAAGCTGGATAAACATGGAGCTATCACTAGAAACAAAGCAAGGATGGTTGCTAAAGGATACAACCAAGAAGAAGGTATTGATTTTGGTGAAACCTATGCACCAGTAGCACGTCTTGAAGTTGTCAGATTACTTCTAGCATTTTCCAGCATACAAGGGTTTAAGCTATTTCAAATGGATGTCAAGAGTGCATTCCTAAATGGCTACATCAATGAAGAGGTGTTTGTGTCTTGGCCACCAGGGTTTGAAGATCATAAAAATCCAGAACATGTGTACAAGCTTAAGAAGGCTTTATATGGATTAAAACAGGCACCTAGGCAATGGTATGAAAGACTAAGTAAATTTCTTCTCTCTCAAGGTTATAACCGTGGCAATTCTGATAAAACTTTGTTCATAAAGAAGAAAAGGGAAGACATTATACTTGTGCAAGTGTATGTAGATGATATAATCTTTGGATCAACAAATGAGGAAATGTGTGAAGCTTTTGTCAATACAATGAAGAGTGAATTTGAGATGTCAATGTTAGGTGAAATGAATTTCTTCCTTGGTCTGCAAGTGAAACAACTCAAGGATGGGATTTTCATAAGTCAAGAAAAGTACTGCAAGGAGCTGCTTAAGAAGTTTGATATGGATCAATACAAAGCAATCAGCACTCCAATTGCAACAAGTTGTCAACTAGATCAAGACTGTGCAGGAAAATCTGTTGACCAATCCAAATTCAGAAGTTTGATTGGATCCTTATTATACTTAACTGCCAGCAGGCCTGACATCATGTTTGCTGTGTGCTTATGTGCTAGATATCAATCTGATCCAAGGGAATCTCATTACAATGCAGCCAAGAGAATTCTAAAATACTTGCAAGGAACTAAAGATGTTGGACTATGATATTCTAACAATGTTTCTTTAGACTTGAACTGTTTTTCAGATTTTGATTTTGCAGGATGCAAGGTTGATAGGAAGAGCACAAGTGGAACATGTCACATGCTAGGATCAAGCCTGATTTCTTGGCGTTGCAAGAAACAAGCATGTGTTGCCCTCTCTACAGCAGAAGTAGAATACATAGCTGTTGGAAGCTGCTGTGCTCAAACATTGTGGTTAAGGCAACAGCTAAGTGACTATGGAATTGTTTTAAACAAAATACCTATCAACTGTGATAATACTAGTGCCATAAATCTGTCTAAGAATCCAATTTTGCATTCTAGAACAAAGCATATTGAAATTAGACATCATTTCCTAAGAGAAAATATAACTAATGGTATTTGTGATATTAAATTCATTAGTACTGAATTCCAATTGGCAGATTTGTTCACCAAACCTCTTGTTAAAGATAGGTTTTATTTCTTGTTAAACGAATTGGGTATAATTAGCCTAAATTGTCCACTGCAGTGATTTTTTTTAATCTGTTATCTTATGCTTTAACATGTTGTTTTTCTGTTTCAGAATTACTGACTTGACTAGGAAAGAGAAATAATTACTTTTCTCTCTCTCCTTGACCATTGACTGCCTTTATGGTTATTGACCACTGATTATATGGCATTCACGTGTGGATATCCTAACTAAGTTGATATCTTTGATTATGTAACAGATTTGACTTGATAGGCTGAAACATGTTTCCAATATATTCTTGCTTCATTCAAAACTGCACCTGCTGTACCACACAAGAATAAAATCTGATTTGTATATGTTTTTATTGATTTTACATTACCCGTGATTCTTGAAATCTGACTAAAACCCTATATAAGTCTGTTCTTGAACAATACTTTCACATTTTCTCATCCCTTCCACAAGCTGTCCAGGTGCAGGCAACAATAGATTAAGCATGGCATCCTCTTCACATAGAAAGAAGAAATCCAAGAAGCAATCTCAAAGCAGCCAAGGCATCCTGGAAAACTGGTTTGCTGGAGATTCAGAAGCAATGACAAGGTTCATACATGAGACTAGCAGAAAGCAAATCAATGTACCTAAGGTGCTTGAATTTTCATGGCTGAGAGAGGAGAATCTGATAGAAGCCAAAGACTTGCTCAAGCATCAAAAGCTGAAAGGGTTCCTGGAAATGACTGGAAATATCTATCCAGACCTTGTGAAAGTGTTTTACTGCAACCTTCAACAAGATGGCAATAATCTGGTTTCCTATGTGAAAGGTGTGAAGCTGAAGATTATAAGAGAAATATGGAGCAATGTAGGAGGAATCAAGTACTCTGGAATGAAGGTAAGCAAAGGGAACACTGCTGGAATTCAAGGATTCAATAAGATGCAGTTTTGTAGAAGTTGTGTGAGAAACCCTGCTGAACCAGTAGCTAGATTCCATGCTGGAAATCTCACAATCATTCCAAGACTCCTAGCCTACATCATTGCTTGGCAGCTCACTCCAAGAGGAAGCAATCATGCAACTCTCCATGAAGAAGATTTGATTCTGCTGTACTGTATCATGAACCAACTCAAGGTAAATTGGGTGAGTACAATGGTGGAGCATATGCTCAAATCCACAAGGTTACTAGACTATCGTTTTCCATATGCTATTTTTGTGTCAAAGCTAATTGATTACTTTGAAGTTGACACTACAAATGAGAGAAATGGCACCATTAAGGCAGCCAGTGAAATAGACAACTCAACTCTCTTGAAGATGGGGTTTCAAAAGGAGGATGACAGCTGGATATATAGAAGGAATGCTGCAAACAGAGCTGAAAATGAAGCAGCTGATCCAGCAAATGAAGAAGAAGAAAATGCTGAAGGAGTGCAGCACATGGATGAATTGTAACATCCCGCCAAAATAAAACCATACATACATGTATAATGAAAATAAAGGTAAACAAATAATATTGAAGAGTACATGATAATATATATATAAGTAATGAAGTTGCTCCTCACAGGGAGTTTAATACATATTCGGTCACTTTTTCAGAAAGCGTAAGCAAAATACAACAAAATGGAAGAACAGGCGATCTCCTAACAAAAGGGCGATCTCCCATCAGACAGGCGATCTCCTATCATACAGGCGATCTCCTATCAAAAAACAAAAAGGGGTGATCGCCTAACAGAACAGAGATAGGCGATCTCCTTTCGGCGACCACTCACCGAGGATCTCCACTTCCTGCAACATCATCTGCTCCCGTGTAAATTATACACGATCATCACAGTTTTAAGAAAAGGCATCCACAAAACGAAAATGCAGGGGTAAGCTAGATATTTGAAAGAGAGTTTAGATATGAACTGAAAAATCAAGATAAAACCAATTTAAGACACCCACGTAAAACCATCAAGTAAATCACATATTTCACAATATTTTCAAGAGTCTTTCTATTTCACAAACTGCATCAAGTGTCTATCTGTTATTCCAACATTCATGTTTCACACGTCAGACTTTCCACTGACTCACAATTCATAGACACAAGACTCTAATTCCGGAAAACTCGTGCGTTGAACTTAGCGTCCAGAGACTTGCACCTGTCATACTAAAAGGCTGAAAAGTTCCCACAGCCATGCGCATCACAAAATCTCCATATCATCATTATCACAGTATGACAGGGTGAACCCATACAACAGGCCGAACTCGTCCTTTTTCAAACGAGGTACCCATACGTATGAACCTCCTTCGACTCTCACCACTGAATGACTTCATCTAAGTGATTCCATTATTTCAGCAGAGTCAGGATCGTCTCATTACACCAGGACACTCACAGATCAATACACATTCTACACAATCTTACACGGTACTTTCTTTCCTGAAAGTACTATGCCTCGATCCATATTCACCACATTCAACACATCATATAAACACCCAAATGAATACTTCAAATCACAGCAACAATCATTTCAACAAATGATTCCAGTCACAGCAAAACTCATGCCAAGGTTCAGATTTTCGAATATCACATTTAAATCTCAAACAGTTTTCAAACAACGCAAAAACAGGAGATCATTCAATAACAGATGAAAACCGGCGATCACCTCCATAAACCGGCGATCACGAACAAAACTGGGTTTTCTTAAGCAAGAACATTTTGAACACCGGCGACCACGTCGCCCCCAACATCAAAATCATCACACATACAGTTTTCCATTAGAAGTAAGGCTAGCTTCCCTTACCTGGACTTGCGCAAAACACCAAGAGCTCCAAAACCCAACGAAGCTTAAAGAATGCCTTGGCTCTGGATTTGCGTCTGGTTTGAAGGACTTGCAGAGAACTTCCCAGGTGCTCTAATGGTGGCTGCCGCTCGTCGTACTCTTGTGTGAAGGTGCCAGAATCGCAGCGCGAAAGAGAGAAATGGAGGAGAAAGGAGGTAGCTCACTCTTTCGTTCTTGAACCACTGCAACGTTTCTTTTTCTCAGAAGTGGGTTTTTGAATCTTAAACCCACTTGCCCACAAAAGCCGCTGCCACCACCCACTCTGCAGGGAAGTTTGCGTGTACGCTTCCCTGAACAGTACAACTACGCGTGCCTCTGCGCAGGCTGACACTCTGAGGTCACTATTCTGAACCACCCCTTTTGTCTACGTGGCGCGCGTGCAGGACGTTTCATGCTGGGAGTCTGGGTCCCACTTTATCTGTGTGAAACTCGACATCGCGCGATAACCTTTCACCGATGATCACTGGCGCGAAGACTCTCCACCGATGACCTTCCGCGCGAAGGCTATCCACCGATGACTCATCCTGGAGGACGACCGATGTCTTTCTCTGGAAGACGACCGATGTCTCTCTTTGGCGATGCCCGCATGCCTCGCGCCCTGACGACGTCTGCATCCCTCGCGCCCTGGCGATGACCGTATGCCTCGCGCCCCGGCGATGCCCGCTTGCCTCGTGCCCCGGCGATGCCCGCATGCCTCTCGCGCCCTGGCGATGTCCGCATGCCTCTCGCGCCCTGGCGATGACCGTATGCCTCGCGCCCTGGTGATAATGTGTAGTAGGCGACCGGCGATCATGTGCCAGGCGATCTCATAGTCTTCTAAACTACACTTTCCTTCCATTTTCATTTTAAGTACAACCATACTTCGAATCCATTTAAATTATATCCTTTTATTCCAGTAATATTTTCCAGGTCCTTACATGAATCACCAAGGCACTCTGCTGGACATGAAGATGTTCCTGCTACTAGTCAAAATGCAATGGTTGCATATGAGGAACCTGAGTACAGAGGTGAACCTCTGTCTATGTTTGAAAGGCAAGTGCTAAGCAGGCTGGACACACTCACATATGAGCAGAAAGCACACTATGAAATGACTTACGCCAGGTTTCAACACTTGGATGACCAACTTGAAGGAGTTCAAGTGCAGCTAGCTGAGCTCTACTACAATGACAAGTGATCCTAATTCTAAGTCTTTAGCCTTTATATGTTGTTGAACAATTTGGATTTAATTTGTTTGTCTTTATTCTGCACTGGTTTTTAGTGGGTTTTATTGTGGTTTGTAATAGAACTTAATACTGGATTTATAGTTTGAACTGTGATGAATGGCTTGTATGTTTTTATCCCATGCTTTATTCTGTTTGATGAATCCAAAGGGGGAGAAGAATAGCTCACAGAGAAAGCCACATGGTACATGGAGGTAGCACAAAACTCACAATTGCTCAATTCTGGTTTTATGTCTAAGAATTATTGTGCAAGTTTTGGAAGTTAATCCAATACAGGTTTTGATCATCAAGCTATGCTGTGCAAAGGGGATTTGTCTCCATCAAACAGGGGGAGATTGTTGAAGATGGATGAAACCTCTTCTCTACCTTGTGTTGTATGTGTTTGATGTAGAAAAATGGCTAGTTTTTTATGTAAAGTTTGTAATAGGTTTAGATGATCTTGTATGTAGGCTTGTAATTGTGTAAGGTTGCCTTTTTCTGTATGATCTATCCTAGATGCCTAACCAAGCTTAGATCAAGCACATGATGTGGTTAAATGGTTTTTGAAAAGCTTTTGAAAGTGCTCTTAAAAGATTTAAACCAGTACAAAAATAAATCTGTTTCATGAAGAAAGAATCGGTTTATTTCTTCTCTGTTAAAAGGCTTTTCCAAAATTCTGTTAGGGTACCACAGGTAAAGCTTAGTTAGTTATTTCAGTTAACGCTAAGCTGGCCTGTTTGCTATATTTTAATCTGTTTCACTGTGAAAGAACAGGTTTATTCTTTGGTCAGCTGAAAGGTTTTTCACAAGTTAGTTAGGGCACCAAAGGTACAACTCATACAATTATTTCAGTTAGCTGAGTTGGCGGTTTTCACAAAATAAATCTGTTAAGTTAAAAAATGAATCTATTGTTTTCATAACTGCTTTTCAACTGTTTTTTGAAAAGAAGTTAGAAACTGTTTTCTATAAAAAGAAAAGCCTCTCTCACATGAAAAAATGCTGAGCAATTACGTTTTTGACAGAGATCAAACATTTTCAATGTGAGAAGAAGGATTGAAAGATTTTTGAAAGGTTTTCCAAAGTGATTTTCAAGTGTGCTTGTTCTAGGAAACCTTTGATCTTGGTGAAGGTGCTGGTGCAGTTCTGCAGCAAATTGAACTACTGGTTTTGAGTTCTTGCATCTTCTTTTTAGGTGTAATCTTTCCTTTACTCTGGTTTGTAAAGGTGTATGTGTTAGTCACTCCTTGATAGGGTTTCTTGGAGTGCAAGGTATGCTGAAATAGGTTTTTCTTCAGCATTGATTGTGTTGTTCCTTTAGTGTTCAAGAACTGCTGTGTTTGTAAGTAATTGGTACTGTTTTTAGTGGATTCCACCTTGGGGTAAGGTGAGACTGGACGTAGCTCTATATGAGTGAACCAGTATAAAAACTTGTGTGCCTTTTCTTCTCATCCCTGCACTCATTTCTGGTTTTTGCTTAATTCTGTCAAGAATTAAATCTGTTCTTTTGAAGTTGAATCTGTTAATTCTGGGTTAAGTAAAAACTATTCTTCCTGATTGGTTAAAGCACTATAATAACAAACAAGGCAGTTGTATATGATGGTTTAAGTTATTTGTGAACAAACAGTTCATTCATTAAAATCTGAGAAAGAATCATTCTCCATAAAACCCTGTGTTGGGTAATCTTGTTTGATTTCTAAGCATAGCTGTATCATTCATTCTCATAATATTCAGCTGATCTAATTCTGTTATAATTCTCTGTTGATCACAATTTTATATTGAACAAATTCAAATTATGCTTAGACTGCTCTGAAGAATCAATCTGTTTCATGTAAAAACAATCTGTTCTTTTTGCCTTTGGAATACTGAAAATTGTGTGTTCTTGCAAAAGTTTTATAAGCTCAATTCACCCCTCCCCTCTTGAACTTAGACACTAATAGACCTAGACCCAACAGCATATCCATCTGAGGGAGAATTATTGATGATTAGAAGAACCCTCAACAATCAACATAGCATGAAACATGAACCACAAAGAGAGAACATCTTTCACACAAGATGTTAAGTTTTAGAAAATACTTGTTCTCTCATTATGGATAGTGGATCTTGCTGCAATTGTTATAGCACTTGGTTGGTTGAAAAGCTTGATCTACAAGTTATACCCCACCCAAAACTTTATAAACTTTAATGGCTGAATGAAGATAGGGAATTAATTGTAGATAAGTGGGTAAAAGTCATTCTTTCTCTGGGGAATTACAAAGATGAAATTTTATGTGATGTAGTACCCATGGAAGCCTGCCACATCTTAGTAGGAAGACCATGGTAATTTGACAAGATAACTACCCATGATGGTCTTACCAACGAGATAACTTTTACCCACAAGGAAAAGAAGTTTGTACTTTATCCTTTAACACCCTGACAAGTGATAAAGGACCACCAAGTACAAATGAAACAAAAAAGAGAAAATAAAAAAAAATCTAAAGACAAGTAAAAGTCCTTAGGGACAATGTTGAGGCATAGGAGAAGAGTGTTCCTTCCCACAAGGTCATTCAAATAGAACAAAAATTTGAAAAAAATGAAGATAAAAAAATACTTCTATCTGAACAACCTTCAGGCCTCCTTTAGTGTAAAGGAGCACTTACATGCACTGCCACACTTTCTGAAACCAGTGTTCTACCTCCTAAAGTCAAAAACCTTATAAAAGAATTTGGTGATGTATTCCCAATGGAAGGACCCATTGGACTTCCACCTTTTGGGGGTATAAAACATCAAATAGATTTAGTTCCGGGAGCTAGTCTACCAAATAGACCAGTTTACAAAACTAATCCAAAAAAGACTAAGGAGATATAATCACAAGTTCAGGAATTGTTGGAGAAAGGCTAGGTTCAAAAGAGTCTAAGTCCTTATGTTGTACCTGTTTTGTTGGTGCCCAAGAAAGATGGCAAGTGGAGAATTTGTTGTGATTGTAGAGCCATCAAATATAGGCATCCAATTCCAAGACTTATATTATTAATTTTTATATTTTTTATTTATTATAATTTTTATATATTTTTTTAAATTTAAATTTATATCATGTTAGTTTTTAGGTTAGAATACAATTATTAAATTATTAGATTATATATAGATTTATATTATTTAGTATTTATAATTAATTTAATGATTTTTAATATATATATTTAGTATTTATTATAATTTGTATTAATTATTAATTTATATTATGTTTGTTGTTAGGTTAGAATAGAATTATCATTTTGGTATTGAGTCTGAGGATTTTCAACATCGGCAATTGATACGTGTTGGTATTGAGTCCGAGGTTGTTTGACCCTCGACAATTGATATGTGTTGGTATTGATGGCCAGGGTGTTCGACCTCGATAATTGATACGTTTTTGGTATTGAGTCTGAAGGTGTTCGACCCTCGACAAATGTGAGATTTCACACTCATTAGTAAACACATGAATGACTATTATAGAATATAATGGATCAAAAATTGGATTAATTATGTTCGCATAATTGATGAGTACGAAAGAGGAGTAGAAGAATTTATACAAGTTTCACAACGTAATGTCAATAATAGTGGTCATGATGGAGTAAAGATTAGGTGTCTGTGCGTTAACTGTTTAAACAGAAGGAGACTGGATGCTAAGAAAATTAAGGAGCAGTTTCTATGTGATGGGTTTCTTCAATCTTATACAACTTGGACATGGCATGGTGAATTATTAAATTTACCATGTGTTTCTATAACTGAAGAATATGTGGGGTCCACCATGGATGATGCAGTACATGGTGAAGTACATGATGATCGATTGGAGGACATGATTCGTGAAGTGGGAGCTGAGTCTTTTGCAGAATCGCATGAATATAGAAATATGTCAAGCGATGCAGAGACTCCATTGTATCCTGGATCAACTAACTTCACATGATTGTCGACGATGTTAAGGTTCATGAATTTGAAGGCAATAAATGGATGGAGTAATAAAAGCTTCACGGAATTTCTTCAATTGTTGAAGGATATGCTTCCAGAGGGAAATACTCTACCTAATCGTAATTACGAGGCCAAAAAGATTCTTTATCCGATGGGTATGGAGTATAAAAAGATACATGCATGTCCTAATGATTGTATATTATACAGGAAAGATTTTCAATTGTTGAAAAGTTGTCCGAGGTGTGGGTTATCACGTTATAAGTTGAAACTAAAAGATGATGATATATAGAAGAGATAGAAAAGCATGGACCTCCAATGAAGGTTATGTGGTATCTTCCCATCATTCCAAGGATGAAGCGTTTGTTTGTAAACACAAATGATGCTAAGAATCTTAGATGGCATGTAGATGAGAGGAAATGTCATGGCATGTACCGACATCCAGTTGATTCTATTCAATGGAAGAAATTTGTTGATGAGTTTCTAGAGTTTGGTAAAGAATCAAGAAATATCCAACTTGGTTTAGCTATAGACAGAATGAATCTGTTTGGTAATATGAGTATGAATCACAGTTCATGGTCTGTTTTACTACTTATTTACAACTTACCTCCTGCATTGTGCATGAAGCGAAAATAGATGATGTTGTCTATGATGATATCCGGTCCAAAATAGCCAAGAAATTACATAGATGGTTTATCTAAGTCCCTGAATTGAAGATTTGAAGTTAATGTGGGATCAGAGTGTTGAAGTATTGGACGAATTTGCTAATGAAACTTTCAAGATTCATGCCATGTTATTTCGCACCATCAATGGCTTTCCAGCATATGGTAACTTATCAAGGTATAATGTTAAGGGTCATAAAGCATGTCCAATATGCAAAGAAGGCATAGCTTCCCAACAATTAAAACATGGAAGGAATACAATATATCTTCGGCATAGGAGGTTTCTTAGAAGTCATCATCCTTATCGGAGGTTGAAAAAAGCCTTTAATGGACATCAAGAGACTGGCAATCCATGTAAGGAACTGTGAAATTAAATTGGAATAAAAGGAATATATATTAAATGAATTCTAAGTATGTTTTTATTTAAAATAAAAAGGAAGGAAAGTGTAGCGTATAAGACTATGAGATCGCCTGGTTAGTACATAATGCCTGTCGCCTAGACTATACATGCGGACATCGCCAGGGCGCGAGGCATGGGGACATCGCCAGGGCGCGAGGCATGGGGGCATCGCCAAGGCGCGAGAGACATGCGGACATCGCCAGGGCGCGAGGCATGGGGGCATCGCCAGGGCGCGAGAGGCATGCGGGCATCGCCAGGGCGCGAGAGACATGCGGACATCGCCAGGGTGCGAGGCATGGGGGCATCGCCAGGGCGCGAGAGACATGCAGGCATCGCCAAGGCGCGAGAGACATGCAGGCGTCGCCAGGGATAGACATCGGTCGTCTTCCAGAGGGAGACATCGGTCGTCTTCCAGGGATAGACATCGGTCGTCTTCCAGAGGGAGACATCGGTCGCCTCCCAGGGAAAGACATCGGTTGTTCGCCAGGATGAGTCAGCGGTGGAAAGTTATCGCGCGACATCGAGTTTCACACAGATAAGGTGGGGCCCAGGCTCCCAGCATGCAACGTCCTGCACGCGCGACACGTAGACAAAAAGGGTGGTTCAGAATAGTGACATCAGAGAGTTGGCATGCGCAGAGACACACGTGGCCGTACTTTTCAGGGAAGCGTGCACGCAAGCCTTCTTGCATAGTGGGTGGTGGCAGCGGAAATTGTGGACAAGTTGGTTTAGATTCAAAAACTCACTTCAGAGAGGCAAAGAACGCTGCTGTGGTTCAAGAGTGACAGAGTGAGTTCACCTTCATCCTTCTCTTTCTCTCCTTCGTGCTGCGTTTCAGACATCCCCAAGCACCAGTACAACGAGCGACGACTGCACTTGGATACCTCGGGAGTTCTCTGCGAGTTTTCCGTCAGGACTCTAGAATAGAGACATCTTTAAGCTTCGGTGGGTGTTGGAGCTCTTGGTGTTTTTGCGCAAGTTCAGGTAAGGGAAGCTAGCCTTATTTCCAACGAAAACCTTACGTTAGATGATTTTGATGATGGGGCGACGTGGTCGCCGGTTTTCAACTATTATTGCATAATCCCGTGTTTTTGGATGAGATCGTCGGTTTTTGATGTTGTGTTCGAACTCCCCTGTTTTAGTGTCGTTTGAAACTGTTTGAGATTTAAATGTGAAATGCATGTGATATTCGAAACCCTGAACCGTGGAATGATTATTGCTATGTTTGAAATCGTTCATTAAGTGTTGTATGATGTGTTGAATGTTGTGAATGTGGAATCAAGGCATAGTATTTTCAGGAAAGAAAATACCGTGTAAGATTGTTGTAGAATGTGCATTGATCGGTGATTTCTATAATGAGATATCCTGACTCTCCTGATATAATGGACTCATATAGAGGAAGTCATTCAGGCGTTGAGAGTCGATGGAGGTTCATATGTATGGGTAAGTGGTTTGAAAAATAACCACTTGACCTGTTGTATGGATTCACCCTGTCATACTAGGTGAGTGACGAGATTGAGATTGAGATTATGTTGATGCGCATAGCTGTGGGAACTTTACAGCAGTGTAGTATGACAGGTGCAGATCTCTGAGTCTAGTCAATGCACAAGTCTTCCGGAAGTAGTGTCAAGTGTCTGTGTGTGGCGAGTCAGCGGAAGGTCTGACGTGTGAACCATGAATGTTGAATGTAGTGAATAGACACTTGACGAGTTGGTGGAATATGGGGATATTGATGGTTGCAATTGATATAGATTATGAATGGTGTGAAGATTTATGTTTTCTATAGATATAAAGTTTCATATTTAAAGTTTTTGCAAATATCTAGCTTACCCTTTTATCTTGTATCGTGGTTGTTTTTCTTAAACCTGTGATGATCGTGTATAATTGCACGGGAGCAGATGAGGCTGCAGGTAGTAGGGCTCCTCTGTGAGTGGTCGCCGGGAGGAGATCGCCTATTTCTGTTTCTGTTAGGAGATCGCCGTTTTCTGTCTTCTATCAGGAGATCGCCTTTTTTTTTTATTTTGCTGTATTTTGTTTCAGTTTTGAAATTGATCGATTATGTATTAAACCCCCTGTGAGGAGAAACTTCATTACATATATATAATTATGTTCACTTCAATATATTTGTTTACCTTTATTTTCATTATATAAATATGAAAAGAATTTGGCGGGATGTTACCTTAATGGTATCAGAGCAGTTCGTCCTTAGGATGACCTGAGGGCTGTGGATCCATTGTGTTTCTTCTGCTCATAAAAATTTATCGGAGTTTTAAATAACAACTATAGTGAAAGGTTTTCAAACGTTTCTGTATTGAAATTTTGTGTGTACTTTAGTGAATATATGCCCTAACTGAAAATCTTAGTATTAAGAATGAGAGGATCTTGATAAAGTAGTGAGGGTGCACACTCATAACTGAATCGAGATGATTCTCAATCTTAATTCCAAAGGTTTGATGTTTAGCATACATTGAATTCTGGTGTGATTTATTTCATTTTATTGAGTGTTTTTGTAATTGATTGAAAGTGGTTGTTTGGATTGATGGTTGTATACCAGTAGCTGTTTTGGTGTTTTGCTTAAGGTTATAAGCATCATGATTCTGTTGATGAACTCAAATTCTTAATGACTTTGAGATGTTTACCTTTGTAAGGTCTAGATGTTACCTCCTGAATGAATTGATTTCTGATCGATCTCATTCTTGTAGTTGTAGGGAATATAGAAACCAATAGTTTCAAAATCTGAAACGAAGGAAGATGGCACGTAGACCTCCTACCCCTCCCCAACCTTCTTCGGAAATGAGCCAGATTGCCAAGGCTATTGAGATGATGGCAACTGCCATCCAACAACAGAATGCAGCAATGGCTCAGAACCATCAAGCTGCAATGCACCATTGGGAAACTGCTCGGTCGGCTGAAACAAATTCCCACGTCGGTCAGCCTCAGGAACAGATGGGACTGACCGAGTTCATGAGGCACAACCCACCCAAGTTCAGCGGGAATGCTACCCCTAATCAAGTAGATCAGTGGGTAAGAGAGTTGGAGAAAATCTTTAGGGCGACCTCCTGCCCTGAAGAGAAGAAATTGGTGTTCGCCACCTATCTGCTATCTGGAGAAGCCGAGTTCTGGTGGATGGGAGCTCAGCAGATGATGGAGGCCCGAGAGGATGTGTTGGATTGGGAGAGCTTCAGAGTGAGGTTCCTGGAGAAATACTTCCCAGACAGTGCAAGGTTTGCGAGGGAAGCTGAGTTCCTAAGGTTGGAGCAGGGGGATATGTCTGTGAACGCCTATGCTGCTCGGTTTGAGTACCTCGCCCGATTCTATACCCAGGCGACCTCCGAGGCCTGGAGGTGTAGGAAGTTCGAAGAGGGGCTGAAGCATGGGCTGAAGAGGACCATAGCCCCTATGTGCATTAGGGAATTTCACGCCTTAGTAGAGAAGGCGAAGATGGTGGAGACTCTGGAAAAGGGTGATTCCCGGGTGATCAGGTCACACCCAGGGGGTTTTTCCAGTGGGAGGGCCAAGATGCAGCAACCACAAAGCAAGCCCTATGCGAGACCTCCACCACATCGGGCAGGAGCAGCGTCATCCCAATTTCAGCAGCAACAACCTTGGAAACCCAAATGTTTCCATTGTGGTGGACCACACACACCCAATGTGTGTGCCAAGAAGGCTTCGGAGAGAAGGTGTTTTGCATGTCAAAAGACGGGACACATTGCTAGAGATTGTCCTACCCAGAATAGGATGACTCAACCCGTTGGTCCTCAGCAGTTGAGGAATGAAGGCAGCAGACCTTAGGCAGCAGGGAGAGTGTTTGCCATGACAGGAGCGGAGGCGTCTCAGTCAGGTAACCTCGTGCAAGGTGTTTGTTTTATAGCTGGTAGAGGTGTAAAAGCCTTGTTTGATTCTGGAGCGACACACTCCTTTGTGTCAAGCCTGTGTGTAGCCAAGTTGGACCTTCTAGTGAAGGAGTTACCTTTCAAACTGTTGGTCTCTACACCTACGTCAGGACAGGTGTTGACCTCTACAGTTTGCCCCGAATGTCCAGTGATAGTAGAGGGACGCAGATTCAAAGTGAACTTGATCTGCCTACCTCTTCAGGACCTGGATGTTATCCTGGGAATGGATTGGCTATCTGCCAATCACGTTCTCATAGACTGCGGTAGTCAGAAGATAGCGTTTCCAGACCTCCAAGAGTCAGACGTGATATCTGCTCAGCAAGGGTGGTCGGTGTTGGAAGAAGGGGCGAGGTGCTTCGTGATCCTAGCTCGGTTGGAAGTGAAGAATGAAGAGGACGTAAGCAGGATACACGTGGTGAAAGATTTCACGGATGTATTTCCAGAAGAAGTACCTGGATTACCTCCTAAGAGAGAAGTGGAATTCTCTATTGATTTGGTGCCTGGAGCTGGACCAGTGTCAATGGCACCTTACAGGATGGCTCCAGCCGAGTTGGCAGAATTAAAGAAGCAAGTGGAAGAGTTGTTGGAGAAACAATTCATCAGACCCAGTGTATCTCCATGGGGGGCTCCAGTGCTCCTAGTTAAGAAAAAGGATGGAGGGTCTCGGTTGTGTATAGATTACAGGCAGTTGAACAAGTTGACCATCAAGAACAAGTACCCCCTACCTAGAATTGACGATTTGATGGATCAAATACATGGGGCCTCGTGTAACATCCCGCCAAAATAAAACCATACATACATGTATAATGAAAATAAAGGTACACAAATAATATTGAAGAGTACATGATAATATATATATAAGTAATGAAGTTGCTCCTCTTAGGGAGTTTAATACATAACCAGTCAAATGTTTTCAAAATTTAACGAAATTCAATCAAATACAACAAGACCGGCGGTCTCCATACATGAACCGGCGATCTGGTAACAGAAGGCCCCAAAACAGGCGATCTGCTAGCAGGACATAAAACCGGCGATCACCACCAAGAGATAGAAACCGGCGATCTCTTCCTCGGCGACCACTCACTAGGGAGCTCTGCTTCCTGGAAGATCATCTGCTCCCGTGTAAGTTATACACGATCATCACAGTTTTAAGAGAAAGACAGCCAACGAGCAGAACACGCAGGGTAAGCTAGATATTTTAAGGAGATCTGCACCTGTCATACTAAACAGCTGTAATGTTTCCCAGCTATGCGCATCAACACAAATCTCGATCTCAAGTTCATCATTCTCACAGTATGACAGGGTTAATCCATAGAACAGGCCGAGCTCGTTCTTTTTCACACGAGTCACCCATTCATATGAACCTCCTTCGACTCTCACCAACTGAGTAACTTCCTCTATGTGATTCCATTACCTCAGCAGAGTCAGGATATCCCCTTAGGAATCACCGATCAATGCACATCCTACACGATCTTACACGGTATTTTCTTTCCTGAAAATACTATGCCTCGATCCCACATTCACAACACCCAAGACATCATACCACTTAAATAAATGATTCAAGTCACAGCAACATTCGTTTCAAAGATTCAGATTTTCGAAGATCACCTTTAAGCTTCAACAGTTCAAAGTAACACCAAAAACAGGGAGTTCGCAAACATCGCCCAAACCGGCGACCTGATTCAAAAACAGGGTATTTCGAAGTTTGTATTTAAAAACCGGCGACCACGTCGCTCAAAAACACACAGAACAGAGCATTCACGAAGATGGAAACGAAACCGGCGACCTCGTCGCCCTCACTTCCGAAATAGCTAAACTACGACTTGTATTGAAAATGGAGGCTAGCTTCCCTTACCTGGACTTGCGCAAACACCAGGAGCTCCGAAATCCAACGAAGCCTAAAGAACGCCTTGGCTTTGTTTTTGCGTCTGTTTTGAAGGACTTGCAGAGAACTTCCCAGGTGCTCTAATGGTGGCTGCCGCTCGTCGTACTCTTGTGTGAAGGTGCCAGAATCGCAGCGCGAAGGAGAGAAAAGGAGAAGAATGGAGGTAAACTCACTCTTTTGCTCTTGAACCACTGCAACGTTTCTTTTTCTTAGAAGTGGGTTTTTGAATCTTAAACCAACTTGCCCACAAAAGCCGCTGCCACCACCCACTCTGCAGGGAAGTTTGCGTGTACGCTTCCCTGAACAGTACAACTACGCGTGCCTCTGCGTAGGCTGACACTCTGAGGTCACTATTCTGAACCACCCCTTTTGTCTACGTGGCGCGCGTGCAGGACGTTTCATGCTGGGAGTCTGGGTCCCACTTTATCTGTGTGAAACTCGACATCGCGCGATAACCTTTCACCGATGATCACTGGCGCGAAGGCTATCCACCGATGTCCTCTCGCGCGAAGATTTTCCACCGATGTCCTCTCGCGCGAAGACTATCCACCGATGTCCTCTCGCGCGAAGACTAACCCCCCGAGGTCCTCTCGCGCGAAGACTAACCCGCATGCCTCGCGCCCTGGCGATCACGTGTAGTCTAGGCGACCGGCGATTATGTGTTAACAAGGAACTCTTGTAGTCTTCTAAGCTACACTTTCCTTCCTTTTTATTTTAAATAAAAACATACTTAGAATTCATTTAAAATATACCCTTTTATTCCAATTTAATTTTACAGGTCCTTACACCTCGGCGTTCTCAAAGATTGATCTGAGATCGGGGTACCACCAAATTTTGGTAAAAGCTGAAGATGTTCAAAAAACAGCGTTTAGGTCTCGTTATGGGCACTATGAGTATGTGGTGATGCCGTTTGGAGTAACAAATGCTCCAGCTCTGTTCATGGACTACATGAATAGGATTTTTCGCCCTTTCTTGGATAAGTTTGTGGTAGTCTTCATAGACGACATACTCATTTATTTAAGGACCGAGGAAGAACATGAAGAACATCTGAAGACAGTATTGGAGATCCTGAGGGAGAAGCAATTATATGCCAAGTTCTCTAAGTGTGAGTTTTGGTTGAAAGAAGTCAACTTCTTAGGACATGTAATATCTGCCCAGGGGATCTCGGTGGATCCAGCCAAAGTGGAGGCAGTGCTTCAGTGGGAGCGCCCTAAGACAGTTACTGAGATAAGGAGTTTTGTGGGCTTAGCAGGCTACTATCGGAGGTTCATTGAGGACTTTTCCAAGGTAGTGGCTCCTTTAACACAGTTGACCCGCAAGGATCAACCTTTTGCTTGGACCGACCGATGTGAGCAGAGCTTCATGGAACTAAAGGAAAGGTTGACTAGTGCTCCAGTGCTGGTAATCCCAGAGGTAGGAAGACCTTTTGATGTCTACTGTGATGCTTCACATCAGGGTTTGGGATGTGTTTTGATGCAAGAAAAAAGAGTGGTTGCATATGCTTCAAGGCAACTCAAGGTTCATGAGAGAAACTTCCCTACTCATGATTTGGAGTTAGCGGCTGTGGTGTTTGCCTTGAAGATTTGGAGGCACTATTTATATGGAGCTCGGTTCCAAGTGTTCAGTGACCATAAGAGCCTGAAATACCTGTTTGATCAGAAAGAATTGAACATGAGGCAAATAAGGTGGATGGAGTTTCTAAAGGACTATGATTTTCAACTCATGTATCATCTAGGGAAGGCCAATGTAGTGGCAGATGCTTTGAGTAGAAAATCAATACAAGTAGCCACCATGATGATGGAAGAGCAGAAACTGATCGAGCAATTCAGAGACTTAAACCTTGGGGTAGAATTTCATGTAAATCACATTAGTTGTAGTAAGCTGGCTATAACTAATGACTTCCTTGGAGTGATAAAGGATAAGCAATTGGAGGACCCTAGTCTGAAGCGTACTGTGGAGTCACTAGGGACCGACCAGGCTAAAGACTTTGTGATGGGCGACGATGGAATGTTGAGATTTAATGGCAGAATTTGCATACCTGCAAATGAAGAGTTGAAGAAGATGATCCTAGAGGAAGGTCACAAGAGTCGCCTTAGCCTACATCCGGGCATGAACAAGATGTACCATGACTTGAAGGGGTCATTTTGGTGGTCGGGCATGAAGAGAGACATCGCCCAGTATGTTACAACCTGCTTAACATGTCAGAAGGTGAAGATAGAGCATCAAAGACCTGGCGGGTTGTTACAGCAACTGGATATCCCTGAGTGGAAATGGGACAGCATTGCCATGGACTTTGTTACCCATTTACCCAGATCGGTAAAGGGTCATGATGCAATATGGGTCATCATTGATCTGCTGACGAAGAGTGCCCACTTTCTTCCAGTGAATATGAAGATGCCTATGGCCAAGTTGGCACAGTTGTACATCAAAGAAATAGTGAGGTTGCATGGAGTTCCTTCCAGCATTGTTTCAGATAGAGATCCCAGGTTCACTTCACGGTTCTGGCAGACTTTACAAGATTGTTTAGGAACTAAGTTGAGAATGAGCTCGGCATATCATCCTCAAACAGATGGACAGTCAGAGAGAACGATCCAGTCCTTGGAAGATCTACTGAGGGCGTGTGTCTTGGATCAATTGGGAAGTTGGGATGAGGTGTTGCCGCTGGTAGAGTTTACCTATAATAACAGTTATCACGCCAGCATAGGGATAGCACCATACGAAGCCTTGTATGGAAGGAAATGCAGAACTCCATTGTGCTGGTACCAGGAGGGCGAAACAGTATTGGTTGGACCAGAGTTGATTCAGCAGACGACCAAGAAGGTGCAACAGATAAAAGACAGAATGAGAGCATCTCAAAGTAGGTAGAAATCCTATGCAGATCAGAGGAGAAAACCTTTGGAGTTTGCTGCTGGAGATCATGTGTTCATGAGAGTGACACCAACCAAGGGTGTAGGACGGGCGATCAGATCAAAGAAGTTGTCCCCTAAGTTCGTGGGACCATATCAGATCTTAAGGAGGATTGGTCCAGTGGCTTATGAGATCGCCTTACCTCCCCATTTAGTGAATCTACATAATGTCTTTCACGTATCACAGCTGAGGAAGTACATGGCAGACCCTAGTCATGTGCTGGAAGTGGACGATGTGCAGATCAGGGATGACTTGTCCTTTGAAGCGAAACCAGTCAGGATTGACGATCGGCAAAGTAAATAGCTCAGAGGCAAGACCATCAACATGGTGAAAGTGGTGTGGGATGAGAGATCGGGTGATTCAACTTGGGAGTTAGAAGAACCCATGAGAGAAACCTATCCATACCTCTTTTCCTTGTAATTCAATTTTCGAGGACGAAAATTTTTTCTTGTTGGGGAGAACGTAAGGACCTGTGAAATTAAATTGGAATAAAAGGAATATATATTAAATGAATTCTAAGTATGTTTTTATTTAAAATAAAAAGGAAGGAAAGTGTAGCGTAGAAGACTATGAGATCGCCTGGTTAGTACATAATCGCCTGTCACCTAGACTACACATGCGGACATCGCCAGGGCGCGAGGCATGGGGACATCGCCAGGGCGCGCGGCATGGGGGCATCGCCAGGGCGCGAGAGACATGTGGACATCGCCAGGGCGTGAGGCATGGGGGCATCGCCAGGGCGCGAGAGACATGCAGGCATCGCCAGGGCGCGAGAGACATGCAGGCGTCGCCAGGGATAGACATCGGTCGTCTTTCAGAGGGACACATCGGTCGTCTTCCAGGGATAGACATCGGTCGTCTTCCAGAGGGAGACATCGGTCGCCTCCCAGGGAAAGACATCGATCGTTCGCCAGGATGAGTCAGCGGTGGAAAGTTATCGCGCAACATCGAGTTTCACACAGATAAGGTGGGGCCCAGGCTCCCAGCATGCAACGTCCTGCACGCGCGACACGTAGATGAAAAAGGGTGGTTCAGAATAGTGACATCAGAGAGTTGGCATGCGCAGAGACACACGTGGCCGTACTATTCAGGGAAGCGTGCACGCAAGCCTTCCTGCAGAGTGGGTGGTGGCAGCGGAAATTGTGGACAAGTTGGTTTAGATTCAAAAACTCACTTCAGAGAGGCAAAGAACGCTGCTGTGGTTCAAGAGTGACAGAGTGAGTTCACCTTCATCCTTCTCTTTCTCTCCTTCGTGCTGCGTTTCAGACATCCCCAAGCACCAGTACAACGAGCGACGACTGCACTTGGATACCTGGGGAGTTCTCTGCGAGTTTTCCGTCAGGACTCTAGAACAGAGACATCTTTAAGCTTCGGTGGGTGTTGGAGCTCTTGGTGTTTTTGCGCAAGTTCAGGTAAGGGAAGCTAGCCTTATTTCCAACGAAAACCTTACGTTAGATGATTTTGATGATAGGGCGACGTGGTCTGTAACATCCCGCCAAAATAAAACCATACATACATGTATAATGAAAATAAAGGTAAACAAATAATATTGAAGAGTACATGATAATATATATATATAAGTAATGAAGTTGCTCCTCTTAGGGAGTTTAATACATAACCAGTCAAATGTTTTCAAAATTTAACGAAATTCAATCAAATACAACAAGACCGGCGGTCTCCATACATGAACCGGCGATCTGGTAACAGAAGGCCCCAAAACAGGCGATCTGCTAGCAGGACATAAATCCGGCGATCACCACCAAGAGATAGAAACCGGCGATCTCTTCCTCGGCGACCACTCACTAGGGAGCTCTGCTTCCTGGAAGATCATCTGCTCCCGTGTAAGTTATACACGATCATCACAGTTTTAAGAGAAAGACAGCCAACGAGCAGAACACGCAGGGTAAGCTAGATATTTTAAGGAGAGTTTAAATAAGGATAATTAAATTAAAATCAAGGTAAACAATTTCAAGATGTTCACGTATCACTATCAAGTTTCTCATACCCTTCACCTGATCGCCCAGAAATCACACATTTCACAATATTTTCAAGAGTCATTCTATTTCACAAACTGCATCAAGTGTCTATCAATTTCAAGTTCCTCATTTCACATGTCAGACCACCACTAACTCAGCACACAAGACACTTGACACTACTTCCGGAAGACTCATGCATTGATTAGACTCAGAGATCTGCACCTGTCATACTAAACAGCTGTAATGTTTCCCAGCTATGCGCATCAACACAAATCTCGATCTCAAGTTCATCATTCTCACAGTATGACAGGGTTAATCCATAGAACAGGCCGAGCTCGTTCTTTTTCACACGAGTCACCCATTCATATGAACCTCCTTCGACTCTCACCAACTGAGTAACTTCCTCTATGTGATTCCATTACCTCAGCAGAGTCAGGATATCCCCTTAGGAATCACCGATCAATGCACATCCTACACGATCTTACACGGTATTTTCTTTCCTGAAAATACTATGCCTCGATCCCACATTCACAACACCCAAGTCACAGCAACATTTGTAACATCCCACCAAAATAAAACCATACATACATGTATAATGAAAATAAAGGTACACAAATAATATTGGAGAGTACATGATAATATATATATATATAAGTAATGAAGTTGCTCCTCTTAGGGAGTTTAATACATAACCAGTCAAATCTTTTCAAAATTTAAACAAAATACAACAAAATAGACGAACAGGCGATCTCCCTACAAAAGGGCGATCTCCTATCAGGCAGGCGATCTCCTATCAGGCAGGCGATCTCCTATCAGCCAGGCGATCTCTTATTAAACCGGCGATCTCAACTTCCTGTAACGTCATCTGCTCCCGTGTAAGTTATACACGATCATCACAAGTTTTAAGAAGAACACCCACAAAACGAAAACGCAGGGTAAGCTAGACAATTGAAAGAGAGTTTAGATATGAACTTAAAAATCAAGATAAAAAAATCAATTCAAGGCACCCACGTAAAACCATCAGCTTTCTCATTCTTCCCACATGACTATCAAGCATAACACATATTTCACAGTTCTATTTCACAAACTGCATCAAGTGTCTATCAATTTCAAGTTCCTCATTTCTCACGTCAGACTTTCCACTGACTCACAATACATAGACACATGACTCTACTTCCGGATGACTCGTGCGTTAACTCAGGCTCAGAGATATGCACCTGTCACACCACATTGCTGTAAAGTTCCCACAGCTGTGCACATAACCACAATCTCAATATCATAACTCTTCCGGTATGACAGGGTAAATTCATATAACAGGCCGAGCTCGTTCTTTTTCACACGAGTCACCCATTCATATGAACCTCCTTCGACTCTCACCCACTGAATAACTTCATCTACGTGATTCCATTATCTCAGCAGAGTCAGGATATCTCCTTCTCGACGAGCCCCTAGTCAATACGCATTACACACGATCTTACACGGTATTTTCTTTCCTGAAAATACTATGCCTTGATCCCACATTCACAACATTTCACACATCATACAACACTAAATGAACAATTTCAGTCACAATCAAATGCATGCCAAGGATTCAGATTTTCGTATATCACATTTAAATCTCAAAACAGTCTCAAACCACACCAAAAACAGGGGAGTTCGTAAAACAACGCCAAAACCGGCGATCTGATTCAAAAGAAGGAGATTTCGAAATCTGCATTTAAAACCGGCGACCACGTCGCCCAAACACATAGAACAGAGCATTCACGAAGATGAAAACGAAACCGGCGACCACGTCGCCCTCACTTCAGGGACAGCTAATCTATGGCTTGTATTGAAAATGAAGGCTAGCTTCCCTTACCTGGACTTGCGCAAAATACCAAGAGCTCCTAAATCCAACGAAGCTTGAAGAACGCCTTGGCTCTGTTTTTGCGTCTGGTTTGAAGGATTTGCAGAGAACTTCCCAGGTGCTCTAATGGTGGCCGTCGCTCGTCGTGCTCTTGTGTGAAGGTGCCCGAATCGCAGCGCGAAGGAGAGAAATGGAGGAGAAGGGAGGTACTCACTCTTTCGCTCTTTGCAACGTTTCCTCCTCTCAGAAGTGGGTTCTTGCCTCTTAAACCAACTTGTCCACAAAAGCAGCTGCCACCACCCACTCTGCAGGGAAGTCTGAGTGTACGTTTCACTGAACAGTACGACCACTGTTGTCTCTTATGCATGCCAACCTCTGCTCTGAACAGTACGACCACTGTTGTCTCTTGTGCATGCCAACCTCTGCTCTGAACAGTACGACCACTGTTGTCTCTTGTGCATGCCAACATTCTGATGTCACTGTTTTCAACCAACACTTTTTGTCTACGTGTCGCGCGTGCCGCGCGTCTCATGCTGGGAGTCTGGGTCCCACCTTCTCTACGTACAACTCGACATCGCGCGATAACCTTCAACCGATGACCTCTTGCGCGAAGACTATCCACCGATGACTCATCCTGGAGGACGACCGATGTCTCTCTCTTCGGCGATGCCCGCATGCCTCGCGCCCTGGCGATGCCCGCATGCCTCGCGCCCTGGCGATGCCCGCATGCCTCGCGCCCTGGCGATGCCCGCATGCCTCGCGCCCTGGCGATGCCCTCATGCCTCGCGCCCTGGCGATGCCCGCATGACTCGCGCCCTGACGATGCCCGCATGCCTCGCGCCCTGGCGATGCCCGCATGCCTCGCGCCCCGGTGATGCCCGCATGCCTCGCGCCCCGGCGATGTCCGCATGCCTCGCGCCTGGCGATGCCCGCATGCCTCGCGCCCCGGCGATGTCTGCATGCCTCGCGCCTGGCGATGCCCGCATGCCTCGCGCCCCGGCGATGTCTGCATGCCTCGCGCCTGGCGATGCCCGCATGCCTCGCGCCCCGGCGATGCCCGACGACACACCACGCCTTCCTGAAGGCTCTTCATTCCACTATGTTACGTCCAAGGTATCATCTCCACATGACTCGGTGACGTCGGTAGCTTCACATTTCCAAGGGTGGATTGGCACTTGCCCTCGTGCGCCCATGCATGCAACACTAAGGACGATCTCCTATACTCAAGCATAGAGCTTCGCATGCACAGCGTATCCAAGGCTTAACCCACACCCTGATGCACGTGTTTTTTTTTTTTTTTTGGGAACCCACTATGGTTGATCCAACATCTTGACTACACACTAAGTGTAGTTCCGGCGATCATGTGTACTCTAGGCGACAGGCGACTAGGTACACTACAGGCGATTGGCGTTCTGGTGCAATCAAGGCGACAGGCGATCATGTGCCAGAGAACTCTGAGATCGCCTACTCTTTCAATTTCGGCGATCTCGTAGACTTTTCAGCTATACTTCCCTTCCTTTATATTTTAAATAAGAACATACTTAGAATTCATTTAAAATATATCACTTTTATTCCAATATAATTTTCTAGGTTCTTACAATCTCCCTAACAACAAAAATTTTCGTCCTCGAAAATTGAATTACAAGGAAAGAGATGTGGATAGTCCTTTCTCATGGTTTCTCCTAACTCCCAAGTGGAATCACCCGATCTCTCCTCCCACACCACTTTCATCAGGTTGATGGCCTTACCTCCGAGCTGATTACTTTAGCGATCGTCGATCTTGACTGGTTGGTTCAAACGAACAATCATCCCTGATCTGCACATCGCCCACTTTTAAAAAAAAAAAAAAAAACGTGACTAGGGTCTGCCATGTACTCCCTCAGCTGTGATACGAGAAAGACGTTATGCAGGGTTGCAAAAAGGGAAGATAGGGCGATCTCATACGCTACAGGACCTATCTTCCTCTAGATCTGGTATGGTCCAACAAACTTAGGAGACAGCTTCCTTGATTTGATAGCTCGTCCTACACCCTTGGTTGGTGTCACTCTCATAAACACATGGTCTCCAGTAGCAAACTCCAAAGGTCTTCTCCTCTGAATCTGCCGACTTTGAGAAGCTTTCATCCTGCCTTGTATCAGCATCACCTTCTCGGTTGCCTGCTGAACCAACTCTTACTACTCCACTACTTCATCAAATTCCATTGTACATCCCTGCATATGGGATATGCTGCTCCATTGAGCGCCAACTCCAGCATTCACACTCTACTCCCAACCTTGAAGACTTGGTCGAGCATTTCCACAACTAGGCTCTTAACAGAACCAGGCCTAGCCTCCTTAGAGAAAAGCGAGCATGATCCCTTCATCGGAAGGAAAGAGAACAACTGCCTACTGCTCATGCCCCCTAGCTAATACAAACTAGGATCCGAAATATCCTTCTAGGAATCAACTTCTGCATCTTGATCAAAACCATCCATCGACATCCCAACTGCTGATCAAATTCTCACGCTCCCTAAAGGAACACCTTACATACATCTCTTCACCACCACGATTGATATTTCAAATGAGCTCGGCTTCTCCCAAGTTCCGAGTCATATTTGGATACAAGAATATCTTTCCATTTCCCTTTCTCATCACTCATCATCCACCATTTCCATTTCGCCAGAAGAGCAAAGTTAAATTTTCTGTTATCCCTTAAATTATTCATTTACTGGTATGCAAATTCTGCTCTTAACCTTAATATCCCATCTTTACCCATTACAAAGCCCTTAGCTTGCTCGGCGCCTAGAACTCTCCCAACACGCTTCAGACTAGGCTCCTCTAATTGTTCAATCAAAACTGGTTCGCCCTCCTGGTTCCCATAATAAGGGAGTTCTGCATTTCCTCCCATACAAAGCTTCATACAATCACTGTTTTCAAAACTCCATAACACTACTACCACGACCGATTCTAAATCATAAGTAGAATAATTTCTCCCATGAAATTTGAGTTGCCTTGAGGCATATGCAACCACTCGCTTCTCTTGCATCTAAAACACATCCCAAACCTTGATGTGAAGCACCACAGTAGACGTCAAAAGGTCTTCCGACCTCTGGAATTTCCAGCACTGGAGTACCTCATGGAGATACGCTGGATTTGATGAAAGGCTTCCCCAACAGCTCTTCCACTTGCTTCTTCAATTCTACCAACTCGGCTGGAGTCATCCTGCAAGGTGCCATTGACACTGGTCCAGCTCCAGGTACCAAATCAGTAGAGAATTCCACTTCTCTCTTAGGAGGTAACCCAGGTACTCCTTCTGGAAATACATCCATCAAACTTTTCACCACATGAATCCTTCTTACGTCCTCTTCGTTCTTCACTTCCCACCGAGCTATGATCACGAAACACCTCGCCCCTTCTTCCAACTCTGATCGCCCATGCCGAGCAGATCTCACATCTGGCTCTTGGAGATCGGAAAAACACCACTTTCTGCCTACCGTAAACTATGGGAACGTGATCGGCATACAGCCAATCCATTCTTAGGATAACATCTAGATCCTGTAGAGGTAGACAGATCAAATTCACTTTGAATCTGCGTCCCTCTACTATCACTGGACATTCGAGGCAACTGTAGAGGTCAACACCTGCCCTGACACAGGTGTAGAGACCAACAGTTTCGAAGGGTAACTCCTTCACTAGAAGGCCCAGCTCGGCTACACCGACTTGACACCAAAGAGTGTGTCGCTCAGAAACAAGCAAAACTCTAACGTATCTACCAGCTATAAACAAGCACCTAGTACTAGGTTACCTGACTGAGATGCCCCCGTTCCAGGCATGGCAACCACTCTCCCTGCTGCCTGAGGTCTGCTGCCTTCGTTCCTCAACGGCTGGGAAACACTGGGTTGAGTCATCCTTTTTCTGTTAGGACAATCTCTAGAAATGTGCCCCACCTCTTGGCATGTGAAACATCTTCTCTCTGCATCTTTCTTGGGGTACACCTTGGCTGTGTGTGGTCCACCACAATGGAAACATTTAAGTTTCCAGGGTTGTTGCTGCTGAGACTGGGGCGGTGCTGCTCTTGCCCTATGCTGTGGCGGTCTCGAATAAGGCTTATTCTGCTGCTGTTGTACCTTGGCCTTCCCACTGGAGGAACCCCCTGGGTGTGATCTGATTACCCTGGGATTACTCCTCTCTAGGGTCTCCCCCCTCTTTGCCTTCTCCACTAAGGCATGAAATTCCCTGATCCACTGATCTGGTTGGTTCGGAGAAACATTCCCACGGAATTGGGGTGGGTTGTGCCTCATGAACTCGGTCATCCCCATCTGCTCCTGGGGCTGATTGACATGGGAAGCTGTTGCAGCCGATCCAGCAGTTCCCAAATGATGCATTACAGCTTGATGAATATGGGCCATTACTGTATTCTGTTGTTGGATGGCAGTTGCCATCATCTCCATGGCCCTGGCGATCTGGCCCATCTCTGAAGAAGGTCGGGGAGGGGTAGGAGGTTTACGCGCCATCTTTCTTCGTTCTCAGATTTTTGAAACTATAGGTTTTCTATATTCCCTACGACTACAAGAATGAGATCGATAAGAAATCAATTCATTCAGGAGGTAACATCTAGACCTTACAAAGGTCAGCATCTCAAAATCATTAAGAATTTGAGTTCATCAACAGAATCATAATACTTATAACTTCAAACAAAACACCAGAACAGTTCCTGGTGTACAATCATCAATCCAAACAGCCACTTTCAGTCAATTACAAGGACACTAAATAAATCACACCAGAATTCATTGTAGGCTAAACATCAAACCTCTGGAATTAAGATTAAGAATCATCCCGATCCAGTTATGAGTGTGCACCCTCATTACTTTATCAAGATCCTCTCACCCTTAATACTAAGATTCTCAGTTAGGGCATACATTCACTAAAGCACAAAAGCACACACAAAATTTCAATACAAAACGTTTGAAAACCTTTCACTATATTTGTTATTTAAAAACTCAAATAACTTTTATGAGCAGAAGAAACACAATGGATCCACAGCCCTCAGGTCATCCTAAGGACGAACCAGGCTCTGATACCATTAATGTAACATCCCACCAAAATAAAACCATACATACATGTATAATGAAAATAAAGGTACACAAATAATATTGGAGAGTACATGATAATATATATATATAAGTAATGAAGTTGCTCCTCTTAGGGAGTTTAATACATAACCAGTCAAATCTTTTCAAAATTTAAACAAAATACAACAAAATAGACGAACAGGCGATCTCCCTACAAAAGGGCGATCTCCTATCAGGCAGGCGATCTCCTATCAGGCAGGCGATCTCCTATCAGCCAGGCGATCTCTTATTAAACCGGCGATCTCAACTTCCTGTAACGTCATCTGCTCCCGTGTAAGTTATACACGATCATCACAAGTTTTAAGAAGAACACCCACAAAACGAAAACGCAGGGTAAGCTAGACAATTGAAAGAGAGTTTAGATATGAACTTAAAAATCAAGATAAAAAAATCAATTCAAGGCACCCACGTAAAACCATCAGCTTTCTCATTCTTCCCACATGACTATCAAGCATAACACATATTTCACAGTTCTATTTCACAAACTGCATCAAGTGTCTATCAATTTCAAGTTCCTCATTTCTCACGTCAGACTTTCCACTGACTCACAATACATAGACACATGACTCTACTTCCGGATGACTCGTGCGTTAACTCAGGCTCAGAGATATGCACCTGTCACACCACATTGCTGTAAAGTTCCCACAGCTGTGCACATAACCACAATCTCAATATCATAACTCTTCCGGTATGACAGGGTAAATTCATATAACAGGCCGAGCTCGTTCTTTTTCACACGAGTCACCCATTCATATGAACCTCCTTCGACTCTCACCCACTGAATAACTTCATCTACGTGATTCCATTATCTCAGCAGAGTCAGGATATCTCCTTCTCGACGAGCCCCTAGTCAATACACATTACACACGATCTTACACGGTATTTTCTTTCCTGAAAATACTATGCCTTGATCCCACATTCACAACATTTCACACATCATACAACACTAAATGAACAATTTCAGTCACAATCAAATGCATGCCAAGGATTCAGATTTTCGTATATCACATTTAAATCTCAAAACAGTCTCAAACCACACCAAAAACAGGGGAGTTCGTAAAACAACGCCAAAACCGGCGATCTGATTTAAAAGAAGGAGATTTCGAAATCTGCATTTAAAACCGGCGACCACGTCGCCCAAACACATAGAACAGAGCATTCACGAAGATGAAAACGAAACCGGCGACCACGTCGCCCTCACTTCAGGGACAGCTAATCTATGGCTTGTATTGAAAATGAAGGCTAGCTTCCCTTACCTGGACTTGCGCAAAATACCAAGAGCTCCTAAATCCAACGAAGCTTGAAGAACGCCTTGGCTCTGTTTTTGCGTCTGGTTTGAAGGATTTGCAGAGAACTTCCCAGGTGCTCTAATGGTGGCCGTCGCTCGTCGTGCTCTTGTGTGAAGGTGCCCGAATCGCAGCGCGAAGGAGAGAAATGGAGGAGAAGGGAGGTACTCACTCTTTCGCTCTTTGCAACGTTTCCTCCTCTCAGAAGTGGGTTCTTGCCTCTTAAACCAACTTGTCCACAAAAGCAGCTGCCACCACCCACTCTGCAGGGAAGTCTGAGTGTACGTTTCACTGAACAGTACGACCACTGTTGTCTCTTATGCATTTCAACTACTGCTCTGAACAGTACGACCACTGTTGTCTCTTGTGCATGCCAACCTCTGCTCTGAACAGTACGACCACTGTTGTCTCTTGTGCATGCCAACATTCTGATGTCACTGTTCTCAACCAACACTTTTTGTCTACGTGTCGCGCGTGCCGCGCGTCTCATGCTGGGAGTCTGGGTCCCACCTTCTCTACGTACAACTCGACATCGCGCGATAACCTTCAACCGATGACCTCTTGCGCGAAGACTATCCACCGATGACTCATCCTGGAGGACGACCGATGTCTCTCTCTTCGGCGATGCCCGCATGCCTCGCGCCCTGGCGATGCCCGCATGCCTCGCGCCCTGGCGATGCCCGCATGCCTCGCGCCCTGGCGATGCCCGCATGCCTCGCGCCCTGGCGATGCCCGCATGCCTCGCGCCCTGGCGATGCCCTCATGCCTCGCGCCCTGGCGATGCCCGCATGACTCGCGCCCTGACGATGCCCGCATGCCTCGCGCCCTGGCGATGCCCGCATGCCTCGCGCCCCGACGATGCCCGCATGCCTCGCGCCCCGGCGATGCCCGCATGCCTCGCGCCCCGGCGATGTCCGCATGCCTCGCGCCTGGCGATGCCCGCATGCCTCGCGCCCCGGCGATGTCTGCATGCCTCGCGCCTGGCGATGCCCGCATGCCTCGCGCCCCGGCGATGTCTGCATGCCTCGCGCCTGGCGATGCCCGCATGCCTCGCGCCCCGGCGATGCCCGACGACACACCACGCCTTCCTGAAGGCTCTTCATTCCACTATGTTACGTCCAAGGTATCATCTCCACATGACTCGGTGACGTCGGTAGCTTCACATTTCCAAGGGTGGATTGGCACTTGCCCTCGTGCGCCCATGCATGCAACACTAAGGACGATCTCCTATACTCAAGCATAGAGCTTCGCATGCACAGCGTATCCAAGGCTTAACCCACACCCTGATGCACGTGTTTTTTTTTTTTTTTGGGAACCCACTATGGTTGATCCAACATCTTGACTACACACTAAGTGTAGTTCCGGCGATCATGTGTACTCTAGGCGACAGGCGACTAGGTACACTACAGGCGATTGGCGTTCTGGTGCAATCAAGGCGACAGGCGATCATGTGCCAGAGAACTCTGAGATCGCCTACTCTTTCAATTTCGGCGATCTCGTAGACTTTTCAGCTATACTTCCCTTCCTTTATATTTTAAATAAGAACATACTTAGAATTCATTTAAAATATATCACTTTTATTCCAATATAATTTTCTAGGTTCTTACAACATTCGTTTCAAAGATTCAGATTTTCGAAGATCACCTTTAAGCTTCAACAGTTCAAAGTAACACCAAAAACAGGGAGTTCGCAAACATCGCCCAAACCGGCGACCTGGTTCAAAAACAGGGTATTTCGAAGTTTGTATTTAAAAACCGGCGACCACGTCGCTCAAAAACACACAGAACAGAGCATTCATGAAGATGAAAACGAAACCGGCGACCTCGTCGCCCTCACTTCCGAAATAGCTAAATTACGACTTGTATTGAAAATGGAGGCTAGCTTCCCTTACCTGGACTTGCGCAAACACCAGGAGCTCCGAAATCCAACAAAGCCTAAAGAACGCCTTGGCTCTGTTTTTGCGTCTGGTTTGAAGGACTTGCAGAGAACTTCCCAGGTGCTCTAATGGTGGCTGCCGCTCGTCGTACTCTTGTGTGAAGGTGCCAGAATCGCAGCGCGAAGGAGAGAAATGGAGGAGAAAGGAGGTAGCTCACTCTTTCGCTCTTGAACAACTGCAACGTTCCTTTTTCCTCTCAGAAGTGGGTTTTTGCATCTTAAACCAACTTGTCCACAAAAGCAGCTGCCACCACCCACTCTGCAAGGAAGTCTGAGTGTACGTTTCACTGAACAGTACGACCACGGTTGTCTCTTGTGCATTTCAACTACTGCTCTGAACAGTACGACCACTGTTGTCTCTTGCGCATGCCAACATTCTGATGTCACTGTTCTGAACCAACACTTTTTGTCTACGTGTCGCGCGTGCTGCGCGTCTCATGCTGGGAGTCTGGGTCCCACTTTATCTGTGTGAAACACGTCATCGCGCGATAACCTGGAAGACGACCGATGTCTAGCCCTGGCGATGCCCACATGCCTCGCGCCCCGGCGATGCCCGCATGCCTCGCGCCCTGGCGATGCCCACATGCCTCGCGCCCCGGCGATGCCCGCATGCCTCGCGCCCTGGCGATGCCCGCATGCCTCGTGCCCCGGCGATGCCCGCATGCCTCGCGCCCCGGCGATGCCCGCATGCCTCGCGCCCCGGCGATGCCCGCATGCCTTGCGCCCTGGCGATGCCCGCATGCCTCGCGCCCCGGCGATGCCCGGATGCCTCGCGCCCTGGCGATGCCCGCATGCCTCGCGCCCTGGCGATGCCCACATGCCTCGGTGACGTCGGTAGCTTCACATTTCCAAGGGTAGATTGGCACTTGCCCTCGTGCGCCCATGCATGCAACACTAAGGACGATCTCCTATACTCAAGCATAGGGCTTCGCATGCACAGCGTGTCTAAGGCTTAACCCACACCTTGATGCACGTGGTTTTTGGGAACCCACTATGGTTGATCCAAGATCTTGACTACACACTAAGTGTAGTTTCGGCGATCATGTGTACTCTAGGCGACAGGCGACTAGGTACACTACAGGCGATTGGCGTTCAGGTGCAATCAAGGCGACAGGTGATCATGTGCCAGAGAAGTCGGAGATCGCCTACTCTTTCAATTACGGCGATCTCGTAGACTTTTAAGCTATACCTCCCTTCCTTTATATTTTAAATAAAAACATACTTAGAATTCATTTAAAATATACCCTTTTATTCCAATTTAATTTTACAGGTCCTTACATGGTCGCCGGTTTTCAACTGTTATTGCATAATCCCGTGTTTTTGGATGAGATCGCCGGCTTTTGATGTTGTGTTCGAACTCCCCTGTTTTAGTGTCGTTTGAAACTGTTTGAGATTTAAATGTGAAATGCATGTGATATTCGAATCCCTGAACCATGGAATGATTATTGCTATGTTTGAAATCGTTCATTAATTGTTGTATGATGTGTTGAATGTTGTGAATGTGGAATCAAGGCATAGTATTTTCAGGAAAGAAAATACCGTGTAAGATTGTTGTAGAATGTGCATTGATCGGTGATTTCTATAATGAGATATCCTGACTTTCCTGATATAATGGACTCATATAGAGGAAGTCATTCAGGCGTTGAGAGTCGATGGAGGTTCATATGTATGGGTAAGTGGTTTGAAAAATAACCACTTGACCTGTTGTATGGATTCACCCTGTCATACTAGGTGAATGATGAGATTGAGATTGAGATTATGTTGATGCGCATAGCTGTGGGAACTTTACAGCAGTGTAGTATGATAGGTGCAGATCTTTGAGTCTAGTCAATGCACGAGTCTTCCGGAAGTAGTGTCAAGTGTCTGTGTGTGACGAGTCAGCGGAAGGTCTGACGTGTGAACCATGAATGTTGAATGTAGTGAATAGACACTTGACGAGTTGGTGGAATATGGGGATATTGATGGTTGCAATTGATATAGATTATGAATGGTGTGAAGATTTATGTTTTCTATAGATATAAAGTTTCATATTTAAAGTTTTTGCAAATATCTAGCTTACCCTTTTATCTTGTATCGTGGTTGTTTTTCTTAAACCTGTGATGATCGTGTATAATTGCACGGGAGCAGATGAGGCTGCAGGTAGTAGGACTCCTCTGTGAGTGGTCGCCGGGAGGAGATCGCCTGTTTCTGTTTTTGTTAGGAGATCGCCGTTTTCTGTCTTCTATCAGGAGATCGCCTTTTTTTTTTATTTTGCTGTATTTTGTTTAAGTTTTGGAATTGACCGATTATGTATTAAACTCCCTGTGAGGAGAAACTTCATTACATATATATAATTATGTTCACTTCAATATATTTGTTTACCTTTATTTTCATTATATAAATATGAAAAGAATTTGGCGGGATGTTACAATCCACCAACTCCATTAACTAGTGTTTAGGTTTATGAAAAGGTAAATAATATAAACCACACATTCGGTAAGTCGAAAAAGAAGTCATCTGTGACAAACATATTGATGTGAGTTGATTTTATTATTGTTCATTTTTATGGTGACACTTTACTTAGGATTGGATTTTATGAGACAAGTATGGTGAGAACCTAAGGAAAATCCCCACTGGACATTAACTTAACTAAGTGGTTAAGTAGATGTAAAGGTTCATTTCACAAAGGCAAAAGAAAAAGACATGGATTAAGGTGATTATGATGCAAAACCAAAACTTAGAATTTTGAAAGGAGGAAAGGAATGCATCAATGGTGTACAAGCCATTCCAAATGATGCTTCCAACTCACAAAGGAGTCTTCAAAATTGAGAATAGGATTAAAGAACAAAAGAAACTAAAGACATAAAATTGGAATGGAATAATGGAAGAGATGATGAAAGAAAGAACTTATGGAGGTGGAGCAATGGTGTATAACGCCACTTAATAGGATGGAACCATCAAGAAGAGTGAAGGGAGGCCACCACTTGAGAGCATCATCACCCACAGGATAAGACCAATTTTGGAGGAGCTCACTCACTCACAATTCACACAAGAATTTGTGTATAGTAACTTATTCTAATTTTCAACTTGTGAATACAAGAGGTAGGCCTCCCTATTTATAGATTTAGGAGCCTTGGAAAGCAAGCTTAAAGGGTAGAACGGGAAAAGGGAAAAAAGTGGACAGCCATAAGGTTTGATTAAGTCAATCCCGTATTCTAGGCTTGTCCTTCTAGAAATTATTAGGTCAAAATGCCTTCAAATGGGCTAGGAACAAGGAAGAATGCTACCCACACCCCCTACTATGCTAAAGGCACTTTATTCTACCTTATTTCTACTATTTGGACCCCTCATTTGAGCCCAATTTATTTACAACATTTTTCTAAATATTTAAGAGGACTAATAGGAAGAACTTCAAGTGCTCTAGACCTTGTCCATTCCTCCTATTGAAGAGGTCTTCCTTTGCTTGTTGAGATGACCCTTTATAGTTGGCATTCTTGGTCATCTTCTTGTGGACTTGATTTTGGAGTCTTTGTGGGTTTGTATCACATATGGAAGAAAAAATCAATCTTCTTTGATACTGGTCGAGGTTATAAATCAGACAATGTATAGATGTAATGCATGTTGAGAAGAATGCGTGTGATAGTTTAATTGGTACACTTCTTAACATTAACGGGAAGACGAAGGATGGTCTAAATGCTCATTTAGAATTGATTGAGATGAACATACGAGGCGAGTTGGTACCGATAGAAATAGGTAAGCGTACATATATTGCCCCCAACCTATTACACCATTTCAAAAGATGAAAAAATAAGTTTTTTTCAATGTCTAAATGGTGTAAAAGAGCCACAAGGACATTCCTCAAATGTGAAGAACCTAGTGTCAATGCAAGGTTTGAAGTTAATTGGGTTGAAGTCTCATGATTGTCTCATCTTGATGTAACAGTTGTTACCGATAGGTATTCGTGGGATCTTACCAAAGAATGTTAAACATACCATAACCCGTTTGTGCTTATTCTTCTCTTCCATCTGTTGTAAAGTCATTGATCCTTTAAAATCATATGAACTTGAAGATGAAATTGTTGTTATCTTGTGTGAATTGGAGATGTTTTTACCTCCATCTTTTTTTGACATCATGGTTCATCTAGTTGTGCTTCTAGAAAGAGAGGTTAGATTGTTTGGACCATTATACTTAAGATGGATGTATCTTGTTGAGCGGTATATGGAAATTTCGAAAGGGTATATGAAAAAACATTATCGTACAGAAGCTTCAATGATTGAAAAGTACATAACTGAAGAAAGTATTGAATTTTGTTAAGAGTACATGTCAAAAGAAAATCCATGGTGTACACGTGGTAAGCAAATCTCGATTAGAAGTCTTGCAAGCACATTTATATATATTGAATAACACAGATGAAGTTATACCTTACATAGATGCTCATAAAGTCATTGTGAAGGAAAATACCCAAGAAAACCAGAGAAATGGGTCTTGATGGAACATAATAGAACTTTCATGCCTTGGTTTAAAGATGAGGTGTTAAAGGATTCAACGGCGTTGGAGACCTTGACCTGGTTGGTTGCTGGATTGTAGTTTGATGTTATTTCTTATACATGTTACAAAGTGAACAATTGTATATTTTACACGAAGTATATGGATGAAAAGAGTACATTTCAAAATTCTGGTGTTACTGTAAGGACCTGTAAAATGTAATTTGGAATAAAAGGGTATATTTTAAATAAATTCTAAGTAAGTTTTATTTAAAAATAAAACATGGAAGAAAAGGGCGCGAAGCGTGCGGGCATCGCCAGGGCGCGAGGCGTGTGGACCTCGCCAGGGCGCGAGGCGTGTGGACCTCGCCAGGGCGCGAGAGTGTGTGGACCTCGCCAGGGCGCGAGGCGTGTGGATTTCGCCAGGAGAAGACCTCGGTCGTCCGCAAGAGGGAGACCTCGGTCGTCCGCAAGGGAGAGAAGTCGGTCGTCTGCAGGGGAGACGTCGGTCGTCCTCCAGGGTGAGGAATCAGTCATCGCCGGTGTAAGGAACATCGGTCATTTCTGACATGGGAGCCATGGATACCAGTGGATGGTAATCAGGGGTCCGGTTATACGCAGATGAGGTGGGGCCCCGGCTTCCAGGATTAACGTGCTGCATGTGCAACATGTAGGCAGTGAATGACCCTCGGAACAGTGGCTCCATGCACGTAGAGACGCCATGTGGCCATTCTGTCAAGTCTGCATTTAATTCGAGGAAGAAACCCACACGGAAGTGTTAGTTAGAGAGTAGGTAATGATAGCTACATGGCAGGCCTATGTTCCTAGTATCGGAATGCACCGCCTCTTAGTGAGATTAGAACGCAGTAAGAGAAGATAGTGACAGAGTTTCATCTTTCTCATTTCTCTCCTTTGCGCTGCGACTCAGTAATTCCAGGCACCAGTTTATTTACCAGCGATTGCCATAGAGCATTTGAGAAGGTTCTCTACAAGTTTTACCGATTAGAACGCTTAGGCAGAGTTCAGGCATCCTTTACGTTCGGTGGTTAGAGCTTGAAGTGAGTTTCACGCTGATCCAGGTAAGGGAAGCTAGCCTTACTTCTAATGAAAACTGTATGTGTGATGATTTTGATGTTGGGGGCGACGTGGTCGCCGGGTGTTCAAACTGTTCTTGCTTTAAACCCAGTTTTGTTCGTGATCGCCGATTTCTGGAGGTGATCGCCGGTTTTCATCTGTTATTGAATTATCTCCTGTTTTTGTGTTGTTTGAAAACTGTTTGAGATTTAAAAGTGATATTCGAAAATCTGAACCTTGGCATGAGTTTTGCCGTGATTGGAATCAATTGTTGAAATGTTATGTGATGTGTGAATGTTGTGAATGTGGGATCGAGGCATAGTATTTTCAGGAAAGGAAATACCGTGTAAGATCTGTGTAGGATGTGTATTGATCAGTGAGTGTCCTGTTAATGAGACGATCCTGACTCTGCTGACATGATGGAATTACGTAAATGAAGTCATTCGGTGGTGAGAGTCGAAGGAGGTCCTATGAATGAGTGGCCCGTGTGAAACAGAACGAGCTCAGCCGTCATATGGATTCACCCTGTCACACTGTGATAATGATGATATTGAGATTGTGTGATGCGCATGGCTGAGGTCACTTTCCAGCCTTTTAGCGTGACAGGTGCAGGTCTCTGAACGCTGAGTTCAATGCACGAGTCTCCGGAATAGTGGTCAAGTGTCTGGTGTGATGAGTCAGTGGAAAGTCTGACGTGTGATATGAGAAATTGAATTGATAGACACTTGATTGCTGATGTGAATTTGTGAGACTCTGGAATTGATTTGTGAGATATGTGATTATCAAATGTTTTGGTGGAATATGAGAAAGTTGATGGTTTTATGTGGATGTCTTAAACTGGTTTCATCTTGATTCTTAAGTTCATATTCAAACTCTCTTTTAAATGTCTAGCTTACCCTTTGTATTTTGGTTCTGTGGCTGTTTTCTTAAAACCTGTGATGATCGTGTAATTTTTACACGGGAGCAGATGATCTTGCAGGAAGAAGAGCTCCTCAGTAAGTGGTCGCCGGGATGAGATCGCCTATTTTGCTTCTGTTGGGCGATCACCCCTTTTCCTGTTTTCTGATCGGAGATCGCCCTCTTCTGATAGGAGATCGCCTCTTTGGTTAGGAGATCGCCCCTTTTGCCATTTTCCGATAGGCGATCTCCGTTTTCTGTTAGGAGATCGGTAGCTTTGTATTTTGCTGTCTTTTTGTTTAAGTATTGGAAAAACGTTCGTTTTGTATTAAACTCCCTGCGAGGAGAAACTTCATTACATATATATAATCATGTTCATTTCAAAACATTTTGGTTTTACGTTTTATTTTCATTATATAATTGTGAAACGTTTTGGCGGGATGTTACAGTTACTCTTGAACCCAAGTCAATGCAGTTTTCCCCTTTGAAATACACAAATCTTGTACTTGGATCAATGGCATACTATGGGTTAATAGAAAAGATATGGGAGGTTGAGTATACTAAGTTTCCCGTTCCAGTTTTCAAGTGTAAATGGATTGACAATAAAAGTGGGGTTAAGATTGATGAATCAGGATTCACACTAGTGGACTTTCGAAAGATAGGGTATCGAGATGAGCCATTTATAATGGTTCAACAAGCATCTTAGGTTTTCTATGTCAAAGATCCTACGTCAGAACATTGGTATGTCGTTTTACAAGGGAAAAAACAAGGGGAATCCATTGATGATATTGAAAATGGTGATCCCCATTCATTCTCACCAATAATAATGAATAAAGATGTCGATGTAGTTGATGATGTATAGGCAACTCTTTTCATGGATGATATAGGGGTCATGAGCAATTACTAATGATGGGTTGTTCTTCATGACCATTTGTTCTTCTTAAAATATGAGGTAAAAAGGTGGTGGAAGCTATGGATGATATGGGTCAAGGATGGCTCATATAGAGCTATGGGTTCCTTGTAGGTGCATGAAAGGTATGGAGAGTGATAGGTTAGGCCAAATCACTTGGAGGAAGGTGAAGATGAAGATCAAAGTGTCTAACCTAGAGAGACTAGACAAAGAGTAGAAGCTAGCATAATTTTGGCAGCATTTACTCATATAAATTGATCTTAAAAAAACATGAGCCAAAGCACCCTATTTATAGGAGATGATGCCTTGGAGAGTAAGGAACAAGGGTAGGATGGGGAATACATAAAAGAGGGGGCTGCTAGGGTGTTGACTAAAGGTCAATGCAGCCCCTTAGCATGCTTCTAGAAGGTAGGGCTACATTCCTACCCTAAAAGGCCTAGGTACAAGCTAAATTGTTAAATACACCCCCGATTGTGCTAAATGAACCCTACTCTACTAAAATTATAAATAAACTAAAATTAATTTATGCTCAGCTCCTATGGCTTGGGCTTTACTCCTTGTAATCCTCTGAAGGATCTTTGAATATGTAGAGAAAAGTTTCTCTGCCATCAATAGCGGAGTCCCACTCTTCTTGAATCCTCTTTGCCATGGACCTAGTTGTTGGGCCTGAGCTTAGGCTTAGGCTTGGGCTTGGGCCTCTTCCATCATCCCCTCCTTCTTGAGAGGATCTGTCCTCAGATCTACAGGGTTGATCTCAAACAGCAGCCTTATTCTGTTTTGAAAACTATGCTCATCCTCCAGGATCAAATATTAACCTACAGTAAACATTATAGAAAAGTGAGATAAGAAAATTAAGACTAGTGTATTCAAATAAAATAGTAAGGAAATAAGGCCCTTTTCTATTTTTATAAAAGTTTTGGTTGAAAGAAATAGGGCCCTTTTCAACAATATTTTTGCTTCCTTTGTGTTGTTCATTGCCCAAGATAAGCAACATCACAAAGTGTTGTTTTTGTGATTTTTTAGAATAAGAGTAAGCATCATGATTCAAAGGAAAAGAAGAGTTCAAAGTATTGCAATCCCCCTTTAAGGGTTCTTTTCCCACTATGCTTGTAGGAGATGTTGTAAGATACTCTTCATTCTTTCTAGATTCCTCTTCTTTTTCAAATAACCACTCACTTGGCTTTTCTGTGCAGGAAAGATTGATATCTATATCTGGTTCAGCTTCAGACACAGATTTTTCTTCAAGCATATTCTCACAAGGGTTTTCTATGGAAGAAGAATTTAAGTCAATGTTTGGTTCAACTCCAAACAAAGGATTTTTTGTACTTTCCTTTTCTATCATCACTTTTTCTCTCTTTTCTTTCTCTTCTCTATCTTTCCTTTCATTCTCCTCTCTTTCTCTTTTGTCTTTCTCTTCTTTCTTTCTGATAAGAGCTTGTAATTTTTATTTAAACTCTTTTTCTCTTCTAGTTCTTCTAGGTGGAGGTTGATAATAATCATTAACTCTCAAACTCCCCTTAGCATGTGAGTCATTTGACCTAGAACTAGATGCATGTGATGCCTGGGGTTTTTTTAATTTTCTAATGTATTCATCTTTTTCCTTGCCAATCTTCAACACTTCTTTCAAAATTGCAAGATGGGCATCTCTTTCTTTTTTATCTTCCAAAATTTGAGCCTCATTTTGCAATTGTCTTAGTGATAGTGATTGAAAATCTCTAGCCAATTGTTTCAAAAGAGATTTTGTGGATTTTCTATCACTTTCACTATGACTTGAAGAATGAGTAGACATGTTTAGGGTTTGTAATAAAAGTAATTTTCAAAAAGAAAGATAAGTGGAGTGAAGTAGGTAATTTCCCAGGAAAGGGAGGTGGATCACTAGGATCTCTTAAGTACCAAGCCTTTCCTTAGCCAGATACTATCCCACAGCACTTTCAGAAACCTTTCTCTAAGCAATTTACTTAGAGCACAATCAAAGATAAAAACAAAATTTTTATGCAAGAAAAAACTATATAAAGCAATAAAACACAAATGAAAATTGCTATCTAGAAAGCTTTTAAAACTAGTCGAATCCTAAGGTGAGGCTTCTTGGCACTTTGGAACCTTGAAGACACACTCACCGTCTAAGACGTATTAATCCACTAATTAATCAATGTCCTTGCAAATTAAAACTCAAAGAAATACAAAGAAATTAGGTTAACAAATTTTGATGCACAAAAATTTAAAGTCCTATTCTATGCACTCCTTCACTTGTAGCTCCTTTGTGTATATTTGTGTATTTTTCAATGAGGTTGCTGCTGTCCCTTGCTTTGTCTCCTTAGGTTATTCAACCTTAAATCTTTAATCCAGTTCCTCTTTAGTGATATGGCTTTCACCAAAACAAAATTTTAGCTCCACACTCACCAAAGCACTTTTTAGGTCAAATCCACCAAAGAGAGGTCAAGCAAGTTTTAAAGCAACAAAACTCAAATTTAAAATCAAGGACTACTGCAAATGGAGTTGATATTTGACAAGACTTGAAAGAGTATTCAATAAAATTTGACAAGCAAAAAATTAAGGCACACAAGAAAAGGTAGCACACAAAGTGGAATCCTAGTGAATGGAACTAGAATAGATGAATAAAACCAAAACAGCACTACAGAATTTTTTTGTGTAAATTTTTCACAACTTTCCAATTTTATGCTGGACAGAATACTTCAAAATTGAGCTTGAAATTTTAACCACAGAAACTTCAATGTTGTAGCTCAATATAGGCGTTGGAATTTCACCAAAACAGTGAGCCAAATAATTGTAATAATTTTTCCGAAATCACTGCCGCGTCAGCGTTTTTTCAGAGTCAGGATTTTTGCACTGTTCGTATTTCATTTATCATTTTTTTTGTATTTTGAATTTTGATGTGCTTCTTTTTTTCAATTTTTCTTAACACATGAAACTACTCAAATAAAAAATTTCAGAAGTTTTTACCAACAAATGTAATTTCTGGGAATGATTCCAGCCAGCACAGTAGCAGTGAAAACAGAGAAATCCTTGGAATTAGAAAACGGTAAAGAAACTTCAAAAACACAATGGAAATGATTGGAAACGAACTTGTATGGAACTAACACACAAGTATGAACTCAAATATGAAAATATAAAAGGCACCAAAGCTTCAAAACCAAAAATATAAACTGCACTCAAAACAAAATCAAGCAACCAAATCAACAATAAAAGGCACCACTTGGAATTTATGACATTGTAGGATGAACATGACTTTGACAAAACTTGTATGGATTAAAAAATCAAAATGACTCAACCACAAACACTTTGCACCGATTAAAAACATCAATAAGACTCAAATAAAATAAAAATAGAACAGCCAACACAAAAGGAACCTAAAATAGTTTGAAAAAATGGAAGTTCAAGATCAAGTTGAACCAAAAAATACCAAATAGAAATTTAAAAAACAGCAACACCAACTTAAAAAGAAATTAAAAACAGCAAGACATTTAAGGATATGATGAACAACATGGAATAAAGAAGACTCAAAAAATAAAATGAAGAGAACACTTATCTCTTGAAGAACCAAAGCTCTAGATACCAAATGATGGATTGTTCTTCATGACCATTTGTTCTTCTTAAAATATGAGGTAAAAAGGTGGTGGAAGCTATGGATGATATGGGTCAAGGATGGCTCATATAGAGCTATGGGTTCCTTGTAGGTGCATGAAAGGTATGGAGAGTGATAGGTTAGGCCAAATCACTTGGAGGAAGGTGAAGATGAAGATCAAAGTGTCTAACCTAGAGAGACTAGAAAAAGAGTAGAAGCTAGCATAATTTTGGCAGCATTTACTCATATAAATTGATCTTCAAAAAACATGAGCCAAAGCACCCTATTTATAGGAGATGGTGCCTTGGAGAGTAAGGAACAAGGGTAGGATGGGGAATTCATAAAAGAGGGGGCTGCTAGGGTGTTGACTAAAGGTCAATGCAGCCCCTTAGCATGCTTCTAGAAGGTAGGGCTACATTCCTACCCTAAAAGGCCTAGGTACAAGCTAAATTGTTAAATACACCCCCGATTGTGCTAAATGAACCCTACTTTACTAAAATTATAAATAAACTAAAATTAATTTATGCTCAGCTCCCATGGCTTGGGCTTTACTCCTTGTAGTCCTCTGAAGGGTCTTTGAATATGTAGAGAAAAGTTTCTCTGCCATCAGTAGTAGAGTCCCACTCTTCTTGAATCCTCTTTGCCATGGACCTAGTTGTTGGGCCTGAGCTTAGGCTTAGGCTTGGGCTTGGGCCTCTTCCATCAACTTGTCTTATCCACAGTTGATAAAACTGCTGTGTGGTTTTGTTCCCTACACAAGAGGCCATCCACACATCTGAAAATATGATTGATATGTAAGTACACTATAAACTTAACTTTGTATGTTACTAATTAAGCATCTACTAACGCAGTTTTTTGTATTAATCAGTTCATGGCGTTTATATAACTTCCTTAAAGGTCGATCCAATTCAAATCATCAAAATCTGAAGTGGATGACACTGAAGGTTTGTAATTTTTGTCTTTATCTTTTCATTGTTTATCAATATTAACTTTTAATTTTCATTGAATTATAGTGTAATAGACAATCGGGCAACTATGAGTGTGGCTATTACGTTGTGCAATGGATGGTTACCACTGTAAGACTAGGCCATAAAAGTGATTGGGAGCAGGTAACGTGATGGTAAATTATTTTTATAATTCTTTAACATATATGTATCTTAACACTAATTTATGTGAACCTTATTTTGTAATGCAGTTTTTTATGGATGAGTAAGCACTACCTTCAACCGCCATAGAAAATGTGAGACATGCTTGGGCCACATATTTCCTAAATTTTTATAACTCTACGATAGTTAATCAATAGTGTAGGAGTTAGATAGATAGATAGGAATATAGGTAAAGATATATGTTATTAGTGTTTGTAATACATTTTTATCAATATATATAATTTGATTCTCTGAATTTATGTATTTGTCTGGCTGGGTATAATTGAACAAGTCAATTTAGATGAGAATTAGCATTAAATAGAATGTACTAAAAAAAATTATCATATGCAACGGCAACTATGACCAAAACCACCGTTTTAGATGCTTCGTGAAGGTTTGTAAGGGTGGCAAAGGCAAATAACCGCCGTCTTAGGTCCTGAGATGGGTTGGGCATAAATGGGCGGCTATGGTAAAAGTTGTCATTTTACACCTCATGCATATATTATATATACATGTTATAGGGAAGTTTAAAAGGGTGGCTAATACCATAGTCGCCTTCTTTGTTTGAATTTAAGAAGACAGTTATTTAGCCACCTTCTTTGTTATGGGACATAAGACTACAGGCTGATCAACACTAGTTAGAAAGCTGTCATTTTTAACCTTTTCTGCACCAGTGCAACAAGGCAAAAGCCTAAACAAATTATGTTCATCATTATTTTTATTTTTAATTTATTAGTTTTACTTAATTTATTTACATTTTTGTGATGATTTTAAATAAAAAAAATTATAATGATCTTAAACTAAATTTTCAAATAGAATTACCTTATGCAAATATCTTGCTATATTTCTCTTTAGCAATGTCTTTGGAATACTATTTAACACATTTAAATATAGATAATATATTCAAATCAATAATAATTGAACATCGAATTCTAAAATTAAATAATACAACTTTTTTATAACACTTTAATTTATACTTTACATATAAACTTGTATTAATATATTTTTTAAATTAAGTGATATCTACGAAGAATAACATAATTCTTGCATAATTTAAGTTGCTTCACACTTTTTTCAAAAAAAAAAAAATAATTAATAATACAAAACAAAATTTAATTCAATATATTTTTCAATTTTGATATTAATTAAAATCAACCAATAAAAATAAATTTATGACCAAAATTAATACAATAAAATCAAATTATAACTATACAATCAAAATATCTTTTTCCCATTAAGCACAAGACAATTGACCCTTAAGTGTTATTGCTAAAGTAAAAATTGTGCCATTGATTTTAACCATTTAAAGCGATCATTAATTTTATTGAACTATATTTTTCTTTCGCTTTAAGCGAATCCTCAACTTCATTTATGTGGAAGTTTAACCTGTGACAAATTTTATGATGATATTTGACACAATTATGGATGTAATCACTCAAGACACTAATGATTGATTTATTTTTCATAGAATTTATGACTTTTAGTAGTGATGGTGATGTTTTGTTTGCTTTTTTGAAATTTTTGGGTTACGATAGAATCTGTCATTACAGTCGTGCAATCATGAAACATGTCGTCTATTTCTCAATATAATTTAAAAATTCATTGTAAAAACAAATAAAAAATTAGCTGATATACTGAACACATATATTAACGTAAAAAGAATGATACATCATTTCAATTTATTAACATTTAATAAAAGATATTATTTTATTATAATATAATATTTTGTTTTATTAAATTTTATCTTAAAATAATATTAAAAAATAGATTTTAAATTTAATTTAATTTTATAAAATTTATTTATAAATATGCATATTTGTATTTGTTTATATATTATAAAATATTTTTATTTTTAATCCAAGTATTAATGATTTCTAATGTAAAGATGTAATTTTTAAAGAGATATGTGAAAAGGAAATTTTCCAAAAATAATACTTGAAGAGTGAATATATATATATATATATATATATATATATATATATATATATTTGTCGGTTGACCTGGTTGCCGGTTGATTCTGATGACTGGTTCTGATCCTACGTATTTACACTGGAATCTGCACTTCCCTTCGGTTGCTTGGACGTGGATCTGTTGAGACAGAGGGTGCCTACCTGTTGATTGCACTCCGACGATCAAGTCAGTACAGGGCTTATAAGAATTAAGAAGTATCTAGTTTCAATCTTAGAAACAACGTACCTTTCACCTAGGATCTCAAGTCTCTTTTATAAACTAACTCTTGTAACAACTTTCTCTCATGAGAATCTTATCTCGAGTGAGAGTATATTCAATGGGAGAAGATTTCGTTACAATGTGCACAATCTTAGTGCCACAACTGCACAAAATCTTATCTCCTTGGAGTGCATAAAATCTTAACAGAATAACCACTAGAGTACCAACTCATGTACCAGCATCAGGGGTCCAATCTATTTCACGTAGGCATACTAAACATGCCCTTACCTATCATGCATGCAATCTTACTTATCAAGCCCTAACGCTCTCGGGCTTAAGTTTATAGAGAACATTTTACTTGTACTAGACCCAGATGCACTAAACGCACCCCTAGGCCTATTAACACTCTTCACTGACCGACCAGGCCTTGTACGCAAAGGATTACATTAAGTATATGAATGAGAGTTAACACGCACATACCTGGAGCCTAATCACATGGCCCACCAACTCGACCCAACAACCAAGCTGACCTGTTTAACGCAAATGCTGATGTCCAACCACCAAGCATCGAGCTTTATGTGCTCTGGTCCAATACACAAGCCCCATAGGCTCGAGTTGAACTTGTTTTAGAGAATAGGCTAACTACTTGTAACATCCCGCAAAATTCTTTTTATATTTATATAATAAAATAAGCGTAGACATTTATTTATAAAATCAACATATGTATATATATTGAAAGTACATCATCCCATACATTTTTATCTCAAAAAGAAACGTCCCTCTTATAGGGGTTTTAATACATTCCATCAACTGTTTCAAAATAAAACCAAAATACAGTATAAAAAGAAAACAAGCGATCTCTTCCTCCAACTGCTCACTGAGGAGCTCGACTACCTGCAACATCATCTGCTCCCGTGTAAAATACACGATCATCACAGTTTTAAGAAAAACAGCCACAGAACAAAAACGTAGGGTAAGCTAGATATTTTAAAGAGAATTTAGATATGAAACTTTAAAATCAAGATAAAACAAATTTAAGACACCCACGTAAAACCATCAATTTCCCATTCATTTCACACACTTCACAATTTCATCAAGAGTTATTTGTTTCACATAAAACATCAAATGCCTATCAAATCTCAATATTTCGCTTTCTGACGTTCGACTTCCACGGACTCACCACACATAGACACATACCACACCACTGTAAAGTCCACACAGGACAGGTAATGAAGTCCACACAGGACAGCTGATGAAGTCCACACAGGACAGCTACTGAAGTCCACACAGGACAGCTACTGAACTCCACACAGGACAGCTACTGAAGTCCACACAGGACAGCTACTGAAGTCCACACAGGACAGCTACTGAAGTCCACACAGGACAGCTACTGAAGTCCACACAGGACAGCTACTGAAGTCCACACAGGACAGCTAATGAAGTCCACACAGGACAGCTACTGAAGTCCACACAGGACAGCTAATGAAGTCCACACAGGACAGCTACTGAAGTCCACACAGGACAGCTAATGAAGTCCACACAGGACAGCTACTGAAGTCCACACAGGACAGCTACTTAACATCAATTCACCCAATGCACCATACAACACTTAAATGAACACAGCAACAATCATTCCACGGTTTAGATTTTCGAATATCACATGCATTTCACATTTAAATCTCAAACAGTCTCAACGACACTAAAACAGGGGAGTTCGAAATCAATAATAACACAGGCGATCACGTCCAACACAGGGGATTTCGAAATCTGTATTTAAAACCGGCGATCACGTCGCCCAAACACATAAGAACAGAACATCATGAAAAAGGGGTTTAAACCCGGCGACCACGTCGTCCAAACACATAGAACAGAGCATCGCAAAAAGAATATGAAACCGGCGACCACGTCGCCCTCACTTCAGAAACAGCTAGCCTACGGCTTTTATTGAAAATAAAGCTAGCTTCCCGTACCTGGACTTGCGTAAACTTCACTAAGAGTTCCAACCCAACGAGCTTCAAGGATGCGTTAACTCTGCTTTAGCGTCTTGTTTGGGGGACTTGCAGAGAACCTCCCAGGTGCTCTATGGCAGTCGTCGATAGCCAAGCAGGGACGTGATAAGGCCTGAATCGCAGAGTGAAGGAGAGAAAAGAGAAGGATGAAGGTAGACTCACTCTGTCACTCTTGAACCACAGCAACGTTCTCCCTCTCAGAAGTGGTTTTTGAATCTAAACCAACTTGTCCACAAATGCCGCTGCCACCACCCACTCTGCAGGAAGGCTTGCGTGCACGCTTCCTTGAACAGTACGGCCACGTGTGTCTCTGCGCATGCCAACTCTTTGATGTCACTCTTCTGAAACACCCTTTTTGTCTACGTGTCGCGCGTGCAGGACGTTTCATGCTGGGAGCCTGGGTCCCACCTTATCTGTGTGAAACACGACATCGCGCGATAACCTTCCACCGATGACTCATCCTGGCGAACGACCGATGTCTCTCTCTGGAAGACGACCGATGTCTCTCCCTGCATGACGACCGATGTCTCTCCCTGCATGACGACCGATGTCTCTCCCTGGAAGACGACCGATGTCTCTCCCTGGCGATGCCCGCATGTCTCTCGCGCCCTGGCGATGCCAGCATGCCTCGCGCCATGGCGATGTCCGTGTGCCTCTCGCGCCCCGGCGATGCCCGCATGCCTCGCGCCCTGGCGATGTCTGCATGTCTCTCGCGAGCTGGCGATATCCGCATGCCTCTCGCGTGCTGGCGATATCCGCATGTCTCGCGTCCTGGCGATGACTGATGACAATCGCCACGCCTAGCTGAAGGTTCTTCATCCCACAATGTTACGTCCAAGGTATCACCTCCACATGATTACCTCACGATAAAGTCATCGCACCTGACTACTTGGTTAATAAAATGGTCAGCCGACCGACCTCTACCAGCTGACCCCAGACCTTGGGCGATGTCCGAGGTCCGACTACTATGAAACTTCTATTACCAGCTCTTTGTATTTTAAATAATAACATCTTCTGAAATTATTTAAATATAACACTTTTATTCCAATTAAAGTTTCTAGGTCCTTACATTCTCCCCAACAAGAAAAATTTTCGTCCTCGAAAATTGAATTACAAGGAAAAGAGGTAGGGATAGGCTTCTCTCATGGTTTCTTCTAACTCCCAAGTTGAATCGCCTGATCTGTCATTTCATTGGTTGAAGTGGAGACTTGCAGACCAGAAAACCTGTCTCAAATACTTGATCCTTAAAACTCCTAATTCCTCTTGTTTTAGATGTCCTTCATTGGCATGAACTGATCTGCGATGACTTGGGTGACATCTGTAAGGACCTAGAAAATTTTATTGGAATAAAAGTGATATATTTTAAGTGAATTCTAAGTATGTTTTTATTTAAAATAAAAGTGAAGGAAAGTGTAGTTAGAAAGCCATGAGATCGCCTGGAACATGATCGCCAGGGCGCGAGAGGCATGCGGGCATCGCCAGGGCGCGAGAGGCATGCGGGCATCGCCAGGGCGCGAGAGGCATGCGGGCATCGCCAGGGCGCGAGAGGCATGCGGACATCGCCAGGGCGCGAGAGTCATACGGGCATCGCCAGGGCGCGAGAGGCATGCGGGCATCGCCAGGGCGCGAGAGGCATGCGGGCATCGCCAGGGCGCGAGAGGCATGCGGACATCGCCAGGGCGCGAGAGTCATACGGGCATCGCCAGGGCGCGAGATGCATGTGGGCTTGCCTGGGCACGAGAGGCATGCGGGTGTCGCCAAGAGGAGACCTCGGTCGGTCTCCAGGAGGAAGAGACCTCGGTCGGTCTCCAGGAGGAGGAGACATCAGTCGTCTTCCAGAGAGAGACATCGGTCGTCTTCCCGAGAGAGACATCGGTCGTCTTCTAGAGAGAGACATCGGTCGTCTTCCCGAGAGAGAGATCGGTCGTCTTCCAGAGAGAGACAACGGTCGTCTTCCCGAGAGAGAGATCGGTCGTCTTCCAGAGAGAGACATCGGTCGTCTTCCAGAGAGAGACATCGGTCGTCTTCCCGAGAGAGAGATCAGTGGAAGGTTAGCGCGCGATGTCGAGTTGTACGTAGAGAAAGTGGGACCCAGACTCTCAGCATGGAACGTCCTGCACGTGCGCCACGTAGACAAAAAGGGTGGTTCATAATAGTGACCTCAGAGTGTTAGCCTGCGCAGAGGCACGCTTAGTAGTACTGTTCAGTGCAGCGTACACGCAACTTCCCTGCAGAGTAGTTGGTGGCAGCGGCTTTTGTGGAATAGTTGGTTTAAGAGGGAAAAACCCACTGTTGAGGGAAAGAAAACATTTCAGTTGTTCAAAAGCCAAAGAGTGAGTTACCTCCTTTCTCCTCCATTTCTCTCCTTCGCGCTGCGACTCTGGCACCTTCACACAAGAGTACGAAGAGCGACGGCCACCATTAGAGCACCGGGGAACTTCTCTACAAGTCCTTCAAACCAGACGCAAAAACAGAGCCAAGGCATTCTTTAAGCTTCGTTGGGTTTCGGAGCTCCTGGTGTTTTGCGCAAGTCCAGGTAAGGGAAGCTAGTCTTTTTCCAACGAAAACGTTATATTTGCTGATTGAGATGTTGGGGCGACGTAGTCGCGGGTTCTTGTTTTCGTTCTGGGGTTCTGATGTTGAAATGCGAAGTGTTTACTGTAATCGTTTTCTGTTTTGATGTTAAGGGCGACGAGGTCGCCGGTTTCAATATGTTCTTGTTTAAAACCCAGTTTTGTTCGTGATCGCCGGTTTCTGGAGGTGATCGCCTGTTTTTCATCTGTTATTGAAATATCCCCCGTTTTATGCTGTTTCAAAAGTGTTTGAGATTTTAAATGTGGTTTTCGAAAATTTGAACCTTGGTATGAGTTTTGCTGTGATTGAATTCGTTCATTGAAGTGTTATGGGATGTGTTGAATGTTGTGATTGTGGATCGAGGCATAGTATTTTCAGGAAAGAAAATACCGTGTAAGGTCGTGTAATAGGTGTATTGATCGGTGATCCTATAATGAGACATCCTGACTCTACTGAGGTAATGAAATCACATAGAGGAAGTTACTCAGTTGTGGAGAGTCGATGGAGGTTCATGCGTATGGGTGTCTCGTGTGAAACAGAACGAGTTCGGCCTGTTGTATGGATTAACCTTGTCATACCGTGATAATGAGAATATTGAGATGGTGTATGCGCATGGCTGTGTGGATTTCACAGCGACCCTGTGTGGATTTCACAGTGGTGTGGTATGACAGGTGCGAATCTCTGGGTCTAATCAACGCACGAGTCTCCGGAAATAGTGGTCAAGTGTCTGGTGTGATGAGTCAGTGGAAAGTCTGACGTGAGAAATGTGAAATTGAATTAATAGACACTTGATTGCTGATGTGAATTGAAATACTCTTGGATTGATTTGTGAATTTGGGGACTTCCTGATAGTCTTGTGGAATATGGAAATGTGATGGCTGATATTGATACGGTTCATGGATGTTGTGAAGTTCTTATGTATGCTCTTGCTTCAAAGTTTTCCTAAATATATAGCTTACCCTGTATTTTGTTTCTGTGGATGTCTTTCTTAAAACTGTGATGATCGTGTATCTTTACACGGGAGCAGATGAGGTTGCAGGAAGTGGAATTCCCCTGTGAGTGATCGCCGGAAGGAGATCGCCTATCTCTGATCTGTTAGGCGATCACCCGTTTTTGCTTTCTGATAGGAGATCGCCTGTAACATCCCGCCAAAAATAAACAATCTCATACATGTAATATGAAAATAAGGTAAACCAATAATGTTGAAGAATACAAGATAATATATATACATAAGTAAGGGAGTTGCTCCTCTTAGGGAGATTAGTACATAATCCTTCAAATGTTTTCTTTTTTTTCAAAATTTAAAGAATAATAATAAAAAAATCAAATACAGCAAGACCGGCGGTCTCCATACAAAAAAACGGCGATCTCCAACACAAACCGGCGATCCCAAAACAGAAGACCTCAAGGCAGGCGATCTGCTATCAGGACACAAATCCGGCGATCACCCCCGAGAGGTGGAAATGGGCGATCTCTGCCCTCGACGACCACCCATTAGGGAGCTCTTCTTCCTGGAAGATCATCTGCTCCCGTGTACACATTTACACGATCATCACAGTTTTGAGAAAACCACCACAATAACAGATAAAAGGGTAAGCCAGACATTTTAACGAGAGTTTAGAATAAGGCATTTAAAATCATGAACATAATAGATCAAGGTAAAACATTTTCCAAGATATCCATGTAAAACGTGGAGCTACTCATAGCATTCAACTGCTCGCCCAAAAACCACAGACTTCACAACTTTCACCCATAGTCATTTCCATTTCACAATACAGCATCAAGTGTCTATCAATATTCCAGTTTCTCATTTCACATGCCAGACTTTCCACTGGCCCACAATGCATAGACACATGACACTACTTCCGGATTGACTCGTGCGTTGACTCAGGCCCAGAGATTTGCACCTGTCATACCTACCACTGTGAATCCACACAGCATGCGCATATACCATCACATTGTTACCATTCTCTCGGTATGACAAGGTAAATTCGTATAACAGGCCGAGCTCGTTCCCATTTGAACAACTCACCCATACGTACGAACCTCCTTCGACTCTCACCAACTGAATAACTTCATCTACTTGATTCCATTATCTCAGCAGAGTCAGGATATCTCCTTCTAGACAAGCCCCTAGTCAATACACCTATACAGATCTTACACGGTATTTCCTTTCCTGAAAATACTATGCCTCGATCCCACATTCACAGCATTCCAAACATCATACCACTCAAATACATGATTCAATCATAGAACAATCATTTCAAAGGTTCAGATCTTCGAATATCTCGTTTAAATCTCAAGTAGTTTCAAAGCAACACCCAGAAACAGAGAGTTCACAAACAACGCCAAAACCGGCGATCTAGTTCAAAAACAGGGCGTTTCGAAGGCTTTATATAAAACCGGCGACCACATCGCCCAAACACATAAAACAGAGTATTTCACGAAGACGAAAGCGAAAACGGCGACCACGCCGCCCACACTTCAGAAAATAGCTAAACTATGGCTCGTATTAAAGATGGAGGCTAGCTTCCCTTACCTGGATCAGCGTGAAATCTCACTTCGAGCTCTAACCCTCTGAACTTAAGGATGCACGAATACTGCCTAAGCGTTTTGATCTGGAGAACTTGCAGAGAACCTTCCCAAAAGCTCTATGGCAGTCGTCGCTCGTCTTGCTCTTGCTTGAAGGTGCCTGGGAATACTGAGTTGCAGTGCAAGGGGGAGAAAAGAGAAAGATGATGGTGGACTCACTCTGTCCCCTTTTTATCTCTCACTGCGTTTCTAGACTCTCTAAGAGGAGCCTTCTGAAGCTAAGGACGTAGGCCTGCTGTGTAGCCGCTTTAGCCTACTCTTTGAGATATCTAGCGTGTGAGTTTTCCTTTACTCAAGCACAAACCTGACAGTACGGTTGCGTGGTTGACTTTGCGCACACAAACACTGTGCACTACAGTACCAACTCTCTGGAGCCAATGACTACGTGTCGCGCATGCAACACGTTCAGGCTGGGAGTCTGGGTCCCACCTTCTCTACGTACAACTCGACATCGCGCGATAACCTTCCACCGATGACTCATCCTGGAGGACGACCGATGTCTCTCTCTGGAAGACGACCGATGTCTCTCTGTGGCGATGTCCACATGCCTCGCGCCATGGCGATGTCCGCATGCCTCTCGCGCCCCGGCGACACCCGTATGCCTCACGCCCCGGCGACACCTGCATGCCTCACGCCCCGGCGGTGCCCGCATGCCTCACGCCCCGGCGACGCCCGCATGCCTCACGCCCGGCGATGACCGACGACACTCCTTGCTGAAGGTTCCTCATTGCACTATGTTACGTCCGAGGTATCATCTCCACGTGACTCGGTGACGTCGGTAGCTTCACATTTCCAAGGGTGGATTGGCACTTGCCCTCGTGCGCCCATGCATGCAACACTAAGGACGATCTCCAATACCCAAGCATAGAGCTTCGCATGTACAGCGTGTCTAAGGCTTAACCCACACCTTGATGCACGTGGTCTTTGGGAACCCACTATGGTTGATCCAACATCTTGACTACACACTAAGTGTAGTTTCGGCGATCATGTGTACCCTAGGCGACAGGCGACTAGGTACACTACAGGCGATAGGCGTTCTGTGAAATCAAGGCGACAGGCGATCATGTGCCAGAGAAGTCGGAGATCGCCTACTCTTTCAATTACGGCGGTCTCGTAGACTTTTAAGCTATACTTCCCTTCCTTTATATTTTTAAATAAAGACATACTTAGAATTGACTTAAAATATATCACTTTTATTCCAATAAGATTTTCCAGGTCCTTACAATCTCCCTAACAACAAAAATTTTCGTCCTCGAAAATTGAATTACAAGGAATTACAAGGAAAAGAGATGTGGATAGGCGTTTCTCATGTTCTCTTCCAACTCCCAAGTCGAATCACCGGATCTCTCATCCCACACCACCTTAACCATATGGATGGTCTTACCCCTGAGCTGTTTGCTTTGGTGATCGACTATCCTGACTGGTCTTGCTTCAAAAGACAAGTCGTCCCTGATCTGCACGTCATCCACCTCCAACACGTGACAAGGATCGGCGAGATATTTCCTTAGCTGCGATACGTGGAAGACATTATGCAGATTTGCTAAATGTGGAGGTAGGGCGATCTCATACGCTACTGGGCCAATCCTTCTTAAGATCTGGTATGGTCCCACGAACTTAGGGGACAGCTTCTTTGGCCTGATCGCCCGCCCTACACCCTTGGTTGGTGTCACTTTCATGAACACGTGATCTCCAGCAGCAAACTCCAAAGGCTTTCTCCTCTGATCTGCATAGGACTTCTGCCTACTCTGAGAAGCTTTCATTCTGTTTTGTATCTGCTTCACCTTCTCGGTCGTCTGCTGAATCAACTCTGGCCCAACCAAGACTGCCTCGCCCTCCTGGTACCAACATAAGGGAGTTCTGCATTTTCTCCCATACAGGGCTTCATATGGTGCCATCCCAATACTGGCGTGATAGCTATTGTTATAGGTAAACTCTACCAGCGGCAACACCTCCTCCCATCCTCCCAATTGATCCAAGACGCACGCCCTCAGCAGATCTTCTAGAGATTGGATCGTCCTCTCTGACTGACCATCTGTTTGGGGATGATACGCAGAGCTCATCCTCAACTTAGTTCCCAAGCACTCTTGCAAGGTCTGCCAAAACCTTGAAGTGAACCTGGGATCTCTATCTGAAACGATGCTGGAAGGCACTCCATGCAGCCTTACTATTTCTTGGATGTATAGCTGTGCCAGCTTGGCCATAGGCATCTTCATATTCACTGGAAGGAAGTGGGCACTCTTCGTCAGCCTATCAATGATGACCCAGATTGCATCATGACTCTTTACCGATCTGGGTAAGTGGGTGACAAAATCCATGGCGATGCTGTCCCATTTCCACTCAGGGATATCCAGTTGCTGCAACAGCCCGCCAGGTCTTTGATGCTCTACCTTCGCTTTCTGACACGTTAAGCAGGTTGCCACATACTGGGCGATGTCCCTCTTCATGCCTGACCACCAAAATGACTCCTTCAAGTCATGGTACATCTTGTTCATGCCTGGGTGGAGGTTAAGGCGACTCTTATGACCTTCCTCTAGGATCATCTTCTTCAACTCATCATTTGCAGGTATGCAAATCCTGCCATCAAACCTCAAGATCCCATCATCGCCCATCTCAAAGCCTCTCGCCTGATCTGTCCCTAGTGACTCCACAGTGCGCTTCAGGCTAGGGTCCTCCAATTGTGTATCCTTCAACATCCCAAGGAAGTCATTAGTTATAGTCAGCTTACTACAACTAATGTGATTCGCGTGAAATTCCACTCCAAGGTTTAAGTCCCTGAACTGCTCGATCAGTTTCTGCTCTTCCATCATCATGGTGGCGACTTGTATAGACTTCCTACTCAAGGCATCTGCCACTACATTGGCCTTCCCTGGGTGATACATGAGTTGAAAGTCGTAGTCCTTTAGGAATTCCATCCACCTTCTTTGCCTCATGTTTAGTTCCTTCTGATCGAACAGGTACTTCAAGCTCTTGTGGTCACTGAACACCTGGAACCGAGCTCCATATAGATAGTGCCTCCAGATCTTCAAGGCAAAAACCACAGCCGCCAACTCCAAGTCATGCGTAGGGTAGTTCCTCTCATGAACCTTGAGTTGCCTTGAAGCATATGCAACTACTCTCTTTTCTTGCATTAAAACACATCCCAAGCCTTGATGTGAAGCGTCACAGAAGACATCAAAAGGTCTTCCTACCTCGGGGATTACCAGCACTGGAGCACTGGTCAACCTCTCCTTTAGTTCCCTGAAGCTCTGTTCACATCGGTCGGTCCAAGCAAAGGGTTGGTCCTTGCGGGTTAGCTGTGTTAAAGGAGCCACTACCTTGGAAAAATCCTCAATAAACCTCCGATAGTAGCCCGCCAACCCCACAAAGCTCCTTATCTCAGTCACGGTCTTAGGACGTTCCCATTGCAGCACTGCCTCTACCTTGGCTGGATCTACCGAGATCCCTTGGGCAGATATCACGTGTCCTAAGAAGTTGACTTCCCTCAGCCAGAACTCACACTTGGAGAACTTGGCATAGAGTTGCTTCTCTCTCAGTATTTCCAATACTGTCCTCAGGTGTTCCTCATGCTCTTCCTCGGTCCTTGAATAAATGAGGATGTCATCTATGAAGACCACCACAAACTTATCCAAGAAAGGGCGAAAGATCCTATTCATGTAGTCCATGAATAGAGCTGGAGCGTTGGTGACTCCAAATGGCATCACTACATACTCGTAGTGCCCATATCTAGACCTAAAAGCTGTCTTCTGTACATCTTCAGCTTTTACCAAGATTTGGTGATACCCCGATCTCAGGTCAATCTTGGAGAACACCGAGGCCCCATGAATTTGGTCCATCAAATCATCGATCCGAGGTAGGGGGTACTTGTTCTTGATGGTCAATTTGTTCAATTGCCTGTAGTCTATACACAGCCGAGACCCTCCATCCTTCTTCTTGACTAGGAGCACTGGAGCTCCCCATGGGGATACGCTGGGTCTGATGAACTGCTTCTCCAGCAACTCTTCCACTTGCTTCTTTAACTCCACTAACTCGGCTGGTGCCATCCTGTAAGGTGCCATTGATATTGGTCCAGCTCCAGGTACCAAGTCAATAGAGAATTCCACTTCTCTCTTAGGGGGTAACCCAGGCACCTCCTCTGGGAATACATCGGTGAAATCTCTCACCACTTGTATCCTGTTTACGTCCCCTTTATTCTCCACTTCCAACCGGGCGAGCACCACGAAGCACCTCGCCCCTTCTTCCAACGCTGATTGCCCTTGTTGAACTGTTAACACATCCGATTCTTGGGGGTCTGGAAACGCTACCTTCTGCCTACCACAGTCTATGAGAACGTGATTGGCAGCCAACCAATCCATTCCCAGGATAACATCTAGGTCCTGAAGAGGTAGGCAGATCAAGTCCACCTTGAATCTGCGTCCTTCTACAATCACTGGACATTCAGGGCACACTGTAGAGGTCGACACCTGTCCTGACGCAGGTGTAGAGACCAACAGTTCGAAAGGTAACTCCTTCACTAGGAGATCCAACTCGGCTACACACAGACTTGACACAAATGAGTGTGTCGCTCCAGAATCAAACAAAGCTCTTACACTTCTACCAGCAATAAAACAAACACCTTTGATGAGGTTACCTGACTGAGCTGCCTCTGTTCCAGACATGGCGAACACCCTCCCTGTTGCCTGAGGTCTGCTGCCCTCGTTTCTCGTCTGCTGAGAGCCACTGGGCTGGATCGCCCCATTCCGGTTAGGGCATTCTCTAGCAAAATGCCCCGTCTTTTGGCAGATGTAGCACCTTTTCTCTGAACTCTTCTTGGAGCATGCGTTGGAGGCGTGTGGTCCACCACAATGGAAACACTTGAGTTTCCATGGTTGCTGCTGCTGGAACTGGGGAGGTGCTGCTCCTGCCCGATGTGATGGAGGTCTCGCATAGCGCTTGCTTTGTGGGTGCTGTGCCTTAGCTCTCCCACTGGAAGGACCTCCTGGGTGTGACCTGATCACCCGAGACTCACCCTTTTCCAGGGTCTCCACCATCTTCACCTTCTCCACTAAGGCGTGGAACTCCCTGATGCACATCGGGGCTATGGTCTTCTTCAGCCCATGCTTCAGCCCTTCCTCGAACTTCCTACACCTCCAGGCCTCGGAGGTCGCCTGAGTATAGAACCGGGCGAGGTACTCAAAACGGGCAGCATAGGCGTTTACCGACATGTCCCCCTGCTCCAACTTCAGGAACTCAGCTTCCCTTGCAAACTTGGCGCTGTCTGGGAAGTACTTCTCTAAGAACTTCACCCTGAAGCTCTCCCAATCCAATACATCCTCTCGTGCCTCCATCATCTGCTGAGCTCCCATCCACCAGAACTCAGCTTCTCCTGATAGCAAATAAGTGGCGAACAGCAGCTTCTTCTCTTCAGGGCAGGAGGTCGCCCTAAAGATTTTCTCCAACTCTCTGACCCACTGATCTGCCTGGTCAGGGGTAGCATTCCCACTGAACTTAGGTGGGTTGTGCCTCATGAACTCGGCCAGTCCCATCTGTTCTTGGGGCTGACCGACGTGGGAGTTTGTCTCAGCAGATCGGGCAGTTTCCCAGTGTTGCATTGTGGCTTGATGGTTCTGGGCCATCGCTGCGTTCTGTTGCTGAATGGCAGTCGCCATCATCTCGATGGCCTTGGCGATCTGGCTCATCTCTGAGGAAGGTTGGGGTGGGGTAGAAGGTCTACGTGCCATCTTCTAAATCTATTGACTTCTATATTCCCTACAACTGTAAGAATGAAATCGATAAGAATCAATTCATTCAAGGGGGGTAACAGCTAGACCTTACAAAGGTCAGCATCTCAACGTCATCTAGAATTTGAGCTCATCAACAGATTCATAATGCTTATAACTTCAAACAAAACACCAGATCAGTTACTGGTGTGCAAACATCAATCCAACTAATCACCCACAGTCAATTACAAGAACACGAAATACATCACACCTGACTTCAAGGTGGGCTAAACATCAACCTTTGGAATTAAGATTAAGAATTATCTTGATCCAGTTATGAGTGTGCACCCTCATTACTTTATCAGGATCTTCTCATTCTTAATACCAAGATTTTCAATTAGCGCATACATTCACTAAGGCACACACAAAATTTCAATACCAAAAACGTTTTGAAAACCTTTCACTATAGTTGTTATTTAAAACTCAAATAGATTTTATGAGCAGAAGAAACACAATGGATCCACAGCCCTCAGGTCATCCTAAGGACGAACTGCTCTGATACCATTAATGTAACATCCCGCCAAAAATAAACAATCTCATACATGTAATATGAAAATAAGGTAAACCAATAATGTTGAAGAATACAAGATAATATATATACATAAGTAAGGGAGTTGCTCCTCTTAGGGAGATTAGTACATAATCCTTCAAATGTTTTCTTTTTTTTCAAAATTTAAAGAATAATAATAAAAAAATCAAATACAGCAAGACCGGCGGTCTCCATACAAAAAAACGGCGATCTCCAACACAAACCGGCGATCCCAAAACAGAAGACCTCAAGGCAGGCGATCTGCTATCAGGACACAAATCCGGCGATCACCCCCGAGAGGTGGAAATGGGCGATCTCTGCCCTCGACGACCACCCATTAGGGAGCTCTTCTTCCTGGAAGATCATCTGCTCCCGTGTACACATTTACACGATCATCACAGTTTTGAGAAAACCACCACAATAACAGATAAAAGGGTAAGCCAGACATTTTAACGAGAGTTTAGAATAAGGCATTTAAAATCATGAACATAATAGATCAAGGTAAAACATTTTCCAAGATATCCATGTAAAACGTGGAGCTACTCATAGCATTCAACTGCTCGCCCAAAAACCACAGACTTCACAACTTTCACCCATAGTCATTTCCATTTCACAATACAGCATCAAGTGTCTATCAATATTCCAGTTTCTCATTTCACATGCCAGACTTTCCACTGGCCCACAATGCATAGACACATGACACTACTTCCGGATTGACTCGTGCGTTGACTCAGGCCCAGAGATTTGCACCTGTCATACCTACCACTGTGAATCCACACAGCATGCGCATATACCATCACATTGTTACCATTCTCTCGGTATGACAAGGTAAATTCGTATAACAGGCCGAGCTCGTTCCCATTTGAACAACTCACCCATACGTACGAACCTCCTTCGACTCTCACCAACTGAATAACTTCATCTACTTGATTCCATTATCTCAGCAGAGTCAGGATATCTCCTTCTAGACAAGCCCCTAGTCAATACACCTATACAGATCTTACACGGTATTTCCTTTCCTGAAAATACTATGCCTCGATCCCACATTCACAGCATTCCAAACATCATACCACTCAAATACATGATTCAATCATAGAACAATCATTTCAAAGGTTCAGATCTTCGAATATCTCGTTTAAATCTCAAGTAGTTTCAAAGCAACACCCAGAAACAGAGAGTTCACAAACAACGCCAAAACCGGCGATCTAGTTCAAAAACAGGGCGTTTCGAAGGCTTTATATAAAACCGGCGACCACATCGCCCAAACACATAAAACAGAGTATTTCACGAAGACGAAAGCGAAAACGGCGACCACGCCGCCCACACTTCAGAAAATAGCTAAACTATGGCTCGTATTAAAGATGGAGGCTAGCTTCCCTTACCTGGATCAGCGTGAAATCTCACTTCGAGCTCTAACCCTCTGAACTTAAGGATGCACGAATACTGCCTAAGCGTTTTGATCTGGAGAACTTGCAGAGAACCTTCCCAAAAGCTCTATGGCAGTCGTCGCTCGTCTTGCTCTTGCTTGAAGGTGCCTGGGAATACTGAGTTGCAGTGCAAGGGGGAGAAAAGAGAAAGATGATGGTGGACTCACTCTGTCCCCTTTTTATCTCTCACTGCGTTTCTAGACTCTCTAAGAGGAGCCTTCTGAAGCTAAGGACGTAGGCCTGCTGTGTAGCCGCTTTAGCCTACTCTTTGAGATATCTAGCGTGTGAGTTTTCCTTTACTCAAGCACAAACCTGACAGTACGGTTGCGTGGTTGACTTTGCGCACACAAACACTGTGCACTACAGTACCAACTCTCTGGAGCCAATGACTACGTGTCGCGCATGCAACACGTTCAGGCTGGGAGTCTGGGTCCCACCTTCTCTACGTACAACTCGACATCGCGCGATAACCTTCCACCGATGACTCATCCTGGAGGACGACCGATGTCTCTCTCTGGAAGACGACCGATGTCTCTCTGTGGCGATGTCCACATGCCTCGCGCCATGGCGATGTCCGCATGCCTCTCGCGCCCCGGCGACACCCGTATGCCTCACGCCCCGGCGACACCTGCATGCCTCACGCCCCGGCGGTGCCCGCATGCCTCACGCCCCGGCGACGCCCGCATGCCTCACGCCCGGCGATGACCGACGACACTCCTTGCTGAAGGTTCCTCATTGCACTATGTTACGTCCGAGGTATCATCTCCACGTGACTCGGTGACGTCGGTAGCTTCACATTTCCAAGGGTGGATTGGCACTTGCCCTCGTGCGCCCATGCATGCAACACTAAGGACGATCTCCAATACCCAAGCATAGAGCTTCGCATGTACAGCGTGTCTAAGGCTTAACCCACACCTTGATGCACGTGGTCTTTGGGAACCCACTATGGTTGATCCAACATCTTGACTACACACTAAGTGTAGTTTCGGCGATCATGTGTACCCTAGGCGACAGGCGACTAGGTACACTACAGGCGATAGGCGTTCTGTGAAATCAAGGCGACAGGCGATCATGTGCCAGAGAAGTCGGAGATCGCCTACTCTTTCAATTACGGCGGTCTCGTAGACTTTTAAGCTATACTTCCCTTCCTTTATATTTTTAAATAAAGACATACTTAGAATTGACTTAAAATATATCACTTTTATTCCAATAAGATTTTCCAGGTCCTTACATCGCCGGTATGATAGGAGATCGCCTGTCTGATGGGAGATCGCCGTTTTCTGTTAGCAGATCGGCTGTTTGTATTATTTGCAGTTTTTATGTTTAAGTTTTGGAAAAAGGCCTTTTGTATCAAACTCCCTGCGAGGAGAGACTCATTTATATATATGTACAATTATGTTTATTTCAATATATTTGTTTTACCGTTATTTCATATTACGAAAATGAAAAAAATTGCGAAATGTATTTGGCGGGATGTTACATTAATGGTATCAGAGCAGTTCGTCCTTTGGATGACCTGAGGGCTGTGGATCCGTTGTGTTTTCTTCTGCTCATGAAAACTTATTTGAGTTTTAAGTGACAACTATTGTGAAAGGTTTTCAAACGTTTTGTATTGAACTTTTTGTGTGTGCTGTAGTGAATGTATGCCTAACTGAAGATCTTAGTATTTAGAATGAGAGGGTCTTGATAAGGTGGTGAGGGTGCACACTCATGACCGGATCGGGGTGATTCTCAATCTAAATTCCAGAGGTTTAATGTTTAGCATACTTTGACTTCTGGTGTGATCTATTTCATGTTATTGAGTGTTCTCGTAATTGATTGTGAGTGGCTGTGTGGATTGATGGTTGCACGCCAGTAACTGTTCTGGTGTTTTGTTTGAAGTTATAAGCTTCATGGTTCTGTAGATGGACTGAAATTCTTAAGGAATTTAAGAAGCTGACCTTGTGAGGTCGAGATGTTATCCCCCTTGAATGAATTGATTTCCTTATCGATTTCATTCTTGTAGTTGTAGGGAATATAGAAGCTAGTGGTTTCGGAATCTGAGAACGGAGAGGATGACTCGTAGACCTCCTACCTCTCCCCAACCTTCTTCTGAGATGGGCCAGATCGCCAGGGCCATTGAGATGATGGCAGGTGCCATCCAGCAGCAGAATGCGGCGATGGCGCAGAACCATCAAGCTACCATGCAGCATTGGGAGACTACTCGGTCGGCTGATACGAATTCGCCCGTCGGTCAGCCTCAGGAGCGGATGGGACTGGCTGAGTTCATGAGGCACAACCCACCCAAGTTCTGTGGGAATGCTACCCCTGATCAAGCAGATCAGTGGGTCAGGGAAATGGAGAAAATCTTTAGGGCGACCTCCTGCCCTGAAGAGAAGAAGTTGTTGTTTGCCACTTATCTGCTGTCTGGAGAAGCAGAGTTCTGGTGGATGGGAGCTCAGCAAATGATGGAGGCCAGAGAGGAGGTGTTGGACTGGGAGAGCTTTAGGGTGAGGTTCTTGGAGAAATACTTCCCTGACAGCGCAAAGTTTGCGCGGGAAGCGGAGTTCTTAAAGTTGGAGCAGGGGATGATGTCGGTGAACGCCTATGCTGCTAGGTTTGAGTACCTCGCCCGATTCTACACTCAGGCGACCTCCGAAGCTTGGAGGTGCAGGAAGTTTGAGGAAGGGTTGAAGCACGGGCTGAAGAGGACGATAGCCCCAATGTGCATCAGGGAATTTCACGCCTTGGTAGAAAAGGCGAAGATGGTGGAAACCTTGGAAAAGGGTGATCCCCGGGTGATCAGGTCGCACCCAGGGGGTTCTTCCAGTGGGCGGGCGAAGGTGCAGCATTCACAAGGTAGGCCATATGCGAGACCTCCACTACATCGGGCGGGAACAGGGCCACCCCAGTTTCAGCAGCAGCAACCCTGGAAACCAAAATGTTCCCTCTGTGGTGGACCACACATGCCCAATGTGTGCCCCAAGAAGAATTCGGAGAGAAGGTGTTTTGTATGCCAAAGGACAGGGCACGTTGCTAGAGACTGCCCTAACCGGAATGGGGCGACTCAACCCAGTGGTTCTCAACAGTTGAGAAATGAAGGCAGCAGACCCCAGGCAACAGGGAGGGTGTTTGCCATGTCAGGAGCAGAGGCGTCCCAATCAGGTAACCTTGTGCAAGGTGTCTGTTTTATATCTGGTAGAAGTGTAGAAGCTTTGTTTGATTCTGGAGCGACACACTCTTTTGTGTCAAGTCGGTGTATAGCCGAGCTGGGCCTCCTAGTGAAGGAGCTTCCTTTTGAACTGTTGGTCTCCACACCTACATCAGGACAGGTTATGACCTCTACGGTTTGCCCTGAATGTCCAGTAATAGTAGAGGGACGCAGATTCAAAGTGAACTTGATCTGCCTACCTCTTCAGGACCTGGATGTTATCCTGGGAATGGATTGGCTTTCTGCCAATCACGTTCTCATAGATTGCGGTAGGCAGAAAGTGGTGTTGCCCGATCTCCAAGAGCAGGATGTAGTATCTGCTGGGCATGGGCGGTTGGAGATGGAAGAAGGGGCGAGGTGCTTCATGATGCTAGCTCGGTTGGAAGTGAAGAACAAAGGGGACGTGAGCAGGATACCTGTAGTGAAAGACTTCATGGATGTGTTCCCAGAAGAGGTACCTGGGTTACCCCCTAAGAGAGAAGTGGAATTCTCTATTGATTTGGTACCTGGGGCTGGACCAGTGTCTATGGCGCCCTACAGGATGGCCCCAGCCGAGTTGGTGGAGTTAAAGAAGCAAGTGGAAGAGCTGTTGGAGAAACAGTTTATCAGGCCCAGCGTATCTCCATGGGGAGCTCCAGTACTTCTGGTGAAGAAAAAGGATGGAGGGTCTCGGTTGTGCATAGACTACAGGCAGTTAAACAAGCTGACCATCAAGAACAAGTACCCTCTACCCAGAATTGATGATTTAATGGATCAAGTAAATGGAGCCTCGGTGTTCTCAAAGATTGATCTGAGATCGGGGTACCATCAAATTTTGGTAAAGGCCGACGATGTCCAGAAAACAGCCTTTAGGTCCCGGTATGGGCACTATGAATACGTGGTGATGCCGTTTGGAGTGACCAATGCCCCAGCTCTGTTCATGGATTATATGAATAGGATTTTCCGCCCTTTCTTGGATAAGTTTGTGGTAGTCTTCATAGACGACATACTTGTCTATTCAAAGACCGAGGAAGAACATGAAGGACATCTGAGGTCGGTGTTGGAAGTTCTGAGGGAGAAGCAACTCTATGCCAAATTCTCTAAGTGCGAGTTCTGGCTGAGGGAAGTCAACTTCTTAGGGCACGTGATATCTGCCCAGGGGATCTCGGTAGACCCAGCCAAAGTAGAGACAGTGCTGCAGTGGGAACGTCCCAAGACAGTCACTGAGATAAGGAGCTTTGTGGGTTTGGCGGGTTACTATCGGAGATTTATTGAGGATTTTTCCAAGGTGGTGGCTCCGTTAACACAGCTGACCCGTAAGGACCAACCTTTCGCTTGGACCGACCGATGTGAGCTCAGCTTCAGGGAACTAAAGAAAAGGTTGACGAGTGCTCCAGTGCTGGTGATCCCCGAGGTAGGAAGACTTTTTGACGTCTACTGTGATGCCTCACATCAGGGACTGGGATGCGTTTTAATGCAAGAGAAAAGGGCAGTCGCCTATGCTTCAAGGCAACTCAAGGTCCATGAGAGGAACTACCCTACGCATGATTTGGAGTTGGCGGCAGTGGTCTTCGCCCTAAAGATCTGGAGGCACTACTTATATGGAGCTCGGTTCCAGGTGTTCAGCGACCATAAGAGCCTGAAATACCTGTTCGATCAGAAGGAACTGAACATGAGGCAAAGAAGGTGGATGGAGTTCCTAAAGGACTACGATTTTCAACTCATGTATCACCCAGGGAAGGCCAACGTAGTGGCAGACGCTTTGAGTAGAAAATCAATGCAAGTAGCCACCATGATGATAAAAGAGCAGAAACTGATCGAGCAGTTCAGAGACTTAAACCTTGGAGTGGAATTTCACGTAAACCACATTAGTTGTAGTAAGCTGACTATAACTAATGACTTCATTGGAGAGATCAAGGATAAGCAGTTGGAGGACCCTAGTCTGAAGCATACTATGGAGTCACTAGGGACAGATCAGGCGAGAGACTTTGTAATGGGCGATGATGGGATCTTGAGATTTAATGGCAGAATTTGCATACCTGCAAATGAAGAGTTGAAGAAGATGATCCTAGAAGAAGGTCATAAGAGTCGCCTTAACCTACACCCAGGTATGAACAAGATGTACCATGACTTGAAGGGGTCATTTTGGTGGTCGGGCATGAAGAGAGACGTCGCCCAGTATGTTGCAACCTGCTTAACGTGTCAGAAGGCAAAGGTAGAGCATCAAAGACCTGGCGGGCTGTTGCAGCAGCTGGATATCCCTGAGTGGAAATGGGACAGCATTGCCATGGACTTTGTCACCCATCTGCCTAGATCGGTGAAGGGTCATGAGGCAATCTGGGTCATAGTAGATCGGCTGACCAAGAGTGCCCACTTCCTCCCAGTGAATATGAAGATGCCCATGGAAAAGTTGGCACAACTGTACATCAAGGACATTGTAAGGTTGCATGGAGTGCCCACCAGCATCATTTCAGATAGGGATCCCAGGTTCACTTCGCGGTTTTGGCGGACTCTACAAGATTGCTTAGGAACTAAGTTGAGGATGAGCTCTGCATATCATCCCCAAACAGATGGTCAGTCAGAGAGAACGATCCAGTCTTTGGAAGATCTACTAAGGACGTGTGTCTTGGATCATTTGGGAAGCTGGGATGAGGTGTTACCACTGGTGGAGTTTACGTATAATAACAGTCACCACGCCAGCATTGGGATGGCGCCTTATGAAGCCCTGTACGGGAGGAAATGCAGGACTCCCTTATGTTGGTATCAGGAGGGCGAGGCAGTCTTGGTTGGGCCAGAGTTGATTCAGCAGACGACCGAGAAGGTGAAACAGATACAAGGCAGGATGAGAGCTTCCCAAAGCCGGCAGAAGTCCTATGCAGATCAGAGGAGAAGACCTTTGGAGTTTGCTGCTGGAGACCATGTGTTTTTGAGAGTGACCCCAACCAAGGGCGTAGGACGAGCTATCAGACCAAAGAAGCTGTCACCTAAGTTTGTTGGACCTTACCAGATATTGAGGAAAATTGGTCCAGTAGCCTATGAGATCGCCCTACCTCCACATTTAGCAAATCTGCATAATGTCTTTCACGTATCACAGTTAAGGAAATATCTCGCCGACCCTTGTCACGTGTTGGAGGTGGACGACGTGCAGATCAGGGACGACTTGTCTTTTGAAGCAAGACCAGTCAGGATAGACGATCACCAAAGCAAACAGCTCAGGAATAAGACCATCCATATGGTTAAAGTGGTGTGGGATGAGAGATCCGGTGATTCGACTTGGGAGTTGGAAGAGGACATGAGAAACGACTATCCACATCTCTTTTCTTTGTAATTCAATTTTCGAGGACGAAAATTTTTGTTGTTAGGGAGATTGTAAGGACCTAGAAAATTTTATTGGAATAAAAGTGATATATTTTAAGTGAATTCTAAGTATGTTTTTATTTAAAATAAAAGTGAAGGAAAGTGTAGTTAGAAAGCCATGAGATCGCCTGGAACATGATCGCCAGGGCGCGAGAGGCATGCGGGCATCGCCAGGGCGCGAGAGGCATGCGGGCATCGCCAGGGCGCGAGAGGCATGCGGGCATCGCCAGGGCGCGAGAGGCATGCGGACATCGCCAGGGCGCGAGAGTCATACGGGCATCGCCAGGGCGCGAGAGGCATGCGGGCATCGCCAGGGCGCGAGAGGCATGCGGGCATCGCCAGGGCGCGAGAGGCATGCGGACATCGCCAGGGCGCGAGAGTCATACGGGCATCGCCAGGGCGCGAGATGCATGTGGGCTTGCCTGGGCACGAGAGGCATGCGGGTGTCGCCAAGAGGAGACCTCGGTCGGTCTCCAGGAGGAAGAGACCTCGGTCGGTCTCCAGGAGGAGGAGACATCAGTCGTCTTCCAGAGAGAGACATCGGTCGTCTTCCCGAGAGAGACATCGGTCGTCTTCTAGAGAGAGACATCGGTCGTCTTCCCGAGAGAGAGATCGGTCGTCTTCCAGAGAGAGACAACGGTCGTCTTCCCGAGAGAGAGATCGGTCGTCTTCCAGAGAGAGACATCGGTCGTCTTCCAGAGAGAGACATCGGTCGTCTTCCCGAGAGAGAGATCAGTGGAAGGTTAGCGCGCGATGTCGAGTTGTACGTAGAGAAAGTGGGACCCAGACTCTCAGCATGGAACGTCCTGCACGTGCGCCACGTAGACAAAAAGGGTGGTTCATAATAGTGACCTCAGAGTGTTAGCCTGCGCAGAGGCACGCTTAGTAGTACTGTTCAGTGCAGCGTACACGCAACTTCCCTGCAGAGTAGTTGGTGGCAGCGGCTTTTGTGGAATAGTTGGTTTAAGAGGGAAAAACCCACTGTTGAGGGAAAGAAAACATTTCAGTTGTTCAAAAGCCAAAGAGTGAGTTACCTCCTTTCTCCTCCATTTCTCTCCTTCGCGCTGCGACTCTGGCACCTTCACACAAGAGTACGAAGAGCGACGGCCACCATTAGAGCACCGGGGAACTTCTCTACAAGTCCTTCAAACCAGACGCAAAAACAGAGCCAAGGCATTCTTTAAGCTTCGTTGGGTTTCGGAGCTCCTGGTGTTTTGCGCAAGTCCAGGTAAGGGAAGCTAGTCTTTTTCCAACGAAAACGTTATATTTGCTGATTGAGATGTTGGGGCGACGTAGTCGCGGGTTCTTGTTTTCGTTCTGGGGTTCTGATGTTGAAATGCGAAGTGTTTACTGTAATCGTTTTCTGTTTTGATGTTAAGGGCGACGAGGTCGCCGGTTTCAATATGTTCTTGTTTAAAACCCAGTTTTGTTCGTGATCGCCGGTTTCTGGAGGTGATCGCCTGTTTTTCATCTGTTATTGAAATATCCCCCGTTTTATGCTGTTTCAAAAGTGTTTGAGATTTTAAATGTGGTTTTCGAAAATTTGAACCTTGGTATGAGTTTTGCTGTGATTGAATTCGTTCATTGAAGTGTTATGGGATGTGTTGAATGTTGTGATTGTGGATCGAGGCATAGTATTTTCAGGAAAGAAAATACCGTGTAAGGTCGTGTAATAGGTGTATTGATCGGTGATCCTATAATGAGACATCCTGACTCTACTGAGGTAATGAAATCACATAGAGGAAGTTACTCAGTTGTGGAGAGTCGATGGAGGTTCATGCGTATGGGTGTCTCGTGTGAAACAGAACGAGTTCGGCCTGTTGTATGGATTAACCTTGTCATACCGTGATAATGAGAATATTGAGATGGTGTATGCGCATGGCTGTGTGGATTTCACAGCGACCCTGTGTGGATTTCACAGTGGTGTGGTATGACAGGTGCGAATCTCTGGGTCTAATCAACGCACGAGTCTCCGGAAATAGTGGTCAAGTGTCTGGTGTGATGAGTCAGTGGAAAGTCTGACGTGAGAAATGTGAAATTGAATTAATAGACACTTGATTGCTGATGTGAATTGAAATACTCTTGGATTGATTTGTGAATTTGGGGACTTCCTGATAGTCTTGTGGAATATGGAAATGTGATGGCTGATATTGATACGGTTCATGGATGTTGTGAAGTTCTTATGTATGCTCTTGCTTCAAAGTTTTCCTAAATATATAGCTTACCCTGTATTTTGTTTCTGTGGATGTCTTTCTTAAAACTGTGATGATCGTGTATCTTTACACGGGAGCAGATGAGGTTGCAGGAAGTGGAATTCCCCTGTGAGTGATCGCCGGAAGGAGATCGCCTATCTCTGATCTGTTAGGCGATCACCCGTTTTTGCTTTCTGATAGGAGATCGCCGGTATGATAGGAGATCGCCTGTCTGATGGGAGATCGCCGTTTTCTGTTAGCAGATCGGCTGTTTGTATTATTTGCAGTTTTTATGTTTAAGTTTTGGAAAAAGGCCTTTTGTATCAAACTCCCTGCGAGGAGAGACTCATTTATATATATGTACAATTATGTTTATTTCAATATATTTGTTTTACCGTTATTTCATATTACGAAAATGAAAAAAATTGCGAAATGTATTTGGCGGGATGTTACAACATCAACATTATTATTCTGTCTAGAAACTGCAGAGATGGAGTTTCTTCCAGGATTTTCATTTTTCAGTTCAGAAACAACCGGTTTGTAGCTTGGCTTCACATTAGACACCGTTTCTTGTCAAACCGATGGTGAAACAGCAAAAACTTGAGGGAGCACGGTCTCTTTCTTCAGGCGCCCCTCTGGTTCATCTCTTCTTTGATTACTAATAGCAGATCATGAAAAACCCACCCCTTTAACAGATGGTTGGGATTTCAGAGCTGCTAACTCAGGAATTCCAATGGATACATCCATATTAGCATTGCATGGGATCTCAAGGTGCTCAGTATTCAACACGCAGATCATAAATCCCTCACTGTGTTCAGGGTGAGGACTTGTTGCCACAGCTGACAATGCAGCAGTGTTTTTAGGATCAGAAACGAAACGCTGACCACCACAACTGCCCATTTAAAGGATTAGCTGTAAATCCCATCCCATTAGAAACACAAGGCACGGAAAGTTCTGCTTCCACATCCAACTTTCTGCAATTTACTAACATCGCTAGAAGAACTCAACATCATCATAACACGGCTTACCCTTATTCTTATCCATAGCCATTACCTCCTTCCCTTCTACATTCACAGGCAGAACTGCATCCTCATTTGCCAAGTTCAGGAGATCTACGGCATCAGAAGCCTTTAGTCTCAACCCACCATTTCCATACTCATCTTTCGAATCACGATCAACAAAACAGCATCCATTCTGCGTGAAGCTTTCTCTCTTATCCCAGTAACTTCTCTACCTAGTATTTTTCAGCAAATTTCTCTGTCTAATTGAACTTTAGACATAAATACAATATCTCATCTTTCCTTTTAAGCTTGTGGTTAAGCTAGAGCCATCTCATGCTGTTTCATCGACATAACCATGTTCCAAGCTTCAAATAAAAGAAAATTCATTCTTTCATTCTTGGAACTTAACCCTGGTACTTCCCATGGATACACATGCTTAAGTCTTTAAACCCTCAACTTATTTACTCTCCATAACTTATATGTAGCTGAAACTAAACCTTGGTACAACTAAATCTAACTTACCCTTGCTTCTTTAATTCCATCAACTCTGCTGGAGCCATTGACACTGGTCCAGCTCCAGGTACCAAAACAATAGAGAATTCCATCTCTCTCTTAGGAGGTAGTCCAGGTATTTCTTCTGGAAATACATCCATGAAATCCTTCACCACATGTATACTGCCCATATCTTCATCATTCTTCACTCCCCCTTGAGCTAGGATCACAAGGCACGTCGCCCCTTCTTTCAACTCCGGCCATACATGCTGAGCAGATATCATATCTGTCTCTTGGAGATCTGGAAACACCACTTCCTGCCTACTGCAATCTATGAGAATGTGATTGGCAGATAGCTAATCCATTCCCAGGATAACATCCAGATCCTGAAGAGGTAGACAGATCAAATTCACTTTGAACCTGCGTCCCTCTACTATCATTGGACATTCAGAGCAAACTGGGGAGGTCAAAACCTGTCCTGATGCAGGTGTAGAGATCAACCGTTCAAACGACAGCTCCTTCACTAGAAGGCCCAGTTCGGTTGCACACCGATTTGACACAAAAGAGTGTGTCGCTCCAGAATCAAACAAAACTCTAACGTATCTACCAGCTATAAACAAGCACCTTGTACTAGGTTACCTGACTGAGATGCCTCCGCTCCAGACATGGCAAACACTCTCCCTGCTGCCTGAGGTTTGCTGCCTTCGTTCCTCAACTGCTGGGAACCACTGGGTTGAGTCGCCCTATTCCCGTTAGGACACTCTCTAGCAAGGTGTCCCGTCTCTCGGCAGATGTAGCATCTTCTCCCTGAATCTCTCTTGGGGCACACATTGGATGTGTGTGGTCCACCACAATGGAAACATCTGAGTTTCCAGGGTTGTTGCTGCTGAAACTGGGGAGGTGCTGCTTCTGCCCTATGCTGTGGAGGTCTCGCATAAGGCTTATTCTGCTGTTGCTGCACCTTGGCCTTCCCATTGGAAGAACCCCCTGGGTATGACCTGATCACCCGGGAGTCACTCTTCTCCAGTGTCTCCACCATCTTCGCCTTCTCCACTAAGGCGTGAAATTCTCTTATGCACATAGGTGCTATGGTCCTCTTCAGCTCATGCTTCAGTCCTTCTTCAAATTTCCTACACCTCCAAGCCTCAGAGGTCTCCTGGGTATAGAATCGGGCGAGGTACTCAAACCGAGCAGCATAAGCATTCACTGACATCTCCCCCTGCTCCAACCTGAGGAATTCTGCTTCCTTCGCAAACCTTGCACTATCTGGGAAGTATTTTTCCAGAAATCTCACCCTGAAGCTCTCCTAGTCTAAAACATCAGCTCTGGCTTCCACCATCTGCTGAGCTCCCATCCACCAGAACTCGGCTTCTCCAGATAGCAGATAGGTGGCGAATACCAATTTCTTCTCTTCAGGGCAGGAGGTCGCCCTAAAGATTTTCTCCAACTCCCTGACCCACTGATCTGCTTGATCAGGGGTAGCATTCCCACTGAACTTGGGTGGGTTGTGCCTCATGAACTCGGTCAGTCCCATCTGTTCCTGAGGCTGACCGACGTGAGAAGTTGTTTCAGCCGACCGAGCAGTTTCCCAATGGTGCATTGCAGCTTGATGATTTTGAGCCATTGTTGCATTCTGTTGTTGGATAGCACTCGCCATCATCTCAATGGCCCTGGCGATCTGGCCCATTTCCGAAGAAGGTTGGGGAGGGGTAGGAGGTCTACGTGCCATCTTCTGTGTAAGATTAGGAAACTATTATTCTCTAATCATATTCCTATAAAATGAACTTGATGAGGAATCAATTCATTTAGAAGACCACATCTAGGTCTTACAAAGGCCAGCATCTCAAATTCATCAAGAATTTTGAGTTTATCAACCGATCATGATACTTACAGCAGCAAGCATAACACCAAAACAGCCACTGGTATAAAACCATCAGTCCAAACAACCACTTTCAATCAATTACAAAGACACTCAACAAAGTGAAATAATTCACACCAGAATCCAATATATGCTAAACATCAAACTTTCAGGACTAAGATTGAGAATCATCTTGATCCAGTTATGAGTGTGCACCCTCACTACTTTATCAAGATCCTTTCATTCTTAATACTAAAATTTTCAGTTAGGGCATATATTCACTAAAGCACACACAAAATTTCAATACAAAAACGTTTGAAAACCTTTCACTGTAGTTTTTATTTAAAACTCAATTAAATTTTATGAGCAGAAGAAACACAATGGATCCACAGCCCTCAGGTCATCCTGTAACATCCCGCCAAATTGCTTTTCATATTTATATATTGAAATAAAGGTAAAACAATAATATTTAAGTGAACATACGTATTTATATAAAATGAAGTTGCTCCTCACAGGGAGTTTAATACATAACCGGTCAATTTTCCAAAGCTTAAAAAAAAATATAGCAAAATAGAAAAAAACAGGCGATCTCCCTACAGAAAAGGCGATCTCTTATCAGAGAAGGCGATCTCCTATCAGAGATCAGAAAAAGGGTGATCGCCTAACAGAAACAGAGACAGGCGATCTCCTTCCGGCGACCACTCACTGAGGAGCTCTACTTCCTGCAACATCATCTGCTCCCGTGTAAATTATACACGATCATCACAGTTTTAAGAAAAACAGCCACAGAACCAAACACAGGGTAAGCTAGATATTTGAAAGAGAGTTTAAATATGAACTTAAAAATCAAGATAAAACAAATTTAAGACAACCACGTAAAAACCATCAACTTTCTCATTCATATCACACAGGCATCAAGTAATCACATATTTCACAATTGCGTTGGGCAGTCGAGTTGTCAGAATTCGACATCCAGTATGAACCCAGGGGCCCGATCAAAGGACATGTCTACATTGACTTTGTGGCCGAGATGTCCTCGACTGAGGCCTAGCAGGAAGAACCCAGCTTCAAGTGGGTATTGTCAGTAGACGGGTCCTCGAATCAGCAAGGTAGCGGAGCGGGGGTGATCCTTGAAGGACCCAAGGGGTTGTTGATAGAGCAGGCCCTGCGGTTCACCTTCAAAGCCAACAATAACCAGGCAGAGTATGAGGCTTTGATTGCTGGGATGTTGTTGGCTAAGGAGATGGGAGCGCAGAGCCTTATGGTGAAGAGTGACTCACTATTGGTCACTGGTCAAGTGGCAGGAGAGTACCAGGCCAAAGACCCTTAGATGGCCTCCTACTTGGAGTATGTCCAACGGTTGAAGAGTTCGTTTGAAACATTCAAACTAGTGCATGTGCCCAGGGAGCAGAATGCCAGAGCTGACTTGTTGGCCAAACTCGCCAGCTCAGGCAAGGGGGGCAGGCAGAGGACAGTCATCCAGGAGACCCTGAGGGCGCCTCGTGCTTATACAGCTAACAACTTGGTGGGAGTCCATCAGATCAGCCAGTCACACGGTGAGAAGAGGAGTCATCGCTCATTGACCCAAGAAACTCTGAAGAAGCCACGGGTCAATGCCTACATGCTAATGGAGGTAGGGTCATCGCAAGTCTGCCTGCTACAGAGTGAAGAGACATTGATGACGCCCTATAAGCGTTACATAGCTAATGGGATGCTCCCAGTAGAGCCGACGGAAGCAAGGAGGATAAAGAAGAACTCGGCCAAGTACACGCTCATTGAAGGCGAGTTGTACAGACATGGGTTTACCCACCCCATCCTAGTATGCGTGCATGGCGAGCAGTGTGTGAGAATAATGGCAGAGCTCCATGAAGGCATCTGTGGTAGTCACATTGGAGGTCGAGCTTTGGCCTCTAAGGCCATTCGAGCAGGATACTACTGGCCGACAATGAGGAAAGATTGCACTAGGTATGCGCAACAGTGCAAGCAATGCCAGTTACATGCTGATTGGCCTAAGGCGCCACCAGAGGAGCTCAGGTCGATATATAGCCCTTGGCCATTTCACACATGGGGAATCGAAATCTTGGGGCCTTTCCCTTTGGCAGTACGATAGATGAAGTACCTCGTGGTCGCCATAGAATATTTCACGAAGTGGATCGAGGCTGAGCCAGTAGCACAGATCACAGCACAGAAGATCCAACACTTCATGTGGAAGAATATAGTATGCCGCTTCGGGGTGCCCAAACGTTTGGTGTCTGACAATGGCACGCAGTTCGCAAGCCAACAATTGGGGAAGCTATGTACAGAGTTGGGGATCAAGCAGGTGTTTGCGTCGGTCGAGCACCCATAGACCAATGGGCAGGTCGAGTCGGCCAACCGAGTCCTACTCAGAGGACTGAAGAGAAGGTTGGAGAAAGCAAAGGGAAGGTAGGCTGAGGAGGTTCCCAGAATAGTATGGGCTTACCATACTACTCCCCAGTCCACTACCAAGGAGACTCCCTTTAGTTTGGTGTATGGTTCAGATGCCATGATCCCTGTGGATGTAACATTCCGCCAAATACTTTGGAATAAATATAAAAAAAAAGAAATAAAGGTAAAACAATAATATTGAAGTGAACATAATTATATATATGTAATGAAGTTTCTCCTCACAGGGAGTTTAATACATAACCGGTCAATTTTCCAAATCTTAAACAAAATACAGCCAAATAAAATGAAACCGGCAGTCTCCCTACATAAACCGGCGATCTCCTATCAGAAGACCCAAAACAGCCGATCTGCTATCAAAACAGAAAACAGGCGATCACCACATAGAGATAGAAACAGGCGATCTCCTTCCGGCGACCACTCACTGAGGAGCTCCACTCCCTGGAAGATCATCTGCTCCCGTGTAAAATACACGATCATCACAGTTTTAAGAGAAAACAGCCACAGAACAATACAAAGGGTAGGCTAGATATTTTTAAAACTTTAAATTATAAACTGGACAACCAACGTAGATCAGCCCTTTTTAAACATTCACAAGAGTCCATCACTTTCTCATTCATATCACACAACCATCAAGTGTCTATCAACAAATTCTCAATATTTCACATTTCTCACGTCAGACTTCCACTGACTCATCACACATAGACACTTGACACTACTTCCGGAAGACACGTGCGTTGACTCAGACCCAGAGATCTGATTCAAAAGCAGGGGATTTCGAAATCTGTATTTAAAACCGGCGACCACGTCGCCCAGACACATAGAACAGAGCATTAACGAAGATGAAAACGAAACCGGCGACCACGTCGCCCTCACTTCAGAAACAGCTAATCTATGGCTTGTATTGAAAATGAAGGCTAGCTTCCCTTACCTGGGCTTGCGCAAAATACCAAGAGCTCCTAAATCCAACGAAGCTTGAAGAATGCCTTGGCTCTGTTTTTTTCGTCTGGTTTGAAGGACTTGCAGAGAACTTCCTAGGGGCTCTAATGGTGGCTGTCGCTCGTCGTACTCTTGTGTGAAGGTGCCAGAATCGCAGCACGAAGGAGAGAAAAGGAGAAGAATGGAGGTAAACTCACTATTTTCCTCTTGAACCACTGCAACGTTCCTTTTTCTCAGAAGTGGGTTTTTGAATCTTAAACCAACTTGCCCACAAAAGCCGCTGCCACCACCCACTCTGCAGGGGAGTTTGCGTGTACGCTTCCCTGAACAGTACAACTACGCGTGCCTCTGCGCAGGCTAACACTCTGAGGTCACTATTCTGAACCACCCTTTTTGTCTACGTGGCGCGCGTGCAGGACGTTTCATGCTGGGAGTCTGGGTCCCACCTTTTCTGCGTGCAACTCGACATCGCGCGATAACCTTTCGCCGATGACCACTGGCGCGAAGACTATCCACCGATGACCTCTCGCGCGAAGACTATCCACCGATGACCTCTCGCGCGAAGGCTATCCACCGATGACCTCTCGCGCGAAGGCTATCCACCGATGACTTCATCCTGGCGGATAACCGATGTCTCCCCCTGGAAGATGCCCGCATGCCTCACGCCCTGGCGATGCCCGCATGCTTCGCGCCCTGGCGACGTCTGCATGCCTCGCGCCCTGGCGATGACTTGTAGTCTAGGCGACCGGCGATTATGTACTAACAAGGAAATCTTATAATCTACTAAACTACACTTTCCTTCCTTTTCATAAAAACATACTTAGAATTCATTTAAAATATACCCTTTTATTCCAATTTAATTTTTACAGGTCCTTACATTCTCCCCATCAAGAAAAATTTTCGTCCCCGAAAATTGAATTACAAGGAAAAGAGGTATGGATAAGTTTCTCTCATGGGTTCTTCTAACTCCCAAGTTGAATCCCCCGATCTCTCATCCCACACCACTTTCACCATGTCGATGGTCTTGCCTCTGAGCTGTTTACTTTGCCGATCGTCAATCCTGACTGGTTTTGCTTCAAAGGACAAGTCATCCCTGATCTGCACATCGTCCACTTCCAGCACATGACTAGGGTCTGCCATGTACTTCCTCAGCTGTGATACGTGAAAGACATTGTGCAGATTCGCTAAATGGGGAGGTAGGGCGATCTCATAAGCCACTGGACCAATCCTTCTTAAGATTAGATATGGTTCCACGAACTTAGGGGACAACTTCTTTGACCTGATCGCCCGTCCTACACCCTTGGTTGGTGTCACTTTCATGAACACGTGGTCTCCAGCAACAAACTCCAAAGGCTTTCTTCTCTGATCTGCATAGGACTTCTGCCTACTTTGAGAAGCCTTCATCCTGCTTTGTATCTGTTGCACCTTCTCGGTCGTCTGCTGAATCAATTCTGGCCCAACCAAGACTGCTTCGCCCTCCTGGTACCAACATAAGGGAGTTCTGCATTTCCTCCCATACAGGGCTTCATATGGTGCCATCCCAATACTGGCGTGGTAACTATTATTATAGGTAAACTCCACCAGCGGCAATACCTCATCCCAACTTCCCAATTGATCCAAGACGCACGCCCTCAGCAGATCCTCCAAGGATTGGATTGTTCTCTCTGACTGTCCATCTGTTTGGGGATGATATGCAGAGCTCATCCTCAACTTAGTTCCCAAGCAATCTTGTAAGGTCTGCCAAAACCGTGAAGTGAATCTGGGATCTCTATCCGAAATGATGCTGGAAGGCACTCCATGCAACCTCACAATTTCTTGGATGTATAACTGTGCCAACTTGGCCATAGGCATTTTCATATTCACTGGAAGAAAGTGGGCACTCTTGGTCAACCGATCTACTATGACCCATATTGCATCATGACCCTTCACCGATCTGGGTAAATGGGTGACAAAGTCCATGGCAATGCTGTCCCATTTCCACACAGGGATATCCAGTTGCTGTAACAACCCGCCAGGTCTTTGGTGTTCTACCTTTGCCTTCTGACACGTCAAGCAGGTAGCAACATACTGGGCGATGTCTTTCTTCATGCCCGACCACCAAAATGACTTCTTCAAATCATGGTACATCTTGTTCATGCCTGGATGTAGGCTAAGGCGACTCTTGTAACCTTCCTCTAGGATCATCTTCTTCAACTCTTCATTTGCAGGTATGCAAATTCTGCCATTGAATCTTAAGATCCCATCCTTGCCCATCACAAAGTCTCTCGCCTGGTCGGTCCCTAGTGACTCCACAATACGCTTCAAACTAGGGTCCTCCAACTGCTCATCCCTTATCATCCCAAGGAAGTCATTAGTTATAGCCAGCCTACTACAACTAATGTGATTTACGTGAAATTCCACCCCAAGGTTTAAGTCTCTGAACTGCTCGATCAGTTTCTGTTCTTCCATCATCATGGTGGCTACTTGTATTGATTTTCTACTCAAAGCATCTGCCACTACATTGGCCTTCCCTGGATGATACATGAGTTGAAAATCGTAGTCCTTTAGAAACTCCATCCACCTTCTTTGTCTCATGTTTAGTTCCTTCTGATCGAACAGGTATTTCAGGCTCTTATGGTCACTGAACACCTGGAACCGAGCTCCATATAAAAAGTGCCTCCAGATCTTCAAGGCAAATACTACAGCCGCCAACTCCAAGTCATGCGTAGGGTAGTTTCTCTCATGAACCTTGAGTTGCCTCGAAGCATATGCAACTGCTCTTTTCTCTTGCATCAAAACACATCCCAAACCCTGATGTGAAGCATCACAGTAGACATCAAAAGGTCTTCCTACCTCGGGGATCACCAGCACTGGAGCACTAGTCAACCTCTCCTTTAATTCCATGAAGCTCTGCTCACATCGGTCGGTCCAAGCAAAAGGTTGATCCTTGCAGGTCAGCTGTGTTAAAGGAGCCACTACCTTGGAAAAGTCCTCAATAAACCTCCGATAGTAGCCCGCCAAACCCACAAAGCTCCTTATCTCAGTGACTGTCTTAGGACGTTCCCACTGCAGCACTGCCTCTACCTTGGCTGGATCCACCGAGATCCCCTGGGCAGATATCACGTGTCCTAAGAAGTTGACTTCCTTCAGCCAGAACTCACACTTAGAGAACTTGGCATAGAGTTGCTTCTCCCTCAGTATCTCCAATACTGTCCTCAGGTGTTCTTCATGTTCTTCCTCGGTCCTTGAATAAATGAGGATGTCGTCTATGAAGACCACCACAAACTTATCCAAGAAAGGGCGAAAAATCCTATTCATGTAGTCCATGAACAGAGCTGGAGCATTTGTGACTCCAAACGGCATCACTACATACTCGTAGTGCCCATACCGAGACCTGAAAGCTGTCTTTTGAACATCTTCAGCCTTTACCAAAATTTGGTGGTACCCCGATCTCAGATCAATCTTGGAGAACACTGAGGCCCCATGTATTTGGTCCATCAAATCGTCAATTCTGGGAAGGGGGTACTTGTTCTTGATGGTCAACTTGTTCAACTGCCTGTAATCTATACACAGCCGAGACCCTCCATCCTTCTTCTTAACTAGGAGTACTGGAGCCCCCCATGGAGATACACTGGGTCTGATGAATTGTTTCTCCAGCAACTCTTCCACTTGCTTCTTTAATTCCACCAACTCGGCTGGTGCCATCCTGTAGGGCGCCATAGACACTGGTCCAGCCCCAGGTACCAAATCAATAGAGAATTCCACTTCTCTCTTAGGGGGTAACCCAGGTACTTCTTCTGGAAATACATCCGTGAAATCTTTCACCACGTGTATTCTGCTTACGTCCCCTTCATTCTTCACTTCCAACCGAGCTAGCATCACGAAGCACCTCGCCCCTTCTTCCAACTCCGACTGCCCTTGCTGAGCAGATATAACATCTGACTCTGGGAGGTCTGGAAACGTTATCCTCTGACTACCGCAGTCTATGAGAACGTGATTGGCGGCTAGCCAATCCATTCCCAGGATAACATTCAGGTCTTGAAGAGGTAGGCAGATCAAGTTCACTTTGAATCTGCGTCCCTCTACTATCACTGGACATTCGGGGCAAACTGTAGAGGTGAACACCTGTCCTGACGCAGGTGTAGAGACCAACAGTTCGAAGGGTAACTCCTTCACTAGAAGACCCAACTCGGCTACACACAGGCTTGACACAAAGGAGTGTGTCGCTCCCGAATCAAACAAAGCTTTTACACCTCTACCAACTATAAAACAAACACCTTGTATGAGGTTACCTGACTGAGATGCTTCTGCTCCAGACATGGCAAACACTCTTCCTGTCGCCTGAGGTCTGCTGCCTTCGTTTCTCATCTGCTGAGAGCCACTGGGTTGGGTCGCCCCATTCCGGTTAGGGCACTCTCTAGCAACGTGCCCCGTCTTTTGGCAGGTGTAGCACCTTTTCTCTGAACTCCTCTTGAAGCACGTGTTGGAGGTGTGTGGTCCACCACAATGGAAACACTTGGGTTTCCAAGGTTGCTGCTGCTGAAACTGGGATGACGTTGTTCCCGCCCGATGTGGTGGAGGTCTCGCATATGGCTTGCTGTGTGGATGCTGCACCTTAGCCTTCCCACTGGAAGAACCTCCTTGGTGTGACCTGACCACCCGAGAATCACCCTTTTCCAGGGTCTCTACCATCTTCGCCTTTTCTACTAAGGCGTGAAATTCTCTGATGCACATCGGGGCTATGGTCCTCTTCAGCCCATGCTTCAGTCCCTCTTCAAACTTCCTGCACCTCCAAGCCTCGGAGGTAGCTTGGGTGTAAAACCGGGCGAGGTACTCAAACCGGGCAGCATAGGTGTTTACAGACATATCCCCCTGCTCCAACCTCAGGAACTCAGCTTCCTTCGCAAATCTTGCGCTGTCGGGAAAGTATTTCTCCAGGAACTTCACCCTGAAGCTCTCCCAATCCAACACTTCCTCTTGGGCCTCCATCATCTGCTGAGCCCCCATCCACCAGAACTCAGCTTCTCCAGAGAGAAGATATGTGGCAAACACCAGCTTCTTATCTTCAGGGCAGGAGGTCGCCCTGAAGATTTTCTCTAACCCCCTGACCCACTGATCTGCTTGATCAGGGGTAACGTTCCCATTGAACTTAGGTGGGTTGTGCCTGAGGAACTCGGTCAGTTCCATCTGCTCCTGAGGCTGACTAGCGTGAGAGGCTGTTTCAGCCGACCGATCAGTCTCCCAGTGTTGCATTGTAGCTTGATGGTTTTGAGCCATCGCTGCATTCTGTTGCTGAATGGCAGTTGCCATCATCTCGATGGCCTTGGCAATCTGGCTCATTTCTGAAGAAGGTTGGGGAGGGGCAGAAGGTCTACGTGCCATCTTTCTTCGTTCTCGGATTCTGAATCTATAGGTTTTCTATATTCCCTACAACTACAAGAATGAGATCGATAAGAAATCAATTCATTCAGGAGGTAACGTCTAGACCTTACAAAGGTCAGCATCTCAAAATCATTAAGAATTTGAGCTCATCAGCAGAAACATAATACTTATAACCTCAAACAAAACACCAGGACAGTCATTGGTGTACAATCATCATTTCAAACAACCACTCTCAGTCAATTACAAGAACACTCAATAAATCACACCAGAATTCAATGTAGGCTAAACATCAAACCTTTGGAATTAAGATTGAGAATTATCTCGATCCAGTTATGAGTGTGCACCCTCATTACTTTATCAAGATCCTCTCATTCTTAATACTAAGATTTTCAATTAGGGCATACATTCACTAAGACACACACAAAATTTCAATACAAAAACGTTTTGAAAACCTTTCACTATAGTTGTTATTCAAAACTCAAATAGATTTTATGAGCAGAAGAAACACAATGGATCCACAGCCCTCAGGTCATCCTAAGGACGAACTGCTCTGATACCATTAATGTAACATCCCACCAAATCCTTTTCATAATTATAAAATGAAATAGAGAGAAAATAATAATATTGAAGTGAACATAACTGTATATACGTAATGAAGTTTTCTCCTCGCAGGGAGTTTAATACAAGGTCGGTCGGTATTCCAAAAACGTAAATTAAATACAACAAAATAAATAAAAACAGGCGATCTCCCAACAGAGTAGGCGATCTCCTATCAGAAAAGGGCGATCTCCCTTCAAAATACAGAAAAGGGTGATCGCCTAACACAAACGTAAATGGGTGATCTGCTTCCGGCGACCACTCACTGAGGAGCACTACCACCTGCAACCTCGTCTGCTCCCGTGTAAAAATACACGATCATCACAGGTTTAAGAAAGCAATCACAATAACAGATAAAAGGGGTAAGCTAGATGTTTTAAAAACCTTAAATCCATAGAAAACGTAAATTTCCACTCCATACATAAGCCATATCAAATGCAACCATCAAGATTTCCATAATCCACATACTCGTCAAGTGTCCCTTTGCTACATTCAGTATTCAAGATTCACACGTCAGACTTTCCACTGACCCACAATGCATAGACACATGACTCTACTTCCGGATTGACTCGTGCGTTGACTCAGGCTCAGAGATCTGCACCTGTCATACCATACCACTGTGAAATCCACACAGGGTCGCTGTGAAATCCACACAGCATGCGCATATATAATCTCAATGTTATCACTCTCCCGGTATGACAAGGTTAATTCATATAACAGGCCGAGCTCGTTCTTTTTCACACTACTCGCCCATTCATATGAACCTCCTCCGACTCTCCACAACTGAATAACTTCATCTACGTGATTCCATTATATCAGCAGAGTCAGGATATCTCCTTCTAGACAAGCCCCTAGTCAATACACATTACACAAATGATCTTACACGGTATTTCCTTTCCTGAAAATACTATGCCTTGATCTCACATTCACAACATTCAAAACATCATACCACTCAATCGAATGATTCAAATCACAGCAACAATCATTTCGAAGGTTCAAACTTTCGAATATCACATTTAAATCTCAAGCAGTCTCAAAACAACACCAAAAACAGGGGAGTTCGCAAAACAACGCCAAAACCGGCGATCTGATTCAAAAGCAGGGGATTTCGAAATCTGTATTTAAAACCGACGACCACGTCGCCCAGACACATAGAACAGAGCATTCACGAAGATGAAAACGAAACCGGCGACCACGTCGCCCTCACTTCAGAAACAGCTAATCTATGGCTTGTATTGAAAATGAAGGCTAGCTTCCCTTACCTGGGCTTGCGCAAAATACCAAGAGCTCCTAAATCCAACAAAGGTTGAAGAATGCCTTGGCTCTGTTTTTTCGTCTGGTTTGAAGGACTTGCAGAGAACTTCCCAGGGGCTCTAATGGTGGCTGTCGCTCGTCGTACTCTTGTGTGAAGGTGCCAAAATCGCAGCGCGAAGGAGAGAAAAGGAGAAGAATGGAGGTAAACTCACTCTTTTCCTCTTGAACCACTGCAACGTTCCTTTTTCTCAGAAGTGGGTTTTTGAATCTTAAACCAACTTGCCCACAAAAGCCGCTGCCACCACCCACTCTGCAGGGGAGTTTGCGTGTACGCTTCCCTGAACAGTACAACTATGCGTGCCTCTGCGCAGGCTAACACTCTGAGGTCACTATTCTGAACCACCCTTTTTGTCTACGTGGCGCGCGTGCAGGACGTTTCATGCTGGGAGTCTGGGTCCTACCTTTTCTGCGTGCAACTCGACATCGCGCGATAACCTTTCGCCGATGACCACTGGCGCGAAGACTATCCACCGATGACCTCTCGCGCGAAGGCTATTCACCAATGACCTCTCGCGCGAAGGCTATCCACCGATGACCTCTCGCGCGAAGGCTATCCACCGATGACCTCTCGCGCGAAGACTATCCACCGATGACCTCTCGCGCGAAGGCTATCCACCGATGACTTCATCCTGGCGGATAACCGATGTCTCCCCCTGGAAGATGCCCGCATGCCTCACGCCCTGGCGATGCCCGCATGCCTCGTGCCCTGGCGATGCCCGCATGCTTCGCACCCTGGCGACGTCTGCATGCCTCGCGCCCTGGCGATGACGTGTAGTCTAGGCGACCGGCGATTATGTACTAACAAGGAAATCTTATAATCTACTAAACTACACTTTCCTTCCTTTTCATAAAAACATACTTAGAATTCATTTAAAATATACCCTTTTATTCCAATTTAATTTTTACAAGTCCTTACACACTCCCTGGAAGATCATCTGCTCCCGTGTAAAATACACGATCATCACAGTTTTAAGAGAAAACAGCCACAGAACAATACAAAGGGTAAGCTAGATATTTTTAAAACTTTAAATTATAAACTGGACAACCAACGTAGATCAGCCCTTTTTAAACATTCACAAGAGTCCATCACTTTCTCATTCATATCACACAACCATCAAGTGTCTATCAACAAATTCTCAATATTTCACATTTCTCACGTCAGACTTCCACTGACTCATCACACATAGACACTTGACACTACTTCCGGAAGACACGTGCGTTGACTCAGACCCAGAGATCTGCATCTGTCATACTACATCACCCACACAGGGTCGCTGTGAAACTCACACAGCCATGCGCAATAATGAATCTCAATATCTTCATTCTCCTAGTATGACAGGGTTAATTCATATAACAGGTCGAGCTCGTTCTTTTTCACACGACTCACCCATTCATATGAACCTCCTTCGACTCTCACCAACTGAATAACTTCAGCTACGTGATTCCATTATCTCAGCAGAGTCAGGATATCTCCTTCTAGACAAGTCTTTAGTCAATACACTTTACTCATGATCTTACACGGTATTTCCTTTCCTGAAAATACTATGCCTTGATCCCACATCCACAACATTCAGGCCATCATACCACTCAAATGAATGATTCAATTTACAGCAACAATCATTTCAAAGGTTCAGATTTTCGAATATCACATGCATTCCACATTTAAATCTCAAACAGTCTCAACGACACTAAAACAGGGGAGTTCGAAATCAATAATAACACAGGCGATCACGTCCAAAACAGGGGATTTCGAAATCTGTATTTAAAACCGGCGACCACGTCGCCCAAACACATAGAACAGAGCATCGCGAAAAGAATATGAAACCGGCGACCACGTCGCCCTCACTTCAGAAACAGCTAGCCTACGGCTTTTATTGAAAATAAAGCTAGCTTCCCTTACCTGGACTTGCGTGAAAAGTATTAAGAGCTCAAACCCAACGAGCTTCAAGGATGCCTTAACCTGCACCATGGATCCTTAGTCACAAAACTAGCTATACTCCTCATTTCTACGCTAACAGGGACGATTCCTGAAGCTAAGAGAACTGCATGCAACACCAATGCAGAGGCAACCCTCTCAGGTGCAGGATCGACTTGAAGAACAGAGGGAACTACTTACTCTGTTTTAGCGTCCAGTTTGGAGGACTTGCAGAGAACCTCCCAGGTGGCCTGTGGTAGTCGTCGCTCGTCGTACTGGTGCTTGATGGTGCCTGGATCGCAGCGCGAAGGAGGGAAAAGAGAAGGATGAAGGTAACTCACTCACTCACTCTGTCACTCTTGAACCACAGCATGTTCCTTTCCTCTCAGAAGTGAGTTTTAAATATAACTCAACTTGCCCAGAATTGCCGCTGCCACCACCCACTCTGCAGGAAAGCTTGCGTGCACACTTCCTTGAACAGTATGACCACGTGGGTCTCTGGGTCACTTTCCATACCAACTCACTGAAATCACTGCTCTGAAGTACACTCACTGACTACGTGTCGCGCATTCCAGACGCTCATGCTGGGGTCTGGGCCCCACTTCATCTGCGTGAAACACGACATCGCGCGATAACCTTCCACCGATGACTTTTCGCGCGATGACTACCCACCGATGACTCATCCTGGAGGACGACCGATGTCTCTCCCTGGAAGATGACCGATGTCTCTCAGTGGGAGACGACCGATGCGCCCCTCATCCTGGCGATGCTCGCATGTTTCTTGCCCTGGCGATGCCCGCATGCCTCTCGCCCAGGCGATCCCGCGTGCCTCTCGCCCTGGCGATCCCGCGTGCCTCTCGCCCTGGCGATGACGGATTGTCTCTCATCTCGGCGATGACTGACGACACATCGCCACGCCTTGCTGAAGGTTCTTCATCACACTATGTTACGTCCAAGGTACCACCTCCACAAGGCTTGGTGACGTCGGTAGCTTCACATTTCCAAGCATCGATCAGCACTACTCCTCGTGCGCCCACGCATGCAACACGAAGGATGATTTCTTATGCTCAAGCATAGAGCTTCGCAGGCACAACGTATCTAAGGCTCAACTCACACCTTGGTACGCGTGGTTTTTGGAACTCACTATGGTCCACCGACCGACCTCTACAACGTCGCCCTCATACCTTGGGCGACATCTGAGGTCTGACCACCATGAAATTCCATTATAACCCTTTTTGTTTTCAAGTCAAAACATATCCAGAATTTATCATAATTATACTTCTTTTTTTCCAAATAAATATTCAGATCCTTACAGTGGAGATCCAGGAGAACTCGCCACATTTCCAGAACTTCGTGGCTGAAGAGTCTAATGAAGAAAGGAAGGTGAATCTCGATCTCTTGGATGAAGTTAGGGGAGAGGCAGTAATCAAGGCCGAGGCGCTAAAGAGGAGAGTCGAGCTCAAACACAGTTCTAAGTTGAGAGCTCGGCAGTTCCAGGTGGCTGACCTCGTTATGCGCAAGGTGTCTCCCTACCAGATAGAGAACAAGTTATCCCCTAAGTGGACTGGTCCTTTCAGAGTGACAGAGGCCCTAGGGAATGGACCGTATAGGCTTGAGACTTTAGAAGGTGGTCCGATTCCTCGAACATGGAATGCGACTCACCTGAAGTTTTATTTCAGTTAAAGCCATGTAATGTTGTACACAATGCAGGGGACACTCTTTTTTCCCTTTTTAAGGGTTTTTAATGAGGTCACCCAATAAAATGTTCAGTTAAAGATATATGTTAATGTGTTTGTACAATGCAGTTAGAACCAGTCACTTGGGGTTAGAGGTCTCGTAAGCGGAGAGGTAGGTTCGTAGAGAACACCTCCCCTTCGAGTGAGAACTTCCAATGTGAAAGAAGGGTTCGCCCAGTGAAATCCTCCTTCGCCTGTGAGCGATGTGAGGTCAGTTAGAACCTGTCACTTGGGGTTAGAGGTCTCGTAAGCGGAGAGGTAGGTTCGTAGAGAACACCTCCCATTCGAGTGAGAACTTCCAATGTGAAAGAAGGGTTTGCCCAGTGAAATCCTCCTTCGCCTGTGAGCGATGTGAGGTCAGTTAGAACCTATCACTTGGGGTTAGAGGTCTCGTAAGCGGTGAGGTAGGTTTGTAAGAACAACTCCCCTTCGAGTGAGAACTCCCAACGTGAAAGGGGGTTCGCCTAGTTAAACCCTCCCTCGCCTAAGAGCGATGTGAGGTCAGTCAAAGCCTATCAGTTAGGGTTAGAGGTCTCGTGAGTGGGAAGGAAGGTTCGCAAGGGACACCTCCCCTCCGAGTGAGAACTCCCAACTTGAAGGAAGGGTTCACTAGTGAAATCAGCAATAAATCGTGCTACCTAAAGTTCATTTTGGCAGGTGCGTTATTTGTGGTCTGAATGCTAAGTCGTGAGTTCCACAAAACATGAAGCATGTCAAACAATTAAACAGCAGCAGGAATACAAAGGCAAGCAAAGTACTATGTAAAGCGAACAAGATTGAAAACAAATAAGGTAATTACATTATAAAGGAGGGTAATTACAAGATGTTCAGCCATTAGTTACAATTGCTCAGAAGACCTATCTAGGCACTATTTGCCCGTCGACTACCTGCATGGTTGCAGAATATGGTGAGAGGTCCATCTCAGGATGCACGCAGGCAACCTGAGCAAGGGCATCACCAAAACCTTCCCCATAGGCGTTAGCGGCGTCTTCAGTGAGCTCGGTCTCGGTCTTCTTCAGCAATTCGATTTGTTTGGCAAGTTCCTCCTCAACCTTGCCCAGCTGAACTTCTCGGTTTGTAGCTCTTTCCTCCAGCTTGGTCATTTTGGCTTGAGCCCCCTCCGCTTGCTCTTCCAGTTCGATGATCTTGTTGCGGAGGGGGAGAATCTTGGCTTCAAGCTGGAGGGCCTCCTGCCCCTTGGAGAAGAGGAGTTTCTTGGTCTCCTTCTGAGATTGGCAGAGACTACCCAGTTCTTGATTAAGGGCAGTCTCGCGCTTAGCTGCTTGGCGGAGTTGGAGATCCTTCTGCTCCAGCTCTTTCTCCAATCTGGCAGCCTTTTGAAGCAGCTCAGTCTCAGCGCTGCCCTTGACTAGCAAGAAGTTAGAAGCAGCGAGGAACTCCCCAAGACCATGGCTGAGAAGATGCTCAAGGGAGTTCCTGTCCATAGCCTCCAAAGCAGCTTGGCCAGGAATTTGTGCAAGAGACCTCTGGAGTAGAGGGGGCAACTCCGGGCAGAAGGCATTTGACTGTTGGAAGGAGCACTCTCCCCACCTCCCTCAAGTGTCAGGATTGGCTCAGGGGGAGACGAAGCGCTGGGGGGGTGCTCCCTGAAGGATGGAGGGTGCCCTTCTGTTGCTGAGGAGACTTTTGCAGCAACCTCCACCCTTTTTCTCTTGAATACGAGGCCAGAGCAGGTGTCCTCAGCTTCGGAAATTTCTACTGGGGCTGCCCTCTTGGATTTTTCAGCAGCTGGTTCTAGGGTAGCACCCGCGGGTGATGAAGGGCCAACAGGGGCCGAGCCGCTAGCATTGCGGCGATTCAGCACATTTGCCAGCCTTTTCTTCTTATCAGCACTGAGCACCATGCCTGCAGTGGACAATAAGAAAGGGTGAGAAAGACAAAGCATGAAGTATGTAAATAGCTAAATGCAAGACGAAGTTGATGTACCGATGTATACGCTGAGGGTCTCAACGTCATATTCATGCCTAATCAGCTGGGTGGTGTCAAACACCACGCCCCAGCTGGAGATAGTTTGACACAGTTCTTGGTCAGAAGTCGTCAGCTCTTCGAGTTTGCGGGGTTTCTTGAACTTCAACTTCTCCACCCAATATAATGGGAACGCGTCGAGCATGGTGGAGTCGTAGGAGCTGCAGCAGACTCGGAAGAACCTCCCCTTGAAGTTTTTGTATGACTGTGAGAAGAGGGTGAGTAGGACTCTCCCTGCCACTCCATTCAGGCTCACCTAAAGCCTCTTTCCAGGGCTCTTCGCCTCGAAGAAGTAGAGAAATACATCTACCGAGGGAGTGAACCCTAAGTTATTGCAAAGGACGGAGAACGCTCTGATGAAAGCCCAGCTGTTGGGGTGCAGCTGGGCAGGTGCCACGTTCAACTCTGTAAGCAAAGCCCTCTCGAACCCAGTGAAAGGAAGGCGGACTTTGACTCATTTGAAGATAGTGGCATAGATGAAGAAGAAGGGTTCCCCGTTGTTGCAGCGATCATCAGCGCAAACAGGTTCGTTTTCTGTACAGGGTCGCATAGAGATGTACGCATCAGTTTCCCTGCCAAAGACGCGCCCTCTGATTTCGTTCTCATCATCCCTATGTTTTCGTAGATCTTCACAGGATGTGAGTTTTGAGGTCTCAGCAAGGAGATCCTCGGAAGCCCATGGGTAGAGGGCCTTGTAATCAACCGCTACGGTTGGAGGAGGGTTGGAAGTAGTTTTGGTTCTGGCCATCTCGAATCTAAACAAGTGAGAGGCAGGAAGAGAAAAAGGCTTAGAAGAAAAGAATGGTGGATGAAGACCCAAAGGTAGAACGAACCCAGGAAAGAAGAACAAAAACCCTAGAATGCACAAATCAAAAACAGGCCCAGAACAGTTACAGCATGCAACATGGATGATCGAGATTATGTTATGAAGGGGGGAGAAGACATAAAAATCATACCTTTGGTTGAGCGAGGACGAATGTAAGGACCTAGAAACTTTAATTGGAATAAAAGTGTTATATTTAAATAATTTCAGAAGATGTTATTATTTAAAATACAAAGAGCTGGTAATAGAAGTTTCGTAGTAGTCGGACCTCGGACATCGCCCAAGATCTGGGGTTAGCTGGTAGAGGTCGGTCGGCTGACCATTGTATTAACCAAGTAGTCAGGTGCGATGACTTTATCGTGAGGTAATCACGTGGGGGTACTCGAGGAAGACATGTGGATCAAGAAGAGTAAAGGAAGAAAAGTATAGCTTAGAAGTCTACGAGATCGCCGTTGTTGAAGACGGAGGCGATCTCCGACTTCTGTGGCACATAATCGCCTGTCGCCTAGAGTACACATGATCGCCAATCAGCTATGGTGTACGTGATCGCCGGGAGTGCACTTAGTATGTGGTCAAGATGCTGGATCAACCATAGTGGGTTCCAAAAACCACGCGTATCGAGGTGTGGGTTAAACCTTAGATACGCTATGCATTCGAAGCTCTATGCTTGAGAATAAGAAATCATCCTTAGTGTTGCATGCATGGGCGCACGAGGAGTAGTGCTGATCTATTCTTGGAAATGTGAAGCTACCAACGTCACCAAGTCATGTGGAGGTGATACCTTGGACGTAACATAGTGGGATGAAGAACCTTTAGCAAGGCATGGCGATGTGTCATCAGTCATCGCCAGGGCGCGAGACATGCGGGCATCGCCAGGGCGCGAGACATGCGGACATCGCCAGGGCGCGAGAGGCATGCGGACATCGCCAGGGCGCGAGGCATGCGGGCATCGCCAGGGCGCGAGAGACATGCGGGCGTCGCCAGGGATAGACATCGGTCGTCTCCCAGGGAAAGACATCGGTCGTCCGCCAGGATGAGTCATCGGTGGAAAGTTATCGCGCGATGTCGAGTTTCACACAGACAAGGTGGGACCCAGGCTCCCAGCATGAGACGTCCTGCACGCGCGACACGTAGACAAAAAGGGTGGTTCAGAATAGTGACATCAGAGAGTTGGCATGCGCAGAGACACACGTGGCCGTACTGTTCAGGGAAGCGTGCACGCAAGCCTTCCTGCAGAGTGGGTGGTGGCAGCGGCATTTGTGGACAAGTTGGTTTAGATTCAAAAACCCACTTCTGAGAGGGAGAACGTTGTTGTGGTTGAAGAGTGACAGAGTGAGTCTACCTTCATCTTTCTCTTTTCTCTCCTTCGTGCTGCATTTCAGACATCCCCAAGCACCAGTACAACGAGCGACGACTGCACTTGGATACCTGGGGAGTTCTCTGCGAGTTTTCCGTCAGGACGCTAGAACAGAGTTAGGACATCTTTAAGCTTCGGTGGGTGTTGGAGCTCTTGGTGTTTTGGTGCAAGTTCAGGTAAGGGAAGCTAGCATTTTCGTTTATAAAAACGTTAGGCGAGTAGGTTCTGAAGTGAGGGCGACGTGGTCGCCGGTTTTCATATGCTTTTCACGATACTCTGTTTTTATGTGTGGGGTGACATGATCGCCGATTTTAATACTGTTTTCGAAATCCCCTATTTTAGTACTGTTTGAGATTTAAATGTGAAATGCATGTGATATTCGAAAATCTGAACTGTGGAATGATTGTTGCTGTGATTGGAATCGTTCATTTAAGTGTTGTATGGTGCATTGGGTGAATTGATGTTAATTAGCTGTCCTGTGTGGACTTCATTAGCTGTCCTGTGTGGACTTCACTTGCTGTCCTGTGTGGACTTCACTAGCTGTCCTGTGTGGACTTTACAGTGGTGTGGTATGTGTCTATGTGTGGTGAGTTAGTGGAAGTCTAACGTGAGAAAGAGAATTGTTGAAATTTGATAGACACTTGAATGTTTATGTGAAACAAATAACACTTGATGAAATTGTGAAGTGTGTGAAATGAATGGGAAAATTGATGGATTTTACGTGAGTGTCTTAAAATTGTTTTATCTTGATTTTAAAGTTTCATATCTAAATTCTCTTTAAAATATCTAGCTTACCCTGCGTTTTTGTTTTGTGGATGTTTTCTTAAACCTGTGATGATCGTGTATAATTTACACGGGAGCAGATGATGTTGCAGGAAGTAGAGCTCCTCAGTGAGTGGTCGCCGGAAGGAGATCGCCTGTTTTCTATTTTGCTGTATTTTGTTTAAGTTTTGGAAAATGACTAGATATGTATTAAACTCCCTGTGAGGAGAAATTTCATTACATATATATATATGTTCACTTCAATATTATTGTTTTACCTTTATTTCATTATATAAATATGAAAAGCATTTGGCGGGATGTTACAACGAAGGAGGTTGAAAAGCCTGGTGAGGGGAAGAAAGCGTGCACTGGAAGATAGAGTTTGCAGAAGGTGAGAATGCAAAGTGATGGAACAATGAAGTGGCGCGGGGTTTTGAAGAGGTTTAACGTAGCCCTAGGGAGCGCAAACGTTATGAATCCCAGACCATTGATGCGGCCACATGTTAACAAATAAAAGGGGGTTGGTGAAGTGTCCCTTTAGCGCACTGTTCATGTACTTACGTGCAGAGCCACGTAGGTCGCCAGAGCTGATGACATAGTCTCTTCGCTGAAACAAGTTAACAGCTTGAGACTGGGGGGCTTGTGTACCGACCAGTCCTCGGACACCGAGGACAGATTGTAAAGGGTGAACCACGTTAGCTGGGTCCCACAGCATGGGCTAAAGCCACGTGGAATGGATCCCGCAGGTGGTATTGATTAGCGGGTGATTAGTCATTAGCATGTTCCCACAGAGAAGGGTGATTAGTCATCAGCATGTTCCCACAGAGACGGGTGATTAGTCATCAGCGTGTTCCCACAGAGAAGGGTGATTAGTCATCAGCGTGACGATCGCCAGAAAGGGCTGATGTATCCTCGTCACTCCGCAGGGTGATCAGTCCTCGGCAACAGAGTGTGACGAGGTGACATCGGTCTTGGGTGATTTGAACAGCGTAGACAGAACAACTAAGATTGGTTCCCAGTGTGGGCCAATGACCAGTTAAATACCCAGAGGTAGGGAGAGGCACTGGTGCAGAAACGTAATACAAATGCGGTTATTCTCATTTTACAAATGCGGCTAAACAACCGCATTTGATGTACACGCATTTGTAAATCAGAGATTTACAAATGCGGTTAAACAACCACATCTGTAAATACTATTTACAAATGCGGTTGTTTCCCATAACCGCATCTGTAAATGCTCCAGAGGTGTGCCCAGGTTTCATGAATGGCAATGATTTACAAATGCGGTTGTTTCCCGTAACCGCATTTGTAAATGCTCCAGAGGTGTGCCCAGGTTTCATGAATGGCAATGATTTACAAATGCGGTTGTTTCCCGTAACCGCATCTGTAAATGCTCCAGAGTAGTGCCCAGGTTTCATGAATGGCAATTATTTACAAATGCGGTTTCTTACTACAACCGCATTTGTAAATCAAGGGAATGATTTACAGATGCGGTTGTAGTAAACAACCGCCTCTGTAAATCACATTTACAGATGCGGTTGTAGTAAGCAACCGCATCTGTAAATCATTCCCTTGATTTACAAATGCGGTTGTAGTAAACAACCGCATCTGTAAATCACGTTTTTTTTTTTTAGAATGATTTGGTTAGTTGTTTTCCCATACGAATTATCTTATGCAGTTTCATTATACCCATCCCAGCCAGCCAGACAGATAAACAGATTCAAAGAAACAAAGTCAATTTATAGTAATTGATCAAAATGTATACAAAAATAGTAATAATCTCTATCTATTCTTACACTATTGATCAAATCGTAGAGTTATAAAAGTTTAGGAAATATGTGGACCAAGATTGTCTCACATATGTCATGGCTTCCGAACTCATGGGTTCCTCATCCGTGAAGAACTGCATTTCAAAATGGTTGACACATAAATTAGTTTTAAGATAGATAAATTAGTTTGAAGTTATAAAAATAATTTAAGAAATCTTACCTCTTGCCAATTACTTGTAAGACCTAGTCTTACAATGGTACTCATCCATTGCATGACGTAATAGCCACACTCATAGCTTCCTGGTTGTTTATTACACTATAATTCAATAAATTGTAAAAGTTAGTATAATTAAACAATGAAAAAAAAAGAAAAATCTTACATACCTTTAATCTTATCCAGTTCAAATTTTGAAAATTTGAATTCGATCTCCCTTTTAGAATGTTATATCCACGCCATGAACTGGTTGAGACAAAAAACCTTGTTAGTGTATTACTTATAGTTTCAACCATAGTTAAGTTTATAGTGTACTTACTTATCAATGATATTCTTAAAACTTGTGGATATCTTCTTGTGTAGGGAACAGAACCACAAAGTCGTCCTATCCTTCACTGATAAGACAAGTAATTGCCAATGACCCCTATATCATCCATGAAAATAGTTGAGTAAATTTATAAAACATGAATATAATAAACTTTTAACATATATATATTTAAACTTACTCGTTAATATAAGGGCACAAATAAACCTCTTTTCCCTCTCTTTCCAGGGTGTTAGTGATGTATGATTGAGTCTCATTTGTCTTTGCTCCAGTAGGATTAGTATATGCAGGATCTAAGAATCCATACACATTTTCCTTCCCCTCAGTGACAGAGACACCATTCAAAAACCTACAAGTAATTAGTTAAATCATAATGAATGCTAATTTAACATAAATGAAAATGAAATGTAGGTAACGATACTTACATCATAAAAAATTGAATGATATTTATATTCAGCTCCTGATCCCCAGCTACAAATTCTAGCAGATCTGACATGTATATGTACAATGGTAGCTCAGGGTTTGTTTCAAAAAAGGTATCATCCCATGGAACTTCCAGAGGATCTCGTCCAAGTTGTCTAGCAACTATAGCTAAGGAAGCTATAGGATCGTCAAGCGGAACCTCTTGTTTCTTTTTCGGACTTGGTTTCCGACGAGGTTTCTACAAAAAGAAAAAAGATTTGTTATAAATTACATGTAATATATAAATATAAATTAGCACATGAAATGAAATTATTACCAGTGGTTGTGGCATATATCGAATCAGGTGTCTGGGCCAGGCTACAAAGGACTGAAATGCTTCGGCCATAGTTGTTACCTCTTCTGAAGGTAGTGGAAGACGAGCATCAAGTACTCGTACTCTTTCAACCGTGACCTTTGCTGCATCAGGGGAGAGAGGAACGTTATGTAAGGTGGTGGCGTCTTCATAGACTTTTCCAATGGCCACCACCTGAGGAATGATGCCACCTTCTACCAGTAGCTCACATTGCCTCGTCTGGCCAATGATATCATCCCCTGATGCTGTAGGAGCTGCACAACTCCCCTTTGTGCTCTTGGGAGCGGGACTAAGAAGCGTCTGAATCGGCTGCTCAGCACAAAGTTGTTGCGATATCTCTTGTCGCAACTCTAGCCTCATCTTTTCCGTCTCCCTTCTCATCTCATCCATTAGTTCTTGATGTAGCCTTTGCTCCATTTCTTTTTTGCTCTCTTTGGAGGAGGAGGATGAGTGTCGTGGTGCAGCTCCAAAATAAAGTCTAATCCCAACTCCTTGTCCAGCTGCACGAACACGACCAGAGTGCTCAGGTTGTCCAATTGCTTCAACAAGGATATCGCGACGACCATCAGCAACAAAATTACCTTGGGAGTCCAAGGCATCCTGCAAGAGACAAAAATCATGAGGTTTTATTATAAGTAATGCATCATAATAGATGAAAAAAGGCTTAAATAACTTACAATTTTTTCAATGATAAGCCCTGATTGCTCTGAACTTGGTGCACCCGACTTCTTAATTCGGGCCCTCTTCCATTTGTCATGGCGCGTAGGTGGTGATGGAGGAGAAGTGACCCCTGTTTCCACATCCTGAGATGCACTCCCCTGTTTGGATTGCTCCTTTTCAACCATCAGTGCTTGCTCAAGCTTTCGATACCCCGCACGAGACATTACGTGCGGGGTAAGATTCTTTAAAGCTATTTCTTGAGCTTTCTTCCGCCGATGCTGTCATAATTGAAATAAACAAAGTGAATTCAAGAATATTAACTCATTAATGTTATATAAGTCAAAATAGTTAAGTAGCTTCACTTACAGTCCATTCTTCAGTTAGACGGCTTTCTTTAAAAGCAAGCCATGTCTCTTCATCAATAAAATTGTATCTTTCACAAGGACTTTCATCCTTAAGCTCACCAAAAATGTATCTCGTCGTGAGTCTTGACTTAAAGGCGCGAAACTTTAGTCCGATATTGGATAGAATCCTTGATCGAAGCGGTTCCACATTAGGAATTTCAAAATTTGCCTGCAAAATAACATCAGCAAAGTAAAGTTAGTCAATGAATATTAAATAGCTTTATATGATAACAATAATTATGTAAAGCTTACCAGAACATCCTCCCACAGCATGTTTCGGTCGACCTCTGACACCTCGTCCCATGAATTAATCAAAACGGAGACTCTCTCACGAGAAAGAACTCCAAGATAGCTATTAAACTCATCTGCATTAAGACCTGATGCCATTCCAGTGTTGACGTCAATGTCAACAGCTGTCTTCTCACCAGCGGCACGTTTCTTTGCCAGACGCTTCATCCTAGTAGGTCCTCTGTTGCCTCGTCCGGATCGGGGTCGAATTGGAGTTTGATCGTCACCCATATCTCTGTTAAAAAAATTATTTAACAAACATTAGTTCATCTGCATGGAAAGAAAATCATATAAAACAAAAACATAATATAGTAAATGCATATTATAAAAAATATTTCTAAATTTATTACCATAATGGGTTACAAGTTCATATGTAAATTCCTTCACTGTGGTCTTTACGGGTTGCATGTACATGATCAAGTACATCGTCATCTTTATTAGTTATCATTGGTGTGAATGAATGGGGTTCACCATTTTCAATATCATCTATGGCCTCCCCTTGTTTTTTCCCGTGTAAAACAACATACCAATGTTCTGACATAGGATCTTTCACGTAGAAAACTTGAGATGCTTGTTGAACCATTATAAATGGCTCATCTCGATACCCTATCTTTCGAAAGTCCACTAGTGTGTATCCTGATTCATCAATTTTAACCCCACTTTTATTGTCAACCCATATACACTTGAAAACTGGAACTGAAAACTTAGTATAGTCAAGCTCCCATATCTCTTCTATAAATCCATAATATGTCATTGATCCAATTACAGGATTTGTATCTTTCGAGATGGAAAACTGCATTGACTCGGCTTCAAGAGTAACACCAGAATTTTGAACTGTACTCTTTTCATCCATAGACTTAGTGTAAAATATACAATTATTCACTTCGTACGCTTTACAAGAAATGACATCAAACTTCAATCCAGCAGCCAACCAGGTCAAGGTCTCCGATGCCGTTGAATCCTTTAACACCTCCTCTTTAAACCAAGGCATGAATGTTCTATTATGTTCCATCAAGACCCATTTGTCTGCTTGTCTTGGATTATTTGCCTTCACAATGGCTTTATGAGCTTCTATGTAAGGTATAACTTCATCTGTATTATTCAATATATACAAATGTGCTTGCAAGACTTCTGACCGAGATTTGCTTACAATATTCACACCGCGTAAACATTTACTTGTAGAACGCCTATGCTGCCATGAATTAGCTGGAAGACCTATTGGATTTGCTTTTGACATGTAATCTGAACAAAATTCAATACTTTCTTCAGCTATGTACCTTTCAATCATTGAAGCTTCTGGACGATAATGATTTTTCACATAACCTTTCAAAATTTTCATATACCGCTCAACAGGATACATCCATCTCAAGTACACTGGTCCACACAATCTAACCTCTCTAACCAGATGCACAAGTAGATGAACCATGATGTCAAAAAAAGATGGAGGAAAAAACATCTCCAATTCACATAAGATAACAATAATTTCATCTTGAAGTTCATCTAGTTTTAATGGATCAATGACTTTACAACAGATGGAAGAGAAGAATGAGCACAAACGGGTTATGGTATGTCTAACATTTTTTGGTAAGATCCCACGAATAGCTACAGGCAGAAGCTGTTGCATCAAGATGTGGCAATCATGAGACTTCAACCCAATTAGCTTCAAATCTTGCATTGACACTAGGCTCTTCACATTTGAGGAATGTCCTTGTGGCACTTTTACACCCTTTAGACATTGACAGAAACTTACTTTTTCATTTTTTGACATGGTATAACAGGCTGGGGGCAAATATGTACGCTTACCCATTTCTATCGGTGCCAACTCCCCTCGTATGTTCATCTCAACCAAATCTAAACGAGCATTTAGACCATCCTTCGTCTTCCCGTTAATGTTAAGAAGTGTACCAATTAAGCTATCACACACATTCTTCTCAACATGCATTACATCTATACAATGTCTGATTTCTAACCTCGACCAGTACGGAAGATCAAAGAAGATTGATTTTTTCTTCCAAATGTTAGTCACAACTGACTTTTTTTTTTGACTTACCGAAGGTGTGGTCTATGTTATTTACCTTTTCGTAAACCTCAGCAGCAGTTAGTGGAGTTGGTGGACCACTAGTCTCTTGGTGTCCATTAAAGGCTTTTTTCAACCTCCGGTAAGGATGATGACTTCTAAGAAACCTCCGATGGCGAAGATATACTGTCTTCCTTCCATGTTTCAATTGTTGAGAAGCAGTGTCTTCTTCGCATATTGGACATGCTTTATGACCCTTAACACTATAACCTGATAAGTTACCATATGCCGGAAAGTCATTGATGGTGCAAAATAACATGGCATGAAGCTTGAAAGTTTCATTAGCAAATCCGTCAAATACTTGAACACCCTCATCCCACATTAACTTCAAATCTTCGATTAGGGGACTTAGATAAACATCTATGTCATTCCCTGGCTGTTTCGGACCAGATATCATCACAGACAACATCATGTACTTTCGCTTCATGCACAATCCAGGAGGTAAGTTGTAAATAACTAGTAAAACAGGCCATGAACTGTGATTTGTACTCATATTACCAAACGGATTCATTCCATCTGTAGCTAGACCAAGTCGGATATTTCTTGATTCTTTACCAAACTCTGGAAACTCATCATCAAATTTCTTCCACTGAACAGAATCAGCTGGATGTCGGTACATGCCATCACATTTCCTTTCATCTGCATGCCATCTAAGATTCTTAGCATCGTCTGGGTTTGCAAACAAACGCTTCATCCTTGGAATGATGGGAAGATACCACATAACCTTCATTGGGGGTCCATGCTTTTCCATCTCTTCAATAGTATCATCATCTGTTTGTTTCAATTTATAACGTGATAACCCACACCTCGGACAACTTTTCAACAATTCAAAATCCTTCCGGTATAATATACAATCATTAGGACATGCATGTATCTTTTTATACTCCATGCCCATTGGACAAAGAATCTTTTTGGCCTCGTAATTACGATTAGGTAGAGTATTTCCCTCTGGAAGCATATCCTTCAACAACTGGAGCAATTCCGTGAAACTTTTATCAGTCCATCCATTTAGTGCCTTCAAATTCATCAATCTTAACACCGCCGACAACCGTGTGAAGTTAGTTGATCCAGGATACAATGCAGTCTCTGCATCGCTTGACATACTTCCATATCCATGCGCTTTTGCAAAAGACTCAGCTCCCACATCACGAATCATGTCCTCCAATCGATCATCAACTACATCATCGTGTTCTGCTTCATCCGTGGTGGATCCCACATATTCTTCAGTTACGGAAACACGTGGTAAATTTAATAATTCACCATGCCATGTCCAAGTTGTATAAGATCGAAGAAACCCATCACATAGCAGGTGTTCCCTCATGATATTCACATCCAGTATCCTTCCATTCAAACAGTTAACGCACGGACACCTAATCTTTCCTCCATCACGACCACTATTAATCGCGTTACGCTGCGCAAATTGTATAAATTCTTCTACTCCTCTTTCGTACTCATCACTTATACGAGCACAATGAATCCAACTTCGATCCATTATATATTCTGCAATATAGTTACCTAGGATTTTCTAATAAGTGTTCTATCTCATGCATTTGCCGAGGGTCGAACACCCCCGGACTCAATACCAGCACGTATTATTGTCGGAGGTCCAAACACAAACACGATATTCTATTCTAATGTAACAACTAACATAACATAAATTCTACTATAAACTAACAAATAATTACTAAATAATTTAAATTTTAGAAAATAGAAATTATATAATACAAATTATATAAATTAATACAAATTTATATTAAATAATATACAAATTATAATACATAAAAAAAACTATTCAAAGTACAGCAAAAAAAAATTCACAAAATCTAAAACAAAACTAACATCAAAACTACTAACTAAATAATATAAATTTTAAAAATTAAAAATTATATAATACAAATTTATATTAAATAATATACAAATTATAATACATAAAGTCAAAAATTCAAAATAAACAAAGTAAAATTCAAAAAATCTAAAAATAACCAACCTTGTGCGCGAAAATGCTGATTCAAGTGGTAGAAAACCAGAGGTGGAAGCGGAACAGTGGCGCGACAGCGAGGGACAATGCAACAGTAACTTGAAGAACTGCAAGGAAAAAACCATATATAAGAAAAGCATTCCTAAAACGAACTGAAAAGAATGAATGGGATACGAAACTCACAATGGAAGCAATAGCACTGAAGATGCACAGAAGAAGGGAACACAGCGCAGCGCAGCAACAGCGACAACCAAGAGCAGAGAAGAAAGAGTGAAAGTGCAGTGGCAGGCTTCAAATTTTAGGTTAAAAACATTTTACAAATGCGGTTATTAGTTAAAACCGCATTTGTAAATGAAAGTTTTTCATTTACAAATGCAGTTTTAACTAATAACCGCATTTGTAAAACAAACTAATTTCAAAAATGCCACCGTGTTTTTAACAAAGGCGTTTTAGCGCGAAACCGCACTTAGAAAGGAGTATTCTATTGATCATTTTGCACTAGTGAGGCCTGAATCACGAAGAGCCTATGCGGGTAGTAGGGAGAGCACAGTTAGGTGCAGAGTCCTGAGGGGTCGAGTACTCATCAGAACTAGGGTTTTCCAGTAAAGGCTACATGCATGGCACGTAGTAAAGCTCTGAGTATGAAAGCTTCCCCAAACAAGCTCTTGGGCGATCAGTCGAAGCATTTAGAACCCATCAGGTCAGTCATCCAACATAAATCTATGCATAAAAACTGTTAAAGAGAATGCTAAGGTACACTTGGTCGGGATCAAGTTAGAAGCCAAGTTTGAAGGGTCACAGTGAGGTTGCGCTGAAGCCTGAGCCAGTTAACAGTTGGCCGCATGCTGAATGAGTTAAAGATGGAGGGAGAGAAAGGCAGCTGAGAAAAAGAGATTACACAAAAGGAGAAGTCGCAAGGGAAGAAGCTCAAGGAGGAGGAATGAGCTTGCCATCAACCACTGAATGGTGGAGGCTAGGTTGGGTAGAGTCCAAGTCTGGAAGGACGCAGTGAACCTGCTGCCAACCCATGGAACCCATCTATCAGAGCCTCGGCACCAGCAGCCATGGTCTCAGGTACATCGGCTTCGAGCCCCTTATTCTCTTTGGCAAGGAAGACCACTTAGTCTCTTCGCTGCGAACAAGTTCACAGCTCGAGACTTGGGGGCTTGTGATCCGGTCGGTCATCGGTAGTTGATGATGTCAACAGCAGATGACTACGTGGGCCAGTCACAGAGTGACGCGTGGCATGAGATAGCAGATGAACCAGGGTGGAGATCGTTCAAGAACGGCGATCAGTGGCCAGTTACCGGGTGACCTCCACCAGCAGATCGGTTCCTACATGAGCGCCTGGAAGCAGAGCGCGAGAAGTGATGAAGCACCGATCAGTCATCGGTGCATGCAGAATGATCAGTCATTGGAGCATACAGAGTGATCAGTCGTCGGGGGTTCCTTGCCAACACGTGTTAAACTGGGACCCAGGCTCCCAACGAGAACGTTACTCAAGGACCTCGCCTGATTCCATAAAGCAGAGCACGACAACGTGAAGAAGCGCCATCGTACATCGGCCAGGATGAAAGATACCTCGGTCATCGGTGTGTGTCGAGGTGACATCGACCGCGCGATGTGAGCAACACGACCAGTGATCAGTAAAGCGCTCAGAGGCAGGGAGTGGCCTTAGTCGCGAGACGACCATGCATGAAGATGAGAAGACGCAGTCAGGTGCAGAATCCTACTGGGACAAGAACCCATCAAGGCTAGAGTCTCCCAGTGAGGTTGCATGCATGCCACGTGGACCGTGAAGATGTTCCCAGAGAATAGGTAGGGCAGATAGGCACAGAAATCGAGGGGCACAGAGGTACCCACGCGGCCTCCCCTGTCAGACTTTGCACTCAAGTGAGGAAGGCCTGCACGCAAGGTAGGCCTGGGGGGTAGACAGCGGCGGTGCAGAGCAATCAAGTGGCCCTAGAGGTAGCCAGTAGGGGGGCGACGTGGGTTTATATGAGGAAGAAGAACGCTAAACCAGGTATGAGATACGTAACCCAGAAATTAGATAGAGAGTTCTTGATGTTTCCTTGCCCAAAACTGACTTGAGCGTCGGAGCTACACCGGTCGCTAGGGCGCCCCTCTGTGTTTGCAGGAACCGTTTGCTTCGTTCGAAGGGAAGCCAACTGGAGGAACAAACACGGACGCGGGAGGAACGCGGAGCCCATCCACGCTTGAGTCCGCGACGGGATCAGGGTCCATTCCACGTGGCTTTGACCCATGCTGTGGGACCCAGCTGACGTCCGAGGATTGGTCAGTACAAGTTTCAATCCCTTGGATTATAAATTATTGATGTCTGTATAGTTAGGTAAAGCATGAAATAAACAACCCTTCAAATCTCATAAGTGCTTAGTTGCTCCTTTTCTCTTTACTTTTCTTTACTTTGTTGATCTTATAAACAGCTCCATCCCCTGTGCAATGGTTCCTTTTGCAACTAACTGATGAAACAATGGGAGAAGTAGAGGCTGTAGCTGATATGCATCAAAGGAAGGCAGAGATGGCCAAGCATTCAGATGCTTTTATTGCCTTACTAGGTTAGCATGAACTGGTAATACTTGGTTGCATTGGAAAAAGTGGAAATATCAAGGTGCTTGAAGCTTTCTAGTTTTATCATGTACCATTGACCATATCTTTGTTTTTATATTGATCTGAACACAATTGCCCAGGTACGCAATCTTTCAAGTCTTAAGGTTTTTTCTGTAAACTATATATAACATGACAATAATAAATATGTGTTTGGTCCATTTATATATAGGTTAGGGTGAATAAAGAAGTGGAGATATTGATGAAAAGGATGGATCAAACCTTTGTTTTTGGAGTCATCGCAGTTCTTGATTACATTTATGGAGAATCGACCTACTGCAAAGTTTGAAATTGTGCTAAGTACATGATGTTTGAAGAATTATTATTGTATAAAATCAAAAATGGATTGATTTTCTTACCATAAATATGCATATATATGAAACCAGAAAACTCATGGAAAGGAAATTGGATTATTACTTTAAGCTAGTGCTTATAACTTCTTTCCTTAATTCGCCTACTTGTTTGACAATGATGGATGTGAAAATTAATTATTTAATTATTACTTCTTGAGCTTATTGTTTATTGTGAAATTGGATTGGTGATGGATGAATTGTAAAAGTTTGGAACTGAATTAATTGAATAAATTAGACACGGAATTGGGTAATTTGGCTAAAGAAAAATCTCAAGAAAAGAACTCTGAATTAATGCATATGTATTATATTCACGTAATGAATTTAATTATAATATCAAATTAAATAATATTATGAAATCAAATTAAAGTTTAATTATAATATGAAATTAAATAATATTATGAAATCAAATTATAAAATAGAATTAAATAAATTATTATAAATATTAAAAATTGAATTAAATATTTAATATTCGAATTATGACAATTATAAAGGGTATTGTAAATGTCATACTATATTGTATTAAGTGGCGGTTAAAACTACCACTATTTACTCTAGAATTGGTTTACCCAGTTTTAAAATTACAACATTTATAACTGACGTAAATTACACGCTTAAAACCGCCACTTTATACAATGCATAAATGGCGTCTGCTATAGTGGTTCTCAATAGACCGCCACATTAAACTTTGTGGCGACAAGAATTCTGGCATATGCAGTACCGCCACAGACATATAATGTGGTGTCTAAAAACGTCAGCTTTTACGAAAATAATAGCCACCACATACACTTTTTTTTGTAGTGCATAAAACTTTATGCATACTTCTTTCTATCTCTTGTCTATTATAATTTGTGGTTGATTGTATTTTACATTAAGCGAATTGAGTTCAGACTTCATTCAACACCCCCTTTTTGGAACCAATCACTAGTGCAAAAAGAACTTATTTCGACACTACAATTAAGGTGCTTTTACGGTCAGACGTTGTCATTCAAAACGCAATGGCATTTTTCAAATTAACTTCCTCTAAGAGGTCATCTATTTGGTATAGCCTCCTTTTTAAAACAAAGCTCTTTGTTTAAGAAGGCGACTATGAGGTAAAACCACCCCCTTAGATGAAAGCGTTTCATTTAAGAGAGCGACTTTACCTCAGAGCTACCTTTTTAAACAAAGCGCTTTGTTTTAAGAAGGTGACTATACCAAATAGCCGCCCTCTTATACTTTTTTTTAACCCTAAATCAAAGTGTGCCACTTATGTTTTCATACTTCCTTTCTCTAGCGCTTCGTTATGCTCTTCTGCTTTGGTTCTTCATCTTCCTCGAGAGGCAGCATTGTGATAGCATTGCCTTCATTCCGTTTAATTGGAATAGTAAAGTTACTCTGCACAAATTCTGTGAGGTGTGTGTGAGGCTTAAGTCCTTTTAGCATAGTTTCTTTTCTATTCAATTTCAAGTTGTGATGTGAGTTGATTTTAGATTTATTAATTTTGAGGATTAGGATCAATATTCTTAGCAATTTAAGGTGAGTCACCCAAGGAAAATCCCCACTGGACATTAACTTACCAAGTGTTAAGTAGATGTGAAGGTTCATTTCCAAAGGTCCAAGACAAAACACAATTATATGAGATGAATGATGAGAGATAGGTGCGGTAAACACAATAAGGAAGCTTAAGGAAACATCAATGGAGTATAAAGCCTTCCAAATGATGACCCAAACTCATGAACATGAGTGCCATCTCCTTACACAAACAATTGAATAGAAAGGAAAAAAGAACAAGAAATAAAACAACATTATGATGCGGAAACTTAAACGAAGACAATAACAAGATAATGAACCGATTAAAAACACAACACAAAGCTAATGAATCGATTGAATTGAAGAACAAAACAAGATAGCCGAATAGAATTGAAGAACAAGCAATTCAACCGCTTGAACAAGAAAAATAAGGTGCGGAAATTGAAATGGAAGGTGAGAGCAAGAAGAACTTATGTGGTTAAAGCCATGGAAGGGAAGAACACGCCACTTGGAAGGTATTTGATCCAAGATAAGTGCAAGATGCCGCCACTTGAGAGCTTCCCAAACACTCACAAGATGAGACTAGATTAGGAGAAACAATTCTCATAATTTCTCTCACAATTTGTGTATAGTTTCTTTACTTCAAATTCAATGTGTAACATCCCGCCAAAACGTTTCACAAATATATAAAATGAAAATATACGTAAAACCAAAGTGTTGAAATGAACATAATTATATATATGTAATGATGTTTGTCCTCGCAGGGAGTTTAATACAAAACGGTCATTTTCCAAAACTTAAACATAAAAACAGCAAAAACAACCAAACAACCGATCTCCCAACATAAAAAGGGCGATCTCCTATCAGGCAGGCGATCTCCTATCAACCAGGCGATCTCCTATCAGGCAGGCGATCTCCTATCAAACCGGCGATCTCAACTTCCTGTAACGTCATCTGCTCCCGTGTAAAGATTACACGATCATCACAGGTTTTAAGAAAACAGCCATAGAACCAAAACGCAAAGGGGTAAGCTAGACATTTAAAAGAGAGTTTCAAAATGAACTTCAAAAAAAATCAAGATGAAATCAATTTAAGACATCCACATAAAACCATCAACTTTCTCATATTCCACCAAACCATTCGATAATCACATAACTCACAAATCAATTCCAGAGTCTCTCAATTCACATCAGCAATCAAGTGTCTATCAATTCAATTTCTCAATATTTCACACGTCAGACTTTCCACTGACTCATCACACCAGACACTTGACCACTATTCCGGAAAACACGTGCATTGAACTTAGCGTCCTGAGACATGCACCTGTCATGCTAAAAGGCTGGAAAGTGCCCTCAGCCATGCGCATTACACAATCTCAATATCATCATTATCACAGCATGACAGGGTAAATCCATACTACAGGCCGAACTCGTTCTGTTTCACACGAGACACCCATACGTATGACCTCCTTCGACTCTCCACAACTGAGTAACTTCTTCTATGTGATTTCATTACCTCAGTAGAGTCAGGATCGTCTCATTACACCAGGACACTCACTGATCAATACACATCCTACACAGATCTTACACGGTATTTCCTTTCCTGAAAATACTATGCCTCGATCCCACATTCACAACATTCACACATCACATAACATTTCAACAAATGATTCCAGTCACAGAAAAACTCATGCCAAGGTTCAGATTTTCGAATATCACATTTAAATCTCAAACAGTTCCAAATAATCACAAGAACAGAGGATATTTCAATAACAGATGAAAACCGGCGATCACGAACAAAACTGGGTTTTAAACAAGAACATTTTGAAACCGGCGACCTCGTCGCCCTTAACATCAAAACAGAAATCGATTACAGTAAACACTTCGCGTTTCAACATCAGAACCCCAGAACGAAAGCAAGAACCCGCGACTACGTCGCCCCAACATCAAAATCATCACACATACAGTTTTCATTAGAAGTAAGGCTAGCTTCCCTTACCTGGATCAGCGTGAAATCTCACTTCAAGCTCTAAACCGCCGAACGTAAAGGATGCCTGAACTCTGCCTAAGCGTTCTAATTGGTAAAACTTGCAGAGAACCTTCTCAAATGCTCTATGGCAATCGCTGGTAATTTAACTGGTGCCTGAAATTTCTGAGTCGCAGTGCAAAGGAGAGAAAAGAGAAAGCTGAAGGTGAACTCACTCTGTCACCTTTTATACTCTCACTGCGTTTTCTAAACTCACTAAGAGGCGGTGCCTTCTGATACTAGGAACATAGGCCTGCCATGTAGCTATCATTGCCTACTCCCTAACTAACCCTTCAGTGTGGGTTTTCTTCCTCGAATTAAATGCAACCTGACAGTATGGCCACGTGGCGCCTCTGCGCACATGGAGCTACTGTTCCGAAGGACTTTCACTGCCTACATGTCGCACATGCAGCACATTCGTTCTGGAAACCAGGGCCCCACTTCAACTGCGTGAAACACGACATCGCGCGATAACCTTTCGCCGATGACCACTCGCGAAGACTCTCCACCGATGACCCATCCTGGAGGACGACCGATGTCTCTCTCTGGAAGACGACCGATGTCTCCCCCCTCCTGGAGACCGACCGAGGTCTCTTCCTCCTGGAGACCGACCGAGGTCTCTTCCTCCTGGAGACCGACCGAGGTCTCTTCCTCCTGGAGACCGACCGAGGTCACCTCTTGGCGACACCCGCATGCCTCTCGCGTCCAGGCAAAGCCCACATGCCTCTCGCGCCCTGGCGATGCCCGCATGCCTCTCGCGCCCTGGCGATGTCCGCATGCCTCTCGCGCCCTGGCGATCATGTGTAGTAGGCGACCGGCGATCATGTTCCAGGCGATCTCATAGTCTTCTAAACTACACTTTCTTTCCTTTTCATTTTAAATACAACATGCTTCGAATCCATTTAAATATGACACTTTTATTCCAATAAGATTTTCCAGGTCCTTACACAATGTATTTTTACAAGAGCCAAGCACCTCTATTTATAGTGTGAGAGGGCTGAATTTGAAGAGGAAAAATTCAAATTCTTAGAGCTTGAAATCGGAACCTATTCCAAGTCACAAGGGAGGTGTGAATTGGTTTCTTTCTTTGGCAACTTCTAAAACTACACCTACACCTTCTTTTTATGTCACATGGAAGGTGTAACTTATCTTTGTACATTGGCACCTCTTATTTTTATATCTACACCTTCCTTTAATGTTCTACTAAAAATTACTTAAAAGAAATTACAAAAAGAGACATCCATTGATGCTCATCTCTCAAAGCCTTGGCCTTGCTCCTAGTAATCCTTTGAGACATGAAGGATGTTGAGCTCATGGGTTGGACTTGGGCCCTAACTTGGGCTTGGGCTTCTTGGGCTTAGGCCTTAGGCGCCTCCTCTACTTGGTCTTCATCATGCTCCCTGGGTTGGAGAGAATTCGTCCACGAATTCGGAAGACCTGCAGAAAAGGGAGTTAGATCATTGATATTAAAAGAATTACTACCAAGGAATGTATCAGGCATATTTAACTCATAGGCATTATCATTAATCCTCTTGATGACCTGAAAAGGACCATCACCACGAGGCATAAGTTTGGACTTCCTTTGAGTAGGGAATCTATCATTCCTCAAGTTTAGCCAAACCCAATCGCCAAGTTCAAACATTAATGCCTTACGCCTTTTGTTGGCATTTTCAGCATACTTACCAACTTTCTTCTCAATTTGTAGCTTGATGTGATTATGCAAGTATTTAATAAAAGAAGCTTTTTCAAAATCATCCTTGCATAAAACCTCATCAAGTACAGGAAGTGGGAGAAGATATAGAGGTGTTAAAGGATTGAACCCATAAACAACCTCAAAAGGAGAATGGGCAGTCGTAGAATTTACTACTCTATTATATACAAACTCAATATAAGGTATTAAATTCTCCCATACCCTTGGGTTCCTGGAAATAATGTAACATCCCGCCAAATTGCTTTTCATATTTATATATTGAAATAAAGGTAAAACAATAATATTTAGGTGAACATACGTATTTATATAAAATGAAGTTGCTCCTCACAGGGAGTTTAATACATAACCGGTCAATTTTCCAAAGCTTAAAAAAAAATACAGCAAAATAGAAAAAAAACAGGGTGATCTCCCTACAGAAAAGGCGATCTCCTATCAGAGAAGGCGATCTCCTATCAGAGATCAGAAAAGGGTGATCAACAGAGACAGGCGATCTCCTTCCGGCGACCACTCACTGAGGAGCTCTACTTCCTGCAACATCATCTGCTCCCGTGTAAATTATACACGATCATCACAGTTTTAAGAAAAACAGCCACAGAACCAAACACAGGGTAAGCTAGATATTTGAAAGAGAGTTTAAGTATGAACTTAAAAATCAAGATAAAACAAATTTAAGACACCCACGTAAAAACCATCAACTTTCTCATTCATATCACACAGGCATCAAGTAATCACATATTTCACAATTTCCTCAAGAGTCGTTCAATTCACATAATTCCATCAAGTGTCTATCAACAATTTCTCAACATTTCTCACGTCAGACTTCCACTGACTCTTCACACATAGACACTTGACACTACTTCCGGAAGACACGTGCATTGACTAGACTCAGAGATCTGCACCTGTCATACCACATTGCTGTAAAGTTTCCACAGCTGTGCACATGAACATAATCTCAATCTCAATCTCATCACTCTCCTAGTATGACAGGGTTAATCCATGTAACAGGCCAAGCTCATTCTTTTTCACACGACTCACCCATTCATGAACCTCCTTCGACTCTCAATGCCTGAATAACTTCCTCTATATGGTTCCATTATATCAGGAGAGTCAGGATATCTCATTATAGAAATCACCGATCAATGCACATCCTACACAATCTTACACGGTATTTTCTTTCCTGAAAATACTATGCCTTGATCCCACATTCACAACATTCAACACATCATATGACACTTAAATGAACGATTCCAATCACAGCAGCAATCATTCAGAGGTCCAGATTTTCGAATATTGCATGCATTTCACACTTCAATCTCAAACAGTTTCAAACAACACTAAAAACAGGGGAGTTCAAAATCAATATTTAAAACCGGCGATCACATCCAAAACAGGGGATTTCGAAACACAAGGGAGAAACTGGCGACCACTTCGCCCCAACATCAAAAACAGAGGATTATGCAATAACAGTTGAAAACCGGCGACCACGTCGCCCCATCATCAAAAATCATCTAACTTAAGGTTTTCGTTGGAAATAAGGCTGGCTTCCCTTATCTGGACTTGCGTGAAAAGTACTAAGAGCTCCAACCCAACGAGCTTCAAGGATGCCTTACCCTGCACCATGGATCCTTAGTCACAAAACTAGCTATACTCCTCATTTCTACGCTAACAGGGACGATTCCTGAAGCTAAGAGAACTGCATGCAACACCAATGCAGAGGCAACCCTCTCAGGTGCAGGATCGACTTGAAGAACGGAGGGAATGACTTACTCTGTTTTAGCGTCCGGTTTGGAGGACTTGCAGAGAACCTCCCAGGTGGCCTGGGGCAGTCGTCGCTCGTCGTACTGGTGCTTGATGGTGCCTGGATCGCAGCGCGAAGGAGGGAAAAGAGAAGGATGAAGGTAACTCACTCACTCACTCTGTCACTCTTGAACCACAGCAGCGTTCTTTGCCTCTCCGAAGTGAGTTTTTAAAACTAACCCAACTTGTTCCACAATTGCCGCTGCAACCACCCACTCTGCAGGAAGGCTTGCGTGCACGCTTCCCTGAACAGTACGGCCACGTGTGTCTCTGCGCATGCCAACTCTCCGATGTCACTATTCTGAACCACCCTTTTTGTCCACGTGGCGCGCGTGCAGGACGTTTCATGCTGGGAGTCTAGGTCCCACCTTATCTGTGCGAAACACGACATCGCGCGATAACCTTCCACCGATGACTCATCCTGGAAGACGACCGAAGTCTCTCTCTGGAAGACGACCGAAGTCTCTCGCTGGGAGACGACCGATGTCTCTCTCTGGGAGACGACCGGTGTCTCTCGCTGGGAGACGACCGATGTCTCTCTCTGGGAGACGACCGATGTCTCTCGCTGGGAGACGACCGATGTCTCTCTGTGGGAGACGACCGATGTCTCTCGCTAGGAGACGACCGATGTCTCTCGCTGGGAGACGACCGATGTCGATCCCTGGCGATGTCCGCATAGCTCGCGCCCCGGTGACGTCCGCATGGGTAGTCTAGGCGACAGGCGATTATGTACTAACCAGGCGATCTCAGAGTCTTCTAAGCTACACTTTCCTTCCTTTACTCTTCTTGATCCACATGTCTTCCTCGAGCACACCCTCGTGATTACCTCACGATAAGGTCATCGCACCTGACTACTTTGTTAATACAAGAGTCAGCCGACCGACCTCTACCAGCTGACCCCAGCCCTTGGGTGACGTCCGAGGTGCGACTACTACGAAACTTCTATTACCAGCTCTTTGTATTTTAAATAACAACATCTTCTGAAATTATTTAAATATAACACTTTTATTCCAATTAAAGTTTCTAGGTCCTTACAATCTCCTCAACAAGAAAAATTTTCGTCCTCGAAAATTGAATTACAAGGAAAAGAGGTATGGATAAGCTTCTCTCATGGGTTCTTCTAACTCCCAAGTTGAATCACCCAATCTCTCATCCCACACCACTTTCACCACGTGGGTGGTCTTGCCTCTGAGCTGTTTACTCTGCCGATCGTCAATCCTAACTGGTTTTGCTTCAAAAGACAAGTCATCCTTGATCTGTACATCGTCCACTTCCAGCACGTGACTAGGGTCTGCCATGTACTTCCTTAGCTGTGATACATGAAAGACATTATGCAGGTTTGCTAATTGGGGAGGTGGGGCGATCTCATAAGCCACTGGACTGATCCCCCTTAGGATCTGATATGGCCCAACAAACTTAGGGGACAGCTTCTTTGATCTGATAGCTCGTCCTACACCCTTGGCTGGTGTCCCCCTCATAAAGACATGATCCCCAGCAGCAAACTCCAAAGGTCTTCTCCTCTGATCTGCCTAGGACATCTGCCGACTTTGAGAAGCTTTCATTCTGCCTTGTATCAGTTTCACCTTCTCGGTTGTCTGCTGAACGAACTCTTACTGCTCCAATACTTCATCAAATTCCATTGTACATCCCTGCATATGGAATATGCTGCTCCATTGAGCGCCAACTCCAGCATTCACACTCTACTTCCAACCTTGAAGACTTGGTCGAGCAAGTCCAGAACTAGGCTCTTAACAGAACCAGGACTAGCCCCTTTAGAGAAAAGCGAGCAAGATCTCTTCATCGGAAGGAAAGGGGACAACTGACTACTGCTCATGCCCCCTAGCCAAATCAAACTAGGATCCGAAATATCCTTCTAGGAATCAACTTCTGCGTCTTAATCAAAACCATCCATCGACCTCCCAACTGCTGATCTAATTCTCACGCTCCCTAAAGGAACACCTTTGGTTCACCACTATACTACATAATTCTGCACCTTATAAAGACAAAGTTCCTGTTGCTATTACTTTCTAAATCATTATTATGACTTCTTTTGCCAACTCGGCTTCCTGCTCCCATTATGACTTCCTTTTTCAATGTATACATTGAATGCATTGATTTGGGTTCAGGTGCCAATCCGAAAAGGCATACGAGAACGAACGCACCCTATATCTCAACCACAACCATACAAGTAGTGGAGCCGATTGGAAGATTTCCTCTGCATCCGGAATTTCTTGCTTAAAGACAACTCTATTCTTCTTCTCCCCGATACAACAGACTATTGCCACCCACATTCCCTTCCACACCTGATTCTACTTGGATGACATATGTATAAAATAAAAGTTCTCAAGGTGAGACCTCAAATCCTTATGTTGAACAAATAGAACACCTAACCACTTGAAGCACATAGACCAGCCACGTTGCGCAATGGTACAATCCAAGAAAAAGTGTTGAGTGAATTCTTCTGACTCCCTACCCAGTGCACATGTAGAAGAATTTATTGCCACCCCTCTCCTGAGAAGGTTGAAACTTAGTTGAAATTTTGTCCAGTAGGATTCTCCACCCAGTGATTAGTGTTTTAGGCATTTCTTTTGCTTGCCATGGGCTGGAGAAAACTCCACCCGTAGGTTTGGTTAGCCAAGCGAACGTAAGCTGATTTCACAGGAAAGACCCCTTTGGTATCCCCTCTCCCAACAAGACGATCCTTGGATTCCTTGTTGATGTTGCCCCTGTTTATGTACGTCAACAAATTTTCCTCCAAGCCCAATTCCTATCCAAATCTATCCCTCTCCCAATTTAGCCGCCATTGCCAACCAGAATCCTCCCAAAAACTTACTTTTCCCATCGTCTTGCCTTGGTCCATAGAAATGGAGTAAAGTCTAGGGAACAAAGATTTAAAGTTAAAGTTAGTGGCCCACGCATCTTCCTAAAATCTCACATCCCCTCCGCCTCCAACTTTCCAAACAATAACTTTTTGGAACCAACCATCATCTTCACCCTCCTCGCCCACCTTACATACATCTCTCCACCACCACGATTGCTATTCCAAATGAGCTCGGCTTCTCCCAAGTCCCGAGCCATATTTGGATACAAGAATATTTTTCCATTTCCCTTTTTCATCACTCATCATCCACCATTTCCATTTCGCCAGAAGAGCAAAGTTAAATTTTCTGTTATCTCTTAAATTCTTCATTTGCTAGTATGCAAATTCTGCCATTAATCTTAATATCTCATCTTCACCCATTACAAAGCCTTTAGCCTGATCGGTGCCTAGTAATTCCACAATAAGTTTCAGACTAGGATCCTCTAATTGTTCAATCAAAACTGGTTCACCCTCCTGGTTCCAACAATAAGGGAGTTCTGCATTTCCCTCCCATACAAAGCTTCATATAATTACTGTCTTCAAATCTTCATAACAATACTACCACTGCCGATTCTAAATCATAAGTAGAATAATTTTCTCTCATGAAATTTGAGTTGCATTGAACATATACAACTCCTGTAGTCCATACACAATTAAGGTCTTTCATCTTCCTTTTTAACCAACAACGCTGGAAACCCCAAGGAGATATATTGGGCTTGACTAATTGCGTCTCTAACAACTCTTCCACTTATTTTCTTCAATTTAATCAACTCGGCTGAACTTTGGAAACACTATCTTTCGTTGAGCATAACCTTTGAAAACGTGATTGACAGATCGCCAATCCCTTTTCTGGAATAACATCCAATTCATCTCCTACATACTCAACATAAACTAGGGTCCAAATTTCGAATCACATACTGCTTTCAAATCCAAATCAAGTAAACAACATCCATTCTACGTGAAACTTTCTCTCTCATCCAAGCAATTTCTCTGCCTGTTGCTTTTCAAAAATTTTCTTTGCCTAACTGTAACTTTAAACACAATTAAGATATTTCATCTTTCCTCTTTCCCAAAATCATTGATACATCTCAAGATGATATAATCATCTTGTAAACTTATTCTCCACCAAATCTCAGATTTCCTTTTAAGCCTTGTTGTCCAGCTAGAGCCATCTTATGTTGTGTTATTGACACTAACATCTTCCAAGCTCCAGGTCAAAGAAAATTCCTACTTTCATCTTGGAACTTAACTCCAGTACTCCCTATAGAAGCACGTGCTTAAATCTTTAAACCCTCAATATACTGCTGATTTACTCTTCGTGTCTTATATCTATCTGAAACTAAATCATGGCGCAACTAAATCTAACTTGCACTTGCCTTACACTTATTGGGTAACTATCCATTTTACTTTCTAGAGATCCTGAAACTATTGTTTTCCATATTTCCAACAACTATAAGAATGAAATCGATAAGAAATCAATTCATTCAGGAGGTGACATTTAGACCTTACAAAGGTCAGCATCTCAAAATCATTTAGAGTTTGAGTTCATCAACAGAATCATAATACTCAAAAGAGAAAGCATAACACCGAACAACTACTGGTATACCACCATCAATCCAAACAACCACTTTCAATCAATTACAAAAACACTCAATAGAATGAAATAATTCACACCAGAATTCATTGTATGCTAAACATCAATTTTTAGAATTAAGATTGAGAACATCTCGATCCAGTTATGAGTGTGCACCCTCACTACTTTATCAAGATCCTTTCATTCTCAATACTAAAATTTTCAGTTAGAGCATATATTCACTACAGCACACACAAAATTTCAATACAAAAACGTTTGAAAGCCTTTCACTATAGTTTTTGTTTAAAACTCAAATAAATTTTATGAGCAGAAGAAACACAATGGATCCACAGCCCTCAGGTCATCCTAAGGACGAACTGCTCTGATACCATTAATGTAACATCCCGCCAAATTGCTTTTCATATTTATATATTGAAATAAAGGTAAAACAATAATATTTAGGTGAACATACGTATTTATATAAAATGAAGTTGCTCCTCACAGGGAGTTTAATACATAACCGGTCAATTTTCCAAAGCTTAAAAAAAAATACAGCAAAATAGAAAAAAAACAGGGTGATCTCCCTACAGAAAAGGCGATCTCCTATCAGAGAAGGCGATCTCCTATCAGAGATCAGAAAAGGGTGATCAACAGAGACAGGCGATCTCCTTCCGGCGACCACTCACTGAGGAGCTCTACTTCCTGCAACATCATCTGCTCCCGTGTAAATTATACACGATCATCACAGTTTTAAGAAAAACAGCCACAGAACCAAACACAGGGTAAGCTAGATATTTGAAAGAGAGTTTAAATATGAACTTAAAAATCAAGATAAAACAAATTTAAGACACCCACGTAAAAACCATCAACTTTCTCATTCATATCACACAGGCATCAAGTAATCACATATTTCACAATTTCCTCAAGAGTCGTTCAATTCACATAATTCCATCAAGTGTCTATCAACAATTTCTCAACATTTCTCACGTCAGACTTCCACTGACTCTTCACACATAGACACTTGACACTACTTCCGGAAGACACGTGCATTGACTAGACTCAGAGATCTGCACCTGTCATACCACATTGCTGTAAAGTTTCCACAGCTGTGCACATGAACATAATCTCAATCTCAATCTCATCACTCTCCTAGTATGACAGGGTTAATCCATGTAACAGGCCAAGCTCATTCTTTTTCACACGACTCACCCATTCATGAACCTCCTTCGACTCTCAACGCCTGAATAACTTCCTCTATATGGTTCCATTATATCAGGAGAGTCAGGATATCTCATTATAGAAATCACCGATCAATGCACATCCTACACAATCTTACACGGTATTTTCTTTCCTGAAAATACTATGCCTTGATCCCACATTCACAACATTCAACACATCATATGACACTGAAATGAACGATTCCAATCACAGCAGCAACCATTCAGAGGTCCAGATTTTCGAATATTGCATGCATTTCACATTTCAATCTCAAACAGTTTCAAACAACACTAAAAACAGGGGAGTTCGAAATCAATATTTAAAACCGGCGATCACATCCAAAACAGGGGATTTCGAAACACAAGGGAAAAACTGGCGACCACTTCGCCCCAACATCAAAAACAGAGGATTATGCAATAACAGTTGAAAACCGGCGACCACGTCGCCCCATCATCAAAAATCATCTAACTTAAGGTTTTCGTTGGAAATAAGGCTGGCTTCCCTTATCTGGACTTGCGTGAAAAGTACTAAGAGCTCCAACCCAACGAGCTTCAAGGATGCCTTACCCTGCACCATGGATCCTTAGTCACAAAACTAGCTATACTCCTCATTTCTACGCTAACAGGGACGATTCCTGAAGCTAAGAGAACTGCATGCAACACCAATACAGAGGCAACCCTCTCAGGTGCAGGATCGACTTGAAGAACGGAGGGAACGACTTACTCTGTTTTAGCGTCCGGTTTGGAGGACTTGCAGAGAACCTCCCAGGTGGCCTGTGGCAGTCGTCGCTCGTCGTACTGGTGCTTGATGGTGCCTGGATCGCAGCGCGAAGGAGGGAAAAGAGAAGGATGAAGGTAACTCACTCACTCACTCTGTCACTCTTGAACCACAGCAGCGTTCTTTGCCTCTCCGAAGTGAGTTTTTAAAACTAACCCAACTTGTTCCACAATTGCCGCTGCCACCACCCACTCTGCAGGAAGGCTTGCGTGCACGCTTCCCTGAACAGTACGGCCACGTGTGTCTCTGCGCATGCCAACTCTCCGATGTCACTATTCTGAACCACCCTTTTTGTCCACGTGGCGCGCGTGCAGGACGTTTCATGCTGGGAGTCTGGGTCCCACCTTATCTGTGTGAAACACGACATCGCGCGATAACCTTCCACCGATGACTCATCCTGGAAGACGACCGAAGTCTCTCGCTGGAAGACGACCGAAGTCTCTCGCTGGGAGACGACCGATGTCTTTCTCTGGGAGACGACCGGTGTCTCTCGCTGGGAGACGACCGATGTCTCTCTCTGGGAGACGACCGGTGTCTCTCGCTGGGAGATGACCGATGTCTCTCTCTGGGAGACGACCGATGTCTCTCTCTGGGAGACGACCGGTGTCTCTCGCTGGGAGACGACCGATGTCTCTCTGTGGGAGACGACCGATGTCTCTCGCTGGGAGACGACCGATGTCTCTCGCTGGGAGACGACCGATGTCTCTCGCGGGAGATGACCGATGTCGATCCCTGGCGATGTCCGCATAGCTCGCGCCCCGGTGACGTCCGCATGGGTAGTCTAGGCGACAGGCGATTATGTACTAACCAGGCGATCTCAGAGTCTTCTAAGCTACACTTTCCTTCCTTTACTCTTCTTGATCCACATGTCTTCCTCGAGCACACCCTCGTGATTACCTCACGATAAGGTCATCGCACCTGACTACTTTGTTAATACAAGAGTCAGCCGACCGACCTCTACCAGCTGACCCCAGCCCTTGGGTGACGTCCGAGGTGCGACTACTACGAAACTTCTATTACCAGCTCTTTGTATTTTAAATAACAACATCTTCTGAAATTATTTAAATATAACACTTTTATTCCAATTAAAGTTTCTAGGTCCTTACAAATAAAGCATCGTAACATTTGACCCAAAGTTCTATTAACCACCTCAGTTTGGGGTGGCAAGTAGTAGAAAACAAGAGTTTTGTGCCAAGTTTGCCCCACAAAGTTTTTTAAAAGTGGCTTAAGAACTTGGAATCCCTGTCGGATACAATACTTCTAGGAAGCCCATGTAAGCGAACAACTTCCTTAAAGAAGAGATTTGCAATAAAACAAGCATCATCCACTTTATGACATGGAATAAGGTGAGCCATCTTAGAAAAGCAGTCCACTACCACAAAGATAGAATCCTTACCATTGATGTCTTAGGAAGACCTAAGATAAAATCCATAGAAATATCTACCCAAGGCATTGTTGGAATAGGAAGAGGGGTATATAAACCATGGAGATGGACTTTAGATTTAGCCTTTCTACATGCTATACATTTATCACAGAAGCTATGTACGGATATTTGCATACAAAACAAGATAGCGGAATAGAATTGAAGAACAAGCAATTTAACCGATTGAACAAGAGAAATAAGGTGCGGAAATGGAAATGGAAGGTGAAAGCAAGAAGAACTTATGTGGTTGAATCCATGGAAGGGAAGAACATGCCACTTGGATGGTGTTTGATCCAAGATAAGTGCAAGATGCCGCCACTTGAGAGCTTCCCAAACACTCACAAGATGAGACTAGATTAGGAGAAACAATTCTCACAATTTCTCTCACAATTTGTGTATAGTTTCTTTACCTCAAATTCAATGTGTTTTTACAAGAGCCAAACACCTCTATTTATAGTGTGAGAGGGCTAAATTTGAAGAGGGAAAATTCAAATTCTTAGAGCTTGAAATCGGCTCCTATTCCAAGTCACAAGGGAGGCGTGACTTGGTTTCTTACTTTGGCACCTCCTAAAACTACACCTACACCTTCTTTTTATGTCACGTGGAAGGGTGTGACTTATCTTTGTACATTGGCGCCCCTTATTTTTATATCTACACCTTCCTTTAATGTTCTACTAAAAACTACTTAAAAGAAATTACAAAAAGAGACATCCATTGATGCTCATCTCGTAAAACCTTGGCCTTGCTCCTAGTAATCCTTTGAGGCATGAAGTATGTTGAGCTCATGGGTTGGGCTTGGGCTTCTTGGGCTTAGGCTTTAGGCGCCTTCTCTACTTGGTCTTCATCAAGTTGTAAATACATGGAGTAAGGTACCTGATCCAGTCGGTCATCAGTAGTTGATGACGTCAGCAGCTGTTGACCACGTGGACCATGCACAGGGTGGCACGTGGTAGAAAGAGCAAGTGAATCAGGGAGGAGATCACCTAGAACGGTGATCGGTAGTCAGATAACAAGTGGCCACCACTCCCAGTTCAGAGCATAGATAAGCGCCTGGAGGCACCGCACGGACGTCGGTGGATAGTCATGAGGCACCGCACGGACGTCGGTGGATAGTCATGAGGAACCGCACGGACGTCGGTGGATGGTCATGAGGCACCGCCCGGTCATCAGGGGAAGTTATGGGGCACCGCCCGGTCATCGGTGGAAGTTATTATGCACCGATAGGGTGTGACTGCATGAAGAGCGCAATCGGGCGTTAAGAGGGAGATCGGTCGTAAGTGCATGAAGAGGGAGGTCGGTCGTAAGTGCATGCAGAGGGCGATCGGTCATCGGGGTTCCCAGCGAGAACGTTACGCATGTACCTCGCATGATGCCCACTCAAACGACGTGCGGCGAGGCCATGCAGGCAGGATGCGCCTGGCGCTCTCCTGGGAGCATGCGGCCCGTGCAGAGAGAAGCGCAGAAGCCCTCCAGGTGTGACGCGTGTACGGTAGATGCCAGCTGCATGCCTCCACGTGTCACCATCTGGAAGAGAGGCGCGGCTCAGGTATAAAGCATTCCACGTCATGTAAGGTAAGGGATTCCTTTCAGATTACAAGTTTACACATGCTCACTACACTTAGTTTCTAAGTCACTGTGAGAGCGTTCTTACACGTTGCACAGTGATAACAGAAAACAGTTATAGAGAGAGAAAGTGGATCTGAGAGCACACACGAGTCTCATAGAGAGATTCAGTGATAGTTTTGGTGTTCCTGTTGCCTGACTTGAGCATCGGAGCTACAACGGCCGCCAAAGGCGTTGTCTGTGTGTTTTGCAGGCAGCGTTTGGAGTTCCGGTAGTGGTTCTTGGAGCGTTCCTACAGAACAGAGGGCTAGACGAAGGAGTGACGAGGCAATCCTCCACGTTCGAGTCAAGCGGCAGGATCATTGGCGCCCACCGTGGGGCCCGTGTGAATTTTGTTCCCATCCACGTCGCAGTTCTTGAAGTTTCTCGAGGTTTCTTGAAGTTTCTTGGAGCTTCTTGATCATTTCGTCGAAGTGAAGTTACGTTGAAGTGTAGAGGAGATGAGTAGAAGAACCAGACGAACCTCACCTACACCACCTGCTGAAGAAGGTGCTGTTACCATGGCGCAGGTCATGGAGATGATGCGCGCGCTACAAGATAGTGTCGCGGAATCAAGAGTTGAGCAAGAGAGGATGCGTGCAGAGCTGACTGCATCGTAGGGAAGAAACGAAGAGTTGAACCGTATGAATGAAGAGCTGCGTAGGGAATTGCAGGCTCAAAAGGAGCGCGCAGTTGAAGAGAGGACGTCGATGCTGCCATCGCCTCCTAGAGCATTCCCTATGCCTTTCTGCCCCGAGATCATGAACACGGTGGTGCCTCCCAATCTGGTGGGACTGAAAGCGTCGTTCACGGGGGTGGAAGATCCAGAAGCACACCTGACAGCCTTCTACACTCAGATGATGCTGACTAGAGGTTCAGATGCTGTGTACTGCAAGATGTTCACGAGTACGCTGTGCGGAGTGGCTATGGAGTGGTTCGTGAGCCTGCTAGAGGACCACGTCACTTCCTTCCATCAGTTTGCGAAGCTGTTCACGGAGCAGTACATCGTCAACAGAGCGCCACCAATAGTGTCCTATGATTTGTTCGACGTGCGCCAGCACCAGGGGGAGTCGCTGAAGGACTACCTCAGCCGTTTTGGCGCGCACGTGGTGAGATTGCCCAGCAAGGACGAGGACATGCTGGTGCATGCGTTCAAGAGAGGTGTCCTCCCTGGTCCTTTCCGTGAATCGCTCATCAGGAGCCACCCTGCCACCTTCACCAAAATACGGCGACGCGCGGTGGCACACATAGCAGCAGAGACAGAGGTCTCTGAGAAGAGAGGAAGTGCTGCACCGTCGAAGCCATGTGGAGGTCAGGGGAGTAAGCAGCAACAGGCGCGGGTGCATGAGATCAAGGAAGGGAGGAAGGAGCAGGGAAGGTCTCGCCCTTATGCACCTAGGAAGGACCAGACCAGGGGGCGTGCAAGCAACGCACCCCCCAGGTATGATTTCATGATAAGTTTGGCGGAGCTGATCGCCATCCCTGCTGTGGCAGCAAGACTCCATGTGCCAGAGAAAACCGACAGGGTACTTCGAGGGAGGAAGGATGAGTGGTGTGAATTCCATCAAGCTTATGGACATACACTCCGTACCTGCCTGGCGTTGGGGAGTCAGCTTGCTCAGTTGGTGAAGACAGGGTTCCTGACCGATTACCTGCAGAAGACACAAGGTGATCGCGCTTCGGGGTCCCAGGCAGGCGACCACCAGCATGAACTCCCTGTGTTTGGGGAGGTGAGGTGATGGAAGAGGCTACACTGGGGGGGCTCCCAGGGCTGAAGCGGAAGGCATGATCGCCCCACGTGTGTGCATCGTGTAAGGACCTGTAAAATTAAATTGGAATAAAAGGGTATATTTTAAATGAATTCTAAGTATGTTTTTATTTAAAATATAAAGGAAGGGAGGTATAGCTTAAAAGTCTACGAGATCGCCGTAATTGAAAGAGTAGGCGATCTCCGACTTCTCTGGCACATGATCGCCGAAAATACACTTAGTGTGTAGTCAAGATGTTGGATCAACCATAGTGGGTTCCCAAAAACCACGTGCATCAAGGTGTGGGTTAAGCCTTAGACACGCTGTGCATGCGAAGCCCTATGCTTGAGTATAGGAGATCGTCCTTAGTGTTGCATGCATGGGCGCACGAGGGCAAGTGCAAATCTACCCTTGGAAATGTGAAGCTACCGACGTCACCGAGTCATGTGGAGATGATACCTTGGACGTAACATAGTGGAATGAAGAACCTTCAGGAAGGCGTGGCGATGTGTCGTCGGGCATCGCCGGGGCGCGAGGCATGCGGGCATGGCCAGGGCGCGAGGCATGCGGGCATCGCCGGGGCGCGAGGCATGCGGGCATCGCCGGGGCACGAGGCATGTGGGCATAGCCAGGGCGCGAGGCATGCGGGCATCGCCAGGGCGCGAGGCATGCGGGCATCGCCGGGGCGCGAGGCGTGTGGGCATCGCCAGGGCGCGAGGCATGCGGGCATCGCCGGGGCGCGAGGCATGCGGGCATCGCCGGGGCGCGAGGCATGCGGGCATCGCCGGGGCGCGAGGCATGCGGGCATCGCCGGGGCGCGAGGCATGCGGGCATCGCCAGGGCGCGAGGCATGCGGGCATCGCCAGGGCGCGAGGCATGCGGGCATCGCCGGGGCGCGAGGCGTGTGGGCATCGCTAGGGCACGAGGCATGCGGGCATCGCCGGGGCGCGAGGCATGTGGGCATCGCCAGGGCGCGAGGCATGCGGGCATCGCCAGGGCTAGACATCGGTCGTCTTCCAGGTTATCGCGCGATGACGTGTTTCACACAGATAAAGTGGGACCCAGACTCCCAGCATGAGACGCGCAGCACGCGCGACACGTAGACAAAAAGTGTTGGTTCAGAACAGTGACATCAGAATGTTGGCATGCGCAAGAGACAACAGTGGTCGTACTGTTCAGAGCAGTAGTTGAAATGCACAAGAGACAACCGTGGTCGTACTGTTCAGTGAAACGTACACTCAGACTTTCCTGCAGAGTGGGTGGTGGCAGCTGCTTTTGTGGACAAGTTGGTTTAAGATGCAAAAACCCACTTCGGAGAGGAGAAAGGAACGTTGCAGTTGTTCAAGAGCGAAAGAGTGAGCTACCTCCTTTATCCTCCATTTCTCTCCTTCGCGCTGCGATTCTGGCACCTTCACACAAGAGTACGACGAGCGGCAGCCACCATTAGAGCACCTGGGAAGTTCTCTGCAAGTCCTTCAAACCAGACGCAAAAACAGAGCCAAGGCGTTCTTTAGGCTTCGTTGGATTTCGGAGCTCCTGGTGTTTGCGCAAGTCCAGGTAAGGGAAGCTAGCCTCCATTTTCAATACAAGTCGTAGTTTAGCTATTTCGGAAGTGAGGGCGACGAGGTCGCCGGTTTCGTTTTCATCTTCGTGAATGCTCTGTTCTGTGTGTTTTTGAGCGACGTGGTCGCCGGTTTTTAAATACAAACTTCGAAATACCCTGTTTTTGAACCAGGTCGCCGGTTTGGGTGATGTTTGCGAACTCCCTGTTTTTGGTGTTACTTTGAACTGTTGAAGCTTAAATGTGATCTTCGAAAATCTGAATCTTTGAAACGAATGTTGCCGTGACTTGAATCATTTATTTAAGTGGTATGATGTCTTGGGTGTTGTGAATGTGGGATCGAGGCATAGTATTTTCAGGAAAGAAAATACCGTGTAAGATCATGTAGGATGTGCATTGATCGGTGATTCCTAAGGGGATATCCTGACTCTGCTGAGGTAATGGAATCACATAGAGGAAGTTACTCAGTTGGTGAGAGTCGAAGGAGGTTCATATGAATGGGTGACTCGTGTGAAAAAGAACGAGCTCGGCCTGTTCTATGGATTAACCCTGTCATACTGTGAGAATGATGAACTTGAGATCGAGATTTGTGTTGATGCGCATAGCTGGGAAACATTACAGCTGTTTAGTATGACAGGTGCAGATCTCTGAGTCTAATCAATGCATGAGTCTTCCGGAAGTAGTGTCAAGTGTCTTGTGTGCTGAGTCAGTGGTGGTCTGACATGTGAAATGAGGAACTTGAAATTTATAGACACTTGATGCAGTTTGTGAAATAGAATGACTCTTGAAAATATTGTGAAATGTGTGATTTCTGGGCGATCAGGTGAAGGGTATGAGAAACTTGATAGTGATACGTGAATATCTTGAAATTGTTTACCTTTATTTTAATTTAATTATCCTTATTTAAACTCTCCTTAAAATATCTAGCTTACCCTGCGTGTTCTGCTCGTTGGCTGTCTTTCTCTTAAAACTGTGATGATCGTGTATAACTTACACGGGAGCAGATGATCTTCCAGGAAGCAGAGCTCCCTAGTGAGTGGTCGCCGAGGAAGAGATCGCCGGTTTCTATCTCTTGGTGGTGATCGCCGGATTTATGTCCTGCTAGCAGATCGCCTGTTTTGGGGCCTTCTGTTACCAGATCGCCGGTTCATGTATGGAGACCGCCGGTCTTGTTGTATTTGATTGAATTTCGTTAAATTTTGAAAACATTTGACTGGTTATGTATTAAACTCCCTAAGAGGAGCAACTTCATTACTTATATAGATATTATCATGTACTCTTCAATATTATTTGTTTACCTTTATTTTCATTATACATGTATGTATGGTTTTATTTTGGCGGGATGTTACACATCGCCAGGGCGGTCATTGCCGGTTAAAGGAGACCCCATCCAGAGTGGTTATGATGTTGGAGAATGGAGCTTGTCGGCTGGTGACTCTGGACGGAACGGATATACCCAGAACCCAGGACGCTACATGCTTGTTTCCTACTTTGGTTAAGTTGTAAAGTAGATGCGCTATCGCGCTGTACACACACTTAGTGTATTAAACAGTTGAGCAGATCAGGGGGCACTCTTTTTAACGATGCCACCCAATAAAAGATTTTCAGTACATAAAGTGTGCGAGTGTTCCCAGTTTAAAGTTCTCCTTGCCCCAGGTGCAAGTCCAGGTGATCGGTGGTCAGTTACCGAGTGGCCACCACCCGCAGATCAGCCCCTAGATAAGCGCTTGGATGTACAGCGCAATCAGCCATCAGTGCATGCAGACCGCGATCAGCCGTCGGTGCATGTAGAGAGTGAGCGCTCGGTCGGTGCATGGTCATCGGGGTCTTGCTAACACGTGTTAAGCTGGGACCCAAGTTCCCAGCGAGAGCGTTAAGCATTCACCTCGCATGATTCCAGAAGAAGAGCTCCTCGCCAGTGGGGACGTGCATGCACTCACACAGAGAATGCGTGATGAGGCCATGCAGGCAGGATGTGCCTGGCGAGTGCACTCAGATCAGCCACGTCAGGTGCTCTCCTAGGAGCATGCACTCACCCAGAGAACGTGCGGTGAGACCATGCAGGCAGGGTCCGCCTGGTGAGTGCGCTTAGACAGCCACGCCTGGCACTCCCCTGGGAGCGTGCACCCACGAGAAAGTCCTCCCTCGATTTTGTACAACGAGGTGCAGGCGAGAGAAAGTCCTCTTCCTCTGCTTTATACAGCAAGGTTGGGGCAAGAGAAGAAAGTCCTCCCTCGACTTTGTACAGCGAGGTGCAGGCGAGAGAATGTCCTCTTCCTCTGCTTTGTACAGTAAGGTTGGGGCAAGAGCGAAAGTCCTCTTCCTCTGCTTTTTACAGCAAGGTTGAGGCAACAGAGGAAGTCATCCTTGCCTTTGAGCAAGTGCAGGCGAGAATAGAGGAAATCCTCCTTGCCTTTGAGCAAGTGCAGGCAACAGAGGAAGTCCTCCTTGCCTTTGAGCAAGTGTAGGCAACAGAGGAAGTCCTCCTTGCCTCTGAGCAAGTGCAGGCAACAGAGGAAGTCCTCCTTGCCTTTGAGCAAGTGCAGGCAACAGAGGAAGTCCTCCTTGCCTTTGAGCAAGTGGAGGCAACAGAGGAAGTCCTCCTTGCCTTTGAGCAAGTGCAGGCAACAGAGGAAGTCCTCCTTGCCTTTGAGCAAGTGCAGGCAACAGAGGAAGTCCTCCTTGCCTTTGAGCAAGTGCAGGCAACAGAGGAAGTCCTCCTTGCCTTTGAGCAAGTGCAGGCGAGGCAGAGGAAGTCCTCCTTGCCTTTGAGCAAGTACAGGCAACAGAGGAAGTCCTCCTTGCCTTTGAGCAAGTGCAGGCAACAGAGGAAGTCCTCCTTGCCTTTGAGCAAGTGGAGGCAACAGAGGAAGTCCTCCTTGCCTTTGAGCAAGTGCAGGCAACAGAGGAAGTCCTCCTTGCCTTTGAGCAAGTGCTGGCAACAGAGGAAGTCCTCCTTGCCTTTGAGCAAGTGCAGGCAACAGAGGAAGTCCTCCTTGCCTTTGAGCAAGTGCAGGCGAGACAGAGGAAGTCCTCCTTGCCTTTGAGCAAGTACAGGCAACAGAGGAAGTCCTCCTTGCCTTTGAGCAAGTGCAGGCAACAGAGGAAGTCCTCCTTGCCTTTGAGCAAGTGCAGGCAACAGAGGAAGTCCTCCTTGCCTTTGAGCAAGTGCAGGCAACAGAGGAAGTCCTCCTTGCCTTTGAGCAAGTGCAGGCAACAGAGGAAGTCCTCCTTGCCTTTGAGCAAGTGCAGGCAACAGAGGAATTCCTCCTTGCCTTTGAGCAAGTGTAGGCAACAGAGGAAGTCCTCCTTGCCTTTGAGCAAGTGCAGGCGAGACAGAGGAAGTCCTCCTTGCCTTTGAGCAAGTGCAGGCAACAGAGGAAGTCCTCCTTGCCTTTGAGCAAGTGCAGGCAACAGAGGAAGTCCTCCTTGCCTTTGAGCAAGTGCAGGCGAGAAAGAGGAAGACCTCCTTGCCTTTGAGCAAGTGCAGGCGAGAACAGAGGAAGACCTCTTTGCCTTTGAGCAAGTGTAGGCAACAGAGGAAGACCTCCTTGCCTTTGAGCGAGTGCAGGCGAGAAAGAGGAAGACCTCCTTGCCTTTGAGCAAGTGTAGGCAATAGAGAAAAGTCCTTTTCCTCTGCTTCTTACCGCAAGGTTGAGGCAAGAGAACCAAGTCCTCTTCCTCTGCTTTTCACAGCAAGGTTGAGGCGAGAGAAAAGTCCTCTTCCTCTGCTTCTTACAGCAAGGTTGAGGCAAGAGAATCAAGTCCTCTTCCTCTGCTTTTCACAGCAAGGTTGAGGCGAGAGAAAAGTCCTTTTCCTCTGCTTCTTACGGCAAGGTTGAGGCAAGAGAACCAAGTCCTCACCTCGACTTTGTACAGCGAGGCTGAGGTGAGAGAAGCAAGACCTCACCCACGAGTTCTTACAGCGATGTTGAGACAAGAGGGGTCACCGAGAAGCACTTCTCTTCCCCAAAACACAGGCGTCATAGTTGGTGTTCAAGCCCTCTCTATGCACTCAGCGCTGGTGTGGCAGAGAAGTGTAGCGAAGCCAGAAGCGCGATGACTGATCGGTGGTGCACTAACATGCTAGTCGGTGGTAGAAGCAAGTTCTGCTGCGTGAAGCCGAAGCGTTTAGGCACGGTTAAGTCAGTCATCCAGCACGAAGTTATGATGAAGGCAATGCTAAGGTAACAGTTAGCCGCGATCAAGTCAAAAGCCAAGTTTGAGGGGTTGCAGTGAGATCGCGCTAAAGCCTAAGCTAGTTAACAGTTAGTCACATGCAGAGAGTTAAAGAGGAGAAACGCAGCGAACCCTAGCGTGGTTGAGAAGAAGAAAACAGAAAAGGTGAATCTCTAGATGATCCAGAGGGATGCGCACGCTTCTGTTGAATGAAGGAAACGGTAGCGACATTCAGTGGGGGCCATTAATGCGTCCATGTGTCGAGAGATAAAGTATGGAAGCCGTGACGCCGAGGAGCAGATACGTGAGCAGCACGTGGCGTGGCCCCACTTGCCATGGGAATCGAGGGCGCGACCACTTAGTCTCTTCGCTGAGAATGAGTTCACAGCTCGAGACTGGGGGGCTTGTGATCCAATTGGTCATCAATAGTTGATGACGTCAGCAGCCGTTGACCACGTGGACCATGCACAGGGTGGCACGTGGTAGAAAGAGCAAGTGAATCAGGGAGGAGATCACCTAGAATGGTGATCGGTAGTCAGATAACAAGTGGCCACCACTCCCAGTTCAGAGCATAGATAAGCGCCTGGAGGCACCGCACGGACGTCGGTGGATAGTCATGAGGCACCGCACGGACGTCGGTGGATAGTCATGAGGCACCGCACGGACGTTGGTGGATGGTCATGAGGCACCGCCCGGTCATCAGGGGAAGTTATGAGGCACCGCCCGGTCATTGGTGGAAGTTATTATGCACGGATCGGGTGTGACTGCATGAAGAGCGCGATCGGGCGTTAAGAGGGAGATCAGTCGTAAGTGCATGCAGAGGGAGGTCGGTCGTAAGTGCATGCAGAGGGCGATCGGTCATCGGGGTTCCCAGCGAGAACGCTACACATGCACCTCGCATGATGCCCACTCAGAGGACATGCGGCGAGGCCATGCAGGCAGGATGCGCCTGGCGCTCTCCTGGGAGCATGCGGCCCGCGCAGAGAGAAGCGCTGAAGTCCTCCAAGTGTGACGCGTGTACGGTAGATGCCAGCTGCATGCCTCCACGTGTCACCATCTGGAAGAGAGGCGCGACTCAGGTATAAAGCACTCCACGTCATGTAAGGTAAGGGATTCCTTTCAGATTACAAGTTTACACATGCTCACTACACTTAGTTTCTAAGTCACTGTTGTAACATCCCGCCAAATACATTTCGCATTTTTTTTTTTTTTTTTTTTTTTTTTGTAATATGAAGTAACGGTAAAACAAATATATTGAAATAAACATAATTGTACATATATATAAATGAGTTTCTCCTCGCAGGGAGTTTGATACAAAACGGTCCTTTTCCAAAACTTAAACATAAAAACTGCAAATAATACAAACAGCCGATCTGCTAACAGAAACGGCGATCTCCCATCAGACAGGCGATCTCCTATCATACCGGCGATCTCCTATCAGAAAACAAAAACGGGCGATCGCCTAACAGATCAGAGATAGGCGATCTCCTTCCGGCGATCACTCACGGGGGAATCCCACTTCCTGCAACCTCATCTGCTCCCGTGTAAAGATACACGATCATCACAGTTTTAAGAAAGACATCCACAGAAACAAAATACAGGGTAAGCTATATATTTAGGAAAAACTTTGAATCAAGAGCATACATAAGAACTTCACAACATCCATGAACCGTGTCAATATCAGCCATCACATTTCCATATTCCACAAGACTATCAGGAAATCCCCAAATTCACAAATCAATCCAAGAGTATTTCAATTCACATCAGCAATCAAGTGTCTATTAATTCAATTTCACATTTCTCACGTCAGACTTTCCACTGACTCATCACACCAGACACTTGACCACTATTTCCGGAGACTCGTGCGTTGATTAGACCCAGAGATTCGCACCTGTCATACCACACCACTGTGAAATCCACACAGGGTCGCTGTGAAATCCACACAGCCATGCGCATACACCATCTCAATATTCTCATTATCACGGTATGACAAGGTTAATCCATACAACAGGCCGAACTCGTTCTGTTTCACACGAGACACCCATACGCATGAACCTCCATCGACTCTCCACAACTGAGTAACTTCCTCTATGTGATTTCATTACCTCAGTAGAGTCAGGATGTCTCATTATAGGATCACCGATCAATACACCTATTACACGACCTTACACGGTATTTCCTTTCCTGAAAATACTATGCCTCGATCCACACTCACAACATTCAACACATCACATAACACTTCAATGAACGATTTCAATCACAGCAAAACTCATACCAAGGTTCAAATTTTCGAAAACCACATTTAAAATCTCAAACACTTTTGAAACAGCATAAAACAGGGGATATTTCAATAACAGATGAAAAACCGGCGATCACCTCCAGAAACCGGCGATCACGAACAAAACTGGGTTTTTAAACAAGAACATTTTTAAAACCGGCGACCACGTCGCCCCCAACATCCAAACAGAACTGTTATCGTAAATATCTCACATTTCAACATCAAACACCGTGAAAACGAAGTAAAATCGGCGACCACGTCGCCCTATCATCACAAACATCCAATATCCAGTTATCGTTGGAAAAAGACTAGCTTCCCTTACCTGGACTTGCGCAAACACCAGGAGCTCCGAAACCCAACGAAGCTTAAAGAATGCCTTGGCTCTGTTTTTGCGTCTGGTTTGAAGGACTTGCAGAGAAGTTCCCCGGTGCTCTAATGGTGGCCGTCGCTCTTCGTACTCTTGTGTGAAGGTGCCAGAGTCGCAGCGCGAAGGAGAGAAATGGAGGAGAAAGGAGGTAACTCACTCTTTGGCTTTTGAACAACTGAAATGTTTTCTTTCCCTCAACAGTGGGTTTTTCCCTCTTAAACCAACTATTCCACAAAAGCCGCTGCCACCAACTACTCTGCAGGGAAGTTGCGTGTACGCTGCACTGAACAGTACTACTAAGCGTGCCTCTGCGCAGGCTAACACTCTGAGGTCACTATTATGAACCACCCTTTTTGTCTACGTGGCGCACGTGCAGGACGTTCCATGCTGAGAGTCTGGGTCCCACTTTCTCTACGTACAACTCGACATCGTGCGCTAACCTTCCACTGATCTCTCTCTCTGGAAGACGACCGATGTCTCTCTCTGGAAGACGACCGATGTCTCTCTCGGGAAGACGACCGATGTCTCTCTCTGGAAGACGACCGATGTCTCTCTCGGGAAGACGACCGATGTCTCCTCCTCCTGGAGACCGACCGAGGTCTCTTCCTCCTGGAGACCGGCCGCGGTCTCTTCCTCCTGGAGACCGGCCGCGGTCTCTTCCTCCTAGAGACCGGCCGCGGTCTCTTCTTGGCGACACCCGCATGACTCTCGCGCCCGGGCGAAGCCCACATGCATCTCGCGCCCTGGCGATGCCCGCATGCCTCTCGCGCCCTGACGATGCTCGCATGCCTCGCGCCCTGGCGATGTCCGCATGCCTCTCGCGCCCTGGCGATCATGTTTCATGCGATCTCAAGGCTTTCTAACTACACTTTCCTTCATTTTTATCTTAAATAAAAACATACTTAGAATTCACTTAAAATATATCACTTTTATTCCAATAAGATTTTCTAGGTCCTTACAATCTCCCTAACAACAAAAATTTTCGTCCTCGAAAATTGAATTACAAAGAAAAGAGATGTGGATAGTCGTTTCTCATGTCCTCTTCCAACTCCCAAGTCGAATCACCGGATCTCTCATCCCACACCACTTTAACCATATGGATGGTCTTATTCCTGAGCTGTTTGCTTTGGTGATCGTCTATCCTGACTGGTCTTGCTTCAAAAGACAAGTCGTCCCTGATCTGCACGTCGTCCACCTCCAACACGTGACAAGGGTCGGCGAGATATTTCCTTAACTGTGATACGTGAAAGACATTATGCAGATTTGCTAAATGTGGAGGTAGGGCGATCTCATAGGCTACTGGACCAATTTTCCTCAATATCTGGTAAGGTCCAACAAACTTAGGTGACAGCTTCTTTGGTCTGATAGCTCGTCCTACGCCCTTGGTTGGGGTCACTCTCAAAAACACATGGTCTCCAGCAGCAAACTCCAAAGGTCTTCTCCTCTGATCTGCATAGGACTTCTGCCGGCTTTGGGAAGCTCTCATCCTGCCTTGTATCTGTTTCACCTTCTCGGTCGTCTGCTGAATCAACTCTGGCCCAACCAAGACTGCCTCGCCCTCCTGATACCAACATAAGGGAGTCCTGCATTTCCTCCCGTACAGGGCTTCATAAGGCGCCATCCCAATGCTGGCGTGGTGACTGTTATTATACGTAAACTCCACCAGTGGTAACACCTCATCCCAGCTTCCCAAATGATCCAAGACACACGTCCTTAGCAGATCTTCCAAAGACTGGATCGTTCTCTCTGACTGACCATCTGTTTGGGGATGATATGCAGAGCTCATCCTCAACTTAGTTCCTAAGCAATCTTGTAGAGTCCGCCAAAACCGCGAAGTGAACCTGGGATCCCTATCCGAAATGATGCTGGTGGGCACTCCATGCAACCTTACAATGTCCTTGATGTACAGTTGTGCCAACTTTTCCATGGGCATCTTCATATTCACTGCGAGGAAGTGGGCACTCTTGGTCAGCCGATCTACTATGACCCAGATTGCCTCATGACCCTTCACCGATCTAGGCAGATGGGTGACAAAGTCCATGGCAATGCTGTCCCATTTCCACTCAGGGATATCCAGCTGCTGCAACAGCCCGCCAGGTCTTTGATGCTCTACCTTTGCCTTCTGACACGTTAAGCAGGTTGCAACATACTGGGCGATGTCTCTCTTCATGCCCGACCACCAAAATGACCCCTTCAAGTCATGGTACATCTTGTTCATACCTGGGTGTAGGTTAAGGCGACTCTTATGACCTTCTTCTAGGATCATCTTCTTCAACTCTTCATTTGCAGGTATGCAAATTCTGCCATTAAATCTCAAGATCCCATCATCGCCCATTACAAAGTCTCTCGCCTGATCTGTCCCTAGTGACTCCATAGTATGCTTCAGACTAGGGTCCTCCAACTGCTTATCCTTTAACATCCCAAGGAAGTCATTAGTTATAGCCAGCTTACTACAACTAATGTGATTTACGTGAAATTCCACTCCAAGGTTTAAGTCTCTGAACTGCTCGATCAGTTTCTGCTCTTTTATCATCATGGTGGCTACTTGCATTGATTTTCTACTCAAAGCGTCTGCCACTACGTTGGCCTTCCCTGGGTGATACATGAGTTGAAAATCGTAGTCCTTTAGGAACTCCATCCACCTTCTTTGCCTCATGTTCAGTTCCTTCTGATCGAACAGGTATTTCAGGCTCTTATGGTCGCTGAACACCTGGAACCGAGCTCCATATAAGTAGTGCCTCCAGATCTTTAGGGCGAAGACCACTGCCGCCAACTCCAAATCATGCGTAGGGTAGTTCCTCTCATGGACCTTGAGTTGCCTTGAAGCATAGGCGACTGCCCTTTTCTCTTGCATTAAAACGCATCCCAGTCCCTGATGTGAGGCATCACAGTAGACGTCAAAAGGTCTTCCTACCTCGGGGATCACCAGCACTGGGGCACTGGTCAACCTCTCCTTTAGTTCCCTGAAGCTGAGCTCACATCGGTCGGTCCAAGCGAAAGGTTGGTCCTTACGGGTCAGCTGTGTTAACGGAGCCACCACCTTGGAAAAATCCTCAATAAATCTCCGATAGTAACCCGCCAAACCCACAAAGCTCCTTATCTCAGTGACTGTCTTGGGACGTTCCCACTGCAGCACTGTCTCTACTTTGGCTGGGTCTACCGAGATCCCCTGGGCAGATATCACATGCCCTAAGAAGTTGACTTCCCTCAGCCAGAACTCGCACTTAGAGAATTTGGCATAGAGTTGCTTCTCCCTCAGAACTTCCAACACCGACCTCAGATGTCCTTCATGTTCTCCCTCGGTCTTTGAATAGACAAGTATGTCGTCTATGAAGACTACCACAAACTTATCCAAGAAAGGGCGGAAAATCCTATTCATATAATCCATGAACAGAGCTGGGGCATTGGTCACTCCAAACGGCATCACCACGTATTCATAGTGCCCATACCGGGACCTAAAGGCTGTTTTCTGGACATCGTCGGCCTTTACCAAAATTTGATGGTACCCCGATCTCAGATCAATCTTTGAGAACACCGAGGCTCCATTTACTTGATCCATTAAATCATCAATTCTGGGTAGAGGGTACTTGTTCTTGATGGTCAACTTGTTTAACTGCCTGTAATCTATACACAGCCGAGACCCTCCATCCTTCTTCTTAACTAGGAGTACTGGAGCCCCCCATGGAGATACACTGGGTCTGATGAATTGTTTTTCCAGCAACTCTTCCACTTGCTTCTTTAATTCCACCAACTCGGCTGGTGCCATCCTGTAGGGCGCCATGGACACTGGTCCAGCCCCAGGTACCAAATCAATAGAGAATTCCACTTCTCTCTTAGGGGGTAACCCAGGTACCTCTTCTGGGAACACATCCATGAAGTCTTTCACTACAGGTATCCTGCTCACGTCCCCTTTGTTCTTCACTTCCAACCGAGCTAGCATCATGAAGCACCTCGCCCCTTCTTCCATCTCCAACCGCCCATGCCCAGCAGATACTACATCCTGCTCTTGGAGATCGGGCAACACCACTTTCTGCCTACCGCAATCTATGAGAACGTGATTGGCAGAAAGCCAATCCATTCCCAGGATAACATCCAGGTCCTGAAGAGGCAGGCAGATCAAGTTCACTTTGAATCTGCGTCCCTCTACTATTACTGGACATTCAGGGCAAACCGTAGAGGTCATAACCTGTCCTGATGCAGGTGTGGAGACCAACAGTTCAAAAGGCAGCTCCTTCACTAGGAGGCCCAGCTCGGCTATACACCGACTTGACACAAAAGAGTGTGTCGCTCCAGAATCAAACAAAGCTTCTACACTTCTACCAGATATAAAACAGACACCTTGCACAAGGTTACCTGATTGGGACGCCTCTGCTCCTGACATGGCAAACACCCTCCCTGTTGCCTGGGGTCTGCTGCCTTCATTTCTCAACTGCTGAGAACCACTGGGTTGAGTCGCCCCATTCCGGTTAGGGCATTCTCTAGCAACGTGCCCTGTCCTTTGGCATACAAAACACCTTCTCTCCGAACTCTTCTTGGGGCACACATTGGGCATGTGTGGTCCACCACAGAGGGAACATTTTGGTTTCCAGGGTTGCTGCTGTTGAAACTGGGGTGACCCTGTTCCCGCCCGATGTAGTGGAGGTCTCGCATATGGCCTGCCTTGTGAATGCTGCACCTTCGCCCGCCCACTGGAAGAACCCCCTGGGTGCGACCTGATCACCCGGGGATCACCCTTTTCCAAGGTTTCCACCATCTTCGCCTTTTCTACCAAGGCGTGAAATTCCCTGATGCACATTGGGGCTATCGTCCTCTTCAGCCCGTGCTTCAACCCTTCCTCAAACTTCCTGCACCTCCAAGCTTCGGAGGTCGCCTGAGTGTAGAATCGGGCGAGGTACTCAAACCTAGCAGCATAGGCGTTCACCGACATCACCCCCTGCTCCAACTTTAAGAACTCCGCTTCCCGCGCAAACTTTGCGCTGTCAGGGAAGTATTTCTCCAAGAACCTCACCCTAAAGCTCTCCCAGTCCAACACCTCCTCTCTGGCCTCCATCATTTGCTGAGCTCCCATCCACCAGAACTCTGCTTCTCCAGACAGCAGATAAGTGGCAAACAACAACTTCTTCTCTTCAGGGCAGGAGGTCGCCCTAAAGATTTTCTCCATTTCCCTGACCCACTGATCTGCTTGATCAGGGGTAGCATTCCCACAGAACTTGGGTGGGTTGTGCCTCATGAACTCAGCCAGTCCCATCCGCTCCTGAGGCTGACCGACGGGCGAATTCGTATCAGCCGACCGAGTAGTCTCCCAATGCTGCATGGTAGCTTGATGGTTCTGCGCCATCGCCGCATTCTGCTGCTGGATGGCACCTGCCATCATCTCAATGGCCCTGGCGATCTGGCCCATCTCAGAAGAAGGTTGGGGAGAGGTAGGAGGTCTACGAGTCATCTTCTCCGTTCTCAGATTCCGAAACCACTAGCTTCTATATTCCCTACAACTACAAGAATGAAATCGATAAGGAAATCAATTCATTCAAGGGGGATAACATCTCGACCTCACAAGGTCAGCTTCTCAAATTCCTTAAGAATTTCAGTCCATCTACAGAACCATGAAGCTTATAACTTCAAACAAAACACCAGAACAGTTACTGGCGTGCAACCATCAATCCACACAGCCACTCACAATCAATTACGAGAACACTCAATAACATGAAATAGATCACACCAGAAGTCAAAGTATGCTAAACATTAAACCTCTGGAATTTAGATTGAGAATCACCCCGATCCGGTCATGAGTGTGCACCCTCACCACCTTATCAAGACCCTCTCATTCTAAATACTAAGATCTTCAGTTAGGCATACATTCACTACAGCACACACAAAAAGTTCAATACAAAACGTTTGAAAACCTTTCACAATAGTTGTCACTTAAAACTCAAATAAGTTTTCATGAGCAGAAGAAAACACAACGGATCCACAGCCCTCAGGTCATCCAAAGGACGAACCTGGCTCTGATACCATTAATGTAACATCCCGCCAAATACATTTCGCATTTTTTTTTTTTTTTTTTTTTTTGTAATATGAAGTAACGGTAAAACAAATATATTGAAATAAACATAATTGTACATATATATAAATGAGTTTCTCCTCGCAGGGAGTTTGATACAAAACGGTCCTTTTCCAAAACTTAAACATAAAAACTGCAAATAATACAAACAGCCGATCTGCTAACAGAAACGGCGATCTCCCATCAGACAGGCGATCTCCTATCATACCGGCGATCTCCTATCAGAAAACAAAAACGGGCGATCGCCTAACAGATCAGAGATAGGCGATCTCCTTCCGGCGATCACTCACGGGGGAATCCCACTTCCTGCAACCTCATCTGCTCCCGTGTAAAGATACACGATCATCACAGTTTTAAGAAAGACATCCACAGAAACAAAATACAGGGTAAGCTATATATTTAGGAAAAACTTTGAATCAAGAGCATACATAAGAACTTCACAACATCCATGAACCGTGTCAATATCAGCCATCACATTTCCATATTCCACAAGACTATCAGGAAATCCCCAAATTCACAAATCAATCCAAGAGTATTTCAATTCACATCAGCAATCAAGTGTCTATTAATTCAATTTCACATTTCTCACGTCAGACTTTCCACTGACTCATCACACCAGACACTTGACCACTATTTCCGGAGACTCGTGCGTTGATTAGACCCAGAGATTCGCACCTGTCATACCACACCACTGTGAAATCCACACAGGGTCGCTGTGAAATCCACACAGCCATGCGCATACACCATCTCAATATTCTCATTATCACGATATGACAAGGTTAATCCATACAACAGGCCGAACTCGTTCTGTTTCACACGAGACACCCATACGCATGAACCTCCATCGACTCTCCACAACTGAGTAACTTCCTCTATGTGATTTCATTACCTCAGTAGAGTCAGGATGTCTCATTATAGGATCACCGATCAATACACCTATTACACGACCTTACACGGTATTTCCTTTCCTGAAAATACTATGCCTCGATCCACACTCACAACATTCAACACATCACATAACACTTCAATGAACGATTTCAATCACAGCAAAACTCATACCAAGGTTCAAATTTTCGAAAACCACATTTAAAATCTCAAACACTTTTGAAACAGCATAAAACAGGGGATATTTCAATAACAGATGAAAAACCGGCGATCACCTCCAGAAACCGGCGATCACGAACAAAACTGGGTTTTTAAACAAGAACATTTTTAAAACCGGCGACCACGTCGCCCCCAACATCCAAACAGAACTGTTATCGTAAATATCTCACATTTCAACATCAAACACCGTGAAAACGAAGTAAAACCGGCGACCACGTCGCCCTATCATCACAAACATCCAATATCCAGTTATCGTTGGAAAAAGACTAGCTTCCCTTACCTGGACTTGCGCAAACACCAGGAGCTCCGAAACCCAACGAAGCTTAAAGAATGCCTTGGCTCTGTTTTTGCGTCTGGTTTGAAGGACTTGCAGAGAAGTTCCCCGGTGCTCTAATGGTGGCCGTCGCTCTTCGTACTCTTGTGTGAAGGTGCCAGAGTCGCAGCGCGAAGGAGAGAAATGGAGGAGAAAGGAGGTAACTCACTCTTTGGCTTTTGAACAACTGAAATGTTTTCTTTCCCTCAACAGTGGGTTTTTCCCTCTTAAACCAACTATTCCACAAAAGCCGCTGCCACCAACTACTCTGCAGGGAAGTTGCGTGTACGCTGCACTGAACAGTACTACTAAGCGTGCCTCTGCGCAGGCTAACACTCTGAGGTCACTATTATGAACCACCCTTTTTGTCTACGTGGCGCACGTGCAGGACGTTCCATGCTGAGAGTCTGGGTCCCACTTTCTCTACGTACAACTCGACATCGCGCGCTAACCTTCCACTGATCTCTCTCTTTGGAAGACGACCGATGTCTCTCTCTGGAAGACGACCGATGTCTCTCTTGGGAAGACGACCGATGTCTCTCTCTGGAAGACGACCGATGTCTCTCTCGGGAAGACGACCGATGTCTCCTCCTCCTGGAGACCGACCGAGGTCTCTTCCTCCTGGAGATCGGCCGCGGTCTCTTCCTCCTGGAGACCGGCCGCGGTCTCTTCCTCCTAGAGACCGGCCGCGGTCTCTTCTTGGCGACACCCGCATGACTCTCGCGCCCGGGCGAAGCCCACATGCATCTCGCGCCCTGGCGATGCCCGCATGCCTCTCGCGCCCTGACGATGCTCGCATGCCTCGCGCCCTGGCGATGTCCGCATGCCTCTCGCGCCCTGGCGATCATGTTTCATGCGATCTCAAGGCTTTCTAACTACACTTTCCTTCATTTTTATCTTAAATAAAAACATACTTAGAATTCACTTAAAATATATCACTTTTATTCCAATAAGATTTTCTAGGTCCTTACAACTGTGAGAGTGTTCTTACACGTTGCACAGTGATAACAGAAAACGGTTATAGAGAGAGAAAGTGGATCTGAGAGCACACACGAAGAGATTCAGTGATAGTTTTGGTGTTCCTGTTGCCTGACTTGAGCGTCGGAGCTACAACGGCCGCCAGAGGCGCCGTCTGTGTGTTTTGCAGGCAGCGTTTGGAGTTCCGGTGGTGGTTCTTGGAGCGTTCCTGCAGAACAGAGGGCTAGACGAAGGAGTGACGAGGCAATCCTCCACGTTCGAGTCAAGCGGCAGGATCAGTACCCTATTTATAGGAATGGGTGCCTTGGTGGGCAAGAAGGGCAAGGGTAGGGTGGTAAATGTGTGAGGGGGTTGCCTTTAGGGTTTGACTAAGTCAAAACTGCATCTTAGGCTTGTTCTTCTAGAAACTAGGTCAAAACACCTTCCGAAAGGATTAGAAACAAGCTAAAATGATAACTACACCTCCTATTATGCTATAGGCACCTATTCTAGCCTATATTTGCTATTTGGACCCCTAAAAGGAGCCCAATTTATTTACTTAACTTCTCTAAGTGGAAAGATAAGAAGGAAGAACTTTTGATATTCTGGTTTATATCTGGTTCTTCTTCTACTGATGCTCTCTCGAGGTCTGGTGGGGCCTACCTTCATATACTTAGATGACTGATCTTTTTGTGAAGTGCTTGATGTGTACTTAGTCATTTGCTGGGTGTTGTGGTTTGTATCATGCCCCCCAGGTTGGAAAGAATTCATCCTCAAATTTAGGACTCTTGCAAATAACATAGTTAGTTTGTTCACTTGATTTATAGATCTGAGTGGTGAAGCAAACTTAAGTTCATTGATTTTTTTGAAGTGTGGGTGGAATGGTTCTAGTTACATGTAATTTTTATAGAGAAGGGGATCTAGTGCGAAAAACTTCTTATAAGGTGTGAACCTTTAAAAAGGTTTTGAAAAAATTCTCAACTTTCTCTAACAAATGTAGCATGTAGTTAGACTTATGAATAGATAAACAAGAGAAGGAAGGAAAGTACCGCCGTGAGCCGACAATTTTTATTACAGATTTCACCACTTTTGGTGAGGTGGTGAGATTTGTCTTGTTATTTTCGTCTTTTTTTTATTTTTCATTTTTACTTGATCTTTATTTACCATCATGGTTCTTTTAGTTGGACAGTTGGATGCTATGTGCCCAAAACGTAAACATTTAAAACGTTTTATGCTTGAGGTTTTGGTGTGTGACTTAGGAGGAGAAGGTTTATCTTTAGAATCTTTATGATGTAGGGTGGTTTCTTTTGAGAAATTGGAAGGAGAATCTTGGTTTTGAAATTTGTTATTGTCCTTCCAATATGTTTTGTAAAAGCCATCATTATGAGTATTTTTTAAAAGAATTTTTCTTCAAAACTTGTGATTCAACCTTGATGGCTAGGTGAACCAATTTGTCTAAAGAAGTATACTAATATAATTTTACGACATCTTGTATTTCTCGCCGTAATCCACTCACAAATTTAGCAATCTTTGACCCTTCACTTTCATGCATATTAATTTTAGTCAAAGTTACTTTCAAATCTTGAAAGTACTCATCAACACTCTTGGATCCTTGATGAAGTTGTTGGAGCTTCAGCAAGAGTTCCTTCCTATATAAGGAGGAGGAACAAACCGCGCACGCATGCATAACTTTAAATCACTCCAAGAGACCACAATTGGCCTCTTGTTTAAACCAATGTGCATTACAGTTTGGTGCCACCATTGAATGCCACCTTAGGCTTGTTCTTCTAGAAACTAGGTCAAAAAATCTTCCTAAAGGGCTAGAAACAAACTAAAATGATAACTACACCCCTTATTATGCTATAGGAACCTATTCTAGCCTATCTTTGCTATTTGGAACCCTAAAGTGAGCCCAAGTTATTTACATAACTTCTCTTGGTGGAAAGATAAGAAGGAAGAGCTTTTGATATTTTGGTTTATATCTGGTTCTTCTTCTACTGATGCTCTCTCTCGGTTTGGTGGGGCCTGGCTTTGTATACTGAGATGACTGATCTTTTGGTGAGGTGCTTGATGTGTCCTTAGTCATCTACTAGTTTTTGTGGTTTGTATCAATCAGTCACCTCTAGCCACCATTAGCTGCATCACGCCATCAACGCCACCTCCACCATCGCTGCACCACTCCATCCAACCCGTAAAAGATCCTCTGCGCTCACCAGGCTCCACCCTGCACCACCGTTCCCTACACTTAGATTCACTCAACCATCAGGTTCCAACCTACACCACCGCTCCTTGCACCTAGAGTTGGTTACCAACCAGTGCCACATGCAACTACCACCTCCACGCCATTCTACAACCCCGACCCCCCCCCCCCCCAAAAAAAAAACACCAACGCCCGAATCGCCACCTACATCCACTCGCCGTTGCATCAACGTTAGCCGCACCTGTCACCACTATCAAAGGGGACCCGCTAGAGGTTTGGTCTCCACTTTTCCTTGTTTTGCATGCAAGAGAAAAAAAGGTGGAACCCATGTGTGGGGCCATGTTTTGTCTTTTTGTTGTTTTGATTGTTGGGCTTCTTTGTTTAACAAGGTTGCTTTGATGATTTCAAAATATGGCTTGAGGACTTGAAGGATCTACTCCTGTGTGTGTATTGTTTAGTATATTTTGAGTTGTTAATTTACACCTAGTTATGATCCAAGCTCATATGATTCTATATCTCTTTTGAATGTTTTGTTTTCTTAAATCTATGTTATTTTTAGTTAGTTTTTTCGTGTTTTAAATAAGTTGAAAAAGCTTATGTTCAAAGTATGGTGACTACATCAAGTTTTTTAACCAGTTGATTTATTGTGACAATTGATTGAATTACACTTAGGGTTTTTAAAAGGATTTTAAAAAGATTTGTTTTCTTTTTTCTTTTCTGTAAAGCAAAAATGGTTAGTTATTTCAATATATGAACTAGCTATTTTATGTGTAGTCTTTAACAAAAAAAATCAATCAGTTTGTTTTGAAAATCAATCAAGTAATTTTAATAGAATTTTGTTATGCTTTTCAAACTATTTTTAAATGCTTTTAACTGATTTCAATTAATGATCAAACAATTTTAACCACTTTTTGAAGTCTTTATAAAGATTGGTTTATGTTCATTTCAAAAAGAAGAAGAGAGTTTTGATAAAAGTGTTTTCAAGAGAAAGATTAAAAAGCTTTTAATCATTCTCGGAATCTTGCATCATTGCTTGTGTGCGAAGTAGGAATATGAGTTTTCTATTCTATTGTTCTACAACTTTGTAAAGCCCAAGTGTACTTTATTTCTTTCTTTCAATTCTGTATTGTGGCGTAAAATAGTTTCAGATAGTATTTATGGAAACTATGGTGCTGCTAAGAGTGTTGTATTTTCTTGTTGGGTTGAAGATCAACCCTTTGTTGTTGCTGCTTTGAGATGCTTAAAGTCCACAATGAGGGAAGCTCCAACTATTGACAAGAATATGGTGATCAAGCCAGTAAGATCATATAAATATGAGTATAATATACAATGTATGGAATAACACTTACCTCTGTTTTAGGGTCTTGAAGCCCTTTTATAGTATCATAGATCCTCCCTTTAGGAGTTAACAACCATAAAGTTATTTTGTTAATATATCCCATTTATTTTAGGGGTGTTGGAAAAACATTATCTTTAACTGTTTATTTTCTTCGAATTTAGAGTAAATATATGTGCCTAACTGATTCAGTTATACATTCAGTTGTTTTACAATTGCTACTTTTAATATATTTTGCTAGCCATTTGGATCGACTCCTTAACAGATCATTGGGCTTGTTTATTGTTTGGCGCGAGCTAAGTATTTACCTTTTTAAATAGGCGGTCCAGAGTACTATGCTAAAGTGCTTGGGTCGAGCCCCAAGCATGTCCGACTAGTATAATTACTTAGTGAATTCTCAGTGGTTGGCTGAAGACTGGATGTAATTCTTGGTTAAGCATGAACCAGTATAAATCTCTCTATGTGAATCTCTCCTCCCTTACTCTGATAAACTGCTTTATATACTATTTTGTGTATTATGTTGCATTAAATAGTCAGTTGAATTTTAGATGTTTTCATTTTAGTTGACACTTTACTTTAGGATTGAGATTTTAGGAATTAAAGGAGATGACCTTAGGAAAATTCCCACTGGACACTAACTTAACCAAGTGGTTAAGTAGGTGTGAAGATGCATTTCTCAAAGGCAAAGATAAAAGACATGGTAAGGTGAGAATATACGCAATTGTGGAAAAGAACAAGGAAGCTAGGAAGCATCAATGGTGGTCATGACCAACCAAAGGATGAACCATACTTAAATGAGAGAGCCAAAACCGTGACAAGAAAACCAAAGATAAAGACAATAATTGAAAGTTGGAAATGGAAAATGGAAAGGAAATGAAAGAAGGAACTTATGGAGGTGATGGTGGATGGTCACGCTACTTGGTGTGTGGTCACCACCAAGATAAGTGCTAGACTGCCACTTGAGAGCTCCATTCTCATCAAGATAAGATCGAAAGGAAGAGGAAATACACTCACTCAAGCTCACACAATATTTGTGCAGAGTAACTTTACTTCAATTTCAACTTTAAAAATACAATGGGTAGACCTCCTATTTATAAGTGAAGGAGCCTTGGAAAATAAGTAAGAGGGGTAGGATGGGAAAAGGGAAAAAATGGGCAGCCTTAGGGTTTGACTAAGTCAATCCCGCATCCTAGGCTTGTCCTTCTAGAAACTAGGTCAAAATGCCCTCCTAAAGGGCTAGGAGCAAGATAAAATGATAACCACACCCTCTATTATGCTAAAGGAACCTTATTCTAGCCTATATTTGCTATTTGGACCCCCAAAGTGAGCCCAAATTATTTACAACTTGTTTTATTCTTAAGAAGACCAGCAGGAAGAACTTGAGATGCTCTGGTCTTTGTCCATTTCTCCCTCTGGTGAGGTCTTCACTTGAATGTTGAGATGACCTTTCATAGTGTGCATCCTTGGTCATCTTCTTGGTGTCTTGGTTTGTATCACTTATATACTATGAAATATCTTTATCATTAGTTGATGTGTGATCTCCAATAGAACTATCTCTAGTGAGACTCTGAGGTTTTGAAGAATCAACTTCTCTGATTCCCAGAAACCTAAACGCAAAACACAAAATAGATCATCAACATACATATTCAAACAACGTGTTTTACACTAAAACGGTTCGCTTTTACTCATCATTGGAATGGTTCCTATCAACCGTGTTTACACCATTCAAACAATTCTCTGTTTCTATTCCTCCACAATAAATAACCAAGAACAACACTGTTGTTTTTCAAGAAATTGAATCACGGAAAAACACAAATTACAGTAGTTCTTGTTTACACAATTGTGGAAAATTCTTACTCCCTCACTTTATTGTTTTAGTTGCGTCTTTCAGACAATCAAAATTTCTAGTTTCGGGAGATGAAGAAATTGAAAATCTTTGTCAATTTGAGAACCACCGTGCACACCAAAATATCCTTTCAGGACGAAAACACCACAATCATATTTTAGATAAACTCCAAGGCCTTGAGGTAGTGAGTCAAATTGTTGAAACTTGCAATGTGCAATCACAATAACAAAGGACAAAAGTAAGGTTTCTCAAGAGCTCTAATCTATGAAGAAATTAAAAAAGAAAAACAAAAGTACTCACGAGCTCTAATTTATGAAGAAATTTGAAAAAAAAAATAAGAAAGTTTAACTAATGCAGTTTATGACAATTTTTGGACTAAACATGACTCTAGAGAAAACATTTATGATTATTGTACCGACCAGTCCCCGGACATCGAGAACAGCTAGTAATGATGAGCCACGTGAGCTGGGTCCCTCAGCATGGGCCAGAGCCACGTGGGCTGGGTCTCACGAGTAGCATGGACCAGTGGGCTGATTAGTCATCAGCATGTCGACCACCAGAGTGGAACGATGTGTCCTCGTGACACAATAGGGCGATGAGTCCTCGGCAACAGAGTGGGATGATGTGACATCGGTCTTGGGTGTTCCAAACAGTTGAACTAGATCATGGAAGGTGGGTCCCGAGAATAATACTAGTTATCAGTAAAATGCCCAGAGGTAGGGAGAAGCCTAGGTCACGAAGCATCCATGCATGTGGCATGGAAAGCACAGTTAGGTGCAGAGTCTTGAAGGGCTTGAATGCTCGTCAGGATTAGGGTTTCCAAGTGAAGCTACATGCATGGCACGTGAATAGTGAGGGCACTCCTAGGACAAATGGCCCCAGAGATTATGTGCACGAGTGGGTACCCAGGTGGCCATCCTGTTAGAATTTGCACTCCAATTAAGGGAATGTTACATGCTAGATTACTCTCAGATTGAGTAATAGTGGTGCATAACGGCATGTTCCCAGAAACCCTAAACGTGGGTAGCGGCGCAGAAGAAACCCTAGACTATATAAAGGGTAGTAAAACACTTCACAAAGGTACTCAATTTTTTAAACTGAAACTCATATATTATACACTTGGTGTGCTTGCCCCAGTATTGACTTGAGCGTCGGAGTGCAAACGGCCTCTAGGGCGCCCCTTCTATCTTTGCAGGTGCAAGTTGTTTCGATCCAGTGAAGCATTACCTGAGGAGAATGAAGGAGGCGCGAGATTGTCGTAGAGTCAATTGACAAGAGAGTCAACCGGCAAGAAAAATTACAAAACCAAAATGACTCAATTATAAGAAAATTTCACCGAACAAATTTGAAGAAAACTTAAGAAAATTCAAAAGAAGACATGAACATTAACATAAGAACACCTAAAAGCACATACATGAAGGTTTAAGTAAAAACAAAGATCTTGAACCAAACAAAAAGGTAAAAAACACAAAATGAATCAAGAAAAAATTATGAACAACATGGAAATTAGAAAAAATTTCAAAGAAAAAGCTACTTATCTCATAATCGGAAGCTCTAATTAGAAAATGATGCAATTCTAGCTTGCATCTTCATTTGTAGATCTTCTTCTTCATTGTTTTCTATTTGAATTTCTTCAAGGTAAGATGACTGATAGCAGAAGCTTGAAGAATTGTAGAATTTTTGAAAGAGAAGAAAATTATAATAGTGAATCTAAGTGAGGTTAGGCTAATAGGAAGTTTCTAGAGTGAGGTTGGGTCAGCACTACCAGAGGAGTCTAGAAGTTTGTCTAGCAAGAAGATAACTCTAGAGAGAACTTTGCAATCTCTACTTTGCCCCAAAATACAGGGCCCAATACTTCCAAACTACTCTATACAATTTTTACAAGGTTAATAAGAAGAAAAAGACTTTACAATCTCTTCAGTAAGGTTTGATCTTTGTCTATCTTCTTAGCCGAAAGATTCCATGTTCTGGAAAATGTTACGTAACCCCTAATTTTTCCAAAAATATTAATTCAACGATACTGGAAATAATTGACAATATTTTAATTAAATCAAATATATTAAAAAAGGTCATATTTTATTATTTAAAATTTTTTAATTACAAGGATAAATTTGTAAACTTGCATTTAACATCTTTAAAAAATTAAAAGTCCTCTCACAACCATCACATCACTCACAAACTCCAATAAAATTTCCTTATACATCTGCTCTAACATATCCCAATTTAAACACATTTACTTTCTTCACATTTTCCTCTCAAGTCCTCACGTATCTACTTCTTCAAGACCCCACACGTCTCCTGCCCAATCCAAACAGAGCATATTAAGTGACCAAACAATTTTATAACATAATAAGGTAATACTTTTCGTCACAAAATTTTGTAACACCTTTTTTATTATTTACAATTTATTCAATTTTTTAATTTTAAAAAATATATTAAGTTACTATCAGGCTTGGATAACAAGTTCTTACAATTACTATTCTTTTCGTTCATCTTTAAAAACTATACCATACAATTTTTTCCTAATTTTCTATCTCGTCTAAAATAATAAATCAATATCATAACTAGAAATTGAAAATTTTATGGATATTTATAAATTAAGCGATTAAAATTAAATAAAATTTAAATATTTAAAAATTAACGCCTAAATTTACATTTAAAAAATTAGTCACTCAAATTGGTAAATCTTGAACTTATACTTGATAATTAATTTCTTATTTATATAATAAAATTAGAAACTGATCCGATCGGTTGTAAGGACCTATAAATTTATTTGGAATAAAAGTGATATATTTTAAATGATTTCTGAGTATGTTATTATTTAAAATAAAAAGGACATAAAAAAATAGAAAATCTCATAGTGGTCAGACCTCGGACGTCGCCCAAAGTCTGGGATCAGCTGGTAGAGGGTGATCGGTTGACCATTGTACTAACCAAGTAGTCAGGTGCGATGACTTCATCGTGAGATAATCACGTGGGCGTGCTTGAAGGGGGGGAGGCACGTGAATCAAGAAGGGTAAGAGAAAGGAAGGTGTAGCTTAGAAGTCAATGAGATCACCGTTTTTGAAGAAGGCGGCGGCCTCCGACTTCCCCCGTATGAAATCGCCAATCGCCAATGGTGTACATGATCGCCGAAAAGAGTACATCGCCGTGTATTCGAGAAGACTTGGTAAGCACTTATTATGTGGTCTAAATACAGAAGATGAGTGATATAGAAGATAGGTGGCATATCTGCCACCATGAGTAGTGTGAACCGTGATACCACAGACTTAGAGGAATGGGAGGACGAGCCCTCAGCTGGGTGTGACGACGTGACATCGGTGACCAGAGTGAGGCAATGTGTTCTCGTCACACACAAGGGTGACAAGAGATCGCCAACAGGATGAGAGGAACATCGGTCATCAACCAGGATGGGAGACACATCGGTTGTCTGCCAGGGTGAGACATCGGTTGTCTGCTAGGGTGAGACATCGGTTGTCTGCCAGGGTGAGACATCGGTGGTCTGCCAGGGTGAGACATCGGTGGTCTACTAGGGTGAGACATCGGTTGTCTGCCTGGGTGAGGAATCAGTCGTCCGTCAGGAAGAGGAATCAGTCATCGCCAATATGAGAGGCATCGGTCATCGCCGGTATGAGAGGCATTGTCATCGCGCGAGCAGTCATCGGTGGATGGTTATCGCGCGATGTCGTGTTTCACACAGATGAGGTGGGACCCAGGCTCCCAGCATGAGCGTCTTGCATGCACGACACGTAGTCAGGGAGAGTGCTTCAGAACAGTGGCTCCAGAGAGTTGGTATGAAAAGTGACCCAGAGTTGGTGTACGCAGAGACCCACGTGGCATTACTGTTAGAGGAAATGTACACGCAAGCTTCCCTGCAGAGTGGGTGGTGGCAGCAGCATTCCTGGGAAGGGTGGCTTAAGTTCAAACTTCAGTCTGGATAGGCAAGGTTGGAACGCTGCTTGAGTAGAGAGAAATTGAGTGAGTTGGCTTTAGCTCCCTATTTCTTCCCTCTCCTTCTCCATACGTTCAGACGTCCTAGCGCACCAGTTGGCTATCGGCGACTACCATAGAGCACCTGGGAGGTTCTCTACAAGTTCTCCAAACCGGACGCTAAAATAGAGTAAGTCGTTTCGCTCTGTTCTTCGAGTCGATCCTCCACTTGAGAGGGTTGCCTCTGCATAGGCGTTGCATGCAGGTCTCTTGGCTTCAGGAATCGTCTCTGTTAACGTAGAAATGAGTGGTATAGCTAGTTTTGTGACTAAGGCTCCATGGTGCAGGTTAAGGCATCCTTGAATCTCGTTGGGTTGGAGCTTTTAGTGAAGTTTACGCTAGTCCAGGTAAGGGAAGCTAGCTTTATTTTCAAGAAAACCTTAAGCTAGAAGATTTTGATGTTGGGGCGACGTGGTCGCCGATTTCAAATGTTATTGCATAATCCCCTGTTTTTGGACGTGATCGCTGGTTTTAATGTTGATTTCGAACTCCCCTGTTTTAGTGTCGTTTGAAACTGTTTGAGATTGAAATGTGAAATGCATGTGATATTCGAAAATCTGAACCTTGGAATGATTGTTGCTGTGATTGGAATCGTTCATTTAAGTGTTCTATGATGTGTTGAATGTTGTGAATGTGGGATCAAGGCATAGTATTTTCAGGAAAGAAAATACCGTGTAAGATTGTGTAGAATGTGCATTGATCGGTGATTTCTATAATGAGATATCCTGACTCTCCTGATATGATGGAATCATATAGATGAAGTCATTCAGGCGTTGAGAGTCGATGGAGGTTCATATGTATGGGTAAGTGGTTTGAAAGATAACTACTTGACCTGTTGTATGGATTAACCTTGTCATACTAGGAGAGTGATGAGATTGAGATTGAGATTATGTTTATGCGCATAGCTGTGGGAACTTTACAGCAATGTAGTATGACAGGTGCAGATCTCTGAGTCTAATCAATGCACGAGTCTTCTGGAAGTAGTGTCAAGTGTCTATGTGTGATGAGTCAGTGGAAGTCTGACGTGAGAAATGAGAAATATTGAAATTTGATAGACACTTGAGGAGATTGTAAAATGTGTGATTTCTTGAGGGATTTTATGTGGGTGTTTTAAATCTGTTTTATATTGGTTTAAAATTTCACACTTAAAGTTTTTTTAGGTTTAAAATATCTAGCTTACCCTGTGTCTTTGTTCTGTGGCTGTTTTCTTAAACCTGTGATGATCGTGTATAATTTACATGGGAGCAGATGATGTTGCAGGAAGTAGAGCTCCTCAGTGAGTGGCCGCCAGAAAGAGATCGCCTGTTTTTCTTTTTATGTTGTACTTAGGATTTATTTTTAAACACTTGATGGAGATGTATTAAAGCCCCTATAATAGGGATGTTTCTCTTTGAAGATACAATGTATGGAATGATGTATTTTTATTATATATACATATGTTAATTTTATAAATTAATGTTTTACGCTTATTCTAGTATATCAATATGAAAAGGAATTGAGGGGTGTTACATCGGTCATCGGTAGTCGATGACGTCAGCAGCAGATGACCACGTGGGCCAGTCACAGAGTGACGCGTGGCATGAGATAGCAGATGAACCAGGGTGGAGATCGTTCAAGAACGGCGATCAATGGTCAGTTACCGAGTGACCACCACCAGCAGATCAGTTCCTACATGAGCGCCTGGAAGTAGAGCGCGAGAAGTGATGAAGCACCGATCAGTCATCGGTGCATGCAGAGCGATCAGTCGTCGGGGGTCCTTGCCAACGCGTGTTAAACTGGGACCCAGGCTCCCAGCGAGAATGTTACCCAAGGACCACGCCTGATTCCATAAGAAGAGCACGACAACGTAAAGAAGCGCCATCAGTCATCGGTCAAGGTGACACATCGATCACCGGCCAGGATGAGACATCGGCCATCGGTCAGGATGAGAGACACCTCGGTCATCGGTATGTGTCTAGGTGACATCGGCCGCGGCGATGTGAACAACGCGACCAGTGATCAGTAAAGCGCCCAGAGGCAGGGAGTGGCCTTAGTCGCGAGACGACCATGCATGAAGATGGGAAGATGCAGTTAGGTGCAGAATCCTACTGGGACAATAACCCATCAAGGTTAGAGTCTCCCAGTGAGGTTGCATGCATGCCACGTGGACCATGAAGGTGTTCCCAAAGATTAGGTAGGGCAGATGGGCACAGAAATTGAGGGGTACAGAGGTACCCACGCGGCCTCCCCTGTCAGACTTTGCACTCAAGTGAGGAAGGCCTGCACGCAAGGTAGCCCTGGGGGGTAGATAACGGCGGTGCAGAGTAATCAAGTGGCCCTAGAGGTAGCCAGTAGGGGGCGACGCGGGATTATATGAGGAAGAAGAACGCTGAACCAGGTACGCAATCTTTGCCACACAATACACAACACGAACCGAGAACAGTCAGTTTTCGAATCAAAGAGGACTGAGGGCACACACGAGTCTCACACAGATAGATCCGAGAGAGAGTTTTGGTGTTCCCGTTGCCTGACTTGAGCGTCAGAGCTACAACGGCCGCTAGAGGCGCCGTCTGTGTGTTTTGCAGGTATCATTTGGAGTTCCGGTGAAGGTCCCTGGAGCCTCCTTGCAGAACGCGCAGCAGTTAGAAGGCTAGACGAAGGAGTGACGAGGCACTTTCCCCACGCTCGAGTCCGCGGCAGGATCAGAAACAGTTTATTATTATTATTATTATTATTATTATGAGTTTTGAATTTTTTGATAATTAAATTTTTTTATTCCTATGATGACTTTAAAAACTATTAATTATTATATTAAAACTTAAACTTTTATTTAAAATTTTCATTTTTATAATAAATTTTTAAAAAATATTTTTCATTATGTTAGATCTCACTTTTAATGTAATTAAAATCTTTACTCAATTTTAAATGATTAATTACATCTCAAATCAAACCTTTTTATAGTTAAATTTTTTTATTTATGTAATAATTTAAAAATTATTAATTATTGTATTATGTCTTAAACTTGATAATCAAAATTTTAATTTAATATTATAACCTTTTATCTTTAAATATCATAAAAGTGTCAAGAATCAATGTATTAATTTTTAAAAGAAATAAAAAATATTAACACAAAAAACATGTTTATACAAAAGAAGTTCACAACAATAATTTTTCTTTGAAAATAAAAAGGCTTAAAAGAAAAGTCATTTCAAAAAGAAGAAAGAAATAAGAAAGGAAACTACAACATCTGAACCAGCAAAGGAAGGCTTAAAGACATCAGGAATTGAGGAAGAAGTTGCCTTTGACAATTTTGTAGCTGAGAAAGAACATGAGCAAGAAAGATTACCACATTTCCTTTGAACTTGCCACCTTTATTTCTAATGAGTGAAGTTAAGATCCACCTGCTTCGTGGATCCAGGTGAAAAATGTAAGGACCTGGAAAATCTTATTGGAATAAAAGTGATATATTTTAAGTCAATTCTAAGTATGTCTTTATTTAAAAATATAAAGGAAGGGAAGTATAGCTTAAAAGTCTACGAGACCGCCGTAATTGAAAGAGTAGGCGATCTCCGACTTCTCTGGCACATGATCGCCTGTCGCCTTGATTTCACAGAACGCCTATCGCCTGTAGTGTACCTAGTCGCCTGTCGCCTAGGGTACACATGATCGCCGAAACTACACTTAGTGTGTAGTCAAGATGTTGGATCAACCATAGTGGGTTCCCAAAGACCACGTGCATCAAGGTGTGGGTTAAGCCTTAGACACGCTGTGCATGCGAAGCTCTATGCTTGGGTATTGGAGATCGTCCTTAGTGTTGCATGCATGGGCGCACGAGGGCAAGTGCCAATCCACCCTTGGAAATGTGAAGCTACCGACGTCACCGAGTCACGTGGAGATGATACCTCGGACGTAACATAGTGCAATGAGGAACCTTCAGCAAGGAGTGTCGTCGGTCATCGCCTGGCGTGAGGCATGCGGGCGTCGCCGGGGCGTGAGGCATGCGGGCACCGCCGGGGCGTGAGGCATGCAGGTGTCGCCGGGGCGTGAGGCATACGGGTGTCGCCGGGGCGCGAGAGGCATGCGGACATCGCCATGGCGCGAGGCATGTGGACATCGCCACAGAGAGACATCGGTCGTCTTCCAGAGAGAGACATCGGTCGTCCTCCAGGATGAGTCATCGGTGGAAGGTTATCGCGCGATGTCGAGTTGTACGTAGAGAAGGTGGGACCCAGACTCCCAGCCTGAACGTGTTGCATGCGCGACACGTAGTCATTGGCTCCAGAGAGTTGGTACTGTAGTGCACAGTGTTTGTGTGCGCAAAGTCAACCACGCAACCGTACTGTCAGGTTTGTGCTTGAGTAAAGGAAAACTCACACGCTAGATATCTCAAAGAGTAGGCTAAAGCGGCTACACAGCAGGCCTACGTCCTTAGCTTCAGAAGGCTCCTCTTAGAGAGTCTAGAAACGCAGTGAGAGATAAAAAGGGGACAGAGTGAGTCCACCATCATCTTTCTCTTTTCTCCCCCTTGCACTGCAACTCAGTATTCCCAGGCACCTTCAAGCAAGAGCAAGACGAGCGACGACTGCCATAGAGCTTTTGGGAAGGTTCTCTGCAAGTTCTCCAGATCAAAACGCTTAGGCAGTATTCGTGCATCCTTAAGTTCAGAGGGTTAGAGCTCGAAGTGAGATTTCACGCTGATCCAGGTAAGGGAAGCTAGCCTCCATCTCTAATACGAGCCATAGTTTAGCTATTTTCTGAAGTGTGGGCGGCGTGGCCGCCGTTTTCGCTTTCGTCTTCGTGAAATACTCTGTTTTATGTGTTTGGGCGATGTGGTCGCCGGTTTTATATAAAGCCTTCGAAACACCCTGTTTTTGAACTAGATCGCCGGTTTTGGCGTTGTTTGTGAACTCTCTGTTTCTGGGTGTTGCTTTGAAACTACTTGAGATTTAAACGAGATATTCGAAGATCTGAACCTTTGAAATGATTGTTCTATGATTGAATCATGTATTTGAGTGGTATGATGTTTTGAATGCTGTGAATGTGGGATCGAGGCATAGTATTTTCAGGAAAGGAAATACCGTGTAAGATCTGTATAGGTGTATTGACTAGGGGCTTGTCTAGAAGGAGATATCCTGACTCTGCTGAGATAATGGAATCAAGTAGATGAAGTTATTCAGTTGGTGAGAGTCGAAGGAGGTTCGTACGTATGGGTGAGTTGTTCAAATGGGAACGAGCTCGGCCTGTTATACGAATTTACCTTGTCATACCGAGAGAATGGTAACAATGAGATGGTATATGCGCATGCTGTGTGGATTCACAGTGGTAGGTATGACAGGTGCAAATCTCTGGGCCTGAGTCAACGCACGAGTCAATCCGGAAGTAGTGTCATGTGTCTATGCATTGTGGGCCAGTGGAAAGTCTGGCATGTGAAATGAGAAACTGGAATATTGATAGACACTTGATGCTGTATTGTGAAATGGAAATGACTATGGGTGAATGTTGTGAAGTCTGTGGTTTTGGGCGAGCAGTTGAATGCTATGAGTAGCTCCACGTTTTACATGGATATCTTGGAAAATGTTTTACCTTGATCTATTATGTTCATGATTTTAAATGCCTTATTCTAAACTCTCGTTAAAATGTCTGGCTTACCCTTTTATCTGTTATTGTGGTGGTTTTCTCAAAACTGTGATGATCGTGTAAATGTGTACACGGGAGCAGATGATCTTCCAGGAAGAAGAGCTCCCTAATGGGTGGTCGTCGAGGGCAGAGATCGCCCATTTCCACCTCTCGGGGGTGATCGCCGGATTTGTGTCCTGATAGCAGATCGCCTGTCTTGAGGTCTTCTGTTTTGGGATCGCCGGTTTGTGTTAGAGATCGCCGTTTTTTTTGTATGGAGACCGCCGGTCTTGCTGTATTTGATTTTTTTATTATTATTCTTTAAATTTTGAAAAAAAAGAAAACATTTGAAGGATTATGTACTAATCTCCCTAAGAGGAGCAACTCCCTTACTTATGTATATATATTATCTTGTATTCTTCAACATTATTGGTTTACCTTATTTTCATATTACATGTATGAGATTGTTTATTTTTGGCGGGATGTTACAAAAAAGACAGTGAACATAAGTAGAATGAGAAATATTAAATGTTGATTGTTATGTAAACATAAATCAAACAAAGTAGGGTGTGTGGGATACCACAAGAAATGAAGAAAACAATGTAGAATAAGAAAAAATAGAACAGGAAAAAGAATTACATCAATCAGATGATACAAGCAAGAAAATTATTTCTCAATGTCGAGATAAAATGGTTATCTGATTTATTTAGTGTTTGAGAATTAGGTTTGTTTTTAGTGTACTAGTATCCTCTCGAACCTGTGTGGGGGTAAAAAAAGATAGAAAATATTTATTGTCTTTTTTAGGGTCAAGATTTACCCTATAAGAACAATAAAAAATTAACATGAAAAGAATATGGACAACAAAATGAAGAGGAATAATGGAAAACTGATCCTTTGGTTCAAGGTTAATGTACTCCTAAACGTTTGATCTTCCTGGTGTATTACAAGTAAGTCTTCACAAGGGTGTTTAGAGGAAACTTTTGTTAGAAGTTTAGACCTTAAACAAGAGGGGGGTGAATTGTTTAAGAAAGCTTTTCGCAAACTTTGAAGGTATAATAAAAGCCAACGAAGAATCACAAAGAAGGAAACCAAGATATCCAAGGTACAACACCGTTTTAGTTGATTTCCAGAAAATCAACCAGCTGTTTATGCGATTCAACCAGTTGTTTTTATTTACAGTTAAAAAAAATAACTTAAAACAGATATAAGAGAGATCAGGGAAAGAGAGAATCACAAAAAGAAATTTATACTGGTTCACTCTTACACCAAGAGCTACATCTAGTCCCCAGAAACCATTGGATATTCCACTATGCAATCAAACACAAATTACAAACCACACACACCAAAGAAGTGATCTTGAATCCCTAGAGAACACACACTTCCTTTGGCAAACCACAACACAGAATTCAGAACACCCTCTGAATCTGCACACCACAGTTATTGTAACATCCCGCCAAATTCTTTTCATAATTATAAAATGAAATAGAGAGAAAATAATAATATTGAAGTGAACATAATTGTATATACGTAATGAAGTTTTCTTCTCGCAGGGAGTTTAATACAAGGTCGGTCGGTATTCCAAAATCGTAAATTAAATACAACAAAATAAATAAAAACAGGCGATCTCCCAACAGGATGGGCGATCTCCTATCAGGAAACGGCGATCTCCTATCAGACAACAGAAAAAGGTGATCGCCTAACAGAAACATAAATGGGCGATCTCCTTCCGGCGACCACTCACTGAGGAACTCTACCACCTGCAACCTCGTCTGCTCCCGTGCAAAAATACACGATCATCAGAGGTTTAAGCAAACAATCACAATACCAGATAAAAGGGTAAGCTAGATGTTTCAAAAACTTTAAATCCATAGAAAACGTGAATTTCCACTCCATACATAAGCCATATCAAATGCAACCATCAAGATTTCTATAATCCACATACTCGTCAAGTGTCTATCTGCTACTTTCAATATTCAAGATTCACACGTTAGACTTTCCACTGACCCACAATGCATAGACACATGACTCTACTTCCGGATTGACTCATGCGTTGACTCAGGCTCAGAGATCTGCACCTGTCATACCATACCACTGTGAAATCCACACAGGGTCGCTGTGAAATCCACACAGCATGCGCATATATAATCTCAATGTTATCACTCTCCCGGTATGACAAGGTTAATTCATATAACAGGCCGAGCTCGTTCTTTTTCACACTACTCGCCCATTCATATGAACCTCCTCCGACTCTCCACAACTGAATAACTTCATCTACGTGATTCCATTATATCAGCAGAGTCAGGATATCTCCTTCTAGACAAGCCCCTAGTCAATACACATTACACAAATGATCTTACACGGTATTTCCTTTCCTGAAAATACTATGCCTTGATCTCACATTCACAACATTCAAAACATCATACCACTCAATCGAATGATTCAAATCACAGCAACAATCATTTCAAAGGTTCAAACTTTCGAATATCACATTTAAATCTCAAGCAGTCTCAAAACAACACCAAAAACAGGGGAGTTCGCAAAACAACGCCAAAACCGGCGATCTGATTCAAAAGCAGGGGATTTTGAAATCTGTATTTAAAACCGGCGACCACGTCGCCCAGACACATAGAACAGAGCATTCACGAAGATGAAAACGAAACCGGCGACCACGTCGCCCTCACTTCAGAAACAGCTAATCTATGGCTTGTATTGAAAATGAAGGCTAGCTTCCCTTACCTGGACTTGCGCAAAATACCAAGAGCTCCTAAATCCAACGAAGCTTGAAGAATGCCTTGGCTCTGTTTTTTCGTCTGGTTTGAAGGACTTGCAGAGAACTTCCCAGGTGCTCTAATGGTGGCTGTCGCTCGTCGTACTCTTGTGTGAAGGTGCCAGAATCGCAGCGCGAAGGAGAGAAATGGAGGATTATGTACTAATCTCCCTAAGAGGAGCAACTCCCTTACTTATGTATATATATTATCTTGTATTCTTCAACATTATTGGTTTACCTTATTTTCATATTACATGTATGAGATTGTTTATTTTTGGCGGGATGTTACATTAATGGTATCAGAGCAGTTCGTCCTTAGGATGACCTGAGGGCTGTGGATCCATTGTGTTTCTTCTGCTCATAAAATCTATTTGAGTTTTAAATAACAACTATAGTGAAAGGTTTTCAAAACGTTTTTGGTATTGAAATTTTGTGTGTGCCTTAGTGAATGTATGCGCTAATTGAAAATCTTGGTATTAAGAATGAGAAGATCCTGATAAAGTAATGAGGGTGCACACTCATAACTGGATCAAGATAATTCTTAATCTTAATTCCAAAGGTTGATGTTTAGCCCACCTTGAAGTCAGGTGTGATGTATTTCGTGTTCTTGTAATTGACTGTGGGTGATTAGTTGGATTGATGTTTGCACACCAGTAACTGATCTGGTGTTTTGTTTGAAGTTATAAGCATTATGAATCTGTTGATGAGCTCAAATTCTAGATGACGTTGAGATGCTGACCTTTGTAAGGTCTAGCTGTTACCCCCCTTGAATGAATTGATTCTTATCGATTTCATTCTTACAGTTGTAGGGAATATAGAAGTCAATAGATTTAGAAGATGGCACGTAGACCTTCTACCCCACCCCAACCTTCCTCAGAGATGAGCCAGATCGCCAAGGCCATCGAGATGATGGCGACTGCCATTCAGCAACAGAACGCAGCGATGGCCCAGAACCATCAAGCCACAATGCAACACTGGGAAACTGCCCGATCTGCTGAGACAAACTCCCACGTCGGTCAGCCCCAAGAACAGATGGGACTGGCCGAGTTCATGAGGCACAACCCACCTAAGTTCAGTGGGAATGCTACCCCTGACCAGGCAGATCAGTGGGTCAGAGAGTTGGAGAAAATCTTTAGGGCGACCTCCTGCCCTGAAGAGAAGAAGCTGCTGTTCGCCACTTATTTGCTATCAGGAGAAGCTGAGTTCTGGTGGATGGGAGCTCAGCAGATGATGGAGGCACGAGAGGATGTATTGGATTGGGAGAGCTTCAGGGTGAAGTTCTTAGAGAAGTACTTCCCAGACAGCGCCAAGTTTGCAAGGGAAGCTGAGTTCCTGAAGTTGGAGCAGGGGGACATGTCGGTAAACGCCTATGCTGCCCGTTTTGAGTACCTCGCCCGGTTCTATACTCAGGCGACCTCCGAGGCCTGGAGGTGTAGGAAGTTCGAGGAAGGGCTGAAGCATGGGCTGAAGAAGACCATAGCCCCGATGTGCATCAGGGAGTTCCACGCCTTAGTGGAGAAGGTGAAGATGGTGGAGACCCTGGAAAAGGGTGAGTCTCGGGTGATCAGGTCACACCCAGGAGGTCCTTCCAGTGGGAGAGCTAAGGCACAGCACCCACAAAGCAAGCCCTATGCGAGACCTCCATCACATCGGGCAGGAGCAGCACCTCCCCAGTTCCAGCAGCAGCAACCATGGAAACTCAAGTGTTTCCATTGTGGTGGACCACACGCCTCCAACGCATGCTCCAAGAAGAGTTCAGAGAAAAGGTGCTACATCTGCCAAAAGACGGGGCATTTTGCTAGAGAATGCCCTAACCGGAATGGGGCGATCCAGCCCAGTGGCTCTCAGCAGACGAGAAACGAGGGCAGCAGACCTCAGGCAACAGGGAGGGTGTTCGCCATGTCTGGAACAGAGGCAGCTCAGTCAGGTAACCTCATCAAAGGTGTTTGTTTTATTGCTGGTAGAAGTGTAAGAGCTTTGTTTGATTCTGGAGCGACACACTCATTTGTGTCAAGTCTGTGTGTAGCCGAGTTGGATCTCCTAGTGAAGGAGTTACCTTTCGAACTGTTGGTCTCTACACCTGCGTCAGGACAGGTGTCGACCTCTACAGTGTGCCCTGAATGTCCAGTGATTGTAGAAGGACGCAGATTCAAGGTGGACTTGATCTGCCTACCTCTTCAGGACCTAGATGTTATCCTGGGAATGGATTGGTTGGCTGCCAATCACGTTCTCATAGACTGTGGTAGGCAGAAGGTAGCGTTTCCAGACCCCCAAGAATCGGATGTGTTAACAGTTCAACAAGGGCAATCAGCGTTGGAAGAAGGGGCGAGGTGCTTCGTGGTGCTCGCCCGGTTGGAAGTGGAGAATAAAGGGGACGTAAACAGGATACAAGTGGTGAGAGATTTCACCGATGTATTCCCAGAGGAGGTGCCTGGGTTACCCCCTAAGAGAGAAGTGGAATTCTCTATTGACTTGGTACCTGGAGCTGGACCAATATCAATGGCACCTTACAGGATGGCACCAGCCGAGTTAGTGGAGTTAAAGAAGCAAGTGGAAGAGTTGCTGGAGAAGCAGTTCATCAGACCCAGCGTATCCCCATGGGGAGCTCCAGTGCTCCTAGTCAAGAAGAAGGATGGAGGGTCTCGGCTGTGTATAGACTACAGGCAATTGAACAAATTGACCATCAAGAACAAGTACCCCCTACCTCGGATCGATGATTTGATGGACCAAATTCATGGGGCCTCGGTGTTCTCCAAGATTGACCTGAGATCGGGGTATCACCAAATCTTGGTAAAAGCTGAAGATGTACAGAAGACAGCTTTTAGGTCTAGATATGGGCACTACGAGTATGTAGTGATGCCATTTGGAGTCACCAACGCTCCAGCTCTATTCATGGACTACATGAATAGGATCTTTCGCCCTTTCTTGGATAAGTTTGTGGTGGTCTTCATAGATGACATCCTCATTTATTCAAGGACCGAGGAAGAGCATGAGGAACACCTGAGGACAGTATTGGAAATACTGAGAGAGAAGCAACTCTATGCCAAGTTCTCCAAGTGTGAGTTCTGGCTGAGGGAAGTCAACTTCTTAGGACACGTGATATCTGCCCAAGGGATCTCGGTAGATCCAGCCAAGGTAGAGGCAGTGCTGCAATGGGAACGTCCTAAGACCGTGACTGAGATAAGGAGCTTTGTGGGGTTGGCGGGCTACTATCGGAGGTTTATTGAGGATTTTTCCAAGGTAGTGGCTCCTTTAACACAGCTAACCCGCAAGGACCAACCCTTTGCTTGGACCGACCGATGTGAACAGAGCTTCAGGGAACTAAAGGAGAGGTTGACCAGTGCTCCAGTGCTGGTAATCCCCGAGGTAGGAAGACCTTTTGATGTCTTCTGTGACGCTTCACATCAAGGCTTGGGATGTGTTTTAATGCAAGAAAAGAGAGTAGTTGCATATGCTTCAAGGCAACTCAAGGTTCATGAGAGGAACTACCCTACGCATGACTTGGAGTTGGCGGCTGTGGTTTTTGCCTTGAAGATCTGGAGGCACTATCTATATGGAGCTCGGTTCCAGGTGTTCAGTGACCACAAGAGCTTGAAGTACCTGTTCGATCAGAAGGAACTAAACATGAGGCAAAGAAGGTGGATGGAATTCCTAAAGGACTACGACTTTCAACTCATGTATCACCCAGGGAAGGCCAATGTAGTGGCAGATGCCTTGAGTAGGAAGTCTATACAAGTCGCCACCATGATGATGGAAGAGCAGAAACTGATCGAGCAGTTCAGGGACTTAAACCTTGGAGTGGAATTTCACGCGAATCACATTAGTTGTAGTAAGCTGACTATAACTAATGACTTCCTTGGGATGTTGAAGGATACACAATTGGAGGACCCTAGCCTGAAGCGCACTGTGGAGTCACTAGGGACAGATCAGGCGAGAGGCTTTGAGATGGGCGATGATGGGATCTTGAGGTTTGATGGCAGGATTTGCATACCTGCAAATGATGAGTTGAAGAAGATGATCCTAGAGGAAGGTCATAAGAGTCGCCTTAACCTCCACCCAGGCATGAACAAGATGTACCATGACTTGAAGGAGTCATTTTGGTGGTCAGGCATGAAGAGGGACATCGCCCAGTATGTGGCAACCTGCTTAACGTGTCAGAAAGCGAAGGTAGAGCATCAAAGACCTGGCGGGCTGTTGCAGCAACTGGATATCCCTGAGTGGAAATGGGACAGCATCGCCATGGATTTTGTCACCCACTTACCCAGATCGGTAAAGAGTCATGATGCAATCTGGGTCATCATTGATAGGCTGACGAAGAGTGCCCACTTCCTTCCAGTGAATATGAAGATGCCTATGACCAAGCTGGCACAGCTATACATCCAAGAAATAGTAAGGCTGCATGGAGTGCCTTCCAGCATCGTTTCAGATAGAGATCCCAGGTTCACTTCAAGGTTTTGGCAGACCTTGCAAGAGTGCTTGGGAACTAAGTTGAGGATGAGCTCTGCATATCATCCCCAAACAGATGGTCAGTCAGAGAGGACGATCCAATCTCTAGAAGATCTGCTGAGGGCGTGCGTCTTGGATCAATTGGGAGGATGGGAGGAGGTGTTGCCGCTGGTAGAGTTTACCTATAACAATAGCTATCACGCCAGTATTGGGATGGCACCATATGAAGCCCTGTATGGGAGAAAATGCAGAACTCCCTTATGTTGGTACCAGGAGGGCGAGGCAGTCTTGGTTGGGCCAGAGTTGATTCAGCAGACGACCGAGAAGGTGAAGCAGATACAAAACAGAATGAAAGCTTCTCAGAGTAGGCAGAAGTCCTATGCAGATCAGAGGAGAAAGCCTTTGGAGTTTGCTGCTGGAGATCACGTGTTCATGAAAGTGACACCAACCAAGGGTGTAGGGCGGGCGATCAGGCCAAAGAAGCTGTCCCCTAAGTTCGTGGGACCATACCAGATCTTAAGAAGGATTGGCCCAGTAGCGTATGAGATCGCCCTACCTCCACATTTAGCAAATCTGCATAATGTCTTCCACGTATCGCAGCTAAGGAAATATCTCGCCAATCCTTGTCACGTGTTGGAGGTGGATGACGTGCAGATCAGGGACGACTTGTCTTTTGAAGCAAGACCAGTCAGGATAGTCGATCACCAAAGCAAACAGCTCAGGGGTAAGACCATCCATATGGTTAAGGTGGTGTGGGATGAGAGATCCGGTGATTCGACTTGGGAGTTGGAAGAGAACATGAGAAACGCCTATCCACATCTCTTTTCCTTGTAATTCCTTGTAATTCAATTTTCGAGGACGAAAATTTTTGTTGTTAGGGAGATTGTAAGGACCTGGAAAATCTTATTGGAATAAAAGTGATATATTTTAAGTCAATTCTAAGTATGTCTTTATTTAAAAATATAAAGGAAGGGAAGTATAGCTTAAAAGTCTACGAGACCGCCGTAATTGAAAGAGTAGGCGATCTCCGACTTCTCTGGCACATGATCGCCTGTCGCCTTGATTTCACAGAACGCCTATCGCCTGTAGTGTACCTAGTCGCCTGTCGCCTAGGGTACACATGATCGCCGAAACTACACTTAGTGTGTAGTCAAGATGTTGGATCAACCATAGTGGGTTCCCAAAGACCACGTGCATCAAGGTGTGGGTTAAGCCTTAGACACGCTGTGCATGCGAAGCTCTATGCTTGGGTATTGGAGATCGTCCTTAGTGTTGCATGCATGGGCGCACGAGGGCAAGTGCCAATCCACCCTTGGAAATGTGAAGCTACCGACGTCACCGAGTCACGTGGAGATGATACCTTGGACGTAACATAGTGCAATGAGGAACCTTCAGCAAGGAGTGTCGTCGGTCATCGCCTGGCGTGAGGCATGCGGGCGTCGCCGGGGCGTGAGGCATGCGGGCATCGCCGGGGCGTGAGGCATGCAGGTGTCGCCGGGGCGTGAGGCATACGGGTGTCGCCGGGGCGCGAGAGGCATGCGGACATCGCCATGGCGCGAGGCATGTGGACATCGCCACAGAGAGACATCGGTCGTCTTCCAGAGAGAGACATCGGTCGTCCTCCAGGATGAGTCATCGGTGGAAGGTTATCGCGCGATGTCGAGTTGTACGTAGAGAAGGTGGGACCCAGACTCCCAGCCTGAACGTGTTGCATGCGCGACACGTAGTCATTGGCTCCAGAGAGTTGGTACTGTAGTGCACAGTGTTTGTGTGCGCAAAGTCAACCACGCAACCGTACTGTCAGGTTTGTGCTTGAGTAAAGGAAAACTCACACGCTAGATATCTCAAAGAGTAGGCTAAAGCGGCTACACAGCAGGCCTACGTCCTTAGCTTCAGAAGGCTCCTCTTAGAGAGTCTAGAAACGCAGTGAGAGATAAAAAGGGGACAGAGTGAGTCCACCATCATCTTTCTCTTTTCTCCCCCTTGCACTGCAACTCAGTATTCCCAGGCACCTTCAAGCAAGAGCAAGACGAGCGACGACTGCCATAGAGCTTTTGGGAAGGTTCTCTGCAAGTTCTCCAGATCAAAACGCTTAGGCAGTATTCGTGCATCCTTAAGTTCAGAGGGTTAGAGCTCGAAGTGAGATTTCACGCTGATCCAGGTAAGGGAAGCTAGCCTCCATCTCTAATACGAGCCATAGTTTAGCTATTTTCTGAAGTGTGGGCGGCGTGGCCGCCGTTTTCGCTTTCGTCTTCGTGAAATACTCTGTTTTATGTGTTTGGGCGATGTGGTCGCCGGTTTTATATAAAGCCTTCGAAACACCCTGTTTTTGAACTAGATCGCCGGTTTTGGCGTTGTTTGTGAACTCTCTGTTTCTGGGTGTTGCTTTGAAACTACTTGAGATTTAAACGAGATATTCGAAGATCTGAACCTTTGAAATGATTGTTCTATGATTGAATCATGTATTTGAGTGGTATGATGTTTTGAATGCTGTGAATGTGGGATCGAGGCATAGTATTTTCAGGAAAGGAAATACCGTGTAAGATCTGTATAGGTGTATTGACTAGGGGCTTGTCTAGAAGGAGATATCCTGACTCTGCTGAGATAATGGAATCAAGTAGATGAAGTTATTCAGTTGGTGAGAGTCGAAGGAGGTTCGTACGTATGGGTGAGTTGTTCAAATGGGAACGAGCTCGGCCTGTTATACGAATTTACCTTGTCATACCGAGAGAATGGTAACAATGAGATGGTATATGCGCATGCTGTGTGGATTCACAGTGGTAGGTATGACAGGTGCAAATCTCTGGGCCTGAGTCAACGCACGAGTCAATCCGGAAGTAGTGTCATGTGTCTATGCATTGTGGGCCAGTGGAAAGTCTGGCATGTGAAATGAGAAACTGGAATATTGATAGACACTTGATGCTGTATTGTGAAATGGAAATGACTATGGGTGAATGTTGTGAAGTCTGTGGTTTTGGGCGAGCAGTTGAATGCTATGAGTAGCTCCACGTTTTACATGGATATCTTGGAAAATGTTTTACCTTGATCTATTATGTTCATGATTTTAAATGCCTTATTCTAAACTCTCGTTAAAATGTCTGGCTTACCCTTTTATCTGTTATTGTGGTGGTTTTCTCAAAACTGTGATGATCGTGTAAATGTGTACACGGGAGCAGATGATCTTCCAGGAAGAAGAGCTCCCTAATGGGTGGTCGTCGAGGGCAGAGATCGCCCATTTCCACCTCTCGGGGGTGATCGCCGGATTTGTGTCCTGATAGCAGATCGCCTGTCTTGAGGTCTTCTGTTTTGGGATCGCCGGTTTGTGTTGGAGATCGCCGTTTTTTTTGTATGGAGACCGCCGGTCTTGCTGTATTTGATTTTTTTATTATTATTCTTTAAATTTTGAAAAAAAAGAAAACATTTGAAGGATTATGTACTAATCTCCCTAAGAGGAGCAACTCCCTTACTTATGTATATATATTATCTTGTATTCTTCAACATTATTGGTTTACCTTATTTTCATATTACATGTATGAGATTGTTTATTTTTGGCGGGATGTTACAAAAAAGACAGTGAACATAAGTAGAATGAGAAATATTAAATGTTGATTGTTATGTAAACATAAATCAAACAAAGTAGGGTGTGTGGGATACCACAAGAAATGAAGAAAACAATGTAGAATAAGAAAAAATAGAACAGGAAAAAGAATTACATCAATCAGATGATACAAGCAAGAAAATTATTTCTCAATGTCGAGATAAAATGGTTATCTGATTTATTTAGTGTTTGAGAATTAGGTTTGTTTTTAGTGTACTAGTATCCTCTCGAACCTGTGTGGGGGTAAAAAAAGATAGAAAATATTTATTGTCTTTTTTAGGGTCAAGATTTACCCTATAAGAACAATAAAAAATTAACATGAAAAGAATATGGACAACAAAATGAAGAGGAATAATGGAAAACTGATCCTTTGGTTCAAGGTTAATGTACTCCTAAACGTTTGATCTTCCTGGTGTATTACAAGTAAGTCTTCACAAGGGTGTTTAGAGGAAACTTTTGTTAGAAGTTTAGACCTTAAACAAGAGGGGGGTGAATTGTTTAAGAAAGCTTTTCGCAAACTTTGAAGGTATAATAAAAGCCAACGAAGAATCACAAAGAAGGAAACCAAGATATCCAAGGTACAACACCGTTTTAGTTGATTTCCAGAAAATCAACCAGCTGTTTATGCGATTCAACCAGTTGTTTTTATTTACAGTTAAAAAAAATAACTTAAAACAGATATAAGAGAGATCAGGGAAAGAGAGAATCACAAAAAGAAATTTATACTGGTTCACTCTTACACCAAGAGCTACATCTAGTCCCCAGAAACCATTGGATATTCCACTATGCAATCAAACACAAATTACAAACCACACACACCAAAGAAGTGATCTTGAATCCCTAGAGAACACACACTTCCTTTGGCAAACCACAACACAGAATTCAGAACACCCTCTGAATCTGCACACCACAGTTATTGTAACATCCCGCCAAATTCTTTTCATAATTATAAAATGAAATAGAGAGAAAATAATAATATTGAAGTGAACATAATTGTATATACGTAATGAAGTTTTCTTCTCGCAGGGAGTTTAATACAAGGTCGGTCGGTATTCCAAAATCGTAAATTAAATACAACAAAATAAATAAAAACAGGCGATCTCCCAACAGGATGGGCGATCTCCTATCAGGAAATGGCGATCTCCTATCAGACAACAGAAAAAGGTGATCGCCTAACAGAAACATAAATGGGCGATCTCCTTCCGGCGACCACTCACTGAGGAACTCTACCACCTGCAACCTCGTCTGCTCCCGTGCAAAAATACACGATCATCAGAGGTTTAAGCAAACAATCACAATACCAGATAAAAGGGTAAGCTAGATGTTTCAAAAACTTTAAATCCATAGAAAACGTGAATTTCCACTCCATACATAAGCCATATCAAATGCAACCATCAAGATTTCTATAATCCACATACTCGTCAAGTGTCTATCTGCTACTTTCAATATTCAAGATTCACACGTTAGACTTTCCACTGACCCACAATGCATAGACACATGACTCTACTTCCGGATTGACTCATGCGTTGACTCAGGCTCAGAGATCTGCACCTGTCATACCATACCACTGTGAAATCCACACAGGGTCGCTGTGAAATCCACACAGCATGCGCATATATAATCTCAATGTTATCACTCTCCCGGTATGACAAGGTTAATTCATATAACAGGCCGAGCTCGTTCTTTTTCACACTACTCGCCCATTCATATGAACCTCCTCCGACTCTCCACAACTGAATAACTTCATCTACGTGATTCCATTATATCAGCAGAGTCAGGATATCTCCTTCTAGACAAGCCCCTAGTCAATACACATTACACAAATGATCTTACACGGTATTTCCTTTCCTGAAAATACTATGCCTTGATCTCACATTCACAACATTCAAAACATCATACCACTCAATCGAATGATTCAAATCACAGCAACAATCATTTCAAAGGTTCAAACTTTCGAATATCACATTTAAATCTCAAGCAGTCTCAAAACAACACCAAAAACAGGGGAGTTCGCAAAACAACGCCAAAACCGGCGATCTGATTCAAAAGCAGGGGATTTTGAAATCTGTATTTAAAACCGGCGACCACGTCGCCCAGACACATAGAACAGAGCATTCACGAAGATGAAAACGAAACCGGCGACCACGTCGCCCTCACTTCAGAAACAGCTAATCTATGGCTTGTATTGAAAATGAAGGCTAGCTTCCCTTACCTGGACTTGCGCAAAATACCAAGAGCTCCTAAATCCAACGAAGCTTGAAGAATGCCTTGGCTCTGTTTTTTCGTCTGGTTTGAAGGACTTGCAGAGAACTTCCCAGGTGCTCTAATGGTGGCTGTCGCTCGTCGTACTCTTGTGTGAAGGTGCCAGAATCGCAGCGCGAAGGAGAGAAATGGAGGAGAAAGGAGGTAGCTCACTCTTTCGTTCTTGAACAACTGCAACGTTCCTTTTTCCTCTCAGAAGTGGGTTTTTGCATCTTAAACTAACTTGTCCACAAAGCCGCTGCCACCACCCACTCTGCAGGGAAGTTGCGTATACGCTGCACTGAACAGTACTACTAAGCGTGCCTCTGCGCAGGCTAACACTCTGAGGTCACTATTCTGAACCACCCTTTTTGTCTTCTTGCGCATGCCAACCACTGCCCTGAACAGTACGACCGCGAGTGTCTCTTGCGCATGCCAACTTTCTGATGTCACTATTCTGAACCACCCTTTTTGTCCACGTGGCGCGCGTACAGGACGTTTCATGCTGGGAGCCTGGGTCCCACCTTATCTGTGTGAAACACGACATCGCGCGATAACCTTCCACCGATGACTCATCCTGGAGGACGACCGATGTCTCTCTATGGAAGACGACCGATGTCTCTCTCTGGGAGACGACCGATGTCTATCCCTGGCGACGCCCGCATGTCTCTCGCGCCCCGGCGATGCCCGCATGCCTCTCGCGCCCCGGCGATGCCCGCATGCCTCTCGCGCCCCGGCGATGCCCGCATGTCTCTCGCGCCCCGGCGATGCCCGCATGCCTCTCGCGCCCCGGCGATGTCCTCATACCTCACGCCCTGGCGATGTCCGCATATGTAGCCTAGGTGACAGGCGATTATGTACTAACCAGGTGATCTCATACTCTTCTAAGCTACACTTTCCTTCCTTTTTATTTTAAATAAAAACATACTTAGAATTCATTTAAAATATATTCCTTTTATTCCAATTTAATTTTACAGGTCCTTACATTCTCCCCATCAAGAAAAATTTTCGTCCTCGAAAATTGAATTACAAGGAAAAGAGGTATGGATAAGTTTCTCTCATGGGTTCTTCTAACTCCCAAGTTGAATCACCCGATCTCTCATCCCACACCACTTTCACCATGTTGATGGTCTTGCCTCTGAGCTGTTTACTTTGACGATCGTCAATCCTGACTGGTTTCGCTTCAAAGGACAAGTCATCCCTGATCTGCACATCGTCCACTTCCAGCACATGACTAGGGTCTGCCATGTACTTCCTCAGCTGTGATACGTGAAAGACATTATGCAGATTTGCTAAATGGGGAGGTAGGGCGATCTCATAGGCCACTGGACCAATCCTCCTTAAGATCTGATATGGTCCCACGAACTTAGGGGACAACTTCTTCGATCTGATCGCCCGTCCTACACCCTTGGTTGGTGTCACTCTCATGAACACATGGTCTCCTGCAGCAAACTCCAAAGGTTTTCTCCTCTGATCTGCATAGGATTTCTGCCGGCTTTGAGAAGCTTTCAATCTTTCTTGTATCTGTTGCACCTTCTCGGTCGTCTGCTGAATCAACTTTGGTCCAACCAATACTGCTTCGCCCTCCTGGTACCAACATAAGGGAGTTCTGCATTTCCTCCCATACAGGGCTTCATATGGTGCCATCCCAATACTGGCGTGGTAACTGTTATTATAAGTAAACTCTACCAGCGGCAACACCTCATCCCAACTTCCCAATTGATCCAAGACACACGTCCTCAGCAGATCCTCCAAGGATTGGATTGTTCTCTCTGACTGTCCATCTGTTTGGGGATGATACGCAGAGCTCATCCTCAACCCAGTTCCCAAGCAATCTTGTAAGGTCTGCCAAAACCGTGAAGTGAACCTGGGATCTCTATCCGAAACAATGCTGGAAGGCACTCCATGCAACCTCACTATTCCTTTGATGTACAACTGTGCCAACTTGGCCATAGGCATCCTCATATTCACTGGGAGAAAGTGGGCACTCTTTGTCAGCCGATCAATGATGACCCAGATTGCATCATGACCCTCTACCGATCTGGGTAAATGGGTAACAAAATCCATGGCAATGCTGTCCCATTTCCACTCAGGGATATCCAGTTGTTGTAACAACCCGTCAGGTCTTTGATGCTCTATCTTCGCCTTCTGACATGTTAAGCAGGTAGCAACATACTGGGCGATGTCTCTCTTCATGCCCGACCACCAAAATGACTCCTTCAAGTCATGGTACATCTTGTTCATGCCTGGATGTAGGTTAAGGCGACTCTTGTGACCTTCATCTAGGATCATCTTCTTCAATTCTTCATTTGCAGGTATGCAAATTCTGCCATTAAATCTCAAGATCCCATCATCGCCCATCACAAAGTCTCTAGCCTGATCTGTCCCTAGTGACTCCACAGTACGCTTCAGACTAGGGTCCTCCAATTGCTTATCCTTTATCACTCCAAGGAAGTCATTAGTTATAGCCAGCTTACTACAACTAATGTGATTTACATGAAATTCTACCCCAAGGTTTAAGTCTCTGAACTGCTCGATCAGTTTCTGTTCTTCCATCATCATGGTGGCTACTTGTATTGATTTTCTACTCAAAGCATCTGCCACTACATTGGCCTTCCCTGGATGATACATGAGTTGAAAATCGTAGTCCTTTAGAAACTCCATCCACCTTCTTTGTCTCATGTTTAGTTCCTTCTGATCAAACAGGTATTTCAGGCTCTTATGGTCACTGAACACCTGGAACCGAGCTCCATATAAATAGTGCCTCCAGATCTTCAAGACAAATACTACAGCCGCCAATTCCAAGTCATGCGTAGGGTAGTTTCTCTCATGAACCTTGAGTTGCCTCGAAGCATATGCAACTGCTCTTTTCTCTTGCATCAAAACACATCCCAGACTCTGATGTGAAGCATCACAGTAGACATCTGATCTGGTCGGTCATCGGTATCCAATGACGTCAGCAGCAGATAACCACGTGGGCCAGTCACAGAGCAACACGTGGCATGAGATAGCAGATGAACAAGGGTGGAGATCGACTCCTACATGAGCGCCTGGGAGCAGAGCGCGAGAGTGATGAAGCACCGATCAGTCATCGGTGTATACAGAGCGATCAGTCATCGGTGTATACGGAGTGATCAGTCATCGGTGTATACAGAGCGATCAGTCATCGGTGTATACGGAGTGATCAGTCATCGGTGTATACAGAATGATCAGTCATCGGTGCATGCAGAGTGATCAGTCGTCGGGGGTTCCTTGCCAACACGTGTTAAACTGGGACCCAGGCTCCCAGCGAGAACGTTACCCAAGGACCTCGCCTGATTCCATAAGCAGAGCACGACAACGTGAAGAAGCGCCATCGGACATCGGCCAGGATGAGAGATACCTCGGTCATCGGTGTGTGTCGAGGCGACATCGGCCGCGCGATGTGAACAACGCGACCAGTGACCAGTAAAGCAGGGAGTGGCCATAGTCGCGAGACGACCATGCATGAAGATGAGAAGACACAGGCAGGTGCAGAATCCTGCTGGGACGAGAACCCATCAAGGCTAGAGTCTCCCAGTGAGCTTGCACGCATGCCACGTGGACCGTGAAGATGTTCCCAGAGAATAGGTAGGGCAGATAGGCACAGAAGTCGAGGGGTCCAGAGGCACCCACGCAGCCTCCCCTGTCAGACTTTGCATTTAAGTGAAGAAGGCTGGCGTGCAAGGTAGTCCTGGGGAGTGGAAACGACAGTGCATAGTAATCAAGTGGCCCTAGAGGTAGCCTGTGGGGGCTACACCGGTTTATATGAGGAAGAAGAACACCAAACCAGGTATGAGTTTTTTGTCTCAGAATACACAACACGAAAGCTAAGAACACTCAGTTTCCGAATCAAAGGGGACTGAGGGCACACACACACGGGTCTCACACAGAGAAAGATCCGAGAGAGAGTTTTGGTGTTCCCGTTGCCTGACTTGAGCGTCGGAGCTACAACGGCCGCTAGAGGCGTCGTCTGTGTGTTTTGCAGGCATCGTTCGGAGTTCCGTCGAAGGTTCCTGGAGCCTCCTTGCAGAACACGCAGCAGCTGGAAAGCTAGACGAAGGATCGACGAGGCATTTCCCCACGCTCGAGTCCGCGGCGAGATCATTTGGCGCCCACCGTGGGGCACGAAGTAAAACGAAGCCCCCATACACAAGAACGAAAGTAGGAATCGCACAGATGAGTAGAAGAACCAGACAAACGACACCTCCACCGCCCGCTAGTGAAGGAACTGTGACCATGGCGCAGGTCATGGAGATGATGCGCGCGTTACAGGATAACGTTGCGGCATCGAGAGTTGAGCAGGAGAAGATGCATGCAGAGCTGACTGCATCGCATAGCAGGAATGAAGAGTTGAACCGCGTCAACGAGGAGCTGCGTAGGGAGTTGCAGGCGCAGAATGAGCGCGTATCCGAAGATAGGACGTCGATGCCGCCGTCGCCCCCTAGAGCATTTCCTATGCCCTTCTCCCCCGAAATCATGAACACGGTGGTGCCCCCCAACCTGGTGGGAGTGAAAGCGTCGTTCACGGGGGTGGAAGACCCAGAGGCACATTTGACAGCCTTCCACACTCAGATGATGCTGTCTGGAGGTTCAGACGCAGTGTACTGCAAAATGCTTATGAGCACGCTGAGCGGGGTAGCCATGGAGTGGTTCGTGAGCTTGCCGGAGGGCCACATCACCTCCTTCCATCAGTTCTCAAGGCTATTCACGGAGCAGTATATAGTCAACAGAGCGCCGCCGGTGGTGACTTACGACCTGTTCAACGTGCGCCAGAACCAGGGGGAGTCACTGAAGGACTTCCTCAACCGCTTTGGTGCGCAGGTGGTGAGATTGCCCAACAAGGATGAGAGCATGCTGGTGCATGCATTCAAGAAAGGCGTGCTACCTGGCCCTTTCAGTGAATCGCTTATCAGGAGCCACCCTACCACCTTCGCTGAGATTCGGCGACGAGTGGTGGCGCACATAGTAGCGGAGACAAAAGTCTCTGAGAAGAGGAGCAGTGTTGCACCACCAAGGCCACGCGGGAGTCATGGGAAACAACAGCAATAGGCGAGGGTGTATGAGACCAAGGAAGGAAAGAGGGTGCAAGGGAGGCCTCGTCCCTATACACCCAGGAAAGACCAGGTCAGGGGGCGTGCAAGGGAGCAGGATGCACCCCCTAGGTACGATTTCATTGTAGAGTTGGCAGAGCTGATCGCCATCCCTGCCGTGGCTGCAAGGCTCCGAGTACCAGAGAAAATCGACAGGGTACTTGGAAGGAAGAAGGATGAGTGGTGTGAGTTCCATCATGCTTATGGACATACACTCCGCACCTGCCTAGCGCTGGGACGTCAACTCGCTGAGTTGGTGAAGACAGGTCTCCTGACCGATTACCTACGGGGAGAGCAGAGTGATCGCGCTTCGAGGTCTCAAGCCGGCGATCAGCAACACGAAATCCCTGTGCATGGGGAAGTGATGACCATTGCGGGAGGTTTTTCCGGCGGAGGGTGTTCCAGGTCGCAGAGAAGAAGGTATGCACGGTCGGTGATGGCCATGGACTCGGTGGATGAAGGCAATTTTCCCGAGGTAGACATCACCTTCACAAGGGCTGATTTGCAAGATGTAATACCCCACAACAACGACCCGGTGGTCATCTCCCTGGTGACAGCAGGAAGACGAGTGCACAGGGTACTCGTAGACCAAGGAAGCTCAGCGGACGTGATGTTCTGGCCAACGTTCAACAAGTTACAACTGTCCCCCGATCATTTGAGGACATATGTTGGGTGTCTATATGGTTTCGCAGGAGACCAGGTCGAGGTGCGGGGCTACATAGAGCTGAGGACGACGTTCACCGATGGAGTGGCGTCCCGCACAGAGAAGATAAAGTTCTTGGTGGTGAACGCCCCATCTGCATACAATATCTTGTTGGGAAGACCCACGCTCAACAGGTTGGGCGCGGTGCCATCGACGAGGCACATGAAGTTGAAGCTGCCGTCGGTGGAAGGGGCTGTCATTACCATCAAGTCAGATCAGGCTGAGGCTAGGCGCTGTTATGAGAATAGCCTCAAGCAGAAGAGAAGCATCTGCCACGTCACTACGGCACCACCAGCAGGTGTGCTCCAGGAGAGATCGGTGGTTCGTGGGGCACAGGAAGATCAGATAATGGAAGATGCTACGCTGGGGGGCTCTCAGGTAGCTCAAGTCGAAGCGGAGGCAGGGAGCGTGATCGATCCCCGTGAGTTAGACATCGCCAGGGGAGTCATCGCCCATGAAGGGAGGTCCCATCCAGCTGAGGGATGGAAAGAGATGCAGATAAGGGGAAAAAGGTTTAAGTTGGGGGAATCGCTCACTGCGGAAGACCGAGCACAGATCGCCTGTGTGATTGAGAAGCACATGGGCGCTTTTGCGTGGTCAGCTTCTGACATGCCGGGGATCGACCCTGATTTCCTTTGCCACCACCTGTCAATGGACCCCAAGGCGCGACCAGTGCGCCAAAGACGAAGGAGATTCAATGAAGAGAAGAAGAACGTGATCCATGACGAGACGCAGAAGCTCCTTACTGCTGGACACATCAGAGAGATCCAGTACCCCGAGTGGCTGGCAAACGTGGTACTGGTGCAGAAGTCAAATGGCAAGTGGAGGATGTGTGTGGACTTCACTGATCTCAATAAGGCCTGCCCCAAGGACTCCTACCCTCTCCCTAGTATAGATGCATTGGTGGACAGCGCGTCAGGGGGGAAGCTCCTCAGCTTTCTGGACGCCTTCTCAGGCTACAACCAGATAAGGATGCACCCCATGGACGAGTGCAAGACTGCTTTCATGACGGAACGATCTTGCTACTGCTACAAGGTAATGCCATTCGGGTTGAAGAACGCAGGAGCTACCTACCAGAGACTTATGGATAGGGTGCTCTCGCCCATGCTTGGAAGGAACGTGCATGCATACGTAGATGACATGGTGGTCACGTCGCGGGAGAAGGCGCACCATGTAGTTGATCTGGAGGAACTTTTCACCACCATCGCCAAGTATGGTTTGAAGCTCAACCCAGAGAAGTGCATCTTCGGTGTGGAGGCTGGGAAGTTCTTGGGTTTCCTCCTAACGGAGCGTGGAATCGAGGCGAACCGGGAGAAGTGTGCGGCAATCGTGGCAATGAGGAGCCCAACGACGGTGAAGGAGGTGCAGCAGCTCACTGGTCGATTGGCCGCCTTGTCACGGTTCATGTCTGCTGGAGGAGAGAAGGGTCATCCGTTTTTCCAATGTCTCAAGCGCAACAGTAGATTCGTGTGGACACCGGAATGCGAAGAAGCCTTCTTAAAGCTGAAGGAGTATCTGGCGAGCCCACCAGTATTGTGTAAACCGCAAATGGGCACCCCCCTTCGCTTGTATTTTGCTGTGACAGAGAGGGCGGTCAGCTCGGTCCTGGTACAAGAGCAAGGTCAGGTCCAGAAACCTGTGTATTTTGTAAGTAAGGTACTGCGAGGCCCAGAAACAAGGTATCAGACCCTGGAGAAGGCAGCACTGGCGGTAGTTTTTTCAGCCAGAAGGCTCAGACACTATTTCCACAGCTTCACTATAGTGGTCATGACAGACTTGCCCATCCAGAATGTGTTGAAGAAGCCAGACGTAGCAGGAAGAATGGTCAAGTGGGCTGTGGAACTCTCAGAATTCGACATCCAGTACGAGCCCCGAGGACCGATCAAGGGGCAGGTGTTCGCCGACTTCGTGGTTGAACTGTCGTCGGTAGCGACACCTGCACAAGGCGTAGCTTTTCGATGGGTCTTATCAGCGGATGGCTCCTTCAATCAGCAGGGAAGCGGTGCTGGAGTCATTCTGGAAGGCCCGAACGGGGTGCTGATCGAACAATCCCTTCGCTTCGCCTTCAAGGCTAGCAACAATCAGGCGGAGTACGAAGCCCTGATCGCAGGAATGTTGCTGGCAAAAGAGATGGGGGCAAGAAGTCTGGTGGCTAAGAGTGATTCGTTGCTAGTCACTGGGCAAGTTACAGGGGAGTTCCAGGCGAAAGATCCCCAGATGGCAGCCTACCTGGAGTACGTCCAACTCATGAAGACATCCTTCGATGAGTTTGAGTTGGTGCATGTGCCCCGCGAGCAAAATGCCAGAGCAGATCTGCTTGCCAAGCTGGCCAGCTCAGGCAAGGGGGGAAAACAAAGGACCGTCATTCAAGAGACTTTAAAGGCACCACGAGCGTTCGTATCAGACAATCAAATACTTCAAGTATCCAAGTCGGTGAAGCGTCTGGCGATCAGTCATCAGTCCCTGACTCAAGAAACGCTGAAAGCACCAAGGGTGAGGGCGAGACCGGCAAGGACCGATGAGACGATGGAAGTCTGCGCTGTTAAGGGGCCCGATACGTGGATGACGCCGTACCAGTTGTACCGAGAGGATGGTGTGCTCCCACTGGACTCAACAGAGGCAAAGAAGATAAAGAAGAGCTCGAGTAAGTTTACTCTAATCGACGGGAATTTGTTTAGATTTGGCTTTTCCCATCCAGTACAAATGTGCGTGCATGGAGAACAATGCACCAGACTCATGTCAGAGTTACACGAATGGGTGTGCGGAAGCCACGTCGGTGGTCGCGCTCTGGCAAGTAGGATCCTCCGCACAGGGTATTACTGGCCAACGCTGAAAGAAGATTGTGTGAAGTACGCTCAGCGGTGCAAACAATGCCAACTTCATGCAGACTGGCATAAGGCACCCCCGGAGGAGTTGAAGTCCATCCATAGCCCGTGGCCATTTCACACGTGGGGAATCGACATCCTGGGACCCTTTCCTCTGGCGATCAGGCAGATGAAGTTCCTCATAGTGGCCATCGTGTATTTCACAAAATGGGTGGAGGCGGAACCAGTGGCACACATCACCGCTCAGAAGGTCGAGCATTTTGTCTGGAAGAATATTGTCTGCCGTTTCGGAGTACCCAAGAGGCTGGTATCCGACAACGGCACTCAGTTCACCAGTCACCAGTTGAGAAAGATGTGCGAAGAACTGAAGATACAACAAGTGTTTGCCTCAGTAGAACACCCGCAGACCAACGGGCAGGTGGAGTCCGCTAACCGAGTGCTGCTTAGGGGACTAAAGCGAAGATTAGAGAAAGCCAAGGGGAAGTGGGCAGAAGAGGTTCCCAGAATTGTATGGTCCTACCATACCACCCCACAGTCTAGCACCCAAGAGACACCCTTTAGTCTTGTTTATGGGACGGATGCTATGATCCCCGTGGAGATACAGGAGAGCTCCCCTAGATTCCTGAACTTTATCGTCGAAGAGTCCAATCAAGAGCGAAAGGTGAATCTGGACCTCCTGGACGAAGTGCGAGAGGGAGCCAGGATTAGTGCTGAAGCTGTCAAGAGAAGGGTAGAATGGAGGCACAATTCCAAGGTGAAACCCAGGCGTTTCCAGGAGGGCGATCTGGTGATGAGGAAAGCACACCAGAGTGAGATGGAGAACAAGTTATCTCCAAAGTGGACGGGTCCATATAGAGTAGTCGAGGCGTTGGAGAATGGAGCTTATCGGCTGGAGACTCTGGATGGAGCACCTATCCCCAGGACGTGGAACGCTACACACTTAAGATTCTACTTCAGTTAAGTTATAAAATAGATGCGTTCTTGTGCTGCACGCACACCCAATGTATGTGCTGTAAATAGTTGAACAGGTCAGGGGGCACTCTTTTCCCGATGAGGGTTTTTAACGAGGCCACCCAATAAAAAAAGATTTCAGTATGTCAAGTGTGCACATGTTTCCCAGTTTCAATTTCCGCTTGCCCCAAATGCAAGTCCAAGGGATCGGTTGGAGCCTGCTCGCCCCAGGCGCGAGTACGGACCACTGACCTATATTCTCCTCACCCAGGGGTGAGTGCAGGTGGCCAAAGTTTGGGAACTCGGGAGTACTAGTAAGACCAAGAGAGGGAAAGGGAAGATTTCGAGAAACGTCCAAACAGGAACTAGACCTAAAGGTCGATGACCTCGGCGCAAGCAAGAGGGGTCAACAAGAAAAACTCTTCTTCCCCGTAGCAAGACATCATCTTCGCGTTTAAGCACCAGGAAGCAGAGCGCGATCAGTGATCGGTGCATCCAACGCACGATCAACCGTCGGGGCATGGTCATCGGGGTCTTGCTAACACGTGTTAAGCTGGGACCCAGGTTCCCAGCGAGAGCGTTACGCATGCACCTCGCATGATTCCAGGAGAAGGTTGGTCATTGGGGTCTTGCCAACACGTGTTAAGCTGGGACCCAGGCTCCCAGCGAGAACGTTACGCATGCGCCCCACATGATTTCGAACCAGAAGAAGAGGAGTTGCCCACTCAAAGGACGTGCGGTGATACCATGCAGGCAGGAATGCGCCTAGTGAGTGCGCTTAGACAGCCACCCCTGGTGCTCCCCTGGGAGCATGCACCCACTCAGAGAAGAAAGTCCTCATCCTCGACTTTGTACAGCGGGGTGCAGGCAGAGAAAGTCCTCTTCCTCTGCTTTTTACAGCAAGGTTGAGGCGAGATAGAAAGTCCTCACCCTCAACTTTGTACAGCGGGGCGCAGGCGAGAGAAAGTCCTCTCCCTCGACTTCGTACAGCGAGGCATGGACCAGAGAAGAAAGTCCTCACCTCAACTTTGAACAGCGGGGTGCAGGCAGAGAGAGTCCTCTTCCTCTGCTTTTTACAGCAAGGTTAAGGCAAGAGATCCAAGTCCTTCTCCTCTGCTTCATACAGCAAGGTTAAGGCAACAGAGAAAGTCCTCTTCCTCTGCTTTTACAGCAAGGTTGAGGCGAGATAGAAAGTCCTCACCGCGACTTAGTACAGCGAGGCTGAGGCGAGAGGAGAAAGACCTCACCTCGACTTCTTACAGCGAGGCTGAGGCAAGAGGGGTCATCAAGAAGCATTCCCCAAAACACAGACATCATCCTTGGCGTTCGGGCCCTCTATGCAACTAGCGCTGGAGTGACACAGAAGTAATGTGAAACATGAAGCACGGTGACTGATTGGTGGTGCGCTAACATGCTAGTCGGTGGTCGGTAGCAAAGCTCTGAGTATGAAAGCTTCCCCAAACAAGGTCTTGGACGATCAGCCGAAGCACTTAGACACCATCAGGTCAGTCATCCAACATGAATTTATGCATAAAAACTGTTAAAGAGAATGCTAAGGTACAGTTGGTCGCGATCAAGTTAGAGGCCAAGTTTGAAGGGTCACAGTGAGATCGCGCTGAAACCTAAGCAAGTTAACAGTTGGCCACAGGCAGAGTAAGTTAAAGATGGAGAGGGAGAAAGGCGGTTGAGAAAAAGAGATTACACAAGAGGGGAAGCCCCAAGAGAAGAAGCTCAAGGAGGAGAAATGAGCTTGCTATCAACCACTCAATGGTGGAGGCTAGATTGGGTAGAGTCCAAGTCTGGAAGGACGCAGTGAACCTGCTGCCAGCCCATGGAACCCATCTATCAGAGCCTCGGCACCAGCAGCCATGGTCTCAAGTATATCGGCTTCGAGCTCCTTCTTCTCTTTGGCAACGGAGAGCACTTAGTCTCTTCGCTGAGAACAAGTTCACAGCTCGAGACTGGGGGGCTTGTGATCCGGTCGGTCATCGGTATCCAATGACGTCAGCAGCAGATGACCACGTGGGCCAGTCACAGAGCAACACGTGGCATGAGATAGCAGATGAACAAGGGTGGAGATCGACTCCTACATGAGCGCCTGGGAGCAGAGCGCGAGAGTGATGAAGCACCGATCAGTCATCGGTGTATACAGAGCGATCAGTCATCGGTGTATACGGAGTGATCAGTCATCGGTGTATACAGAGCGATCAGTCATCGGTGTATACGGAGTGATCAGTCATCGGTGTATACAGAATGATCAGTCATCGGTGCATGCAGAGTGATCAGTCGTCGGGGGTTCCTTGCCAACGCGTGTTAAACTGGGACCCAGGCTCCCAGCGAGAACGTTACCCAAGGACCTCGCCTGATTCCATAAGCAGAGCACGACAACGTGAAGAAGCGCCATCGGACATCGGCCAGGATGAGAGATACCTCGGTCATCGGTGTGTGTCGAGGCGACATCGGCCGCGCGATGTTAACAACGCGACCAGTGACCAGTAAAGCAGGGAGTGGCCATAGTCGCGAGACGACCATGCATGAAGATGAGAAGACACAGGCAGGTGCAGAATCCTGCTGGGACGAGAACCCATCAAGGCTAGAGTCTCCCAGTGAGCTTGCACGCATGCCACGTGGACCGTGAAGATGTTCCTAGAGAATAGGTAGGGCAGATAGGCACAGAAGTCGAGGGGTCCAGAGGCACCCACGCAGCCTCCCCTGTCAGACTTTGCATTTAAGTGAAGAAGGCTGGCGTGCAAGGTAGTCCTGGGGAGTGGAAACGACAGTGCATAGTAATCAAGTGGCCCTAGAGGTAGCCTGTGGGGGCTACACCGGTTTATGTGAGGAAGAAGAACACCAAACCAGGTATGAGTTTTTTGTCTCAGAATACACAACACGAAAGCTAAGAACACTCAGTTTCCGAATCAAAGGGGACTGAGGGCACACACACACGGGTCTCACACAGAGAAAGATCCGAGAGAGAGTTTTGGTGTTCCCGTTGCCTGACTTGAGCGTCGGAGCTACAACGGCCGCTAGAGGCGTCGTCTGTGTGTTTTGCAGGCATCGTTCAGAGTTCCGTCGAAGGTTCCTGGAGCCTCCTTGCAGAACACGCAGCACCTGGAAAGCTAGACGAAGGATCGACGAGGCATTTCCCCACGCTCGAGTCCGCGGCGAGATCAACATCAAAAGGTCTTCCTACCTCGGGGATTGTAACATCCCGCCAAAATAAAACTAGACATACATGTATAATGAAAATAAAGGTACACAATTAATATTGAAGAGTACATGGTAATATATATATATATAGGTAATGAACTTACTCCTCTCATGGAGTTTAATACATAACCAGTCAAAATGCTTACAATTTTAATGAAATTCAATCAAAACTACAAGACCGGCGATCTCCATACATGAACCGGCGATCTGGTAACAGAAGGCCCCAAAACAGGCGATCTGATACAGGACATAAAACCAGCGATCACCACCAAGAGATAAAAAAACGGCGATCTCTTGTAACATCCCTCCAATATACATTTCGCATTTTTGCATTTTCGTAATATGAAATAATGGTAAAACGAATATATTGAAATAAACATAATTGTATATATATATACAAGGAGTTCTCCTCGCAGGGAGTTTAGTACAAAACTTAAACATAAAGAAAACAGCAAAAATACAAAACTACCGATCTCCTAACAGAAAACGGAGATCGCCTATCAGAAAATAGTAAAAGGGGGCGATCGCCCAACAAGAACAGAAAAACCGGCGACCACATACGGCGATCACTCACAGGGGAAATCCACTTCCTGTAACATCATCTGCTCCCGTGTAAAGTTACACGATCATCACAGGTTTAAGAAAAACAGCCACAGAAATAAAATACAGGGTAAGCTATATATTTAAGAAAACATTTGAATCAAAAGCATACATAAGAACTTCACAACATCCACGAACCATAACAGTATCAGCCATTACATTTCCATATTCCACAAGACTATCAGAAATCCCATATTTCACAAATCAATCCAAGAGTATTCCAATTCACATCAGAAATCAAGTGTCTATTAATTCAATTTCTCATTTCTCACGTCAGACTTTCTACTGACTCATCACACCAGACACTTGACCACTATTCCGGAGACTCGTGCGTTGATTAGACCCAGAGATTCGCACCTGTCATACCAAAGGCTGGAAAGTGACCTCAGCCATGCGCATCACACTATCTCAATATTCTCATTATCACGGTATGACCAGGGTTAATCCATACAACAGGTGGAGCTCGTTCTTTTTCACACGAGACACCCATACGTATGAACCTCCATCGACTCTCCACAACTGAGTAACTTCCTCTATGTGATTTCATTACCTCAGTAGAGTCTGGATGTCTCATTATAGGATCACCGATCAATACACCTATTACACGACCTTACACGGTATTTTCTTTCCTGAAAATACTATGCCTCGATCCACAATCACAACATTCAACATATCACATAACACTTCAATGAAACAATTTCAATCACAGCAAATCTCATACCAAGGTTCAAATTTTCGAAAACCACATTTAAAATTTCAAACACTTTTGAAACAGCATAAAACAGGGGATATTTCTATGACAGATGAAAAACCGGCGATTACAAACAAAACTGGGTTTAAAGCAAGAACAGTTTGAACACCCTGCGATCACGTTGCCGCCAATATCAAAATCATCACGCATACAGTTTTTCATTAGAAGTAAGGCTAGCTTTCCTTACAACATCAAAAACACCTTGAAATCGAAGTAAAACCGGCGACCATGTCGCCCTACCATTTCAAACATTAAATATCCAGTTATCGTTGGGAAAAGATTAGCTTCCCTTACCTGGATCAGCGTGAAATCTCACTTTAAACTCTAAACCGCCGAACGTAAAGGATGCCTGAACTCTGCCTAAGCGTTCTAATTGGTAAAACTTGCAGAGACCCTTCTCAAATGCTCTTTGGCAATCGCTGGTAATTTAACTGGTGTCTGGAATTTCTGAGTTGCAGTGCAAAGGAGAGAAAAGAGAAAGCTGAAGGTGAACTCACTCTGTCACCTTTCATACTCTCACTGCGTTTTTATACTCACTAAGAGGCGGTGTAGTCTGACACTAGGAACATAGGCCTGCCATGTAGCCATCATTACCTATTCTCTAACTAACCCTCCTGGGTGGGTTTTCCTTCCTCAAATTCAGTGCAACCTGACAGTATGGCCACGTGGCGTCTCTGCGCACATGGAGCTACTGCTCCTGCAGGATTTTCATTGCCTACATGTTGCACATGCAGCACGTTCATCCTGGAAACCAGGGCCCCACCACGTTACGTTCCTCTCCAAAGACTTGATGACTTCAGTAGCTTCACATTTCCCTGAGCAGAGCAGTACCACTCCTCGTGTGCCCATGCATGCAACAATAAGAAGATTTCTTATGCTCAAGCATAGAGTTTCGCCTGCTCAGCGTGTCTAAGGCTTAACCCACACCTTGATGCACGTGGTTTTTGGGAACCCACTATGGTTGATCCAACATCTTGACTACACACTAAGTGTAGTTTTCGGCGATCATGTGTACTCTAGGCGACAGGCGACTAGGTACACTACAGGCGATTGGCGTTCAGGTGCAATCAAGGCGACAGGCGATCATGTGCCAGAGAAGTCGGAGATCGCCTACTCTTTCAATTACGGCGATCATGTTCCAGGCGATCTCATAGTCTTCTAACTACACTTTCCTTTTCTTTTATTTTAAATAAAACATACTTAGAATTTACTTAAAATATATCACTTTTATTCCAATAAGATTTTCTAGGTCCTTACAATCTCCCTAACAACAAAAATTTTCGTCCTCGAAAATGGAATTACAAGAAAAAGAGATGGGGATAGTCGTTTCTCATGTCCTCTTCCAACTCCCAAGTCGAATCACCGGATCTCTCATCCCACACCACCTTAACCATATGGATGGTCTTATTCCTGAGCTGTTTGCTTTGGTGATCGTCTATCCTGACTGGTCTTGCTTCAAAAGATAAGTCGTCCCTGATCTGCACGTCGTCCACCTCCAACACGTGACAAGGGTCGGCGAGATATTTCCTTAACTGTGATACGTGGAAGACATTATGCAGGTTTGCCAAATGTGGAGGTAGGGCGATCTCATAGGCTACTGGGCCAATTTTCCTCAAGATCTGGTAAGGTCCAACAAACTTAGGAGACAGCTTCTTTGGTCTGATAGCTCGTCCTACACCCTTGGTTGGGGTCACTCTCAAAAATACATGTTCTCCAGCAGCAAACTCCAAAGGTCTTCTCCTCTGATCTGCATAGGACTTCTGCCTACTCTGAGAAGCTTTCATTCTGCTTTGTATCTGTTTCACCTTCTCGGTCGTCTGCTGAATCAATTCTGGCCCAACCAAGATTGCATCGCCCTCCTGATACCAACATAAGGGAGTCCTGCACTTTCTCCCGTACAGGGCTTCATAAGGTGCCATCCCAATGCTGGCGTGGTGACTGTTATTATACGTAAACTCCACCAGTGGCAACACCTCGTCCCAACTCCCCAATTGATCCAAGACGCACGCCCTCAGCAGATCTTCCAAGGATTGGATCGTTCTCTCTGACTGACCGTCTGTTTGGGGATGATATGCAGAGCTCATCCTCAACTTAGTTCCCAAGCACTCTTGCAAGGTCTGCCAAAACCGTGAAGTGAACCTGGGATCTCTATCTGAAACGATGCTGGAAGGCACTCCATGCAATCTTACTATTTCTTGGATGTATAACTGTGCCAGCTTGGCCATAGGCATCTTCATATTCACTTGAAGGAAGTGGGCACTCTTTGTCAGCCTATCAATGATGACCCAGATTGCATCATGACCCTTCACCGATCTGGGTAAATGGGTGACAAAATCCATGGCAATGCTGTCCCATTTCCACTCAGGGATATCCAGTTGCTGCAACAGCCCGCCAGGTCTTTGATGCTCTACCTTCGCCTTCTGACACGTCAAGCAGGTTGCAACATACTGGGCGATGTCCCTCTTCATGCCTGACCACCAAAATGACTCCTTCAAGTCATGGTACATCTTGTTCATACCTGGGTGTAGGTTAAGGCGACTCTTATGACCTTCCTCTAGGATCATCTTCTTCAACTCTTCATTTGCAGGTATGCAAATTCTGCCATTAAATCTCAAGATCCCATCATCGCCCATTACAAAGTCTCTCGTCTGATCTGTCCCTAGTGACTCCATAGTATGCTTCAGACTAGGGTCCTCCAACTGCTTATCCTTTAACATCCCAAGGAAGTCATTAGTTATAGCCAGCTTACTACAACTAATGTGATTTACGTGAAATTCCACTCCAAAGTTTAAGTCTCTGAACTGCTCGATCAGTTTCTGCTCTTTTATCATCATGGTGGCTACTTGCATTGATTTTCTACTCAAAGCGTCTGCCACTACGTTGGCCTTCCCTGGGTGATACATGAGTTGAAAATCGTAGTCCTTAAGGAACTCCATCCACCTTCTTTGCCTCATGTTCAGTTCCTTCTGATCGAACAGGTATTTCAGGCTCTTATGGTCGCTGAACACCTGGAACCGAGCTCCATATAAGTAGTGCCTCCAGATCTTTAGGGCGAAGACCACTGCCGCCAACTCCAAATCATGCGTAGGGTAGTTCCTCTCATGGACCTTGAGTTGCCTTGAAGCATAGGCGACTGCCCTTTTCTCTTGCATTAAAACGCATCCCAGTCCCTGATGTGAGGCATCACAGTAGACGTCAAAAGGTCTTCCTACCTCGGGGATCACCAGCACTGGGGCACTGGTCAATCTCTCCTTTAGTTCCCTGAAGCTGAGCTCACATCGGTCGGTCCAAGCAAAAGGTTGGTCCTTACGGGTCAGCTGTGTTAACGGAGCCACCACCTTGGAAAAGTCCTCAATAAATCTCCGATAGTAACCCGCCAAACCCACAAAGCTCCTTATCTCAGTGACTGTCTTGGGACGTTCCCACTGCAGCACTGTCTCTACTTTGGCTGGGTCTACCGAGATCCCCTGGGCAGATATCACGTGTCCTAGAAAGTTGACTTCCTTCAGCCAGAACTCACACTTGGAGAACTTGGCATAGAGTTGCTTCTCCCTCAGAACCTCCAACACCGCCCTCAGATGTCCTTCATGTTCTTCCTCGGTCTTTGAATAGACAAGTATGTCATCTATGAAGACTACCACAAACTTATCCAAGAAAGGGCGGAAAATCCTATTCATATAATCCATGAACAAAGCTGGGGCATTGGTCACTCCAAACGGCATCACCACGTACTCATAGTGCCCATACCGGGACCTAAAGGCTGTTTTCTGGACATCGTCGGCCTTTACCAAAATTTGATGGTACCCCGATCTCAGATCAATCTTTGAGAACACCGAGGCCCCATTTACTTGATCCATTAAGTCATCAATTCTGGGTAGAGGGTACTTGTTCTTGATGGTCAACTTGTTTAACTGCCTGTAATCTATACACAGCCGAGACCCTCCATCCTTTTTCTTAACTAGGAGTACTGGAGCCCCCCATGGAGATACACTGGGTCTGATGAATTGTTTCTCCAGCAACTCTTCCACTTGCTTCTTTAATTCCACCAACTCGGCTGGTGCCATCCTGTAGGGCGCCATAGACACTGGTCCAGCCCCAGGTACCAAATCAATAGAGAATTCTACCTCTCTCTTAGGAGGTAACCCAGGTACCTCTTCTGGGAACACATCCATGAAGTCTTTCACCACAGGTATCCTGCTCACGTCCCCTTCGTTCTTCACTTCCAACCGAGCTAACATCACGAAGCACCTCGCCCCTTCTTCCATCTCCAACCGCCTTTGCCCAGCAGATACTACATCCTGCTCTTGGAGATCGGGCAACACCACTTTCTGCCTACCGCAATCTATGAGAACGTGATTGGCAGAGAGCCAATCCATTCCCAGGATAACATCCAGGTCCTGAAGAGGCAGGCAGATCAAGTTCACCTTGAATCTGCGTCCCTCTACTATTACTGGACATTCAGGGCAAACTGTAGAGGTCATAACCTGTCCTGATGCAGGTGTGGAGACCAACAGTTCAAAAGGCAGCTCCTTCACTAGGAGGCCCAACTCGGCTATACACCGACTTGACACAAAAGAGTGTGTCGCTCCAGAATCAAACAACGCTTCTACACTTCTACCAGATATAAAACAGACACCTTGCACGAGGTTACCTGATTGAGACGCCTCTGCTCCTGACATGGCAAACACCCTCCCTGCTGCCTGGGGTCTGCTGCCTTCATTTCTCAACTGCTGAGAACTACCAGGTTGAGTCGTCCCACTCCGGTTAGGGCATTCTCTAGCAACGTGCCCTGTCCTTTGGCATACGAAACACCTTCTCTCCAAATTCTTCTTGGGGCACACATTTGGCATGTGTGGTCCACCACAGAGGGAACATTTTAGTTTCCAGGGTTGCTGCTGTTGAAACTGGGGTGGCCCTGTCCCCGCCCGATGTAGTGGAGGTCTCGCATATGGCCTGCCTTGGGAATGCTGCACCTTAGCCCGCCCACTGAAAGAACCCCCTGGGTGTGACCTGATCACCCGGGGATCACCCTTTTCCAGGGTCTCCACCATCTTCGCCTTTTCTACCAAGGCGTGAAATTCTCTGATGCACATTGGGGCTATCGTCCTCTTCAGCCCGTGCTTCAGCCCTTCCTCAAACTTCCTGCACCTCCAAGCTTCGGAGGTCGCCTGAGTGTAGAATCGCGCGAGGTACTCAAACCTGGCAGCATAGGCGTTCACCGTCATCACCCCCTGCTCCAACTTTAAAAACTCCGCTTCCCGCGCAAACTTTGCGCTGTCAGGGAAGTATTTCTCCAAGAACCTCACCCTAAAGCTCTCCCAGTCCAACACCTCCTCTCTGGCCTCCATCATTTGCTGAGCTCCCATCCACCAGAACTCTGCTTCTCCAGACAGCAGATAGGTGGCAAACAACAACTTCTTCTCTTCAGGGCAGGAGGTCGCCCTAAAGATTTTCTCCATTTCTCTGACCCACTGATCTGCTTGATCAGGGGTAGCATTCCCACAGAACTTGGGTGGGTTGTGCCTCATAAACTCAGCCAGTCCCATCCGCTCCTGAGGCTGACCGACAGGCGAATTCGTATCAGCCGACCGAGTAGTCTCCCAATGCTGCATGGTAGCTTGATGGTTCTGCGCCATCGCCGCATTCTGCTGCTGGATGGCACCTGCCATCATCTCAATGGCCCTGGCGATCTGGCCCATCTCAGAAGAAGGTTGGGAAGGGGTAGAAGGTCTACGAGTCATCTTCTTCGTTCTAAGATTCTGAAACCACTAGTTTCTATATTCCCTACAACTACAAGAATGAAATCGATAAGGAAATCAATTCATTCAAGGGGGATAACATCACGACCTTACAAGGTCAGCTTCTCAAATTCCTTAGGAATTTGAGTCCATCTACAGAACCATAAAGCTTATAACCTCAAGCAAAACACCAGAACAGCTACTGGTGTGCAACAATCAATCCACACAGCCACTCACAATCAATTACAAGAACACTCAATAACACGAAATAGATTACACCAGAAGTCAAAGTATGCTAAACATTAAACCTCTGGAATTTAGATTGAGAATCACCCCGATCCGGTCATGAGTGTGCACCCTCACCACCTTATCAAGACCCTCTCATTCTAAATACTAAGATCTTCAGTTAGGCATACATTCACTACAGCACACACAAAAAGTTCAATACAAAAACGTTTGAAAACCTTTCACAATAGTTGTCACTTAAAACTCAAATAAGTTTTCATGAGCAGAAGAAAACACAATGGATCCACAGCCCTCAGGTCATCCAAAGGACGAACTGCTCTGATACCATTAATGTAACATCCCGCCAAAATAAAACTAGACATACATGTATAATGAAAATAAAGGTACACAATTAATATTGAAGAGTACATGGTAATATATATATATATAGGTAATGAACTTACTCCTCTCATGGAGTTTAATACATAACCAGTCAAAATGCTTACAATTTTAATGAAATTCAATCAAAACTACAAGACCGGCGATCTCCATACATGAACCGGCGATCTGGTAACAGAAGGCCCCAAAACAGGCGATCTGATACAGGACATAAAACCGGCGATCACCACCAAGAGATAAAAAAACGGCGATCTCTTGTAACATCCCTCCAATATACATTTCGCATTTTTGCATTTTCGTAATATGAAATAATGGTAAAACGAATATATTGAAATAAACATAATTGTATATATATATACAAGGAGTTCTCCTCGCAGGGAGTTTAGTACAAAACTTAAACATAAAGAAAACAGCAAAAATACAAAACTACCGATCTCCTAACAGAAAACGGAGATCGCCTATCAGAAAATAGTAAAAGGGGGCGATCGCCCAACAAGAACAGAAAAACCGGCGACCACATACGGCGATCACTCACAGGGGAAATCCACTTCCTGTAACATCATCTGCTCCCGTGTAAAGTTACACGATCATCACAGGTTTAAGAAAAACAGCCACAGAAATAAAATACAGGGTAAGCTATATATTTAAGAAAACATTTGAATCAAGAGCATACATAAGAACTTCACAACATCCACGAACCATAACAGTATCAGCCATTACATTTCCATATTCCACAAGACTATCAGAAATCCCATATTTCACAAATCAATCCAAGAGTATTCCAATTCACATCAGAAATCAAGTGTCTATTAATTCAATTTCTCATTTCTCACGTCAGACTTTCTACTGACTCATCACACCAGACACTTGACCACTATTCCGGAGACTCGTGCGTTGATTAGACCCAGAGATTCGCACCTGTCATACCAAAGGCTGGAAAGTGACCTCAGCCATGCGCATCACACTATCTCAATATTCTCATTATCACGGTATGACCAGGGTTAATCCATACAACAGGTGGAGCTCGTTCTTTTTCACACGAGACACCCATACGTATGAACCTCCATCGACTCTCCACAACTGAGTAACTTCCTCTATGTGATTTCATTACCTCAGTAGAGTCTGGATGTCTCATTATAGGATCACCGATCAATACACCTATTACACGACCTTACACGGTATTTTCTTTCCTGAAAATACTATGCCTCGATCCACAATCACAACATTCAACATATCACATAACACTTCAATGAAACAATTTCAATCACAGCAAATCTCATACCAAGGTTCAAATTTTCGAAAACCACATTTAAAATTTCAAACACTTTTGAAACAGCATAAAACAGGGGATATTTCTATGACAGATGAAAAACCGGCGATTACAAACAAAACTGGGTTTAAAGCAAGAACAGTTTGAACACCCTGCGATCACGTTGCCGCCAATATCAAAATCATCACGCATACAGTTTTTCATTAGAAGTAAGGCTAGCTTTCCTTACAACATCAAAAACACCTTGAAATCGAAGTAAAACCGGCGACCATGTCGCCCTACCATTTCAAACATTAAATATCCAGTTATCGTTGGGAAAAGATTAGCTTCCCTTACCTGGATCAGCGTGAAATCTCACTTTAAACTCTAAACCGCCGAACGTAAAGGATGCCTGAACTCTGCCTAAGCGTTCTAATTGGTAAAACTTGCAGAGACCCTTCTCAAATGCTCTTTGGCAATCGCTGGTAATTTAACTGGTGTCTGGAATTTCTGAGTTGCAGTGCAAAGGAGAGAAAAGAGAAAGCTGAAGGTGAACTCACTCTGTCACCTTTCATACTCTCACTGCGTTTTTATACTCACTAAGAGGCGGTGTAGTCTGACACTAGGAACATAGGCCTGCCATGTAGCCATCATTACCTATTCTCTAACTAACCCTCCTGGGTGGGTTTTCCTTCCTCAAATTCAGTGCAACCTGACAGTATGGCCACGTGGCGTCTCTGCGCACATGGAGCTACTGCTCCTGCAGGATTTTCATTGCCTACATGTTGCACATGCAGCACGTTCATCCTGGAAACCAGGGCCCCACCACGTTACGTTCCTCTCCAAAGACTTGATGACTTCAGTAGCTTCACATTTCCCTGAGCAGAGCAGTACCACTCCTCGTGTGCCCATGCATGCAACAATAAGAAGATTTCTTATGCTCAAGCATAGAGTTTCGCCTGCTCAGCGTGTCTAAGGCTTAACCCACACCTTGATGCACGTGGTTTTTGGGAACCCACTATGGTTGATCCAACATCTTGACTACACACTAAGTGTAGTTTTCGGCGATCATGTGTACTCTAGGCGACAGGCGACTAGGTACACTACAGGCGATTGGCGTTCAGGTGCAATCAAGGCGACAGGCGATCATGTGCCAGAGAAGTCGGAGATCGCCTACTCTTTCAATTACGGCGATCATGTTCCAGGCGATCTCATAGTCTTCTAACTACACTTTCCTTTTCTTTTATTTTAAATAAAACATACTTAGAATTTACTTAAAATATATCACTTTTATTCCAATAAGATTTTCTAGGTCCTTACAGGGATCACCAGCACTGGAGCACTAGTCAACCTCTCCTTTAATTCCATGAAGCTCTGCTCACATCGGTCGGTCCAAGCAAAAGGTTGATCCTTGCGGGTCAGCTGTGTTAAAGGAGCCACTACCTTGGAAAAGTCCTCAATAAACCTCCGATAGTAGCCCGCCAAACCCACAAAGCTCCTTATCTCAGTGACTGTCTTAGGACGTTCCCACTGCAGCACTGCCTCTACCTTGGCTGGATCCACCGAGATCCCCTGGGCAGATATCACGTGTCCTAAGAAGTTGACTTCCTTCAGCCAGAACTCACACTTAGAGAACTTGGCATAGAGTTGCTTCTCCCTCAGTATCTCCAATACTGTCCTCAGGTGTTCTTCATGTTCTTCCTCGGTCCTTGAATAAATGAGGATGTCGTCTATGAAGACCACCACAAACTTATCCAAGAAAGGGCGAAAAATCCTATTCATGTAGTCCATGAACAGAGCTAGAGCATTTGTGACTCCAAACGGCATCACTACATACTCGTAGTGCCCATACCGAGACCTAAAAGCTGTCTTTTGAACATCTTCAGCCTTTACCAAAATTTGGTGGTACCCCGATCTCAGATCAATCTTGGAGAACACTGAGGCCCCATGTATTTGGTCCATCAAATCGTCAATTCTGGGTAGGGGGTACTTGTTCTTGATGGTCAACTTGTTCAACTGCCTGTAATCTATACACAGCCGAGACCCTCCATCCTTCTTCTTAACTAGGAGTACTGGAGCCCCCCATGGAGATACACTGGGTCTGATGAATTGTTTCTCCAGCAACTCTTCCACTTGCTTCTTTAATTCCACCAACTCGGCTGGTGCCATCCTGTAGGGCGCCATAGACACTGGTCCAGCCCCAGGTACCAAATCAATAGAGAATTCCACTTCTCTCTTAGGGGGTAACCCAGGTACTTCTTCTGGAAATACATCCGTGAAATCTTTCACCACGTGTATTATGCTTACGTCCCCTTCATTCTTCACTTCCAACCGAGATCACGAAGCACCTCGCCCCTTCTTCCAACTCCGACTGCCCTTGCTGAGCAGATATCACATCTGACTCTGGGAGGTCTGGAAACGTTATCCTCTGACTACCGCAGTCTATGAGAACGTGATTGGCGGCTAGCCAATCCATTCCCAGGATAACATCCAGGTCTTGAAGAGGTAGGCAGATCAAGTTCACTTTGAATCTGCGTCCCTCTACTATCACTGGACATTTGGGGCAAACTGTAGAGGTCAACACCTGTCCTGACGCAGGTGTAGAGACCAACAGTTCGAAAGGTAACTCCTTCACTAGAAGGCCCAACTCGGCTACACACAGGCTTGACACAAAAGAGTGTGTCGCTCCAGAATCAAATAAAGCTTTTACACCCCTACCAGCTATAAAACAAACACCTTGCACGAGGTTACCTGACTGAGACGCTTCTGCTCCTGACATGGCAAACACTCTCCCTGTTGCCTGAGGTCTGCTGCCTTCGTTTCTCAACTGCTGAGAACCATTGGGTTGAGTCGCCCCATTCCGGTTAGGGCACTCTCTAGCAACGTGCCCCGTCTTTTGGCAGGTGTAACACCTTTTCTCTGAACTCTTGAAGCACACATTGGAGGTGTGTGGTCCACCACAATGGAAACACTTGGGTTTCTAAGGTTGCTGCTGCTGAAACTGGGATGATGTTGCTCCCGCCCGATGTGGTGGAGGTCTCGCATATGGCTTGCTGTGTGGATGCTGCACCTTAGCCTTCCCACTGGAAAAACCTCCTTGGTGACCACCCGAGAATCACCCTTTTCCAGGGTCTCCACCATCTTCGCCTTCTCCACTAAGGCGTGAAATTCCCTGATGCACATCGGGGCTATGGTCCTCTTCAGTCCATGCTTCAGCCCCTCTTCGAATTTCCTACACCTCCAGGCCTCGGAGGTCGCCTGGGTATAGAATCGGGCGAGGTACTCAAACCGAGCAGCATAGGCGTTCACAGACATATCCCCCTGCTCCAACTTTAGGAACTCAGCTTCCCTCGCAAACCTTGCGCTGTCTGGGAAGTATTTCTCTAAGAACCTCACCCTGAAGCTCTCCCAATCCAACACATCCTCTCGGGCCTCCATCATCTGCTGAGCTCCCATCCACCAGAACTCAGCTTCCCCTGATAGCAGATAGGTGGCGAACAACAATTTCTTCTCTTCAGGGCAGGAGGTCGCCCTAAAGATTTTCTCCAACTCTCTGACCCACTGATCTGCTTGATTAGGGGTGGCATTCCCACTGAACTTGGGTGGGTTGTGCCTCATGAACTCGGTCAGTCCCATCCGTTCCTGAGGCTAACCGACGTGGGAATTTGTTTCAGCAGATCGAGCAGTTTCCCAGTGTTGCATTGTAGCTTGATGGTTTTGAGCCATCGCTGCATTCTGTTGCTGAATGGCAGTTGCCATCATCTCCATGGCCTTGGCAATCTGGCTCATTTCTAAAGAAGGTTGGGGAGGGGTAGAAGGTCTACGTGCCATCTTTCTTCGTTCTCGGATTCTGAATCTATAGGTTTTCTATATTCCCTACAACTACAAGAATGAGATCGATAAGAAATCAATTCATTCAGGAGGTAACATCTAGACCTTACAAAGGTCAGCATCTCAAAATCATTAAGAATTTGAGCTCATCAACAGAAACATAATACTTATAACCTCAAACAAAACACCAGGACAGTCATTGGTGTACAATCATCATTTCAAACAACCACTCTCAGTCAATTACAAGAACACTCAATAAATCACACCAGAATTCAATGTAGGCTAAACATCAAACCTTTGGAATTAAGATTGAGAATTATCTCGATCCAGTTATGAGTGTGCACCCTCATTACTTTATCAAGATCCTCTCATTCTTAATACTAAGATTTTCAATTAGGGCATGCATTCACTAAGACACACACAAAATTTCAATACAAAAACGTTTTGAAAACCTTTCACTATAGTTGTTATTCAAAACTCAAATAGATTTTATGAGCAGAAGAAACACAATGGATCCACAGCCCTCAAGTCATCCTAAGGACGAACTGCTCTGATACCATTAATGTAACATCCCGCCAAATTCTTTTCATAATTATAAAATGAAAATGAGAGAAAATAATAATATTGAAGTGAACATAATTGTATATACGTAATGAAGTTTTCTTCTCGTAGGGAGTTTAATACAAGGTCGGTCGGTATTCGAAAATCGTAAATTAAATACAACAAAATAAATAAAAACAGGCGATCTCCCAACAGGATGGGCGATCTCCTATCAGGAAACGGTGATCTCCTATCAGACAACAGAAAAAGGTGATCGCCTAACAGAAACATAAATGGGCGATCTCCTTCCGGCGACCACTCACTGAGGAACTCTACCACCTGCAACCTCGTCTGCTCCCGTGCAAAAATACACGATCATCAGAGGTTTAAGCAAACAATCACAATACCAGATAAAAGGGTAAGCTAGATGTTTCAAAAACTTTAAATCCATAGAAAACGTGAATTTCCACTCCATACATAAGCCATATCAAATGCAACCATCAAGATTTCCATAATCCACATACTCGTCAAGTGTCTATCTGCTACTTTCAATATTCAAGATTCACACGTCAGACTTTCCACTGACCCACAATGCATAGACACATGACTCTACTTCCGGATTGACTCGTGCGTTGACTCAGGCTCAGAGATCTGCACCTGTCATACCATACCACTGTGAAATCCACACAGGGTCGCTGTGAAATCCACACAGCATGCGCATATATAATCTCAATGTTATCACTCTCCCGGTATGACAAGGTTAATTCATATAACAGGCCGAGCTCGTTCTTTTTCACACTACTCGCCCATTCATATGAACCTCCTCCGACTCTCCACAACCGAATAACTTCATCTACGTGATTCCATTATATCAGCAGAGTCAGGATATCTCCTTCTAGACAAGCCCCTAGTCAATACACATTACACAAATGATCTTACACGGTATTTCCTTTCCTGAAAATACTATGCCTTGATCTCACATTCACAACATTCAAAACATCATACCACTCAATCGAATGATTCAAATCACAGCAACAATCATTTCAAAGGTTCAAACTTTCGAATATCACATTTAAATCTCAAGCAGTCTCAAAACAACACCAAAAACAGGGGAGTTCGCAAAACAACGCCAAAACCGGCGATCTGATTCAAAAGCAGGGGATTTCGAAATCTGTATTTAAAACCGGCGACCACGTCGCCCAGACACATAGAACAGAGCATTCACGAAGATGAAAACGAAACCGGCGACCACGTTGCCCTCACTTCAGAAACAGCTAATCTATGGCTTGTATTGAAAATGAAGGCTAGCTTCCCTTACCTGGACTTGCGCAAAATACCAAGAGCTCCTAAATCCAACGAAGCTTGAAGAATGCCTTGGCTCTGTTTTTTCATCTGGTTTGAAGGACTTGCAGAGAACTTCCCAGGTGCTCTAATGGTGGCTGTCGCTCGTCGTACTCTTGTGTGAAGGTGCCAGAATCGCAGCGCGAAGGAGAGAAATGGAGGAGAAAGGAGGTAGCTCACTCTTTCGTTCTTGAACAACTGCAACGTTCCTTTTTCCTCTCAGAAGTGGGTTTTTGCATCTTAAACTAACTTGTCCACAAAGCCGCTGCCACCACCCACTCTGCAGGGAAGTTGCGTATACGCTGCACTGAACAGTACTACTAAGCGTGCCTCTGCGCAGGCTAACACTCTGAGGTCACTATTCTGAACCACCCTTTTTGTCTTCTTGCGCATGCCAACCACTGCCCTGAACAGTACGACCGCGAGTGTCTCTTGCGCATGCCAACTTTCTGATGTCACTATTCTGAACCACCCTTTTTGTCCACGTGGCGCGCGTACAGGACGTTTCATGCTGGGAGCCTGGGTCCCACCTTATCTGTGTGAAACACGACATCGCGCGATAACCTTCCACCGATGACTCATCCTGGAGGACGACCGATGTCTCTCTATGGAAGACGACCGATGTCTCTCTCTGGGAGACGACCGATGTCTATCCCTGGCGACGCCCGCATGTCTCTCGCGCCCCGGCGATGCCCGCATGCCTCTCGCGCCCCGGCGATGCCCGCATGCCTCTCGCGCCCCGGCGATGCCCGCATGTCTCTCGCGCCCCGGCGATGCCCGCATGCCTCTCGCGCCCCGGCGATGTCCTCATACCTCGCGCCCTGGCGATGTCCGTATATGTAGCCTAGGCGACAGGCGATTATGTACTAACCAGGCGATCTCATACTCTTCTAAGCTACACTTTCCTTCCTTTTTATTTTAAATAAAAACATACTTAGAATTCATTTAAAATATATTCCTTTTATTCCAATTTAATTTTACAGGTCCTTACAGTTATTAGAGAAATACAAGAGAGAATAAGGAATGATCACACCTCATACAGATTGAAATCAAAAGATTACATAGCAATCCTATTCCACTCTTTGAGAAAATCCAAAAGCTTGAAGTAAATCTTGGGGAAAACTAATTTCACTATCTTAATCTGATATCACATAACCCAGGAGCCTAAAACTAACTATTTAAACTCCAAAAGGTTGTTAAAAACTTTTAATGCAAGAGGAAAATCATTTTTGAATCATTTAAAATAGATTTATCAAACTTAAAAAAATTCTGTTAAGGATTTTCAAAAAACAATCGTTTGAAATGTCGAAACAACCGATTGAATTGGTTTGACAGCAAAGTCAACCAAAGTTAAACAATTTCAAATCCTTTTCAAAAACCTCTAATTGTAAAACAACCGATTGAAATTATAAACAACAGGTTGTTTTTCCACTTCTTTAGAAAACAGTTTGTTTCAAAAGGTTTTAATTTAAACCTGTACCGACCAGTCCTCGGACACCAGAACAGGTAGTAAAGGGCGAACCACATCAGCTGGGTCCCACAGCATGGGCAAAAGCCACGTGGAGTGGACCCCGCAGGCAGCTTGGATTAGAGGGTGATCAGTCATCGGTGTGTCCAATCAGAGAAGGGTGATCAGTCATCGGTGTGTTCCCTTAGAGAAGGGTGATCAGTCATCGGTGTGTCCCCTCAGAGTAGGGTGATCAGTCATCGGTGTGTCCCCTGAGAGAAGGGTGATTAGTCATCAGCCTACAGAGTTGGGTGATTAGTCATCAGCCTACAAAGTAGGGTGATTAGTCATCAGCCTACAGAGTGGGGTGATTAGTCATCAGCCTACAGAGAGGGGTGATTAGTCATCAGCCTACAGAGAGGGTGATTAGTCATCAGCCTACAGAAAGAGCGTGACGATCACCAGAAAGGGCTGATATGTCTTCGTCACTCCGCAGGTTGAGGACTCCTCGGCAACAGAGTGTGGCGAGGTGACATTGGTCTTGGATGATTTGAACAACGTAAATAGAATAGCTAAGATTGGTTCCCAGAGTGGGCCAATGACCAGTTAAATACCCAGAGGTAGGGAGAGGCCTGGATCACGAAGAGCCTATGGGGGTAGCAGGGAGAGCATAGTTAGGTGTAGAGTCCTGAGGGGACGAGTACTCACCAGAACTAGGGTTTTCCCAGTGGAGCTACATGCATGGCACGTGAACAGTGAAGGCACTCCCAGAACAGGTGGCCCCAGAGACTAGGTGCACAAGGTGGCACCCAAGTGGTCACCCTGTTAAAGTTTGCACTCCAGAGAAGGAAACCTTATGTGCTAGATTACCCTAAGATTGGGTGATAGCGGCGCAAGGGTATTCCAGTAAACCCTAAATATGGCTAGCAGCGCAGTAAACCCTAATTAGGGCTAGTGGCGCAGTAAACCCTAGACTATATAAGGGACAGTAAAATACTTCATAAAGGTACGCAGTTTCTAGACCTAAACACAGAGAGACTCAATACGCTTGGTGTTGCTTGCCCACTATTGACTTGAGCGTCGGAGTGCAAACGGCCTCTAGGGCGCCCCTTTCTCTTTTGCAGGTGCAGATTTTTTCGAAAGAACCAAGCACGTATCAACGTGAGGAAGGAGGCGTGTGAGTGTCGTGGAGTCAACTGACAGGCAAGTCAACCGGCAAGAACATTTGGCGCCCACCGTAGGGCCGGAGTAAAACAAGGTCCCATACACGAGAGTGAGAGAAAAAACCACAGAAGATGAGGAATACAAGACACGGGTCCGTTCCGCCAAATGGAGGCGACAGCGTTACCATGCAACAACTCATGGAAACGATGCACGCCCTCCAGGAGACAGTGGCGGAGTCCAGAGCGCATCAGGCGCGTATGGAGGAGGACCTGGCTGCCTCACAGGCCAGAAATGAGGAGCTGCACAAGGCCAACGAAGAGCTACGCTCGAATCTAAATCACATGCAGCAAGCTGGGGATCGCGTGGGAGTGGATCAGACTCCACCTACGCCCCCGAGAGCCTTTCCCATGCCTTTTCCCAAAGAAATCATGGACGCGGTGGTCCCAGTCACATTCATGGGGCCAAAGACTGTGTTCACAGGGAAAGAAGATCCAAAAGCGCATCTGACAGCCTTCCACACTCAGATGATGCTATCCGGAGGCTCAGACGCGGTGTACTGCAAGATGTTTATGAGTACACTGAGCGGAATAGCTATGGAGTGGTTCGTGAGCCTGCTAGAGGGCCACATAACCTCTTTCCATCAGTTCTCGAAGCTGTTCACAGAGCAGTATATAGTCAACAGAGCGCCACCGGTGGTGTCCTATGATCTGTTTGATGTGCGCCAATATCAAGGGGAGTCGTTGAAGGACTACCTCAACCGTTTTGGTGCGCAGGTGGTGAGATTGCCCAGCAAGGACGAGAACATGCTGGTGCACGCATTCAAGAAAGGCGTACTACCTGGTCCTTTCGGTGAATCGCTCATCAGGAGCCACCCTTCCACCTTTGCTGAGATTCGACGAAGCGCGGTGGCGCACATAGTAGTAGAGACAGAGGTCTCTGAGAAGAGAGGCAGCGCTGCACCGTTGATGCCGCGCGGAGGTCAGGGGAAGCTGCAGTAGTAGGTGCGGGTGTATGAGGCCAAGGAAGGGAAGAAGGTGCAGGGAAGGCCTCGTCCCTATGCACCCAGGAAGGACCAGACCAGGGGGCGTGCAAGGGAGAACAACGCACCCCCTAGGTACGATTTCATGGTGGAGTTGGCGGAGCTGATCGCCATCCCTGCCGTGGCTGCAAGACTCCGAGTACTAGAGAAAACTGACAAGGTGCTTGGAGGGAGGAAGGATGAGTGGTGTGAATTCCATCAGGCATATGGACACACACTTCACACCTGCCTGTCATTGGGGCATCAACTTGCTAAGTTAGTAAAGACAGGATTCCTGACCGATTACCTGCGGGAGGCGCAAGGTGATCGCACTTCGAGGTCTCAGACAGGTGATCAGCAGCACGAAATCCCTGTGCATGGGGACGTGAGGTGATGGAGGATGCAACGTTGGGGGGTTCCCAAGTAGCTTAGGAGGAAGCTCCTCGTGAATCAGGCGTCGCCAGAGCGGTCATCGCCTATGAAAGGAAGGGGTCCATACAGAGTGGTTGAGGCGTTGGAGAATGGAGCTTATCGGCTGGAGACTCTGGATGGAACAACTATCCCCAGGATGTGGAACGCTACACACTTAAGTTTCTACTTTAGCCCAAGTGCAGGTGATCGGTGGTCAGTTGCTAAGTGACCACCACCAGCAGATCGGTCTCTAGATGAGCGCTTGGAAGCACAGCGCGAAAAGTAATGGAGCACAGATCCGTCATCGGTGTATGGTCATCGGGGTTTCTTGCTACACGCAGTTAAACTGGGACCTAGGCTCCTAGCGAGAGCATTACGCATTCACCTCGCATGATTCGAAACCAGAAGAAGAAGAGTTGCTCGCCAGTAGGGTTGTGCATGAGGATGGTGTAAGAAAGCTAGTAAGCTGGTCAGTGATCGGTGACTCTCTTAACCCATTACGTGCATGGCACTGTGCGGGGAGATCGTGCATGCAGGATGCAGCGCCTGACGAGTGTGTTTACACCAACCACCTCTGGTGCTCTCGGGGGAGCATGCGACTCGCTCAGAGGGAAGAAACGCGCTAAGTTACTTCCCAAGAGAATAACTTAGGCGCACAGAGAAAAGCGCAAAGGCCCTTCGGGTATGACATGCGTACAGTGAAATACTCCCTCGCCTATGAGCGATGTGAGGTCAGTTAGAGCCTGTCACTTGGAGTTAGAGGTCTCGTAAGCGGAGAGGTAGGTTCGTAGAGAACACCTCCCCTTTGAGTGAGAACTTCCAACGTGAAAGAAGGGTTCGCCCAGTGAAATCCTCCCTCGCCTATGAGCGATGTGAGGTCAGTTAGAGCCTGTCACTTGGAGTTAGAGGTCTCGTAAGCGGAGAGGTAGGTTCATAGAGAACACCTCCCCTTCGAGTGAGAACTTCCAACGTGAAAGAAGGGTTCGCCCAGTGAAATCCTCCCTCGCCTATGAGTGATGTGAGGTCAGTTAGAACCTGTCAGTGGGGGTTAGAGGTCTCGTAAGTAGGAAGGAAGATTCGTAAGGAACACCTCCTCTTCGAGTGAGAACTCCCAACTTGAAACAAAGGTTGACCAGTGAAGTCCTCACCCTCGACTTCTTACAGCAAGGCTGAGGCGAGAGAGAAAGTCCTCACCTCGACTTTGTACAGCGAGGCTGAGGGGAGAGGAGAAAGACCTCACCTTGACTTTGTAAAGCGAGGCTGAGGCGAGAGAGAAAGTCCTCACCTCGACTTTGTACAGCAAGGCTGAGGCGAGATCACAAAGTCCTCACCTCGACTTTGTACAGCGAGGCTGAGGCGAGATAGCAAAGTCCTCACCCTTGACTTCTTACAGCGAGGCTGAGGCCAGAGAGAAGACCTCACCTCGACTTCTTACAACGAGGCTGAGGCGAGAGAAGAAAGTCCTCTTCTTCGACTTTGTACAGCGAGGCAGAGGCAAGAGAAAAAAGACCTCACCTCGACTTTTTACAGTGAGGCTGAGGCGAGAAAAAAGACCTCACCTCAACTTTTTACAGCGAGGCTGAGGCGAAAAGAAAGACCTCACCCTCGACTTTGTACAGCGAGGCTGAGGCGAGAGCGGAAAGACCTCACCTCGACTTTGTACAGCGAGGCTGAGGCGACAAGAGAAAGACCTCACCTCGACTTCTTACAGCGAGGCTGAGGCGAGAGAAGAAAGTCCTTTCCCTCAACTTTGTACAGCGAGGCAGAGGCAAGAGAAAAAAGACCTCACCTCGACTTTTTACAGCGAGGCTGAGGCGAGAAGAAAGACCTCACCCTCGACTTTGTACAGCGAGGCTGAGGCGAGAGCAGAAAGACCTCACCTCGACCTTGTACAGCGAGGCTGAGGCGACAGGAGAAAGGCCTCACCTCGACTTCTTACAACGAGGCTGAGGCGAGAGAAGAAAGTCCTCTCCCTCGACTTTGTACAGCGAGGCAGAGGCAAGAGAAAAAAGACCTCACCTCGACTTTTTACAGCGAGGCTGAGGCGAGAAGAAAGACCTCACCCTCGACTTTGTACAGCGAGGCTGAGGCGAGAGCAGAAAGACCTCACCTCGACTTTGTACAGCGAGGCTGAGGCGACAGGAGAAAGACCTCACCTCGACTTCTTACAGCGAGGCTGAGGCAAGAAGGGTCATCGAGAAACACTTTTCTTCCCCAAAACAAAAGCATCATCTTTGGCGTTCAGGGCCTATATGTGCTTAGCGCTGGAGTAACAGAGAAGTAAAGCAGAGCCTGAAGTGCGATGACTGATCGGTGGTGCACCAACATGCTAGTCGGTGGTAGAAGCAAGTTCTGCTGCGAGAAGTCGAAGCATTTAGGCCCGTCAAGTCAGTCGTCCAGCATGAAGTTAAAGACAATGCTGAGTCACATGCAGAGAGTTAAAAATGGAAAGGGACATGCAGCTGGAGCAAAGATTTCATTCATATTGAAGTCAATGCAGTGAGCCTTTACAGCTAAAAGGTTTATACAAGTCATGAAGTAGAAAAAGAAATTACACAGAAAAGAAGAAGTTGCAAAGGGAGAAGCTCAAGGAGGAGGAATGATCTTGCCATCAACCACTTAGTCTCTTCGCTGAGAACGAGTTCACAGCTCGAGACTGGGGGGCTTGTGATCCGGTCGGTCACCGGTAGTCGATGACGTCAGCAGTCGATGACGTCAGTAGCAGATGACCACGTGGACCATTCACAGGGTGACACGTGGTAGAAGATAGCAGGTGAATCAGAGGGGAGATCACTCAGAACGGTGATCGGTGGTCAGTTGCTAAAGTGACCACCACCAGCAGATCAGTGCCTAGATGAGCGCCTGACAGCAGAGCGCGAGAAGTAATGAAGCACCGATCAGTCATCGGTGCAAGGTCATCGGGGAGAAAGGTGATTAACACCTCTTTATCGAGAAAGAAGTCCTCATTTCGAGCAAAAAGCTAACAATGATGTCCTCAGAGGGTAAGAGATGTGGGCGATGACAAGGTGGTGAGATGTCCCTTCAGCGCGCTACTCATGTCCTTACTCGCAGAGCCACGTAGGTCGCCCGGGCCGATGACTTAGTCTCTTCGCTGAAACAAGTTAACAGCTTGAGACTGGGGGGCTTGTGTACCGACCAGTTCTCACCCATGACTTAGTCTCTTCGCTGAAACAAGTTAACAGCTTGAGACTGGGGGGCTTGTGTACCGACCAGTCCTCGGACACCGAGAACAGGTAGTAAAGGGCGAACCACGTCAGCTGGGTCCCACAGCATGGGCCAAAGCCACGTGGAGTGGACCCCGCAGGCAGCTTGGATTAGAGGCTGATCAGTCATCGGTGTGTCCAATCAGAGAAGGGTGATCAGTCATCGGTGTGTTCCCTTAGAGAAGGGTGATCAGTCATCGGTGTGTCCCCTCAGAGTAGGGTGATCAGTCATCGGTGTGTTCTCTGAGAGAAGGGTGATTAGTCATCAGCCTACAGAGTGGGGTGATTAGTCATCAGCCTACAGAGAGGTGTAACATCCCGCCAAAATAAAACCATACATACATGTATAATGAAAATAAAGGTACACAAATAATATTGAAGAGTACATGATAATATATATATAAGTAATGAAGTTGCTCCTCTTAGGGAGTTTAATACATAACCAGTCAAATGTTTTCAAAATTTAACAAAATTCAATCAAATACAACAAGACCGGCGGTCTCCATACATGAACCGGCGATCTGGTAACAGAAGGCCCCAAAACAGGCGATCTGCTAGCAGGACATAAAACCGGCGATCACCACCCAGAAACCGGCGATCTCTTCCTCGGCGACCACTCACTAGGGAGCTCTGCTTCCTGGAAGATCATCTGCTCCCGTGTAAGTTATACACGATCATCGCAGTTTTAAGAGAAAAACAGCCAACGAGCAGAACACGCAGGGTAAGCTAGATATTGTAAGGAGAGTTTAAATAAGGATAATTAAATTAAAATCAAGGTAAACAATTTCAAGATATTCACGTATCGCTATCAAGTTTCTCATACCCTTCACTTGATCACCCAGAAATCACACATTTCACAATATTTTCAAGAGTCATTCTATTTCACAAACTGCATCAAGTGTCTATCAATTTCAAGTTCCTCATTTCACATGTCAGACCACCACTAACTCAGCACACAAGACACTTGACACTACTTCCGGAAGACTCATGCATTGATTAGACTCAGAGATCTGCACCTGTCATACTAAACAGCTGTAATGTTTCCCAGCTATGCGCATCAACACAAATCTCGATCTCAAGTTCATCATTCTCACAGTATGACAGGGTTAATCCATAGAACAGGCCGAGCTCGTTCTTTTTCACACGAGTCACCCATTCATATGAACCTCCTTCGACTCTCACCAACTGAGTAACTTCCTCTATGTGATTCCATTACCTCAGCAGAGTCAGGATATCCCCTTAGGAATCACCGATCAATGCACATCCTACACGATCTTACACGGTATTTTCTTTCCTGAAAATACTATGCCTCGATCCCACATTCACAACACCCAAGACATCATACCACTTAAATAAATGATTCAAGTCACAGCAACATTCGTTTCAAAGATTCAGATTTTCGAAGATCACCTTTAAGCTTCAACAGTTCAAAGTACACCAAAAACAGGGAGTTCGCAAACATCGCCCAAACCGGCGACCTGGTTCAAAAACAGGGTATTTCGAAGTTTGTATTTAAAAACCGGCGACCACGTCGCTAAAAAACACACAGAACAGAGCATTCACGAAGATGAAAACGAAACCGGCGACCTCGTCGCCCTCACTTCCGAAGTAGCTAAACTACGACTTGTATTGAAAATGAAGGCTAGCTTCCCTTACCTGGACTTGCGCAAACACCAGGAGCTCCGAAATCCAACGAAGCCTAAAGAACGCCTTGGCTCTGTTTTTGCGTCTGTTTTGAAGGACTTGCAGAGAACTTCCCAGGTGCTCTAATGGTGGCTGCCGCTCGTCGTACTCTTGTGTGAAGGTGCCAGAATCGCAGCGCGAAGGAGAGAAATGGAGGAGAAAGGAGGTAGCTCACTCTTTCGCTCTTGAACAACTGCAACGTTCCTTTTTTTTTTTTGCATCTTGTACTGATCGGTCCTCGGACGTCAGATGGGTCCCACAGCATGGGCCAAAGCCACGTGGAGTAGACCCCATCAGAGGTGATCGGTCATCGCCTGCTCCGTAGGGAGATGAGTAATCGGTCATCGCCTGCTCCACAGGGAGATGGGTAATCGGTCATCGCCTGCTCCGCAGATTATTAGTAAATATTCCCAGAGGTAAAGAGAGTCCTGAATCACGAAGGCTACATGCATGGCACGTGAACAGTGAAGGCCCTCCCAGAACAGGTGTTCATCCTGTTAGAGTTTGCACTCCAGAGAAGGAAACCCTATGCGCTAGGTTATCCCAAAGACTGGGTAAAAGTGGCGCAGGGGCATTCCAGTAAACCCTAAGTGTGTCCAGCAGCGCAATAAACCCTGATTAGGGTTAGCGGCACAGAAAACCCTAAGTATATAAGGAACAGTAATATGCTTCACAGAGGTACGCAATTCTAGACCTAAACACAGAGAGAAATTCAGACTTTAATGTTTCTTGCCCCGTTCTGACTTGAGCGTCGGAGTGCAAACGGCCGCGAGGGCGCCCCCCCTTTCTCTTTTGCAGGTGCGATCATACTAGCGCAGACTAGGTGAGGAAGGAGGTGTGTGGCGGCCGCAGAAGTCAGCTGACGCAGAGTCAACCGGCAGGAACATTAGGCGCCCACCGTGGGGCAGAGTAAAACAAGGTCCCATACACGAGAGTGAGAGAGAAACCACAGAAGATGAGGACGACAAGGCACGGTTCCGTTCCACCGAATGGAGGCGAAAGCGTTACCATGCAGCAACTCATGGAAACAATGCGCGCCCTCCAGGAGACGGTGGCGGAGTCCAGGGCGCATCAAGCGCGGATGCAGGAAGACCTGGCCGCCTCACAGGCCAGGAATGAGGAGTTGCACAAAGCGAACGAGGAGCTGCGTGTGAGTCTGCAAAACGTGCGGCAAGATGGAGACTGTGGGGGAGAGGATCGGGCTCCACCAACGCCCACAAGGGCCTTTCCCATGCCTTTCTCCCAGGAAATCATGGACACGGTGGTCCCTGCCACCTTCGTAGGGCCTAAGACCGTGTTCACTGGGAAAGAAGACCCCGAAAGGCATCTCACCGCTTTCCATACGCAGATGATGCTGTCGGGAGGATCGGATGCGGTCTACTGCAAGATGTTTATGAGCACCCTCCACAGCACAGCGTTGGACTGGTTTGTGAGTCTACCTACCGGACATATTTCCAGTTTCCGGCAATTTTCCAAGCTGTTTGTCGATCAGTACATCGTGAATAAGGCGCCGCCTATGGTGTCTTACGACCTGTTCGACCTAAGGCAATTCCAGGGGGAATCTTTGAAGGATTATCTGAACAGATTCGGGGCCCAGATAGTCCGACTACCAGGTAAAGAGGAGGAGATGTTCGTACACGCCTTTAAGAAAGGCGTGCTACCTGGGCCATTCAGCGAATCATTGATCAGGAGTCGCCCTGCAACTTTCGCAGAGATTCGGCGACGTGCTGTGGCTCACATCGCTGCCGAGAACGAAGTGATAGAAAAGAGGGGGAGTACGGCTCCCGCAAAACCACGCACCCAAGCCAGGACTCAGCCTCAGAGGGTGTTGGAGACGGCAGCGGTAAAGAAGGACCAAAGGATATATCATCCTTATGATCCGAAGAAAAGTAAAGATGATGGCAGTAGTAGAGCAAGAGGATCAGATCACCCAAGGAAACCAGCACGAGTCAAGAAGTAGAGATAGCACCACATCAGTTAGCACGGTCACCAAGCAACCCACACAAGGTGAAGGTTGAGCTGTGAAGGAGAAAGAGTGATTCAAGTTGTAAAGACAAGGTTTATAATTCATTACAAGCAGATGATGGTCGTCGAAGGGAAAGAGGCAGAAGTAAGAACGTTTACGTAGTGGCAAGACCTCGGACGTCGGCCAAGAGGTGACAGCCCGGTCGGGTCAATAGCTATCAGGCGAGTTGTAAGACTCTTCGTTGAGACAAGTCACAACTCGAGCCTGGGGGGCTTGTGATCCGGTCCGTCATCAGTAATAGATGACGTCGCCAGCAGTTGACCATGTTGACTGTTCAAGGGGTGTCACGTGGTAGAGGATAGTAAGCCAGTTGGAGAGGCGATCACCCAGAATGGTGATTGGTTGTCAGTGGCTAAGGCGATCACCCAGTGTTAAGAGAGCGCCTGGAAGCAAAGCGCGAGAAGTAAAGAAGCACAGATCGGTAGTCGCCTATCACCGCGTGTAAAGAGTAGTGATCGCCTTTCGCCATGTGTGAAGATATAAGTGATCGCCTATCGCCATGTATGCGAAGATATAAGTGATCGCCTATCGCCATGTGTGTGAAGATATAAGTGGTCGCCTATCGCCTGCAGGTATTCACATCGCCGGGTGTGAAGATCAGGAGATCAGGTTGTCAGCAAGTCGCCGAAAGGAGCACATCGCCGAGTGTTTGAGAAGACTTGTGTGAGCTGTGATACCCAGTGTTAACCAGATCACCAGGTTAAGGTTGTGCCCAGAGCAGCCTGTGCACTAAGCTACTCCCTGTGTGGATAACTTAGTCGCAGGATCAAGGTGAAAGTAGCGTTTTAGCTGCAGGTACTCCAGATGGTGACACGTGAATGACCAGATGATGTCCACGTGTCAAGAGGAGCAACCGACGGGAGAGAGAAAGACTCAGAAGTTTTGGAAAAACCTCATCGCCCTTAGGCGATCAGAGGCCCAAGTAAGGAGATTTTAGGGTCCTCATCGCCCTTCGGCGATCGGAGGCATCCAGATGATAAAAGTCCTCACCTCGTCTTTTTACAGCGAGGCTGAGGCAAGATGATAAAAGTCCTCCTCGCCCTTTGGCGATCTGAGGCAAGATGATAAAAGTCCTCCTCGCCCTTTGGCGATCTGAGGCAAGATGTTGAAAGTCCTCACCTCGTCTTCTTACAGCGAGGCTGAGGCAAGATGATAAAAGTCCTCCTCGCCCTTTGGCGATCCGAGGCAAGATGATAAAAGTCCTCACCTCGTCTGGGGGGCTTGTGATCCGGTCCGTCATCAGTAATAGATGACGTCGCCAGCAGTTGACCATGTTGACTGTTCAAGGGGTGTCACGTGGTAGAGGATAGTAAGCCAGTTGGAGAGGCGATCACCCAGAATGGTGATTGGTTGTCAGTGGCTAAGGCGATCACCCAGTGTTAAGAGAGCGCCTGGAAGCAAAGCGCGAGAAGTAAAGAAGCACAGATCGGTAGTCGCCTATCACCGCGTGTAAAGAGTAGTGATCGCCTTTCGCCATGTGTGAAGATATAAGTGATCGCCTATCGCCATGTATGCGAAGATATAAGTGATCGCCTATCGCCATGTGTGTGAAGATATAAGTGGTCGCCTATCGCCTGCAGGTATTCACATCGCCGGGTGTGAAGATCAGGAGATCAGGTTGTCAGCAAGTCGCCGAAAGGAGCACATCGCCGAGTGTTTGAGAAGACTTGTGTGAGCTGTGATACCCAGTGTTAACCAGATCACCAGGTTAAGGTTGTGCCCAGAGCAGCCTGTGCACTAAGCTACTCCCTGTGTGGATAACTTAGTCGCAGGATCAAGGTGAAAGTAGCGTTTTAGCTGCAGGTACTCCAGATGGTGACACGTGAATGACCAGATGATGTCCACGTGTCAAGAGGAGCAACCGACGGGAGAGAGAAAGACTCAGAAGTTTTGGAAAAACCTCATCGCCCTTAGGCGATCAGAGGCCCAAGTAAGGAGATTTTAGGGTCCTCATCGCCCTTCGGCGATCGGAGGCATCCAGATGATAAAAGTCCTCACCTCGTCTTTTTACAGCGAGGCTGAGGCAAGATGATAAAAGTCCTCCTCGCCCTTTGGCGATCTGAGGCAAGATGATAAAAGTCCTCCTCGCCCTTTGGCGATCTGAGGCAAGATGTTGAAAGTCCTCACCTCGTCTTCTTACAGCGAGGCTGAGGCAAGATGATAAAAGTCCTCCTCGCCCTTTGGCGATCCGAGGCAAGATGATAAAAGTCCTCACCTCGTCTTCTTACAGCGAGGCTGAGGCAAGATGATAAAAGTCCTCCTCGCCCTTTGGCGATCTGAGGCAAGATGATAAAAGTCCTCACCTCGTCTTCTTACAGCGAGGCTGAGGCAAGATGTTGAAAGTCCTCACCTCGTCTTTTTACAGCGAGGCTGAGGCGAGAAGATAAGAAAGTCCTCACCTCGTCTTTTTACAGCGAGGCTGAGGCGAGAAGATAAGAAAGTCCTCACCTCGTCTTTTTACAGCGAGGCTGAGGCGAGAAGATAAGAAAGTCCTCACCTCGTCTTCTTACAGCGAGGCTGAGGCAAGATGTTGAAAGTCCTCACCTCGTCTTTTTACAGCGAGGCTGAGGCGAGAAGATAAGAAAGTCCTCACCTCGTCTTTTTACAGCGAGGCTGAGGCGAGAAGATAAGAAAGTCCTCACCTCGTCTTTTTACAGCGAGGCTGAGGCGAGAAGATAAGAAAGTCCTCACCTCGTCTTCTTACAGCGAGGCTGAGGCGAGAGGATATAAAGTCCTCACCTCGTCTCCTTACAGCGAGGCTGAGGCAACAGAGGAAGACCTCCTTGCCTGGGAGCAAGTGCAGGCGAGAAAGAAGACCTCCTTGCCTTTGAGCAAGTGAGGCGAGATAGGAAAGACCTCGCCCTCGACTTCTTAAAGCGAGGCTGAGGTGAGAGGCGTGCTTGAGGAGGACACGTGGATCGAGAAGAGTAAGAGAAAGGAAATCGCCTAAAGATAATTCGGCGAGTACCAGATCAGAAGAGTTCCTGGCGATGATGCCAAATGCTGGTCCTCGAGCACCGAGAGCAGGTAGTAAAGGAGTCAATGACTTAGTCTCTTCGCTGAAACAAGTTAACAGCTTGAGACTGGGGGGCTTGTGTACTGATCGGTCCTCGGACGTCAGATGGGTCCCACAGCATGGGCCAAAGCCACGTGGAGTAGACCCCATCAGAGGTGATCGGTCATCGCCTGCTCCGTAGGGAGATGAGTAATCGGTCATCGCCTGCTCCACAGGGAGATGGGTAATCGGTCATCGCCTGCTCCGCAGATTATTAGTAAATATTCCCAGAGGTAAAGAGAGTCCTGAATCACGAAGGCTACATGCATGGCACGTGAACAGTGAAGGCCCTCCCAGAACAGGTGTTCATCCTGTTAGAGTTTGCACTCCAGAGAAGGAAACCCTATGCGCTAGGTTATCCCAAAGACTGGGTAAAAGTGGCGCAGGGGCATTCCAGTAAACCCTAAGTGTGTCCAGCAGCGCAATAAACCCTGATTAGGGTTAGCGGCACAGAAAACCCTAAGTATATAAGGAACAGTAATATGCTTCACAGAGGTACGCAATTCTAGACCTAAACACAGAGAGAAATTCAGACTTTAATGTTTCTTGCCCCGTTCTGACTTGAGCGTCGGAGTGCAAACGGCCGCGAGGGCGCCCCCCCTTTCTCTTTTGCAGGTGCGATCATACTAGCGCAGACTAGGTGAGGAAGGAGGTGTGTGGCGGCCGCAGAAGTCAGCTGACGCAGAGTCAACCGGCAGGAACACATCTTAAACTAACTTGTCCACAAAAGCCGCTGCCACCAACCACTCTGCAGGGAAGTTGTGTGTACGCTGCACTGAACAGTACTACTAAGCGTGCCTCTGCGCAGGCTAACACTCTGAGGTCACTATTCTGAACCACCCCTTTTGTCTACGTGGCGTACGTGCAGGACGTTCCATGCTGAGAGTCTGGGTCCCACTTTATCTGTGTGAAACACGTCATCGCGCGATAACCTGGAAGACGACCGATGTCTAGCCCTGGCGATGCCCACATGCCTCGAGCCCCGGCGATGCCCGCATGCCTCGCGCCCTGGCGATGCCCACATGCCTCGCGCCCCGGCGATGCCCGACAACACATCGCCACGCCTTCCTGAAGGTTCTTCATTCCACTATGTTACGCCCAAGGTATCATCTCCACATGACTCGGTGACGTCGGTAGCTTCACATTTCCAATGGTAGATTGGCACTTGCCCTCGTGCGCCCATGCATGCAACACTAAGGACGATCTCCTAAACTCAAGCATAGGGCTTCGTATGCGCAGCGTGTCTAAGGCTTAACCCACACCTCGATGCACGTGGTTTTTGGGAACCCACTATGGTTGATCCAACATCTTGACTACACACTAAGTGTAGTTTCGGCGATCATGTGTACTCTAGGCGACAGGCGACTAGGTACACTACAGGCGATTGGAGTTTAGATGAAATCAAGGCGACAGGCGATCATGTGCCAGAGAAGTCGGAGATCGCCTACTCTTTCAATTACGGCGATCTCGTAGACTTTTAAGCTATACCTCCCTTCCCTTATATTTTAAATAAAAACATACTTAGAATTCATTTAAAATATACCCTTTTATTCCAATTTAATTTTACAGGTCCTTACAAGAGGGGTGATTAGTCATTAGCCTACACAGAGGGTGATTAGTCATCAGCCTACAGAAAGAGCGTGACGATCACCACAAAGGGCTGATGTGTCTTCGTCACTCCGCAAGTTGAGGAGTCCTCGGCAACAGAGTGTGGCGAGGTGACATCGGTCTTATGTGATTTGAACAGCGTAAACAGAACAGCTAAGATTGGTTCCTAGAGTGGGCCAGTGACCAGTTAAATACCCAGAGGTAGGGACAGGCCTGGATCACGAAGAGCCTATGGGGCCTGGATCACGAAGAGTCCTGAGGGGACGAGTACTCACCAGAACTAGGGTTTTCCCAGTGGAGCTACATGCATGGCACGTGAACAGTGAAGGCACTCCCTGAACAGGTGGCCCCAGAGACTAGGTGCACAAGGTGGCACCCAGGTGGTCACCCTGTTAAAGTTTGTACTCCAGAGAAGGAAACCTTATGTGCTAGATTACCCTAAGATTGGGTGATAGTAGCGCAAGGGTATTCCAGTAAACCCTAAATATGGCTAGCAGTGCAGTAAACCCTAATTAGGGATAGCGGCGCAGTAAACCCTAGACTATATAAGGGACAGTAAAATACTTCACACAGGTACGCAGTTTCTAGACCTAAACACAGAGAGACTCAATACACTTGGTGTTGCTTGCCCACTATTGACTTGAGCGTCAGAGTGCAAACGGCCTCTAGGGTGCCCCTTTCTCTTTTGCAGGTGCAGATTGTTTCGAAAGAACCAAGCACGTAGGGGCTATGGTCCTCTTCAGCCCATGCTTCAGCCCTTCTTCAAACTTCCTGCACCTCCAAGCCTCGGAGGTCGCCTGGGTATAGAATAGGGCAAGGTACTCAAACCGAGCAGCATAAGCATTCACTGACATATCCCCCTGTTCCAACCTTAGGAACTCAGCTTCCTTCGCAAACTTTGCACTATCTGGGAAATATTTTTCCAGAAACCTCACCCTGAAGCTCTCCCAGTCTAACACTCCAGCTCTGGCTTCCATCATCTGCTGAGCTCCCATCCACCAGAACTCGGCTTCTCCAGATAGCAAATAGGTGGCGAACACCAACTTCTTCTCTTCAGGGCAGGAGGTCGCCCTAAAGATTTTCTCCAACTCTCTGACCCACTGATCTGCCTGATCAGGGGTAGCATTCCCACTGAACTTGGGTGGGTTGTGCCTCATGAACTCGGTCAGTCCCATCTGTTCCTGAGGCTGACCGACGTGGGAATTGGTTTCCGCAGACCGAGCAGTTTCCCAATGGTGCATTGCAGCTTGGTGATTCTGAGCCATTGCTGCACTCTGTTGTTGGATGGCAGTTGCCATTATCTCAATAGCCTTGGCAATCTGGCTCATTTCCGAAGAAGGTTGGGGAGGGGTAGGAGGTCTACGTGCCATCTTCTTCGTTTCAGATTTTGAAACTATAGGTTTCTATATTCCCTACAACTACAAGAATGAGATCGATCAGAAATCAATTCATTCAGGAGGTAACATCTAGACCTTACAAAGGTCAACATCTCAAAGTCATTAAGAATTTGAGTTCATCAACAGAATCATGATGCTTATAACCTTAAGCCAAACACCAAAACAGCTACTGGTATACAACCATCAATCCAAACAACCACTTTCAATCAATTACAAAAACACTCAATAAAATGAAATAAATCACACCAGAATTCAATGTATGCTAAACATCAAACCTTTGGAATTAAGATTGAGAATCATCTCGATTCAATTATGAGTGTGCACCCTCACTACTTTATCAAGATCCTCTCATTCTTAATACTAAGATTTTCAATTAGGGCATATATTCACTAAAGTACACACAAAATTTCAATACAAAAACGTTTGAAAACCTTCCACTATAGTTGTTATTTGAAAACTCAAATAAATTTTATGAGCAGAAGAAACACAATGGATCCACAGCCCTCAGGTCATCCTAAGGACGAACTGCTCTGATACCATTAATGTAACATCCCGCCAAAATACTTTTCATATTTATATAATGAAAATAGAGGTAAACAAATATATTGAAGTGAACATAATTATATATATGTAATGAAGTTTCTCCTCACAGGGAGTTTAATACATAATCGGTCAATTCCAAAACTTAAACAAAATACAGCAAAATAAAAAAAACAGGCGATCTCCTGATAGAAAAATGAAAACGGCGATCTCCTAACAGATAAGGCGATCTCCTATCAGAAAACAGAAAAAAGGGGTGATCGCCTAACAGAAACAGAAACAGGCGATCTCCTTCCGGCGACCACTCACTGAGGAGTTATACTTCCTGCAACATCATCTGCTCCCATGTAAAATCATACACGATCATCACAGGTTTAAGAAAACATCCACAAACAAGAACACAGGGTAAGCTAGATATGTTAAAGAGAATTTAGATATGAAACTTTAAAATCAAGATAAAACAAATTTAAGACACCCATATAAAAACCATCAACTTTCTCATTCCCTTCACACGACCATCAAGTAATCACATATTTCACAATTTCCTCAAGAGTCTTTCAATTCACATAATTCATCAAGTGTCTACCAATTTCAACGTTTCTCATTTCTCACGTCAGACTTCCACTGACTCATCACACACTGACACTTGACACTACTTTCGGAAGACTCGTGCGTTGAACTTAGCATCCAGAGACCTGCACCTGTCATACTTCATTGCTGTAATGTTCCCACAGCCATGCGCATCAACATAATCTCGATCTCAATCTCATCACTCTCACAGTATGACAGGGTTAATCCATATAACAGGTCAAGTCAGTTATCTTTCAAACGACTTACCCATACATATGGACCTCCTTCGACTCTCACCAACCGAATGACTTCATCTATGTGACTCCATCATATCAGCAGAGTCAGGATTGTCTCATTCACAGGACACTCACTGATCAATACACCTCATAACTAATCTCAACACGGTATTTCCTTTCCTGAAAATACTATGTCTTGATCCCACATTCAAACATTCAACACATCATATAACACTTAAATGAACGATTTCCAATCACAGCAACAATCATTCCAAGGTTCAGACTTTAAAATATCACATTTCAATATCAAACAATTTCAAACGACACTAAAACAGGGGATTTCGAAAAACAACGCCAAAACCGGCGATCTCGTCCAAAAACAGGGGATCATGCAATAACAGTTGAAAACCGGCGACCACGTCGCCCCATCATCAAAATCATCTAATATAAGGTTTTTCGTTGGAAATAAGGCTAGCTTCCCTTACCTGGACTAGCGCAAAACACCAAGAGCTCCGAAAACCCACCGAAGCTTAAAGATGCTTTCACTCTGTTTTAGCGTCCCGGTCTGGAGAACTTGCAGAGAACCTCCCCGGTGTCCAAGGGCAGTCGTTGCTCGTCGTACTGGTGCTTGAGGGTGCCTAAATCGTAGCGCGAAGGAGAGAAAAGAGAAGGGTGAAGGTGAACTCACTCTTTCGCTCTTTAACTACTGCAACGTTCTTTGCCTCCCCGAAGTGGGTTTTTGAATCTACACTAACTTGTCCACACATGCTGCTGCCACCACCCACTTTGCAGGAAAGCCTGAGTGTACGTTTCCCTGAACAGTACGACCACGGTGTCTCTTGCGCATGCCAACCATTTCCCTGAACAGTACGGCTGTGGGTGTCTCTTGCGCATGCCAACTTTCTGATGTCACTATTCTGAAACACCCTTTTTGTCTACGTGTCGTGCGTGCAGGATGTTTCATGCTGGGAGCCTGGGCCCCACCTTATCTGTGTGAAACTCGACGTCGCGCGATAACTTTCCACCGCTGACTCATCCTGGCGAACGACCGATGTCTTTCCCTAGGAGACGACCGATGTCTCCCTCTGGAACACGACCGATGTCTATCCCTGGAAGACGACCGATGTCTATCCCTGGCGACGTCCGCATGTGCCTCGCGCCCTGGCGATGTCCGCATGTCTCTCGCGCCCTGGCGATGCCCGCAAGCCTCTCGCGCCCTGGCGATGTCCGCATGCCTCTCGCGCCTTGGCGATGTCCGCATGTCTCTCGCGCCCCGGCGATGCCTGCATGTCTCTCGCGCCCCGGCGATGCCTGCATGTCCCTGGCGATGCCCGCATTCCTCTCGCGCCCTGGCGATGCCCGCATGCCTCTCGCGCCCTGGCGATGTCCGCATGTGCAGCCTAGGCGACAGGCGATTATGTACTAACCAGGCGATCTCATACTCTTCTAAGCTACACTTTCCTTCCTTTTTATTTTAAATAAAATCATACTTGGAATTCATTTAAAATATATTCCTTTTATTCCAATTTAATTTTACAGGTCCTTACACTTGTTCTCCTTTTCCTTGTCTCATCTTGTGAGTGCTTTGGGAGCTCTCAAGTGGCAGCATTCCAACACTTATCTTGGATCATTCATCTCCAAGTGGCGTGTCCATTTCCATCCATGGCTACAACCACATAAGTTTCATCTTCTATAGTCATTTCAATTGGTTGTTCTTCTTAGTTTTCAATTCTATTCGGTTCATTTGTTTTAGATTCAATTCTGTTCGGTAGTTTTCTGTTCTTCTTTCAATTCTGTTCTGTTTTTGTGTTCTTCCTATATTCAATTGGTTGTAAGGATATGAAACTCATGATATATATGAGTTTGGATCACCAATTGGAAGGCATTGAACTCCATTGATAATTCCTTAAGCCTCTTTGAATTTGTGTGTTGTTTCAATTCTATTTTTGTGCCTCATTTTCCATTTTGTTTTGTGCCTAATTCTGTTCTTGTTCTGCACCTTTAATTGCCATCGAATCATCACTCTAATTTTGTTTTTACCTTGGACCTTTGGAAATGAACCTTCACATCTACTTAACACTTGTTAAGTTAATGTCCAGTGGGGACTTTCCTTAGGTGACTCACCTTTAAATTGCTAAGAATCTTGATCCTAATTCTTAAAAAGTGTCACAAATATAATGAATCTAAAGTAAACTCACATCATGTGGTATCAAGAGCTATGGTGTTGATTTGAGCATTTTTAGTTGAATTGACACTTTACATTCAAGCAATTTAAATTCTAGCACCTTTACTTTCAAGTACCTTTACTTTCTTGTCATTTAATTTCTTGCTTTTAATTTTCCGGCACCTATTTCTTGCCAATTTTTTTTTTCCAGCACCTATATTCATGCTTTGATTCGTTTGAATATGTCTTAGTATATGTTTTTTCTTTGATCTTGCCTTTTACTTTGAGTTTTTGTGCAATAGTATTCTAGGAGTCCTTGTTTTTTACTCTACTTGCTTGCTTTTGATTTTGAAAGTTTGCATTTCTTTAGCTCTTTGTTTTAGTAAGAGTTGATTTAGAGTTCCAAACATTTGATTTCAAGTGTCCAATTATATTGAATCCATCATTCAAAATTTTTGTTCAAATTGAATGTTCTTAAAAATTGTTATGATGCAAACTATGGAGCTTTCTTTCCATATGTTCATGTAGTATATAAAAAAAAAAACAGCAAGCAATTCATCAAAACAGTACCTAAAGCATTCATAACAGTTTGGTACTTGCATATTACATTTGCACATCAATTTAATTTTCAACTTTGGATTCAACTTGATTGGAAAATTGTTATCTACATTGTGGAATTTTTTATCCTTTTGCTTTTCAAGGTTCTAAAGAGTGTAGTATCTTTCTTCTTTAAAAGTTTAGTAGGTTTCCTTGAGTCTTATTGTTTGCCTTTTCTTGCTTGTCTTCTTCTTCTTCAAGTTTTGTCATAATCTTTTGTACAAACTTTGGTTTAACTTTTCTTGTTTATACCTTTTCTTGCTTGTCTTTCTTGTTTCCTTTAGTTTTGTGGTGAATTGTTCTTTGACTAAGTGTGGTTTGCTTTGGCATCTTTCACTTGAGGCTCATCCAATCCACAAGAGAGGCTTGGTAAAGGAAAGAAAATTTTCTTGGAGTAGTTTGAGTGATTTATACATCTTTGCCGCAAGCTATACTTGCCTTTCCACCTTGTTTTTCTAACACTGTTTTCTATAATTGTTTGTTCTTTGTTGTACTGACCAGTTCTCACCCATGACTTAGTCTCTTCGCTGAAACAAGTTAACAGCTTGAGACTGGGGGGCTTGTGTACCGACCAGTCCTCGGACACCGAGAACAGGTAGTAAAGGGCGAACCATGTCAGCTGGGTCCCACAGCATGGGCCAAAGCTGTAAGGACCTGTAAAATTAAATTGGAATAAAAGGGTATATTTTAAATGAATTCTAAGTATGTTTTATTTAAAATAAAAAGGAAGGAAAGTGTAGCTGAGAAGACTACAAGAGTTCCTTGTTAACACATAATCGCCGGTCGCCTAGACTACACGTGATCGCCAGGGCGCGAGGCATGCGGGGTTAGTCATCGCGCGGAATGTCATCGGTGGATAGTCTTCGCGCGAGAGGACATCGGGGGGTTAGTTTTCGCGCGAGAGGACATCGGGGGGTTAGTCTTCGCGCGAGAGGACATTGGTGGATAATCTTCGCGCGAGAGGACATCGGTGGATAGTATTCGCGCCAGTGGTCATCGGTGAAAGGTTATCGCGCGATGTCGAGTTTCACACAGATAAAGTGGGACCCAGACTCCCAGCATGAAACGTCCTGCACGCGCGCCACATAGACAAAAGGGGTGGTTCAGAATAGTGACCTCAGAGTGTTAGCCTGCGCAGAGGCACGCGTAGTTGTACTGTTCAGGGAAGCGTACACGCAAACTCCCCTGCAGAGTGTGTGGTGGCAGCGGCTTTTGTGGGCAAGTTGGTTTAAGATTCAAAAACCCACTTCTGAGAAAAGAAACGTTGCAGTGGTTCAAGAGCAAAAGAGTGAGTTTACCTCCATTCTTCTCCTTTTCTCTCCTTCGCGCTGCGATTCTGGCACCTTCACACAAGAGTACGACGAGCGGCAGCCACCATTTGAGCACCTGGGAAGTTCTCTGCAAGTCCTTCAAACCAGACGCAAAAACAGAGCCAAGGTGTTCTTTAGGCTTCGTTGGATTTCGGAGCTCCTGGTGTTTGCGCAAGTCCAGGTAAGGGAAGCTAGCCTCCATTTTCAATACAAGTCGTAGTTTAGCTATTTCGGAAGTGAGGGCGACGAGGTCGCCGGTTTCGTTTTTCATCTTTGTGAATGCTCTGTTCTGTGTGTTTTTGAGCGACGTGGTCGCCGGTTTTTAAATACAAACTTCGAAATACCCTGTTTTTGAACCAGGTCGCTGGTTTGGGCGATGTTTGCGAACTCCCTGTTTTTGGTGTTACTTTGAACTGTTGAAGCTTAAAGGTGATCTTCGAAAATCTGAATCTTTGAAACGAATGTTGCTGTGACTTGAATCATTTATTTAAGTGGTATGATGTCTTGGGTGTTGTGAATGTGGGATCGAGGCATAGTATTTTCAGGAAAGAAAATACCGTGTAAGATCGTGTAGGATGTGCATTGATCGGTGATTCCTAAGGGGATATCCTGACTCTGCTGAGGTAATGGAATCACATAGAGGAAGTTACTCAGTTGGTGAGAGTCGAAGGAGGTTCATATGAATGGGTGACTCGTGTGAAAAAGAACGAGCTCGGCCTGTTCTATGGATTAACCCTGTCATACTGTGAGAATGATGAACTTGAGATCGAGATTTGTGTTGATGCGCATAGCTGGGAAACATTACAGCTGTTTAGTATGACAGGTGCAGATCTCTGAGTCTAATCAATGCATGAGTCTTCCGGAAGTAGTGTCAAGTGTCTTGTGTGCTGAGTCAGTGGTGGTCTGACATGTGAAATGAGGAACTTGAAATTGATAGACACTTGATGCAGTTTGTGAAATAGAATGACTCTTGAAAATATTGTGAAATGTGTGATTTCTGGGCGATCAGGTGAAGGGTATGAGAAACTTGATAGCGATACGTGAATATCTTGAAATTGTTTACCTTGATTTTAATTTAATTATCCTTATTTAAACTCTCCTTACAATATCTAGCTTACCCTGCGTGTTCTGCTCGTTGGCTATTTTTCTCTTAAAACTGTGATGATCGTGTATAACTTACACGGGAGCAGATGATCTTCCAGGAAGCAGAGCTCCCTAGTGAGTGGTCGCCGAGGAAGAGATCGCCGGTTTCTATCTCTTGGTGGTGATCGCCGGTTTTATGTCCTGCTAGCAGATCGCCTGTTTTGGGGCCTTCTGTTACCAGATCGCCGGTTCATGTATGGAGACCGCCGGTCTTGTTGTATTTGATTGAATTTCGTTAAATTTTGAAAACATTTGACTGGTTATGTATTAAACTCCCTAAGAGGAGCAACTTCATTACTTATATATATATTATCATGTACTCTTCAATATTATTTGTGTACCTTTATTTTCATTATACATGTATGTATGGTTTTATTTTGGCGGGATGTTACAAAAGCCACGTGGAGTGGACCCCACAGGCAGCTTGGATTAGAGGGTGATTGTAACATCCCGCCAAATACCCTTTCACAAATATATAATGAAAATATACGTAAAACCAAAATGTTGAAATGAACATAATTATATATATGTAATGATGTTTCTCCTCGCAGGGAGTTTAATACAAAACGGTCATTTTCCAAAAACTTAAACATAAAAACAGCAAAAACAACCAAACAACCGATCTCCCAACATAAAAAGGGCGATCTCCTAACAAAAGGGCGATCTCCTATCAAAAGGGCGATCTCCGATCAAAAGGGCGATCTCCGATCAGAGAACAGGAAACGGGTGATCGCCCAACAGAAGCAAAACGGGCGATCTCCTCCCGGCGACCACTCACTGAGGAGCTCTTCTTCCTGCAAGATCATCTGCTCCCGTGTAAAGATTACACGATCATCACAGGTTTTAAGAAAACAGCCACAGAACCAAAACGCAGGGTAAGCTAGACATTTAAAAGAGAGTTTGAATATGAACTTAAAAACCAATCATGAAACCAATTTAAGACATCCACATAAAACCATCAACTTTCTCATTTTCCACAAAACCATCAGGTAATCACATATTTCACAAATCAATCCAAGAGTCTTTCAATTCATATCAGCAATCAAGTGCCTAACAATTCAATTTCTCAATTCACATACCACTGTGAAATCCACACATTCACATGGTCGCTGTGAAATCCACACATTCACAAGCGTATAGAGGAATCCACACATCCTCACATGGTCGCTGTGAAATCCACACATTCACAAGCGTATAGAGGAATCCACACATCCTCACATGGTCGCTGTGAAATCCACACATTCACAAGCGTATAGAGGAATCCACACATCCTCACACGGTCGCTGTGAAATCCACACATTCACAAGCGTATAGAGGAATCCACACATCCTCACATGGTCGCTGTGAAATCCACACATTCACAAGCGTATAGAGGAATCCACACATCCTCACATAACATTTCAACAAATGATTCCAGTCACAGCAAAACTCATGCCAAGGTTCAGATATTCAAATATCACATGCATTTCACATATAAACCTCAAACAGTTCTCAAACAATACAAAAACAGGGGATATTTCAATAACAGATGAAAAACCGGCGATCACCTCAAGGAACCGGCGATCACGAACAGAACTGGGTTTTAAACAAGAACATTTTGAAAACCGGCGACCACGTCGCCCCCAACATCAAAACAGAATCGATTACAGTAACCACTTCGCATCCAACATCAGAACACCAGAACAAGAAACAAAACCGGCGACCCCGTCGCCCCACATCTCAATCAGTAAGTACACAGTTTTCATTTGAAACAAGGCTAGCTTCCCTTACCTGGATCAGCGTGAAATCTCACTTCAAGCTCTAACCCACCGAACGTAAAGGATGCCCGAACTCTGCCTAAGCGTTCAAATCGGTAAAACTTGTAGAGAACCTTCCCAAAAGCTCTATGGCAGTCGTCGCTCGTCTTGCTTTTGCTTGAAGGTGCCTGGGAAATACTGAGTCGCAGTGCAAAGGAGAGAAAAGAGAAAGATGAAGGTGAACTCACTCTGTCACCTTTTATACTCTCACTGCGTTTCTAAACTCACTAAGAGGCGGTGCATTCCGATACTAGGAACATAGGCCTGCCATGTAGCTATCATTACCTACTCTCTAACTAACCCTTCCGTTTGGGTTTCTTCCTCGAATTAAATGCAAACCTGACAGTATGGCCACGTGGCGTCTCTGCGCACATGGAGCTACTGTTCCGAAGGACTTTCACTGCCTACATGTCGCACATGCAGCACGTTCATCCTGGAAACCAGGGCCCCACCTCATCCGCGTATAACAGGACGACCGACGTCCCTCCTTGGAAGACGACCGATGTCTCCTCCTCCTGGAGACCGACCGAGGTCTCCTCCTCTTGGAGACCGACCGAGGTCTCCTCTTCCTGGAGACCGACCGAGGTCTCTTCCTCCTGGAGACCGACCGAGGTCTCCTCTTCCTGGAGACCGACCGAGGTCTCCTCTTGGCGACGCCCGCATGTCTCTCGCGCCCAAGCGATGCCCGCATGCCTCGCGCCATGGCGATGTCTGCATGCCTCTCGCGCCCTGGCGATGCCCGCATGCCTCTCGCGCCCTGGCAAAGCCCACATGCCTCGCGCCCTGGCGATGTCCGCATGCCTCTCGCGCCCAGGCGACGTCCACATGCCTCGCGCCCTGGCAAAGCCCACATGCATCTCGCGCCCTGGTGATCATGTGTAGTAGGCGACCGGCGATCATGTTCCAGGCGATCTCATAGTCTTCTAAACTACACTTTCCTTCCTTTTCATTTTAAATACAACATACTTCGAATCCATTTAAATATGACACTTTTATTCCAATAAGATTTTCCAGGTCCTTACAATCTCCCTAACAACAAAAATTTTCGTCCTCGAAAATTGAATTACAAGGAAAAGAGATGTGGATAGCCCTTTTTCATGGTCTCTTCCAACTCCCAAGTTGAATCACCCGATCTCTCATTCCACACCACTTTCACCATGTTGATGGTCATACCTCTGAGCTGTTTACTTCGCTGATCGTCAATCCTTACTGGTTTTACTCCAAAGGACAAGTCATCCCTGATCTGCCATCGTCCTCTCCCAGCACATAACTAGGGTCTGCCATGTACTTCCTCAGCTGTGATATGTGAAGGACATTATGCAGATTCGCTAAAAGGGAAGATAGGGCGATCTCGTACGCTACAGGACCTTTCTTCCTCAAGATCTGGTATGGTCCAACAAACTTAGGAGACAGCTTCTTTGATCTGATAGCTCGTCCTACACCCTTGGTTGGTGTCACTCTCATAAACACATGGTCTCCAGCAGCAAACTCCAAAGGTCTTCTCCTCTGAATCTGCCGACTTTGGGAAGCTCTCATTCTGCCTTGTATCAGCTTCAGCTCCTCGGTTGTCTGCTGAACCAACTCTTACTACTCCAATACTTCATCAAATTCCATTTCCCTTTCTCATCACTCATCATTCACCACTTCCATTTCGCCAAAAGACCAAAGTTAAATTTTCTGTTATCCCTTAAATCATTCATTTACTGGTATGCAAATTTTTTGCCCTTAATCTTAATATCCCATCTTCCCCCATTACAAAGCCTTTAGCTTGCTCGGTGCCTAGAACTCCCATAATACGCTTCAGACTAGGCTCCCCTAATTGTTCAATCAAAACTGGTTCGCCCTCCTGGTTCCAACAATAAGGGAGTTCTGCATTTTCCCCAATACAGAGCTTCATAGAATCACTGACTTCCAAATTCCATAACATCACTACCACTGCCGATTCTAAATCATAAGTAGAATAATTATCTCTCATGAACTTTGAGTTGCCTTGAAGCATATGCAACCACTCTCTTCTCTTGCATCCAAAACACATCCCAACCCTTGATGTGAAGCACCACAGTAGACGTCAAAAGGTCTTCCGACCTCTGGAATTACCAGCACTGGAGTACCTCATGGAGATACGCTGGGTTTGATGAAATGCTTCTCCAACAGCTCTTCCACTTGCTTCTTCAATTCTACCAACTCGGCTGGAGCCATCCTGTAAGGTGCCATTGACACTGGTCCAGCTCCGGGTACCAAAACAATAGAGAATTCCACTTCCCTCTTAGGAGGTAACCCAGGTACTTCTTCTGGAAATACATCCATCCAATCTTTCACCACATGAATCCTGCTTACGTCCTCTTCATCCTTCACTTCCAACCGAGCTACCATCACGAAACACCTCGCCCCTTCTTCCAACTCTGATCGCCCATGCCGAGCAGATCTCACATCTGGCTCTTGGAGATCGGAAAACACCACTTTCTGCCTACCGCAAACTATGGGAACGTGATCGGCAGACAGTCAATCCATTCACAGGATAACATCCAGATCCTGCAGAGGTAGACAGATCAAATTCACTTTGAATCTGCGTCCTTCTACTATCACTGAACATTCGGGGCAACTGTAGAGGTCAACACCTGCCCTGACACAGGTGTAGAGACCAACAGTTTCGAAGGGTAACTCCTTCACTAGAAGGTCCAGCTCGGCTACACCGACTTGACACAAAAGAGTGTGTCGCTCAGAAACAAACAAGGCTCTTATACTTCTACCAGCAATAAAACAAGCATCTTACACCAAATTACCTGACTGGGACGCCTCAGCTCCGGCCATGGCAAACACTCTCCCTGTTGCCTGAGGTATGCTGCCTTCGTTCCTCACATGCTGGAGTCCACCGGATTGAGTCATCCCATTCTGAGTAGGACAATCCCTAGCAAAGTGTCCCGTCTTCTGGCAGGCAAAACATCTTCTCTCTGAATCTTTCTTGGGGCACACCTTGGCTAGGTGTGGTCCACTACAATGGAAACATTTAAGCTGCCAGGGTTGTTGTTCCTGAGACTGGGGCGGTGCTGTTCCTGCCCTATGCTGTGGAGGTCTCGCATAAGGCTCCAACTGCGGTTGCTGCATCCTCATCTTCCCACTGGAAGAACCCCCTGGGTGTGACCTGATCACCCGAGAATCACCCTTTTCCAGGGTTTCCACCATCTTCGCCTTCTCTACTAAGGCGTGAAATTCCCTGATGCACATCGGGGCTATAGCCCTCTTCAGCCCATGCTTCAGCCCCTCCTCAAACTTCCTGCACCTCCAAGCCTCGGAGGTCGCCTGGGTATAAAATCGGGCGAGGTACTCAAACCGAGCAGCATAGGCGTTCACAGACATATCCCCCTGCTCCAACTTTAAGAACTCCGCTTCCCGCGTAAACTTTGCGCTGTCTGGGAAGTATTTCTCCATGAACCCCACCCTGAAGCTCTCCCAGTCCAACACATCCTCCCGTGCCTCCATCATCTGCTGAGCTCCCATCCACCAGAACTCTGCTTCTCCAGATAGCAGATAAGTGGCGAACAACAGCTTCTTCTCTTCAGGGCAGGAGGTCGCCCTAAAGATTTTCTCCAACTCTCTGACCCACTGATCTGCTTGATCAGGGGTAGCATCCCCACAGAACTTGGGTGGGTTGTACCTCATGAACTCGGCCAGTCCCATCCGTTCTTGGGGCTGACCGACGGGCGAATTCGTATCTGCCGACCGAGCAGTTTCCCAGTGCTGCATGGTAGCTTGATGGTTCTGCGCCATCGCCGCATTCTGCTGCTGGATGGCACCTGCCATCATCTCAATGGCCCTGGCGATCTGGCCCATCTCAGAAGAAGGTTGGGAAGGGGTAGGAGGTCTACGAGACATCTTCCTTCTTTCTCAGGTTCCGAAACTACTAGCTTCTATATTCCTTACAACTACAAGAATGCAATCGATAAGGAAATCAATTCATTCAAGGGGGTAACATCACGACCTTATAAGGTCAGCTTCTCAAATTCCTTAGGAATTTGAGTCCATCTTCAGAACCATAAAGCTTATAACCTCAAGCAAAACACCAGAACAGCTACTGGTGTGCAACCATCAATCCACACAGCCACTCACAATCAATTACAAGAACACTCAATAACATGAAATAGATCACACCAGAATTCAAAGTATGCTAAACATTAAACCTCTGGAATTTAGATTGAGAATCACCCCGATCCGGTCATGAGTGTGCACCCTCACCACCTTATCAAGACCCTCTCATTCTAAATACTAAGATTTTCAGTTAGGCATACATTCACTACAGCACACACAAAAATTTCAATACCAAAAACGTTTGAAAACCTTTCACAATAGTTGTTACTTAAACTCAAATAAGTTTTCATGAGCAGAAGAAAACACAATGGATCCACAGCCCTCAGGTCATCCTAAGGACGAACTGCTCTGATACCATTAATGTAACATCCCGCCAAATACCCTTTCACAAATATATAATGAAAATATACGTAAAACCAAAATGTTGAAATGAACATAATTATATATATGTAATGATGTTTCTCCTCGCAGGGAGTTTAATACAAAACGGTCATTTTCCAAAAACTTAAACATAAAAACAGCAAAAACAACCAAACAACCGATCTCCCAACATAAAAAGGGCGATCTCCTAACAAAAGGGCGATCTCCTATCAAAAGGGCGATCTCCGATCAAAAGGGCGATCTCCGATCAGAGAACAGGAAACGGGTGATCGCCCAACAGAAGCAAAACGGGCGATCTCCTCCCGGCGACCACTCACTGAGGAGCTCTTCTTCCTGCAAGATCATCTGCTCCCGTGTAAAGATTACACGATCATCACAGGTTTTAAGAAAACAGCCACAGAACCAAAACGCAGGGTAAGCTAGACATTTAAAAGAGAGTTTGAATATGAACTTAAAAACCAATCATGAAACCAATTTAAGACATCCACATAAAACCATCAACTTTCTCATTTTCCACAAAACCATCAGGTAATCACATATTTCACAAATCAATCCAAGAGTCTTTCAATTCATATCAGCAATCAAGTGCCTAACAATTCAATTTCTCAATTCACATACCACTGTGAAATCCACACATTCACATGGTCGCTGTGAAATCCACACATTCACAAGCGTATAGAGGAATCCACACATCCTCACATGGTCGCTGTGAAATCCACACATTCACAAGCGTATAGAGGAATCCACACATCCTCACATGGTCGCTGTGAAATCCACACATTCACAAGCGTATAGAGGAATCCACACATCCTCACACGGTCGCTGTGAAATCCACACATTCACAAGCGTATAGAGGAATCCACACATCCTCACATGGTCGCTGTGAAATCCACACATTCACAAGCGTATAGAGGAATCCACACATCCTCACATAACATTTCAACAAATGATTCCAGTCACAGCAAAACTCATGCCAAGGTTCAGATATTCAAATATCACATGCATTTCACATATAAACCTCAAACAGTTCTCAAACAATACAAAAACAGGGGATATTTCAATAACAGATGAAAAACCGGCGATCACCTCAAGGAACCGGCGATCACGAACAGAACTGGGTTTTAAACAAGAACATTTTGAAAACCGGCGACCACGTCGCCCCCAACATCAAAACAGAATCGATTACAGTAACCACTTCGCATCCAACATCAGAACACCAGAACAAGAAACAAAACCGGCGACCCCGTCGCCCCACATCTCAATCAGTAAGTACACAGTTTTCATTTGAAACAAGGCTAGCTTCCCTTACCTGGATCAGCGTGAAATCTCACTTCAAGCTCTAACCCACCGAACGTAAAGGATGCCCGAACTCTGCCTAAGCGTTCAAATCGGTAAAACTTGTAGAGAACCTTCCCAAAAGCTCTATGGCAGTCGTCGCTCGTCTTGCTTTTGCTTGAAGGTGCCTGGGAAATACTGAGTCGCAGTGCAAAGGAGAGAAAAGAGAAAGATGAAGGTGAACTCACTCTGTCACCTTTTATACTCTCACTGCGTTTCTAAACTCACTAAGAGGCGGTGCATTCCGATACTAGGAACATAGGCCTGCCATGTAGCTATCATTACCTACTCTCTAACTAACCCTTCCGTTTGGGTTTCTTCCTCGAATTAAATGCAAACCTGACAGTATGGCCACGTGGCGTCTCTGCGCACATGGAGCTACTGTTCCGAAGGACTTTCACTGCCTACATGTCGCACATGCAGCACGTTCATCCTGGAAACCAGGGCCCCACCTCATCCGCGTATAACAGGACGACCGACGTCCCTCCTTGGAAGACGACCGATGTCTCCTCCTCCTGGAGACCGACCGAGGTCTCCTCCTCTTGGAGACCGACCGAGGTCTCCTCTTCCTGGAGACCGACCGAGGTCTCTTCCTCCTGGAGACCGACCGAGGTCTCCTCTTCCTGGAGACCGACCGAGGTCTCCTCTTGGCGACGCCCGCATGTCTCTCGCGCCCAAGCGATGCCCGCATGCCTCGCGCCATGGCGATGTCTGCATGCCTCTCGCGCCCTGGCGATGCCCGCATGCCTCTCGCGCCCTGGCAAAGCCCACATGCCTCGCGCCCTGGCGATGTCCGCATGCCTCTCGCGCCCAGGCGACGTCCACATGCCTCGCGCCCTGGCAAAGCCCACATGCATCTCGCGCCCTGGTGATCATGTGTAGTAGGCGACCGGCGATCATGTTCCAGGCGATCTCATAGTCTTCTAAACTACACTTTCCTTCCTTTTCATTTTAAATACAACATACTTCGAATCCATTTAAATATGACACTTTTATTCCAATAAGATTTTCCAGGTCCTTACAATCTCCCTAACAACAAAAATTTTCGTCCTCGAAAATTGAATTACAAGGAAAAGAGATGTGGATAGCCCTTTTTCATGGTCTCTTCCAACTCCCAAGTTGAATCACCCGATCTCTCATTCCACACCACTTTCACCATGTTGATGGTCATACCTCTGAGCTGTTTACTTCGCTGATCGTCAATCCTTACTGGTTTTACTCCAAAGGACAAGTCATCCCTGATCTGCCATCGTCCTCTCCCAGCACATAACTAGGGTCTGCCATGTACTTCCTCAGCTGTGATATGTGAAGGACATTATGCAGATTCGCTAAAAGGGAAGATAGGGCGATCTCGTACGCTACAGGACCTTTCTTCCTCAAGATCTGGTATGGTCCAACAAACTTAGGAGACAGCTTCTTTGATCTGATAGCTCGTCCTACACCCTTGGTTGGTGTCACTCTCATAAACACATGGTCTCCAGCAGCAAACTCCAAAGGTCTTCTCCTCTGAATCTGCCGACTTTGGGAAGCTCTCATTCTGCCTTGTATCAGCTTCAGCTCCTCGGTTGTCTGCTGAACCAACTCTTACTACTCCAATACTTCATCAAATTCCATTTCCCTTTCTCATCACTCATCATTCACCACTTCCATTTCGCCAAAAGACCAAAGTTAAATTTTCTGTTATCCCTTAAATCATTCATTTACTGGTATGCAAATTTTTTGCCCTTAATCTTAATATCCCATCTTCCCCCATTACAAAGCCTTTAGCTTGCTCGGTGCCTAGAACTCCCATAATACGCTTCAGACTAGGCTCCCCTAATTGTTCAATCAAAACTGGTTCGCCCTCCTGGTTCCAACAATAAGGGAGTTCTGCATTTTCCCCAATACAGAGCTTCATAGAATCACTGACTTCCAAATTCCATAACATCACTACCACTGCCGATTCTAAATCATAAGTAGAATAATTATCTCTCATGAACTTTGAGTTGCCTTGAAGCATATGCAACCACTCTCTTCTCTTGCATCCAAAACACATCCCAACCCTTGATGTGAAGCACCACAGTAGACGTCAAAAGGTCTTCCGACCTCTGGAATTACCAGCACTGGAGTACCTCATGGAGATACGCTGGGTTTGATGAAATGCTTCTCCAACAGCTCTTCCACTTGCTTCTTCAATTCTACCAACTCGGCTGGAGCCATCCTGTAAGGTGCCATTTGTAAGGACCTGGAAAATCTTATTGGAATAAAAGTGATATATTTTAAGTCAATTCTAAGTATGTCTTTATTTAAAAATATAAAGGAAGGGAAGTATAGCTTAAAAGTCTACGAGACCGCCGTAATTGAAAGAGTAGGCGATCTCCGACTTCTCTGGCACATGATCGCCTGTCGCCTTGATTGCACCTGAACGCCAATCGCCTGTCGCCTAGGGTACACATGATCGCCGAAACTACACTTAGTGTGTAGTCAAGATGTTGGATCAACCATAGTGGGTTCCCAAAGACCACGTGCATCAAGGTGTGGGTTAAGCCTTAGACACGCGGTGCATGCGAAGCTCTATGCTTGGGTATTGGAGATCGTCCTTAGTGTTGCATGCATGGGCGCACGAGGGCAAGTGCCAATCCACCCTTGGAAATGTGAAGCTACCGACGTCACCGAGTCACGTGGAGATGATACCTTGGACGTAACATAGTGCAATGAGGAACCTTCAGCAAGGAGTGTCGTCGGTCATCGCCGGGCGTGAGGCATGCGGGCGTCGCCGGGGCGTGAGGCATGCGGGCATCGCCGGGGCGTGAGGCATGCAGGTGTCGCCGGGGCGTGAGGCATACGGGTGTCGCCGGGGCGCGAGAGGCATGCGGACATCGCCATGGCGCGAGGCATGTGGACATCGCCACAGAGAGACATCGGTCGTCTTCCAGAGAGAGACATCGGTCGTCCTCCAGGATGAGTCATCGGTGGAAGGTTATCGCGCGATGTCGAGTTGTACGTAGAGAAGGTGGGACCCAGACTCCCAGCCTGAACGTGTTGCATGCGCGACACGTAGTCATTGGCTCCAGAGAGTTGGTACTGTAGTGCACAGTGTTTGTGTGCGCAAAGTCAACCACGCAATCGTACTGTCAGGTTTGTGCTTGAGTAAAGGAAAACTCACACGCTAGATATCTCAAAGAGTAGGCTAAAGCGGCTACACAGCAGGCCTACGTCCTTAGCTTCAGAAGGCTCCTCTTAGAGAGTCTAGAAACGCAGTGAGAGATAAAAAGGGGACAGAGTGAGTCCACCCTCATCTTTCTCTTTTCTCCCCCTTGCACTGCAACTCAGTATTCCCAGGCACCTTCAAGCAAGAGCAAGACGAGCGACGACTGCCATAGAGCTTTTGGGAAGGTTCTCCGCAAGTTCTCCAGATCAAAACGCTTAGGCAGTATTCGTGCATCCTTAAGTTCAGAGGGTTAGAGCTCGAAGTGAGATTTCACGCTGATCCAGGTAAGGGAAGCTAGCCTCCATCTTTAATACGAGCCATAGTTTAGCTATTTTCTGAAGTGTGGGCGGCGTGGTCGCCGTTTTCGCTTTCGTCTTCGTGAAATACTCTGTTTTATGTGTTTGGGCGATGTGGTCGCCGGTTTTATATAAAGCCTTCGAAACACCCTGTTTTTGAACTAGATCGCCGGTTTTGGCGTTGTTTGTGAACTCTCTGTTTCTGGGTGTTGCTTTGAAACTACTTGAGATTTAAACGAGATATTCGAAGATCTGAACCTTTGAAATGATTGTTCTATGATTGAATCCTGTATTTGAGTGGTATGATGTTTTGAATGCTGTGAATGTGGGATCGAGGCATAGTATTTTCAGGAAAGGAAATACCGTGTAAGATCTGTATAGGTGTATTGACTAGGGGCTTGTCTAGAAGGAGATATCCTGACTCTGCTGAGATAATGGAATCAAGTAGATGAAGTTATTCAGTTGGTGAGAGTCGAAGGAGGTTCGTACGTATGGGTGAGTTGTTCAAATGGGAACGAGCTCGGCCTGTTATACGAATTTACCTTGTCATACCGAGAGAATGGTAACAATGAGATGGTATATGCGCATGCTGTGTGGATTCACAGTGGTAGGTATGACAGGTGCAAATCTCTGGGCCTGAGTCAACGCACGAGTCAATCCGGAAGTAGTGTCATGTGTCTATGCATTGTGGGCCAGTGGAAAGTCTGGCATGTGAAATGAGAAACTGGAATATTGATAGACACTTGATGCTGTATTGTGAAATGGAAATGACTATGGGTGAATGTTGTGAAGTCTGTGGTTTTGGGCGAGCAGTTGAATGCTATGAGTAGCTCCACGTTTTACATGGATATCTTGGAAAATGTTTTACCTTGATCTATTATGTTCATGATTTTAAATGCCTTATTCTAAACTCTCGTTAAAATGTCTGGCTTACCCTTTTATCTGTTATTGTGATGGTTTTCTCAAAACTGTGATGATCGTGTAAATGTGTACACGGGAGCAGATGATCTTCCAGGAAGAAGAGCTCCCTAATGGGTGGTCGTCGAGGGCAGAGATCGCCCATTTCCACCTCTCGGGGGTGATCGCCGGATTTGTGTCCTGATAGCAGATCGCCTGTCTTGAGGTCTTCTGTTTTGGGATCGCCGGTTTGTGTTGGAGATCGCCGTTTTTTTTATGGAGATCGCCGGTCTTGCTGTATTTGATTTTTTTATTATTCTTTAAATTTTGAAAAAAAAAAAAAAACATTTGAAGGATTATGTACTAATCTCCCTAAGAGGAGCAACTCCCTTACTTATGTATATATATTATCTTGTATTCTTCAACATTATTGGTTTACCTTATTTTCATATTACATGTATGAGATTGTTTATTTTGGCGGGATGTTACATTAATGGTATCAGAGCAGTTCGTCCTTAGGATGACCTGAGGGCTGTGGATCCATTGTGTTTCTTCTGCTCATAAAATCTATTTGAGTTTTAAATAACAACTATAGTGAAAGGTTTTCAAAACGTTTTTGGTATTGAAATTTTGTGTGTGCCCTTAGTGAATGTATGCGCTAATTGAAAATCTTGGTATTAAGAATGAGAAGATCCTGATAAAGTAATGAGGGTGCACACTCATAACTGGATCAAGATAATTCTTAATCTTAATTCCAAAGGTTGATGTTTAGCCCACCTTGAAGTCAGGTGTGATGTATTTCGTGTTCTTGTAATTGACTGTGGGTGATTAGTTGGATTGATGTTTGCACACCAGTAACTGATCTGGTGTTTTGTTTGAAGTTATAAGCATTATGAATCTGTTGATGAGCTCAAATTCTAGATGACGTTGAGATGCTGACCTTTGTAAGGTCTAGCTGTTACCCCCCTTGAATGAATTGATTCTTATCGATTTCATTCTTACAGTTGTAGGGAATATAGAAGTCAATAGATTCAGAAGATGGCACGTAGACCTTCTACCCCACCCCAACCTTCCTCAGAGATGAGCCAGATCGCCAAGGCCATCGAGATGATGGCGACTGCCATTCAGCAACAGAACGCAGCGATGGCCCAGAACCATCAAGCCACAATGCAACACTGGGAAACTGCCCGATCTGCTGAGACAAACTCCCACGTCGGTCAGCCCCAAGAACAGATGGGACTGGCCGAGTTCATGAGGCACAACCCACCTAAGTTCAGTGGGAATGCTACCCCTGACCAGGCAGATCAGTGGGTCAGAGAGTTGGAGAAAATCTTTAGGGCGACCTCCTGCCCTGAAGAGAAGAAGCTGCTGTTCGCCACTTATTTGCTATCAGGAGAAGCTGAGTTCTGGTGGATGGGAGCTCAGCAGATGATGGAGGCACGAGAGGATGTATTGGATTGGGAGAGCTTCAGGGTGAAGTTCTTAGAGAAGTACTTCCCAGACAGCGCCAAGTTTGCAAGGGAAGCTGAGTTCCTGAAGTTGGAGCAGGGGGACATGTCGGTAAACGCCTATGCTGCCCGTTTTGAGTACCTCGCCCGGTTCTATACTCAGGCGACCTCCGAGGCCTAGAGGTGTAGGAAGTTCGAGGAAGGGCTGAAGCATGGGCTGAAGAAGACCATAGCCCCGATGTGCATCAGGGAGTTCCACGCCTTAGTGGAGAAGGTGAAGATGGTGGAGACCCTGGAAAAGGGTGAGTCTCGGGTGATCAGGTCACACCCAGGAGGTCCTTCCAGTGGGAGAGCTAAGGCACAGCACCCACAAAGCAAGCCCTATGCGAGACCTCCATCACATCGGGCAGGAGCAGCACCTCCCCAGTTCCAGCAGCAGCAACCATGGAAACTCAAGTGTTTCCATTGTGGTGGACCACACGCCTCCAACGCATGCTCCAAGAAGAGTTCAGAGAAAAGGTGCTACATCTGCCAAAAGACGGGGCATTTTGCTAGAGAATGCCCTAACCGGAATGGGGCGATCCAGCCCAGTGGCTCTCAGCAGACGAGAAACGAGGGCAGCAGACCTCAGGCAACAGGGAGGGTGTTCGCCATGTCTGGAACAGAGGCAGCTCAGTCAGGTAACCTCATCAAAGGTGTTTGTTTTATTGCTGGTAGAAGTGTAAGAGCTTTGTTTGATTCTGGAGCGACACACTCATTTGTGTCAAGTCTGTGTGTAGCCGAGTTGGATCTCCTAGTGAAGGAGTTACCTTTCGAACTGTTGGTCTCTACACCTGCGTCAGGACAGGTGTCGACCTCTACAGTGTGCCCTGAATGTCCAGTGATTGTAGAAGGACGCAGATTCAAGGTGGACTTGATCTGCCTACCTCTTCAGGACCTAGATGTTATCCTGGGAATGGATTGGTTGGCTGCCAATCACGTTCTCATAGACTGTGGTAGGCAGAAGGTAGCGTTTCCAGACCCCCAAGAATCGGATGTGTTAACAGTTCAACAAGGGCAATCAGCGTTGGAAGAAGGGGCGAGGTGCTTCGTGGTGCTCGCCCGGTTGGAAGTGGAGAATAAAGGGGACGTAAACAGGATACAAGTGGTGAGAGATTTCACCGATGTATTCCCAGAGGAGGTGCCTGGGTTACCCCCTAAGAGAGAAGTGGAATTCTCTATTGACTTGGTACCTGGAGCTGGACCAATATCAATGGCACCTTACAGGATGGCACCAGCCGAGTTAGTGGAGTTAAAGAAGCAAGTGGAAGAGTTGCTGGAGAAGCAGTTCATCAGACCCAGCGTATCCCCATGGGGAGCTCCAGTGCTCCTAGTCAAGAAGAAGGATGGAGGGTCTCGGCTGTGTATAGACTACAGGCAATTGAACAAATTGACCATCAAGAACAAGTACCCCCTACCTCGGATCGATGATTTGATGGACCAAATTCATGGGGCCTCGGTGTTCTCCAAGATTGACCTGAGATCGGGGTATCACCAAATCTTGGTAAAAGCTGAAGATGTACAGAAGACAGCTTTTAGGTCTAGATATGGGCACTACGAGTATGTAGTGATGCCATTTGGAGTCACCAACGCTCCAGCTCTATTCATGGACTACATGAATAGGATCTTTCGCCCTTTCTTGGATAAGTTTGTGGTGGTCTTCATAGATGACATCCTCATTTATTCAAGGACCGAGGAAGAGCATGAGGAACACCTGAGGACAGTATTGGAAATACTGAGAGAGAAGCAACTCTATGCCAAGTTCTCCAAGTGTGAGTTCTGGCTGAGGGAAGTCAACTTCTTAGGACACGTGATATCTGCCCAAGGGATCTCGGTAGATCCAGCCAAGGTAGAGGCAGTGCTGCAATGGGAACGTCCTAAGACCGTGACTGAGATAAGGAGCTTTGTGGGGTTGGCGGGCTACTATCGGAGGTTTATTGAGGATTTTTCCAAGGTAGTGGCTCCTTTAACACAGCTAACCCGCAAGGACCAACCCTTTGCTTGGACCGACCGATGTGAACAGAGCTTCAGGGAACTAAAGGAGAGGTTGACCAGTGCTCCAGTGCTGGTAATCCCCGAGGTAGGAAGACCTTTTGATGTCTTCTGTGACGCTTCACATCAAGGCTTGGGATGTGTTTTAATGCAAGAAAAGAGAGTAGTTGCATATGCTTCAAGGCAACTCAAGGTTCATGAGAGGAACTACCCTACGCATGACTTGGAGTTGGCGGCTGTGGTTTTTGCCTTGAAGATCTGGAGGCACTATCTATATGGAGCTCGGTTCCAGGTGTTCAGTGACCACAAGAGCTTGAAGTACCTGTTCGATCAGAAGGAACTAAACATGAGGCAAAGAAGGTGGATGGAATTCCTAAAGGACTACGACTTTCAACTCATGTATCACCCAGGGAAGGCCAATGTAGTGGCAGATGCCTTGAGTAGGAAGTCTATACAAGTCGCCACCATGATGATGGAAGAGCAGAAACTGATCGAGCAGTTCAGGGACTTAAACCTTGGAGTGGAATTTCACGCGAATCACATTAGTTGTAGTAAGCTGACTATAACTAATGACTTCCTTGGGATGTTGAAGGATACACAATTGGAGGACCCTAGCCTGAAGCGCACTGTGGAGTCACTAGGGACAGATCAGGCGAGAGGCTTTGAGATGGGCGATGATGGGATCTTGAGGTTTGATGGCAGGATTTGCATACCTGCAAATGATGAGTTGAAGAAGATGATCCTAGAGGAAGGTCATAAGAGTCGCCTTAACCTCCACCCAGGCATGAACAAGATGTACCATGACTTGAAGGAGTCATTTTGGTGGTCAGGCATGAAGAGGGACATCGCCCAGTATGTGGCAACCTGCTTAACGTGTCAGAAAGCGAAGGTAGAGCATCAAAGACCTGGCGGGCTGTTGCAGCAACTGGATATCCCTGAGTGGAAATGGGACAGCATCGCCATGGATTTTGTCACCCACTTACCCAGATCGGTAAAGAGTCATGATGCAATCTGGGTCATCATTGATAGGCTGACGAAGAGTGCCCACTTCCTTCCAGTGAATATGAAGATGCCTATGGCCAAGCTGGCACAGCTATACATCCAAGAAATAGTAAGGCTGCATGGAGTGCCTTCCAGCATCGTTTCAGATAGAGATCCCAGGTTCACTTCAAGGTTTTGGCAGACCTTGCAAGAGTGCTTGGGAACTAAGTTGAGGATGAGCTCTGCATATCATCCCCAAACAGATGGTCAGTCAGAGAGGACGATCCAATCTCTAGAAGATCTGCTGAGGGCGTGCGTCTTGGATCAATTGGGAGGATGGGAGGAGGTGTTGCCGCTGGTAGAGTTTACCTATAACAATAGCTATCACGCCAGTATCGGGATGGCACCATATGAAGCCCTGTATGGGAGAAAATGCAGAACTCCCTTATGTTGGTACCAGGAGGGCGAGGCAGTCTTGGTTGGGCCAGAGTTGATTCAGCAGACGACCGAGAAGGTGAAGCAGATACAAAACAGAATGAAAGCTTCTCAGAGTAGGCAGAAGTCCTATGCAGATCAGAGGAGAAAGCCTTTGGAGTTTGCTGCTGGAGATCACGTGTTCATGAAAGTGACACCAACCAAGGGTGTAGGGCGGGCGATCAGGCCAAAGAAGCTGTCCCCTAAGTTCGTGGGACCATACCAGATCTTAAGAAGGATTGGCCCAGTAGCGTATGAGATCGCCCTACCTCCACATTTAGCAAATCTGCATAATGTCTTCCACGTATCGCAGCTAAGGAAATATCTCGCCGATCCTTGTCACGTGTTGGAGGTGGATGACGTGCAGATCAGGGACGACTTGTCTTTTGAAGCAAGACCAGTCAGGATAGTCGATCACCAAAGCAAACAGCTCAGGGGTAAGACCATCCATATGGTTAAGGTGGTGTGGGATGAGAGATCCGGTGATTCGACTTCGGAGTTGGAAGAGAACATGAGAAACGCCTATCCACATCTCTTTTCCTTGTAATTCCTTGTAATTCAATTTTCGAGGACGAAAATTTTTGTTGTTAGGGAGATTGTAAGGACCTGGAAAATCTTATTGGAATAAAAGTGATATATTTTAAGTCAATTCTAAGTATGTCTTTATTTAAAAATATAAAGGAAGGGAAGTATAGCTTAAAAGTCTACGAGACCGCCGTAATTGAAAGAGTAGGCGATCTCCGACTTCTCTGGCACATGATCGCCTGTCGCCTTGATTGCACCTGAACGCCAATCGCCTGTCGCCTAGGGTACACATGATCGCCGAAACTACACTTAGTGTGTAGTCAAGATGTTGGATCAACCATAGTGGGTTCCCAAAGACCACGTGCATCAAGGTGTGGGTTAAGCCTTAGACACGCGGTGCATGCGAAGCTCTATGCTTGGGTATTGGAGATCGTCCTTAGTGTTGCATGCATGGGCGCACGAGGGCAAGTGCCAATCCACCCTTGGAAATGTGAAGCTACCGACGTCACCGAGTCACGTGGAGATGATACCTTGGACGTAACATAGTGCAATGAGGAACCTTCAGCAAGGAGTGTCGTCGGTCATCGCCGGGCGTGAGGCATGCGGGCGTCGCCGGGGCGTGAGGCATGCGGGCATCGCCGGGGCGTGAGGCATGCAGGTGTCGCCGGGGCGTGAGGCATACGGGTGTCGCCGGGGCGCGAGAGGCATGCGGACATCGCCATGGCGCGAGGCATGTGGACATCGCCACAGAGAGACATCGGTCGTCTTCCAGAGAGAGACATCGGTCGTCCTCCAGGATGAGTCATCGGTGGAAGGTTATCGCGCGATGTCGAGTTGTACGTAGAGAAGGTGGGACCCAGACTCCCAGCCTGAACGTGTTGCATGCGCGACACGTAGTCATTGGCTCCAGAGAGTTGGTACTGTAGTGCACAGTGTTTGTGTGCGCAAAGTCAACCACGCAATCGTACTGTCAGGTTTGTGCTTGAGTAAAGGAAAACTCACACGCTAGATATCTCAAAGAGTAGGCTAAAGCGGCTACACAGCAGGCCTACGTCCTTAGCTTCAGAAGGCTCCTCTTAGAGAGTCTAGAAACGCAGTGAGAGATAAAAAGGGGACAGAGTGAGTCCACCCTCATCTTTCTCTTTTCTCCCCCTTGCACTGCAACTCAGTATTCCCAGGCACCTTCAAGCAAGAGCAAGACGAGCGACGACTGCCATAGAGCTTTTGGGAAGGTTCTCCGCAAGTTCTCCAGATCAAAACGCTTAGGCAGTATTCGTGCATCCTTAAGTTCAGAGGGTTAGAGCTCGAAGTGAGATTTCACGCTGATCCAGGTAAGGGAAGCTAGCCTCCATCTTTAATACGAGCCATAGTTTAGCTATTTTCTGAAGTGTGGGCGGCGTGGTCGCCGTTTTCGCTTTCGTCTTCGTGAAATACTCTGTTTTATGTGTTTGGGCGATGTGGTCGCCGGTTTTATATAAAGCCTTCGAAACACCCTGTTTTTGAACTAGATCGCCGGTTTTGGCGTTGTTTGTGAACTCTCTGTTTCTGGGTGTTGCTTTGAAACTACTTGAGATTTAAACGAGATATTCGAAGATCTGAACCTTTGAAATGATTGTTCTATGATTGAATCCTGTATTTGAGTGGTATGATGTTTTGAATGCTGTGAATGTGGGATCGAGGCATAGTATTTTCAGGAAAGGAAATACCGTGTAAGATCTGTATAGGTGTATTGACTAGGGGCTTGTCTAGAAGGAGATATCCTGACTCTGCTGAGATAATGGAATCAAGTAGATGAAGTTATTCAGTTGGTGAGAGTCGAAGGAGGTTCGTACGTATGGGTGAGTTGTTCAAATGGGAACGAGCTCGGCCTGTTATACGAATTTACCTTGTCATACCGAGAGAATGGTAACAATGAGATGGTATATGCGCATGCTGTGTGGATTCACAGTGGTAGGTATGACAGGTGCAAATCTCTGGGCCTGAGTCAACGCACGAGTCAATCCGGAAGTAGTGTCATGTGTCTATGCATTGTGGGCCAGTGGAAAGTCTGGCATGTGAAATGAGAAACTGGAATATTGATAGACACTTGATGCTGTATTGTGAAATGGAAATGACTATGGGTGAATGTTGTGAAGTCTGTGGTTTTGGGCGAGCAGTTGAATGCTATGAGTAGCTCCACGTTTTACATGGATATCTTGGAAAATGTTTTACCTTGATCTATTATGTTCATGATTTTAAATGCCTTATTCTAAACTCTCGTTAAAATGTCTGGCTTACCCTTTTATCTGTTATTGTGATGGTTTTCTCAAAACTGTGATGATCGTGTAAATGTGTACACGGGAGCAGATGATCTTCCAGGAAGAAGAGCTCCCTAATGGGTGGTCGTCGAGGGCAGAGATCGCCCATTTCCACCTCTCGGGGGTGATCGCCGGATTTGTGTCCTGATAGCAGATCGCCTGTCTTGAGGTCTTCTGTTTTGGGATCGCCGGTTTGTGTTGGAGATCGCCGTTTTTTTTATGGAGATCGCCGGTCTTGCTGTATTTGATTTTTTTATTATTCTTTAAATTTTGAAAAAAAAAAAAAAACATTTGAAGGATTATGTACTAATCTCCCTAAGAGGAGCAACTCCCTTACTTATGTATATATATTATCTTGTATTCTTCAACATTATTGGTTTACCTTATTTTCATATTACATGTATGAGATTGTTTATTTTGGCGGGATGTTACACCATTGACACTGGTCCAGCTCCGGGTACCAAAACAATAGAGAATTCCACTTCCCTCTTAGGAGGTAACCCAGGTACTTCTTCTGGAAATACATCCATCCAATCTTTCACCACATGAATCCTGCTTACGTCCTCTTCATCCTTCACTTCCAACCGAGCTACCATCACGAAACACCTCGCCCCTTCTTCCAACTCTGATCGCCCATGCCGAGCAGATCTCACATCTGGCTCTTGGAGATCGGAAAACACCACTTTCTGCCTACCGCAAACTATGGGAACGTGATCGGCAGACAGTCAATCCATTCACAGGATAACATCCAGATCCTGCAGAGGTAGACAGATCAAATTCACTTTGAATCTGCGTCCTTCTACTATCACTGAACATTCGGGGCAACTGTAGAGGTCAACACCTGCCCTGACACAGGTGTAGAGACCAACAGTTTCGAAGGGTAACTCCTTCACTAGAAGGTCCAGCTCGGCTACACCGACTTGACACAAAAGAGTGTGTCGCTCAGAAACAAACAAGGCTCTTATACTTCTACCAGCAATAAAACAAGCATCTTACACCAAATTACCTGACTGGGACGCCTCAGCTCCGGCCATGGCAAACACTCTCCCTGTTGCCTGAGGTCTGCTGCCTTCGTTCCTCACATGCTGGAGTCCACCGGATTGAGTCATCCCATTCTGAGTAGGACAATCCCTAGCAAAGTGTCCCGTCTTCTGGCAGGCAAAACATCTTCTCTCTGAATCTTTCTTGGGGCACACCTTGGCTAGGTGTGGTCCACTACAATGGAAACATTTAAGCTGCCAGGGTTGTTGTTGCTGAGACTGGGGTGGTGCTGTTCCTGCCCTATGCTGTGGAGGTCTCGCATAAGGCTCCAACTGCGGTTGCTGCATCCTCATCTTCCCACTGGAAGAACCCCCTGGGTGTGACCTGATCACCCGAGAATCACCCTTTTCCAGGGTTTCCACCATCTTCGCCTTCTCTACTAAGGCGTGAAATTCCCTGATGCACATCGGGGCTATAGCCCTCTTCAGCCCATGCTTCAGCCCCTCCTCAAACTTCCTGCACCTCCAAGCCTCGGAGGTCGCCTGGGTATAAAATCGGGCGAGGTACTCAAACCGAGCAGCATAGGCGTTCACAGACATATCCCCCTGCTCCAACTTTAAGAACTCCGCTTCCCGCGTAAACTTTGCGCTGTCTGGGAAGTATTTCTCCATGAACCCCACCCTGAAGCTCTCCCAGTCCAACACATCCTCCCGTGCCTCCATCATCTGCTGAGCTCCCATCCACCAGAACTCTGCTTCTCCAGATAGCAGATAAGTGGCGAACAACAGCTTCTTCTCTTCAGGGCAGGAGGTCGCCCTAAAGATTTTCTCCAACTCTCTGACCCACTGATCTGCTTGATCAGGGGTAGCATCCCCACAGAACTTGGGTGGGTTGTACCTCATGAACTCGGCCAGTCCCATCCGTTCTTGGGGCTGACCGACGGGCGAATTCGTATCTGCCGACCGAGCAGTTTCCCAGTGCTGCATGGTAGCTTGATGGTTCTGCGCCATCGCCGCATTCTGCTGCTGGATGGCACCTGCCATCATCTCAATGGCCCTGGCGATCTGGCCCATCTCAGAAGAAGGTTGGGAAGGGGTAGGAGGTCTACGAGACATCTTCCTTCTTTCTCAGGTTCCGAAACTACTAGCTTCTATATTCCTTACAACTACAAGAATGCAATCGATAAGGAAATCAATTCATTCAAGGGGGTAACATCACGACCTTATAAGGTCAGCTTCTCAAATTCCTTAGGAATTTGAGTCCATCTTCAGAACCATAAAGCTTATAACCTCAAGCAAAACACCAGAACAGCTACTGGTGTGCAACCATCAATCCACACAGCCACTCACAATCAATTACAAGAACACTCAATAACATGAAATAGATCACACCAGAATTCAAAGTATGCTAAACATTAAACCTCTGGAATTTAGATTGAGAATCACCCCGATCCGGTCATGAGTGTGCACCCTCACCACCTTATCAAGACCCTCTCATTCTAAATACTAAGATTTTCAGTTAGGCATACATTCACTACAGCACACACAAAAATTTCAATACCAAAAACGTTTGAAAACCTTTCACAATAGTTGTTACTTAAACTCAAATAAGTTTTCATGAGCAGAAGAAAACACAATGGATCCACAGCCCTCAGGTCATCCTAAGGACGAACTGCTCTGATACCATTAATGTAACATCCCGCCAAATACCCTTTCACAAATATATAATGAAAATATACGTAAAACCAAAATGTTGAAATGAACATAATTATATATATGTAATGATGTTTCTCCTCGCAGGGAGTTTAATACAAAACGGTCATTTTCCAAAAACTTAAACATAAAAACAGCAAAAACAACCAAACAACCGATCTCCCAACATAAAAAGGGCGATCTCCTAACAAAAGGGCGATCTCCTATCAAAAGGGCGATCTCCGATCAAAAGGGCGATCTCCGATCAGAGAACAGGAAACGGGTGATCGCCCAACAGAAGCAAAACGGGCGATCTCCTCCCGGCGACCACTCACTGAGGAGCTCTTCTTCCTGCAAGATCATCTGCTCCCGTGTAAAGATTACACGATCATCACAGGTTTTAAGAAAACAGCCACAGAACCAAAACGCAGGGTAAGCTAGACATTTAAAAGAGAGTTTGAATATGAACTTAAAAACCAATCATGAAACCAATTTAAGACATCCACATAAAACCATCAACTTTCTCATTTTCCACAAAACCATCAGGTAATCACATATTTCACAAATCAATCCAAGAGTCTTTCAATTCATATCAGCAATCAAGTGCCTAACAATTCAATTTCTCAATTCACATACCACTGTGAAATCCACACATTCACATGGTCGCTGTGAAATCCACACATTCACAAGCGTATAGAGGAATCCACACATCCTCACATGGTCGCTGTGAAATCCACACATTCACAAGCGTATAGAGGAATCCACACATCCTCACATGGTCGCTGTGAAATCCACACATTCACAATCGTATAGAGGAATCCACACATCCTCACATGGTCGCTGTGAAATCCACACATTCACAAGCGTATAGAGGAATCCACACATCCTCACATGGTCGCTGTGAAATCCACACATTCACAAGCGTATAGAGGAACCCACACATCCTCACATAACATTTCAACAAATGATTCCAGTCACAGCAAAACTCATGCCAAGGTTCAGATATTCAAATATCACATGCATTTCACATATAAACCTCAAGCAGTTCTCAAACAATACAAAAACAGGGGATATTTCAATAATAGATGAAAAACCGGCGATCACCTCAAGGAACCGGCGATCACGAACAGAACTGGGTTTTAAACAAGAACATTTTGAAAACCGGCGACCACGTCGCCCCCAACATCAAAACAGAATCGATTACAGTAACCACTTCGCATCCAACATCAGAACACCAGAACAAGAAACAAAACCGGCGAGCCCGTCGCCCCACATCTCAATCAGTAAGTACACAGTTTTCATTTGAAACAAGGCTAGCTTCCCTTACCTGGATCAGCGTGAAATCTCACTTCAAGCTCTAACCCACCGAACGTAAAGGATGCCCGAACTCTGCCTAAGCGTTCAAATCGGTAAAACTTGTAGAGAACCTTCCCAAAAGCTCTATGGCAGTCGTCGCTCGTCTTGCTTTTGCTTGAAGGTGCCTGGGAAATACTGAGTCGCAGTGCAAAGGAGAGAAAAGAGAAAGATGAAGGTGAACTCACTCTGTCACCTTTTATACTCTCACTGCGTTTCTAAACTCACTAAGAGGCGGTGCATTCCGATACTAGGAACATAGGCCTGCCATGTAGCTATCATTACCTACTCTCTAACTAACCCTGCCGTGTGGGTTTCTTCCTCGAATTAAATGCAAACCTGACAGTATGGCCACGTGGCGTCTCTGCGCACATGGAGCTACTGTTCCGAAGGAATTTCACTGCCTACATGTCGCACATGCAGCACGTTCATCCTGGAAACCAGGGCCCCACCTCATCCGCGTATAACAGGACGACCGACGTCCCTCCTTGGAAGACGACCGATGTCTCCTCCTCCTGGAGACCGACCGAGGTCTCCTCCTCCTGGAGACCGACCGAGGTCTCCTCTTCCTGGAGACCGACCGAGGTCTCTTCCTCCTGGAGACCGACCGAGGTCTCCTCTTCCTGGAGACCGACCGAGGTCTCCTCTTGGCGACGCCCGCATGTCTCTCGCGCCCAAGCGATGCCCGCATGCCTCGCGCCATGGCGATGTCCGCATGCCTCTCGCGCCCTGGCGATGCCCGCATGCCTCTCGCGCCCTGGCGATGCCCGCATGCCTCTCGCGCCCAGGCGACGTCCACATGCCTCGCGCCCTGGCAAAGCCCACATGCATCTCGCGCCCTGGTGATCATGTGTAGTAGGCGACCGGCGATCATGTTCCAGGCGATCTCATAGTCTTCTAAACTACACTTTCCTTCCTTTTCATTTTAAATACAAAATACTTCGAATCCATTTAAATATGACACTTTTATTCCAATAAGATTTTCCAGGTCCTTACAGTGATCAGTCATCGGTGTGTCCAATCAGAGAAGGGTGATCAGTCATCGGTGTGTTCCCTTAGAGAAGGGTGATCAGTCATCGGTGTGTCCCCTCAGAGTAGGGTGATCAGTCATCGGTGTGTCCCCTGAGAGAAGGGTGATTAGTCATCAGCGTACAGAGTGGGGTGATTAGTCATCAGCCTCAGAGTGGGGTGTGTAACATCCCGCCAAAATAAAACTAGACATACATGTATAATGAAAATAAAGGTACACAATTAATATTGAAGAGTACATGGTAATATATATATATATATAAGTAATGAACTTACTCCTCTCATGGAGTTTAATACATAACCAGTCAAAATGCTTACAAATTTAATGAAATTCAATCAAAACTACAAGACCGGCGATCTCCATACATGAACCGGCGATCTGGTAACAGAAGGCCCCAAAACAGGCGATCTGATACAGGACATAAAACCGGCGATCACCACCAAGAGATAAAAAACGGCGATCTCTTGTAACATCCCTCCAATATACATTTCGCATTTTTGCATTTTCGTAATATGAAATAATGGTAAAACGAATATATTGAAATAAACATAATTGTATATATATATACAAGGAGTTCTCCTCGCAGGGAGTTTAGTACAAAACTTAAACATAAAGAAAACAGCAAAAATACAAAACTACCGATCTCCTAACAGAAAACGGAGATCGCCTATCAGAAAATAGTAAAAGGGGGCGATCGCCCAACAAGAACAGAAAAACCGGCGACCACATACGGCGATCACTCACAGGGGAAATCCACTTCCTGTAACATCATCTGCTCCCGTGTAAAGTTACACGATCATCACAGGTTTAAGAAAAACAGCCACAGAAACAAAATACAGGGTAAGCTATATATTTAAGAAAACATTTGAATCAAGAGCATACATAAGAACTTCACAACATCCACGAACCATAACAGTATCAGCCATTACATTTCCATATTCCACAAGACTATCAGAAATCCCATATTTCACAAATCAATCCAAGAGTATTCCAATTCACATCAGAAATCAAGTGTCTATTAATTCAATTTCTCATTTCTCACGTCAGACTTTCCACTGACTCATCACACCAGACACTTGACCACTATTCCGGAGACTCGTGCGTTGATTAGACCCAGAGATTCGCACCTGTCATACCAAAGGCTGGAAAGTGACCTCAGCCATGCGCATCACACTATCTCAATATTCTCATTATCACGGTATGACCAGGGTTAATCCATACAACAGGTGGAGCTCGTTCTTTTTCACACGAGACACCCATACGTATGAACCTCCATCGACTCTCCACAACTGAGTAACTTCCTCTATGTGATTTCATTACCTCAGTAGAGTCTGGATGTCTCATTATAGGATCACCGATCAATACACCTATTACACGACCTTACACGGTATTTTCTTTCCTGAAAATACTATGCCTCGATCCACAATCACAACATTCAACATATCACATAACACTTCAATGAAACAATTTCAATCACAGCAAATCTCATACCAAGGTTCAAATTTTCGAAAACCATATTTAAAATTTCAAACACTTTTGAAACAGCATAAAACAGGGGATATTTCTATGACAGATGAAAAACCGGCGATTACAAACAAAACTGGGTTTAAAGCAAGAACAGTTTGAACACCCTGCGATCACGTTGCCGCCAACATCAAAATCATCACGCATACAGTTTTTCATTAGAAGTAAGGCTAGCTTTCCTTACAACATCAAAAACACCTTGAAATCGAAGTAAAAACCGGCGACCATGTCGCCCTACCATTTCAAACATTAAATATCCAGTTATCGTTGGAAAAAGATTAGCTTTCCTTACCTGGATCAGCGTGAAATCTCACTTTAAGCTCTAAACCGCCGAACGTAAAGGATGCCTGAACTCTGCCTAAGCGTTCTAATTGGTAAAACTTGCAGAGACCCTTCTCAAATGCTCTTTGGCAATCGCTGGTAATTTAACTGGTGCCTGGAATTTCTGAGTTGCAGTGCAAAGGAGAGAAAAGAGAAAGCTGAAGGTGAACTCACTCTGTCACCTTTCATACTCTCACTGCGTTTTTATACTCACTAAGAGGCGGTGTAGTCTGACACTAGGAACATAGGCCTGCCATGTAGCCATCATTACCTATTCTCTAACTAACCCTCCTGGGTGGGTTTTCCTTCCTCAAATTCAGTGCAACCTGACAGTATGGCCACGTGGCGTCTCTGCGCACATGGAGCTACTGCTCCTGCAGGATTTTCATTGCCTACATGTTGCACATGCAGCACGTTCATCCTGGAAACCAGGGCCCCACCACGTTACGTTCCTCTCCAAAGACTTGATGACTTCAGTAGCTTCACATTTCCCTGAGCAGAGCAGTACCACTCCTCGTGTGCCCATGCATGCAACAATAAGAAGATTTCTTATGCTCAAGCATAGAGTTTCGCCTGCTCAGCGTGTCTAAGGCTTAACCCACACCTTGATGCACGTGGTTTTTTGGGAACCCACTATGGTTGATCCAACATCTTGACTACACACTAAGTGTAGTTTTCGGCGATCATGTGTACTCTAGGCGACAGGCGACTAGGTACACTACAGGCGATTGGCGTTCAGGTGCAATCAAGGCGACAGGCGATCATGTGCCAGAGAAGTCGGAGATCGCCTACTCTTTCAATTACGGCGATCATGTTCCAGGCGATCTCATAGTCTTCTAACTACACTTTCCTTTTCTTTTATTTTAAATAAAACATACTTAGAATTTACTTAAAATATATCACTTTTATTCCAATAAGATTTTCTAGGTCCTTACAATCTCCCTAACAACAAAAATTTTCGTCCTCGAAAATGGAATTACAAGAAAAAGAGATGGGGATAGTCGTTTCTCATGTCCTCTTCCAACTCCCAAGTCGAATCACCGGATCTCTCATCCCACACCACCTTAACCATATGGATGGTCTTATTCCTGAGCTGTTTGCTTTGGTGATCGTCTATCCTGACTGGTCTTGCTTCAAAAGATAAGTCGTCCCTGATCTGCACGTCGTCCACCTCCAACACGTGACAAGGGTCAGCGAGATATTTCCTTAACTGTGATACGTGGAAGACATTATGCAGGTTTGCCAAATGTGGAGGTAGGGCGATCTCATAGGCTACTGGGCCAATTTTCCTCAAGATCTGGTAAGGTCCAACAAACTTAGGAGACAGCTTCTTTGGTCTGATAGCTCGTCCTACACCCTTGGTTGGGGTCACTCTCAAAAATACATGTTCTCCAGCAGCAAACTCCAAAGGTCTTCTCCTCTGATCTGCATAGGACTTCTGCCTACTCTGAGAAGCTTTCATTCTGCTTTGTATCTGTTTCACCTTCTCGGTCGTCTGCTGAATCAATTCTGGCCCAACCAAGATTGCATCGCCCTCCTGATACCAACATAAGGGAGTCCTGCACTTTCTCCCGTACAGGGCTTCATAAGGTGCCATCCCAATGCTGGCGTGGTGACTGTTATTATACGTAAACTCCACCAGTGGCAACACCTCGTCCCAACTCCCCAATTGATCCAAGACGCACGCCCTCAGCAGATCTTCCAAGGATTGGATCGTTCTCTCTGACTGACCGTCTGTTTGGGGATGATATGCAGAGCTCATCCTCAACTTAGTTCCCAAGCACTCTTGCAAGGTCTGCCAAAACCGTGAAGTGAACCTGGGATCTCTATCTGAAACGATGCTGGAAGGCACTCCATGCAATCTTACTATTTCTTGGATGTATAACTGTGCCAGCTTGGCCATAGGCATCTTCATATTCACTTGAAGGAAGTGGGCACTCTTTGTCAGCCTATCAATGATGACCCAGATTGCATCATGACCCTTCACCGATCTGGGTAAATGGGTGACAAAATCCATGGCAATGCTGTCCCATTTCCACTCAGGGATATCCAGTTGCTGCAACAGCCCGCCAGGTCTTTGATGCTCTACCTTCGCCTTCTGACACGTCAAGCAGGTTGCAACATACTGGGCGATGTCCCTCTTCATGCCTGACCACCAAAATGACTCCTTCAAGTCATGGTACATCTTGTTCATACCTGGGTGTAGGTTAAGGCGACTCTTATGACCTTCCTCTAGGATCATCTTCTTCAACTCTTCATTTGCAGGTATGCAAATTCTGCCATTAAATCTCAAGATCCCATCATCGCCCATTACAAAGTCTCTCGTCTGATCTGTCCCTAGTGACTCCATAGTATGCTTCAGACTAGGGTCCTCCAACTGCTTATCCTTTAACATCCCAAGGAAGTCATTAGTTATAGCCAGCTTACTACAACTAATGTGATTTACGTGAAATTCCACTCCAAAGTTTAAGTCTCTGAACTGCTCGATCAGTTTCTGCTCTTTTATCATCATGGTGGCTACTTGCATTGATTTTCTACTCAAAGCGTCTGCCACTACGTTGGCCTTCCCTGGGTGATACATGAGTTGAAAATCATAGTCCTTAAGGAACTCCATCCACCTTCTTTGCCTCATGTTCAGTTCCTTCTGATCGAACAGGTATTTCAGGCTCTTATGGTCGCTGAACACCTGGAACCGAGCTCCATATAAGTAGTGCCTCCAGATCTTTAGGGCGAAGACCACTGCCGCCAACTCCAAATCATGCGTAGGGTAGTTCCTCTCATGGACCTTGAGTTGCCTTGAAGCATAGGCGACTGCCCTTTTCTCTTGCATTAAAACGCATCCCAGTCCCTGATGTGAGGCATCACAGTAGACGTCAAAAGGTCTTCCTACCTCGGGGATCACCAGCACTGGGGCACTGGTCAATCTCTCCTTTAGTTCCCTGAAGCTGAGCTCACATCGGTCGGTCCAAGCAAAAGGTTGGTCCTTACGGGTCAGCTGTGTTAACAGAGCCACCACCTTGGAAAAGTCCTCAATAAATCTCCGATAGTAACCCGCCAAACCCACAAAGCTCCTTATCTCAGTGACTGTCTTGGGACGTTCCCACTGCAGCACTGTCTCTACTTTGGCTGGGTCTACCGAGATCCCCTGGGCAGATATCACGTGTCCTAGAAAGTTGACTTCCTTCAGCCAGAACTCACACTTGGAGAACTTGGCATAGAGTTGCTTCTCCCTCAGAACCTCCAACACCGCCCTCAGATGTCCTTCATGTTCTTCCTCGGTCTTTGAATAGACAAGTATGTCATCTATGAAGACTACCACAAACTTATCCAAGAAAGGGCGGAAAATCCTATTCATATAATCCATGAACAGAGCTGGGGCATTGGTCACTCCAAACGGCATCACCACGTACTCATAGTGCCCATACCGGGACCTAAAGGCTGTTTTCTGGACATCGTCGGCCTTTACCAAAATTTGATGGTACCCCGATCTCAGATCAATCTTTGAGAACACCGAGGCCCCATTTACTTGATCCATTAAGTCATCAATTCTGGGTAGAGGGTACTTGTTCTTGATGGTCAACTTGTTTAACTGCCTGTAATCTATACACAGCCGAGACCCTCCATCCTTTTTCTTAACTAGGAGTACTGGAGCCCCCCATGGAGATACACTGGGTCTGATGAATTGTTTCTCCAGCAACTCTTCCACTTGCTTCTTTAATTCCACCAACTCGGCTGGTGCCATCCTGTAGGGCGCCATAGACACTGGTCCAGCCCCAGGTACCAAATCAATAGAGAATTCTACCTCTCTCTTAGGAGGTAACCCAGGTACCTCTTCTGGGAACACATCCATGAAGTCTTTCACCACAGGTATCCTGCTCACGTCCCCTTCGTTCTTCACTTCCAACCGAGCTAGCATCACGAAGCACCTCGCCCCTTCTTCCATCTCCAACCGCCTTTGCCCAGCAGATACTACATCCTGCTCTTGGAGATCGGGCAACACCACTTTCTGCCTACCGCAATCTATGAGAACGTGATTGGCAGAGAGCCAATCCATTCCCAGGATAACATCCAGGTCCTGAAGAGGCAGGCAGATCAAGTTCACCTTGAATCTGCGTCCCTCTACTATTACTGGACATTCAGGGCAAACTGTAGAGGTCATAACCTGTCCTGATGCAGGTGTGGAGACCATCAGTTCAAAAGGCAGCTCCTTCACTAGGAGGCCCAACTCGGCTATACACCGACTTGACACAAAAGAGTGTGTCGCTCCAGAATCAAACAACGCTTCTACACTTCTACCAGATATAAAACAGACACCTTGCACGAGGTTACCTGATTGAGACGCCTCTGCTCCTGACATGGCAAACACCCTCCCTGCTGCCTGGGGTCTGCTGCCTTCATTTCTCAACTGCTGAGAACTACCAGGTTGAGTCGTCCCACTCCGGTTAGGGCATTCTCTAGCAACGTGCCCTGTCCTTTGGCATACGAAACACCTTCTCTCCAAATTCTTCTTGGGGCACACATTTGGCATGTGTGGTCCACCACAGAGGGAACATTTTAGTTTCCAGGGTTGCTGCTGTTGAAACTGGGGTGGCCCTGTCCCCGCCCGATGTAGTGGAGGTCTCGCATATGGCCTGCCTTGGGAATGCTGCACCTTAGCCCGCCCACTGAAAGAACCCCCTGGGTGTGACCTGATCACCCGGGGATCACCCTTTTCCAGGGTCTCCACCATCTTCGCCTTTTCTACCAAGGCGTGAAATTCTCTGATGCACATTGGGGCTATCGTCCTCTTCAGCCCGTGCTTCAGCCCTTCCTCAAACTTCCTGCACCTCCAAGCTTCGGAGGTCGCCTGAGTGTAGAATCGCGCGAGGTACTCAAACCTGGCAGCATAGGCGTTCACCGTCATCACCCCCTGCTCCAACTTTAAAAACTCCGCTTCCCGCGCAAACTTTGCGCTGTCAGGGAAGTATTTCTCCAAGAACCTCACCCTAAAGCTCTCCCAGTCCAACACCTCCTCTCTGGCCTCCATCATTTGCTGAGCTCCCATCCACCAGAACTCTGCTTCTCCAGACAGCAGATAGGTGGCAAACAACAACTTCTTCTCTTCAGGGCAGGAGGTCGCCCTAAAGATTTTCTCCATTTCTCTGACCCACTGATCTGCTTGATCAGGGGTAGCATTCCCACAGAACTTGGGTGGGTTGTGCCTCATAAACTCAGCCAGTCCCATCCGCTCCTGAGGCTGACCGACAGGCGAATTCGTATCAGCCGACCGAGTAGTCTCCCAATGCTGCATGGTAGCTTGATGGTTCTGCGCCATCGCCGCATTCTGCTGCTGGATGGCACCTGCCATCATCTCAATGGCCCTGGCGATCTGGCCCATCTCAGAAGAAGGTTGGGAAGGGGTAGAAGGTCTACGAGTCATCTTCTTCGTTCTAAGATTCTGAAACCACTAGTTTCTATATTCCCTACAACTACAAGAATGAAATCGATAAGGAAATCAATTCATTCAAGGGGGATAACATCACGACCTTACAAGGTCAGCTTCTCAAATTCCTTAGGAATTTGAGTCCATCTACAGAACCATAAAGCTTATAACCTCAAGCAAAACACCAGAACAGCTACTGGTGTGCAACAATCAATCCACACAGCCACTCACAATCAATTACAAGAACACTCAATAACATGAAATAGATTACACCAGAAGTCAAAGTATGCTAAACATTAAACCTCTGGAATTTAGATTGAGAATCACCCCGATCCGGTCATGAGTGTGCACCCTCACCACCTTATCAAGACCCTCTCATTCTAAATACTAAGATCTTCAGTTAGGCATACATTCACTACAGCACACACAAAAAGTTCAATACCAAAAACGTTTGAAAACCTTTCACAATAGTTGTCACTTAAAACTCAAATAAGTTTTCATGAGCAGAAGAAAACACAATGGATCCACAGCCCTCAGGTCATCCAAAGGACGAACTGCTCTGATACCATTAATGTAACATCCCGCCAAAATAAAACTAGACATACATGTATAATGAAAATAAAGGTACACAATTAATATTGAAGAGTACATGGTAATATATATATATATATAAGTAATGAACTTACTCCTCTCATGGAGTTTAATACATAACCAGTCAAAATGCTTACAAATTTAATGAAATTCAATCAAAACTACAAGACCGGCGATCTCCATACATGAACCGGCGATCTGGTAACAGAAGGCCCCAAAACAGGCGATCTGATACAGGACATAAAACCGGCGATCACCACCAAGAGATAAAAAACGGCGATCTCTTGTAACATCCCTCCAATATACATTTCGCATTTTTGCATTTTCGTAATATGAAATAATGGTAAAACGAATATATTGAAATAAACATAATTGTATATATATATACAAGGAGTTCTCCTCGCAGGGAGTTTAGTACAAAACTTAAACATAAAGAAAACAGCAAAAATACAAAACTACCGATCTCCTAACAGAAAACGGAGATCGCCTATCAGAAAATAGTAAAAGGGGGCGATCGCCCAACAAGAACAGAAAAACCGGCGACCACATACGGCGATCACTCACAGGGGAAATCCACTTCCTGTAACATCATCTGCTCCCGTGTAAAGTTACACGATCATCACAGGTTTAAGAAAAACAGCCACAGAAACAAAATACAGGGTAAGCTATATATTTAAGAAAACATTTGAATCAAGAGCATACATAAGAACTTCACAACATCCACGAACCATAACAGTATCAGCCATTACATTTCCATATTCCACAAGACTATCAGAAATCCCATATTTCACAAATCAATCCAAGAGTATTCCAATTCACATCAGAAATCAAGTGTCTATTAATTCAATTTCTCATTTCTCACGTCAGACTTTCCACTGACTCATCACACCAGACACTTGACCACTATTCCGGAGACTCGTGCGTTGATTAGACCCAGAGATTCGCACCTGTCATACCAAAGGCTGGAAAGTGACCTCAGCCATGCGCATCACACTATCTCAATATTCTCATTATCACGGTATGACCAGGGTTAATCCATACAACAGGTGGAGCTCGTTCTTTTTCACACGAGACACCCATACGTATGAACCTCCATCGACTCTCCACAACTGAGTAACTTCCTCTATGTGATTTCATTACCTCAGTAGAGTCTGGATGTCTCATTATAGGATCACCGATCAATACACCTATTACACGACCTTACACGGTATTTTCTTTCCTGAAAATACTATGCCTCGATCCACAATCACAACATTCAACATATCACATAACACTTCAATGAAACAATTTCAATCACAGCAAATCTCATACCAAGGTTCAAATTTTCGAAAACCACATTTAAAATTTCAAACACTTTTGAAACAGCATAAAACAGGGGATATTTCTATGACAGATGAAAAACCGGCGATTACAAACAAAACTGGGTTTAAAGCAAGAACAGTTTGAACACCCTGCGATCACGTTGCCGCCAACATCAAAATCATCACGCATACAGTTTTTCATTAGAAGTAAGGCTAGCTTTCCTTACAACATCAAAAACACCTTGAAATCGAAGTAAAAACCGGCGACCATGTCGCCCTACCATTTCAAACATTAAATATCCAGTTATCGTTGGAAAAAGATTAGCTTCCCTTACCTGGATCAGCGTGAAATCTCACTTTAAGCTCTAAACCGCCGAACGTAAAGGATGCCTGAACTCTGCCTAAGCGTTCTAATTGGTAAAACTTGCAGAGACCCTTCTCAAATGCTCTTTGGCAATCGCTGGTAATTTAACTGGTGCCTGGAATTTCTGAGTTGCAGTGCAAAGGAGAGAAAAGAGAAAGCTGAAGGTGAACTCACTCTGTCACCTTTCATACTCTCACTGCGTTTTTATACTCACTAAGAGGCGGTGTAGTCTGACACTAGGAACATAGGCCTGCCATGTAGCCATCATTACCTATTCTCTAACTAACCCTCCTGGGTGGGTTTTCCTTCCTCAAATTCAGTGCAACCTGACAGTATGGCCACGTGGCGTCTCTGCGCACATGGAGCTACTGCTCCTGCAGGATTTTCATTGCCTACATGTTGCACATGCAGCACGTTCATCCTGGAAACCAGGGCCCCACCACGTTACGTTCCTCTCCAAAGACTTGATGACTTCAGTAGCTTCACATTTCCCTGAGCAGAGCAGTACCACTCCTCGTGTGCCCATGCATGCAACAATAAGAAGATTTCTTATGCTCAAGCATAGAGTTTCGCCTGCTCAGCGTGTCTAAGGCTTAACCCACACCTTGATGCACGTGGTTTTTTGGGAACCCACTATGGTTGATCCAACATCTTGACTACACACTAAGTGTAGTTTTCGGCGATCATGTGTACTCTAGGCGACAGGCGACTAGGTACACTACAGGCGATTGGCGTTCAGGTGCAATCAAGGTGACAGGCGATCATGTGCCAGAGAAGTCGGAGATCGCCTACTCTTTCAATTACGGCGATCATGTTCCAGGCGATCTCATAGTCTTCTAACTACACTTTCCTTTTCTTTTATTTTAAATAAAACATACTTAGAATTTACTTAAAATATATCACTTTTATTCCAATAAGATTTTCTAGGTCCTTACAGGGTGATTAGTCATCAGCCTACAGAGAGGGGTGATTAGTCATCAGCCTACAGAGAGGGTGATTAGTCATCAGCCTACAGAAAGAGCGTGACAATCACCAGAAAGGGCTGATGTGTCTTCGTCACTCCGCAGGTTGAGGAGTCCTCGGCAACAGAGTGTGGCGAGGTGACACCGGTCTTGTGTGATTTGAACAGCGTAAACAGAACAGCTAAGATTGGTTCCCAGAGTGGGCCAATGACCAGTTAAATACCCAGAGGTAGGGAGAGGCCTGGATCACGAAGAGCCTATGGGGGTAGCAGGGAGAGCACAATTAGGTGTAGAGTCCTGAGGGGACGAGTACTCACCAGAACTAGGGTTTTCCCAGTGGAGCTACATGCATGGCATGTGAACAGTGAAGGCACTCCCAGAACAGGTGGCCCTAGAGACTAGGTGCACAAGGTGGCCCCCAGGTGGTCACCCTGTTAAAGTTTGCACTCCAGAGAAGGAAACCTTATGTGCTAGATTACCCTAAGATTGGGTGATAGCGGCGCAAGGGTATTCCAGTAAACCCTAAATATGGCTAGCAGCGCAGTAAACCCTAATTAGGGCTAGCGGCGCAGTAAACCCTAGACTATATAAGGGACAGTAAAATACTTCACAAAGGTATGCAGTTTCTAGACCTAAACACAGAGAGACTCAATACACTTGGTGTTGCTTGCCCACTATTGACTTGAGCCTCGGAGTGCAAACGACCTCTAGGGCGCCCCTTTCTCTTTTGCAGGTGCAGATTGTTTCGAAAGAACCAAGCACGTATCAACGTGAGGAAGGAGGCGTGTGAGTGTTGTGGAGTCAACTGACAGGCGAGTCAACCGGCAAGAACATTTGTGCTTTTGTGTTTCTTTTTCTCATGGATCCTAATTCAAGTGGAGAGTCCTCTAAGCCTCATTCTCCTAAAAAGCATTCCTCATTGGTGAATTGAAGGATGCTAAAAGAAAAATTGCACAAAGAGTGATGTAGTTGTGCCTTCATCCGTGAGCTTAATTTTGAAATTGGAAGTGGTTGGCGGAAGCATTCATGGATTGAAATGTACAAGGCACTCTTAGGAGCTGCGGAAACCTTGAAGGTGAAGTGTTAGGTGTAGAGAGTGAGTGGTGAGGCCATGTCACTTGAACTAGGGAGAATTTGAAGACTAAAGGTCTATCCTAGAGGTAGGAGACAAGAGTGAACAATTGGCACAAAGTTGACAGCAATTTCACTCAACATTAATCTTGAGAATTACATGAGCCAAACACCTCCTTTTATAGCAGTGGAGGGCTGGAATTTACAAAGCCAAATTCAAATGAAATGCAAGCTAAATTGGTGCCAAATGAGAGCATGTGGAAGGTGTGACTAGGGAGGTGTGAGTAGCATTACTTATGCACTCCTCCATGGCCTTCTCATGATTGGCCTAGATTAAATTAGGGTTTAACCCTAATTTAATCTAGGTTGGTAATTAGGTGCCAAAATTAATTCTAAGAAAAATTACAAATAAAATTTCCTAATCTATTTTTGACAAAAATTAAATTCTACCCCACACTAAACTTATGGCATTTTTAAACATATAGAGGAAAGTTTCTCAACCATCAATAGTAGTGTCCCAATCCTCTTGGATTCTTCTTGCCATAGCTCTTGTAGTTGGCCCATATCTTCTATTTGGTGGGCTTGGGCTTGACCTTTGACTTGGAATTAGGCTTGGGCTTGGGCCTCTTCCATCATCCCCTCCCTCTTGAGAAGGATTTGTCCTCAAATCCAATGCTTCATCTTCTTTATTACTTCTTGCAAAAGGGATTAGGTCCATAACATTGAAAGTATTATGAACTCCATATTCTTCAGGTAAATCCAGAATGTATGCATTGTCATTGATTCTCTTGAGAACCTGGAAGGGTCCATCTCCTCGGGGGCTAAGCTTAGATTTTCTTCTAGTGGGAAATCTATCCTTTCTAAGACGTAGCCAAACCCAGTCTCATTCCTCAAAAATTATCTCTCACTTCCCCTTATTTCCATGCTTTACATATTTCTCTGTTTGCCGTTGTATTTGTTTTTTTAATCCTCTCATGCATTTTCTTAACAAATTCAACTTTTGCTACTCCTTCTTTATGCACAAATTCTTGTGGATTAGGAAGAGGCAACAAATCTAAAGGTGTAAGAGGATTAAACTCATATAAAAGTTCAAATGGAGAAATATTGGTAGTTTTGTGGACTACCCTGTTTATGCAAACTCAATATGGGGAAGGTACTCATCCCAAGATTTGTGGTTGCCTTTCATAACTTCCCTAAGCATAGTTGAAAGAGATCTATTTACTACTTCAATTAGTCCATCCGCTTGAGGATGACAAGAAGCTGAAAACTTTAGTTTAGTTCCAAGCCTTTCCCAGAGAGTTCTCCAAATGACTTATAAATTTTGGATCTCTATCAGACACTATGCTTTTGGGTAGACCATGAAGTCTCACCACTTCTCTCAAAAAAAGCCTAGAGATATTGTTTGCATCAACTATTTTGTTGCGTGGTATAAAATGTGCCATTTTACTAAACCTATCCACAACTACAAAAATAGAATCAAAACCTCTTGCAATCCTAGGAAGTCCTAAAATAAATTCCATGCTAATGTCTTCCCATGGAGCATTTGCAACTAGAAAAGGAGTATAAAGTCCATGAGGCATTATTTTAGATTTAGCTTTTAAACATGAAATGCATCTAAAACAATGTCTCTGAACATCTTTTCTCATGTGTGGCCAAAAGAATTTTCCTTTTAAAAGCTGTAGAGTTTTATCAACTCCAAAATGGCCCATGAGACCTCCTTCATGTGTTTCTTTTACAAGAAGCTTTCTATGTGTTCCTTGGGGTATACCTTCTTTAAAAGGATACCCTTCAGACACATAAAATCCTCCTTGTGCTCTATGTTCACATTTAACAAAAGTGGATGCAAAATCTTGATCTTCTTTGTATAGTTCAGGTATGTTTTCAAATCCAAGAATTTGGGCACCAAGTTTTGAAAAGGGGGTGTGTCTCCTGGAGAGAGCATCAACCACAATATTAGTACTGCCCTTCTTGTATTTGATAACATAAGGGAATTGTTCAAGAAATTCCATCCATTTTGCATGGTGTTTATTCAACTTATGCTAATCCTTCAGGTATTTTAAAGACTTATGATCACTATGAATAACGAATTCTTTAGATACTAGATAGTGCTCCCAAGTCTTCAGGGCCCTCACAAGTGCATAGAGCTCCTTAACATAGGTAGGGAAGTTGAGGGTGGCACCATGAAGTTTTTCACTAAAATAAGCAATTGGATGTCCACCTTGCAACAATACCGCACCTATGCCTACTCCTGATGCATCACATTCTAGCTCAAAACTTTTTGCAAAATTTGGTAGAGCTAAAACGGGTGCATTAGTGAGAAAAGCTTTAAGCCTTTGGAAAGCTTGATCTTGCTTCTCTATCCAACAGAATGTAGTGTCTTTCTTCACTAACTCATTGAATGGTAAAGCTAGACTTGAGAAGTTAGGCACAGATTCTATAAAAGCTAGCAAGACCAAGAAAACTCCTAACTCTCCCACATTCTGTGGAATTGGCCACTCTCAGATGGCTTTGATTTTTTTGGGGTCAACATGTACCCCTTTTTTTCTAACTATAAAACTAAAAACACTACATTATCAACACAAAAGGTACACTTATCAATATTAGCAAAAAGACTATTTTTCCTAAGCACTAAGAGAACTTCCCTAAGGTGACTTAGGTGGTTTTCTAGGCTTTGGCTATACACTAGGATATCATCAAAATAAACTACTACGTATTTACCTATACAATCTCTCAAGACATGATTCATTAGCCTCATGAATGTGCTAGCTGCATTAGTGAGACCAAAAGGCATCACTAACCACTCATATAGTTCAAATTTGGTTTTAAAAGTGATTTTCCACTCATCACCTTCTTTAATTCGTATTTGATGATATCCGCTCTTAAGATCAATTTTGGAAAATAATATAGTGGACCCATGGAATTCATCAAGCATGTCATCTAGTCTTGGGATTGGATGCCTGTACTTGATGGTGATGTTGTTGATAGCCCTACAATCACAACACATTCTCCACTTGCCATCTTTTTTAGGCACCAACAAGACAGGTACAACACAAGGACTGAGGCTCTTTTGAACCCAACCCTTCTCCAACAAATCCTGAACTTGTGATTCTATCTCCTTGGTTTCCTCAAGGATTAGTTCTATAAGCTGGTCTATTAGGAAGACTGGCTCCTGGAACTAAATCTATTTGATGTTCTATTCCTCTAAAAGGGGGAAGTCCCAATGGTCCTTCCTTAGGGAATAAATCATCAAACTCTTTTAAAAGTTCTTTTACCTGAGGAGGTAGAATACTAACTTCAGAAGATGTGGCAGTGCATGTAAGTGTTTCTTTACACAACAAGAGGCATGTAGGTTGTTCAGAAAGAAGTATTTTTTTAAATTTGTTTTCAAATTTTTCTTCCTTATGAATGACCTTGTGGGAAGGAACACTCTTCTCCCACGCTTCTTTTTCCCTAAGGGATTTTTCTGGGTTTTCTATTTTCTTTTCTTCCTCTCTTTTGATTTTCATTTATGATGCAAGTCAAGACCACTTAAGGATGACCAAAGATGATATATATAAAGGGTCATCTCAACAAACAAAAGAAGACTTCACAAAAAGAAGAAAGGGCGATATTCTAAAACACTTGAAGTTATTCTTACTAGTCTTCTTAAAGATTAGAACATTTTGTGAATAATTGGGTTCTCTTGAAGAATCCAAATAGTAGTATAAATAAAGAGGGCCCATGTAAGGACCTAGAAAATTTTATTGGAATGAAAGTTATATATTTTAAGTGAATTCTAAGTATGTTTTTATTTAAAACTGTTCCTGCCGGTTGACTCTGCGTCAGCTGACTTCTGCGGCCGCCACACACCTCCTTCCTCACCTAGTCTGCGCTGGTATGATCGCACCTGCAAAAGAGAAAGGGGGGGCGCCCTCGCGGCCGTTTGCACTCCGACGCTCAAGTCAGAACGGGGCAAGAAACATTAAAGTCTGAATTTCTCTCTGTGTTTAGGTCTAGAATTGCGTACCTCTGTGAAGCATATTACTGTTCCTTATATACTTAGGGTTTTCTGTGCCGCTAACCCTAATTAGGGTTTATTGCGCTGCTGGACACACTTAGGGTTTACTGGAATGCCCCTGCGCCACTTTTACCCAGTCTTTGGGATAACCTAGCGCATAGGGTTTCCTTCTCTGGAGTGCAAACTCTAACAGGATGAACACCTGTTCTGGGAGGGCCTTCACTGTTCACGTGCCATGCATGTAGCCTTCGTGATTCAGGACTCTCTTTACCTCTGGGAATATTTACTAATAATCTGCGGAGCAGGCGATGACCGATTACCCATCTCCCTGTGGAGCAGGCGATGACCGATTACTCATCTCCCTACGGAGCAGGCGATGACCGATCACCTCTGATGGGGTCTACTCCACGTGGCTTTGGCCCATGCTGTGGGACCCATCTGACGTCCGAGGACCGATCAGTACACAAGCCCCCCAGTCTCAAGCTGTTAACTTGTTTCAGCGAAGAGACTAAGTCATTGACTCCTTTACTACCTGCTCTCGGTGCTCGAGGACCAGCATTTGGCATCATCGCCAGGAACTCTTCTGATCTGGTACTCGCCGAATTATCTTTAGGCGATTTCCTTTCTCTTACTCTTCTCGATCCACGTGTCCTCCTCAAGCACGCCTCTCACCTCAGCCTCGCTTTAAGAAGTCGAGGGCGAGGTCTTTCCTATCTCGCCTCACTTGCTCAAAGGCAAGGAGGTCTTCTTTCTCGCCTGCACTTGCTCCCAGGCAAGGAGGTCTTCCTCTGTTGCCTCAGCCTCGCTGTAAGGAGACGAGGTGAGGACTTTATATCCTCTCGCCTCAGCCTCGCTGTAAGAAGACGAGGTGAGGACTTTCTTATCTTCTCGCCTCAGCCTCGCTGTAAAAAGACGAGGTGAGGACTTTCTTATCTTCTCGCCTCAGCCTCGCTGTAAAAAGACGAGGTGAGGACTTTCAACATCTTGCCTCAGCCTCGCTGTAAGAAGACGAGGTGAGGACTTTCTTATCTTCTCGCCTCAGCCTCGCTGTAAAAAGACGAGGTGAGGACTTTCTTATCTTCTCGCCTCAGCCTCGCTGTAAAAAGACGAGGTGAGGACTTTATATCTTCTTGCCTCAGCCTCGCTGTAAAAAGACGAGGTGAGGACTTTATATCCTCTCGCCTCAGCCTCGCTGTAAGAAGACGAGGTGAGGACTTTCAACATCTTGCCTCAGCCTCGCTGTAAGAAGACGAGGTGAGGACTTTTATCATCTTGCCTCAGATCGCCAAAGGGCGAGGAGGACTTTTATCATCTTGCCTCAGCCTCGCTGTAAGAAGACGAGGTGAGGACTTTTATCATCTTGCCTCGGATCGCCAAAGGGCGAGGAGGACTTTTATCATCTTGCCTCAGATCGCCAAAGGGCGAGGAGGACTTTTATCATCTTGCCTCAGCCTCGCTGTAAAAAGACGAGGTGAGGACTTTTATCATCTTGCCTCAGATCGCCAAAGGGCGAGGAGGACTTTTATCATCTTGCCTCAGCCTCGCTGTAAGAAGACGAGGTGAGGACTTTTATCATCTTGCCTCGGATCGCCAAAGGGCGAGGAGGACTTTTATCATCTTGCCTCAGATCGCCAAAGGGCGAGGAGGACTTTTATCATCTTGCCTCAGCCTCGCTGTAAAAAGACGAGGTGAGGACTTTTATCATCTTGCCTCAGCCTCGCTGTAAAAAGACGAGGTGAGGACTTTTATCATCTTGCCTCAGCCTCGCTGTAAAAAGACGAGGTGAGGACTTTCAACATCTTGCCTCAGCCTCGCTGTAAAAAGACGAGGTGAGGGCTTTTATCATCTTGCCTCAGCCTCGCTGTAAAAAGACGAGGTGAGGACTTTCAACATCTTGCCTCAGCCTCGCTGTAAAAAGACGAGGTGAGGGCTTTTATCATCTGGATGCCTCCGATCGCCGAAGGGCGATGAGGACCCTAAAATCTCCTTACTTGGGCCTCTGATCGCCTAAGGGCGATGAGGTTTTTCCAAACTTCTGAGTCTTTCTCTCTCCCGTCGGTTGCTCCTCTTGACACGTGGACATCATCTGGTCATTCACGTGTCACCATCTGGAGTACCTGCAGCTAAAACGCTACTTTCACCTTGATCCTGCGACTAAGTTATCCACACAGGGAGTAGCTTAGTGCACAGGCTACTCTGGGCACAACCTTAACCTGGCGATCTGGTTAACACTGGGTATCACAGCTCACACAAGTCTTCTCAAACACTCGGCGATGTGCTCCTTTCGGCGACTTGCTGACAACCTGATCTCCTGATCTTCACACCCGGCGATCATGTGAACACCCGTCGATGTGAATACCTGCAGGCGATAGGCGACCACTTATATCTTCGCACACATGGCGATAGGCGATCACTTATATCTTCGCATACATGGCGATAGGCGATCACTTATATCTTCACCCATGGCGAAAGGCGATCACTACTCTTTGCACGCGGTGATAGGCGACTACCGATCTGTGCTTCTTTACTTCTCGCGCTTTGCTTCCAGGCGCTCTCTTAACACTGGGTGATCGCCTTAGCCACTGACAACCAATCACCATTCTGGGTGATCGCCTCTCCAACTGGCTTACTATCCTCTACCACGTGACACCCCTTGAACAGTCAACATGGTCAACTGCTGGCGACGTCATCTATTACTGATGACGGACCGGATCACAAGCCCCCCAGGCTCGAGTTGTGACTTGTCTCAACGAAGAGTCTTACAACTCGCCTGATAGCTATTGACCCGACCGGGCTGTCACCTCTTGGCCGACGTCCGAGGTCTTGCCACTACGTAAACGTTCTTACTTCTGCCTCTTTCCCTTCGACGACCATCATCTGCTTGTAATGAATTATAAACCTTGTCTTTACAACTTGAATCACTCTTTCTCCTTCACAGCTCAACCTTCACCTTGTGTGGGTTGCTTGGTGACCGTGCTAACTGATGTGGTGCTATCTCTACTTCTTGACTCATGCTGGTTTCCTTGGGCGATCTGATCCTCTTGCTCTACTACTGCCATCATCTTTACTTTTCTTCGGATCATAAGGATGATATATCCTTTGGTCCTTCTTTACCGCTGCCGTCTCCAACACCCTCTGAGGCTGAGTCCTGGCTTGGGTGCGTGGTTTTGCGGGAGCCGTACTCCCCCTCTTTTCTATCACTTCGTTCTCGGCAGCGATGTGAGCCACAGCACGTCGCCGAATCTCTGCGAAAGTTGCAGGGCGACTCCTGATCAATGATTCGCTGAATGGCCCAGGTAGCACGCCTTTCTTAAAGGCGTGTACGAACATCTCCTCCTCTTTACCTGGTAGTCGGACTATCTGGGCCCCGAATCTGTTCAGATAATCCTTCAAAGATTCCCCCTGGAATTGCCTTAGGTCGAACAGGTCGTAAGACACCATAGGCGGCGCCTTATTCACGATGTACTGATCGACAAACAGCTTGGAAAATTGCCGGAAACTGGAAATATGTCCGGTAGGTAGACTCACAAACCAGTCCAACGCTGTGCTGTGGAGGGTGCTCATAAACATCTTGCAGTAGACCGCATCCGATCCTCCCGACAGCATCATCTGCGTATGGAAAACGGTGAGATGCCTTTCGGGGTCTTCTTTCCCAGTGAACACGGTCTTAGGCCCTACGAAGGTGGCAGGGACCACCGTGTCCATGATTTCCTGGGAGAAAGGCATGGGAAAGGCCCTTGTGGGCGTTGGTGGAGCCCGATCCTCTCCCCCACAGTCTCCATCTTGCCGCACGTTTTGCAGACTCACACGCAGCTCCTCGTTCGCTTTGTGCAACTCCTCATTCCTGGCCTGTGAGGCGGCCAGGTCTTCCTGCATCCGCGCTTGATGCGCCCTGGACTCCGCCACCGTCTCCTGGAGGGCGCGCATTGTTTCCATGAGTTGCTGCATGGTAACGCTTTCGCCTCCATTCGGTGGAACGGAACCGTGCCTTGTCGTCCTCATCTTCTGTGGTTTCTCTCTCACTCTCGTGTATGGGACCTTGTTTTACTCGGCCCCACGGTGGGCGCCTAATGTTCCTGCCGGTTGACTCTGCGTCAGCTGACTTCTGCGGCCGCCACACACCTCCTTCCTCACCTAGTCTGCGCTGGTATGATCGCACCTGCAAAAGAGAAAGGGGGGGCGCCCTCGCGGCCGTTTGCACTCCGACGCTCAAGTCAGAACGGGGCAAGAAACATTAAAGTCTGAATTTCTCTCTGTGTTTAGGTCTAGAATTGCGTACCTCTGTGAAGCATATTACTGTTCCTTATATACTTAGGGTTTTCTGTGCCGCTAACCCTAATTAGGGTTTATTGCGCTGCTGGACACACTTAGGGTTTACTGGAATGCCCCTGCGCCACTTTTACCCAGTCTTTGGGATAACCTAGCGCATAGGGTTTCCTTCTCTGGAGTGCAAACTCTAACAGGATGAACACCTGTTCTGGGAGGGCCTTCACTGTTCACGTGCCATGCATGTAGCCTTCGTGATTCAGGACTCTCTTTACCTCTGGGAATATTTACTAATAATCTGCGGAGCAGGCGATGACCGATTACCCATCTCCCTGTGGAGCAGGCGATGACCGATTACTCATCTCCCTACGGAGCAGGCGATGACCGATCACCTCTGATGGGGTCTACTCCACGTGGCTTTGGCCCATGCTGTGGGACCCATCTGACGTCCGAGGACCGATCAGTACAAAAACATAAAGGAAGGAAAGTGTAGCTTAGAAGTCTACGAGATCGCCGTTGTTGAAGACGGAGGCGATCTCCGACTTCTCTGGTACATAATCGCCTGTCGCCTAGAGTACACATGATCGCCAATCGCCTATGGTGTACATGATCGCCGAAAGTGCACTTAGTATGTGGTCAAGATGCTGGATCAACCATAGTGGGTTCCAAAAACCACGCGTATCAAGGTGTGGGTTGAGCCTTAGATACGTTGTGCATGCGAAGCTCTATGCTTGAGCATAAGAAATCGTCCTTAGTGTTGCATGCATGGGCGCACGAGGAGTAGTGCTGATCTATTCTTGGAAATGTGAAGCTACCGACGTCACCAAGCCATGTGGAGGTGATACCTTGGACGTAACATAGTGGGATGAAGAACCTTCAGCAAGGCGTGGAGATGTGTCATCAGTCATCGCCAGGATGAGAGGCACATCAGTCATCGCCGGTATGAGAGGCATCGGTGGATGGTGGATGGTCATCGCGTGACCAGGCATCGGTGGATGGTGGATGGTCATCGCGCGACCAGGCATCGGTGGATGGTGGATGGTCATCGCGCGACCAGGCATCGGTGGATCTTGTTTCACACAGATAAGGTAGGACCCAGGCTCCCAGCATGAGCGTCTTGCATGCACGACACGTAGTCAAGGAGAGTGCTTCAGAACAGTTGCTCCAGAGAGTTGGTATGGAAAGTGACCCATAGTTGGTGTACGCAGAGACCCACGTGGCATTACTGTTAGAGGAAATGTACACGCAAGCTTCCCTGCAGAGTGGGTAGTGGTAGCGGCATTCCTGGGAAGGGTGGCTTAAGTTCAAACTTCAGTCTGGATAGGCAAGGTTGGAACGCTGCTTGAGTAGAGAGAAATTGAGTGAGTTGGCTTTAGCTCCCTATTTCTTCCCTATCCTTCTCCATACGTTCAGACGTCCTAGCGCACCAGTTGGCTATCGGTGACTACCATAGAGCACCTGGGAGGTTCTCTGCAAGTTCTCCAAACCGGACGCTAAAACAGAGTAAGTCGTTTCGCTCTGTTCTTCGAGTCGATCCTGCACTTGAGAGGGTTGCCTCTGCATAGGCGTTGCATGCAGCTCTCTTGGCTTCAGGAATCGTCTCTGTTAACGTAGAAATGAGTGGTATAGCTAGTTTTGTGACTAAGGCTCCATGGTGCAGGTTAAGGCATCCTTGAATGTCGTTGGGTTGGAGCTCTTAGTGAAGTTTACGCTAGTCCAGGTAAGGGAAGCTAGCTTTACTTTCAAGAAAACCTTAAGCTAGAAGATTTTGATGTTGGGGCGACGTGGTCGCCGGTTTCAAATGTTATTGCATAATCCCCTATTTTTGGACGTGATCGCCGGTTTTAATGTTGATTTCGAACTCCCCTGTTTTAGTGTCGTTTGAAACTATTTGAGATTGAAATGTGAAATGCATGTGATATTCAAAAATCTGAACCTTGGAATGATTGTTGCTGTGATTGGAATCGTTCATTTAAGGGTTATATGATGTGTTGAATGTTGTGAATGTGGGATCAAGGCATAGTATTTTCAGGAAAGAAAATACCGTGTAAGATTGTGCAGAATGTGCATTGATCGGTGATTTCTATAATGAGATATCCTGACTCTCCTGATATAATGGAATCATATAGATGAAGTTATTCAGGCGTTGAGAGTCGATGGAGGTTCATATGTATGGGTAAGTGGTTTGAAAGATAACTACTTGACCTGTTGTATGGATTAACCCTGTCATACTAGGAGAGTGATGAGATTGAGATTGAGATTATGTTTATGCGCATAGGTTTGGGAACTTTACAGCAATGTAGTATGACAGGTGCAGATCTCTGAGTCTAATAAATGCACGAGTCTTCCGGAAGTAGTGTCAAGTGTCTATGTGTGATGAGTCAGTGGAAGTCTGACGTGAGAAATGAGAAATATTGAAATTTGATAGACACTTGAGGAGATTGTAAAATGTGTGATTTCTTGAGGGATTTTATGTGGGTGTTTTAAATCTGTTTTATATTGGTTTAAAATTTCACACTTAAAGTTTTTTTTAGGTTTAAAATATCTAGCTTACCCTGTGTCTTTGTTCTGTGGCTGTTTTCTTAAACCTGTGATGATCGTGTATAATTTACACGGGAGCAGATGATGTTGCAGGAAGTAGAGCTCCTCAGTGAGTGGCCGCCAGAAAGAGATCGCCTGTTTTTCTTTTTATACTGTACTTAGGATTTATTTTGAAACACTTGATGGAGATGTATTAAAGCCCCTATAAGAGGGATGTTTCTCTTTGAAGATACAATGTATGGGATGATGTATTTTCATTATATATACATATGTAAATTTTATAAATTAATGTTTTACGCTTATTCTAGTATATCAATATGAAAAGGAATTGAGGGGCGTTACACTTAATGGTATCAGAGCAGTTCGTCCTTAGGATGACCTGCGGGCAGTGGATCCATTGTGTTTCTCCTGCTCACAAATTTTATTGGGGTTTTAAATAAAAGCTATAGTGAAAGGTTTTGAAGGTTTTCTTATTGAAATTTTGTGTGTGCTGTAGTGAATATATGCTCTAACTGAAAATTTTAGTATTTAGAATGAAAGGATCTTGATAAAGTAGTGAGGGTGCACACTCATAACTGGATCAAGATGATTCTCAATCTTAATTCTGAAAGTTTGATGTTTAGCATATATTGAATTCTGGTGTGATTTGTTGCATTTTATTGAGTATTTTTGTAATTGATTGAAATTGGTTGTTTGGGATTGATGGTTCATACGATTAGCTGTTTTGGTGATATGCTTGGGTAGGTATCATGATCGGCTGATAAACTCAAATTCTAGATGGATTTGAGATGCTGACCTTTGTAAGACCTAGTGTGGTCTTCTAAATGAATTGATTTGTTATCAAGTTCATTTTATAGGAGTATGATTAGAGAATAATAGTTTCCTAATCTTACGCAGAAAATGGCTCCTAGACCGCCTACCCCTCCCCAACCTTCTGCAGAAATGGGCCAGATCGCCAGGGCCATTGAGATGATGGCGAGTGCTATCCAGCAGTAGAATGCGGCGATGGCTCAGAATCATCAAGCTGCAATGCAGCATTGGGAGACCGCCAGATCGACTGCAACAGCTTCCCACATCGGTCAGCCTCAGGGGCAGATGGGACTGACCGAGTTCCTCAGGCACAACCCACCTAAGTTCAGTGGGAATGCTACTCCTGACCAAGCAGATCAATGGGTCAGGGGGTTAGAGAAAATCTTCAAGGCGACCTCCTGCCTTGAAGATAAGAAGTTGGTGTTTGCCACATACCTACTATCTGGAGAAGTCGAGTTCTGGTGGATGGGAACTCAACAAATGATGGAAGCCCGAGAAGAAGTATCAGACTGGGAGAGCTTTAGGGTGAAGTTTCTGGAGAAATACTTCCCAGATAGTGCAAGGTTTGCCAAGGAAGTTGAATTCCTCAGGTTGGAGCAGGGGGAGATGTCAGTGAATGCTTATGCTGCTCGGTTTGAGTACCTCGCCCGGTTTTATACCCAAGCTACCTCTGAGGCTTGGAGGTGTAGGAAATTTGAAGAAGGACTGCAGCATGGGCTGAAGAGGACCATAGCCCCTATGTGCATCAGGGAATTTCACGCCTTGGTGGAGAAGGCGAAGATGGTGGAGACTTTGGAGAAGGGTGAGTCTCGGGTGATCAGGTCACACCCAAGGGGTTCTTCCAGTGGGAAGGCCAAGGTGCAGCAGCAGCAGAATAAGCCTTATGCGAGACCTCCACAGCATAGGGCAGGAGCAGCGTCACCCCAGTTTCAGCAGCAGCAACCATGGAAACCCAAATGTTTCCATTGTGGTGGACTACACACGCCCAATGTGTGCCCCAAGAAGGCTTCGGAGAGAAGGTGTTTTGCATGCCAAAAGACGGGACACGTTGCTAGAGATTGTCCTACCCAGAATAGGATGACTCAACCCAGTGGTTCCCAACAGTTGAGGAACGAAGGCAGCAGACCTCAGGCAACAGGGAGAGTGTTTGCCATGACAGGAGCTGAGGCGTCCCAGTCAAGTAACTTGGTGCAAGATGCTTGTTTTATAGCTGGTAGAAGTGTAAAAGTCTTGTATGATTCTGGAGCGACACACTCCTTTGTGTCAAGTCGGAGTGTGGCCGAGCTGGGCCTTCTAGTGAAGGAGCTACCTTTTGAACTGTTGGTCTCTACACCTGCATCAGGACAGGTTATGACCTCCACAGTTTGCCCAGAATGTCCAGTGATAGTAGAGGGACGCAGGTTCAAAGTAAATTTGATCTGTCTACCTCTGCAGGATCTGGATGTTATCCTAGGAATGGATTGGCTATCTGCCAATCACATTCTCATAGACTGCGGTAGGCAGAAAGTGGTGTTTCCCAATCTCCAAGAGCCAGATGTGATATCTGCTCAGCATGTACGGTCGGAGTTGAAAGAAGGGGCGACGTGCTTTGTGATTGTACTGACCAGTCCTCGGACGTCAGATGGGCCCCACAGCATGGGCCAAAGCCACGTGGAGTAGACCCCATCAGGGGTGGTCGGTCATCGCCTGCCCGTAGGGAGATGGTAATCGGTCATCGCCTGCTCCACAGAGAGATGGGTAATCGGTCATCGCCTGCTCCGCAGATTATTAGTAAATATTCCCAGAGGTAAAGAGAGTCCCGAATCACGAAGGCCACATGCATGGCACGTGAACAGTGAAGGCCCTCCCAGAACAGGTGTTCATCCTGTTAGCGTTTGCACTCCAGAGAAGGAAACCCTATGCGCTAGGTTATCCCAAAGACTGGGTAAGAGTGGCGCATGGGGGGCATTCCAGTAAACCCTAAGTGTGTCCAGCAGAGCAATAAACTGGAATTAGGGTTAGCGGCGCAGAAAACCCTAGGTATATAAGGAACAGTAATATGCTTCACAGAGGTACGCAATTCTAGACCTAAACACAGAGAGAAATTCAGAGTTTAATGTTTCTGGCCCCGTTCTGACTTGAGCGTCGGAGTGCAAACGGCCGCGAGGGCGCCCCCCTTTCTCTTTTGCAGGTGCGATCATACCAGCACAGACTAGGTGAGGAAGGAGGTGTGTGGCAGCTGCAGAAGTCAGCTGACGCAGGGTCAACCGGCAGGAACAGTGATCCTAGCTCGAGGGGGAGTGAAGAATGAAGAGGATATGGGCAGTATACGTGTGGTGAAGGATTTCACGGATGTGTTTCCAGAAGAAATACCTGGACTACCGCCTAAGAGAGAAGTGGAATTCTCTATTGATTTGGTACCTGGAGCTGGACCAGTGTCAATGGCGCCATACAGAATGGCTCCAGCCGAGTTGGTAGAACTAAAGAAGCAAGTGGAAGAGTTGTTGGAGAAATAATTCATCAGGCCTAGTGTATCTCCATGGGGGGCTCCAGTGCTTCTAGTTAAGAAAAAGGATGGAGGGTCTCGGTTGTGTGTGGATTACAGGCAGTTGAATAAGCTGACCATCGAGAACAAGTACCCTCTGCCTAGAATTGACGATTTGATGGATCAACTGCATGGAGCCTCAGTGTTCTCAAAGATTGATCTGAGAACAAGATACCACCAAATTTTGGTAAAGGCTGAGGATGTTCAGAAGACGGCATTTAGGTCTCGCTATGGACACTATGAGTACGTGGTGATGCCGTTTGGAGTGACAAATGCTCCAGCTCTGTTCATGGACTACATGAATAGAATTTTTCATCCTTTCTTGGATAAGTTTGTTGTAGTCTTTATAGACGACATACTTATTTATTCAAGGACCGAGGAAGAACATGAGGAACATCTGAGGACAGTGTTGGAGATTTTGAGGGAGAAGCAACTCTATGCCAAGTTCTCTAAGTGTGAGTTCTGGCTGAAGGAAGTCAACTTCTTAGGACACGTGATATCTGCTCGGGGGATCTCAGTGGATCCAGCCAAGGTAGAGGCAGTGCTGCAGTGGGAACGTCCTAAGACAGTCACTGAGATAAGGAGCTTTGTGGGTTTAGCTGGCTACTATCGGAGGTTTATTGAGGATTTTTCCAAGGTAGTGGCTCCTTTGACTCAGTTGACACGCAAAGATCAACCTTTTGCTTGGACCGACCGATGTGAGCAGAGTTTCATGGAACTAAAGGAAAGGTTGACTAGTGCTCCGGTGCTGGTGATCCCAGATGTAGGGAAACCTTTTGATGTCTACTGTGATGCTTCACATCAGGGCTTGGGATGCGTTTTGATGGAAGAGAAAAGAGTAGTTGCATATGCTTCAAGGCAACTCAAAGTTCATGAGAGAAACTATCCTACTCATGACTTGGAGTTGGCGGCTGTGGTGTTTGCCTTGAAGGTTTGGAGGCATTATCTGTATGGAGCTCGGTTTCATGTGTTTAGTGATCATAAGAGCCTGAAATATTTGTTCGATCAGAAGGAATTAAATATGAGACAAAGGAGATGGATGGAGTTTCTAAAAGACTATGATTTCCAACTCATGTATCATCCAGGGAAGGCCAATGTAGTGGCAGATGCTTTGAGTAGGAAATCAGTGCAAGTATCATACATGATGATTGAAGAACAGAAACTGATCGAGCAATTCAGAGACTTAAACTTGGGAGTAGAATTCCATGTTAATCATATTAGTTGTAGTAAGCTGGCTATAACTAATGACTTCCTTGGAGTGATAAAGGATAAGCAGTTGGAGGACCCTAGTCTGAAGCGTACTGTGGAGTCACTAGGGACCGATCAGGCTAAAGACTTTGTGATGGGAGATGATGGGATCTTGAGATTTAATGGCAGAATTTGCATACCTGCAAATGAAGAGTTGAAGAAGATGATCCTAGAGGAAGGTCACAGGAGTCGCCTTAGCCTACATCCAGGCATGAACAAGATGTACCATGACTTGAAGGAGTCATTTTGGTGGTCGGGCATGAAGAGAGACATCGCCCAGTATGTTACTACCTGCTTGACGTGTTAGAAGGCAAAGGTAGAGCATCAAAGACCTGGCGGTTTGTTACAGCAACTGGATATTCCTGAGTGGAAATGGGATAGCATTGCTATGGATTTTGTTACCCATTTACCCAGATCGGTAAGAGGTCATGATGCAATCTGGGTCATAGTAGATCGGCTGACAAAGAGTGCCCACTTCCTTCCAGTTAATTTGAGAATATCCATGGCCAAGTTGGCTCAGTTATACATCAGAGAAATTGTGAGGCTGCATGGAGTGCCTTCCAGCATTGTTTCGGATAGAGATCCCAGGTTCACCTCACGGTTTTGGCAGACTTTACAAGACTCTTTGGGAACTAAGTTGAGGATGAGCTCTGCATATCATCCTCAAACAGATGGACAGTCTGAGAGAACAATTCAGTCCTGGGAAGATCTGCTGAGGACATGTGTTTTGGACCAATTGGGAAGCTGGGATGAGATGTTGCCACTGGTGGAGTTTACCTATAATAACAGTTATCATGCCAGCATTGGGATGGCACCGTATGAAGCTTTGTATGGAAGGAAATGCAGAAGTCCATTATGTTGGTACCAGGAGAGCGAAGCTGTCTTGGTCGGGCCAGAGTTGATTCAGCAGACGACCGAGAAGGTGAGACAGATAAAAGACAGAATGAAAGCTTCTCAGAGTCGGCAGAAATCTTATGCAGATCAGAGGAGAAAACCTTTGGAGTTTGCAGTAGGAGATCATGTGTTCATGAGAGTGACACCGACCAAGGGTCTAGGACGAGCTATCAGATCAAAGAAGCTATCTCCTAAGTTCGTCGGGCCATATCAGATCTTGAGGAGGATCGGTCCAGTGGCTTACGAGATTGCTCTACCTCCTCAGTTAGCGAATCTGAATAATGTCTTTCATGTATCACAGCTGAGGAAGTACATGGCAGACCCTAGTCACGTGCTGGAAGTGGACGATGTGTAGATCAAGGACGACTTGTCTTTTGAAGCGAAACCAGTTAGGATTGACGATCGCCAGAGTAAGCAGCTCAGAGGCAAGACCATCAACATGGTGAAGGTGGTGTGGGATGACCGGTCAGGGGATTCAACTTGGGAGTTAGAAGAAACCATGAGAGAAGCCTATCCATACCTCTTTTCCTTGTAATTCAATTTTCGAGGACGAAAATTTTTCTTGTTGGGGAGAATGTAAGGACCTAGAAAATTTTATTGGAATGAAAGTGATATATTTTAAGTGAATTCTAAGTATGTTTTTATTTAAAATATAAAGGAAGGAAAGTGTAGCTTAGAAGTCTACGAGATCGCCGTTGTTGAAGACGGAGGCGATCTCTGACTTCTCTGGTACATAATCGCCTGTCGCCTAGAGTACACATGATCGCCAATCGCCTATGGTGTACATGATCGCCGAAAGTGCACTTAGTATGTGGTCAAGATGCTGGATCAACCATAGTGGGTTCCAAAAACCACGCGTATCAAGGTGTGGGTTGAGCCTTAGATACGCTGTGCATGTAACATCCCGCCAAAATCCTTTTCATATTTATATAATGAAATAAAGGTAAAACAAATATATCAAAGTGAACATATGTATATATATATGTATAATGAAATTTCTCCTCACAGGGAGTTTAATACATAACCAGTCAGTTTTCCAAACTTAAACAAAATACAGCAAATAGAAAAACAGGCGATCTCCTAACAGAAAACAGAAAACGGGCGATCGCCTAACAGAAACAGAAACAGGCGATCTACTTCCGGCGACCACTCACAGAGGAGCTCTACTACCTGCAACCTCGTCTACTCCCGTGCAAAAATACACGATCATCACAGGTTTAAGAAAAACAACCACGATACCAGATAAAAGGGTAAGCTAGATATTTTTAAAAACTTTAAATATGAAACTTTATATCAATAGAAAACATAATTCTTCACACCATTCATAATCTATATCAATTTCAACCATCAACATTCCCATATTCCACAAACTCGTCTAGTGTCTATTCACTACATTCAATATTCATGGTTCACACGTCAGGCTTTCCACTGACTCATAACATATAGACACATGACTCTACTTCCGGAAGACTCGTGCGTTGACTCAGACTCAGAGATCTGCACCCGTCATACCACACCACTGTGAAATCCACACAGGGTCGCTGTGAAATCCACACAGCCATGCGCATACATAATCTCAATATCATCACTCTCCCGGTATGACAGGGTTAATTCATATAACAGGTCAAGTCAGTTATCTTTCAAACAACTTACCCATACATATGAACCTCCTTCGACTCTCCACAACTGAATAACTTCATCTATGTGATTCCATTATATCAGTAGAGTCAGGATATCTCCTTCTAGACAAGTCCCTAGTCAATGCACATTACACACGATCTTACACGGTATTTTCTTTCCTGAAAATACTATGCCTTGATCCCACATTCACAACATTCAATGCATCATACAACACGTAAAAGCACAATTCCATCATATAATATTTTGAATCTTTTCTTAAACAATCCCAATCACAGAAACAATCATTCCAAGGTTCAGATTTTCGAAAATCACATGCATTTCACATTTCAATCTCAAACAGTTTCAAACGACACTAAAACAGGGGATTTCGAAAACAACATTTAAAACCGGCGATCACGTCGCCCCACACATAAAAACAGAGCATCGTGAAAAAGAATATGAAACCGGCGACCACGTCGCCCTCACTTCAGAACCTACTCGCCTAACGTTTTTTATAAAAGAAAATACTAGCTTCCCTTACCTGAACTTGCGCAAAAACACTAAGAGCTCCAAAACCCACCGAAGCTTAAAGGTGCCTTAACTCTGTTTCAGCGTCCAGTTTGGAGAATTTGCAGAGAACTTCCCAGGAGTCCAAGGGCAGTCGTCGCTCGTCGTACTGGTGCTTGAGGATACCTGAATCGCAGCATGAAGGAGAAAAAAAGAGGAGGATGAAGGTAAACTCACTCTTTCACTCTTGGACCACTGCAACGTTCTTTTCCTCTCAGAAGTGGGTTTTTGAATCTAAACCAACTTGTCCACACATGCCGCTGCCACCACCCACTCTGCAGGAAAGCTTGCGTGCACGCTTCCTTGAACAGTACGGCCACGTGTGTCTCTGCACATGCCAACTCTCTGATGTCACTATTCTGAAACACCCTTTTTGTCTACATGTCGCGCGTGCAGGACATTTCATGCTGGGAGCCTGGGTCCCACCTTATCTGTGTGAAACACGACATCGCGCGATAACCTTCCACCGATGACTCATCCTGGTGGACGACCGATGTCTCTCTCTGGAAGACGACCGATCTCTCTCTCTGGAAGACAACCGATGTCTATCCCTGGTGACACCCGCATGTCTCGCGCCCTGGCGATGCCCGCATGCCTCGCGTCCTGGCGATGCCCGCATGCCTCGCGCCCTGGCGATGCCCGCATATCTCTCGCGCCTTGGCGATGCCCGCATGTCTCTCGCGCTCTGGCGATGCCCGCATGCCTCGCGCCCTGGTGATGTCCGCATGTCTCTCACGCCCTGGCGATGCCCGCATGTCTCTCGTGCTCTGGCGATGCCCGCATGCCTCGCGCCCTGGCGATGTCCGCATGTTTCTCGCGCCCTGGCGATTATGTACCAGAGAAGTCGGAGGTCGCCTCCGTCTTCAACAACGGCGATCTCGTAGACTTCTAAGCTACACTTTCCTTCCTTTTTATTTTAAATAAAAACATACTTAGAATTCATTTAAAATATATTCCTTTTATTCCAATTTAATTTTACAGGTCCTTACAGTGCATGCGAAGCTCTATGCTTGAGCATAAGAAATCATCCTTAGTGTTGCATGCATGGGCACACGAGGAGTAGTGCTGATCTATTCTTGGAAATGTGAAGCTACCGACGTCACCAAGCCATTTGGAGGTGATACCTTGGACGTAACATAGTGGGATGAAGAACCTTTAGCAAGGTGTGGCGATGTGTCATCAGTCATCGCCGGGATGAGAGGCACATCAGTCATCGCCGGTATGAGAGGCATCGGTGGATGGTGGATGGTCATCGCGCGACCAGGCATCGGTGGATCTTGTTTCACACAGATAAGGTAGGACCCAGGCTTGTGCATGAGCGTCTTGCATGTGTAACATCCCGCCAAAATAAAACCATACATACATGTATAATGAAAATAAAGGTAAACAAATAATATTGAAGAGTACATGATAATATATATATAAGTAATGAAGTTGCTCCTCTTAGGGAGTTTAATACATAACTAGTCAAATGTTTTCAAAATTTAACGAAATTCAATCAAATACAACAAGACCGGCGGTCTCCATACATGAACCGGCGATCTGGTAACAGAAGGCCCCAAAACAGGCGATCTGCTAGCAGGACATAAATCCGGCGATCACCACCAAGAGATAGAAACCGGCGATCTCTTCCTCGGCGACCACTCACTAGGGAGCTCTGCTTCCTGGAAGATCATCTGCTCCCGTGTAAGTTATACACGATCATCACAGTTTTAAGAGAAAAACAGCCAACGAGCAGAACACGCAGGGTAAGCTAGATATTGTAAGGAGAGTTTAAATAAGGATAATTAAATTAAAATCAAGGTAAACAATTTCAAGATATTCACGTATCGCTATCAAGTTTCTCATACCCTTCACCTGATCGCCCAGAAATCACACATTTCACAATATTTTCAAGAGTCATTCTATTTCACAAACTGCATCAAGTGTCTATCAATTTCAAGTTCCTCATTTCACATGTCAGACCACCACTGACTCAGCACACAAGACACTTGACACTACTTCCGGAAGACTCATGCATTGATTAGACTCAGAGATCTGCACCTGTCATACTAAACAGCTGTAATGTTTCCCAGCTATGCGCATCAACACAAATCTCGATCTCAAGTTCATCATTCTCACAGTATGACAGGGTTAATCCATAGAACAGGCCGAGCTCGTTCTTTTTCACACGAGTCACCCATTCATATGAACCTCCTTCGACTCTCACCAACTGAGTAACTTCCTCTATGTGATTCCATTACCTCAGCAGAGTCAGGATATCCCCTTAGGAATCACCGATCAATGCACATCCTACACGATCTTACACGGTATTTTCTTTCCTGAAAATACTATGCCTCGATCCCACATTCACAACACCCAAGACATCATACCACTTAAATAAATGATTCAAGTCACAGCAACATTCGTTTCAAAGATTCAGATTTTCGAAGATCACCTTTAAGCTTCAACAGTTCAAAGTAACACCAAAAATAGGGAGTTCGCAAACATCGCCCAAACCGGCGACCTGGTTCAAAAACAGGGTATCTCGAAGTTTGTATTTAAAAACCGGCGACCACGTCGCTCAAAACACATAGAACAGAGCATTCACGAAGATGAAAACGAAACCGGCGACCTCGTCGCCCTCACTTCCGAAATAGCTAAACTACGACTTGTATTGAAAATGAAGGCTAGCTTCCCTTACCTGGACTTGCGCAAACACCAGGAGCTCCGAAATCCAACGAAGCCTAAAGAACGCCTTGGCTCTGTTTTTGCGTCTGGTTTGAAGGACTTGCAGAGAACTTCCCAGGTGCTCTAATGGTGGCTGCCGCTCGTCGTACTCTTGTGTGAAGGTGCCAGAATCGCAGCGCGAAGGAGAGAAATGGAGGAGAAAGGAGGTAGCTCACTCTTTCGCTCTTGAACAACTGCAACGTTCCTTTTTTTTTCCTCTCAGAAGTGGGTTTTTGCATCTTAAACTAACTTGTCCACAAAAGCCGCTGCCACCAACCACTCTGCAGGGAAGTTGCGTGTACGCTGCACTGAACAGTACTACTAAGCGTGCCTCTGCGCAGGCTAACACTCTAAGGTCACTATTCTGAACCACCCTTTTTTTCTACGTGGCGTACGTGCAGGACGTTCCATGCTGAGAGTCTGGGTCCCACCTTCTCTACGTACAACTCGACATCGCGCGATAACCTTCGCGCGATAACCTTCCACCGATGACCTCTTGCGCGAAGACTCCCCACCGATGTCCTCTCGCGCGAAGACTCTCCACCGATGTCCTCTCGCACGAAGACTCTCCACCGATGACCTTCCGCGCGAAGACTCTCCACCGATGACCTTCCGCGCGAAGAATCTCCACCGATGCCCTCTCGCGCGAAGACTCCCCACCGATGTCCTCTCGCGCGAAGACTCTCCACCGATGTCCTCTCGCGCGAAGACTCTCCACCGATGACCTTCCGCGCGAAGACTCTCCACCGATGACCTGGGAGACGACCGATGTCTAGCCCTGGCGATGCCCACATGCCTCGCGCCCCGGCGATGCCCGCATGCCTTGCGCCCTGGCGATGCCCGCATGCCTCGCGCCCTGGCGATGCCCACATGCCTCGCGCCCCGGCGATGCCCGCATGCCTCGCGCCCTGGCGATGCCCGCATGCCTCGCGCCCTGGCGATGCCCACATGCCTCGCGCCCCGGCGATGCTCGCATGCCTCGCGCCCTGGCGATGCCCGCTCGCGCCCCGGCGATGCCCGACGACACATCGCCACGCCTTCCTGAAGGTTCTTGATTCCACTATGTTACGTCCAAGGTATCATCTCCACATGACTCGGTGACGTCGGTAGCTTCACATTTCCAAGGGTAGATTAGCACTAGCCCTCCTGCGCCCATGCATGCAACACTAAGGACGATCTCTTATGCTCAAGCATAGAGCTTCGCATGCACAGCGTATCTAAGGCTTAACCCACACCTTGATGCACGTGGTTTTTGGGAACCCACTATGGTTGATCCAACATCTTGACTACACACTAAGTGTAGTTTCGGCGATCATGTGTACTACACTACAGGCGCTTGGCGTTCAGGTGCAATCAAGGCGACAGGCGATCATGTGCCAGAGAAGTCGGAGATCGCCTACTCTTTCAATTACGGCGATCTCGTAGACTTTTAAGCTATACCTCCCTTCCTTTATATTTTAAATAAAAACATACTTAGAATTCATTTAAAATATACCCTTTTATTCCAATTTAATTTTACTGGTCCTTACAGCATGCACGACACGTAGTCAGGGAGAGTGCTTCAGAACAGTGGCTCCAGAGAGTTGGTATGGAAAGTCACCCAGAGTTGGTGTACGCAGAGACCCACGTGGCATTACTGTTAGAGGAAATGTGCACGCAAGCTTCCCAGCAGAGTGGGGGGTGGCAGCGGCATTCCTGGGAAGGGTGGCTTAAGTTCAAACTTCAGTCTGGATAGGCAAGGTTGGAACGCTGCTTGAGTAGAGAGAAATTGAGTGAGTTGGCTTTAGCTCCCTGTTTATTCCCTCTCCTTCTCCATACGTTCAGACGTCCTAGCGCACCAGTTGGCTATCGGTGACTACCATAGAGCACCTGGGAGGTTCTCTGCAAGTTCTCCAAACCGGACGCTAAAATAGAGTAAGTCGTTTCGCTCTGTTCTTCGAGTAGATCCTGCACTTAAGAGGGTTGCCTCTGCATAGGCGTTGCATGCAGCTCTCTTGGCTTCAGGAATCGTCTCTGTTAATGTAGAAATGAGTGGTATAGCTAGTTTTTCGACTAAGGCTCCATGGTGCAGGTTAAGGCATCCTTGAATCTCGTTGGGTTGGAGCTCTTAGTGAAGTTTACGCTAGTCCAGGTAAGGGAAGCTAGCTTTATTTTCAAGAAAACCTTAAGCTAGAAGATTTTGATGTTGGGGCGACGTGGTCGCCGGTTTCAAATGTTATTGCATAATCCCCTGTTTTTGGACGTGATCACTGGTTTTAATGTTGATTTCAAACTCCCCTGTTTTAGTGTCGTTTGAAACTGTTTGAGATTGAAATGTGAAATGCATGTGATATTCGAAAATCTGAACCTTGGAATGATTGTTGCTGTGATTGGAATCGTTCATTTAAGTGTTATATGATGTGTTGAATGTTGTGAATGTGGGATCAAGGCATAGTATTTTCAGGAAAGAAAATACCGTGTAAGATTGTGTAGAATGTGCATTGATCGGTGATTTCTATAATGAGATATCCGACTCTCCTGATATAATGGAATCATATAGATGAAGTTATTCAGGCGTTGAGAGTCGATGGAGGTTCATATGTATGAGTAAGTGGTTTGAAAGATAACTACTTGACCTGTTGTATGGATTAACCCTGTCATACTAGGAGAGTGATGAGATTGAGATTGAGATTATGTTTATGCGCATAGCTGTGGGAACTTTACAGCAATGTAGTATGACAGGTGCAGATCTCTGAGTCTAATCAATGCACGAGTCTTCCGGAAGTAGTGTCAAGTGTCTATGTGTGATGAGTCAGTGGAAGTCTGACGTGAGAAATGAGAAATATTGAAATTTGATAGACACTTGAGGAGATTGTAAAATGTGTGATTTCTTGAGGGATTTTATGTGGGTGTTTTAAATCTGTTTTATATTGGTTTAAAATTTCACACTTAAAGTTTTTTTTAGGTTTAAAATATCTAGCTTACCCTGTGTCTTTGTTCTGTGGCTATTTTCTTAAACCTGTGATGATCGTGTATAATTTACACGGGAGCAGATGATGTTGCAGGAATTAGAGCTCCTCAGTGAGTGGCCGCCAGAAAGAGATCGCCTGTTTTTCTTTTTATACTGTACTTAGGATTTATTTTGAAACACTTGATGGAGATGTATTAAAGCCCCTATAAGAGGGATGTTTCTCTTTGAAGATACAATGTATGGGATGATGTATTTTCATTATATATACATATGTAAATTTTATAAATTAATGTTTTACGCTTATTCTAGTATATCAATATGAAAAGGAATTTAGGGGCATTACAGCCCAAGCCCAAGAAGCCCAAGCAAGGAAGCCCAAGCCCAAGAAGCCCAAGTCAAGTGGGGGCCCAAGCCCAATCCATGAGCATCAATAGGAGCAAGGCTAAAGCTTTGGGAAATAAGCATCAATGAATGCATCTCTTTCGTAATTTCTTTTGTGTAGTTTTTAGTAGAACATTAAAGGAAGGTGTAGATATTAAAATAAGGGGTGCTAATGTACAAAAACAAGTCACACCTTCCATGTGACATAAAGAGTAGGTGTAGGTGTAGTTTTTAGGAGGTGCCAAAGTAGAAAAAAGGTCACACCTCCCATTTGACTCAAGTTTGGCTCTAAATTAGAATTTGAATTAGGAGTGAATTTTGAATTTGTTTCACTTTCATTTCAGCCCTCTAAAACTATTGATCCGGTCGATTATCGGTAGTCTATGACGTCAGCAGAAGATGACTACGTGGGCCAGTCACAGAGTGACGCGTGGCATGAGATAGCAGATGAACCAGGGTGGAGATCGTTCAAGAACGGCGATCAGTGGTCAGTTACCGAGTGACCTCCACCAGCAGATCAGTTCCTACATGAGCGCCTGGAAGCAGAGCGCGGGAAATGATGAAGCACCGATCAGTCATCGGTGCATGCAGAGCGATCAGTCGTCGGGGGTTCCTTGCCAACACGTGTTAAACTGGGACCCAGCTCCCGGCGAGAATGTTACCCAAGGACCTCGCCTGATCCCATAAGGAGAGCACGACAACGTGAAGAAGCGCCATCTGTCATCGGTCAGGGTGACACATCGATCACCGGCCAGGATGAGACATCGGCCATCGGTCAGGATGAGAGAAACCTCGGTCATCGGTGTGTGGCGAGTGACGTCGGCCACGACGACGTGAATAACGCGCTAAGTTACTCCGCAAGGGAATTGTAGTGGCCAGACCTCAGACATCAACCAGGGGCTGAGAGATCGATGAGCCCTCAGAAGGGTCGATCACCAAGAACAAGGGCGATGAGAGATCGCCAACAAGAGGACACATCGGTCATCGGTGCCCAGAGCCAGGAAGCGGCCTTAGTCACGGAACGACCATGCGTGAAGCGGTGGAGGCACAGTTAGGTGCAGAATCCTGTTGGGACGAGAACCCATCAAGGTTAGAGTCTCCCAGTGAGGTTGCATGCATGCCACGTGGACCGTGAAGATGTTTCCAGAGAATAGGTAGGGCAGATGGGCACAGAAATCGAGGGGTACAGAGGTACCCACGCGGCCTCCCCTGTCAGACTTTGCACTCAAGTGAGGAAGGCCTGCACGCAAGGTAGGCCTGGGGGATAGACAACGGCGGTGCAGAGCAATCAAGTGGCCCTAGAGGTAGCCAGTAGGGGGCGATGTCGGTTTATATGAGGAAGAAGAACGCCGAACCAGGGATGAGATACGTAACCCAGAAATTAGACAGAGAGTTCTTGATGTTTCCTTGCCCAAAACTGACTTGAGCGTCGGAGCTACACCGGCCGCTAGGGCGCCCCTCTGTGTTTGCAGGAACCGTTTGCTTCGTTCAAAGGGAAGCCAACCGGAGGAACAGACACGGACGCGGGAGGAACGCAGAGCCCATCCACGCTTGAGACCGCGGCTGGATCAACTATAAATAAAGGTGTTTGGTCATTGTAAATGAAACATTGAAATTAGAAGAAAAGTTACTATACTCAAATTGTGAGTGAATTTTGTGAGACTTGTTCTCCTCTTCCTTGTCTCATCTTGTGAAGCTTTGGGAGCTCTCAAGTGGCGGCAAATCTGCACTTATCTTGGATCATCACCTCCAAGTGGCGTGTCCATTCCCAATCCATGGCTACAACCACATAAGTTTCATCTTCTTTCATCTTCCATAGTCATTTCAATCGATAGTTTTGATTCTATGTCTTGTTCTTGAATTTCAATCGGTTCTTTTGTTTCCATTTTGTTTTTCCATTCTGTTTTTGTGTTTAAATTCTGCACCTATTCTGTTTTGAGTTCAACGCCTTGTTCTTCATTCATTCATCACCATTAATTGTGTTTAAACCTTGGACCTTTGGAAATGAACCTTCACATCTACTTAACACTTGTTAAGTTAATATCTAGTGGGGATTTTCCTTAGGTGACTCAGTCTAAATTGCTAAGAATCTTGATCCTAATTCTAAGAAAGTGTCACAAAGCTAATGAATCTAAAATCAACTCACATCAATTTGTACTTGATCCTTTATCACCTGTGAGTGTGATAAGGGATAGAGTATGATCCGGTCGGTCATCAGTAGTTGATGACGTCAGCAGCCGTTGACTATGTGGACCATGAACAGGGTGGCATGTCGTAGAAAGAGCAAGTGAATCAGGGAGGAGATCACCTAGAATGGTGATCGGTAGTCAGATATCAAGTGGCCACCACTCCCAGTTCAGAGCATAGATAAGCGCCTGAAAGCCCCGCACGGACGTCGGTGGATATTCAGGAGGCACCGCACGGACGTCGGTGGCAAGTCATGAGGCACCGCTCGGACGTCGGTGGCAAGTCATGAGGGACCGCCCGGGTGTCGGTGGCAGGTCATGAGGCACCGCACGGATGTCGGTGGCAGGTCATGAGGCACCGCACGAACGTCGGTGGATATTCATGAGGCACCGCACGGACGTCAGTGACAAGTCATGAGGGACCGCCCGGGTGTCTACATGAGGAGCGCGATCGGGCGTTAAGAGGGAGATCGGTCGTGATTGCATGCAGAGGGAGGTCGGTCATCGGGGTTCCCAGCGAGAACGCTACGCATGCACCTCGCATGATGCCCACTCAGAGGACGTGCGGCGAGGCCATGCAGGCAGGATGTGCCTGGCGCTCTCCTGGGAGCATGCGGCCCGCACAGAGAGAAGCGCAGAAGCCCTCCAGGTGTGACGCGTGTACGGTAGATTCAAGCTGGTGCCTCCACGTGTCACCATCTGGGAGCGAGACGCGGCTCAGGTATAAAGCACTCCACGTCAGGTAAGGTGAGGGGATTCCTTTCATTCTTTTCCAAGTTTACACAGGCTCTCTACACTGGGATTCTGAGTCACTGTGAGAGCGTTTTTACACGTGGCACAGTGATAACAGAAAATAGTTATAGAGAGAGAAAGTGGATCTGAGAGCACACACGAGTCTCACAGAGAGATTCAGTGATAGATTTGGTGTTCCTGTTGCCTGACTTGAGCGTCGGAGCTACAACGGCCGCTAGAGGCGCCGTTCGTGTGTTTTGCAGGCAGCGTTTGGAGTTCCGGTGGTGGTTCTTGGAGCGTTCCTGCAGACCAGAGGGCTAGACGAAGGAGTGACGAGGCGATCCTCCACGCTCGAGTCAAGCGGCCGGATCAGAGTACAAACTTTTTATCCTTGTGAGTAAAAGTAATCTCATTGGTAAGACCATTGTGCATAGTTTTCTTATCAAATTGCCACGGTCTACTTGATAAAATATGACAAGCTTCCGTGGGAACTACATCACATAAAAATTTGTCCTTATAGTTTCCCACAAAGAACTCGACTTTCACTTGCTTATCTACAGTTAATTCCCCATCTTCATTTATCCACTGAAGTTTATAAGGTTTAGGATGAGGTATTACCTGTAGATTCAGCTTCTCAACCATCCTAGAGCTACAGCAGTTGCAGCAGGAACCACTGTCCACAATGAGAGAACATACATTTTCAAAAACTTTACATCTTGTTTGGAAGATGTTCTCTCTTTGTGACTCTTGGTCCACACTAGGTAGGTTGTTGAGGGTTCTACGGATCATTATTAACTCCCTCTCACATGGATACACTCCCTCACTATTTACTTTTGTTAGAATATATGGCCTTAAACAAGAGGGGGGGTGAATTGTTTATAAAAGATTTTCGCAAATATTGAAGGTATAATAAATCTTAGTGCAGAATAGCAAATTAAGGAATCAAGTTAGCCAAGAACTCAAACTGTTTTAAGGCAAATACAGAAAAACAATCGGTTGTTTTTGCGAAACAATCAGTTGTTTATATCAGCAGATATTAAAACCAACTTAAAATAGCAATTTAAAGAGTTAAGGAAGAAAGAAATGCACACAACAGTTTTATACTGGTTCACCCTAATCACAAGGGCTACATCTAGTTGCTAGAAAACCACTGGGTTCCACTATGCAATCAATCATAGATTACACACACCACACACCAAAGTAGTGATCTTGAACTCCTCACGAAACATGCTACCTTTGGCAATTCACCACACAGAATTCAGAACCCCTTTGAATCTGCACGTACAACCTTCAAACAAAAATACACTAATCAAGGAAGAGAGAACAGGATACACCTGGTAGTTACAAAGCTTCAAGATCAGAATTACAACCCAGTCCTATTCCACACACATGAAAATTCAAAAGCTTGATTGAATCTTGAAAGCACTTAGTCAAATCTCACTTTGATTTCTCAAAAACTGTTTCTTACACTTTAGGAGTGTCTAACTAACTTTATATAGACCAACTGAGTGGTCAAAGAGCATTTAAAACAGGAGCGCAATTAGTTAGAAACATTTAATAAAAGATTCAATTCAAAACCAAAAAGTTGTTAAGATTTTCAAAACAAACAACCAGATTATTTTGGCTTTGACAGCTTAGTCAACAAAGCCAAAGTTTTTTAGCCTTTTCCAAAACCTTTTCACCAAAGAACAACCGCTTGTTTCGACAAAATAATAGGTTATTTTTCACTTAGTTGAAAAACAAACTCTTTTAAAAAGGTTTTCAAACCAAACTTGTTTTGAATTCAAACAAGGTGTGGATTACACATATTTTACCCCTGTTCCCACCCATACACAGCAGCAACACCAGCCATCATCAAACACATAGGATTTGGATTCATCAAAGCTCATGATCAACCTTGATCAACAATTTCCCCCTATTTGATGAAGACAAACCCTAGTTGTCTGTGTTGGTCTTGTTTGAATCTGTACCAGTACCTGTAAAACAAACTTATGCAAAACCAATATCTAAAGCAGCAAGTTATTAAGCATTAAAAACCAGATTTCTACACAAACATATGAGCATAAATAAAACATCCAATAACCAGTACAAGTAATCCTTAAAATAGTAGGTGCAACAGAAATATAAAACCAAATCAGAGTGCAGCAGTTTTAAAGACAACAGATAAACCATTCTCCCCCTATTTGTCTTCACAAATAGAATTAGAGAGATGTAAAACAGAATTAAGAGCAGAAAAAGAAAATATTGTTCAAACTAAAGCAAGATTAAACAAAGAACCATGGCTTCAATCTTCCTTTCCATATTGCATTTCAAACAGCTGATTTTGCACTGCTTCAATTTGCTCATAAAGATTCAAGAAACGTGAATCCATGCTTTGGAATCTTTGACCAATATCCTGAAAGTTTGTAGCACACAAGTCTTGGAGATTCCTTTGACTTTCACCAAGGCTGTCCAGCCTATTAACTATGAATCTCTCAAAGGGTGACATGGAGAGAATTTTGTCTCCTTGATGTCCAACACTTGTTCCAGCACTTGTAGTAGCAGCTTGGTCATCATCCTCTTAATCAATTTGCATACCATTTGAAGATTCACCTTGTTCTCCACCTTTGCTTATCCACCTTCCATTTATCTTGGTAAAACCTATTTTGCTTAGTGAACCATTGTTCACTTCATTTGTTGATTTCACCGATTCAGCAGTTTCTTCCTCAAGATCAACTTCAAAATATGCGAGAAATTTAGAAACAAGAATAACATAGGGGTAGTGGTAGTCACTTAACCTCATGGATTTCTGCATGTGCTCTTTGATAATATGAATCCAATTAACCTTTATCTTGTTTGTGATGCAGAAGATATACACAAGATCTTCCTCTGTAAGGACAGAATGGTTGCTCCCCCTTGGTGTGAGAATCCAGCTAACAATGAGAGCCAAAATCCTTTCATTAAGCTTTAAACCTCCTACTGAAAAATTCTTCACCCTTGCTTATGGATTCTTCAAACAATTTCTGTAAAACTGTATTTTGTTGAAGTCATCCACCACATTGATGTTTCCTTTATTGATTATGAGTCTAGCATATTTCAACCCAGTAATAGCAGCCCACACTTCATCATTTATCACCATGTCTACTCCTTTGACATAGGAGACAAGATTGTTGTCAACAAACCTTAGATTTATGTAGAATACCCTTATAAGATCTGGATAGATTTTTCCAGACATTTAAAGTAATCTTTTCAGCAACTGTTCCTTGAGTAAACTCCTAACATCATCCAGCTTCTGACTTTTCAGCCAGCTAAAGGAGACAACCTTTGGAGTGTTTATAACTTTTCTACTTGTTTCATCTCGATACTTTTCAATTTGTTCATTATCTCCCGCAAACCAGCCTTCGAGTCTTCCTCCTCTTCTTACAGCCTTGTGTTTGACTCTTTTTGATGATGGAGGAGTGGTTTCCACGATGGCAAAGAGCAAAAACTAGAAATAGAGAGAAGGAAATGAATTTTTAAGAGATACAACAAGAGATGAGCCAATTGATTATTTTTCTAGAGAAAAACAGCTGCATAGGATTTAATAGCATCAAAGAACCCTACTTTAACTCTTTCACATTGTGGACTTCAATTTCCAAGTAGAGTAGACTGGTCCAAGATATCACAATGACACATTAGCCCTTAACAAGAAGCACATGATTGGTTCATATTGATTTGACTAGTCATAAAGGCACTTGGATTTCCAATATTTTGGAATATATTCCTTTTATGACAAGAAGCAAACTTTTCCTGAACCATAAGAGACTGTTCAAAGACTTTCTTTTGACTCACTTTTTTCAAAATATAGAATCTGCAACTGATAAAGACAAAAATCAATCAAATCAGTTTTATGCAATGCTGTCAAAGGAGAAACAATCAGTTGTTTCGAGAAAAAAATCGGTTGTTTTTCTGTAATAGCAACTAATGACTTTTAAGAACAGAAATATCATGCAGAGTTGAACCAAAACTGAATTTGCTTTATTTGAATCATACATAATAGAATATTAACACTGAAAAAGGAATTGAAATACAGAAACATAAAAGGTGTTATCCTTTTTATCTTAGAGCCCTTTTTCAAGGAGTCATAATCCATTGATCAAGAATCCTTGTTTCAAGAAGACTTTTTCTTTCAGAAGCTTGATTTGATGATTCTAGGGTCCCTGCCTTCTTAGCATTCCTGCAAAACAGATTCAAGTAGCTAGATTTGGTCCCCTTACAAAAGTGGGTCCTTTTGCATCACATTTGTCACTTGAAACCTTAGGAATTTTGGGAATCCATCTCATTTTTTGTTAGGCACAACATATTTCCTGATTTTACAGAATCTAACTAAATGGCCTCTCTTCATGTAGTAAAAGCATGTAACAACCGGTTGTTTCGTGTTTTCAATCAGTTGTTTTTCTGGCACTTTAGAGAAAGGCTTTGGAATTCCAATTTTCTTGCTTTGTGGATTAAAACCCAATCTAGACTTTCCAAAAACACATTTTTGAGAAGATAAAATAGTTTCAAAGTTGGATTTGCCTTTTGAAAGCTTGTCCACAGTTTTTACAAGATATTGGACTTTTTTTCAAGGTTTTCACAATTTTCACAAGTTTTTGAATCACACAAGCAAGAAGAGTTTTTGCAACACAAATCAGGTTTTTCAAAAACAGTTTTAGCATTTTCCAATTATTCTTCCAGAGCCTTGACTCTTTTCTCAAGCCAGTTGTTCAACCCTTTCAACCGGTTGTTCAAGAGATCCAATCGGTTGGCTTCCTCATGAGTTTCTTTAAAAGCTTGAAGTAATTGACTATAATTTTCTACATTTAAGGAAACACTAGAACTTACACTGCTATCATCATCTTCTTCATTTGCTATCAAACACAGATTGGCTTCTTCATTTCTACTTGATGAGAAGCTTGATGAAGATTCTTTATTTTCTTCCCTTGCTTTGTAGTCTTTCTTGAATTTTCCTTCATGAATAACCTCTAGAGTGTCCCACATTTCCTTAGCTGATGTGCATTGTGAGATCCAGAAAAATTCATTAGCATTCAAGGTAGAGGTTATAGAATTCTTGGAAATGCAATCAAGCTTGGCCCTTTTATTCTCTGCATTGGTCCATTTGGACCAAGGTTTTTCAATCAGAACTCCTTTCTTTTCAAATTTGGGAATAAAAGGAGACCATTCTCAATTGCATCCCAAATCCCTCTATCTAGTATTCCACAAAAATTTTCATCCTTACCTTCTAGAATTGATAGTTTAAACCACAAAACAGAGGTGGTCTATTGATTGAGGCACCCTCCCCAAAAGGTAGTCTCTCAGCCATAGAAAAAAGATTTTAGGATCAAAACTTGAGTGACTTTCAAGAACCTAGCTCTTGATGCCAATTGTTAGAATATATTGTTAGAAATTATGGCTTTAAACTAGAGGGGGGTGAATTGTTTAAAGAGGTTTTCGTAAACTTTTTTGAAGCTAGAATGAGTTTATCTTACAAACCAATTGATTAAGGAATTCAGTTAGCCAAAACAGTAAGCAAAACTGCACTGTCAGAAAAACAATCAGTTGTTTCTTCGAAACAATCAGTTGTTTATATCAGCAAACAACAAACAAACTGAATTTAAAGAGTAAGGGATAGAGAGATTGTACACAGATGTTTATACTGGTTCACTCCAACGCAGAGCTACATCCAGTCTTCTCAGAACCCCTGAGGAAATCCACTAAGCAATCACACCTTGATCACTTACACAACAACCAAGAGAATGACCTTGAAAACCTCAAGACACACACTCTCCTTGGCCAACACTAAGATTGCTGATCTTGAACACCTCAAGAACACACAGCCAATCTCAGCAACAATACATTGAAGAAATGTTTCAGCAGTTTACACAGATTACACTTGTTACAGAGGAAGATCTGAAATCAATACAAGTAGAATCCTATTCCAGCACCTTGATCAATCTTTTTAGCTCTTAAGCAATCTCAGCACTTTTTAAAACTCTCTTTTAAAAAAACTTTGTCAAAAGCATTCTCTTCTTTAAAAGAGATTTTCTGAATTTATATAAAGAAGTTTGTTATCAAATCTTAACAAACCCATAAAAGCTTTTAACAAGATTGGTCAAAGCATTTAATGACTGGAGCGTATTCAGTTTCAAATCATTTAAAGCTCAGTCAAAGAAAACAGTTTTTCTATTGTGGTTCCAAAACAAACAATCGGTTGTTTCCTCGAATCAATCGGTTGTTTTGTCACTTAACAGTTTTCTCCATTCAAAAACAGTTTTCAAACTTTCTCAAAATATCTAAGTATAAACAATCAGTTGTTTCGACAGAACAATCGGTTGTTTCAACTTAGTTTGAAAAACACCTTTGTTTTATCAAAAACTGAGATGCTAATTGCTTTGAGATTTAATCTAAGGGTGGATTACACTTTAAACTACCCCAGAACAAAACAATAAAGCAGCACAACAGCATCAAGCAAGCAGAAGCTTCATCATCCTTCAAAGGATTTGGATTCTTCAAAACCTTGAACACCACTTGGTTCAACATATATGGCCTTAAACAAGAGGAGGGGTGAATTGTTTATAAAATATTTTTGCAAATATTGAAGGTATAATGAATCTTAGTGCAGAATAACAGGTCAAGGAATCAAGTTAGCTGTACCGACCATTTCTCGGACACCGAGAACAGGTAGTAAAGGGCGAACCACGTCAGTTGGGTCCCACAGCATGGGCCAAAGCCACGAGGAATGGACCCCGCAGGCAGCTTGGATTAGAGGGTGATCAGTCATCGGTGTGCCCAATCAGAGTAGGGTGATCAGTCATCGGTATGTCCCCTCAGAGAAGGGTGATCAGTCATCGGTGTTCCCAATCAGAGAAGGGTGATCAGTCATCGGTCTGTCCCCTCAGAGAAGGGTGATCAGTCATCGGTGTGCCCCCTCAGAGAAGGGTGATTAGTCATCAGCATGTTCCCACAGAGAAGGGTGATTAGTCATCAGCGTGACTATCACCAGAAAGGGCTGATTTGTCCTCGTCACTCCGCAGGGTGATCAGTCCTAGGCAAGAGAGTGTGACGAGGTGACATCGGTCTTGGGTGATTTGAACAGCGTAGACAGAACAACTAAGATTGGTTCCTAGTGTGGGCCAATGACCAGTTAAATACCCAGAGGTAGGGAGAGGCCTGAATAACGAAGAGCCTATGCGAGTAGCAGGGAGAGCACAGTTAGGTGCAGAGTCCTGAGGGGTCGAGTACTCATCAGACCTAGGGTTTCCCAGTGAAGCTACATGCATGGCACGTGAACAGTGAAGGCACTCCCAGAACAGGTGGCCCCAGAGACTAGGTGCACAAGGAGGCACCCAGGTGGTCACTGTAAGGACCTGTAAAATTAAATTGGAATAAAAGGGTATATTTTAAATGAATTCTAAGTATGTTTTATTTAAATATAAAGGAAGGAAAGTAGAGCTTAGAAGTCTACGAGATCGCCGGTTTTGAGAGAGTAGGCGATCTCCGAGTTCTCTGGCACATGATCGCCGAAACTACACTTAGTGTGTAGTCAAGATGTTGGATCAACCATAGTGGGTTCCCAAAAACCACGTGCATCAAGGTGTGGGGTAAGCCTTAGACACACTGTGCATGCGAAGCTCTATGCTTGAGTATAGGAGACCGTCCTTAGTGTTGCATGCATGGGCGCACGAGGGCAAGTGCCAATCTACCCTTGGAAATGTGAAACTACCGACGTCACCAAGCCTTGTGGAGGTGGTACCTTGGACGTAACATAGTGCAATGAGGAACCTTCAGCAAGGCGTGTCATCAGTCATCGCCGGGATGAGAAGAACATCGGTCATCGCCAAGGTGAAAGGCATGCGGGCATCGCCGGGGCGCGAGGCATGCGGGCATCGCCGGGGCGCGAGGCATGTGGACATCGCCTGGGAGAGACATTGGTCGTCTTCCAGAGAGAGACATTGGTCGTCTTCCAGAGAGAGACATCGGTCGTCCTCCAGGATGAGTCATCGGTGGATAGCCTTCGCGCGGAAGGTCATCGGTGGAGAGTCTTCGCGAGGAAGGTCATCGGTGGAGAGTCTTCGCACGAGAGGACATCGGTGGAGATTCTTCGCGCAAGAGGACATCGGTGGAGATTCTTCGCGCAAGAGGTCATCGGTGGATTGTCTTTGCGCGAGTGGTCATCGGCGAAAGGTTATCGCGCGATGTCGTGTTTCACGCAGATGAAGTGGGGCCCAGGGCCCAGCATGAGCGTCTTGCATGCGCGACACGTAGTCAGGTAGCGTACTTCAGAGTAGTGGCTCCAGAGAGTTGGTACGGAAAGTGACCCAAAACCCACGTGGGCACACTATTCAAGGAAGTGTGCAGGCAAGCTTTTCCTGCAAGAGTGGGCGGTGGCAGCGGAAATTGTGGAACAAGTAGGTTTAGTTTTAAAAACCCACTTCTGAGAGGAAAAGAAGGTGGCAGTGGTTCAAGAGTGAGTGAGTTACCTCCTCCCTTCTCTCCTTCACTTTGCATTTTCAGACCTCATCACGTCCCTGTTTGGCTATCGACGTCTACCATTAGAGCACCTGGGAAGTTCTCTGCAAGTCCTTCAAACCAGACGCAAATCCAGAGCCAAGGCATTCTTTAAGCTTCGTTGGGTTTTGGAGCTCTTGGTGTTTTGCGCAAGTCCAGGTAAGGGAAGCTAGCCTTACTTCTAATGAAAACTGTATGTGTGATGATTTTGATGTTGGGGGCGACGTGGTCGCCGGGTGTTCAAACTGTTCTTGCTTTAAACCCAGTTTTGTTCGTGATCGCCGGTTCCTGGAGGTGATCACCGGTTTTCATCTGTTATTGAATGATCTCCTGTTTTTGTGTTGTTTGAAAACTGTTTGAGATTTAAATGTGATATTCGAAAATCTGAACCTTGGAATGGTTGTTGTTTTGGTTGGAATCATTCGTTGAAATGTTATGTGATGTGTTCAATGTTGTGAATGTGGATCGAGGCATAGTATTTTCAGGAAAGAAAATACCGTGTAAGATTGTGTAGGATGTGCATTGATCGGTGATGTCTATAATGGGATATCCAGACTCTCCTGATATAATGGAATCAAATAGATGAAGTCATTCAGGCGTTGAGAGTCGATGGAGGTTCATATGTATGAGTGGCCCGTGTGAAACAGAACGAGCTCAGCCGTCGTATGGATTAACCTTGTCATACGTGAGATTGATGTTATGAGATTCGAATATGCGCATTGCTGTGGGAACTTTACAGCATTTTTGTATGACAGGTGCAGATCTCTGAGTCTAGTCAATGCACGTGTGTTCCGGAAATAGTGGTCAAGTGTCTGGTGTGATGAGTCAGTGGAAAGTCTGACGTGAAGTTTTGAGAAATTGAATTGATAGAAACTTGATTGCGTATGTGAATGGAAAGACTCTTGGTTGAATTGTGAAAAATGTGATTACTTGATGGTTTTGTGGAATCTGAGAAAGTGGATGGTTTTACGTGGATGTCTTAAATTGGTTTCATCTTGATTCTTAAGTTCATATTCAAACTCTCTTTTAAATATCTAGCTTACCCTGTTTTTGGGTTCTGTGATTGTTTCTTAAAACCTGTGATGATCGTGTAATTTTTACACAAGAGCAGATGATCTTGCAGGAAGAAGAGCTCCTCAGTGAGTGGTCGCCGGGAGGACATCGCCTGTTTTGCTTCTGTTGGGCGATCACCCCCTTTCCTGTTCTCTGATCGGAGATCGCCCCTTTTGATAGGAGATCGCCTTTTATGTTAGGAGATCGCCCTTTTTATGTTGGGAGATCGGCTGTTTGGTTGTATTTTGCTGTTTTTATGTTAAGTTTTGGAAAACGACCGTTTTGTATTAAACTCCCTGCGGGGAGAAACTTCATTACATATATATAATTATGCACATTTCAACATTTTGGTTTTACGTTTATTTTCATTATATATTTGTGAAACGATTTGGCGGGATGTTACAGTCACCCTGTGAGAGTTTGCACTCCAGAGAAGGAAACCTTATGTGCTAGATTACCCTAAGATTGGGTGATAGCGGCGTAAGGGTATTCCAGTAAACCCTAAATATGGCTAGTAGCGCAGTGAACCCTAATTAGGGCTAGCGGCGCAGTAAACCCTAGACTATATAAGGGACAGTAAAATACTTCACAAAGGTACGCAGTTTCTAGACCTAAACACAGAGAAACTCAATACACTTGGTGTTTCTTGCCCTACATTGACTTGAGCGTCGGAGTACAAACGGCCTCTAGGGCGCCCCCTTTCTCTTTTGCAGATGCAGATTGCTTCGAAAGAACCAAGCACGTATCAACGTAAGGAAGGAGGCGTGTGAGTGTCGTGGAGTCAACTGACAGGTGAGTCAACCGGCAAGAACATTAGCCAAGAACTCAAACTGTTTTAAGGCAAATACAAAAAAACAATGAATTGTTTCTGCGAAACAATCGGTTGTTTATATCAACAGATATTAAAACCAACTTAAAACAACAATTTAAAGAGTTAAGGATGAAAGAAATGCACACAAAAGTTTTATACTGGTTCACCCTAATCACAAGGGCTACATCCAGTTCCCAGAAAACCACTGGGTTCCACTATGCAATCAATCATAGATTACACACACCACACACCAAAGTAGTGATCTTGAACCCCTCAAGAAACACACTACCTTTTGTAATTCACCACACAGAATTCAGAACCCCTCTGAATCTGCACTTACAACCTTCAAACAAAAATACAGTAATCAAGGAAGAGAGAACAGGATACACCTGGGAGTTACAAAGCTTCAAGATCAAAATTACAACCCAATCCTATTCCACACACATGAAAATCCAAAAGCTTGATTGAATCTTGAAAGCACTTAGTCAAATCTCACTTTGATTTCTCAAAAACTGTTTCTTACACTTTAAAAGTGTCTAACTAACTTTATATAGACCAACTGAGTGGTCAAAGAGCATTTAAAACAAGAGTGCAATTAGTTAGAAACATTTAATAAAAGATTCAATTCAAAATCAAGAAGCTGTTAAGATTTTCAAAACAAACAATCGATTGTTTTATCGAGACAACCAATTATTTTGGCTTTGACAGCTTAGTCAAGAAAGCCAAAGCTTTTCAGCCTTTTCCAAAACCTTTTCACCAGAGAACAACCGATTGTTTCGACAAAACAACAAGTTGTTTTTCACTTAGTTGAAAAATAAACTCTTTTAAAAAGGCTTTCAAACCAAACTTATTTTGGATTCAAACAAGGTGTGGATTACACATATTCTACCCTTGTTCCTACCCATACACAACAACAACACCAACCATCATCAAACACATAGGATTTGGATTCTTCAAAGCTCATGATCAACCTTGATCAACAACTTTCTCTTCTCCCCCGCTAACTTCTTTACTTTGGCTACTATATTCATCCCTCTCTCTTAAGAGTATGGTTCTCTTGTTTGGGCATTGGGCAGCTATATGACCTCTACCAAAGCACTTAAAACATTTTGTGTCTCTGCTACGAGGTTGTGAGCTAGAGGTATCTATTTTTGTTTTCTTGGGAGTTTCTTTTGGTTTTTCTTTAATGGGTTCCTCCCTTTTATACTCTCTCTTGGGATAGGAGTTAGAATATGAACCTTCCCTACGACTTGATATTTTTCTCAAATTTTGTTGTTCAACTTTGATGCAAAGTTGAATTAAATGATTCAAGTCTCTGTAGGGTAAAAGTTCAACTCTATCTCTAATCTCAAGATTGAGTCCACTAAAAAATCTTGCTATTGTGGTGGATTCTTCCTCCCTAATGAAGGGTCTCATCATATAAAGCTCCATTTTCTGCCTATATTCTTCCACACTCATAGATTTCTATTGGAGTCTCTAGAGCTTGTCCATTAACTCCCTATTATAGTAGGAAGGGATATGACAGTGTCTCAAGGCTCCCCTAAGATCATTCCAGTATTCTATGGGAGGGTCCTTATGAAGGCACCTATCTCTCTCTAAGGTAGTCCACCAATACATAGCATTTCCCTAAAAGCTAAGGGTAGCTAGGGGTACCTTTCGTTCCTCACTTACTCTATGGCAAGCAAATAATTTTTCTACCTTCATTTCCCAATCTAGGTAAGCTTCTACATTTTCTTTCCCATGGAAATAAAGTAAGTCTACCCTAACCTCCTTACTACTTTCTTTTCTTTCTTTTCTAGCTCTCCTAGGGGGTGGTTGATAATACTCATTAATCCTAAGGCTTTGTTCACCAAGAGAATCACTACCCCTAGAGCTAGATGCATGTGAACTTCTTTTTGTTTTATGGGTGTATTCATCTTTTTCTTTAACCATCCTCAACTCGTTCTCCAACAAAGCAGCATGAGCATCCCTCTCTTTGAGTTGGGTCTCATGTTGGAGTTGTCTATATGAAAGTGATTGAAATTCTTGTGCTAATTGTTTTAAAAGAGATTTGATTGACTTTCTATCATCTTCACTAGAGTTAGGAGAATGAGTAGACATGATTAAAGTTATGTGTTAAAAGCAATTTACCATAAGAAAGATAGGTGGAGTAATGTAGATAGATTCCCAGGAAAGGAAGGTGGATCACTTGGATCACTTAAGTAACAAGCCTTTCCTAGCTAGATTCTATCCTTCAAGACTTTCACAAACCTTTCTCTAAGTAATTCACTTAGAGACAATCAAGAATGAAAACACAATTTTTATACAAGAAACAAATATGCTAAAGCAATTAAACACAAATGAGTTAATTCTATCTAGAAAGCTTTAAACTAGTCGAATTCCTAATGATGAGGCTTGTTGGCACTCGTGAACCTTCAAGACACACTTATCGACTAATTACGTGATTAATCCACTAATTTTTCAAGGTTTAACAAATTACAACTCAAGAAAATACAATGGAAAATGGATTAACAAAAATTGTAAATCCTATTCTATGCACTTCTTCCTTTTGGCACTCCTTCTTTTGTTTTGCACCTTTTCTATTTGCACTCCCCCTCTTTGTGTATATTTGTGTATAACCTTGTTGTTGCACTCTTACTATACCTCTTTTAGGATAGTCACTTAAAGTAATCAATTCAGCACCTACTAAGTGATAATAGCACTCACCACAAAGGTTAGCTCCAAACTTAACAAGCACTTTTTGAAAACTTCCACCACATAAGAGGTCAATAAAAATTAAAGCAACAAAAGCTCAATTTGAATTTGGACAACAACAAAGAGATTTTAATATATGACAAAACTGGAATGAATGTTGAAGGATGTTCTCGCCGGTTGACTCCGCCGTCAGCTGAATCTGCGACACTCACACACCTCCTTCCTCACCTTGGTCTGTGCTCGATTCCGCACCTGCAAAAGAGAAAGGGGGGGCGCCCTCGCGGCCGTGTGCACTCCGACGCTCAAGTCAATATGGGGCAAGAAACATCAAAGTATTAATTCTCTATGTGTTTAGGTCTAGAAACTGCGTACCTCTGTGAAGTATATTACTGTTCCTTATATAGCCTGGGCTGTGCCGCTAACCCTAATTAGGGTTTACTGCGCTGCTAGCCATATTTAGGGTTTACTGGAATACCCTTGCGCCGCTATCACCCAGTCTTGGGGTAATCTAGCACATAGGGTTTCCTTCTCTGGAGTGCAAACACTGATGACCGATCTCCCTCTCTCTGCGGGAACAGGCTGATGACCGATCACCCCTCTCTGTGAGAACAGGCTGATGATCGATCTCCCCCTCTCTGCGGGAACATGCTGATGACCGATCACCCCTCTCTATGAGAACAGGCTGATGACCGATCTCCCCCTCTCTGCGGGAACATGCTGATGACCGATCACCCCTCTCTATGAGAACAGGCTGATGACCGATCTCCCTCTCTCTGCGGGAACAGGCTGATGACCGATCACCCCTCTCTATGAGAACAGGCTGATGACCGATCACCCCTCTCTATGAGAACAGGCTGATGACCGATCACCCCTCTTTGTGTTCCGGACGACCGAGCTCTGGCCACTACACAAGCCCCCCAGGCTCGAGTTGTGACTTGCTTCAACGAAGAGCCTTACAACTCGCCCAGTCGACCTATGTGGCATGACTCGACGTGGTCAACTGCCGATGACCGACCGGATCACAAGCCCCCCAGTCTCAAGCTGTTAACTTGTTTCAGCGAAGAGACTAAGTCATCGACTCCTTTACTATCTGCTCTCGGTGCCCGAGGACCAGCATTTGGCATCATCGCCAGAGACTCTTCTGATCTGGTACTCGCCGAATTATCTTTGGGCGATTTCCTTTCTCTTACTCTTCTTGATCCACGTGTCCTCCTCAAGCCCCGCTCTAAGAAGCGGAGGGTGAGGTCTTTCTCATCTCGCCTCACTTGCTCAAAGGCAAGGAGGTCTTCCTCTGTTGCCTCAGCCTCGCTGTACAAAGTCGAGGTGAGGACTTTTTCTGTGAACCATACTGTTCTTCTCCTCTTTTTAATATGGTAGAAGAGGTTCTTTTTACAGTTTAACACAAATATGTCTCTCTAAATTCTTCTCTTTATTGGGTGACCTCGTTAAAAAGAGTGTCCCCTAGACTGAAAAATACGATTGTGTTAAAACATGTATCTATTAACTGAAATAAAACTTGGAGGCGAGCTCCGCTGGGAGGCGTGCTCCTCTGGGAGGCGTGCTCCTCTGGGAGGCGTGCTCCGCTGGGAGGCGTGCTCCGCTGGGAGGCGTGCTCCTCTGGGAGGCGTGCTCCTCTGGGAGGCGTGCTCCTCTGGGAGGCGTGCTCCTCTGGGAGGCGTGCTCCTCTGGGAGGCGTGCTCCTCTGGGAGGCGTGCTCCGCTGGGAGGCGTGCTCCTCTGGGAGGCATGCTTTACTGGGAGGCATGCTCCTCTGGGAGGCGTGCTCCTATGGGAGGCGTGCTTTACTGGGAGGCATGCTCCTCTGGGAGGCGTGCTCCTCTTCCTGAAAATCCCCCTGAGATGGTGTAGATTTCTCCATGAATGGGCACCTCGTGCCTCTCGTCTCCCATTGGGTTTGTTGCCGCAGTGTCTCCCTGTGATTCCTGCAGGTAGGGCGCTAAAAAGCCGCTTTTTACCAGGTCATCTAACTGATAACCTAAGCTGAGGCAGTTGCGCAGATTGTGGCCTTGGGCTTGATGGAAATCACACCAATGGCTTTTCCGAGGTCCGACTGGTCCCTCGGCCTTCTGGGGAGGCTTCAACTTGCTTGCCACCTCAGGGATGGTGATGAGCTCCTTGAGGCTGACCTTGAAGCTGTGCCGGGTTGGTCTGGGCCTTCTGGACTCGTAGGGTGTGTGTCTATCCTTCTTCTCTGCGGCCACATGCACCCTTAGGGGTTGGGCGCGTACTGGGGCGCGAGGTTTGGAGAGGTCGCCCCTTGTACGCTTTTCGGTGACTCTTCCTTCTGCCGTGATGTGGGCGAGCGCCCTGCACTGTATCTCATCAAATGTCCTTGCTGGACATCGTATGAGTGCGTCGCTGAATGGTCCAGGAAGGATTCCCCTCTCGAAGGCATGCACTATCACGGCGTCGTCCTTGGTTGGCAGTCTCACCACCAATGCCGCGAACCGGTTGAGGAAATCCTTCAGTGGTTCTTCCTGGAACTGCTTTACATCAAAGAGGTCGAACGCAACCGGCATCCGAGCCCGATTGATAATGAACTGCCTTTTGAACAATTCTGCAAACTGCTCGAAGGATGTAACGTGTCCGTCTGGGAGTCCCACGAACCAGTTTAGCGCTGTCCCTGCAAAGGTACCCATGAACAGCTTGCAGTGCATGGCATCAGTCCCCCCAGAGATCATCATCTGCGTATGGAACGCTGTGATGTGGGCTTCTGGATCTTCTACGCCTGTAAAGGTAATCTTTGGGATTACGAAAGACGCTGGTATTACTGTCTGCATGATCTCCTGCGAGAAAGGCATAGGTCGGGGCCTGGCTGGAGGCATGGCCCCCTGTCCCGCTGCGGCCCTTTCTCCCATTCCTCTCGTCAGTTCCTCGTTGGCTCTCCGCAGCTCCTCATTCGCTGCCAAAGACGCGTTCAGGTCGGCCCTAAACTGCTCCTGCTTTAAGGCCTGATCAGCGCTGGAGGCGGTGAACGCCTGCTGGAGATTGCGGATTGTCTCCATTAGCTCCTGGATGGTGGCGGTGTGATTACCATCGCCTCCTCCAGTGGCACCTTGCCTAGTGCTTCTCATGCTGTCTGGCTTTCCTCTTCACAACTGTGGATGGGACCTTGATTTACTCGGCCCCACGGTGGGCGCCAATGTTCTCGCCGGTTGACTCCGCCGTCAGCTGAATCTGCGACACTCACACACCTCCTTCCTCACCTTGGTCTGTGCTCGATTCCGCACCTGCAAAAGAGAAAGGGGGGGCGCCCTCGCGGCCGTGTGCACTCCGACGCTCAAGTCAATATGGGGCAAGAAACATCAAAGTATTAATTCTCTATGTGTTTAGGTCTAGAAACTGCGTACCTCTGTGAAGTATATTACTGTTCCTTATATAGCCTGGGCTGTGCCGCTAACCCTAATTAGGGTTTACTGCGCTGCTAGCCATATTTAGGGTTTACTGGAATACCCTTGCGCCGCTATCACCCAGTCTTGGGGTAATCTAGCACATAGGGTTTCCTTCTCTGGAGTGCAAACACTGATGACCGATCTCCCTCTCTCTGCGGGAACAGGCTGATGACCGATCACCCCTCTCTGTGAGAACAGGCTGATGACCGATCTCCCCCTCTCTGCGGGAACATGCTGATGACTGATCACCCCTCTCTATGAGAACAGGCTGATGACCGATCTCCCCCTCTCTGCGGGAACATGCTGATGACCGATCACCCCTCTCTATGAGAACAGGCTGATGACCGATCTCCCTCTCTCTGCGGGAACAGGCTGATGACCGATCACCCCTCTCTATGAGAACAGGCTGATGACCGATCACCCCTCTCTATGAGAACAGGCTGATGACCGATCACCCCTCTTTGTGTTCCGGACGACCGAGCTCTGGCCACTACAAAGGAAAATGACAACCAAGCAAAATAAGGCAATCAACAAAGCTAGTACACAAAATGAACTAAAGGAAAGGTACTAGAATTGGATTACAAAAACCAAAACTCAACTACAGGAATTGAAGTGTCAAAAAGCGTGACTTAAACAATTTATGCTGAACTGTATTTTTTAAATTTGAATTTGAATTTTTAAACACAAATACTTCAGGATGTTAACCAAATTTTGGTGCTGGAATCACACAAAACACATGCACCAATCAGTAATAATAAAATTTTCAAATCTGGTGCTAGATTACCAGGTTTTTTTTTCACGCCAGTTTTGAACACTGATTTTGTTTGATTTATCATTTTTTTTTCATTTCGAATTTTGCTTTACTTTTTTTTTATTTTTTTTCTAAGACATCAAACTTCTCAAATCCAAATTTATAGAATTTTTCTCCATCGGAATCAAATTTCACAATGAAAAACAGCCAGCACAGTTTCAAAAATCCTAATCTGGAATTAAAAACAGTAATAAGAAACTTCAAAAACACAAAGGAAATTGATGTACATAAAATTGTGTGGATCTAACACACAATTATGAACTCAAAACTAAAAGTAAAACGCACTAAAGGATCAAAAAAAATAGAATTAAATATGGACTCAAAAATCAAATCAAGAAACCAAAGAATCAACAATAGGTACTACAAAGATTTGATGACATTTCTTGGAGAAACATGACTTGACAAAACATGTATAGATTTCAAAATCAAAATGACTCAGATTAAAACAGATTGAACTGATTAAAATGTGCAAGAAAGACTCAAAACCTTATAAAAATCAAACAGCACACCAATACCCAAAGAATCCAACATAAAATTGCAATTAGAAGTTCAAGATCAATTTGAACATGTTTCTACTGATTAGAATTATCCAAAACAGCATTAAAAAAAATTAAAACGCAAAACAACAAGACATTAAGGAATATGATGAACAACAAGGATTCAAGAACAAAAACACAAAAATTAAAATGAATAGAAGAAGACACTTAGCTCTTGAAGAACCATGGCTCTAGATACCACTTGATGTAGTTGTGCCTTCATCCGTAAGCTTGATTTTGAAATTGGAAGTGGTTGGCAGAAGCATTCATGGATTGAAATGTGCAAGGCACTCCTAGGAGCTGCAGAAACCTTGAAGGTGAAGTGGTAGGTGTGGAGAGTGAGTGGTGAGGCAATGTCACTTGAATTAGGAAGAATTTGAAGACTAAAGGTCTATCCTAGAGGTAGGAGACAAGAGTGAACAATTGGCACAAAGTTGGCAGCAATTTCACTCAACATTAATCTTGAGAATTACATGAGCCAAGCACCTCCTTTTATAGCAATGGAGGGCTGTAATTTACAAAGCCAAATTCAAATGAAATGGAAGCTAAATTGGCACTAAATGAGAGCATATGGAAGGTGTGACTAGGGAGGTGTGACTAGCGTTACTTATGCACTCCTCCATGGCCTTCTCATGACCGGCCTAGATTAAATTAGGTGTTTTAGAAACCCTAATTTAATCTAGGTTGGTAATTAGGTGCCAAAATTAATTCTAAGAAAAATTACTGTTCTTGCCGGTTGACTCGCCTGTCAGTTGACTCCACGACACTCACGCACCACCTTCCTCACGTTGATATGTGCTTGGTTCTTGCGAAACAATCTGCACCTGCAAAAGAGAAAGGGGCGCCCTAGAGGCCGTTTGCACTCCGACGCTCAAGTCAGTGTAGGGCAAGAAACACCAAGTGTATTGAGTTTCTCTGTGTCTAGGTCTAGAAACTGCGTACCTTTGTGAAGTATTTTACTGTCCCTTATATAGTCTAGGGTTTACTGCGCCGCTAGCCCTAATTAGGGTTTACTGCGCTGCTAGCCATATTTAGGGTTTACTGGAATACCCTTGCGCCGCTATCACCCAATCTTAGGGTAATCTGGCACATAAGGTTTCCTTCTCTGGAGTGCAAACTTTAACAAGGTGACCACCTGGGTGCCTCCTTGTGCACCTAGTCTCTGGGGCCACCTTTTCTGGGAGTGCCTTCACTATTCACGTGCCATGCATGTAGCTTCACTGGGAAAACCCTAGTTCTGGTGAGTACTCGTCCCCTCAGGACTCTACACCCAACTGTGCTCTCCCTGCTACCCGCATAGGCTTTTCGTGATCCAGGCCTCTCCCTACCTCTGGGTATTTAACTGGTCATTGGCCCACTCTGGGAACCAATCTTAGCTGTTCTGTTTACGCTATTCAAATCACCCAAGACCGATGTCACCTCGTCACACTCTGTTGCCGAGGACTGATCACCCTGCGAAGTGACGAGGACACATCAGCCCTTTCTAGTGACCATCACGCTAATGACTACTCACCCTTCTTTGTGGGAACATGCTGATGAGTCATCACCCTTCTCTGTAGGCTGATGACTAATCACCCTTCTCTCTAAGCTGATGACTAATCACCCCTTTCTGTAGGCTGATGACTAATCACCCCTATTTGTGGGAACATGCTGATGACTCATCACCCTTCTCTGTAGGCTGATGACTAATCACCTTTCTCTCTAAGCTAATGACTAATCACCCCATTCTGTTCAATACCCCCTGTGGGGTCCATTCCACGTGGCTTTGGCCCATGCTGTGGGACCCAGCTGACGTTCGAGGACTGGTCAGTACACAAGCCCCCCAGTCTCAAGCTGTAAACTTGTTTCAGCGAAGAGACTAAGTCAGGGGCGAGGACTAATCGGTACACAAGCCCCCTAGTCTCGAGCTGTTACCTTGTTTCAGCGAAGAGACTAAGTCATTGACTCGGGCGACCTACGTGGCTCTGCGCATAAATACATGAACAGTGCGCTGAAAGGACACTTCACCAACCCCCTTTCATCCGCTAACACATGGCTGCATCAACGGTTTGAGATTCATAACGTTTGCGCTCCCTAGGGCTACGTTAAACCTCTTCAAAACCCCGCGCCACTTCACTGTTTCATCACTTTGCATTCTCACCTTCTGTAAACTCTATCTTCCAACGCACGCTCTCCTCCTCTCACCAAGCTTTTCGAACTTCTCCGCCCTCGCTTAACCAAAGGTATGATTTTTATGTCTTCTACACCTTCATAACATAATCTCTGTTCTTCATATTGCATGCTGCTGTTCTGGGCCTGTGTGTGGTTTGTGCATTCTAGGGTTTTGTTCTTCTTTTCTGGGTTCGTTCTACCTTCGAGTCTTCGTCCACCATTGTTTTCTTCTAAGCCTTTTTCTTTTCCTGCCTCTCATTTGTTTAGATTCGAGATGGCCAGAACCAAAACTACCTCCAACCCTCCTCCAACCGTAGCGGTCGATTACAGGGCCCTCTACCCATGGGCTTCTGAGGATCTCCTTGCTGAGACCTCCAAACTCACATCCTGCGAGGATCTTCGCAAGCACAGGGATGATGAGAATGAGATCAAAGGACGCGTGTTTGGCAGGGAGACTGACGCGTACGTCTCTGTGCGACCCTGTACAGAAAACGAACCCATGTGCGCCGATGATCGCTGCAACAACAGGGAACCGTTCTTCTTCTTCTACGCCACCATCTTCAAACGAGTCAAAGTCCGCCTTCCTTTCACCGGGTTCAAGAGGGCTTTGCTCACAGAATTAAATGTGGCGCCTGCCCAACTGCACCCCAACAGTTGGGCCTTTATCAGGGTGTTCTCCGTCCTTTGCAATAATCTAGGGTTCACCCCCTCTGTCGACGTGTTTCTTTACTTCTTCGAGGCGAAAAGCCCTGGCAAGAGGCTTTGGGTGAGCCTGAATGGGGTGGCAGGGAGAGTCCTACTCACTCTCTTCTCGCAGTCGTACAAGAACTTCAAGGGAAGGTTCTTTCGAGTCTGCTGCAGCTCCTACGACCCCACCATGCTCGATGGGTTCCCATTATATTGGGTGGGGAAGTTGAAGTTTAAGAAACCACGCAGGCTCGAAGAGTTGACTGTCCCTGACCAAGAACTCTGCCAGACCATTTCCAGCTGGGGCGTGGTGTTTGACACCACCCATCTGATTAGGCATGAATACGACGCTGAGACTCTCAACGTATACATTGGTACATCAACTTCATCTTGCATTTAACTGTTCACATACTTAATGCCTTGTCTTTCTCATACTTTCTTATTGTCCACTGCAGGCATGGTGCTCAGCGCTAATAAGAAGAAGAGGCTGGGGATGTGCTGAATCGCCGCAATGCTAGCGGTTCAGCCCCTGCAGGCCCTTCATCACCCGCGGGTGCTGCCCTGGAACCCATTGCTGAAAAGTCCAAGAGGGCAGCCCCTATGGAGGTTTCTGACGACGAGGACACTTGTTCTGGCCTTGTCTTTAAAAGGAAAAGGGTGGGACTGCCGCGGAGGTCTCTTCGGCCACAGAAGGGCACCCTTCATCCTTTAAGGACCACCCTCCCAGCGCCTCATCCCCTCCTGAGCCAATCTTAACGCTTGAGGGGGGTGGGGAGAGTGCTCCTCCTTCTGGCCAGATGCCTTCTGCCCCAGAACTGCCTTCTCTAATCCAAAGGTCTCTTGCGCAGATGCCTGGCCAAGCTGCTTTGGAGGCCATGGACAGAAATTCCCTCGAGAACCTCCTCAATCATGGTCTCGGGGAGTTCCTGGCCGCTTCAAACTCCTTGCTGGTCAAGGGCAACGTTGAGGCGGAGCTGCTTGAGAAGACCGGCAAATTGGAGAAAGAGCTGGAGCAGAAGGATCTTCAACTCCGCCAAGCAGCTAAGCGCGAGACTGCCCTTAATCAAGAACTGGGTAGTCTCCGTCAATCTGAGAAGGAGACCAAGAAGCTTCTCTTCTCCAAGGGGCAGGAGGCCGTCCAGCTTGAAGCTAAAATACTCCCCCTCCGCAACAAGATCATCGAACTGGAAGAGCAAGCGGAGGGGGCTCAAGCCAAAATGACCAAGCTGGAGGAGAGGGCTACCGATCGAGAAGTTCAGCTGGGCAAGGTTGAGGAGGAACTTGCCCAACAAATTGAATTGCTGAAGAAGACTGAAACTGAGCTTATTAACGACGCCGCTGACGCCTATGGGGAAGGCTTTGGTGATGCCCTTGCTCAGGTTACCTGCGTGCATCCTGAGATGGACCTCTCACCATACTCTGCAACCATGCAGGTGGTCGACGGGCAAATAGTGCCCAGATAGGTCTTCTGAGTGATTGTATTTAGTAGCTGAACATCTTGTAATTACCCTCCTTTGTAATATAAATACTTTGTTTTCAATCTTCTTTGCTTGCCTTTGTATTTCTGCTGCTTGTTCATCTGTTTGACGTGCTTTGTATCCTGTGGAACTCACGACTTATCATTTAGATCACAAATAAAGCACCTGTAAAAACGAATCTTAGGTAGCACGTTTTTTTGCTAATTTCACTAGTGGACCTTTATTTTAATTTGGGGGTTCTCACTCAGAGGGAGAAGGTGTTCCTTGCGAACTTCCCTTACCACTCATGAGACCTCTAACCCCAACTAATAGGTTCTGACTGACCTCTCATCGCCCATGGGCGAGGGAGGATTTAACCGGGCGAACCCTCTCACATTAGAAGTTCTCACTCGAAGGGGAGGTGTTCTCTATGAAGCTACCTCTCCACTTACGAGACCTCTAACTCCAAGTGATAGATTCTAACTGACCTCACATCGCTCACAGGCGAGGAGGATTTCTCTGGGCGAACCCTCTCACGTTGGAAGTTCTCACTCGAGGTGGAGGTGTTCTCTACGAACCTACCTCTCCACTTACGAGACCTCTAACTCCAAGTGATAGATTCTAACTGACCTCACATCGCTCACAGGCGAGGAGGATTTCTCTGGGCGAACCCTCTGACGTTGGAAGTTCTCACTCGAGGTGCAGGTGTTCTCTACGAACCTACCTCTCCACTTACGAGACCTCTAACTCCAAGTGATAGATTCTAACTGACCTCACATCGCTCACAGGCGAGGAGGATTTCTCTGGCGAACCCTTCTTTCACATTGGAAGTTCTCACTCGAGGTGGAGGTGTTCTCTACGAACCTACCTCTCCACTTACGAGACCTCTAACTCCAAGTGATAGATTCTAACTGACCTCACATCACTCACAGGTGAGGAGGATTTCTCTGGGCGAACCCTTCTTTCACATTGGAAGTTCTCACTCGAGGTGGAGGTGTTCTCTACGAACCTACCTCTCCACTTACGAGACCTCTAACTCCAAGTGACAGGTTCTAATAACATTGTACAAACACATTAAAAATATATATCTTTAACTGAATTTTATTGGGTGACCTCATTAAAAACCCTTGGAAAGGGAAAAAAGAGTGTCCCCTGTATTGTACAAGATTACATGGCTTTAACTGAAATAATACTTCAGGTGGGTCGCATTCCATGTTCGAGGAATTGGACCTCCTTCTAAAGTCTCAAGCCTATATGCTCCATTCCCTAGGGCCTCTGTCACTCTGAAAGGACCAGTCCACTTAGGGGATAGCTTGTTCTCTATCTGGTATGGAGACGCTTTGCGCATGACGAGGTGTAAGGACCTGGGAAAATCTTATTGGAATAAAAGTGATATATTTTAAGTCAATTCTAAGTATGTTTTTATTTAAAATAAAAATGAAGGAAAGTGTAGTTAGAAAGCCATGAGATCGCCTGGAACATGATCGCCAGGGCGAGAAGCATGCGGACATCGCCAGGGCACGAGGCATGCGGGCATCGCCAGGGCACGAGGCATGCGGGCATCGCCAGGGCGCGAGAGGCATGCGGGCATCGCCAGGGCGCGAGAGGCATGCGGGCATCGCCAGGGCACGAGGCATGCGGACATCGCCGGGGCGCGAGGCATGCGAACATCGCCATGGCGCGAGGCATGCGGACATCGCCACAGAGAGACATCGGTCGTCTTCCAAAGAGAGACATCGGTCGTCTTCCAAAGAGAGACATCGGTCGTCTTTCAGAGAGAGACATCGGTCGTCTTTCAGAGAGAGACATCGGTCGTCTTCCAAAGAGAGACATCGGTCGTCTTCCAAAGAGAGACATCGGTCGTCCTCCAGGATGAGTCATCGGTGGATAGCCTTCGCGCGGAAGGTCATCAGTGGAGAGTCTTCGCGCGAGAGGTCATCGGCGAAAGGTTATCGCGCGATGTCGTGTTTCATGAGGATGAAGTGGGGCCCAGGGCCCAGCATGAACGTCTTGCATGCGCGGCACGTAGTCAGTGGCTCCAGAGAGTTGGTACGGTAGTGCACAGTGTTTGTGTGCGCAAAGTCAACCACGCAACCTTACTGTCAGGTTTGTGCTTGAGTAAAGGAAAACTCACGCGCTAGGTATCTCAGAGAGTAGGCTAGGGCGGCTACACAGCAGGCCTACGTCCTTAGCTTCAGAAGGCTCCTCTTAGGGAGTTTTGAAAACGCAGTGGGAGATAAAAGGTGACAGAGTGAGTTCACCTTCATCTTTCTCTTTCTCTCCCTTGCACTGCGACTCAGTATTTCCCAGGCACCTTCAAGCAAAAGCAAGACGAGCGACGACTGCCATAGAGCTTTTGGGAAGGTCCTCTACAAGATTTACCTATTTGAACGCTTAGGCAGAGTTCGGACATCCTTTACGTTCGGCGGTTCAGAGCTTGAAGTGAGATTTCACGCTGATCCAGGTAAGGGAAGCTAGTCTTTTTCCAACGATAACTGGATATAGGATGTTTGTGATGATAGGGCGACGTGGTCGCCGGTTTTACTTCGTTTTCACGGTGTTTGATGTTGAAATGTGAGATGTTTACGATAACAGTTCTGTTTGGATGTTGGGGGCGACGTGGTCGCCGGTTTTAAAAATGTTCTTGTTTAAAAACCCAGTTTTGTTCGTGATCGCCGGTTTCTGGAGGTGATCGCCGGTTTTTCATCTGTTATTGAAATATCCCCCGTTTTATGCTGTTTCAAAAGTGTTTGAGATTTTGGAGGTGGTTTTTCGAAAATCTGAACTTTGGTATGAGTTTTGCTGTGATTGAAATCGTTCATTGAAGTGTTATGTGATGTGTTGAATGTGGTGATTGTGGATCGAGGCATAGTATTTTCAGGAAAGAAAATACCGTGTAAGGTCGTGTAATAGGTGTATTGATCGGTGATCCTATAATGAGACATCCTGACTCTACTGAGGTAATGAAATCACATAGAGGAAGTTACTCAGTTGTGGAGAGTCGATGGAGGTTCATACGTATGGGTGTCTCGTGTGAAACAGAACGAGTTCGGCCTGTTGTATGGATTAACCTTGTCATACCGTGATAATGAGAATATTGAGATGGTGTATGCGCATGGCTGTGTGGATTTCACAGCGACCCTGTGTGGATTTCACAGTGGTGTGGTATGACAGGTGCGAATCTCTGGGTCTAATCAACGCACGAGTCTCCGGAAATAGTGGTCAAGTGTCTGGTGTGATGAGTCAGTGGAAAGTCTGACGTGAGAAATGTGAAATTGAATTAATAGACACTTGATTGCTGATGTGAATTGAAATACTCTTGGATTGATTTGTGAATTTGGGGATTTCCTGATAGTCTTGTGGAATATGGAAATGTGATGGCTGATATTGATACGGTTCATGGATGTTGTGGAGTTCTTATGTATGCTCTTGATTCAAAGTTTTCCTAAATATATAGCTTACCCTGTATTTTGTTTCTGTGGATGTCTTTCTTAAAACTGTGATGATCGTGTATCTTTACACGGGAGCAGATGAGGTTGCAGGAAGTGGAATTCCCCTGTGAGTGATCGCCGGAAGGAGATCGCCTATCTCTGATCTGTTAGGCGATCACCCGTTTTTGCTTTCTGATAGGAGATCGCCGGTATGATAGGAGATCGCCTGTCTGATGGGAGATCGCCGTTTCTGTTAGCAGATCGGCTGTTTGTATTATTTGCAGTTTTTATGTTTAAGTTTTGGAAAAGGGCCATTTTGTATCAAACTCCCTGCGAGGAGAAACTCATTTATATATATGTACAATTATGTTTATTTCAATATATTTGTTTTACCGTTATTTCATATTACGAAAATGCAAAAAAAAAAAAAATGTGAAATGTATTTGGCGGGATGTTACATTAATGGTATCAGAGCAGTTCGTCCTTTGGATGACCTGAGGGCTGTGGATCCATTGTGTTTTCTTCTGCTCATGAAAACTTATTTGAGTTTTAAGTGACAACTATTGTGAAAGGTTTTCAAACGTTTTTGTATTGAACTTTTTGTGTGTGCTGTAGTGAATGTATGCCTAACTGAAGATCTTAGTATTTAGAATGAGAGGGTCTTGATAAGGTGGTGAGGGTGCACACTCATGACCGGATCGGGGTGATTCTCAATCTAAATTCCAGAGGTTGAATGTTTAGCATACTTTGACTTCTGGTGTGATCTATTTCATGTTATTGAGTGTTCTCGTAATTGATTTTGAGTGGCTGTGTGGATTGATGGTTGCACGCCAGTAGCTGTTCTGGTGTTTTGCTTGAGGTTATAAGCTTTATGGTTCTGTAGATGGACTGAAATTCCTAAGGAATTTGAGAAGCTGACCTTGTGAGGTCGAGATGTTATTCCCCTTGAATGAATTGATTTCCTTATCGATTTCATTCTTGTAGTTATAGGGAATATAGAAGCTAGTGGTTTCGGAATCTGAGAGCGAAGAAGATGACTCGTAGACCTCCTACCTCTCCCCAACCTTCTTCTGAAATGGGCCAGATCGCCAGGGCCATTGAGATGATGGCAAGTGCCATCCAGCAACAGAATGCGGCGATGGCTCAAAACCATCAAGATACCATGCACCACTGGGAAGCTACTCGGTCGGCTGATACGAATTCGCCCGTCGGTCAGCCTCAGGAATGAATGGGACTGGCCGAGTTCATGAGGCACAACCCACCCAAGTTCTGTGGGAATGCTACCCCCGATCAAGCAGATCAGTGGGTCAGGGAAATGGAGAAAATCTTTAGGGCGACCTCCTGCCCTGAAGAGAAGAAGTTGTTGTTCGCCACCTATCTGCTATCGGGTGAAGCCGAATTTTGGTGGATGGGAGCTCAGCAAATGATGGAGGCCAGAGAGGAGGTGTTGGACTGGGAGAGCTTTAGGGTGAGGTTCTTGGAGAAATACTTCCCTGACAGCGCAAAGTTTGCGCGGGAAGCGGAGTTCTTAAAGTTGGAGCAGGGGGTGATGTCGGTGAACGCCTATGCTGCTAGATTTGAGTACCTCGCCCGATTCTACACTCAGGCGACCTCCGAAGCTTGGAGGTGCAGGAAGTTTGAGGAAGGGCTGAAGCACGGGCTGAAGAGGACGATAGCCCCGATGTGCATCAGGGAATTTCACGCCTTGGTAGAAAAGGCGAAGATGGTGGAGACCCTGGAAAAGGGTGATCCCCGGGTGATCAGGTCGCACCCAGGGGGTTCTTCCAGCGGGCGGGCTAAGGTGCAGCATTCACAAGGCAGGCCATATGCGAGACCTCCGCTACATCGGGCGAGGACAGGGTCACCCCAGTTTCAACAACAGCAACCATGGAAACCAAAATGTTCCTTCTGTGGTGGACCACACATGCCCAATGTGTGCCCCAAGAAGAGTTCGGAGAGAAGGTGTTTTGTATGCCAAAGGACAGGGCACGTTGCTAGAGAATGCCCTAACCGGAATGGGACGACTCAACCCAGTGGTTCTCAGCAGTTGAGAAATGAAGGCAGCAGACCCCAGGCAACAGGGAGGGTGTTTGCCATGTCAGGAGCAGAGGCGTCCCAATCAGGTAACCTTGTGCAAGGTGTCTGTTTTATATCTGGTAGAAGTGTAGAAGCTTTGTTTGATTCTGGAGCGACACACTCTTTTGTGTCAAGTCGGTGTATAGCCGAGCTGGGCCTCCTAGTGAAGGAGCTGCCTTTTGAACTGTTGGTCTCCACACCTGCATCAGGACAGGTTATGACCTCTACGGTTTGCCCTGAATGTCCAGTAATAGTAGAGGGACGTAGATTCAAAGTGAACTTGATCTGCCTACCTCTTCAGGACCTGGATGTTATCCTGGGAATGGATTGGCTTTCTGCCAATCACGTTCTCATAGATTGCGGTAGGCAGAAAGTGGTGTTGCCCGATCTCCAAGAGCAGGATGTGGTATCTGCTCGGCATGGGCGGTTGGAGATGGAAGAAGGGGCGAGGTGCTTCGTGATGCTAGCTCGGTTGGAAGTGAAGAACGAAGGGGACGTGAACAGGATACCTGTAGTGAAAGACTTCACGGATGTGTTCCCAGAAGAGGTACCTGGGTTACCTCCTATGAGAGAAGTGGAATTCTCCATTGATTTGGTCCCTGGAGCTGGACCAGTGTCAATGGCGCCTTACAGGATGGCCCCAGCCGAGTTGGTGGAGTTAAAGAAGCAAGTGGAAGAACTGTTGGAGAAACAGTTTATCAGGCCCAGTGTATCTCCATGGGGAGCCCCAGTACTTCTGGTGAAGAAAAAGGATGGAGGGTCTCGGCTGTGCATAGACTACAGGCAGTTAAACAAGCTGACCATCAAGAACAAGTACCCTCTACCCAGAATTGATGATTTAATGGATCAAGTAAATGGAGCCTCGGTGTTCTCAAAGATTGATCTGAGATCGGGGTACCATCAAATTTTGGTAAAGGCCGACGATGTCCAGAAAACAGCCTTTAGGTCCCGGTATGGGCACTATGAATACGTGGTGATGCCGTTTGGAGTGACCAATGCCCCAGCTCTGTTCATGGATTATATGAATAGGATTTTCCGCCCTTTCTTGGATAAGTTTGTGGTAGTCTTCATAGACGACATACTTGTCTATTCAAAGACCGAGGAAGAACATGAAGGACATCTGAGGTCGGTGTTGGAGGTTCTGAGGGAGAAGCAACTCTATGCCAAGTTCTCTAAGTGTGAGTTCTGGCTGAGGGAAGTCAACTTCTTAGGACATGTGATATCTGCCCAGGGGATCTCGGTAGACCCAGCCAAAGTAGAGACAGTGCTGCAGTGGGAACGTCCCAAGACAGTCACTGAGATAGGGAGCTTTGTGGGTTTGGCGGGTTACTATCGGAGATTTATTGAGGACTTTTCCAAGGTGGTGGCCCCGTTAACACAGCTAACCCGTAAGGACCAACCTTTTGCTTGGACCGACCGATGTGAGCTCAGCTTCAGGGAACTAAAGAAAAGGTTGACGAGTGCTCCAGTGCTGGTGATTCCAGAGGTCGGAAGACCTTTTGACGTCTACTGTGATGCCTCACATCAGGGTCTGGGATGCGTTTTAATGCAAGAAAAGAGGGCGGTCGCCTATGCTTCAAGGCAACTCAAGGTCCATGAGAGGAACTACCCTACACATGATTTGGAATTGGCGGCAGTGGTCTTCGCCCTAAAGATCTGGAGGCACTACTTATATGGAGCTCGGTTCCAGGTGTTCAGCGACCATAAGAGCCTGAAATACCTGTTCGATCAGAAGGAACTGAACATGAGGCAAAGAAGGTGGATGGAGTTCCTAAAGGACTACGATTTTCAACTCATGTATCACCCAGGGAAGGCCAATGTAGTGGCAGATGCTTTGAGTAGAAAATCAATACAAGTCGCCACCATGATGATGAAAGAGCAGAAACTGATCGAGCAGTTCAGAGACTTAAACCTTGGGGTAGAACTTCATGTAAATCACATTAGTTGTAGTAAGCTGACTATAACTAATGACTTCATTGGAGAGATCAAGGATAAGCAGTTGGAGGACCCAAGTCTGAAGCAGACTGTGGAGTCGCTAGGGACCGACCAGGCTAGGGACTTTGTAATGGGCGATGATGGGATCTTGAGATTTAATGGCAGAATTTGCATACCTGCAAATGAAGAGTTGAAGAAGATGATCCTAGAAGAAGGTCATAAGAGTCGCCTTAACCTTCACCCAGGTATGAACAAGATGTACCATGACTTGAAGGGGTCATTTTGGTGGTCGGGCATGAAGAGAGACATCGCCCAGTATGTTGCAACCTGCTTAACGTGTCAGAAGGCAAAAGTAGAGCATCAAAGACCTGGCGGGCTGTTGCAGCAGCTGGATATCCCTGAGTGGAAATGGGACAGCATTGCCATGGACTTTGTCACCCATCTGCCTAGATCGGTGAAGGGTCATGAGGCAATCTGGGTCATAGTAGATCGGCTGACAAAGAGTGCCCACTTCCTCCCAGTGAATATGAAGATGCCCATGGAAAAGTTGGCACAACTGTACATCAAGGACATTGTAAGGTTGCATGGAGTGCCTACCAGCATCATTTCGGATAGGGATCCCAGGTTCACTTCACGGTTTTGGCGGACTCTACAAGATTGCTTAGGAACCAAGTTGAGGATGAGCTCGGCTTATCATCCTCAAACAGATGGGCAGTCGGAGAGAACGATCCAGTCTTTGGAAGATCTGCTAAGGACGTGTGTCTTGGATCATTTGGGAAGTTGGGATGAGGTGTTACCACTGGTGGAGTTTACGTATAATAACAGTCACCACGCCAGCATTGGGATGGCGCCTTATGAAGCCCTGTACGGGAGGAAATGCAGGACTCCCTTATGTTGGTATCAGGAGGGCGAGGCAGTCTTGGTTGGGCCAGAGTTGATTCAGCAGACGACCGAGAAGGTGAAACAGATACAAGGCAGGATGAGAGCTTCCCAAAGCCGGCAGAAGTCCTATGCAGATCAGAGGAGAAGACCTTTGGAGTTTGCTGCTGGAGACCATGTGTTTTTGAGAGTGACCCCAACCAAGGGCGTAGGACGAGCTATCAGACCAAAGAAGCTGTCTCCTAAGTTTGTTGGACCTTACCAGATCTTGAGGAAAATTGGTCCAGTAGCCTATGAGATCGCCCTACCTCCACATTTAGCAAATCTGCATAATGTCTTCCACGTATCGCAGCTAAGGAAATATCTCGCCGACCCTTGTCACGTGTTGGAGGTGGACGACGTGCAGATCAGGGACGACTTGTCTTTTGAAGCAAGACCAGTCAGGATAGACGATCACCAAAGCAAACAGCTCAGGGGTAAGACCATCCATATGGTTAAGGTGGTGTGGGATGAGAGATCCGGTGATTCGACTTGGGAGTTGGAAGAGAACATGAGAAACGACTATCCACATCTCTTTTCCTTGTAATTCCTTGTAATTCAATTTTCGAGGACGAAAATTTTTGTTGTTAGGGAGATTGTAAGGACCTGGGAAAATCTTATTGGAATAAAAGTGATATATTTTAAGTCAATTCTAAGTATGTTTTTATTTAAAATAAAAATGAAGGAAAGTGTAGTTAGAAAGCCATGAGATCGCCTGGAACATGATCGCCAGGGCGAGAAGCATGCGGACATCGCCAGGGCACGAGGCATGCGGGCATCGCCAGGGCACGAGGCATGCGGGCATCGCCAGGGCGCGAGAGGCATGCGGGCATCGCCAGGGCGCGAGAGGCATGCGGGCATCGCCAGGGCACGAGGCATGCGGACATCGCCGGGGCGCGAGGCATGCGAACATCGCCATGGCGCGAGGCATGCGGACATCGCCACAGAGAGACATCGGTCGTCTTCCAAAGAGAGACATCGGTCGTCTTCCAAAGAGAGACATCGGTCGTCTTTCAGAGAGAGACATCGGTCGTCTTTCAGAGAGAGACATCGGTCGTCTTCCAAAGAGAGACATCGGTCGTCTTCCAAAGAGAGACATCGGTCGTCCTCCAGGATGAGTCATCGGTGGATAGCCTTCGCGCGGAAGGTCATCAGTGGAGAGTCTTCGCGCGAGAGGTCATCGGCGAAAGGTTATCGCGCGATGTCGTGTTTCATGAGGATGAAGTGGGGCCCAGGGCCCAGCATGAACGTCTTGCATGCGCGGCACGTAGTCAGTGGCTCCAGAGAGTTGGTACGGTAGTGCACAGTGTTTGTGTGCGCAAAGTCAACCACGCAACCTTACTGTCAGGTTTGTGCTTGAGTAAAGGAAAACTCACGCGCTAGGTATCTCAGAGAGTAGGCTAGGGCGGCTACACAGCAGGCCTACGTCCTTAGCTTCAGAAGGCTCCTCTTAGGGAGTTTTGAAAACGCAGTGGGAGATAAAAGGTGACAGAGTGAGTTCACCTTCATCTTTCTCTTTCTCTCCCTTGCACTGCGACTCAGTATTTCCCAGGCACCTTCAAGCAAAAGCAAGACGAGCGACGACTGCCATAGAGCTTTTGGGAAGGTCCTCTACAAGATTTACCTATTTGAACGCTTAGGCAGAGTTCGGACATCCTTTACGTTCGGCGGTTCAGAGCTTGAAGTGAGATTTCACGCTGATCCAGGTAAGGGAAGCTAGTCTTTTTCCAACGATAACTGGATATAGGATGTTTGTGATGATAGGGCGACGTGGTCGCCGGTTTTACTTCGTTTTCACGGTGTTTGATGTTGAAATGTGAGATGTTTACGATAACAGTTCTGTTTGGATGTTGGGGGCGACGTGGTCGCCGGTTTTAAAAATGTTCTTGTTTAAAAACCCAGTTTTGTTCGTGATCGCCGGTTTCTGGAGGTGATCGCCGGTTTTTCATCTGTTATTGAAATATCCCCCGTTTTATGCTGTTTCAAAAGTGTTTGAGATTTTGGAGGTGGTTTTTCGAAAATCTGAACTTTGGTATGAGTTTTGCTGTGATTGAAATCGTTCATTGAAGTGTTATGTGATGTGTTGAATGTGGTGATTGTGGATCGAGGCATAGTATTTTCAGGAAAGAAAATACCGTGTAAGGTCGTGTAATAGGTGTATTGATCGGTGATCCTATAATGAGACATCCTGACTCTACTGAGGTAATGAAATCACATAGAGGAAGTTACTCAGTTGTGGAGAGTCGATGGAGGTTCATACGTATGGGTGTCTCGTGTGAAACAGAACGAGTTCGGCCTGTTGTATGGATTAACCTTGTCATACCGTGATAATGAGAATATTGAGATGGTGTATGCGCATGGCTGTGTGGATTTCACAGCGACCCTGTGTGGATTTCACAGTGGTGTGGTATGACAGGTGCGAATCTCTGGGTCTAATCAACGCACGAGTCTCCGGAAATAGTGGTCAAGTGTCTGGTGTGATGAGTCAGTGGAAAGTCTGACGTGAGAAATGTGAAATTGAATTAATAGACACTTGATTGCTGATGTGAATTGAAATACTCTTGGATTGATTTGTGAATTTGGGGATTTCCTGATAGTCTTGTGGAATATGGAAATGTGATGGCTGATATTGATACGGTTCATGGATGTTGTGGAGTTCTTATGTATGCTCTTGATTCAAAGTTTTCCTAAATATATAGCTTACCCTGTATTTTGTTTCTGTGGATGTCTTTCTTAAAACTGTGATGATCGTGTATCTTTACACGGGAGCAGATGAGGTTGCAGGAAGTGGAATTCCCCTGTGAGTGATCGCCGGAAGGAGATCGCCTATCTCTGATCTGTTAGGCGATCACCCGTTTTTGCTTTCTGATAGGAGATCGCCGGTATGATAGGAGATCGCCTGTCTGATGGGAGATCGCCGTTTCTGTTAGCAGATCGGCTGTTTGTATTATTTGCAGTTTTTATGTTTAAGTTTTGGAAAAGGGCCATTTTGTATCAAACTCCCTGCGAGGAGAAACTCATTTATATATATGTACAATTATGTTTATTTCAATATATTTGTTTTACCGTTATTTCATATTACGAAAATGCAAAAAAAAAAAAAAATGTGAAATGTATTTGGCGGGATGTTACAACGAGGTCTGCCGCCTGGAACTACCGAGCTCTCTGTAACATCCCACCAAATCCTTTTCATAAATATAGAATGAAATAAAGGTAAAACAATAATATTGAAGTGAACATATGTATATATATATAAAATGAAGTTGCCCCTCATAGGGAGTTTAATACATAACCGGTCAATTTTCCAAAACCTAAACAAAATACAGCAAAATAGAATGAAACCGGCGGTCTCCCAACATAAAACAGGCGATCTCCGGTCCGAAGACCCAAAACAGCCGATCTGCTATCAGCACGGAAAAGGAGTTCTCCTTCCGGCGACCACTCACTGAGGAGCTCTACTCCCTGGAAGATCATCTGCTCCCGTGTAAAGTACACGATCATCACAGTTTTAAGAGAAAACAGCCACAGAACAATACAAAGGGTAAGCTAGATATTTTTAAAACTTTAAATTATAAACTGGACAACCAACGTAGATCAGCCATTTTAAACATTCACAAGAGTCCATCACTTTCTCATTCATATCACATAACCATCAAGTGTCTATCAAGATTCTCAATATTTCACATTTCTCACGTCAGACTTCCACTGACTCATCACACATAGACACTTGACACTACTTCCGGAAGACACGTGCATTGACTAGACTCAAAGATCTGCACCTGTCATACTACATTGCTGTATAGTTTCCACAGCTGTGCACATGAATATAATCTCAATCTCAATCTCATCACTCTCCTAGTATGACAGGTTAATCCATGTAACAGGCCAAGCTCGTTCTTTTTCACACGACTCACCCATTCACGAACCTCCTTCGACTCTCAACGCCTGAATAACTTCCTCTATATGGTTCCATTATATCAGGAGAGTCAGGATATCTCATTATAGAAATCACCGATCAATGCACATCCTACACAATCTTACACGGTATTTTCTTTCCTGAAAATACTATGCCTTGATCCCACATTCACAACATTCAACACATCATATGACACTTAAATGAACGATTCCAATCACAGCAGCAATCATTCAGAGGTCCAGATTTTCGAATATTGCATGCATTTCACATTTCAATCTCAAACAGTTTCAAACAACACTAAAAACAGGGGAGTTCGAAATCAATATTTAAAACCGGCGATCACCAACCGACGATCACATCCAAAACAGGGGATTTCGAAACACAAGGGAAAAACTGGCGACCACAACGCCCCAACATCAAAAACAGAGGATTATGCAATAACAGTTGAAAACCGGCGACCACGTCGCCCCATCATCAAAATCATCTAACTTAAGGTTTTCGTTGGAAATAAGGCTAGCTTCCCTTACCTGGACTTGCGTGAAAAGTACTAAGAGCTCCAACCCAACGAGCTTCAAGGATGCCTTAACCTGCACCATGGATCCTTAGTCACAAAACTAGCTATACTCCTCATTTCTACGCTAACAGGGACGATTCCTGAAGCTAAGAGAACTGCATGCAACACCAATGCAGAGGCAACCCTCTCAGGTGCAGGATCGACTTGAAGAACAGAGGGAACGACTTACTCTGTTTTAGCGTCTGGTTTGGAGGACTTGCAGAGAACCTCCCAGGTGCTCTATGGCAGTCGTCGATAGCCAAGCAGGGACGTGATAAGGCCTGAATCGCACAGTGAAGGAGAGAAACGAGAAGGATGAAGGTAACTCACTCACTCACTCTGTCACTCTAGAACCACAGCTCGTTCCTTGCCTCTCAGAAGTGAGTTTTTAAATCTAACTCAACTTGCCCAGAATTGCCGCTGCCACCACCCACTCTGCAGGAAAGCTTGCGTGCACACTTCCTTGAACAGTATGACCACGTGGGTCTCTGGGTCACTTTCCATACCAACTCTCTGAAATCACTGCTCTGAACTACACTCACTGACTACGTGTCGCGCATTCAAGACGCTCATGCTGGGGTCTGGGCCCCACTTCATCTGCGTGAAACACGACATCGCGCGATAACCTTCCACCGATGACTTTTCGCGTGATGACTACCCACCGATGACTCATCCTGGAGGACAACCGATGTCTCTCCCTGGAAGATGACCGATGTCTCTCAGTGGGAGACGACCGATGCGCCCCTCATCCTGGCGATGCTCGCATGTTTCTCACCCTGGCGATGCCCGCATGCCTCTCGCCCTGGCGATCCCACGTGCCTCTCGCCCTGGCGATGACGGATTGTCTCTCATCTCGGCGATGACTGATGACACATCGCCACGCCTTGCTGAAGGTTCTTCATCACACTATGTTACGTCCAAGGTACCACCTCCACAAGGCTTGGTGACGTCGGTAGCTTCACATTTCCAAGCATCCATCAGCACTACTCCTCGTGCGCCCACGCATGCAACACTAAGGATGATTTCTTATGCTCAAGCATAGAGCTTCGCAGGCACAGCGTATCTAAGGCTCAACTCACACCTTGATACGCGTGGTTTTTGGAACTCACTATGGTCCACCGACCGACCTCTACAACGTCGCCCTCATACCTTGCGCGACATCCGAGGTCTGACCACCATGAAATTCCATTATAACCCTTTTTGTTTTCAAGTCAAAACATATCCAGAATTTATCATAATTATACTTCTTTTATTCCAAATAAATATTCAGATCCTTACACTCTCAGCTTAGAACTGTGTTTGAGCTCAACTCTCCTCTTCAGCGCCTCAGCTTTGATTCCATCTTCTTCCCTGGCTTAATCCAAAAGATCAAGATTCACCTTCCTCTCTTCATTGGATTCCTCAGCCACAAAGTTCTGGAAACGTGGCGAGTTCTCCTGGATCTCCACAGGGGTCATGGCATCTGAACCATACACCAAACTAAAGGGAGTCTCCTTAGTAGTGGACTGGGGAGTAGTATGGTAGGCCCATACTATTCTGGGAACCTCCTCAGCCCACCTTCCCTTTGCTTTCTCCAGCCTTCTCTTTAGTCCTATGAGGAGGACTCGGTTGGCCGACTCGACCTGCCCGTTGGTCTGTGGGTGCTCGACTGATGCAAACGCCTGCTTGATCCCCAACTATGTACATAGCTTCCCCAATTGTTGGCTTGCAAACTGCGTGCCATTGTCAGACACTAAGCGTTTGGGTACGCTGAAGCGGCAGACTATATTCTTCCACACGAAGTGTTGGATCTTTTGTGCTGTAATCTGTGCTACTGGCTAAGCCTCAATCCACTTCATGAAATATTCTATGGCGACCACGAGGTACTTCATCTGTCGTATCGCCAAAGGGAAAGGCCCCAAGATGTCGATTCCCCATGTATGAAATGGCCAAGGGCTGTATATCGACCTGAGCTCTTCTGGTGGCGCCTTAGGCCAATCAGTATTCAATTGGCATTGCTTGCACTGCTGCGCATACCTAGTGCAATCTTCCCTCATCGTCGGCCAGTAGTACCCTGCTCGAATGGCCTTAGAGGCCAGAGCTCGACCTCTGTTATGACTACCACAGATACTTTCATGGAGCTCTGCCATTATTCTTACACACTGTTCACCATGCATGCAGACTAAAATGGGGTGGGTAAACCCATGTCTGTACAACTCGCCTTCAATGAGCGTGTACTTGGACGAGTTTTTCTTTATCTTCTTTGCCTCTGTCGGCTCTACTGGGAGCATTCCATCCACTATGTAACGCTTATAGGGCATCATCCATGTCTCTCCACTCTGTAGCAGGCAGACCTGTGACGCCTCTACCTCCATTAGCATGCATGCGTTGACTCGTGGTTTCTTCAAAGTTTCTTGAGTTAACGAGCGATGACTCCTCTTTTCACCATCAGACTGGTTGATCTGATGGACTCCCACCAAGTTATCAGCTATATAAGTACGAGGCGCCCTCAGAGTCTCCTGGATGACTGTCCTCTGTCTGCCCCCCTTGCCTGAGCTGGCGAGTTTGGCCAACAAGTCAGCTCTGGCATTCTGCTCCCTGGGCACGTGTACTAGTTCAAATATTTCAAACAAACTCTTCAATCTCTGGACATACTCCAAGTAAGAGGCCATCTGAGGGTCTTTGGCCTGGTACTCTCCCGCTACTTGACCGGTGACCAACAGTGAGTCACTCTTGGCCATAAGGCTCTGCGCTCCCATTTCCTTTGCCAACAACATCCCAGCGATCAAAGCCTCATACTCTGCCTAGTTATTGCTGGCTTTGAAAGCGAACCGCAGGGCCTGCTCTATCAACAACCCCTTGGGTCCTTCTAGGATCACCCCCGCTCCGCTGCCTTGCTGATTCGAGGACCCGTCTACTGACAATACCCACTTGAAGTTGGGTCCCTCCTGCTAGGCCTCGGTTGAGGACATCTCGGCCACAAAGTCAGCGTAGACCTGCCCTTTGATCGGGCCCCTGGGTTCATACTGGATGTCGAATTCTGACAACTCGACTGCCCAACGCACCATTCTTCCCGCCACATCAGGCTTGCAGGATCTTGCATATTGGTAAATCTGTCATCACCACCACTGTGAAGCTCTGGAAATAGTGGCGAAGTCTCCTGGCTGAAAACACCACTGCTAATGCTGCCTTTTCTAGGGCTTGGTATCTCGTCTCAGGCCCCTGCAACACTTTGCTGACAAAATAGATGGGCTTCTGGCTCTGTTGCTGTTCTTGAACCAAGACAGAACTCACCGCCCTATCTGTAACTGCAAAGTACAGACGCAGGGGTGTGCCGAGCTGAGGCTTGCACAAGACTGGCGGGCTGGCCAGATACTCTTTGAGCTTAAGGAAGGCCTGCTCACATTTTGCAGTCCAGGTGAATCTGCTATTCCTCCTTAGGCATTGGAAATAAGGGTGACCTTTGTCTCCTCCGGCTGACACGAACCTGGAGAGTGCAGCCATCCGACCCGTCAACTGTTGCACTTCTTTGACCGATGTCGGGCTCCTCATGGCTATGATCGCTGCACACTTGTCTGGGTTGGCCTCAATCCCTCTTTCCGTGAGTAAAAACCCAAGGAACTTGCCTGCTTCCACCCCAAAGATGCACTTTTCTGGATTCAACTTCAGCCTGTACTTCGCTATTGTATTAAACAGCTCCTCCTAGTCGTCAACATGCTGATCTCGTGCCTGGGACGTCACCACCATGTCATCTACATAGGCCTGCACATTGCGTCCCAGCATTGGGGCGAGGACCTTGTCCATCAGCCTCTGATATGTGGCACCCGCGTTCTTCAGCCCAAACAGCATGACTGTGTAGCAGTTACAAGACAACTCTATCATGAACGCAGTCTTGTTCTCATCCATCGGGTGCATCTTGATCTGATTGTACCCAGAGAAAGCGTCTAAGAAGCTGAGTAACTTGCAGCCCGAGGCACTGTCTACTAGCGCATCTATGTTGGGCAGAGGGTAGGAATCTTTTGGACAGGCCTTGTTGAGATCTGTGAAGTCCACACACATCCTCCACTTCCCATTGGCCTTTTTTACCAGGACGACATTTGCAAGCCACTCAGGGTATTCTATTTCCCGTATGTGGCCTGCTTTCAGCAACTTCTGTGTTTCCTCCCTGATTACCTGTCTTCGTTCATCATTGAACTTCCTTCTCCTTTAGCGGACTGGTCTGACTTGGGGATTCAGTGCTAAGCGATGGCATAGAAAATCAGGGTCAATGCCTGGCATGTCTGAGGGGGACCAAGCGAAAGCGTCCAGATGCTTTCCTATAACTCCCGCCACCTGGTCTTGGGTCTCCTGAGACAGGGATTTACCCAGCTTGAAAATCTTCCCCCTGATCTCCTTCTCCATGATCTCCTCTGCCGGTTCGGGTCGCCTCGCCCGGGCGACCTCTGCTCGGGTGACCCCGACGTCACCTCGGGGCATATCTGCTTCATTGACACCTCCTCCCGGTGGTGAGGTGGTCACCATGCAGACTCCCCTCTTTGTCTTGAGGCTATTCTCATAGCACCTTTTAGCCTCTTTTTTATCTGACTTGATGGTTACCACCATCCCCTCTGTAACATCCCGCCAAAAATACCGTTTCCATAAATATATAATGAAAATAAACGTAAGACCAAAATGTTTTGAAATGAACATGATTTTATATATAATGAAGTTTCTCCTCGCAGGGAGTTTAATACAAACGGTCATTTTTTTCAAAACTTAAACAAAAACAGGCAAAGAAAGACAAAAACAGGCGATCTCCTAACAGCTGGTCTCCTAACAGCCGACCTCATAACAGCCGACCTCATAACAGCCGACCTCATAACAGCCGACCTCATAACAGCCGACCTCACAACATCCGACCTCATAACAGCCGATCTCTCACTGAGGAGCCCGACTTCCTGAAAGATCATCTGCTCCCGTGTAAAGATTACACGATCATCACAGGTTTTAAGAAACAATCACAGAACCAAAACGCAAAGGGTAAGCTAGACATTTAAAAGAGAGTTTGAATATGAACTTAAAAATCAAGATGAAAACCAATATAAGACATCCACATAAAACCATCAACTTTCTCATATTCCACCAAACCATTCGATAATCACATATCTCACAAATCAATTCCAGAGTCTCAAAATTCACATCAGCAATCAAGTGTCTATCAATTCAATTTCTCATTTCACACGTCAGACTTTCCACTGACTCATCACACCAGACACTTGACCACTATTCCGGAGACTCGTGCATTGAACTCAGCGTCCAGAGACCTGCACCTGTCACGCTAAAAGGCTGGAAAGTGACCTCAGCCATGCGCATCACACAATCTCAATATCATCATTATCACAGTGTGACAGGGTGAATCCATATGACGGCTGAGCTCGTTCTGTTTCACACGGGCCACTCATTCATAGGACCTCCTTCGACTCTCACCACCGAATGACTTCATTTACGTAATTCCATCATGTCAGCAGAGTCAGGATCGTCTCATTAACAGGACACTCACTGATCAATACACATCCTACCCAGATCTTACACGATATTTCCTTTCCTGAAAATACTATGCCTCGATCCCACATTCACAACATTCACACATCACATAACATTTCAACAAATGATTCCAGTCACAGCAAAACTCATGCCAAGGTTCAGATTTTCGAATATCACATTTAAATCTCAAACAGTTTCAATCAACACCAAAAACAGGAGATATTTCAATAACAGATGAACACCGGCGATCACCTTCAAAACACAGGCGATCACTCACTAAACTGGGATTAAAACAAGAACATTCTGCAAACCCGGTGACCACGTCGCCCCCATCATCAAACTCATCAAACACACAGTTTTCATCAGAGATAAGGCTAGCTTCCCTTACCTGGATCAGCGTGAAACTCACTTCAAGCTCTAACCACCGAACGTAAAAGATGCCTGAACTCTGCCTAAGCGTTCTAATCGGTAAAACTTGTAGAGAACCTTCTCAAATGCTCTATGGCAATCGCTGGTAAATAAACTGGTGCCTGGAATTACTGAGTCGCAGCGCAAAGGAGAGAAAAGAGAAAGATGAAGGTGAACTCACTCTGTCACCTTTTATACTCCCACTGCGTTCTAATCTCACTAAGAGGCGGTGCATTCCGATACTAGGAACATAGGCCTGCCATGTAGCTATCATTACCTACTCTCTAACTAACACTTCCGTGTGGGTTTCTTCCTCTAATTAAATGCAGACTTGACAGAATGGCCACATGGCGTCTCTACGTGCATGGAGCCACTGTTCCGAGGGTCTTTCACTGCCTACATGTTGCACATGCAGCACGTTAATCCTGGAAGCCGGGGGCCCACCTCATCTGCGTATAACCGGACCCCTGATAACCATCCACCGGTATCCATGGCTCCCATGTCAGAAATGACCGATGTTCCTTACACCGGCGATGACTGATTCCTCACCCTGGAGGACGACCGACGTCTCCCCTGCAGACGACCGACTTCTCTCCCTTGCGGACGACCGAGGTCTCCCTCTTGCGGACGACCGAGGTCTCCCTCTTGCGGACGACCGAGGTCTTCTCCTGGCGAACGACCGAGGTCTTCTCCTGGCGAAGTCCACACGCCTCGCGCCCTGGCGAGGTCCACACACTCTCGCGCCCTGGCGAGGTCCACACGCCTCGCGCCCTGGCGATGCCCGCACGCTTCGCGCCCTTTTCTTCCATGTTTTATTTTAAATAAAACTTACTTAGAATTTATTTAAAATATACCCTTTTATTCCAAATTACCTTTTACAGGTCCTTACACCCTCCATCGAGGGCAACTTCATCTTCATGTGCCTTGTGGACACCACAGCCCCTAGCCTGTTCAGGGCCGGTCTGCCCAGAAGTATGTTGTAGGCAGAGGGGGCGTTCACTACAAGGTACCTGATGTTCTCTGTGCGGGATGCTACTCCATCAGTGAATGTGGTCCTCAACTCTATGTACCCCCGCACTTCTACTTGGTCTCCTGCGAACCCATACAAACAGCCGACGTAGGGTCGCAGCTGATCAGGAGACAACTGTAACTTGTTGAAAGTCGACCAGAACATCACATCGGCCGAGCTTCCCTGATCTAATAATACCCGGTGCACCTTGCGTGCGGCAGTGACAACTGAAATGACCACCGGATCGTTATCATGGGGGACAACATCTCGGCGATCAGCCTTTGTGAAGACGAGGTCGATGTCCGGGAAGTGATCTTCCTCGCAGGTCTCCACTGCCATCACCGAACGTGCATACTTCTTACGTTGCGAAGAAGTGCACCCTCCTCCTGAGAACCCACCTGATATAGTGTGGATCTCACCATGTATGGGCACTTCATGCCCCTGGTCTGTCCTTGATACAACGACCGCCTCGCCCTCTGGTGCCTCCTTCAGGTAGTCATTCAAAAACCCACTCTTCACTAACTCGTCCAATTGGTGGCCCAAGGCTAGACAATTTCGAATGGGGTGACCAAAGGCCTGATGGAACTCGGACCAGGCGTTTTTGTTTGGCCCCAGCCTCTTGTCACTCTTTGGGGGCATCTTCAATCTTTCTGCTACATTAGGAATGGCAATCAGCTCCTTCAGCTCCACCACGAATTCATGTCTAGGGGGCATGTCATCTTTGCTTCGTCCCCTAGCTTGTGGTTTTCGGGGCTCATAGGGCTTCTGTTTCCCTTGAGCCTTCTTTTCTGTGGTTGCCTCATGCACCCGCAGCGGTTGAGGCCGATTAGGCGCTCGGGGCCTTAACGAGCCTGCGCTTTCTCGCTTCTCGCTGAGCTCTCCTTCGGCGACAATGTGGGCCACGACACGTTGTTTTATGTCGCCGAAAGTCTTGGGGCAGCTGTGTATCAGAGATTCGCTGAAAGGCCCTGGCAATACGCCCTTCCTGAAGGCGTGCACCACCATGTCTTCATCCTTGGTGTGCAACCTCACCACCATCGCCCCAAACCTGTTGAGGTAATCTTTAAGGGACTCCCTCTAGTGCTGCCTTACATCGAAAAGATCGTAAGACACTGGTGGAGGGGCCCTGTTGACAAGATATTGCTCCCTGAACAGCACGGAGAATTGCGCGAAAGACGTGATATGTCCTTCAGGCAAACTCACGAACCATTCTAGCACGGTTCCTGTCAGTGTGGCCATAAAGAGCTTACAGTGCACTGCGTCGGACCCTCCTGACAACATCATCTGCGTATGGAAAGCAGTGAGATGTGTTTCAGAATCTTCTTTCCCGGTGAACACGGTCTTAGGCCCTACAAAGGTGGCTGGGACCACCGTGTTCATAATCGCCTAGGAGAAAGGCATGGGAAAGGCCCTTGGGGGCACTGGGGTGGCTCGATCATCTTCCCCACGATCTCCAGCTTGCTGCATGTGTTGCAAATTCAAGCACAGCTCCTCATTCGCTCGGTGCAACTCCTCATTCCTGGCCTGTGAGGCAGCTAGATCTTCCTGCATACACGCCTGATGCGCTCTGGACTCCGCACCGTCTCCTGGAGGGCGCGCATCGTTTCCATAAGCTGTTGCATGGTAACGCTGTCGCCTTCATTTGGTGGAACGGACCCGTGTCTTGTATTCCTCATCTTCTGTGGTTTTTTCTCTCACTCTCGTGTATGGGACCTTGTTTTACTCCGACCCCACGTTGGGCGCCAAATGTTCTTGCCGGTTGACTCGCCTGTCAGTTGACTCCACGACACTCACGCACCACCTTCCTCACGTTGATATGTGCTTGGTTCTTGCGAAACAATCTGCACCTACAAAAGAGAAAGGGGCGCCTAGAGGCCGTTTGCACTCTGACGCTCAAGTCAGTGTAGGGCAAGAAACACCAAGTGTATTGAGTTTCTCTGTGTTTAGGTCTAGAAATTGCGTACCTTTGTGAAGTATTTTACTGTCCCTTATATAGTCTAGGGTTTACTGCACCGCTAGCCCTAATTAGGGTTTACTGCGCTGCTAGCCATATTTAGGGTTTACTGGAATACCCTTGCGCCGCTATCACCCAATCTTAGGGTAATCTGGCACATAAGGTTTCCTTCTCTGGAGTGCAAACTTTAATAGGGTGACCACCTGGGTGCCTCCTTGTGCACCTAGTCTCTGGGGCCACCTTTTCTGGGAGTGCCTTCACTGTTCACGTGCCATGCATGTAGCTTTACTGGGAAAACCCTAGTTCTGGTGAGTACTCGTCCCCTCAGGACTCTACACCCAACTGTGCTCTCCCTGCTACCCGCATAGGCTCTTCGTGATCCAGGCCTCTCCCTACCTCTGGGTATTTAACTGGTCATTGGCCCACTCTGGGAACCAATCTTAGCTGTTCTGTTTACGCTATTCAAATCACCCAAGACCGATGTCACCTCGTCACACTCTGTTGCCGAGGACTGATCACCCTGCGAAGTGACGAGGACACATCAGCCCTTTCTAGTGACCATCACGCTGATGACTACTCACCCTTCTTTGTGGGAACATGCTAATGACTCATCACCCTTCTCTGTAGGCTGATGACTAATCACCCTTCTCTCTAAGCTGATGACTAATCACCCTTTTCTGTAGGCTGATGACTAATCACCCCTCTTTGTGGGAACATGCTGATGACTCATCACCCTTCTCTCTAAGCTGATGACTAATCACCCCTTTCTGTTCAATACCCCCTGTGGGGTCCATTCCACGTGGCTTTGGCCCATGCTGTGGGACCCAGCTGACGTCCGAGGACTGGTCAGTACAATTACAAATAAAATTTCCTATTCTATTTTGACAAAAATTAAATTCTACCCTACACTAAACTTATGGCATTTTTAAACACATAGAGGAAAGTTTCTCTACTATCAGTAGCAGTGTCCCAATTCTCTTGGATTCTTCTTGCCATAACTCTTGTAGTTGGCCAATATCTTCTATTTGGTGGGCTTGGGCTTGACCTTTGACTTGGACTTGGGCTTGGGCTTGGGCCTCTTCTATCAAAGAGATGAGGAGATAAGAAAAATGGAGGCAAGACTTTAAAAATTGGAGATGGACAACACATCCAATCACCACTACCGTGAGAGAAGACATCATCATCATAGGCATGCCTCATGGAATTCACAAAGTTCTTATGAACATTATGAAGAAGTCGCATGGAGGATGCATCAGAACTTTAAAGATAGGCGCCACAATGTGGCTAACCGTTATTTGCCTTATGCAAAATTACCTAGTTCTTGGGTTGGGAGGCCAAAGTGGAACAAATTTTTCATGTACATGAGGTCTTAGAAGACCAAAGGGTTAGGCTAGCTTCTTTAGAGTTTATGGACTATGCCATGCAATGGTGGCACAAAACTCTCATGGACATTGGGCTAAACAAGAGACCTCCCATAGTCTATTGGGATGATTTAAAAGTTTGTATGCGTGCTAGATTTGTGCCTCCACACTTTAGGAAAGACCTTTTGTTGAAGCTCCAACGGCTTCACCAAGGCACGCTAAGTGTGGATGCTTATTTTAAAGAACTTGAAACACTTTTAATTAAAGTTGATGTGCATGAGAGTGATGAAGCTAAAATGGCTAGATTTTTGAGTGGTGTTAGAAGGGATATCCAAAATATGGTGGAACTTTATGAGTATTCTTCTTTAGAAACTTTGGTTCACCTTGCCATCAAGGTTGAATCTCAAATTGAAAAGAAAAATTCTTTAAAAAATTCTCATAATGATGGCTTCTACCATTCTTCTTGGAAAAAAAAAATAAATCTTTTTCCAAATATCCTTCTAAAGACTCTACTTTCAAACCTAGAGATTCTAAGCCTTCCACTTCTAATCCTAAATCACCCACTAAATCTTCAAGTAAAAAGTGCTTTAAATGCTTAGGCTATGGTCATATAGCGGCTAATTGTCCTTCAAAAAGAAATATGATGATGCATGATAACGAGGAAGTAGTGAGTGAGCATAGTTCGGATGCCTCTAGGTCTTCCACACCTCATAGGACCCCAAGTGAGCATGAGAGTGAAAGTCAACTTGAAGGTGACTTATTAGTAGTGAGACGCATGCTTGGCCAAGTTTTGAACCCTCTGATGAAAGTAAAAGAGAAAATATTTTCCATACAAGATGTCTCATTAATGATAAGTTATGTTCTCTTATAGTGGTTGGGGGTAGTTGTGCAAATGTGGCTAGCACAAGAGTAGTAGATAAACTTGGCTTGTCTAATATCTCTCATGCAAAGCCCTACAAGCTTCAATGGTTAAGTGAGGTTGGGGAAATCATAGTTAATAAACAAGTCCTGATTGCTTTTTCTATTGGTAAATATAAAGATGAGGTCTTGTGTGATGTTGTCCTAATGGAAGCAACTCATGTTCTTTTAGGTAGGCCATGGCAATATGATAGAAAATTTTTTCATGATGGCTTTACCAACAAACTCTCTTTTCACTTCCATGGGCACAAGGTCATACTTAAATCTCTCTCTCCAAAGGAACTCCATGAGGACCAAATTAAAATGAAGGTAACGAGAGAGATCGAAAACGATAAAAAAAGTTCCAAGAGAAGCTTTCTCATGACAACCTGTAACATCCCGCCAAAAACCCTTTCGCATTTTTGCATTTTCGTAATATGAAATAACGGTAAAACAAATATATTGAAATAAACATAATTGTATATATATACAAAGGAGTTCTCCTCGCAGGGAGTTTAATACAAAACGGTCATTTTCCAAAACTTAAACATAAAAAACAGCAAAAACAACCAAACAACCGATCTCCCAACATAAAAAAAGCGATCTCCTAACAAAAGGGCGATCTCCTATCAAAAGGGCGATCTCCTATCAAAAGGGCGATCTCCGATCAGAGAACAAGAAACGGGTGATCGCCCAACAGAAGCAAAACGGGCGATCTCCTCCCGGCGACCACTCACTGAGGAGCTCTTCTTCCTGCAAGATCATCTGCTCCCGTGTAAAGATTACACGATCATCACAGGTTTTAAGAAAACAGCCACATAACCAAAACGCAAAGGGTAAGCTAGACATTTAAAAGAGAGTTTGAATATGAACTTAAAAATCAATCATGAAACCAATTTAAGACGATCACGTACAAACCATCAACTTTCTCATATTCCACCAAACCATTCGGTAATCACATATCTCACAAATCAATTTCAAGAGTCTCACAATTCACATCAGCAATCAAGTGTCTATCAATTAAATTTCTCATTCACTTCACGTCAGACTTTCCACTGACTCATCACACCAGACACTTGACCACTATTTCCGGAAAAACACGTGCGTTGATTAGACCCAGAGATTCGCACCTGTCATACCATACCACTGTGAAATCCACACATTCACATGGTCGCTGTGAAATCCACACATTCACAAGCGTATAGAGGAATCCACACATCCTCACTATCCGGTCATGACAGGGTTAATCCATACAACAGGCCGAACTCGTTCTGTTTCACACGAGACACCCATACGTATGAACCTCCATCGACTCTCCACAACTGAGTAACTTCTTCTATGTGATTTCATTACCTCAGTAGAGTCAGGATGTCTCATTATAGGATCACCGATCAATACACCTCTTACACGACCTTACACGGTATTTTCTTTCCTGAAAATACTATGCCTCGATCCACAATCACAACATTCAACACAACACATAACACTTCAATGAACGGTTTCAATCACAGCAAAACTCATACCAAGGTTCAGATTTTCGAAAACCACATTTAAAATCTCAAACACTTTTGAAACAGCATAAAACAGGGGATATTTCAATAACAGATGAAAAACCGGCGATCACGAACAAAACTGGGTTTAAAGCAAGAACAGTTTGAAACACCCGGCGACCACGTCGCCCCCAACATCAAAATCATCACACATACAGTTTTCATTAGAAGTAAGGCTAGCTTCCCTTACCTGGATCAGCGTGAAACTCACTTCAAGCTCTAACCACCGAACGTAAAGGATGCCTGAACTCTGCCTAAGCGTTCTAATTAGTAAAACTTGTAGAGAACCTTCTCAAATGCTCTATGGCAATCGCTGGTAAATAAACTAGTGCCTGAAATTACTGAGTCACAGCGCAAAGGAGAGAAAAGAGAAAGATGAAGGTGAATTCACTCTGTCACCTTTTATACTCTCACTGCGTTTCTAAACTCACTAAGAGGCGGTGCATTCCGATACTAGGGACATAGGCCTGCCATGTAGCTATCATTACCTACTTTTTAACTAACCCTCCCGTGTGGGTTTTCTTCCTCGAATTAAATGCAACCTGACAGTATGGCCACGTGGCGTCTCTGCGCACATGGAGCTACTGTTCCGAAGGACTTTCACTGCCTACATGTCGCACATGCAGCACGTTCATCCTGGAACCAGGGCCCCACTTCATCCGCGTATAACAGAACCCGCGATGACAATCCACCGACGACCCATCCTGGAGGACGACCGATGTCTCTCTCTGGAAGACGACCGATGTCTCCTCCTCCTGGAGACCGACCGAGGTCTCTTCCTCCTGGAGACCGACCGAGGTCTCTTCCTCCTGGAGACCGACCGAGGTCTCTTCCTCCTGGAGACCGACCGAGGTCTCCTCTTGGCGACACCCGCATGCCTCTCGCGCCCAAGCGATGCCCGCATGCCTCGCGCCATGGCGATGTCCGCATGCCTCTCGCGCCCTGGCGATGCCCGCATGCCTCTCGCGCCCTGGCGATCATGTGTAGTAGGCGACCGGCGATCATGTTCCAGGCAATCTCATAGTCTTCTAAACTACACTTTCCTTCCTTTTCATTTTAAATACAACATACTTCGAATCCATTTAAATATGACACTTTTATTCCAATAAGATTTTCCAGGTCCTTACACAACCCAAGAGGTCAAAAAGGTAATAGTTGCTCGTAAGCCTATTTTTCTAGCTATTCCTAGGGCCCTTTAGAGTGAGTCGGCTAAGGATAGTCCCACATGTTTGGATAATTTGGTAAAGGAATTTGAAGATGTGTTTCAAGATCCTCCTAAAGGCTTAGCACCTCTAAGAGGAATTGAACACCAAATAGACTTCATTCTCGGGGCTTCTTTACCAAATCGCCCAGCATATAAGACCAATCCCATTGAGGCCAAGGAAATTCAACAACAAATTAAGGACTTAATAGCTAAGGGGTGGGTGCAAGATAGCATGAGTCCATGTGCTATGCCTGTCATACTTTTCCCTAAAAAGGATGGGTCATGGAGAATGTGTACGGATTGTCACGCTATAAATAACATTACCATCAAATATAGGCATCCCATTCCTAGGTTAGATGACTTGTTGGATGAATTACATGGGTCTAAAATATTTTCCAAGATTGATCTTAAGAGTGGTTATAACCAAATCCGAATTAAATCGGGGGATGAATGGAAAACCGCTTTTAAGACCATGTTTTGTTTATATAAGTGGTTAGTCATGCCCTTTGGCTTGACTAATGCTCCTAGTACCTTCATGCGACTCATGCATCATGTCTTAAGACCATTCATTGGAAAGTTTGTTGAAGTTTACTTTGATGACATACTCATATTTAGCTTGTCTTTGGAAGATCATGAGAAACATGTTAGGGAAGTTTTAGCAACCCTTAGGAAGGAGAAGTTGTATGCTAATCTTGCTAAATGTATGTTTGCATTAGATCATATAGACTTCCTAGGGTTTTTTGTAAGTTATAAAAGGGTGCATGTTGATAAAGAAAAAGTTGCAGCAATTCAACATTGGCCAACACCCACCAATGTTAATGAGGTATGAAGCTTTCATGAACTTGCTAGCTTTTATAGAAGGTTTGTGAAAGACTCTAGTACCATTGCCGCACCTCTCAATGCTATAGTAAAGAAGGAAGTGGTTTTTAAGTAGGGACAAGAGCAAGAAAATGCTTTTATAACTTTGAAAGAAAAATTGACTAAGGCCCCTATCTTAGCCCTTCCTAACTTTGCTAAAACATTTGAGATAGAATGTGATGCCTCTAATATAAGCATTGGGGCTTTCCTCCTTCAAGACGACCACCCCATAGCTTATTTTAGTGAGAAAATCAAGGGGATTAATCTCAATTATGATAAAGATCTTAATGCTCTTGTTAGAGCCTTGCAAAATTGGCAACACTATCTTTTTCCAAAGGAATTTGTGATTCATAGTGATCATGAGTCCCTTAAATATTTGAAAGGCCAAAGCAAGCTTAACAAGAGACATGCTAAATGGGTGGAGTTTATTGAGCAATTTCCTTATGTGATCAAACATAAGCAAGGAAAAATTAATGTTGTTGCGGATGCACTTTCAAGAAGACATACCTTGTTAAATATTTTGGATATTCAATTCTTAGGTTTTGATCACATAAAGGAACTCTACAAAGATGACCTTGATTTCTCTTTTATCTATCAAGAGTGTTCTAAGGGTGGACACAAAGATTTTTTCATACATAATGGTTTCCTTTTTAAAGGTAAAAGACTTTGTGTTCCCCAAGGATCTTTAAGACAATCTCTTGTTAGAAAGGCACATGAGGGTGGACTTATGGGACACTTTGGGGTAGCTAAGACTTTAGACACATTGCATGAGCATTTCTTTTGGCCCCACATGTGCAAATCCATACATAGTTTCTGTGATAAGTGTATAGCATGTAGGAAGGCTAAATCTAAAGTGCAACCACATGGTTTATATACCCGTCTTCCAATCCCAACAATGACTTGGGTAGATATTTCTATGGATTTTATCTTAGGTCTTCCCAAGACATCAAAGGGTATGGATTCTATCTTTGTGGTAGTGGATCGCTTTTCATAAATGGCTCACTTTATTCCATGCCACAAAGTAGATGATGCGTGTTATATTTCCAATCTCTTCTCCAAGGAAGTTGTGCATTTACATGGACTTCCTAGATGTATAGTATCTGATAGAGATTCTAAGTTCATAAGCCACTTTTGGAGGACCTTGTGGGGAAAACTTGGAACTAAACTCTTGTTTTCTACAATCTGTCAACTCCAAATAGATGGTCAAACTGAAGTGGTTAATAGAACTTTGGGTCAAATGTTAAGATGTCTTATTTCTGGGAATCCACGGGTGTGGGAAAATTTATTACCTCATATTGAATTTGCATATAATAGAGTAGTAAATTCTACCACTGTTGATATTGTAGTGGCCAGACCTCGGGTGTCGGCCACTGAGCGAGAGGTCGGCAAAGGAGAGGTCGGCACGATGGGACCCATAGAGGGGCCCACTGTAAGGACCTAGAAACTTTAATTGGAATAAAAGTGTTATATTTAAATAATTTCAGAAGATGTTATTATTTAAAATACAAAGAGCTGGTAGAGGTCGGTCGACTGACCATTTTATTAACCAAGTAGTCAGGTGCGATGACTTTATCGTGAGGTAATCATGTGGAGGTGATACCTTAGACGTAACATTGTGGGATGAAGAACCTTCAGCCAGGCGTGGCGATTGTCATCAGTCATCGCCAGGGCGCGAGACATGAGGATTTCGCCAGCGCGCGAGAGGCATGCGGACGTCGCCAGGGCATGAGGCATGCGGGCATCGCCGGGGCGCGAGAGGCACACGGACATCGCCATGGCGCGAGGCATGCGGGCATCGCCAGGGCGCGAGAGACATGCGGGCATCGCCAGGGCGCGAGAGAGATGCGGGCATCGCCAGGGCGTGAGAGACATGCGGGCATCGCCAGGGAGAGACATCGGTCGTCTTCCAGAGAGAGACATCGGTCTTTGCAGGGAGAGACATCGGTCGTTCGCCAGGATGAGTCATCGGTGGAAGGTTATCGCGCGATGTCGTGTTTCACACAGATAAGGTGGGACCCAGGCTCCTAGCATGAAACGTCTTGCACGCGCGCGACACATAGACAAAAAGGGTGTTTCAGAAGAGTGACATCAGAGAGTTGGCATGCACAGAGACACACGTGGCTGTACTGTTCAAGGAAGCGTGCACGCAAGCCTTCCTGCAGAGTGGGTGGTGGCAGCGGCATTTGTGGACAAGTTGGTTTAGATTCAAAAACCACTTCTGAGAGGGAGAACGTCGCTGTGGTTCAAGAGGGACAGAGTGAGTCTACCTTCATCCTTATCTTTTCTCTCCTTCACTCTACGATTCAGGCCTTATCACGTCCCTGCTTGGCTATCGACGACATCCATAGAGCACCTGGGAGGTTCTCTGCAAGTCCCCCAAACCAGACGCTAAAGCAGAGTTAAGGCATCCTTGAAGCTCGTTGGGTTGGAACTCTTAGTGAAGTTTACGCAAGTCCAGGTAAGGGAAGCTAGCTTTGTTTTCAATAAAAGCCGTAGGCTAGCTGTTTCTGAAGTGGGGGCGACGTGGTCGCCGGTTTCATATTTTGTTTTCGTGGTACTCTGTTCTATGTGTTTGGGCGACGTGGTCGCCGGTTTTAAATACAAATTTCGAACTCCCCTGTTTTAGTGTCGTTGAGATTGTTTGAGATTGATATGTGAAATGCATGTGATATTGGAAAATCTGAACCTTGGTACGATTGTTGCTGTGGTTGGAATCGTTAATTCAAGTGTTGTATGGTGCATTGGGTGAATTGATGATATCTTAGCTGTCCTGTGTGGACTTCATTAGCTGTCCTGTGTGGACTTCATTAGCTGTCCTGTGTGGACTTAATTAGCTGTCCTGTGTGGACTTCATTAGCTGTCCTGTGTGGACTTCATTAGCTGTCCTGTGTGGACTTCATCAGTTGTCCTGTGTGGACTTCATTACCTGTCCTGTGTGGACTTTACAGTGGTGTGGTATGTGTCTATGTGTGGTGAGTCCGTGGAAGTCGAACGTGAGAAAGCGAAATATTGAGATTTGATAGGCATTTGATGTTTTATGTGAAACAAATAACTCTTGATGAAATTGTGAAGTGTGTGAAATGAATGGGAAATTGATGGTTTTACGTGGGTGTCTTAAATTTGTTTTATCTTGATTTTAAAGTTTCATATCTAAATTCTCTTTAAAATATCTAGCTTACCCTACGTTTTTGTTCTGTGGCTGTTTTTCTTAAAACTGTGATGATCGTGTATTTTACACGGGAGCAGATGATGTTGCAGGTAGTCGAGCTCCTCAGTGAGCAGTTGGAGGAAGAGATCGCCTGTTTTCTTTTTATACTGTATTTTGGTTTTATTTTGAAACAGTTGATGGAATGTATTAAAACCCTTATAAAAGGGACGTTTCTTTTTGAGATATAATGTATGGGAGGATGTACTTTCAATATATATACATATGTTGATTTTATAAATAAATGTCTACTCTTACTTTATTATATAAATATGAAATGAATTTGGCGGGATGTTACACCCACAGAATCACACGTGTAAGAATATAAATCAGGTTTGTGGATATGTCACGCAGGCAGGGGTTCTATGTGACATAAGATTTTGGCATAAGGGATCTGTCCTTAAAAGAAAGAAACACATAAAAGGCATGTGTGTATTAATTTAAGACAGAAGATTTGGCCACGCGGCGCTAGGGTTACAGTGTATGTCCTAGCGCCCATGCTTAAGTTAACCACTCCATGAAAGGAAGGTTGCCACGAGAGTTGCACTCCAAGAATGGAAGGCTGCCGCGAGACACGCAATGATGGAGTCCTAGAAAGGTAACCCTAAATTCGCTAAGAGGCTACATAGGGACACAAGGATAGGCGCGACAGGAACCTTAGAAGGGCTATAAAACAGGTAGCAAAGCATTCCCAAAGGTACGCAGCATTTGAGACTACAAATCTTTGCTACACATTGGTGTTTCTTGCCCTAATCTTGGCTTGAGCGTCGGAGTGCAAATGGCCGCTAGGGCGCCCATCTTTCTTTCTTTGCAGGTTCAGTTGTTCAAACCAAGGGGGGAGAGAGAGAAGGTGCAAGTGATCGTAGAAGTTAACTGACGGGAGAGTCAACCGACAGGAACATTTGGTGCCCACCGTGGGGATCGTTAAAACTAGGTCCCATCCACAGTAGAATCAATCAACATGAGGAGCACGAGGCAAGGTGGTTCAGGAAGAGATGAGGGTGATCATACGGCCACCATCCAGGAACTCATGGAGACCATCCGCAACTTCCAGCAAGCGTTCGCTACATCCCACGCTGACTAGGCCCTTAGGTAGGATCAGTTTAGGGCAGACTTGAACGCTTCATTGGCGGCTAATAAGGAGTTACGTAGAGCAAACAAAGAATTGAGAAGGCGGATAGGAGAGCGGGCTGTGGCGGAGCAAGGAGCCGCACCCACAGTCAGGGCCCGTCCGATGCCTTTCTCCCGAGAAATCATGGAGACAGTGATACCTGCGTCTTTCGTGATCCCAAAAATTACCTTCACAGGCGTGGAAGACCTAGAAGCCCACATAACGGCCTTCCACACCCAGATGATGATCTCGGGGGGCACAGACGCCATGCACTGTAAGTTGTTCATGGGTACTTTTGTAGGACTGCATTAAACTGGTTCGTGGGGCTCCCAGATGGGTACATAACGTCCTTTGAGCAATTTTTGGAGTTGTTCAAGAAGCAATTCATCGTCAACGGAGCACGGACCCCCATAGCTTTCGACCATTTTGATGTGAAGCAATTCCAGGAGGAGCCGCTGAAAGACTTCCTCAACCGATTTGGAGCATTGGTGGTGAAATTGCATACCAAAGACGAGGCCATGATTGTGCATGCCTTTGAGAGGGGAATCCTCCTAGGACCTTTCAGTAACGCTCTGATACGGTGTCCAGCAAGGACATTGTATGAGATCCAGTGTAGGGCGGTCACTCACATCACAGCAGAAGAACGTGTAGCAGAGAAGCGTGCGAGGATTGATCTGTCCAAACCTCGCGTGGTGGGACTTGCTCAACCCCCAAGGGTCCACACCACTGCCGTCGAGAAGAAGGCGAGGACCGCGCCTTATGAATCCAAGAGGCCCAAGCCCACCAGGCACAGCTTCAGAATCGGGCTCAAGGAACTTATAGAGCTCCCAGAGGTGGCAAGCAGGTTAAAGGCTCCCCCAAAGTCTGATAAGCAACTGGGCCTCCACAAAAACCAGCGCTGTGATTTCCATCAGGCGCACGGTCACACCTTAGGCAATTGCCTCGCCTTGGGGTATTAGCTGGATGATCTGGTAAGAAATGGTTTTTTAACACCTTACCTGCAGGAATCACAAGGAGACATGGTGGTAGCAGCCTTGATAGGGGACCAAGGGCACGAAGTACCCATTCACTGCCTCCCAAAGAAGAAGATATGCTAGAGAGGTCATGACGGTGCAGGAAGTTGAGGCCGATCAGTTCCCAGAGCCCGACCTGACCTTCACGAAGGCGGATCGTCTGGACGTGGTACCCCACGTCAATGACCTGATTGTGATCTCTGTAGTCACTGTCGGTAGAAGGGTCCACCGCGTCCTCGTGGACCAGGGGAGCTCCGCAGACGTGATGTTCTGGTCCACCTTCTAGAAGCTACAGTTGTCTCTTAATCAGCTGAGGCCATACGACGGCTGCCTATATGGGTTCGCAGGAGACCAGGTCGAGGTCAGCGAGCACATTGAATTGAGGACGACGTTCACGGATGGTCAGAGATCTCGCACTGTGGACATCAGGTACCTCGTAGTCAACGCCCCTTCAGCTTACAACATTCTGTTGGGTAGGCCAGCATTAAACAGGTTAGGAGCGGTACCCTCGTCAATGCACATAAAGATGAAGTTGCCCTCCTGATCGCATTCCTATGAGCTCTTCTTTGGATTTTGGAGTTCCTTGGTGATGATGGATGCGGAAGCTTATGGAGGAGGTGAGCAAGGCCTTCCTAGGAAGCATGGGTGCCTTAAAGGTGCATGAAGAGTGAGGAAATGGGGAGGTTTGGCCAGCCCCTTTGGTAGTGATGAATTGAAGACTAAAACCTAAGTGTTAGGCAAGGAGTAGTGTATGGCACAATTTGGGCAGCATAACAGTACTCTATTTAATCTTGAAAATACAAGGTGTAGGCTCCTCCTTTTATAGGCTAAGGAGGACCATAATGCAACCCTAATGCTAGCCAAATGAAATGTAAATGTGAAGCACATGGGCCACATGGAAAGTCTGAGCACATGGGGAGGGGTGTGTCTAGTTTGTAAGTTCACCCCCTCCATGGGCTTTCTAGAATAGTGGGAAGGTTAACTTCTCCTTAATTCTAATGTGCAGAAAAATAAACATTTGTCCACATGGCTATGCTATTTACACCCCAATTAAAGCTAAACTACATTTGATGGGCCTTCACGGAATATGTGCTAGTATGCCACTCTCCCATTCATAGCTTTGATCCAAGTCTTCTTGTCCTAGACGCTTATAGCTTGGCCTTCTCGTCCTAGACGCTCCTAGCTTGTCTTAGACGCTCCTAGCTTGGTCTTAGACGCTCTTGACTTGGCTCTTGCCTTTCATGGAAGGTTGTGCTTGGCCCTCTTCCATCATCCCCTCCCTCTTGAAAAAGGATTTGTCCTCAAATCCCTTGCTTTGTCTTCAACTAGGGGGATGGATGGGGCTGGATGGTGTCCATCATCTCCTCCTCCTTTGAGAAGATCTATCCTCAGATCTACAGATTTGATCTCGGATAGCAGCCTATTGTTTAGGCAAGGCTTGTCCTCCCGGATCAAACGTCCACCTATGGAAATCATCAAACAAAGTAAAGGTGTTAGTGTGAGCAATTGGAGAGAACTTAATTGTATGAAGTTGCCATTTTTGTTTTTCTTTTGTTTTTGGAAACTTTGTACAATATTTCTCTTTTGATGTTTGTATGTGTTCTCTAATCCTCTTATGTATTTGAAAATTTTCAATATTGGTTACCTTTTCCTTAGGCACAATACCTTTAGGAAAGGGTAACAACTTAAAAAGCGAAAGAGGATTAAGTCCACATGCAATTTCAAATGTAGAAATATTAGTAGTCTTGTGGACTACTCCATTGTATGCATGCTCAAAAGGATACTCATCCCAAGAATTGTGATTGTCTTTCATGATTTCTCTAGGCATAGTAAAAAGAGCTATGTTTTCAATTTTATTTTGACCATTCTTTTGAGGATAAAAATTTGAAGAGTACAACTTAATTTCAAGTTTTTCTAAAAGATTCCTCAAATGATGGTTTTCAAATTTTGGAGCTCTATCCAATACTATGCTTGAAGATAAACCATGAAGACTTGTCACTTCTATATAGAAGAGATTATCCATATCCATAAAAATGGAATCAAAACCTTTTGTTGTCCTAGGAAGCTCTAAGATAAAATTGAGGTTTATGTCTTCCCAAGGATCATTTGCAAAAGGTAAAGGAGTATAGAGTTCATGAGACATCACCTTAGGTGTATTTTTAAAACAAGAAATGTATCTAGGGTCATGTCTTTGAACATCTCTTCTCATGGGTGACAAAAGTTTTCCTTTTAAAAGCTCTAGACTTTTATCAACTCTAATTTGGTCCATGAGTTCTCCTTCATGAAGAATTTTTCTCTTATGTGTAAAGATAGTCTCGTTGTTACAACCATTGTTTATGAGAAGTTGCACACTTGGCAATGGTTGTCTCAATAGGACATGACAAGTTTCTTTAGGCACTACTTCACATAAAAATTTGTTTTTGTAGATGCTTGTAAATAACTTGACATTCACTTGGTGATATCCTAGCACATATGAGAAATAATCCACTTTATCTTTATCTATGCAAGCTTCTTTTAAAGACTCTATTTTTGTTACTATGCTTGCAAGTCTTCCTTTACAAAAGGAAAGGCTAGGTTGTTCAACAAGATGCATATTTTCAAAGGTATTTTTAAATCTTTTGTCTTGTTGAATGACCTTGTGAGAAGGAACACTATTCTCCCACGCCTTTTGTTTCTCAAGGGTCTTCTCATGCTTTTCTTTTTCTTTTTCTTTTTCTTTAGCTTCCCTTTCGGCTTCCTCTATTTTCTTTTGTATCTTTCTTTCCTTTCTTTCTTTATGGGAAGCAAACAATTTTTCTACCCTCATTTCCCAATCTAGGCAAGTTTCTATATTTTCTTTTCCATGGGAATGGGGTAGGTCTACCCTAACCTCTCTTGGGCTTTCTTGTTCTTTTCTATCTCTTCTATGTCTTCCCTCCCCAAAAGAATCATGCTTTTTAGAGATAGATGCATGAGAAGGTAATTTTTTTGAAATGTGAGACTTCTCATCCTTTGATTTAGTCAATTCATTAGTTTTGGCCTCATTCTCCAATTGTTTAGATGAAATTGATTGAATATTCTTGGAAAGTTGTTCCAAAAGAGATTTCAAGGATTTCACCTCACTTTTAAGAGATTTAAAGGAATGAGAAGACATGACTAGACCTTTGTGTATAGAAATATTTTACCTTGAGAAAATTTAGGGAAGTCAAAGAAGGTAGTCTTCCAGGTAAGGGAGGTGAGTCACAATGGACTACTTAAATACCAAGTCTTGCCTTAGCCAAAGACTATCCCTCAATGTCTTCACACAAAGCTTTCTCTTAGTAAACCACTTAAAACACAATTAGGTTGAAGAAATCAAATTTTGATGCAAGAAAACAATGCAAACTAGCTAATTAACCAAGCAAAAGAATTAACGAACTTAAACAAAACAAAACAATTACCAAACTAACTAATTAAGCAAGGAAAGCAATTAAAACAATTAACACATGCTAAAACAAGTAAGGTCTACACTAGTCGGCCCTAGGTGAGGCTTCTTGGACACTTGGTGTAACATCCCGCCAAATTCTTTTCATAATTATAAAATGAAATAGAGAGAAAATAATAATATTGAAGTGAACATAATTGTATATACGTAATGAAGTTTTCTTCTCGCAGGGAGTTTAATACAAGGTCGGTCGGTATTCCAAAATCGTAAATTAAATACAACAAAATAAATAAAAACAGGCGATCTCCCAACAGGATGGGCGATCTCCTATCAGGAAACGGCGATCTCCTATCAGACAACAGAAAAAGGTGATCGCCTAACAGAAACATAAATGGGCGATCTCCTTCCGACGACCACTCACTGAGGAACTCTACCACCTGCAACCTCGTCTGCTTCCGTGCAAAAATACACGATCATCACAGGTTTAAGCAAACAATCACAATACCAGAAAAAAGGGTAAGCTAGATGTTTCAAAAACTTTAAATCCATAGAAAACGTGAATTTCCACTCCATACATAAGCCATATCAAATGCAACCATCAAGATTTCCATAATCCACATACTCGTCAAGTGTCTATCTGCTACTTTCAATATTCAAGATTCACACGTCAGACTTTCCACTGACCCACAATGCATAGACACATGACTCTACTTCCGGATTGACTCGTGCGTTGACTCAGGCTCAGAAATCTGCACCTGTCATACCATACCACTGTGAAATCCACACAGGGTCGCTGTGAAATCCACACAGCATGCGCATATATAATCTCAATGTTATCACTCTCCCGGTATGACAAGGTTAATTCATATAACAGGCCGAGCTCGTTCTTTTTCACACTACTCGCCCATTCATATGAACCTCCTCCGACTCTCCACAACTGAATAACTTCATCTACGTGATTCCATTATATCAGCAGAGTCAGGATATCTCCTTCTAGACAAGCCCCTAGTCAATACACATTACACAAATGATCTTACACGGTATTTCCTTTCCTGAAAATACTATGCCTTGATCTCACATTCACAACATTCAAAACATCATACCACTCAATCGAATGATTCAAATCACAGCAACAATCATTTCAAAGGTTCAAACTTTCGAATATCACATTTAAATCTCAAGCAACCTCAAAACAACACCAAAAACAGGGGAGTTCGCAAAACAACGCCAAAACCGGCGATCTGATTCAAAAGCAGGGGATTTCGAAATCTGTATTTAAAACCGGCGACCACGTCGCCCAGACACATAGAACAGAGCATTCACGAAGATGAAAACGAAACCGGCGACCACGTCGCCCTCACTTCAGAAACAGCTAATCTATGGCTTGTATTGAAAATGAAGGCTAGCTTCCCTTACCTGGACTTGCGCAAAATACCAAGAGCTCCTAAATCCAACGAAGCTTGAAGAATGCCTTGGCTCTGTTTTTTTGTCTGGTTTGAAGGACTTGCAGAGAACTTCCCAGGTGCTCTAATGGTGGCTGTCGCTCGTCGTACTCTTGTGTGAAGATGCCAGAATCGCAGAGCGAAGGAGAGAAATGGAGGAGAAAGGAGGTAGCTCACTCTTTCGTTCTTGAACAACTGCAACGTTCCCTTTCCTCTCAGAAGTGGGTTTTTGCATCTTAAACTAACTTGTCCACAAAAGCCGCTGCCACCACCCACTCTGCAGGGAAGTTGCGTATACGCTGCACTGAACCGTACTACTAAGCGTGCCTCTGCACAGGCTAACACTCTGAGGTCACTATTCTGAACCACCCTTTTTGTCTTCTTGCGCATGCCAACCACTTCCCTGAACAGTACAGCCGTGGGTGTCTCTTGCGCATGCCAACTTTCTGATGTCACTATTCTGAACCACCCTTTTTGTCCACGTGGCGCGCGTGCAGGACGTTTCATGCTGGGAGCCTGGGTCCCACCTTATCTGTGTGAAACACGACATCGCGCGGTAACCTTCCACCAATGACTCATCCTGGAAGACGACTGATCTCTCTCTCTGGAAGACGACCGATGTCTCTCTCTGGGAGACGACCGATGTCTCTCTCTGGGAGACGACCGATGTCTATCCCAGGCGACGCCCGCATGTCTCTCGCGCCCCGGTGATGCCCGCATGCCTCTCGCGCCCCGGCGATGCCCGCATGCCTCTCGCGCTCTGGCAATGCCCGCATGCCTCTCGCGCCCTGGCGATGTCCGTATGCCTCTCGCGCCCTGGCTATGTCCGTATGCCTCTCGCGCCCTCGCGATGTCCGTATGTCTCTCGCGCCCTCGCGATGTCCGTATGTCTCTCGCGCCCTCGCGATGTCCGCATGGGTAGTCTAGGCGACAGGCGATTATGTAGTAACCAGGCGATCTCATAGTCTTCTAAGCTACACTTTCCTTCCTTTACTCTTCTTGATCCACTTGTCTTCCTCGAGCACACCCTCGTGATTACCTCATGATACGGTCATCGCACCTGACTACTTTGTTAGTACAAGAGTCAGCCGACCGACCTCTACCAGCTGACCCCAGCCCTTGGGTGACGTCCGAGGTGCGACTACTACGAAACTTCTATTACCAGCTCTTTGTATTTTAAATAATAACATCTTCTGAAATTATTTAAATATAACACTTTTATTCCAATTAAAGTTTCTAGGTCCTTACACTTGGAGCCCTTGAAGACACACTCACCGTCTAATCACGTAATTAACAAGTAATTAACACAAGCAAGATTGCAAAGAAATTAAATGAAACTCCCTTTGTTGCTTTTACTATTTGCACCCCTTTTGTTGTTCTTCTAGTTGCACCCCTTTTGTTGCTTTTCTACTTGTTGGGCCTTCCAAAGTGTGTGGTGTATTTGTAGTATGGTGTTTGTTGCTGCCCTTTGCCTTTGTTCCTCTTGGAATTAGGTCAATAAAATCTTCAATCCAGCACCTATTAAGCAAGCTAGACTCCCCTCAAGTCAAATTCTCACTCAACAAGTACCAACTGATATTTAATCCACCAACAAGCTTAGAGGCCAAAGAAAGAAAGCAAGAAACAAATTAATTTGAAAAACAGTACCACACAAATGGAATTTAAATGTGACACAACTAGAAAGAGTTCAAATGAAATTAGACAAGCAAATAAAAGGTACTCAAATAATGGATGGCACACAAAAAGGAACCTAGGAATAGCACTAGATTTGATTTAAAAACCAAAAAACAGCACCACAGAAAAGCACATATTGTTGTGGTCCAGAAAGCGTATCTTTAAAAGATTTATGCTGAGCTGACCCTTTTGTATTTGATTCTGAAAATTGAGACACAATCAGAACAAGATCTTAACAAACTTTTGGCGTTGGTTTCACTCCAAACGCATGTACCAATTAATTTTGGTAAATTTTATAAAATCAGTGCTCAGAGCTGCCAGCTGGAACGTCAGGATTGCACACTTTTTTTGTAATATTTATCTTTTTTTTTCTATTTCTTCTTTTCAGATGGTTCTTTTTTTGTCCTTTTTCTAAGACCTCAAATTTGTGAAATCCAGAGGCTCAGAAATTTTTGATGATGTATGTGATTTTCATAAATCAAAACAGTCAGCACAGAAAAGTGAAAAACAAGGGGTTCTATATGGATAAACTTATGGGTTCATAAAATGAAAAGACACAAGAACATCATATGACCCAAATGAAATTTCAAGCAAGACTCAAATACGTAAAAATAAAAACAGCAACACAAATATATCAAGAATCCTACACAAAATTTAAAATAGATGTTCAAGCACAAGTTTGAACAAACCCACCAAATGAAATGAATAAACAAGCATTCAAATCATATTAAAACACAAAAAAACAGCAAGACAACTTGGAATAAAGATGAACAACTTGGAGAAAAGAAGAACTCAAAAAATATAAAATGAAGAGACACTCATCTTTGAAGAACCATAGCTCATGATACCAAATGATGGCCTTCACATGTTGAGCTCTCCTTGGATGTTGAAGATGGTGCGGAAGCAATGGTTGAAATGAGCAAGACCCTCCTAGGAGTGATGGTGGTCTTGAAGGTGCATGAAGTGTATGAGAGTAGGGAGGTTCGGCCAACCCTTGGATAGGTGAAGGAGATGAAGATCAATTCCTAGAAGCTAGGAGAGAGCAAAGCTTGGCACAAATTTGGCAGCATAACAATACTCTATTTAATCTTGAAAATACAAGGTGTAGGCTCCTCCTTTTATAGGCTAAGGAGGACCATAATGCAACCCTAATGCTAGCCAAATGAAATGTAAATGTGAAGCACATGGGCCACATGGAAATTCTGAGCACATGGGGAGGGGTGTGTCTAGTTTGTAAGTTCACCCCCTCCATGGGCTTTCTAGAATAGTGGGAAGGTTAACTTCTCCTTAATTCTAATGTGCAGAAAAATAAACATTTGTCCACATGGCTATGCTATTTACACCCCAATTAAAGCTAAACTACATTTGATGGGCCTTCATGGAATATGTGCTAGTATGCCACTCTCCCATTCATAGCTTTGATCCAAGTCTTCTTGTCCTAGACGCTTCTAGCTTGGCCTTCCCGTCCTAGATGCTCCTAGCTTGTCTTAGACGCTCCTAGCTTGGTCTTAGACGCTCTTGACTTGGCTCTTGCCTTTCATGGAAGGTTGTGCTTGGCCCTCTTCCATCACCTCCCTAGAGGGAAGGGTCATCACCATCAAATTTGACCAGAAAACAGACAGGAAGTGTTACGAAAATAGCCTCAAAACAAAGAGGGGGTGTGCTCAGTAACGTTCCACTCACCCACTGGGGAGCACCTGGACTCAGAAGAGATCGTCCCTGACAAAAGACCAGAGCCCGCGAGAGAGGTGGTGGAACGGGTGATCAAGGGTAAGACCTTCAAGCTCGGCAAGGCTTTGAGCCAGGCGGATCAGGACCAGATAACAGCTATTCTGTCACAACACCTGAGCTCCTTCGCATGGTCTGCAGCCGACATGCCAGGGATTGATCCCAACTTCTTATGCCACCACCTAACTTTGGACCCCCAGATCGCCCAGTTCGCCAGAGACATCGGAAGTTTAACGAAGAAAGACGGCAGGTCATCAGAGAGGAAACCCATAAACTGCTAAAGGCGGGCCACATCAGGGAAATTCAGTACCCTGAGTGGCTGGCCAATGTGGTACTAGTAAAGAAGGCAAGCGGCAAGTGGAGAATGTGTGTGGATTTCACGGACCTCAACAAAGCCTGTCCTAAGGACTCGTACCCTCTGCCCAGCATCGACTCTTTGGTCGACAACGCGTCAGGCTGTAAGCTACTCAGCTTCCTGGACGCCTTCTCGGGGTACAACCAGATACGGATGCACCCCCGTGACGAGGAGAAAACAGCATTCATGACAGAACTGTCCAGCTACTGCTACAAGGTAATGCCCTTTGGATTGAAGAACGCAGGGGCGACGTACCAAAGGTTGATGGACCGCATACTCGCCCCAATGTTGGGTCGAAACATCCAGGCGTATGTAGATGACATGGTGGTTACATCCTAGGAAAGGAGTCAGCATGTGACCGATTTGGAGGAACTCTTCCGCACCATCACCAGGTACAATTTAAAGTTGAATTCTGAGAAATGCGTATTCGGGGTGGAGGCACGAAAGTTTCTAGGGTTCTTACTAACGGAGCGAGGTATAGAGGCCAATCCAGAGAAGTGCGCAGCCATCATGGCAATGAAGAGCCCGGCCACAGTCAAGGAAGTCCAACAACTGACAGGTCGGATGGCCGCCCTCTCACGTTTCGTCTCTGCAGGAGGAGAAAAAGGGTATCCTTACTTCCAGTGCCTCAAGCGAAACAACAGATTTTCGTGGACTAGCGAATGCAAGGAGGCCTTCCTCAAATTAAAGGAGTACCTAGCTAGCCCTCCGGTGATGTGTAAGCCGGTGTCAAGCATCCCACCTCGCCTCTACTTCGCAATCACAGATCAAACAATCAACTCGGTCCTCATCCAGGACCAGGAACAGGTACAAAGGCCTATCTATTTTGTCAGCAAGGTCCTACAGGGGCCTGAGGTACGGTGCCAGGCCATCGAAAAGGCGGCCCTAGCAGTGGTATTTTCGTCAAGAAGATTGCGTCATTACTTTCACAGTTTTACTATCATAGTAATGATAGACCTCCTCATCCGCAAGGTCCTGCAAAAGCCTGACGTAGCAGGACGCATGGTTCATTGGGCAGTAGAGATGTCCAAGTTCAAGATTCAATACGAACCCAGGGGCCCCATCAAGGGTCAGGTTTACACTGACTTTGTAGCCGAGCTCACCTCGACAGCTCCACCTCAGAATGAGACAGGATTTAAATGGGTCCTTTCATTTAACGGTTTGTCCAACCTGCAGGGCAGCGACACCGGGGTCATACTAGAAGGTCCAAATGGTGTCTTGATAGAATAGGCTCTGCGTTTCTCCTTCAAAGCCAGCAACAACCAGGCGGAGTACGAAGCCCTGATAGCGGGAATGTTGTTGGCAAAGGAAATGGGCACGTGATGCCTGCTGGCAAAAAGCGACTCGCTCTTGGTCACAGGACAGGTCACTGGAGAGTACCAAGCCAAGGATCCACAGTTGGCTGCTTATCTCAGCTGCGTACAGTTATTGAAAGGTACATTTCTAGAGTTCGAGCTGCTGCATGTACCTCGGGAGCAAAATGCCAGAGCTGACTTGTTAGCAAAACTCGCCAGCTCAGGCACGGGGGGCAGACAGAGGAAAGTAATACAGGAAACATTAAGAGCACCTCGAACAGCTGCGGGAAAGCCCGCGGATGTACAAATGGTAAACGTTGTGCATGAAGGAGGAAGGAGTCATTGGTCGCTGAATCAAGAAATGTTGAAAGCACCTCGCATAAATTCCTATGGCCAGCCAGTTAAAATGTTGTCGCAAGTTTGTTTGGTGGAAGAAGGAGAGACTTGGATGACGCCTTATCAGCGTTACCTAGCAGATGAGACACTTTCGTTAGACCTGGCGAAAGCAAGAGTTGTGAAGAAGAACGCACCCCGCTACACGTTGATTGATGGAAACCTATTCAGACATGGCTATTCCCATCCTCTTTTGATATGCGTAAGTGGCACACAGTGCACTCGCATAATAACAGAGCTCCATGAAGGAATATATGGAAGCCATATCGGGGGACGAGCCCTAGCAGCCAAGGTCATCCGTGCAGGGTATTATTGGCCCACAATGTGAGAAGACTGCATAAGGTACGCACAGAGGTGTAAGAAGTGTCAAGAGCAGGCGGACTGGCATCGCGCGCCACCAAAAGAGCTGAGATCCCACCATAACCTGTGGCCTTTCCACACGTGGGGGATCGACATCCTGGGACCTTTCCCACTCGTGATCCGACAGATGAAATATCTGGTGGTGGCCATAGAATATTTCACCAAATGGATCAAAGTTGAACTAGTGTCACAAATTACGGCGCATAAGGTCCAACATTTCGCTTGGAAGAATATTGTGTGTCATTTTGGAATCCCGAGGCGTCTAGTATCTGATAATGGTACCTAGTTTGCAAGTCAGCAATTGGGAAAGTTATGCTCGGAGCTCAACATCAAACAGGTGTTCGCGTCAGTCGAGCACCCCTAGACAAATGGGCAGGTCGAGTCGGCCAACAGGGTCTTGCTCAGAGGCCTGAAGAGGAGGCTTGAGAAGGCTAAAGGGACTTGGGCGGAGGAGGTCCCCAAGATTGTGTGGGCATATAACACCACCCCATAGTCCACCACTAAAGAGACGCCTTTCATCCTTGTATACGGGTCAAATGCCATGATCCCAGTCCCTGGGTTTGGCCAGATTAGGCTTCTCCACCCAGTAGAGTGGGAACCCGTCCAGGAGGGTAGGGTCAGAGGGCAGGCAGCGGATTTTCAGGAACTTGCCCTATAATCCCTTGTAGGATTGCTGGAAGAGGGTCAGGAGGGCTCTCCCAGCAACCCCGTTTATGCTGACCCAGAGGTTCTTCCCAGGGCTCTTGGCTTCAAAAAAAGTATAAGAAGGAATCTACTAAGGGCAGCCGCCCAAAGTAGTTGCAGAGGATGGTGTAGGTGCGCACGAAGGCCTAGCCATTTGGGTGAAGCTGGGCTGGGGCCACGTTCATCTCTATCCGCAGTGCCCTCTCGAAGCCACTAAGGGGTAAGCGAAGGCAGACCCTCTTGAAGACAGTGGAGTAAATAAAACATAAGGGGGCCTCCTGCCCCGAGGTCTCATCGCAACACACAGGTTCGCCCGCAGTGCAAGGGACTACCCCAACGTGCTTATCGTGGTCTTTCCCAAAGACTCGATTAGCGTGGCTGCTGTTGCTTAGCACCTCAGCCTTCCTGTAGGTGACGATGGACTCGGAGGTAGTAAAATCCGAGGATTCCTTGAGAAGCCCCTCGGCGGCCCACGGGTACAGAAGTTGATAGTAGTCTGAGTGGAGTCCTATAACTACTTGACGGGCAGGAGATTGGGGGGAGTCTGATTCAGACACCGAATGGGAGGAGGAAGGCCGATCCATTTCGAAGACTAAAACACAAGGGAAGACAACAAAAAGGAGAAACTCATAAAGAGGGAAAGGATAGTGCGTTCCAGGAAACGCGGCAGAACAGTAAGGTAGGGCAAAATCAAAACGAAGACGAGAATCTAAAAGGCAATCCCAGACAGTTACAGGCAAACAAAGAATGTCATAGTAAAAAAATGAAGGTAGAGGAGGCCAAAAGAATGTACCTTTGATTAATGAAGGGATGAAAGGTTGAAGTTTGAGAGGAGTGATAGGCGCTCGAAGAACAGTTCGCAGAGGAGAGACTTTGAAATTGTACCGACCAATCCTCGGACACTGAGGAAAGTTTGTAAATGGGGCGAACCACGTCAGCTGGGTCCCACGGCATGGGCCAAAGCCACGTGGAATGGACCCCGCAGGTGGTATTGATAAGAGGGGTGACAAGTCATCAGCCCATAGAGAGGGGTAATTAGTCATCAGCCCACAGAGAGGGGTGATTAGTCATCAGCCCACAGAGAGGGGTGATTAGTCATCAGCCCACAGAGAAGGGTGATTAGTCATCACCCACAGAGAAGGGTGATTAGCCATCAGCGTGGCCATCAGCGTGACGATCACCAGAAAGGGCTGATGTGTCTTCGTCACTCTACAGGTTGAGGAGTCCTCGGCAACAGAGTGTGACGAGGTGACATCGGTCTTGGGTGATTTCAACAGCGTAACCAGAACAGCTAAGATTGGTTCCCAGAGTGGGCCAATGACCAGTTAAGTACCCAGAGGTAGGGAGAGGCCTGAATCACGAAGAGCCTATGCGGGTAGCAGGGAGAGCCCAGTTAGGTGCAGAGTCCTGAGGGGTCGAGTACTCATCAGAACTAGGGTTTCCCAGTAAAGGCTACATGCATGGCACATGAACAGCAAGGGGACTCCCAGAACAAGTGGCCCCAGAGACTAGGTGCACAAGGAGGCATCCAGGTGGTCACCCTGTAAGAGTTTGCACTCCAGAGAAGGAAACCTTATGTGCTAGATTACCCTAAGATTGGGTGATAGCGACGCAAGGGTATTCCAGTAAACCCTAAATATGGCTAGTAGCGCAGTGAACCCTAATTAGGGCTAACGGCGCTGTAAACCCTAGACTATATAAGGGACAGTAAAATACTTCACAAAGGTACGCAGTTTCTAGACCTAAACACAGAGAGACTCAATACTTTTGGTGTTACTTGCCCACTATTGACTTGAGCGTCGAAGTGCAAACGGCCTCTAGGGCGCCCCTTTCTCTTTTGCAGGTGCAGATTGTTTCGCAAGATTCAAGCACGTATCAACGTGAGGAAGGAGGCGTGTGAGTGTCGTGGAGTCAACTGACAGGCGAGTCAACCGGCAAGAACAGAAATGAAGAAATGAGAGGGAATGAAACAGTAGGGAGCGTAGAAAGCAAGGAAGTAACGTATAAAGAGAACATGAAGCATCAAGCCATCCTAGCCGCTAAAGATTGCCATGTGTACGCTTCAGGAAAAATGCACGAAAGTGTCACTTCTCGGTACGACACGCGTCAAATCACTCAGGACTGTAACAAGGACGCGTGGGCCTGTGTTGCAGAGGTGGACCGGGCGAGTTGTAAGGCTCTTCGCTGGAACAAGTCCCAGCTCGAGCCTAAGGGGCTTGTGTAATGGCTAGACCTCGGGCGTCGGCCACTAGTGAGAGGTCGGTAAAGGAGAGGTTGGCACGATAGGACCCATAGAGGGGCCCACAGAATCATACGTGTAAGAATATAAATCAGGTTCGTGGATATGTCACGCAGGCAAGGGTTCTATGTGACATAAGATTTTGGCATAAGGGATCTGTCCTTAAAAGAAAGAAACACATAAAAGGCACGTGCGTATTAATTTAAGACAGAAGATTTGGCCACGCGGCGCTAGGGTTACAATGTATGTCCTAGCACCCACGCTTAAGTTAACCACTCCATGAAAGGAAGGTTGCCACGAGAGTTGCACTCCAAGAATGGAAGGCTACCGCGAGACACGCAATGATGGAGTCCCAGAAAGGTAACCCTAAATTCGCTAAGAGGCAACGCAGGGACACAAGGATAGGCGCGACAGGAACCCTAGAAGGGCTATAAAATAGGTAGCAAAGCATTCCCAAAGGTACGCAGCATTTGAGACTAGAACTCTTTGCTATACATTGGTGTTTCTTGCCCTAATCTTGACTTGAGCGTCGGAGTGCAAATGGTCGCTAGGGTGCCCATCTTTCTTTCTTTGTAGGTTCAACTGTTCAAACCAAGGGGAGAAAGAGAGAATGTGCAAGCGATCGTAGAAGTCAATTGACGGGAGAGTCAATCGGCAGGAACAGATATGAATCAAATCCACAAGAAGATGACAAAAGATGCCAACTATGAAAGGTCATCTCAACAATCAAAGGACGACCTCATAAAAGGAAGAAGGGGCCATCCACCTGAGCACCTAAAGTTCTTCCTGCTAGTCTTCTTAAAGATTAGAAGATTGTGTAAATAATTTGGGGCTCTCTTGAGGGTTCCAAAATAGTAGAATAAATAAAAAGGGCCCAAGCCCAAGAAGCCGAAGACCAATAAAGCCCAAGCCTAAATTGAGGCCCAAGCCCAACTCATGATTTCATCATCCAACATGCCTCAGAGAATTACTAGTAGTAGGGCAAAGACTTGAGCATCAATTGATGTCTTTTTTTGTAATTTCTTGAGTAGTTTTTAGTAAAACATAAAAGGAAGGTGTAGATATAGAAATAAGGGGTGCCAATGTACAAAGATAAGTCACACCTTCCATGTGACATTAAAAGAAGGTGTAGGTGTAGATTTATGGGTGCCAATGTGAGAAACCAAGTCACACCTTCCATGTGACATATGTTTTGGCTCCAAATTCAAATGCTTCTCATTTGAATTTTCCCACTTTAGTTTCAGCCCTCTCAAACTATAAATAGAGGTGCTATGCTCATGTAAAATAACATTGAATTTGAAGTAAAGTTACTATACACAAATTGTGTGTGAGTTGTGAGAATTGTTCTCCTAGCTTAGTCTCATCTTGTGAGTGTTTGGGAAGCTCTCAAGTGGCGGCATCTTGCACTTATCTTGGATCAATCACCATCGAAGTGGTGTGTTCTTCCCTTCTATGGCTTCAACCACATAAGTTCTTCCTATCTTCCATCTTACAATTCCAATTCCACTCCATTTCTATTCCAAAATGTGTGTTGTTTTGTATATTGTTTTCAATTCGGTTTTCATGTTGTTTAGTTGATTTTTCTTCCTTGTTCTTATGTGTTTCTATTCTGTTTGGTTATGTATTGGTTCTGTTTTAATTTCGCACCAATTCATCCATTCATTCATCACCTTTAATTGTGTTTTTACCTTGGACCTTTGGAAATGAACCTTCACATCTACTTAACACTTGTTAAGTTAATGTCCAGTGGGAATTTTCCTTAGGTGACTCACCTTAAATTTCTTAAGAATCTTGATCCTAATTCTAAGAAAGTGTCACCAAATTAATGAATCTAACATCAACTGCCGATTCTCTTTTTGAGGTTGTTTATGGGTTCAATCCCTTAACACCTCTAGATCTTCTTCCAATTCCTGTACTTGATGTGGTTTTATGCAAGGATGGTTTTGAAAAAGCTTCCTTTATTAAAGACTTGCATAATCACATCAAGCTACAAATTAAGAAGAAAGTTAGCAAGTGTAAGGACCTGTAAAATGTAATTTGGAATAAAAGGGTATATTTTAAATAAATTCTAAGTAAGTTTCATTTAAAATAAAACATGGAAGAAAAGGGCGCGAAGCGTGCGGGCATCGCCAGGGCGCGAGGCGTGTGGACTTCGCCAGGAGAAGACCTCGGTCGTTCGCCAGGAGAAGACCTCGGTCGTCCTCCAGGGGAAGACCTCGGTCGTCCGCAAGAGGGAGACCTCGGTCGTCCGCAAGGGAGAGAAGTCGGTCGTCTGCAGGGGAGACGTCGGTCGTCCTCCAGGGTGAGGAATCAGTCATCGCCGGTGTAAGGAACATCGGTCATTTCTGACATGGGAGCCATGGATACTGGTGGATGGTAATCAGGGGTCCGGTTATACGCAGATGAGGTGGGGCCCCGGCTTCCAGGATTAACGTGCTGCATGTGCAACATGTAGGCAGTGAAAGACCCTCGGAACAGTGGCTCCATGCACGTAGAGATGCCATGTGGCCATTCTGTCAAGTCTGCATTTAATTCGAGGAAGAAACCCACACGGAAGTGGTAGTTAGAGAGTAGGTAATGATAGCTACATGGCAGGCCTATGTTCCTAGTATCGGAATGCACCGCCTCTTAGTGAGATTAGAACGCAGTAAGAGAAAATAGTGACAGAGTTTCATCTTTCTCTTTTCTCTCCTTTACGCTGCGACTCAGTAATTCCAGGCACCAGTTTATTTACCAGCGATTGCCATAGAGCATTTGAGAAGGTTCTCTACAAGTTTTACCGATTAGAACGCTTAGGCAGAGTTCAGGCATCCTTTACGTTCGGTGGTTAGAGCTTGAAGTGAGTTTCACGCTGATCCAGGTAAGGGAAGCTAGTCTTTTTCCAACGAAAACGTTATATTTGCTGATTGAGATGTTGGGGCGACGTAGTCGCGGGTTCTTGCTTTCGTTCTGGGGTTCTGATGTTGAAATGCGAAGTGTTTACTGTAATCGATTCTGTTTTGATGTTAAGGGCGACGAGGTCGCCGGTTTCAAAATGTTCTTGTTTAAAACCCAGTTTTGTTCGTGATCGCCGATTTCTGGAGGTGATCGCCGGTTTTCATCTGTTATTGAATTATCTCCTGTTTTTGTGTTGTTTGAAAACTGTTTGAGATTTAAATGTGATATTCGAAAATCTGAACCTTGGCATGAGTTTTGCCGTGATTGGAATCAATTGTTGAAATGTTATGTGATGTGTGAATGTTGTGAATGTGGGATCGAGGCATAGTATTTTCAGGAAAGGAAATACCGTGTAAGATCTGTGTAGGATGTGTATTGATCAGTGAGTGTCCTGTTAATGAGACGATCCTGACTCTGCTGACATGATGGAATTACGTAAATGAAGTCATTCGGTGGTGAGAGTCGAAGGAGGTCCTATGAATGAGTGGCCCGTGTGAAACAGAACGAGCTCAGCCGTCATATGGATTCACCCTGTCACACTGTGATAATGATGATATTGAGATTGTGTGATGCGCATGGCTGAGGTCACTTTCCAGCCTTTTAGCGTGACAGGTGCAGGTCTCTGGACGCTGAGTTCAATGCACGAGTCTCCGGAATAGTGGTCAAGTGTCTGGTGTGATGAGTCAGTGGAAAGTTTGACGTGTGAAATGAGAAATTGAATTGATAGACACTTGATTGCTGATGTGAATTTTGAGACTCTGGAATTGATTTGTGAGATATGTGATTATCGAATGGTTTGGTGGAATATGAGAAAGTTGATGGTTTTATGTGGATGTCTTATATTGGTTTTCATCTTGATTTTTAAGTTCATATTCAAACTCTCTTTTAAATGTCTAGCTTACCCTTTGCGTTTTGGTTCTGTGTTTGTTTCTTAAAACCTGTGATGATCGTGTAATCTTTACACGGGAGCAGATGATCTTTCAGGAAGTCGGGCTCCTCAGTGAGAGATCGGCTGTTATGAGGTCGGATGTTGTGAGGTCGGCTGTTATGAGGTCGGCTGTTATGAGGTCGGCTGTTATGAGGTCGGCTGTTAGGAGACCAGCTGTTAGGAGATCGCCTGTTTTTGTCTTTCTTTGCCTGTTTTTGTTTAAGTTTTTGAAAAAAATGACCGTTTGTATTAAACTCCCTGCGAGGAGAAACTTCATTATATATAAAATCATGTTCATTTCAAAACATTTTGGTCTTACGTTTATTTTCATTATATATTTATGGAAACGGTATTTTTGGCGGGATGTTACATTAGTGGTATCAGAGCAGTTCGTCCTTTGGATGATCTGAGGGTAGTGGTTTCATTTCGTTTCTTCTGCTTACGAAAATTTAGTTGAGTTTTAAGTAACAACTATTGTGAAAGGTTTTCAAACGTTTTTGTATTTGAAATTTTTGTGTGTGCTGTAGTGGATGTATGCCTAACTGAAAATCTTAGTATTTAGAATGAGAGGGTCTTGATAAGGTGGTGAGGGTGCACACTCATGACCGGATCGGGGTGATTCTCAATCTAACTTCCAGAGGTTTAATGTTTAGCATACTTCGGTTTCTGGCGTGATTGTTTTTTTTTTATTGAGTGTTTGGTAATTGTTTTTGAGTGGCTGTTTGGATTGATGGTTGCACACCAGTAGCTGTTCTGATGTTTTGCTTGAGGTTATAAGCTGCATGTTTCTGTTGATGGACTCGAATTCCTAAGGAATTTGAGAAGCTGACCTGGTAAGGTCGAGATGTTACCCCTTGAATGAATTGATTTCTTATCGATTTCATTCTTATAGTTGTAGGGGATAAAGAAGCTTGTAGTTTCGAAATCAGAGAACGAAGAAAATGACTCGTAGACCTCCTACCGCTCCCCAACCTTCTTCTGAAATGGGCTAGATCGCCAAGGCCATTGAGATGATGGCAGGTGCCATCCAGCAACAGAATGCAGCGATGGCTCAGAATCACCAGGCGACCATGCAGCACTGGGAAACTGCTCGGTCGACAGATACAAATTCGCCCGTCGGCCAGCCTCAGGAAAGGATGGCATTGACCGAGTTTATGAGGCACAACCCACCCAAGTTCAGTGGGAATGCTACCCCTGATCAAGCAGATCAGTGGGTCAGGGAAATGGAGAAAATCTTTAGGGCGACCTCCTGCCCTGAAGAGAAGAAATTACTGTTCGCTACCTATCTCCTATCTGGAGAAGCTGAGTTCTGGTGGGTGGGAGCTCAGCAGATGATGGAAGCCCGGGAGGATGTTTTGGACTGGGAGAGCTTCAGAGTGAGGTTTCTAGAGAAATACTTCCCAGACAGCGCGAGGTTTGCAAGGGAAGCTGAGTTCCTAAAGTTGGAGCAGGGGGGTATGTCTGTGAACGCCTATGCTGCTCGGTTCGAGTACCTCGCCCGTTTTTATACCCAGGCGACCTCCGAGGCGTGGAGGTGCAGGAAGTTTGAGGAGGGGCTGACGCATGGGCTGAAGAGAACTATAGCCCCGATGTGCATCAGGGAATTTCACTCCTTGGTAGAAAAGGCGAAGATGGTGGAGACCCTGGAAAAGGGTGATCCTCGGGTGATCAGGTCACACCCAGGGGGTTCTTCCAGTGGGAGAGCTAAAGTGCAGCATTCACAAGGCAAGCCATATGCGAGACCTCCACCACATCGGACGGGAACAATGTCATCCCGGTTGCAGCAGCAACAACCGTGGACACCCAGATGTTTTACGTGCCAAAAGATGGGGCACGTTTCTAGAGATTGCCCTGACAGGTATAGGATGACTCAAACTGCGGGTCCTCGGCAGTTAAGGAATGAAGGCAGCAAACCTCAGGCAACAGGGAGAGTGTTTGCTATGACAGGAGCTGAAGCGTCTCAATCAGGTAACCTTGTGCAAGGTGTTTGTTTTATTGCTGGTAGGGGTGTAGAAGCTTTGTTTGATTCTGGAGCGACACACTCTTTTGTGTCAAGTCGGTGTATAGCCGAGTTGGGTCTCCTAGTGAAGGAGCTGCCTTTTGAACTGTTGGTTTCCACACCTGCATCAAGACAGGTTGTGACCTCTACGGTTTGCCCTGAATGTCCAGTAATAGTAGAGGGACGCAGATTCAAAGTGAACCTGATCTGCCTACCTCTTCAGGACCTGGATGTTATCCTGGGAATGGATTGGCTATCTGCCAATCACGTTCTTATAGATTGCGGTAGGCAGAAAGTGGTGTTGCCCGATCTCCAAGAACAGGATGTGGTATCTGCTAGGCATGGGCGGTTGGAGATGGAAGAAGGGGCGAGATGTTTCGTGATGTTAGCTCGATTAGAAGTAAAGAATGAAGGGGACGTAAACAGGATACCTGTAGTGAAAGACTTCACGGATGTATTCCCAGAAGAGGTACCTGGGTTACCTCCTAAGAGAGAAGTGGAATTCTCTATTGATTTGATACCTGGAGCTGGACCAGTGTCAATGGCGCCTTACAGAATGGCTCCAGCCGAGTTAGTGGAGTTAAAGAAGCAAGTGGAAGAGCTGTTGGAGAAACAGTTCATCAGACCCAGTGTATCTCCATGGGGAGCTCCAGTACTTCTGGTGAAGAAAAAGGATGGAGGGTCTCGGCTGTGCATAGACTACAGGCAGTTAAACAAGTTGACCATCAAAAACAAGTACCCTCTACCCAGAATTGATGATTTAATGGATCAAGTAAATGGGGCCTCGGTGTTCTCAAAGATTGATCTGAGATCGGGGTACCACCAAATTTTGGTAAAAGCTGAAGATGTGCAGAAAACAGCTTTTAGGTCCCGATATGGGCACTACGAATATGTAGTGATGCCGTTTGAAGTGACCAATGCCCCAGCTCTGTTCATGGACTACATGAATAGGATTTTCCGCCCTTTCTTGGATGAGTTTGTGGTAGTCTTCATAGACGATATACTTGTTTATTCAAAGACCGAGGAAGAGCATGAAGGGCATCTGAGGTCGGTATTGGAAATCCTGAGGAAGGAACAACTTTATGCCAAGTTCACTAAGTGTGAGTTCTGGCTGAGGGAAGTTAACTTCTTAGGGCACGTAATATCTGCCCAAGGGATCTCGGTAGATCCAGCCAAAGTAGAGGCAGTGCTGCAGTGGGAACGTCCTCAGACAGTCACGGAGATAAGGAGCTTTGTGGGTTTGGCGGGCTACTATCGGAGGTTTATTGAAGACTTTTCCAAGGTGGTGGCTCCGTTAACACAGCTAACCCGCAAGAACCAACCTTTTGCTTGGACCGACCGATGTGAGCTCAGCTTCGTGGAATTAAAGAAAAGGTTGACGAGTGCTCCAGTGCTGGTGATCCCAGAGGTCGGAAGACCTTTTGACGTCTACTGTGATGCCTCACATCAGGGTTTGGGCTGCGTTTTAATGCAAGAGGGAAGAGCGGTTGCTTATGCTTCAAGGCAACTCAAGGTTCATGAGAAAAACTACCCTACGCATGATTTGGAGTTGGCGGCTGTGGTGTTCGCCCTGAAGATCTGGAGACACTATCTATATGGAGCTCGGTTCCAGGTGTTCAGCGACCATAAGAGCCTGAAATACCTGTTCGATCAGAAGGAACTGAACATGAGACAAAGAAGGTGGATGGAGTTTCTAAAGGATTACGATTTTCAACTCATGTATCACCCAGGGAAGGCCAATGTAGTGGCAGACGCTTTGAGTAGAAAATCGATACAAGTAGCCACCATGATGATGGAAGAACAGAAACTGATCGAGCAGTTCAGAGATTTAAACCTTGGGGTAGACTTTTATGCAAATCACATTAGTTGTAGTAAGCTGGCTATAACTAATGACTTCATCGGTGAGGTCAAGGATAAGCAGTTGGGGGACCCTAGTCTGAAGCGGACTGTGGAGTCACTAGGGACCGACCAGGCTAGAGACTTCGCGATGGGCGACGATGGGATCCTGAGGTTTAATGGCAGGATTTGCATACCTGCAAATGAAGAGTTGAAGAAGATGATCCTGGATGAAGGTCACAAGAGTCGCCTCAACCTACACCCAGGCATGACCAAGATGTACCATGACTTGAAGGAGTCATTCTGGTGGTCAGGCATGAAGAGGGACATCGCCCAGTACGTTGCAACTTGTCTAACATGTCAGAAGGCGAAGACAGAACATCAAAGACCGGGCGGGCTGTTACAGCGATTGGACATCCCTGAGTGGAAATGGGACAGCATCGCCATGGATTTTGTCACCCATCTGCCCAGATCGGTGAAGGGTCATGAGGCAATCTGGGTCATAGTAGATCGGCTGACAAAGAGTGCCCACTTCCTCCCAGTAAATATGAAGATGTCCATGGAGAAGTTGGCACAATTGTACATCAAAGAAGTAGTGAAGTTGCATGGAGTGCCTACCAGCATCATTTCGGATAGAGATCCCAGGTTCACTTCACGGTTTTGGCAGACTCTACAAGATTGCTTAGGAACCAAGTTGAGGATGAGCTCGGCCTATCATCCTCAAACAGATGGGCAGTCGGAGAGAACGATCCAGTCCTTGGAAGATCTGCTAAGGACGTGTGTATTGGATCACTTGGGAAGTTGGGATGAGGTGTTACCGCTGGTGGAGTTTACGTATAATAACAGTTACCACGCCAGTATTGGAATGGCACCATATGAAGCCCTGTATGGGAGGAAATGCAGAACTCCCTTATGTTGGTACCAGGAGGGCGAAGCAGTCTTGGTTGGGCCAGAGTTGATTCAGCAGACAACCGAGAAGGTGAAGCAGATACAAGACAGAATGAGAGCTTCTCAAAGCCGACAGAAGTCTTATGCAGATCAGAGGAGAAGACCTTTAGAGTTTGCTGCTGGAGATCATGTGTTCATGAAAGTAACACCGACCAAGGGTGTAGCACGGGCGATCAGATCAAAGAAGTTGTCTCCTAAGTTTGTTGGACCATACCAGATCTTGAGGAAGATTGGTCCAGTGGCTTACGAGATCGCCCTACCTCCCCACTTAGCGAATCTGCATAATGTCTTTCACGTATCGCAGCTGAGGAAGTATATGGCAGACCCTAGTCATGTGCTAGAAACGGACGAGGTGCAGATCAGGGATGACTTGTCCTTTGAAGCAAAACCAGTTAGTATTGAAGATTGGCAAAGTAAACAGCTCAGAGGCAAGACCATCCACATGGTGAAAGTGGTGTGGAATGAGAAATCGGGTGATTCAACTTGGGAGCTAGAAGAATCCATGAGGGAAGCCTATCCATACCTCTTTTCCGTGTAATTCAATTTTCGAGGACGAAAATTTTTGTTGTTGGGGAGAATGTAAGGACCTGTAAAATGTAATTTGGAATAAAAGGGTATATTTTAAATAAATTCTAAGTAAGTTTCATTTAAAATAAAACATGGAAGAAAAGGGCGCGAAGCGTGCGGGCATCGCCAGGGCGCGAGGCGTGTGGACTTCGCCAGGAGAAGACCTCGGTCGTTCGCCAGGAGAAGACCTCGGTCGTCCTCCAGGGGAAGACCTCGGTCGTCCGCAAGAGGGAGACCTCGGTCGTCCGCAAGGGAGAGAAGTCGGTCGTCTGCAGGGGAGACGTCGGTCGTCCTCCAGGGTGAGGAATCAGTCATCGCCGGTGTAAGGAACATCGGTCATTTCTGACATGGGAGCCATGGATACCGGTGGATGGTAATCAGGGGTCCGGTTATACGCAGATGAGGTGGGGCCCCGGCTTCCAGGATTAACGTGCTGCATGTGCAACATGTAGGCAGTGAAAGACCCTCGGAACAGTGGCTCCATGCACGTAGAGACGCCATGTGGCCATTCTGTCAAGTCTGCATTTAATTCGAGGAAGAAACCCACACGGAAGTGGTAGTTAGAGAGTAGGTAATGATAGCTACATGGCAGGCCTATGTTCCTAGTATCGGAATGCACCGCCTCTTAGTGAGATTAGAACGCAGTAAGAGAAAATAGTGACAGAGTTTCATCTTTCTCTTTTCTCTCCTTTACGCTGCGACTCAGTAATTCCAGGCACCAGTTTATTTACCAGCGATTGCCATAGAGCATTTGAGAAGGTTCTCTACAAGTTTTACCGATTAGAACGCTTAGGCAGAGTTCAGGCATCCTTTACGTTCGGTGGTTAGAGCTTGAAGTGAGTTTCACGCTGATCCAGGTAAGGGAAGCTAGTCTTTTTCCAACGAAAACGTTATATTTGCTGATTGAGATGTTGGGGCGACGTAGTCGCGGGTTCTTGCTTTCGTTCTGGGGTTCTGATGTTGAAATGCGAAGTGTTTACTGTAATCGATTCTGTTTTGATGTTAAGGGCGACGAGGTCGCCGGTTTCAAAATGTTCTTGTTTAAAACCCAGTTTTGTTCGTGATCGCCGATTTCTGGAGGTGATCGCCGGTTTTCATCTGTTATTGAATTATCTCCTGTTTTTGTGTTGTTTGAAAACTGTTTGAGATTTAAATGTGATATTCGAAAATCTGAACCTTGGCATGAGTTTTGCCGTGATTGGAATCAATTGTTGAAATGTTATGTGATGTGTGAATGTTGTGAATGTGGGATCGAGGCATAGTATTTTCAGGAAAGGAAATACCGTGTAAGATCTGTGTAGGATGTGTATTGATCAGTGAGTGTCCTGTTAATGAGACGATCCTGACTCTGCTGACATGATGGAATTACGTAAATGAAGTCATTCGGTGGTGAGAGTCGAAGGAGGTCCTATGAATGAGTGGCCCGTGTGAAACAGAACGAGCTCAGCCGTCATATGGATTCACCCTGTCACACTGTGATAATGATGATATTGAGATTGTGTGATGCGCATGGCTGAGGTCACTTTCCAGCCTTTTAGCGTGACAGGTGCAGGTCTCTGGACGCTGAGTTCAATGCACGAGTCTCCGGAATAGTGGTCAAGTGTCTGGTGTGATGAGTCAGTGGAAAGTCTGACGTGTGAAATGAGAAATTGAATTGATAGACACTTGATTGCTGATGTGAATTTTGAGACTCTGGAATTGATTTGTGAGATATGTGATTATCGAATGGTTTGGTGGAATATGAGAAAGTTGATGGTTTTATGTGGATGTCTTATATTGGTTTTCATCTTGATTTTTAAGTTCATATTCAAACTCTCTTTTAAATGTCTAGCTTACCCTTTGCGTTTTGGTTCTGTGTTTGTTTCTTAAAACCTGTGATGATCGTGTAATCTTTACACGGGAGCAGATGATCTTTCAGGAAGTCGGGCTCCTCAGTGAGAGATCGGCTGTTATGAGGTCGGATGTTGTGAGGTCGGCTGTTATGAGGTCGGCTGTTATGAGGTCGGCTGTTATGAGGTCGGCTGTTAGGAGACCAGCTGTTAGGAGATCGCCTGTTTTTGTCTTTCTTTGCCTGTTTTTGTTTAAGTTTTTGAAAAAAATGACCGTTTGTATTAAACTCCCTGCGAGGAGAAACTTCATTATATATAAAATCATGTTCATTTCAAAACATTTTGGTCTTACGTTTATTTTCATTATATATTTATGGAAACGGTATTTTTGGCGGGATGTTACAGCAAGTATGCTGAGAATACCAACAAGAGGTGTAAGGCATTAATCTTTGAACCTGGCGATTGGGTTTGGCTACATTTGTGGAAGGATAGATTCCCTACTCAAAGGAAGTCAAAACTCATGCCTCGTGGTGATGGTCCTTTTTAGTTCATCAAGAGGATTAATGATAATGCCTATGAGTTAGATATGCCTGATACATTTCTTGGAAGTCATTCTTTTAATATCAGTGATCTAACTCTCTTTTCTGCTGGTCTTCCAAATTTATGGATGAATTCTCTCCAACCCAGGGAGCATGATGAAGACCAAGTAGAGGAGGCGCTTGAGGCCCAAGCCCAACCCATGAGCTCAACATCCTTCATGCCTCAAAGGATTACTAGGAGCAATGCTAAAGCTTTGGGTGATAAGCATCAATGGATGACTCTTTTTATAATTTCTTTTTGAGTAGTTTGTAGAAGAATAATAAAGGTAGGTGTAAATATAGGAATAGGGAGTGTTATTGTACAAAGATGAGTCACACCTTCCATGTGACATAGAAATAGGGTGTAGGTGTAGTTTTTAGGAGGTGCCAAAGTAGAAAATAAGTCACACCTCCCTTGTGACTCTAGATTGGTGCCGAATTTGAATTTGAATTGGGTGTATATTTGAATTTGTTTCACTTTCATTTCAGCCCTCTAAAACTATAAATAGAGGTGCTTGGTCATTGTAAATTCATATTGAAATTAGAAGTTATTATACTCAAATTGTGAGTGAGTTTTGTGAGACTTGTTCTCCTCTTCCTCTTCTCATCTTGTGAGTGCTTTGGGAGCTCTCATGTGGCGGCATTCCAACACTTATCTTGGATCATTCATCTCCAAGTGGCATGTTCTTTCCCATCCATGGCTACAACCACATAAGTTTCATCTTTTCATCTTCCATAGTCATTTCAATCGCTTGTTCTTCTTTGTTTTCAATTCTATTCGGTTCATTTGTTTTAGATTCAATTTTGTTCAGTAGTTTTCTATTCTTCTTTAAATTGTTATGTTTTTGTGTTCTTCCTATATTCAATTGGTTGTAAGGATATGGAACTCATGATATATGAGTTTGGATCACCAATTGGAAGGCATTAATTGAACTCCAATGATGATTCCTTAAGTCTCCTTGAATTTGTGTGCTATTTCAATTATGTTTTTGTGCCTAATTTTCTATTCTATTTTGCGCCTAATTCTGTTCTTGTTCTGCACCTTTAATTGTCATCCATTCATCACTCTAATTGTGTTTTTACCTTGGACCTTTGGAAATGAACCTTCACATCTACTTAACACTTGTTAAGTTAATGTCAAGTGGGGATTTTTCTTAGGTGAGTCACCTTTAAATTGCTAAGAATCTTGATCCTAATTCCTAAAAGGTGTCACAAATATAATGAATCTAAAGTCAACTCACATCATTTCGTTTCCTATATTTGGAGGAGGTTTTATTGTTGGTGTATCTATAATATGAGATATCTCCTTTTGATTTTCTAGGGATTGAGATATTGGTGTGCTTTGAAGAGATTATAATTCTTCTCTAAATTCTCTCTTAGCAGATATAATCTTTTTCTTCATCTAAAAATGGTTGACCTATTGTAATAAATTTCTTAAGATTTGGAAAACTAGGTTTACAAAAATTAGGTTCAACAAAAGATACCTTTTGAGAAGTATTCTCCCTAGAATGTGGTTTGAAAGAATAACCCTCCCTCTTCTAATCCTTCCTAGGGTAGGTTGAGCTAGAATATTGATCCACAATATAGGAGTTATAGAAGACCTCTTTACTTGGATAATAGGGTTCGATGTTTGTATAATACCTTTCCCCTTATCTATTCCTAGGTCTATGTAAGGTTTCTCTTTGTTTACTCTGAGACCTATGTGTTTTACTTTCCTAAGAGTGGGTATATTTTAGAAGCATTTCTTTTATCTCAAAAAAATATATATCATGTTGGTCTAGTCGTGCATGAAAATACATGAGTTTGATCCTTTATATTCCCATGAATACTAGACTAATGAAATGGTTCACTCATGGTTGATTGTAAAGAAAATTTTCACAACTATTTGAAAAAAACTCAACTAGATTGAGTCTTAAAATATTTCAAAATAAGAGAATTTGGTTAAAATAATTTTGTGGGTGAAGTTTTGTAAAGGAAACAAAGTTGAGCAATGTTCAAGTTCATTTCCAGAAAACGAGGTGAATCACAAGGACTTCTTAAGCCACCATACACAAAAAATAAAACACAAACAAACTGTTTGTATAAATACTGGAATAAACTTGTATAGGAACTGTATTTTGGTTTCATTTCAAGAATACTTTGTAGATGAAACAAAGACACTCTAGAAACCCTAAGTTTTCACACAAGCAAAGGTTCCTAGAGCATCTCAAAGGAGCATACATGACCTCCTTAAGCCACCATACTCACCTTAGTTAAGTCCACTTAACCAGGGTTATGGTAGCTTAAGGAGCAAACTACCTTCATCTATAAATACCCTAAAACTCACTCATGTATTCAAATTTGCAATATTGAATGAAGAGTTCAAAACTTGAAACCTCATTTTCTCCCAAATTTCTCTTGCTAGTGAGCTTAATTGGCCTAGTGAACCTAAGGAAAGTTTGCTAAACCTCTTTCGCTTCATTGTGCCTTCAACTCCATCGAATCCTTGCACCTTCTCTCCATTTTAGTGTACCTATTTCACTCTAATTTTACTCCCACTCCATTTAATTACATCAACCACAAGCTTGGACTACATTAGGTGGATTAGAGCACACCAAAGATCCTTCGACCAAGCTAGTTCCTTTTTTTCACAATTTTTTTATGTCAAGTGTTATTCTTCATGGTTCACGCTTGTTTTCCTTGTTCTTCCATAATTCTTTGTTTTCCACCGTTTATAATCACTTTTCACCATTTATAATTGATCCGGTCTGTCATCGGTAGTCGATGATGTCAGCAGCAGATGACCACGTGGGCCAGTCACAGAGTGACGCGTGGCATGAGATAGCAGATGAACCAGGGTGGAGATCGTTCAAGAACGGCGATCAGTAGTCAGTTACCGAGTGACCACCACCAGCAGATCAGTTCCTACATGAGCGCCTGGAAGCAGAGCGCGAGAAGTGATGAAGCACCGATCAGTCATCGGTGCATGCAGAGCGATCAGTTGTCGGGGGTCCTTGCCAACGCGTGTTAAACTGGGACCCAGGCTCCCAGTGAGAACGTTACCCAAGGACCACGCCTGATTCCATAAGCAGAGCGCGACAACGTAAAGAAGCGCCATCGGTCATCGGTCAGGGTGACACATCGATCACCGACCAGGATGAGACATCGGCCATCGGTCAGGATGAGAGACACCTCAGTCATCGGTATGTGTCGAGGTGACATCGGCCGCGGCGATGTGAACGACGCGACCAGTGATCAGTAAAGCGCCCAGAGGCAGGGAGTGGCCTTAGTCGCGAGACGACCATGCATGAAGATGGGAAGACGCAGTTAGGTGCAAAATCCTGCTGGGACAAGAACCCATCAAGGTTAGAGTCTCCCAGTGAGGTTGCATGCATGCCACGTGGACCGTGAAGGTGTTCCCAGAGATTAGGTAGGGCAGATGGGCACAGAAATTGAGGGGTACAGAGGTACCCACGCGGCCTCCCCTGTCAGACTTTGCACTCAAGTGAGGAAGGCCTGCACACAAGGTAGCCCTGGGGGGTAGATAACGGCGGTGCAGAGTAATCAAGTGGCCCTAGAGGTAGCCAGTAGGGGGCGACGCGGGATTATATGAGGAAGAAGAACGCTGAACCAGGTACGCAATTTTTTGCCACACAATACACAACATGAGTCTCACACAGATAGATCCGAGAGAGAGTTTTGGTGTTCCCGTTGCCTGACTTGAGCGTCGGAGCTACAACGGCCGCTAGAGGCGCCGTCTGTGTGTTTTGCAGGCATCATTGGGAGTTCTGGCGAAGGTTCCTGGAGCCTCCTTGCAGAACGCGCAGCAGTTAGAAGGCTAGACGAAGGAGTGACGAGGCACATTCCCCACGCTCGAGTCCGCGGCAGGATCAATAATCTATTTCCACTGTTTAAAAACAATTTTCCACTATTTAATCCACTCAAATATTCATCAAAGACTTTCCCTTTCCATCCACTACCTAACGTCACTTGTTCTTTGCAGTTCTATTTTGTTTCTTGCATTTAATCGGTTCAATTGTTATTCTAAGTAATACCACTACAAGAAAAATTGGTATTACATACAAAATCAATCTATATGTAAGAGACCAAATTCGTAAACATAGTTACATATGGATTACATACGGAAAAAAAAAATCGTATGTAAAATTGTTGTAGTAACTGTTACATATGGATTCAAAATCTGTATGTAATTCCATATACAATTACATATAGATTTATCCGTATGTTATTGCTTGTTAGATTTACATATGAATATTTCTGTATATAACCAAAAAGTTACATACGGAAATATCACTTGTAACTACTAATATATTACATACCAAAAAATCCATAAAAATGATCATCAACCACTAGTGAACAAACAAGCAAGCACTACAAAACTACATTTTCTGCTCGACTTACACAAACATTGTATATTACCTTCTCCCTAGCATTTTGTTTCGATAACTGAAATCCTAAGAGACTCCAAGCTATATACAGTTATATATAGTTATATACATGGACCTTAGATTCTCTTTAAAGTTGTATCATGCTTGAACACCCACTAGTGCAAAATGATGAAAGGAATACTCCTTTCCAAGTGCGGCTTCGCGCTAAAATGCATTTGTTAAAAACGCGGTGGCATTTTTGAAATTATTTTGTTTTACAAATGCGGTTATTAGTTAAAACCGCATCTGTAAATGAAAGCTTTTTATTTACAGATGCGGTCATGTATATGTCCGCATCTGTAAATGAAAAGCTTTTTCATTTACAGATGCGGTCATGTGTTCATTTACAGATGCGGTCATGTGTAAATGAAAAAGCTTTTCATTTACAGATGCGGTCATACACATGACTGCATCTGTAAATGAAAAAGCTTTTCATTTACAGATGCGGTTATACACATGACCGCATCTGTAAATGAAAAACTTTCATTTACAAATGCGGTTTTAACTAATAACCGCATTTGTAAAATGTTTTTAACCTAAAATTTGAAGCGCGCCACTGCACTTTCACTCTTTCTTCTCTGCTCTTGCTTGTCGCTGTTACTGCGCTGCGCTGTGTTCCTTACTTCTGTGCATCTTCAGTGCTATTGCTTCCATTGTGAGTTTCGTATCCCATTTCAATCTCTTCAGTTCGCTTTAGGAATGTTGTTCTTATATATGGTTTTTTCCTTGCAGTGCTTGAAGTTACTGTTGCATTGCTCATTTCCAATGCTGCTCCGCCGCTGTCGCGCCACTCTTCCGCTTCCACCTCTGGTTTTCTACCACTTGAATCAGCATTTTCGCACACAAGGTTGGTTCATTTTTAGATTTTTTGAATTTTACTTTGTTTATTTTGAATTTTTGACTTTATGTATTATAATTTGTATATTATTTAATATAAATTTGTATTATATAATTTTTAATTTTTAAAATTTATATTATTTAGTTGGTAGTTTTTATGTTAGTTTTGTTTTAGATTTTGTGAATTTTTTTTTGCTGTACTTTGAATATTTTTTTTTATGTATTATAATTTGTATATTATTTAATATAAATTTGTATTAATTTATATAATTTGTATTATATAATTTCTATTTTCTAAAATTTATATTATTTAGTAATTATTTGTTAGTTTATAGTAGAATTTATGTTATGTTAGTTGTTACATTAGAATAGAATAGAAGTTCCATGGGATGATACCTTTTTTGAAACAAACCCTGAGCTACCATTGTACATATACATGTCAGATCTGCTAGAATTTGTAGCTGGGGATCAGGAGTTGAATATAAATATCATTCATTTTTTTATGATGTAAGTATCGTTACCTACATTTCATTTTCATTTATGTTAAATTAGCATTCATTATGATTTAACTAATTACTTGTAGGTTTTTGAATGGTGTCTCTGTCACTGAGGGGAAGGAAAATGTGTATGGATTCTTAGATCCTGCATATACTAATCCCACTAGAGCAAAGACAAATGAGACCCAATCATACATCACTAACACCCTGGAAAGAGAGGGAAAAGAGGTTTATTTGTGCCCTTATATTAACGAGTAAGTTTAAATATATATATATATATGTTAAAAGTTTATTATATTCATGTTTTATAAATTTACTCAACTATTTTCATGGATGATATAGGTAGGGGTCATTGGCAATTACTTGTCTTATCAGTGAAGGATAGGACGGCTTTGTGGTTCTGTTCCCTACACAAGAAGATATCCACAAGTTTTAAGAATATCATTGATAAGTAAGTACACTATAAACTTAACTATGGTTGAAACTATAAGTAATCCACTAACAAGGTTTTTTGTCTCAACCAGTTCATGGCGTGGATATAACATTCTAAAAGGGAGATCGAATTCAAATTTTCAAAATTTGAACTGGATAAGATTAAAGGTATGTAAGATTTTTCTTTCTTTTTTCATTGTTTAATTATACTAACTTTTACAATTTATTGAATTATAGTGTAATAAACAACCAGGAAGCTATGAGTGTGGCTATTACGTTATGCAATGGATGAGTACCATTGTAAGACTAGGTCTTACAAGTAATTGGCAAGAGGTAAGATTTCTTAAATTATTTTTATAACTTCAAACTAATTTATCTATCTTAAAACTAATTTATGTGTCAACCATTTTGAAATGCAGTTCTTCACGGATGACGAACCCATGAGTTCGAAAGCCATGACATATGTGAGACAATCTTGGTCCACATATTTCCTAAACTTTTATAACTCTACGATTTGATCAATAGTGTAAGAAGATAGATAGAGATATATTATTACTATTTTTGTATACATTTTGATCAATTAGTATAAATTGACTTTTAGTTTATCTGAATCTGTTTATCTGTCTGGCTTGCTGGGTATAATGAAACTGCACAAGATAATTCGTATGGGAAAACAACTAACCAAATCATTCTAAAAAAAAAAACCTGATTTACAGATGCGGTTGTTTACCTTAACCGCATCTGTAAATCAAGGCAATGATTTACAGATGCGGTTGCTTACTACAACCGCATCTGTAAATGTGATTTACAGATGCGGTTGTTTACTACAACCGCATCTGTAAATCATTCCCTTGATTTACAGATGCGGTTAAGGTAAACAACCGAATCTGTAAATTATTGCCATTCAAAACCTGGGCACAACTCTAGAGCATTTACAGATGCGGTTATGGTAAATAACCGCATCTGTAAATCATTCCAATTCCAAACCTGGGCACACCTCTGGACCATTTACAGATGCAGCTCCAACAAAAAGTCGCATCTGTAAATAGTATTTATAGATGCGATTGTTTAACCGCATTTGTAAATCTCTGATTTACAAATGCGTATTGATCAAATGCGGTTTTATAGCCGCATTTGTAAAATGAAAATAGCCGCATTTGTTTTACGTTTCTACACCAGTGACCAACTCCTCTAGTTACTATTTTATGTTAATTATTTTCTTGTTTTTCTTAGCATAAATTAACAATTAAAAAACCATCTATTAATGCCAAAGACAAAAGACAACAAAAACTTAGATATCCTCCATATAATGAATGACCTATGGTCACCCCTAGCCTACCTTAATTGCAACCTTAATGGGTTTGCTTAGTTTCACAACAATTCTCACTTTACAAGGTAACTTAGAGGAGTTAAATTGTACTCCACGTCCAAATTCTAGGTAAATCAATATCAAACCAAATAACCAAAGACATATATCGGCATATAAAAACTCTCATAAAATCCTTATCAAATTTCTCATATATAACTTATAAGATCCTTAAACTAGGGGAAAGGTCCCTTAAAATGAAAAATAAATCTCTAAATAACGCAATTAACATAAAATCCCTAAATAATATAAGTATCTAAACCAATGTGATTCTGAATTTTGCCCCGACAATGTTACTTTTTTTTACCAGCACATAGAGGGTAATTAATATTACCTTTTTAACTGACCCCAATATTGCATCTGTGAGGTCAATGTTAATCTTTGAGCACAAATGAATACCCTCCAAATTCCTTGTTTTTAATCCTTGAGTACAAATGTTAATCTTTGAGTACAAATGAATACCCTCTCTACAAATGCTACATGCAGGGCAACCGAAAGATCCCCACTAATTTGCATGAAATAAAATGTGCCAAATTAATAGTACTTAGATAAGTTGAACTCTCAATGAATCTGACCATCGAGGTTGTAAATAATTAAGTTTTAGAAAACAGGATTCAATTTTATTTTCGAAGCAACATCTTGTGTCTCAAATTAAGTGATATAATTTTCTGTTATGACACATGATAATGTGGAATGGTTTTGAGGTAATCTATCATCAATAGATAATTATGGTATCGGCACATCTGGTTACTCTAGTAGTAAATTGATAATTCAGAATAAAGGAACGAAATGGGACAGTTCCTCAAATTGGTTGTAAGAGATCTTTGGGTCCTTCAATTGTGACTTTATGGGAAATAAGTTGGGGAGTTTGCTTAGAACTTTGAATATGGACAAAGTAATTACACATTTAATGTTGGCAAGTTGACCATCCTGATGTAGAAACAATCACCATTTACAAGCTTTAGTAACATTTTTATAAATGTAACAATATATTAGCATAGTAACATTTTTTCATATAAATATTACGATAAAGAACATAAACATGATATTGTGACATTTATAGATTAATGTTACTGTAAATAACACTAAGTTGATATAGTATAATTTTTTAAATGTTACTAAAACACAACTTTTATTTTAATTAAAGAAATAAAAAAAAAGAGAAAGTACAAAGAAATCATTATTTCACTGTAAAAAATATTAAATATAGATTAATTTGAAAATAAAAAAAATAATTATAATATTAACTAAATTAACACTAGAAAAATACATATTCTTTTGGAAAATTTTCATTGGAAATACTTATAAATTTTGCTATGAATAACAATTTGAAAGAAAGCCTATTTGAATAAAATTGATAACAAATCTGAAATATATTGATGTGTGATTTTTTAATTTTCGATGAATAAAGAATTAAAAAATAGAATTTTAATTGTAGTGGCCAGACCTCGGACGTCGGCCACTGTGCGAGAGGTCGGCACAGGAGAGGTCGGCACAGGAGAGGTCGACACGATGAGACCCATAGAGGAGCCCACATAATCACACGTGTAAAAACATGAGTCAGGTTCGAGGATATGTCACGCACGCATCATGTGACGTAAGGTTTTGGCATAGAGGATCTGTCCTTAAAAGAAAGAAACAAGTAAAAGGCATGTGAGTATAAATTTAAGACATAAGATTCGGTCGCGTGGCGCTAGGGTTACAGTGTATGACCTAGCGCCTACGCTTAAGTTAATCACTCCAAGAAAGGAAGGCTGCCACGAGAGTTGCACTCCAAGAATGGAAGGCTGCCGTGAGACACGCAGGGAGATTGCATGATGGAGTCCCAGAAAGGTAACCCTAGATTCACTAAGAGGGAACGCAGGGACTCAAGGATAGCTGTGGCAGGAACCCTAAAAAGGCTATAAAACAGGGAGCAAAGCATTCCCAAAGGTAAGCAGCATTTGAGACTAGAACTCTTTGCTATACTTTAGTGTTTCTTGCCCTAATCTTGACTTGAGCGTCAGAGTGCAAACGGCCGCTAGGGCGCCCACCTTTCTTTCTTTGCAGGTTCAGTTGTTCAAACCGAGGAGGGAGAGAGAAGGCGCGAGCGATCGTAGAAGTCAACTGACGGGAGAGTCAACCGGCAGGAACATTAATAAATTTTATTTTATTTTTGTTTTCTCTTTTTTTCTTTCTTACTTTTCCTTTCTTTTCTTCCCTTTTTTTCGTCCTAAGAATCCCTAAATTCTAAATAACGGAAGAATGCAATGCAAAGAGCCACGCCTGGTGAGAAAACCACACACCTCCACCTCTGATTTCTTGATCCGAAAGTCCTCCATCGGAATTCTTCCAGCACCGCCTCCTTTGTTACTTGCTCACTCTAGATCACTATTTATTTACACTCTCGCCTCTCTTTCCTCTCTCTTTCTTGCACTCACATTCCCTCTTACTGCATTTGCGTTGCAGCCTTTGGATAGAATTAACAAGGTTCTTAATGGAGACAAGTGTTGGGGATCCCTCCTTAATTTAATGGGAGATCATGACCAATGAATATTGGTAATACTGTTCTGTGGGAGGTGAATTATTGATACCTCTCAATTAAGTTATAGGAAGGGGGAGTATTGCTAGAAATCCCTCCTTAATTTAATGAGAGATTATGACGAATGAATATTGGTAACTGATCCATTGAATAAATTCAATGATGATCATTCCAAAAGTTTTTTGGAATTGTAACTCTTTTGAAAATGTAACGAGCATTACTCGCTTTATGAAGAAGCCTTCCTCTCATTCTATGTATAAAAGAAACTTCTGAGCAAGAGAAAAAAATTAAGCAAGTGAGAAGAGCAACATAAAGAGAGAAAAAAAGAGTAGATATCCACCATAATGGTGAGATTAGAAATCCTAGTGAGATGCTAGAGAGACTTTGTAATCCCACTTTCATAGTAGAGGCGTTTTCCACCATAATGGTGAGATTAGAAATCCTAGTGAGATGCTAGAGGAACTTTGTATTCCATCCTTGTTGAGTGAGATTGAGCGTTATCCTCACAGAGTGAGAGAAACAAATATTGTAATCCCACTTTCATAGTGGAGGCATTTTCACCATAATGGTGAGATTAGAAATCCTAGTGAGATGCTAAAGGAACTTTGTATTCCATCTTTGTTGGGTGAGATTGAGTGTTATCCACACAGAGTGAGAGAAAAAAATATTGTAATCCTACTTTCATATTGGAGGTATTTTTTGGACAAGGTCCCGTGGGTTTTACTTTTCAAGTTAAGGTGGTTTTCCCACGTTAAAAATTCTCTGTGTTACTATTCTATTTGCTCTATTTTCTATTATTTGCTTATTGCTTCCGCAAGTGCCCATCTTGTATCAACACCTAAAGGGAGAATCAATTCTGAATTTTCCCAATAGCAAGCTCACCGAGGAAGAAGCCCAAAAATTAGCCAAGAGGTACAACACGACAACGATTTCTTACTCTGTTAGATTCACAACTCAAATCATATCTTCTAGTGCTTTTTTCCTCTTCTCTATTTCTTCAATCTGCTTTAAAACTAGTTTGTCAAAGGTCGGTCGCGTTCAAACTCTGGGAACCACTAATGGCATCGCACAAGGCAACAAGCTTCCCGTTCCAATTCCGTCGCCGCCAGCCATTGCAAAGAAGTAGAGAGAATCTGACAGCGTGTCAAACAGTTCGCTTCCCAGCACCAACGGACAAGCGGCGTCGGCTGCTAAACAGTTGCAGTCGAGGAGAATGGCGAGGCATGAGGAAGTTGTGGACGACTTGTCGATGGAGTACGATGAGTTGTGTACCAACCAATCCTCGGACATGGAGACCTGTTGATGACAGCAAGCCACGTCAGCTAGGCCCTACAGTGCAGGTCAGAGCCATGTGGGTATGGTCCCACAAGTAGCGTGGAATAGTGGGTCGATGAGTAATCAGTAGTGTCGATCACCAGAGTAGGCTGATGTGTCTTCGTCACTCCGCAGGTTGATGAGTCCTCGACAACAGAGTGTGACAAGGTGACATCGGTCTTGGATGATTTGAACAATATGACCAAAACAGCTAAGATTGGCTTCCAAAGTGGGCTAATGAGAAGGAAAAACCCATAGATAAGGTGAGGCCCAAATCACGAAGAGCTTATGTGTGTGGCAAGGAAAGCACAGTTAGGTGCAAAGTCCTGAGGAGTCGAGTACTCATCAGAACTAGGGTTCCCCAGTAAAGCTACATGCATGGCACGTGAATAGTGAAGGCACTCCTAGAACAGGTGGCCCCAGAGACTAGGTGCACGAGGAGGCACCCAGGTGGTCATCCTGTTAGAGTTTGCACTCCAGATAAGGAAACCTTACGTGCTAGATTACCCTAAGACTGGGTGATAGCGGCGCAAGAGCATTCCAGTAAACCCTAAATATGGCTAGTAGCGCAAGAAACCCTAAAGAGGGCTAGCGGTGCAGTAAACCCTAGACTATATAAGGGGCAGTAAAATACTTCACAAAGGTACGCAGTTTCAAACCCTAAACATAGTTACTCAAACACTTGGTATTTCTTGCCCAATCTTGACTTGAGCGTCGGAGTGCAAACGGCCTCTAGGGCGCCCCCTTTCTCTTTTGCAGGTGCAGATTGCTTCGAAAGAACCAAGCACATAACAACGTGAGGAAGGAGGCGTGTGAGTGTCGTAGAGTCAACCAACAGGCGAGTCAACCGGCAAGAACATTTGGCGCCCACCGTGGGGCCGGAGTAAAAGAAGGTCCCATACACGAGAGTAAGAGAAGAAACCACAAAGATGAGGAATACTAGACAAGGATTCGTTCCACCAAATGGGGTTGAAAGCGTTACCATGCAACAACTCATGGAAACGATGCGCGCTCTCCAGGAGACGGTGGCGGAGTCTAGAGCTCATCAGGCGCATATGCCGGCGGACCTGGCCGCATCACAGGCCAGGAATGAGGAACTACACAGGGCAAATGAGGAGTTACGCTTAAACCTACACCATTTGCAGTAAACTGGGGAGCGCGTGGGGGACGATCGAACTCCACCAACGCTGCCAAGGGCTTTCCCCATGCCCTTCTCCCAAGCGATCATGGACACGGTGGTCCCAGCCACTTTTGTGGGGCCTAAGACCGTGTTCACCGGGGTAGAGGATCCTGAAGCACATCTCACAGCGTTCCACATGCAGATAATGCTGTCAGGAGGGTCTGATGCAGTGCATTGCAAGCTCTTCATGACCACGTTGACAGGGACAGCGCTGGAGTGGTTCGTTAGCTTGCCCGAGGGATATATCACGTCTTTCGCGCAATTCTCCACATTGTTCAGAGAATAATACATTGTCAACCAGGCCCCTCCACCAGTGTCTTATGACCTCTTTGATGTAAGGCAGCATCAGAGGGAGTCCCTTAATGGTGGCATTCTTGAGTTCTTCATGGTGCGTTTTGGGTGATGAATGCAGCGGAAGTTCAATGGATGAAATGGGTCAAGCCCTCCTAAGAGTGGTGGTGGCTTGTAGGTGCATGAAGTGTATGAAAATGAGAGAGGTTTGGCCAACTCTCTTTGGTGGTGAAGGAGTGAAGATTAAAACCATAAATCAAGAGATTTAGGCAAGGCAGTAAGTATGGCACAAATTTGGCAGCATAACTTTACTCAAATTAATCTTAAGTTTCATGAAGGAGGCTACCCCTTTTTTAAGCTAAGGAGTACCTTAAATGTTACCCTAGATGCTAACCAAATGTGTTTGAAATGAAATGCAAAAGTGGGCACAAACTTGCCAAGCAAGATAGGTCAAGTCTTAAAAGAAAAATGCTATTTACACCACATAAACTAAGCTAATTTCATGATGGGCCTTCTTGCAACATGTATAGGTATCTTTCTCTCCCATCCTTAGCTTGGGCCATCTCCTCTTGGATTTGTTTGGCCATGGACCCTGTGATAGGTCCTAGACGCTCCATGCAAGGTGCTAGACGGTCTTCCTCTTGGTCTAGAAGCTCTTGATCTATCCTTTCAAGCTCACGTCTTGGCACTAGAGGGGGTGTGACTAGCCATCCTCCATCATCCCCTCCCCCTTGAAAAGGATTTGTCCTCAAATCCAAGTCTTCATTGGTACCTACAAATGGAGATAAGTCAGTTACATTGAAAGTATCATGTACTCCATATTCTAGAGGTAGGTCCAACTTATATGCATTTTTGTTGACTCTCTTGAGGACTTGAAAGGGTCCATCTCCTCGGGGACTTAGTTTGGACTTCCTTTGAGTGGGAAATCTATCTTTGCGAAGGTGAAGCCAAACTAAGTCTCCTTCTTCAAAAATGATTTCTCTCCTCCCCTTATTGTGGTATTTTGCATACTTTTCATTTTGTTGTTGGATTTGGAGTTTAATCTTCTCATGCATTTTCTTAACAAAATCGGCTTTGATTACTCCTTCCTTATGCACAAATTCTTGTGGATTAGGTAAAGGTAACAAATCCAAAGGTGTGAGAGGATTAAACCCATATACAACTTCAAAAGGAGAAGCATTAGTAGTCTTGTGGACTACTCTATTGTAAGCAAACTCAATATGGGGAAGATACTCATCCCAAGATTTGTGGTTTCCCTTCATGATAGCCCTAAGCATAGTTCCAAGAGATCTATTGACTACTTCAGTTTGACCATCCGTTTGAGGATGACAAGAAGTTGAAAATTGTAGTCTCGTACCAAGTTTGCCCCAAAGAGTTTTCCAAAAGTGGCCGACAAACTTGGGATCTCGATCGGACACTATACTTCTAGGTATACCATGGAGTCTCACCACTTCTTTAAAGAAGATTCTAGAAATATTTTGAGCATCATCTATCTTGTGGCATGGAATAAAATGGGACATTTTGCTAAAACGGTCCACCACCACAAAGATAGAATCATGGCCTCTTGCAGTCTTAGGGAGTCCTAAAATGAAATCCATGCTAATGTCTTCCCAAGGAGCATTTGCAATCGGCAAAAGGGTGTAGAGTCCATGAGGCATTGCTCTAGACTTTGCTTTCAAACATGATATGCATCTAGAACAATGTCTTTGGACATCCTTTCTCATGTGTTGCCAATAAAATTTTTCTTTTAAAAGATCTAAAGTTTTATTAACTCCAAAATGGCCCATGAGACCCCCTTCATGTGATTCTTTTACAAGGAGCTTCCTATGTGTGCCTTGGGGAATACAAAGCTTTCCTTCTTTAAAGAGATACCCTTCGGCCACATAGTAACCTCCTTGTGCTCTATGTTTGCACTTAGCATAGATGGATGAGAATTCTTGGTCTTCTTGGTAAAGTTCTTTTATGTGATCAAATCCAAGAATTTGGGCACCCAATTTTGAAAAGAGAATATGCCTCCTTGAGAGAGCATCGGCTACTATATTGGTGCTTCCTTTCTTGTATTTGATTACATAAGGAAATTGTTCAAGAAACTCCATCCATTTAGCATGTCTTTTGTTGAGCTTCTGTTGGCCTTTTAAGTACTTTAGGGACTCATGATCACTATGGATAACAAACTCTTTTGAAATGAGATAATGTTCCCAAGTCTTTAAGGCCCTCACAAGTGCATATAGCTCTTTGTCATAAGTGGGGTAGTTAAGGGTCGCACCATGTAGCTTTTCACTAAAATATGCAATGGGGTGTCCACCTTGTAACAACACCGCACCTATGCCCACTCCCGATGCATCACATTCTATCTCAAAAGTTTTAGAAAAATTTGGGAGAGCTAGAATTGGTGCATTGGTGAGTTGAGCTTTTAGCCTTTGGAAGGCTTGCTCATGCTTATCATTCCAACAAAATGCAACATTTTTGTTCACAAGTTCATTCAAAGGAGAAGCTAGACTTGAAAAATTAGGCACAAACCTTCTATAAAAGCTAGCTAACCCATGGAAACTTCTTACATCACTTACATTTTGTGGAGTGGGCCACTCTTGGATGGCTTTGATTTTCTCGGGGTCAACATGCACCCCCTTTTGGTTGACAATGAAACCTAAGAAAACTACACTATCTACACAAAAGGTACACTTATCCCTATTGGCAAACAAACTATGTTTCCTAAGCACTAGAAGGACCTCCCTAAGGTGACTTAGATGGTCTTCTAGGATTTTACTATGCACTAATATATCATCAAAATATACTACTACGTATTTACCTATACAATCCCTTAAAGTGTGATTCATGAGCCTCATGAATGTGCTAGGGCCATTAGTGAGCCCAAAGGGCATCACTAACCACTCATATAGTCCAAATTTGGTTTTAAAAGCGGTTTTCCACTCATCACCCTCTTTGATTCTTATTTGGTGATAACCACTTTTAAGGTCAATTTTGGAAAACATGGTGGACCCATGCAATTCATCAAGCATGTCCTCAAGCCTTGGGATTGGATGCCTATACTTGATGGGGATGTTATTGATTGCTCTACAATCACAACACATGCGCCATTTTCCATCTTTTTTGGGCACCAACAAGACAGGTACAGCACAAGGGCTTAGGCTCTTTTGAACCCAACCCTTCTCCAACAAGTCTTGAACTTGTGACTCTATCTCCTTGGTCTCCTCGGGGTTAGTTCTATAGGCGGGCCTATTTGGTAGGCTTGCCCCCGGAATCAAGTCAATTTGGTGTTCTATACCTCTAATGGGAGGGAGTCCATTGGGTCGCTCAATAGAGAATACATCATCAAATTCACTTAAAAGTTTTTCTACTTTAGGAGGTAGACTCATAAGTTCACTACTTGTGGCAGTGCATGCAAGTGTTCCTTTACAAAAGACAAGGCTTGGTTGTTCAACAAGAAGCAAATTTTCCAAGATGTTTTCAAAAGGCTTCTCTTGTTGAGCAACCTTGGGGGAAGGAACACTCTTCTCCCACTCCTTCCTATCCCTAAGGACTTTTTCCTTTTCAAGCTCTCTTTTCTTTTTCTTTTCCTCATCCCTCTTTTCTTTCATTTGTATTTGGTCTTTCACCACTTGGGAATGTGGTAAAGGACTAAGTACAAACTTTTTATGCTTATGGGTGAAGGAAATCTCATTAGTAAGACCATCATGCAAGGTTTTTTTATCAAATTGCCATGGTCTTCCTAAGAGTATATGGCAAGCTTCCATAGGCACTACATCAAAAGAAAAACCTAGGGAAACTACCAAACCCTTAGCAAAAGATGCCTCCACCCCCCCCATCCGAGCTAGGGACGTTAAGTGCTTTAAGTGCTATGGAAGAGGGCATGTGCAAGCACAATGCCCAAACCAAATGACTTTGTTTTTGAAAGGTGTAGATGAGTACACTAGTGGCGAATGTTCTTGCCGGTTGACTCGCCTGTCGGTTGACTCCACGACACTCACACGCCTCCTTCCTCACGTTGATACGTGCTTGGTTCTTTCGAAGCAATCTGCACCTGCAAAAGAGAAAGGGGGCGCCCTAGAGGCCGTTTGCACTCCGACGCTCAAGTCAGTGTAAGGCAAGGAACACCAAGTGTATTGAGTTTCTCTTTGTGTTTAGGTCTAGAAACTGCGTACCTTTGTGAAGTATTTTACTGTCCCTTATATAGTCTAGGGTTTACTGCGCCGCTAGCCCTAATTAGGGTTCACTGCGCTACTAGCCATATTTAGGGTTTACTGGAATACCCTTGCGCCGCTGATGGGTTGTTCTTCATGACCATTTGTTCTTCTTAAAATATGAGGTAAAAAGGTGGTGGAAGCTATGGATGATATGGGTCAAGGATGACTCATATAGAGCTATGGGTTCCTTGTAGGTGCATGAAAGGTATGGAGAGTGATAGGTTAGGCCAAATCACTTGGAGGAAGGTGAAGATGAAGATCAAAGTGTCTAACCTAGAGAGACTAGACAAAGAGTAGAAGCTAGCATAATTTTGGCAGCATTTACTCATATAAATTGATCTTAAAAAAACATGAGCCAAAGCACCCTATTTATAGGAGATGGTGCCTTGGAGAGTAAGGAGCAAGGGTAGGATGGGGAATACATAAAAGAGGGGGCTGCTAGGGTGTTGACTAAAGGTCAATGCAGCCCCTTAGCATGCTTCTAGAAGGTAGGGCTACATTCCTACCCTAAAAGGCCTAGGTACAAGCTAAATTGTTAAATACACCCCCTATTGTGCTAAATGAACCCTACTCTACTGAAATTACAAATAAACTGAAATTAATTGATGCTCAGCTCCCATGGCTTGGGCTCTACTCCTTGTGGACCTCTGAGGGGTCCTTGAATATGTAAAGAAAAGTTTCTCTGCCATCAGTAGCAGAGTCCCAATCTTCTTAAATACTCTTTTCCATAGACCTAGTTGTTGGGCCTGAGCTTGGGCTTTGGCTTGGGCTTGGGCCTCTTCCATCATCCCCTCCTTCTTGAGAGGATCTGTCCTCAGATCTACAGGGTTGATCTCAAACAGCAGCCTTATTCCTGCTTTGAAAACTATGCTCGTCCTCCAGGATCAAATATTAACCTACAGTAAACATTATAGGAAAGTGAGATAAGAAGATTAAGACTAGTGTATTCAAATAAAATAGTAAGGAAATAAGGCCCTTTGCTATTTTTATAAAAGTTTTGTTTGAAAGAAATAGGGCCCTTTTCAAAAATATTTTTGCTTCCTTTGTGTTGTTCATTGCCCAAGATAAGCAACAACATCACAAAGTGTTGTTTTTGTGATTTTTGAGAATAAGAGTAAGCATCATGATTCAAAGGAAAATGAGAGTTCAAAGTATTGCAATCTCTGTTTAAGGATTCTTTTCCCACTATTCTTGTAGGAGTTGTTGTAAGATACTCTTCATTCTTTCTAGATTCCTCTTCTTCTTTTTCAAACAATCCCTCACTTGGCTTTTCTGTGGAGGAAAGATTTATATTTATATCTGGTTCAGCTCCAGACACAAATTTTTCTTCAAGCATATTCTCACAAGGGTTTTCTATGGAAGAAGAATTTAAGTCAATGTCTGGTTCAACTCCAAACAAAGGATTTTTTGTACTTTCCTTTTCTATCCTCACTTTTTCTCTCTTTTCTTTCTCTTCTCTATCTTTCCTTTCATTCTCCTCTCTTTCTCTTTTGTCTTTCTCTTCTTTCTTTGTGACAAGAGCTTGTAATTTTTCTTTAAACTCTTTTTCTCTTCTAGTTCTTCTAGGTGGAGGTTGATAATAATCATTAACTCTCAGACTCCCCTCAGCATGTGAGTCATTTGACCTAGAACTAGATGCATGTGATGCCTGGGATTTTTTTAATTTTCTAATGTATTCATCTTTTTCCCTACCAATCTTCAACACTTCATTCAAAACTGCAAGATGGGCATCTCTTTCTTTTTTATCTTCCAAAATTTGAGCCTCATGTTGCAATTGTCTTAGTGATAGTGATTGAAAATCTCTAGCCAATTGTTTCAAAAGAGATTTTGTGGATTTCCTATCACTTTCACTATGACTAGAAGAATGAGTAGACATGTTTAGGGTTTGTGATAAAAGTAATTTTCAAAAAGAAAGATAGGTGGAGTGAAGTAGGTAATTTCCCAGGAAAGGGAGGTGGATCACTTGGATCACTTAAGTACCAAGTCTTTCCTTAGCCAGATACTATCCCACAACAGTTTCACAAACCTTTCTCTAAGCAATTTACTTAGAGCACATTCAAAGATGAAAACAAAATTTTTATGCAAGAAAAACTATATAAAGCAATAAAACACAAATGAAAATTGCTATCTAGAAAGCTTTTAAAACTAGTCGAATCTTAAGGTGAGACTTCTTGGCACTTTGGAACCTTGAAGACACACTCACCGTCTAAGACGTATTAATCCACTAATTAATCAATGTCCTTGCAAATTACAACTCAAAGAAATTAGGTTAACAAATTTTGATGCACAAAAATTTAAAGTCCTATTCTATGCACTCCTTCACTTGTAGCTCCTTTGTGTATATTTGTGTATTTTTCAATGAGGTTGCTGCTGTCCCTTGCTTTGTCTCCTTAGGTTATTCAACCTTAAATCTTTAATCCAGCTCCTCTTTAGTGATATGGCTTTCACCAAAACAAAATTTTAGCTCCACACTCACCAAAGCACTTTTTAGGTCAAATCCACCAAAGAGAGGTCAAGCAAGTTTTAAAGCAACAAAACTCAAATTTAAAATCAAGGACTACTGCAAATGGAGTTGATATTTGACAAGACTTGAAAGAGTATTCAATAAAATTTGACAAGCAAAAAATTAAGGCACACAAGAAAAAGGTAGCACACAAAGTGGAATCCTAGTGAATGGAACTAGAATAGATGAATAAAACCAAAACAGCACTACAGAATTTTTTGTGTAAAATTTTTCACAAATTTCCAATTTTATGCTGGACAGAATACTTCAAATTTGAGTTTGAAATTTTAACCACAGAAACTTCAATGTTGTAGCTCAATATAGGCGTTGGAATTTCACCAAAACAGTGAGCCAAATAATTGTAATAATTTTTCCGAAATCACTGCCGCGTCAGCGTTTTTTCAGAGTCAGGATTTTTGCACTCTGTTCGTATTTCATTTATCATTTTTTTTGTATTTTGAATTTTGATGTGCTTCTTTTTTTCAATTTTTCTTAACACATGAAACTACTCAAATACAAAATTTCATAATTTTTTACCAACAAATGTAATTTCTGGGAATGATTCCAGCCAGCACAGTAGCAGTTGTAAGGACCTGTAAAATTAAATTGGAATAAAAGGGTATATTTTAAATGAATTCTAAGTATGTTTTTATTTAAAATGAAAAGGAAGGAAAGTGTAGTTTAGTAGATTATAAGATTTCCTTGTTAGTACATAATCACCGGTCGCCTAGACTACACGTCATCGCCAGGGCGCGAGGCATGCAGACGTCGCCAGGGCGTGAGGCATGCGGGCATCTTCCAGGGGGAGACATCGGTTATCCGCCAGGATGAGGTCATCGGTGGATAGCCTTCGCGCGAGAGGTCATCGGTGGATAGCCTTCGCGCGAGAGGTCATCGGTGGATAGCCTTCGCGCGAGAGGTCATCGGTGGATAGTCTTCGCGCGAGAGGTCATCGGTGGATTGTCTTCGCGCCAGTGGTCATCGGCGAAAGGTTATCGCGCGATGTCGAGTTGCACGCAGAAAAGGTGGGACCCAGACTCCCAGCATGAAACGTCCTGCACGCGCGCCACGTAGACAAAAAGGGTGGTTCAGAATAGTGACCTCAGAGTGTTAGCCTGCGCAGAGGCACGCTTAGTAGTACTGTTCAGTGCAGCGTATACGCAACTTCCCTGCAGAGTGGGTGGTGGCAGCGGCTTTTGTGGACAAGTTAGTTTAAGATGCAAAAACCCACTTCTGAGAGGAAAAGGAACGTTGCAGTTGTTCAAGAACGAAAGAGTGAGCTACCTCCTTTCTCCTCCATTTCTCTCCTTCGCGCTGCGATTCTGGCACCTTCACACAAGAGTACGACGAGCGACAGCCACCATTAGAGCACCTGGGAAGTTCTCTGCAAGTCCTTCAAACCAGACGAAAAAACAGAGCCAAGGCATTCTTCAAGCTTCGTTGGATTTAGGAGCTCTTGGTATTTTGCGCAAGTCCAGGTAAGGGAAGCTAGCTTTATTTTCAATAAAAGCCGTAGATTAGCTGTTTCTGAAGTGAGGGTAAGGGTTTTAAACTCTTTTTCGTGATGCTCTGTTCTATGATTTTGGGCGACGTGGTCGCCGGTTTCATATTCTTTTTCGCGATGCTCTGTTCTATGTGGTTGGGCGACGTGGTCGCCGGTTTTAAATCCCTTTTTCATGATGTTCTGTTCTTATGCGTTTGGGCGACGTGGTCGCCGGTTTTAAATACAGATTTCGAAATCCCCTGCTTTTGAATCAGATCGCCGGTTTTGGCGTTGTTTTGCGAACCCCCTGTTTTTGGTGTTGTTTTGAGACTGCTCGAGATTTAAATGTGATATTCGAAAGTTTGAACCTTTGAAATGATTGCTGCTGTGATTTGAATCATTCATTTGAGTGTTGAATGTTGTGAATGTGAGATCAAGGCATAGTATTTTTAGGAAAGGAAATACCGTGTAAGATCATTTGTGTAATGTGTATTGACTAGGGGCTTGTCTAGAAGGAGATATCCTGACTCTGCTGATATAATGGAATCACGTAGATGAAGTTATTCAGTTGTGGAGAGTCGGAGGAGGTTCATATGAATGTGCGAGTAGTGTGAAAAAGAACGAGCTCGGCCTGTTATATGAATTAACCTTGTCATACCGGGAGAGTGATAACATTGAGATTATATATGCGCATGCTGTGTGGATTTCACAGCGACCCTGTGTGGATTTCACAGTGGTATGGTATGACAGGTGCAGATCTCTGAGCCTGAGTCAACGCACGAGTCAATCCGGAAGTAGAGTCATGTGTCTATGCATTGTGGGTCAGTGGAAAGTCTGACGTGTGAATCTTGAATACTGAATGTAGCAAAGAGACACTTGACGAGTATGTGGATTATGGAAATCTTGATGGTTGCATTTGATATGGCTTATGTATGGAGTGGAAATTCACGTTTTCTATGGATTTAAAGTTTTTAAAACATCTAGCTTACCCCTTTTATCTGTTATTGTGATTGCTTTCTTAAACCTGTGATGATCGTGTATTTGTACACAGGAGCAGACGAGGTTGCAGGTGGTAGTGCTCCTCAGTGAGTGGTCGCCGGAAGCAGATCGCCCATTTACGTTTGTGTTAGGCGATCACCCTTTTCTGTATTCTGAAGGGAGATCGCCCTTTTCTGATAGGAGATCGCCTATTCTGTTGGGAGATCGCCTGTTTTTACTTATTTTGCTGTATTTAGTTTACGTTTTTGGAAAACTGACCGATTTTGTATTAAACTCCCTGCGAGGAGAAAACTTCATTACATATATACGATTATGTTCACTTCAATATTATTATTTTATCTCTACTTCGTTTTATAATTATGAAAAGAATTTGGCGGGATGTTACAGCAGTGAAAACAGAGAAATCCTAACTTGGAATTAGAAAATGGTAAAGAAACTTCAAAAACACAATGGAAATGATTGGAAACAAACTTGTATGGAACTAACACACAAGTATGAACTCAAATATGAAAATATAAAAGGCATCAAAGCTTCAAAACCAGAAATATAAACTGCACTCAAAACAAAATCAAGCAACCAAATCAACAATAAAAGGCACCACTTGGAATTTATGACATTGTAGGATGAACATGACTTTGACAAAACTTGTATGGATTCAAAAATCAAAATGACTCAACCACAAACACTTTGCACCGATTAAAAACATCAATAAGACTCAAATAAAATAAAAACAGAACAGCCAACACAAAAGGAACCTAAAACAGTTTGAAAAAATGGAAGTTCAAGATCAAGTTGAACCAAAAATACCAAATAGAAATTTAAAAAACAGCAACACCAACTTAAAAAGAAATTAAAAACAGCAAGACATTTAAGGATATGATGAACAACATGGAATAAAGAAGACTCAAAAAAAAAATGAAGAGAACACTTATCTCTTGAAGAACCAAAGCTCTAGATACCAAATGATGGGTTGTTCTTCATGACCATTTGTTCTTCTTGAAATATGAGGTAAAAAGGTGGTGGAAGTTATGGATGATATGGGTCAAGGATGGCTCATATAGAGCTATGGGTTCCTTGTAGGTGCATGAAAGGTATGGAGAGTGATAGGTTAGGCCAAATCACTTGCAGGAAGGTGAAGATGAAGATCAAAGTGTCTAACCTAGAGAGACTAGACAAAGAGTAAAAGCTAGCATAATTTTGGCAGCATTTACTCATATAAATTGATCTTAAAAAAACATGAGCCAAAGCACCCTATTTATAGGAGATGGTGCCTTGGAGAGTAAGGAGCAAGGGTAGGATGGGGAATACATAAAAGAGGAGGCTGCTAGGGTGTTGACTAAAGGTCAATGCAGCCCCTTAGCATGCTTCTAGAAGGTAGGGCTACATTCCTACCCTAAAAGGCCTAGGTACAAGCTAAATTGTTAAATACACCCCCTATTGTGCTAAATGAACCCTACTCTACTGAAATTACAAATAAATTGAAATTAATTGATGCTCAGCTCCCATGGCTTGGGCTCTACTCCTTGTGGACCTCTGAGGGGTCCTTGAATATGTAAAGAAAAGTTTCTCTGCCATCAGTAGCAGAGTCCCAATCTTCTTAAATACTCTTTTCCATGGACCTAGTTGTTGGGCCTGAGCTTGGGCTTTGGCTTGGGCTTGGGCCTCTTCCATCCGCCGCTATCACCCAATCTTAGGGTAATCTAGCACATAAGGTTTCCTTCTCTGGAGTGCAAACTCTAACAGGGTGACCACCTGGAGGCCTCCTTGTCCACCTAGTCTCTGGGGCCACCTGTTCTGGGAGTGCCCTTGCTGTACACGTGCCATGCATGTAGCTTCGCTGGGAAAACCCTAGTTCTGGTGAGTACTCGTCCCCTCAGGACTCTACACCTAACTGTGCTCTCCCTGATACCCGCATAGGCTCTTCGTGATTCAGGCCTCTCCCTACCTCTGGGTATTTAACTGGTCATTAGCCCACACGGGGAACCAATCTTAGTTGTTCTGTCTACGCTGTTCAAATCACCCAAGACCGATGTCACCTCGTCACACTCTGTTGCCGAGGACTGATCACCCTGCGGAGTGACGAGGACATCAGCCCTTCCTGGTGATCGTCACGCTGATGACTAATCACCCTTCTCTGTGGGAACATGCTGATGACTAATCACCCTTCTCTGTGGGAACATACTGATGACTAATCACCCTTCTTTTAGGGGACACACCGATGACTGATCACCCTACTCTGAGGGGAATGACTGATCACCCTTCTTTAAGGGAACACACCGATGACTGATCACCCTCTAATCCAAGCTGCCTGCGGGGTCCACTCCACGTGGCTTTGGCCCATGCTGTGGGACCCAGCTGACGTGGTTCGCCCTTTACTACCTGTTCTCAGTGTCTGAGGACTGGTTGGTACACAAGCCCCCCAGTCTCAAGCTGTTAACTTGTTTCAGCGAAGAGACTAAGTCATCGGCCCGAGCGACCTACGTGGCTCTGCGCGTATGGACATGAGTAGCGCGCTGAAGGGACATCTCACCACCTTGTCATCGCCCACATCTCTTACCCTCTGAGGACTTCATTGGTGAGCTCTCTGCTCGAATTGAGGACTTCTTTCTCGACAAAGAGGTGTTAATCACCCTTCTCCCCGATGACTGATCGGTGCTTCATTACCTCTCGCGCTCTGCTGTTAGGCGCTCATCTAGGCACTGATCTGCTGATGGTGGTCACTTTAGCAACTGACCACCGATCACCGTTCTGAGTGATCTCCCTTCTGATTCACCTACTATCTTCTACCACGTGTCACCCTGTGAATGGTCCACGTGGTCATCTGCTGCTGACGTCATCGACTACCGGTGACCGACCGGATCACAAGCCCCCCGGTCTCGAGCTGTGAACTCGTTCTCAGCGAAGAGACTAAGTGGTCGATAGCAAGATCATTCCTCCTCCTTGAGCTTTTCCCTTTGCAACTTCTTCTTTTCTCTGTAATTTCTTTTTCTGCTTCATAACTTGTATGAACCTTTTAGCTGTAAAGGCTCACTGCATTGACTTCAATATGAATGAAATCTTTGCTGCAGCTGCATGTCCCTTTCCATTTTTAACTCTCTGCATGTGACTCAGCATTGTCTTTAACAGCTTTTATGCATAACTTCATGCTGGACGACTGACTTGACAGGCCTAAACGCTTCGGCTTCTCGCAGTAGAACTTGCTTCTACCACCGACCATCGACTAGCATGTTGGTGCACCACCGATCCGTCATCGCGCTGCAGGCTCTGCTTTACTTCTCTGTTACTCCAGCGCTAAGCACATAGAGGGCCTGAACGCCAAAGATGATGCTTGTGTTTTGGGAAGAAAAGTGCTTCTCGATGACCCTTCTTGCCTCAGCCTCGCTGTAAGAAGTCGAGGTGAGGTCTTTCTCCTCTCGCCTCAGCCTCGCTGTACAAAGTCGAGGTGAGGTCTTTCTCTGGCCTCAGCCTCGCTGTAAGAAGTCAAGGGTGAGGACTTTGTTATCTCGCCTCAGCCTTGCTGTACAAAGTCGAGGTGAGGAATTTTTTCTCTTGCCTCTGCCTCGCTGTACAAAGTCAAGGGAGAGGACTTTCTTCTCTCGCCTCAGCCTCGCTATAAGAAGTCGAGGTGAGGTCTTTCTGCTCTCGCCTCAGCCTCGCTGTACAAAGTCGAGGGTTAGGTCTTTCTTCTCTTGCCTCTGCCTCGCTGTACAAAGTCGAGGGAGAGGACTTTCTTCTCTCGCCTCAGCCTCGCTGTAAGAAGTCGAGGTGAGGTCTTCTCTCTGGCCTCAGCCTCGCTGTAAGAAGTCAAGGGTGAGGACTTTGTTATCTCGCCTCAGCCTCGCTGTACAAAGTCGAGGTGAGGACTTTTTTCTCTTGCCTCTGCCTCACTGTACAAAGTGGAGGGAGAGGACTTTCTTCTCTCGCCTCAGCCTCGCTGTAAGAAGTCGAGGTGAGGTATTTCTGCTCTCGCCTCAGCCTCGCTGTACAAAGTCGAGGGTGAGGTCTTTCTTCTCTTGCCTCTGCCTCGCTGTACAAAGTCGAGGGAGAGGACTTTCTTCTCTCGCCTCAGCCTCGCTGTAAGAAGTCAAGGGTGAGGACTTTGTTATCTCGCCTCAGCCTCACTGTACAAAGTCGAGGGTGAGGACTTCTCTCGCCTCAGCCTCGCTGTAAGAAGTCGAGGGTGAGGACTTCACTAGTGAACCTTTCTTTCAAGTTGGGAGTTCTCACTCGAAGAGGAGGTGTTCCTTACGAATCTTCCTTCCTACTTACGAGACCTCTAACCCCCACTGACAGGTCCTAACTGACCTCACATCGCTCATAGGCGAGGGAGGATTTCACTGGGCAAATCCTTCTTTCACGTTGGAAGTTCTCACTCGAAGGGGAGGTGTTCTCTACAAACCTACCTCTCCGCTTACGAGACCTCTAACTCCAAGTGACATGCTCTAACTGACCTCACATCGCTCATAGGTGAGGGAGGATTTCACTGGGCGAACCCTTCTTTCAAGTTGGATGTTCTCACTCGAAGGGGAGGTGTTCTCTACGAACCTACCTCTCCGCTTATGAGACCTCTAACTCCAAGTGACAGGCTCCAACTGACCTCACATCGCTCTTAGGCGAGGGAGGATTTAACTGTACACATGTCATACCTGAGGGGCCTTTGCGCTTTTCTCTGTGCGCCTAAGTTATTCCCTTGGGAAGTAACTTAGCGCGTTTCTTCCCTCTGAGCGAGTCTCATGCCCCCACGAGAGCACTTGAGGTGGTTCGTGTAAGCACACTCGCCAGGCGCTGCATCCTGCATGCACGATCTCCCCACACAGTGCCATGCACGTAATGGGTTAAGAGAGTCACCGATCTGACTAGCTTTCTTACACCATCCTCATGCACAACCCTACTGGCGAGCAACTCCTCTTCTCCTGGTTTGGAATCATACGAGGTGAATGCGTAACGCTCTCGCTGGGAGCCTGGGTCCCAGTTTAACTGCGTGTAGCAAGAAACCCCGATGACCATGCATGATCAGTTATCGTCCTTTAGGCCTGAACGCCGATCACCGTCGATGACACCTGGTACTGAGGGGCGAAGAGTGTTTCTCGATGACCCCTTTTGCCTATTCCAATGTCATCAACCTCACGCGAATCGGGTTATTCTGTCCCTTTCCCACTCCTGGGGTGAGAAGAACTTTAAAACTGGGAAATACTTGCACACTTGATATACTTAAATCCTTTATTGGGCGGCCTCGTTAAAGAGAGTGCCCCCTGATCTGCTCAACTGTTTATAATATGTATGTTCTGAGTGTGTGTACAACGCAAGAACGCATCTATTTTACAATTTAACTGAAGTAGAAATTCAAGTGTGTAGCGTTCAATGCCCTGGGGATAGCTGTTCCATCCAGAGTCTCCAGCCGATGACCTCCCTGGCGATGCCTGACTCACGAGGACCGATCATGCCCTCTGCTTCAGCTTCCACCTGAGCTACCTGGGAGCCCCCCAACGTAGCGTCTTCCTTCACCTGATTTCCCCGAGCACAGGGATGTCATGTTGCTGGTCGCCTGCCTGGGGCCCCGAAGCGCGATCACCCTGCGCCTTCAGCAGGTAATCGGTCAGGAATCCTGTCTTCACTAACCCAGCAAGTTGATGCCCCAATGACAGGCAGGTGTGGAGTGTGTGTCCATAAGCCTGATGGAATTCACACCACTCATCCTTCCTCCCTCCAAGCACCTTGTCGGTTTTCTCTGGTACTCGGAGTCTTGCAGCCACAGCAGGGATGGCAATCAGCTCCGCCAACTCCACCATGAAGTCATACCTAGGGGGTGCGTTGTTCTCCCTTGCACGCCCTCTAGTCTGGTCCTTCCTGGGTGCATAGGGACGAGGCCTTCCCTGCGCCTTCTTCCCTTCCTTGGCTTCATACACCCACGCCTGCTGCTGCAGCTTCCCCTGACCTCCGCGCGGCATCAACGGTGCAGCGCTGCCTCTCTTCTCATAGACCTCTGTCTCTGCTACTATGTGCGCCACCGCGCATCGCCGAATCTCAGCAAAGGTGGCAGGGTGGTTCTTGATGAGCGATTCACCGAAAGGACCAGGCAGTACGCCTTTCTTGAATGTGTGCACCAGTATGTTCTCGTCCTTGCTGGGCAATCTCACCACCTGCGCACTAAAACGGTTGAGGTAGTCCTTCAGCGACTCCCCCTGATATTGGTGCATGTCAAACAGATCGTAGGACACCACCGGTGGCGCTCTGTTGACGATATACTGCTCTGTGAACAACCTCGAAAACTGATGAAAGAGGTGATGTGGCCCTCTAGCAGGCTCACGAACCACTCCATAGTTATCCAGCTCAGTGTACTCATAAACATCTTGCAGTACACCGCGTCTGAGCCTGCGGACAGCATCATCTGAGTGTGGAAGGCTATCAGATGTGCTTCTGGATCTTCTTTCCCTGTTAACACAGTCTTTGGCCCCACGAATGTGGCAGGGACCACCGCGTCCATGATTTCTTTGGTAAAAGGCATGGGAAAGGCTCTTGGGGGCGTAGGTGAAGCCTGATCCTCTCCCACGCGATCCCCAGCTTGCTGCATGTGATGCAGATTCAAGCGTAGCTCTTCGTTGGCCTTGCGCAGCTCCTCATTCCTGGCCTGGGAAGCGGCCAGATCCTCCTGCATACGCGCCTGATGCGCTCTGGACTCCGCCACCGTCTCCTGGAGGGCGCGCAACGTCTCCATGAGTTGTTGCATGGTAACGTTGTCGCCTCCACTTGGTGGAACGCACCCGTGTCTTGTATTCCTCATCTTCTGTGATTTTTTATTTCACTCTCGTGTATGGGACCTTGTTTTACTCCGGCCCCACGGTGGGCGCCAAATGTTCTTGCCGGTTGACTCGCCTGTCGGTTGACTCGCCTGTCGGTTGACTCCACGACACTCACACGCCTCCTTCCTCACGTTGATACGTGCTTGGTTCTTTCGAAGTAATCTGCACCTGCAAAAGAGAAAGGGGGCGCCCTAGAGGCCGTTTGCACTCCGACGCTCAAGTCAGTGTAAGGCAAGGAACATCAAGTGTATTGAGTTTCTCTCTATGTTTAGGTCTAGAAACTGCGTACCTTTGTGAAGTATTTTACTGTCCCTTATATAGTCTAGGGTTTACTGCGCCGCTAGCCCTAATTAGGGTTCACTGCGCTACTAGCCATATTTAGGGTTTACTGGAATACCCTTGCGCCGCTATCACCCAATCTTAGGGTAATCTAGCACATAAGGTTTCCTTCTCTAGAGTGCAAACTCTAACAGGGTGACCACCTGGATGCCTCCTTGTGCACCTAGTCTCTGGGGCCACCTGTTCTGGGAGTGCCCTTGCTGTACACGTGCCATGCATGTAGCTTCACTGGGAAAACCCTAGTTCTGGTGAGTACTCGTCCCCTCAGGACTCTACACCTAACTGTGCTCTCCCTGCTACCCGCATAGGCTCTTCGTGATTCAGGCCTCTCCCTGCCTCTGGGTATTTAACTGGTCATTAGCCCACACGGGGAATCAATCTTAGCTGTTCTGTCTACGCTGTTCAAATCACCTAAGACCGATGTCACCTCGTCACACTCTGTTGCCGAGGACTGGTCACCCTGCAGAGTGACGAGGACATCAGCCCTTCCTGGTGATCGTCACGCTGATGACTAATCACCCTTCTCTGTGGGAACATGCTGATGACTAATCACCCTTCTCTGTGGGAACATGCTGATGACTAATCACCCTTCTTTTAGGGGACACACCGATGACTGATCACCCTACTCTGAGGGGAATGACTGATCACCCTTCTCTAAGGGAACACACCGATGAATGATCACCCTCTAATCCAAGCTGCCTGCGGGGTCCACTCCAGGTGGCTTTGGCCCATGCTGTGGGACCCAGCTGACGTGGTTCGCCCTTTACTACCTGTTCTCGTTGTCTGAGGACTGGTCGGTACAGCGAGGATGAGCCAAGTGAAAGAGAGGAAGGGGGAGAGGATGAGAGGGTAGATCCATTAGAGGGAGAATTGCTAATGATTAGGAGAACCCTTAACAATCATCCTAGTGCATCTATGGAGACACAAAGAGAGAACATCTTTCACACAAGATGTAAAGTTTTAGAAAATATATGTTCTCTCATTGTGGATAGTGGATCAAGCTGCAATTGTTGTAGCTCTAGAATGGTTGAAAAGCTCAATCTACAAGTAGTTCCTCATCCTAAGCCATACAAGTTGCAATGGATAAATGAGAATGGGGAACTAAGTGTAGATAAGCAAGTCGAAATCAAGTTTTCCATAGGGTATGTGGCGACGTCTTAGGGCTCCCCTAAGGTCGTTCCAATATTCAATTGGAGGTTCCCTATGAAGACGTCTTTCTCTTTCGAGAGAGGTCCACCAATACATGGTGTTCCCTTGGAAGCTAAGGGTGGCTAGAGGTACCTTGCGTTCTTCACTCACCCTATGGCAAGCAAAGAGTTGCTCTACTTTCATCTCCCAATCTAGGTAGGTTTCTACACTCTCCTTACCATGGAAATGAGGTAGGTCTACTCTAACCTCCCTTGGACCCTCTTGCTCCCTTTGCCTATTTCTTCTAGGGGGTGGTTGGTAGTAGTCATACATTTTAAGGCTTCCCTCCCCTAGAGACTCTTGGACTTGTGAATGAGATGCATGAGTTTGAGATTTTTTTGATTTTTGTGACTTTTCTTCTTGGGCTTTAGTCAACTCATTAATTTTAGACTCATTCTCCAATTTTCTAAAAGAAATCATTTGCACGGCTGGTGAAATTTCTTCCCAAAAGAGTTTTCATAGATTTTAATTCATTTTCAATAGACTTTGGCGAATGAGAAGAAGAAGACATGACTAAAGCTTTGTGTGTAGAAGTATTTTACCTTGAGAAAATTTAGGGAAGTCAAAGAAGGTAGTCTTCCAGGTAAGTGAGGTGAGTCTCAAAGGACTACTTAAATACCAAGCCTTGCCTTAGCCAAAGACTATCCCTCAATGTCTTCACACAAAGCTTTCTCTTAGTAAACCACTTAAAACACAATCAAGTTGAAGAAATCCTTTTTGATGCAAGAAAACAATGCAAACTCGCTAATTAACCAAGCAAAGAATTAACAAACTTAAACAAGGCAAGACAATTAGCAAACGTAATTAATTAAGCAAGGAAAACAATTAAAAACAATTAACACATGCTAAACCAATTAAAGTCTACACTAGTCGGCCCTAGGTGAGGCTTCTTGGACACTTGGAGCCCTTGAAGACACACTCACCATCTAATCACGTAATTAAAGAAGTAATTAACAAGGTTAAGTTGCAAGGAAGATTAAGAAAACCCCCTTTTGTTGATCCTTGTTGTGCTATTGGCACTTCCTTGGTTGTCTTTTTCTTTGTTGGGGCCTTCCAAAGTGTATGGGTATTTGTGGTATGTATTTGTTTCTGCACCTTTGGCCTTTGTTCCTCTTGAAATTAGGTCAATAAAATCCTCATTCCAGCACCTATTAAGCAAGCTGGACAGCCCATGTCAAAATCTCACTCAACAAGCACCAAATGAAAATTTCATCCACCACAAAAGCAAGAAACAAATTAATTGCAAAAATAGGACCACACAAATGGAGTTATAATGTGACACAACTAGGAAGAGTTGCAATAAAATGTGACAAGAAAATAAAAGGTACACAAATAAAGTGGGCACACAAAAGGAATCCTAGAATGGTACTAGAATTGATTTGAAAAACCAAAACAGCACTACTGAAAAAGTTTCACTGGCACAAAAAGCGTCACTTAAAACGTGTGTACTGAGCTGGATACTTTGACTTTGCTTTTGAAATTTGAGACACAATTAGTTCAAGATCTTAACAAACTTTTGGAGTTGGTTTCACTCCAAACGCATGCACCAATTAGTTTTGATAAATTTTTTACTACCAGTGCTCATTTTCCCCCAGCTGGAACAACAGATTGCACACTTTTTTTGTATGATTTATCATGTTTTTTCTATTTGTCCTTTTCAACTGATTCTTTTTGTATTCTTTTGCTAAGATCTCAAATGACTCAAATCCAGAGGCTCATAAATTTCTTGTGACGTATTTAATTTTAACACATAAAAACAGCCAGGTCAGTTGCAGTGAAAACATGGGATCCTAAAGCTGGAACCAAAAACAGCAAAGAAAATTTTCAAGAACACAATGGAGTGAAGATATAGGAATTTGCGTGGATCTAACACCCAAATCTGAACTCAAACTAAAAGAAAAATGCATCAAAAGATCATCCAAAACAGCAAAATAAAAACTAGACCCAAAATAAAGCAAGAAACCAAATCATCAAGAACAAGTACCACTAACATTTTGATGACAAATTTGGAAACACATGACTTCGACAAAACATATGGATTTATAAAATAAAAAGACTCATAGCATCATATGACCCAAAAGAAAATAAAAACAAGCAAGACTCAAATACCTAAAAATAAAAGACAGCCACACAAATATAGCAAGAAACCTACAAAAAATTTGACAAGAGATGCTCAAGCACAAACTGAACAATTCTACCGATTGAAATGCCAAGAATAGCATCCAATGCAAAAAATAAAAAGCAAAAAACAGAAAGAAAACTTGGAGCCAAGATGAACAACTTGAATATAAGAAGAACTCAAAAAAAATAAAATGAAGAGACACTCATCTTTGAAGAACCATAGCTCATGATACCAAATGGTGGCATTCTTGAGTTCTTCATGGTGCGTTTTGGGTGATGAATGCAGTGGAAGTTCAATGGATGAAATGGGTCAAGCCCTCCTAAGAGTGGTGGTGGCTTGTAGGTGCATGAAGTGTATGAAAATGAGAGAGGTTTGGCCAACTCTCTTTGGTGGTGAAGGAGTGAAGATTAAAACCATAAATCAAGAGATTTACGCAAGGCAGTAAGTATGGCACAAATTTGGCAGCATAACTTTACTCAAATTAATCTTAAGTTTCATGAAGGAGGCTACCCCTTTTTTAAGCTAAGGAGTACCTTAAATGTTACCCTAGATGCTAACCAAATGTGTTTGAAATGAAATGCAAAAGTGGGCACAAACTTGCCAAGCAAGATAGGTCAAGTCTTGAAAGAAAAATGCTATTTACACCACATAAACTAAGCTAATTTCGTGATGGGCCTTCTTGCAACATGTATAGGTATCTTTCTCTCCCATCCTTAGCTTGGGCCATCTCCTCTTGGATTTGTTTGGCCATGGACCTTGTGATAGGTCCTAGACGCTCCATGCAAGGTGCTAGACGGTCTTCCTCTTGGTCTAGAAGCTCTTGATCTATCCTTTCAAGCTCACGTCTTGGCACTAGAGGGGGTGTGACTAGCCATCCTCCATCACTTAAAGATTACCTCAACAGATTTGGGGCAATGGTGGTCAGGTTGCACACCAAAGATGAAGATATGGTGGTGCATGCCTTCAAGAAGGGGATACTGCCAGGGCCTTTTAGCGAGTCCCTTATCCGAAATCGCCCCAAGACCTTTGGTGACATCAAACGACATGTTGTTGCTCACATTGTCGCAGAGGGAGAGCTCAATAAGAAGCGAGAGAGCGCAGTCTCTTCAAGGCCACGAGCACCTAGTCGACCTCAACCCCTGCGGGTGCATGAGGTGACAACAAAAAAGAGGGCTCAAGGAAAGCAGAAGCCCTATGAGACCAGGAAGCCCCAGACTAGGGCACGCGCTAAGGAGGATGTGCCCCCTAGACATGACTTCCTGGTGGAGTTGAAGGAACTGATCGCCATTCCTAATGTGGCAGAAAGGTTGAAAATGCCCCCAAAGGCAGACAAGAGGCTGGGGCCCAACAAGAATGTAAGGACCTAGAAACTTTAATTGGAATAAAAGTGTTATATTTAAATAATTTCAGAAGATGTTATTATTTAAAATACAAAGAGATGGTAATAGAAGTTTCGTAGTAGTCGGACCTCGGACGTCGCCCAAGATCTGGGGTCAGCTAGTAGAGGTCGGTCGGCTGACCATTGTATTAACCAAGTAGTCAGGTGCGATGACTTTATCGTGAGGTAATCACGTGGGTGTGCTCGAGGAAGACATGTGGATCAAGAAGAGTAAAGGAAGAAAAGTGTAGCTTAGAAGTCTACGAGATCGCCGTTGTTGATGACGGAGGCGATCTCCGACTTCTCTGGCACATAATCGCCTGTCGCCTAGATTACATATGAACGCCAATCGCCCATAGTGTACATGATCGCCGAAAGTGCACTTAGTATGTGGTCAAGATGCTGGATCAACCATAGTGGGTTCCAAAAACCACGCGTATCAAGGTGTGGGTTAAGCCTTAGATACGCTGTGCATGCGAAGCTCTATGCTTGAGCATGAGAAATCGTCCTTAGTGTTGCATGCATGGGCGCACGAGGAGTAGTGCTGATCTATTCTTGGAAATGTGAAGCTACCGACGTCACCAAGTCATGTGGAGGTGATACCTTGGACGTAACATAGTGGGATGAAGAACCTTCAGCAAGGCGTGGCGATGTGTCATAAGTCATCACCGGGATGAGAGGCACATCAGTCATCGCCGGTATGAGAGACACGCGGGCATCGCCAGGGCGAGAGACATGCGGGCATCGCCGGGGCGAGAGACATGCGGGCATCGCCGGGGCGAGAGACATGCGGGCATCGCCGGGGCGAGAGACATGCAGGCATCGCCAGGGCGAGAAACATGCGGGCATCGCCAGGGATAGACATCGGTCGTCTTCCAGAGAGAGACATCGGTCGTCTTCCAGGGAGAGACATCGGTCGTCTTCTAGGGAGAGACATCGGTCGTCCGCCAGGATGCGACATCGGTGGATAGTCATCGCGCGAGCAGTCATCGGTGGAAGGTTATTGCGCGATGTCTTGTTTCGCACAGATAAGGTGGGACCCAGGCTCCCAGCATGAGACGTCTTGCAGGCGCGACACGTAGACAAAAAGGGTGTCTTAGAATAGTTAGCGTCAGAGAGTTGGTACGCGCAGAAACCCACGTGGTCATACTGTTAGAGGAAATGTATACGCAAGCTTCCCTGCAGAGTGGGTGGTGGCAGCGACATGCCTGGGAAGGGTGGCTTAAGTTCAAACTTCAGTTTGGATAGGAAGGTGCGAACGCTGCTTGAGTAGAGAGAAATTGAGTGAGTTGGTTTTAGCTCCCTGTTTCTTCTTCTCCTTCTCCATACGTTCAGACGTCCTAGCGCATTAGTTGGCTATCGGCGACTACCACAGAGCACCTGGGACGTTTTCTGCAAGTTCTCCCGTCAGGACGCTAGAACAGAGTTAAGGCATCTTTAAGCTTCGGTGGGTTTTGGAGCTCTTGGTGTTTTTGCGCAAGTTCAGGTAAGGGAAGCTAGCATTTTCGTTTATAAAAATGTTAGGCGAGTAGGTTCTGAAGTGAGGGCGACGTGGTCGCCGGTTTTATATTCTTTTTCATGATGCTCTGTTTTTATGTGTGGGGCGACGTGATCGCCGGTTTTAAATGTTGGATTCAAACTCCCCTGTTTTAGTGTCGTTTGAAACCGTTTGAGATTGAAATGTGAAATGCATGTGATATTCGAAAATCTGAACCTTGGTACGATTGTTGCTGTGTTTGGAATCATTCATTTAAGTGTTGTATGGTGCATTGGGTGAATTGATGTTATTAGCTATCCTGTGTGGACTTCATTAGCTGTCCTGTGTGGACTTCATTAGCTGTCCTGTGTGGACTTCATTAGCTGTCCTGTGTGGACTTCATTAGCTGTCCTGTGTGGACTTCATTAGCTGTCCTGTGTGGACTTCACTAGCTGTCCTGTGTGGACTTTACAGTGGTGTGGTATGTGTCTACGTGTGGTGAGTCAGTGGAAGTCTGACGTGAGAAAGAGAAATATTGAAATTTGATAGACACTTGATGTTTTATGTGAAACAAATAACACTTGATGAAATTGTGAAGTGTGTGAAATGAATGGGAAAATTGATGGATTTTACGTGGGTGTTTTAAATTTGTTTTATCTTGATTTTAAAGTTTCATATCTAAATTCTCTTTAAAATATCTAGCTTACCGTGCATTTTTGTTCTGTGGCTGTTTTTCTTAAAACTGTGATGATCGTGTATTTTACACGGGAGCAGATGATGGTTGCAGGTAGTCGAGCTCCTCAGTGAGCAGTTGGAGGAAGAGATCGCCTGTTTTCTTTTTATGCTGTATTTTGGTTTTATTTTGAAAGAGTTGATGGAATGTATTAAAACCCCTATAGGAGGGACGTTTCTTTTTGAGATACAATGTATGGGATGATGTACTTTCAATATATATACATATGTTGATTTTATAAATAAATGTCTACGCTTATTTTATTATATAAATATGAAAAGACTTTGAGGGGCATTACAAAGAACACCTGGTGCGAGTTCCATCAGGCTTTTGGCCATCCCATTCGCAACTGTCTGGCCTTAGGGCACCAGTTGGACGAGTTTGTCAAGAGCGGGTTCTTGAGTGACTACCCGAGGGAGACACAAGGGGGCGAGGGGGTGGTAGCCCCGAGGGCTGATCAGGGGCATGAAGTGCCCATACATGGCGAGATCCACACTATAGCAGGTGGATTCTCAGGAGGAGGGTGCACCTCATCGTAGCGCAAGAAGTATGCGCGTTCGGTGATGGCAGTGGAAGCATGTGAGGAAGACCACTTCCTAGACATCGACCTTGTCTTCACAAAGGCCGATCGCCGGGACGTTGTCCCCCACGATAACGATCCAGTGGTGATATTAGTTGTCACTGCGGGACGCAGGGCGCATCGAGTCCTGGTGGATCAAGGAAGTTCGGCCGATGTGATGTTCTGGTCGACCTTCAACAAGTTGCAGCTGTCTCTTGACCAGTTGAGGCCTTACATAGGTTGTCTGTATGGATTCGCGGGAGACCAAGTAGAAGTGCGGGGGTACATAGAGTTAAGGAGCACTTTCACTGATGGAGTGGCCTCCCGCACCGAGAGCATCAAGTATCTGGTGGTGAACGCCCCGTCTGCCTATAACATGCTGTTGGACAGACCAACTCTGAACAGGTTGGGGGCAGTGGCCTCCACGAGACATATGAAGGTGAAGTTGCCCTCGATGGAAGGGATAGTGATCACCATCAAATCAGACCAAAAGGAGGCTAAGAAGTGTTATAAAAACAGCCTCAAGACAAGAAGGGAAGTGTGGGCGGTGACCACCCAACCTCCAAGTGGGGAGTGCGATGACACTGACCTACCCCGAGGAGACATTGGGGTCACGCGAGCAGAGGTCGCCTGGGAGGGACGACCTGAGCCAGCAGAGGAGGTGGTAGAGAGGGAGATTGGAGGCAAGATGTTCAAACTTGGCAAATCCCTACGCCAGGAGACGCAGGACCAAGTAGCGGGAGTCATAGAGCGGCACATGGACGCTTTTGCTTGGTCTGCCTCAGACATGCCAGGTATTGATCCAGATTTCTTATGTCACCGCCTTGCGTTAGATCCCCAAGCCAGACCTATTCGACAGCGGAGGCGCAAGTTCAACGAGGGAAGGAGGCAGGTGGTCAGGAAGGAGACGTAGAAGCTGCTCAACGCAGGCCATATACGAGAAATCCAGTATCCTGAGTGGTTGGTGAATGTCGTGTTGGTGAAAAAGGCCAATGGAAAATGGAGGATGTGGTCGATTTCACTGACCTCAACAAGGCATGCCCGAAAGACTCCTACCCCTTACCCAACATTGATGCGTTGGTAGATAACGCCTCGGGGTGCAAGTTGCTCAGTTTCTTGGATGCCTTCTCTGGGTATAATTAGATAAAGATGCACCCAAGAGATGAAAGCAAGACAGTGTTCATGACTGAGTTGTCCTGCTATTGCTACACAGTCATGCCATTTGGGCTGAAAAATGCAGGCGCCACCTTCCAAAGGCTGATGGACAAGGTCCTTGCACCCATGCTAGGACGCAATGTGCAAGCATATGTGGATGACATGGTGGTGACGTCCCAGGTGCGAGATCAGCATGTCGCTGATTTGGAAGAGCTATTTAATACAATAGCTAGGTATGGGTTGAGGCTAAACCCAGAGAAGTGTGTCTTTGGGGTAGAAGCAGGCAAGTTCCTCGGTTTTTTGCTCACTGAACGAGGGATTGAAGCCAACCCAGACAAGTGCGCGACGATCTTGGCCATGAGGAGCCCGAAGTCGGTCAAGGAAGTGTAGCAATTGACAGGTCGGATGGCTGCACTTTCCAGGTTTGTGCCAACAGGATGAGACAAGGGCCACCCCTATTTCCAATGTCTGAGGAGAAACAGCAGATTCTCATGGACCCCGGAGTGCGAACAGGCGTTCCTTAAGCTCAAGGAGTACCTCACCAGCCCGCCAGTCTTGTGCAAACCCCAGCTTGGCACCCCGCTACGACTGTACTTCGTAGTCACGGAGAAGGCGGTGAGTTCAGTCTCGGTCCAGGAACAGGAGCAGAGCCAAAGGCCCATTTACTTTGTTAGCAAAGTATTACAGGGGCCAGAGGTAAGGTACCAGGCCATCGAAAAGGCAGCTTTGGCCGTTGTGTTCTCTGCGCGCAGACTTCGTCACTACTTTCAGAGTTTCACTGTGGTGGTTGTAAGGACCTGGAAAATCTTATTGGAATAAAAGTGATATATTTTAAATGAATTCTAAGTATGTTTTTATTTAAAATAAAAATGAAAGAAAGTGTAGTTAGAAAGCCGTGAGATCGCCTGGAACATGATCGCCAGGGCGCGAGAGGCATGCGAACATCGCCAGGGCGCGAGAGGCATGCGGACATCGCCAGGGCGCGAGAGGCATGCGGACATCGCCAGGGCGCGAGGCATGTGGGCATCGCCAGGGCGCGAGAGACATGCGGGCATCGCCAGGGCGCGAGATGCATGTGGGCTTTGCCCGGGCGCGAGAGGCATGCGGGCGTCGCCGAGAGGAGACCTCGGTCGGTCTCCAGGAAGAGGAGACCTCGGTCGGTCTCCAGGAGGAAGAGACCTCGGTCGGTCTCCAGGAGGAGGAGACATCGGTCGTCTTCCAGAGAGAGACATCGGTCGTCCTCCAGGATGAGTCATCGGTGGGTAGTCATCGCGCGAAAAGTCATCGGTGAAAGGTTATCGCGCGATGTCGTGTTTCACGCAGATAAAGTGGGACCCAGGTCCCCAGCATGAGCGTCTTACATGCGCGACACGTAGTCAGTGAGCGTACTTCAGAACAGTGGCTCCAGAGAGTTGGTATGGAAAGTGACCCAAAACCCACGTGGTCATACTGTTCAGGGAAGCGTGCACGCAAGCCTTCCTGCAGAGTGGGTGGTGGCAGCGGAAATTGTGGACAAGTTGGTTTAGATTCAAAAACTCACTTCTGAGAGGCAAGGAAGGTGCTGTGGTTCAAGAGTGACAGAGTGAGTGAGTGAGTTACCTTCATCTTTCTCTTTTCTCTCCTTTGCACTGCGACTCAGTATTTCCCAGGCACCTTCAAGCTTCAGCAAGACGAGCGACGACTGCCATAGAGCTTTTGGGAAGGTTCTCTACAAGTTTTACCGATTTGAACGCTTAGGCAGAGTTCGGGCATCCTTTACGTTCGGTGGGTTAGAGCTTGAAGTGAGATTTCACGCTGATCCAGGTAAGGGAAGCTAGTCTCTTTCCAACGATAACTGGATATTTGATGTTTGTGATGATAGGGCGACGTGGTCGCCGGTTTTACTTCGCTTTCACGGTGTTTGATGTTGAAATGTGAGATGTTCATGATAACAGTTCTATTTTGATGTTGAGAGCGACGTGGTCGCCGGTTTTCAAAATGTTCTTGTTAAAACCCAGTTTTGTTCGTGATCGCCGGTTCTGGAGGTGATCGCCGGTTTTTCATCTGTTATTGAAATATCCCCCGTTTTATGTTGTTTGAAAACTGTTTGAGATGTTAAATGTGATATTCGAAAATCTGAACCTTGGTATGAGTTTTTCTGTGATTGAAGTCGTTCATTGAAGTGTTATGTGATGTGTTGAATGTGTGATTGTGGATCGAGGCATAGTATTTTCAGGAAAGAAAATACCGTGTAAGGTCGTGTAAGAGGTGTATTGATCGGTGATCCTATAATGAGACATCCTGACTCTACTGAGGTAATGAAATCACATAGAGGAAGTTACTCAGTTGTGGAGAGTCGATGGAGGTTCATACGTATGGGTGTCTCGTGTGAAAAAGAACGAGTTCGGCCTGTTGTATGGATTAACCTTGTCATACCGTGATAATGAGAATGTGGAGATGGTGTGATGCGCATGGCTGTGGGAACTTTCCAGCCTTTTGGTATGACAGGTGCGAATCTCTGGGTCTAATCAACGCACGAGTCTCCGGAAATAGTGGTCAAGTGTCTGGTGTGATGAGTCAGTGGAAAGTCTGACGTGAGAAATGAGAAATTGAATTAATAGACACTTGATTGCTGATGTGAATTGAAATACTCTTGGATTGATTTGTGAAATATGGGATTTCCTGATAGTCTTGTGGAATATGGAAATGTGATGGCTGATATTGATATGGTTCATGTATGTTGGGAAGTTCTTATGTATGCTCTTGATTCAAAGTTTTGCTTAAATATATAGCTTACCCTTATTTTGTTTCTGTGGCTGTTTTCTTAAACCTGTGATGATCGTGTAACTTTACACGGGAGCAGATGAGGTTGCAGGAAGTGGAATTCCCCTGTGAGTGATCGCCGTATGTGGTCGCCTGTTTTCTGTACTTGCTGGGCGATCGCCCCCTTTTGCCATTTTCCGATAGGCGATCTCCGTTTTCTGTTAGGAGATCGGTAGTTTTGTATTTTGCTGCCTTTATGTTTAAGTTTTGGAAAACGACCGTTTTGTATTAAACTCCCTGCGAGGAGAACTCCTTTGTATATATATACAATTATGTTTATTTCAATATATTTGTTTTACCGTTATTCCATATTATGAAAATGCAAAAATGCGAAATGTATTTGGCGGGATGTTACAGTGGTGATGATAGATCTGTCCATACGTAAGGTTTTGCAAAAACTAGACGTGGCAGGAAGAATGGTGCGATGGGCGGTCGAGTTGTTAGAGTTCGACATTCAGTATGAGCCTAGAGATCCAATCAAGGGGCAGGTCTACGCTGATTTTGTGGCTGAGATGTCCTCGACAGAGACCCAGCAGGAGGGAACTAGTTTCAAGTGGGTGTTGTCGGTGGATGGGTCCTCAAATCAGCAAGGTAGTGGAGCGGGGGTAATTCTGGAAGGGCCCAAGGGGTTGTTAATAGATCAGGCCCTGCAGTTTGCTTTCAAAGCCAGTAACAACCAAGCAGAGTACGAAGCGTTGATTGCTGGAATGCTGTTAGCCAAGGACATGGGAGCGCAGAGTCTTGTGGCGAAGACTGATTCATTGTTGGTCACAGGTCAGGTGGCGGGAGAGTACCAGGCCAAAGATCCCCAGATGGCCTCTGACTTGGAGTATGTCCAACAATTGAAGACTTCTTTTGAAACCTTCGAGCTAGTGCTAGTGACCAGGGAACAGAATGCCCGAGCTAACTTGTTGGCCAAAATCGCCAGCTCAGGCAAGGAGGGCAGGCAGAGGACGGTCATCCAGGAGACCCTGAGGGCACCTTGCACCTATACAGCTGATAATTTGGTGGGAGTCCACCAGATCAGCCAGTCAGACGGTGAGAAGAGGAGTCATCGGTCGTTGACCCAAGAAACTTTAAAGAAGCCATGGGTCAACGCGTGCACGCCGCTAGAGGAGGGCCGTCGCAAGTCTGCCTGGTGCAGAGTGGAGAGACATGGATGACGCCTTATAAGCGCTACATAGCTGATGGGATGCTCCCGATGGAGCCAATGGAAGCAAGGAAGATAAAGAAGAATTTGGCCAACTACACACTCATTGATGGCGAGTTGTACAAGCATGGGTTTACCCACCCCATCCTGGTGTGTGTGCATGGTGAGCAGTGCATGAGGATAATGGCAGAGCTCCATAAAGGCATATGTGGGAGTCACATCGGAGGTCACGCTTTGGCATCCAAGGCCATTCGCGCAGGGTACTATTGGCCGACTATGAGGGAGGATTGCACTAAGTATGCGCAGCAGTGCAAGCAGTGTCAATTGCATGCTGATTGGTATAAGGCACCACCAAAAGAGCTCAGGTCGATATACAGCCCTTGGCCATTCCACACCTGGGGAATTGACATCCTGGGGCCTTTTCCTTTGGCGATGCGACAAATGAACTACCTCGTGGTCGCCATAGAATACTTCACGAAGTGGATCGAGGCTGAGCCAGTGGCACAGATCACAGCCCACAAGATCCAACACTTTGTGTGGAAGAATATAGTGTGTCGCTTTGGTGTACCCAAGCGCCTGGTGTCTGATAATGGCACTCAGTTCGCAAGTGAACAGTTGGGAAAGCTATGCACAGAGTTGGGGATCAAGCAAGTATTCGCATCGGTTGAGCATCCTCAAACCAATGGACAGGTCGAGTTGGCCAATCGAGTCCTACTCAGAGGACTGAAGAGAAGGCTGGAGAAGGCGAAAGGGATGTGGGCTAAGGAGGTTCCCAGAATTGTATGGGCCTACCATACCACTCCCCAGTCCACTACCAAGGAAACCCCTTTCAGCTTGGTGTATGGTTCAGATGCCATGATCCCTGTAGAGATTCAGGAGAGCTCACCACGTTTCCAAAACTTTGTGGCTGAGGAGTCCAATGAAGAAAGGAAGGTGAACTTGGATCTCTTGGACGAAGTCAGGGAAGAGGCAGGAATCAAAGCCGAGGCGCTGAAAATGAGGGTTGAACTCAAGCACAGTTCTAAGTTGAGAGCTTGGCAGTTCCAGGTGGCTGACCTAGTCATGTGAAAGGCATCTCCCTACCAGATAGAGAACAAGCTATCCCCTAAGTGGACTAGTCCCTTCAGAGTGACAGAGGCCCTAGGGAATGGAGCATATAGGCTTGAGACTTTAGAAGGTGGTCCAATTCCTCGTACACGGAATGCGACTCACCTGAAGTTTTATTTTAGCTAAAGACATGTAATATTGCACACAGTTTAGGGGACACTCTTTTTTCCCTTTTTAAGGGTTTTTAATGAGGTCACCCAATAAAATTTTCAGTTAAAGATATATCTCTGAATGTGTGTGTACAATACAGCTCGAACCTATCATTTGGGGTTTGAAGTCTTGTAAGTGGGAAGGTAGGTTCGTAAGGAACACCTCCTCTTCGAGTGAGAACTCCCAACTTGAAAGAAAGGTTCACCAGCAAAATCCTCCTTCGCCTAAGAGCGATGTGAGGTCAGTTTGAACCTGTCATTTGGGGTTAGAGGTCTCGTAGGTGGGAAGGTAGGTCCGTAAGGAACACCTCCCCTTCGAGTGAGAACTCCCAACTTGAAAGAAAGGTTCACCAGTGAAGTTCGCCAGCAAAATCCTCCCTTGCCTAAGAGCGATGTGAGGTCAGTTCAAACCTGTCATTTGGGGTTAGAGGTCTCGTAAGTGGCAAGGTAGGTTCGTAAGGAACACCTCCCCTTCGAGTGAGAACTCTCCCAACTTGAAATAAAGGTTCACCAGTGAAGTTCACTAGCGAAATCCTCCCTCGCCTAAGAGCGATGTGAGGTCAGTTCGAACCTGTCATTTGGGATTAGAGGTCTCGTAAGTGGGAAGGTAGGATGGTAAGGAACACTGAAAACCCAGAAAAAAATCATTTTTATGGTGCAAAAAATGTAGCAAACAGAGTATCAAGAACAATGAAGCAAATAAACCATAAAAGACATGAAGAGAATCGGCAGAAACATCAAAAGCAAGGAACATTCATAAGAAAACCAAAAAGAACTCATTTTTATGGTGTGAAAAATGTAACAAACAGAGAAAGAACAATGAAGCAAATAAACCGTAAAAGAGATGAAGAGAATCGACAGAAACATCAAAAGCAAGGAACTTTCATAGGAAAACCTAAAATAATTATTTTTATGGTGTGAAAAACGTAACAAATAGAGAAAGAATAATATGAAGAAAAATGAAGCAAATAAACTGTAAAACAGATGAAGAGAATTGGCAGAAACATCAAAAGCAAGGAACTTTCATAAGAAAACCAAAAAACAAATATTTTTAAAATGGAACAAACAGAGAAAGAATAATATGAAGAACAATGAAGCAAATAAACCGTAAAAGAGATGAAGAGAATCAGCAAAAACATCAAAAGCAAGGAACTTTCATAAGCAAACGCAAAATAAATTATTTTTATGGTGCGAAAAACATAACAAATAGAGAAACAACAATATCAAGAACAATGAAGCAAATAAACCGTAAAAGAGATGAAGAGAATTGGCAGAAACATAACAAACAGAGAAACAACAATATCAAGAACAATGAAGCAAATAAACTGTAAAAGAGATTAAGAGAATCGACAGAAACATCAAAGCAAGTAACTTTCATAAGAAAACCCAGAAAAAAATCATTTTTATGGTGCAAAAAATGTAACAAACAGAGTATCAAGAACAATGAAGCAAATAAACCATAAAAGACATGAAGAGAATCGGCAGAAACATCAAAAGCAAGGAACTTTCATAAGAAAACCCAAAAGAACTCATTTTTATGGTGCAAAAAACGTAACAAACAGAGAAAGAACAATGAAGCAAATAAACCGTAAAAGAGATGAAGAGAATCGGCAGAAACATCAAAAGCAAGGAACTTTCATAAGAAAACCCAAAAAAAAAAACTTTTATGGTTCAAAAAACGTAACAAATAGAGAAAGAATAATATGAAGAACTATGAATCAAATAAACCGTAAAAGAGATGAAGAGGATCAGCAGAAAGATCAAAAGCAAGGAACTTTCATAAGAAAACCCAAAATAAATTATATTTATGGTGCGAAAGCATAACAAATAGAAAAACAACAATATCAAGAACAATGAAGCAAATAAACCGTCAAAGAGATGAAGAGAATTGGCTGAAACATAACAAACAGAGAAACAACAATATGAAGAACAATGAAGCAAATAAACCATAAAAGAGATGAAGAGAATCGACAGAAACATCAAAGCAAGGAACTTTCATAAGAAAACCCAGAAAAAAATCATTTTTATGGTGCGAAAAATGTAACAAACAGAGTATCAAGAACAATGAAGCAAATAAACCATAAAAGACACGAAGAGAATTGGCAGAAACATCAAAAGCAAGGAACTTTCATAAGAAAACCCAAAAGAACTCATTTTTATGGTGCGAAAAACGTAACAAACAAAGAAAGAAGAATGAAGCAAATAAACTGTAAAAGAGATGAAGAGAATCGGCAGAAACATCAAAAACAAGGAACTTTCATAAGAAAACCCAAAAAAAATATTTTTATGGTGTGAAAAACGTAACAAATAGAGAAAGAATAATATGAAGAACAATGAACCAAATAAACCGTAAAAGAGATTTAGAGAATCGACAGAAACATCAAAAGCAATGAACTTTCATTAGAAAACCCAAAAGAGAATATTTTTATGGTGCAAAAAATGTGACAAACAGAGAAAGAATAATATCAAGAACAATGAAGCAAATATACCGTAAAAGGGATGAAGAGAATCGGCAGAAACATAACAAACAGAGAAACAACAATATGAGAACAATGAAGCAAATAAACCGTAAAAGAGATGAAGAGAATCGGCAGAAACATGAAAAGCAAGGAACTTTCATAAGAAAACCCAAAAGAAACCATATTTATTGTCAAAAAATCCTCACAATAGCGTAGAATGAAATGAAAATAAATAATAAAAGATGTACCTTTTTTGTGAAAATGAAAGAACAAATAAGAACTTATATAAACCCATAAATGTAGGGCCTTTCCCATTTCAAAATTCAAAAATCTCGCCAAGTGAAAAATACCTTAAAGAGATGATTTGTGGTGCTGGTAAGGCAACGAGCAGAAGCAGTTGCCAAATCAATGAAAGAGAAGGGGAAGAAGAGAGAAAGCTGAAAGGTTTGGCTCAGAAGTTTGGCGCAGAGGTTTGGAGGGAAAGGAAAAAGCTTAAGGTGAGAGACGTGGGTTGGAGAGAGATTGAGAGAGAGGGAATGCAGAGGGTCAGAATGAAAAGGTGAATATGGGGTGGGAGACATGGTCTATTTTGGATGCGCCACGTGTCATGTATTTAGAGAGCCACGATGATGTGCCCTAAGAGTGACATGTGGAAACAATTCCCTTTGTGGTACAAAATGTTTTTGAATTTTTTTTCCAAAATTTTGTGGTGGTGACACGTGTAGAAAGTTTCCTTGTAAGTGGGTTCTATGTTTATTACGTATAAAGCTGGGTATACTCATCCTATTCTAGCTTGCATAAGTGGTGAACAATGCACATGCATCATGGAAAAACTCCACGAAGGGATATGTGGGAGTCACATCGGTGGCCGAGCTCTCTCGTCAAAAGCCATTCGTGCAGGATACTATTGGCCAACCATGAGGGAAGATTGCAAGAGGTACGCACAACGATGCAAGCAGTGCCAACGACATGCTGACTGGCACAATGCGCCTCTAGAGGAGTTACGATCAATCCATAGCTCGTAGCCGTTTCATACCTGGGGAATCGATATTCTAGGACCATTCCCTTTAGTAGTTCGGTAGATCAAGTACCTTGTGGTTGCCATTGAGTACTTTACAAAATGGATAGAGGCCGAGCCAGTTGTGCAAATCACAACCCACAAGGTCCAGCATTTTGTATGGAAGAACGTAGTATGCTGTTTTGGAATCCCATAACGCTTGGTGTCTGATAATGGCACCCCGTTTGCAAGCTAGCAGCTAGGCAAGCTGTGCACAGAGCTTGGGATAAAGCAGGTGTTTGCATCAATCGAGCACCCCCAGACGAATGGGCGGGTCGAGTCTACCAACCGAGTTCTGCTTAGAGGTCTAAAAAGAATACTAGAAAAAGCCAAAGGAACTTGGGCAAAAGAAGTTCCTAGAATCGTGTGGGCATACCACACCACTCCCTAGTCCACCCCCAAGGAAACACCTTTTAGTTTGGTGTATGGTTCAGACACAATGAGTCCAGTAGAGATTTAGGAGAGTTCACCACTAGAATTTTGTAGCCGAGGAGTCCAATGAAGAAAGCAGGGTGAACCTGGAATTACTGGATGAGGTCAGGGAGGAAGCACGTATCAAGGCTGAAGCATTAAAGAGAAGGATGGAGTACAAGTACAACTCCAAGTTGAGACCTTGGCAGTTCCAGGTCGCCGACTTGGTAATGCGAAAGGCCATCCCTACCAGCTAGAAAACAAGTTATCTACCAAATGAACTGGTCCATTTCGTGTGACAGAGGCACTTAGGAATAGAGCGTACAAGCTCAAGACTCTAGAACGGGGGGGGGGCGATTTCTCGGACTTGGAATGGAGAAAATTTAAAGTTTTATTTCAGTTGATCATTTCATTGTACACAGTTTTAGGGGACACTCTTTTTCCCTTATCAGGGTTTTTTAATGAGGTCACCCAATAAAAATTCAAATTAAAGATATATTTGTAAGAGTATTGTACAATGCAATAAATGAACCTCTCCCTGGGGCAGAGACACCAAGGTCGGGAATAGTAAGGTTCTTAGTGAACCTCCCTCTTGTGTGGATATGCCAAGGCTGAGAACAGTACAGTTCAGTTAAAAATCCTCTCTTACCGCTAGGGCGCAAGGTCGAGGTCAATAAAATCGAACCCCTCCCTTGACTTGTGAGTCAAGGCCGAGGAAAGTAAGGTTCACAGTAAAAATCCTCTCTTACCCCTAGGGGGCAAGGTCGAGTTCAGTTAAATCGAACCCCTCCCTTGACTTGTAAGTCAAGGCCAAGGAAAGTAAGGTTCACAGTTAAAAATCCTCTCTTACCCCTAGGGGGCAAGGTCAAGGTTAGTTAAATCAAACCCCTCCCTTGACTTGTAAGTCAAGGCCAAGGACAGTAAGGTTCCTAGTTGAAAATCCTCTCTTACTCCTATGGGACAAGGTCGAGGTCTGTAAAAGTAAACCTCTCCCTGGCTTTACGCAACTAGACCGAGAGTAGAATGGTTAGTTGATAAGATTAGTCCAATAGAGGCTAGACAACAGAAAGAAAGTTCAAAGAAGATATGTTTGCACCGGTTGACTCTACTGCAGTTGAATCAACCGCCGTTGACTCTGAGGCAGGTGGTGGCTCCTCCTATCTTCGCGGTGGTTCTGTGCTTCCAAAGGATGGCTCTGTTGAGATAGAGGGAGGCCCTATCTGTAACTGCACACCAACGCTCAAGTCAATACAGGGCAAGAAAACATCAAATAAGCAAAAGTGCTTAAGCTTATAATGTGTGTGTAAGAACTATGTCTTGCATAGAAGACAACATGTGTTCTTGTCGGTTGACTCACTTACCGGCTGACTCTAATGACGTTCACATGCCCTCTTATCTCCGCCTAGGTTTGTGCTTTGCTAGGATCGAAATACCTGTACCTACAAATACAAAGGGGGTGCCCTAGAGGTCGTTTGCACTCCAACGCTCAAGTCAATATTAGGGCAAGAAACAGTATGTGAGAGTAATAGTTCTAGTTTCCGAAACTGCGTACCTCTTTAGGGTTTCTTACTGTCCTTTATATAGTCTAGGGTTTTCTTTGTTTTCGTTACCCATATTTACCGTTTCTCGAGGAATGCCCTTGCACCGCTATTACCTAGTCTTAGGTAATCTAGCGCGTAAGGATTCCCTTGTTGGAGTGCAACCTCTAACGAAATGACAACCTAGGTACCAACTTGTGCACCTAGTCTCTGGGGCCATCCGTTCTAGGGGTGCCTTAACTGTTCACGTGCCATGCATGCTGTCTGCCCTCGGGAAACCCTAATCCTAACGGGCCTTAGTGCCCCCAGGGTCCTTTGCTTGTGTCGCGCTCAAATGCGCTATTGACACCACACACATGAGCACCTTGTGACTCAGGCTTTTCCCTACCTCTGGGCGTTTCACTGATAACTAGTGTGTTTCCTGGGGTCCACCTTTCGTGGCCTAATTTAGCTGTTTGAACCACTGATCCTGATGTGATGGATATCAAGTAGAAGAGGATTTCACTAATGGAGGAAGAGGCCATCCACCCAAGCATTTAAAATTTTTCTTACTAGTCTTCTTAAAAAGTAGAACATTTTGGGTTCTCTTGAAAATTCAAAAGATAGTAGTATAAATAAATCTTTGTAAATACTCTTGTATAAATTTGTAAATAATATAGAAATAGTCTTAGGAGTATGCCAAAGAAGAAAACCAAAAGAAACCTCTAAATGTAAGGCATTTTAGGCACTTTCTTTAGGAAAAAGTGGAAAAAGTGACTCTTATACTCCTTTCTCTCTTAGGCACTAGAAAGAGCTAGAAGAGTGACTCTTCCCACTCCTTCCCCTTTGTAACATGTCCAACCCTCCTTATTATAAATAGGAGTGCTTGGTTCTTAATAATAAAAGTTGAAAGTTAGAAGTAAAGAAACTATCTTGAAATTGAGAGAGAGTGAGTTTGTGAGACTTATCTCTTCTTCTCCTCCATGCCTTATCTTGTGTGCTTTGGAGACTCTCAAGTGGTGGCACCACCCACTCATCTTGGAAGAACCAGCCTCCAATTGGCGTGAATCACATCTCCCAAAGGCTACAACCACATAAGCCATTTCTATTCATCTTCTAAAAATACCCATTTTTGTTCTACTTGTTTGTTTTCAATTCTAATCAGTTCATTCTCTTCCTTGTGATGTCCTCTATAATTTGATGTGTTGTTCTTCCATTTTAATTGGTTCAAACTTGTTATAGCAAACTTTTTTTGGTTCAGTTTCCATGGGTATTATGGTCCATGTTGTTTTCTTGAATTTCCAATAGTAGGTTGTGTTCTTGTTGTGTTTCTATTACTAGTTTCAATTCTTGTTGTGTTATTGTTTTAATTCTTGTTCTTTGTACTGTTTTTGTGTTGTTACTGCACTTTGGTTGCTGTACTTGAATTACCCATTCATATTCCATTGTTATCTTACACTACAAGTTACCTATTCATGTGTTTTTAGTATGAACCTTTGTTTTCTTGAGTAGAAACTCTATTAATTGCTCTTTAGAATTTTGATCCTAATTCTTGAAAGTGTCATGAATACAATGAAACCTATATCAACTCAACCCAAACCAAGAAAGGTTAATAAGAGACTCACATCATGTGGTATCTAGAGCCATGGTGTTGGTTTGTTGATTGTTAGTTGAATAGACACTTTCTCTTTGAACAATTTGTTTTTCTAGCACTTTAACTTTGTGCATTCTGTTTTCCAGGACCTATATTTCGTGCAGAATTTTTTTCCAGCCCTATATTCATACTTTGTTTGTTTGAATACGTCTATAGTTTGTGCCTTTTCATTGTTCATACCTCTTGTTTTGAGTTTTATGTTCATAGTGTTCTAGGTGTCCAAATCTTGTCTCTACTTGTTTGCTTTTGATTGTGAAAGTTTGTGTTTCTCTTGAATTTGTTTTAGTACTTGTGATTAGAGGTTCCAAAAATTTGATTTCAAGTGTTCAATTGTCTTGAATCCTTCATAAAATTTTTGTGCAATTTGATTGATGTTTCAACTTCCACAGGATGCATTTTATGGTTCTTTCACTACCTAAGTTCCATTTTGTATAAAAAAAAAATAGCAAAAAAAGAACCATCTCTATTTTTAAAACATCAAAAACAGTTTGGTATTTGCATCTATTCATTCTTTTGCACATTAATTTTCATACCAAAGTTGGATTCATAGTGATTGGAAAATTGTTGTCTACTTTGTGGAACTTTTGATCCTTGTTGATCCTGCCGCTGACTTGAATGTGGAGGATATGCCTCGTCACTCCTTCGTCTAGCCTTCTGCAACTACGGGTTCTGCAAGAACGCTCCAAGAACCTTCACCGAAACTCCAAACGATGCCTGCAAAACACACAGACGGCGCCTCTAGCGGCCGTTGTAGCTCCGACGCTAAAGTCAGGCAACCGGAACACCAAATCTCTCTGTGTAATTTCTAGAGTTTGAAAACTGAGTATTGTGCTTTGTGTTTCGTAGCAAGTTCTGTGTTACGTATTGCGTACCTTTGCTTGGTGTTCTTCTGTGTAACATCCCACCAAAATACATCTCACATTTATACATAAAAAAAATATGAAACAAAATTTTCGAAACGAATGTATGTATATATATATAATGATGTTGCTCCTCACAGGGAGTTTAATACATGACCGGTCAATTTTCTCAAAACTTAACCAAAAAATATAGCAAAAAAGAACAGGCGATCTCCTAACAGAAAAGGCGATCTCCCATAAGACAGGCGATCTCCTATAATATCGGCGATCTCCTATCAGAAAGCAGAAAAAGGGTGATCGCCTAATAGAACAGTTATAGGCGATCTCCTTTCGGCGACCACTCACTGAGGATCTCCACTTCCTGCAACATCGTCTGCTCCCGTGTAATTGGTACACGATCATCACAGTTTTAAGAGAAAACAGCCACAGAACAATACAAAAGGGTAAGCTAGATATTTGAAAGCGAGTTTAGATATGAACTTAAAAATCAAGATAAAGCAAAGTTAAGACACCCACGTAAACCATCAGCTTTCTCATTCCCTTCACATGACTATCAAGTAAATCACATATTTCACAATTTCCTCAAGAGTCTTTCAATTCACATACACTATCAAGTGTCTATCAATTCAATGTTTCTCATTTCTCACGTCAGACTTCCACTGACTCATCACGCAAGACACTTGACACTACTTCCGGAAGACTCGTGCGTTGAACTTAGCATCCAGAGACCTGCACCTGTCATACTTCATTGCTGTAATGTTTCCACAGCTGTGCACATAACCATAATCTCAATCTCATCGTTCTCACAGTATGACAGGGTAAATTCATATAACAGGCCGAGCTCGTTCTTTTTCACACGACCCACCCATTCATATGAACCTCCTTCGACTCTCACCAACTGAATAACTTCATCTACGTGATTCCATTATCTCAGCAGAGTCAGGATCGCCTCATTCACAGGATACTCACAGATCAATACACCTCATAACCAATCTCAACATGGTATTTCCTTTCCTGAAAATACTATGCCTTGATCTCACATCCACAACATTCAAAACATCATACCACTCAAATGAACGATTCAAATCACAGCAACAATCATTTAAAAGGTTCAGATTTTCGAACATCACGTGTATTTCGCATTTCATTCTCAAACAGTCTCACGATACTAAAACAGGGGAGTTCGAAATCAACAATATTAAAACCAGCGATCACACCCAAAACAGGGGATTTTGAAATAACAGTTGAAAAACCGGCGACCACGTCGCCCCATCACCAAAACAGAGCATCGTGACAATAGGATTTTAAAAACCGGCGACCACGTCGCCCAGGCACATCGAACAGAGCATTCACAAAGATGAAAACGAAACCGGCGACCTCGTCGCCCTCACTTCCGAAATAGCTAAACTACGACTTGTATTGAAAATGGAGGCTAGCTTCCCTTACCTGGACTTGCGCAAAACACCAGGAGCTCCGAAACCCAACGAAGCTTAAGGAATGCCTTGGCTCTGTTTTTGCGTCTGGTTTGAAGGACTTGCAGAGAACTTCCCAGGTGCTCTAATGGTGGCCGTCGCTCGTCGTACTCTTGTGTGAAGGTGCCTGAATCGCAGCACGAAGGAGAGAAAAGGAGAAGAATGGAGGTAAACTCACTCTTTTGCTCTTGAACCACTGCAACGTTTCTTTTTCTCAGAAGTGGGTTTTTGAATCTTAAACCAACTTGCCCACAAAAGCCGCTGCCACCACCCACTCTGCAGGGGAGTTTGCGTGTACGCTTCCCTGAACAGTACAACTACGCGTGCCTCTGCGCAGGCTAACACTCTGAGGTCACTATTCTGAACCACCCCTTTTGTCTACGTGGCGCGCGTGCAGGACGTTTCATGCTGGGAGTCTGGGTCCCACTTTATCTGTGTGAAACTCGACATCGCGCCATAACCTTTCACCGATGACCACTGGCGCGAAGACTATCCACCGATGACCTCTCGCGCGAAGGCTATCCACCGATGACCTCTCACGCGAAGACTATCCACCGATGTCCTCTCGCGCGAAGATTATCCACCGATGTCCTCTCGCGCGAAGACTATCCACCGATGACCTCTCGCGCGAAGGCTATCCACCGATGACCTCTCGCGCGAAGACTAACCCCCCGATGTCCTCTCGCGCGAAGACTATCCACCGATGACCTTCCGCGCGATGACTAATCCCGCATGCCTCGCGCTCTGGCGATCACGTGAAACCGGCGATTATGTACTAACAAGGAACTCCTATAGTCTTCTAAACTACACTTTCCTTCCTTTTTATTTTAAATAAAAACATACTTAGAATTCATTTAAAATATACTTGATCCGGTCGGTCATCGGTATCCAATGACGTCAGCAGCAGATGACCATGTGGGCCGGTCACTGAGCAACACGTGGCATGAGATAGCAGATGAACAAGGGTGGAGATCGACTCCTACATGAGCGCCTGGAAGCAGAGCGCGAGAGTGATGAAGCACCGATCAGTCATCGGTGTATACAAAGTGATCAGTCATCGGTGTATACAGAGTGATCAGTCATCGGTGTATACAGAGTGATCAGTCATTGGTGTATACAGAGTGATCAGTCATCGGTGTATACAGAGTGATCAGTCATCGGGGGTTCCTTGCCAACGCGTGTTAAACTGGGGCCCAGGCTCCCAGCGAGAACGTTACCCAAGGACCTCGCCTGATTCCATAAGCAGAGCACGACGACGTGAAGAAGCGCCATCGGACATCGGTCAGGATGAGAGATACCTCGGTCGTCGGTGTGCGTCGAGGCGACATCGACCGCGCGATGTGAACAACGCGACCAGTGACCAGTAAAGCACTCAGAGGCAGGGAGTGGCCATAGTCGCGAGACGACCATGCATGAAGATGAGAAGGCACAGGCAGATGCAGAATCCTGCTGGGACGAGAACCCATCAAGGCTAGAGTCTCCCAGTGAGCTTGCGCGCATGACACGTGGACCGTGAAGATGCTCCTAGTGAATAGGTAGGGCAGATAGGCACAGAAGTCGAGGGGTCCAGAGACACCCACGCAGCCTCCCCTGTCAGACTTTGCATTTAAGTGAAGAACGCTGGCGTGCAAGGTAGGGCGGGGGAGTGGAAACGACAATCCAGAGTAATCAAGTGACCCTAGGGGTAGCCTGTAGGGGCGACACTGGTTTATATGAGGAAGAAGAACACCAAACCAGGTATGAGTTTTTGACCTCAGAATACACACACAAAAACAGAGAACACTCAGGCTCCGAATCAAAGGGGACTGAGGACACACACACACGGGTCTCACACAGAGGGATCCGAGAGTGAGTTTTGGTGTTCCCGTTGCCTGACTTGAGCGTCGGAGCTACAACGGCCGCTAGAGGCGCCGTCTGTGTGTTTTGCAGGCATCGTCCGGAGTTCCAAGAAGGTTCCTGGAGCCTCCCTGCAGAACGCGCAGCAGCTGGAAAGCCAGACGAAGGAGAGACGAGGCATTTCCCCACGTTCGAGTCCGCGGCGAGATCAATACTCTTTTATTCCAATTTAATTTTTACAGGTCCTTACATTCTGCCCATTATATGGTCTTAGAGTCTACTGGCTAGTCTAGGGCTTACTTGATTACTTCTGCACTGCCAGCACCCACTTCTCTGGGCAACCTTGCGTGTGGGTTTCCTCTACTTGAGTGGAAAGTCTGGCAGGATGGCCACGTGGGCGCCTCTGCACGCACTCACTCTCTGGGAACATCTTCACGGTCCACGTGCCAGGCATGCAACCTCACTGGGAACTCTAACCTTGATGGGTTTTCGTCCCAACAGGATTCTGCACCTAACTGTGCCTTCCCAGCCTCATGCATGGTCGTTTCGTGACTAAGGCCACTCCCTGCCTGTGGGCGCTTTACTGATCACTGGTCGCGTTGTTCACATCACCGTGGCCGATGTCACCTCACCACACACCGATGACCGATGTATTTCTCATACTGACCGATGATCGATGTCTCATCCTGACTGATGATGGATGTGTCTCCCTGACCGATGACCGATGTCTCTGGCCACCACAGTAACTGAAGTCTGTTACCACTGTGCAACGTGTATAAATGTCCCCACAATGACTCAGAGAATGTGTGATCTCTCTAACTGTAAAAATTGTGCCCCGCCTCTCTCTCAGATGGTGACACGTGGAGGCATGCAACTTGCATCTACTCGTACACGTGTCACACCTGAAGGACTTCTGCGTTTCTCCCTGTGCGCGTAGTTATTCCATTGCGGAGTAACTTATCGCGTTTCTTTCCTCTGGGTAAGTTGCATGCTCCAAGGGAAGCACCAGATGTGGCTGGTCTAAGCACACTCACCAAGCCTATCCTGCCTGCATGGCCTCAACGCGCAATGCCATGCACGTAATGGGTCTAAGAGAGTCAGTGATCACTGACCGATTTACGAGCTCTCTTATACCATCCTCATGCACACCCCACTGGCGAGCAGCTCTTCTTCTTTCGGTTTGGGAATCCTGCGAGGTGCCTGCGTAACGCTCTCACTGGGAGCCTGTGTCCCAGCTTAACACGTGTTAGCAAGAAACCCGATGACCAGGAACCGATGATTGATCGGCGCTTCTTTACTTTGTCGCGATCTCCTTCCAGGCGCTCCTCTAGAAATTGATCTGCTGGTGGTGGTCACTCAGCAACTGACCACCGATCACCTCTCTGAATGATCTCCACCCTGATTCGCCTGCTATCTTATTCAACGTGTCACCCTGCGACTGCTGTAATGCCCCTCAATATCTTATTCTTATTTATAGAATAAAATAAAGGTAAAACAATAATATTAAAATTAATATATGCATATATAATAAAATACATCCATCAGTACATTGTATTTCAAAATAATATCCCTTCTCTAGGGAATTTTAATACATAATCATCCAGTTTTCAAAATAAAATAAACTACAGCACAAGAACAGGCGATCTCCTTGTCCATCCACTCACTAAGGGGCTCCACTGCCTGCAACATCATCTGCTCCAGTGTAAATTTCACACGATCATCACTATTTTAAAGAAAACAAACACAAAACAAAACGCAGGGGTAAGCTAGATATTTTTAAAACTTTAAAACATGAAACTTGATATTAACGTAAACCATCCAATATTCACACATTTCACAATTCCCTCAAGTATCATTCATTTCACATAATCCATCAAGTGTCTATCAATAATTTCAATATTTCTCTTTCTCACGTCAGACTTCCACTGACTCATCACACATAGACACTTGACACTACTTCCGGAAGACTCGTGCATTGACTAGACTCAGAGATCTGCACCTGTCATACTACATTGCTGTAAAGTTCCCACAGCTATGCACATAAACATAATCTCAATATCAATCTCATCACTCTCCTAGTATGACAGGGTAAATCTATACAACAGGTCAAGTAGTTATCTTTCAAACCACTTACCCATACATATGAACCTCCATCGACTCTCAACGCCTGAATAACTTCATCTATATGATTCCATTACATCAGGAGAGTCAGGATATCTCATTATAGAAATCACCGATCAATGCACATTCTACAAAATCTTACACGGTATTTTCTTTCCTGAAAATACTATGCCTTGATTCCACATTCACAACATTCAACACATCATATAACACTTAAATGAACGATTCCAATCACAGCAACAATCATTCCAAGGTTCAGATTTTCGAACATCACATGCATTTCACATTTCAATCTCAAACAGTTTCAAACGACACTAAAACAGGGGAGTTCGAAATCAACATTAAAACCGGCGATCACGTCGCCCCACACATAAAAACAGAGCATCGTGAAAAAGAATATGAAACCGGCGACCACGTCGCCCCCACTTCAGAACCTACTCGCCTAAAATTTTATAAACAAAAATGCTAGCTTCCCTTACCTGGACTAGCGTAAACTTCACTAAGAGCTCCAACCCAACGAGATTCAAGGATGCCTTAACCTGCACCATGGAGCCTTAGTCACAAAACTAGCTATACCACTCATTTCTACGTTAATAGAGACGATTCCTGAAGCCAAGAACATGCAACGCCTATGCAGAGGCAACCCTCTCAAGTGCAGGATCGACTCGAAGAACAGAGCGAAACGACTTACTCTGTTTTAGCGTCCAGTTTGGAGAACTTGCAGAGAACCTCCCAGGTACTCTATGGTAGACGCCGATAGCCAACTGATGCGCTAGAACGTCTGAACGTATGGAGAAGGAGAAGAAGAAACAGGGAGCTAAAACCAACTCACTCAATTTCTCTCTATTCAAGCAGCGTTCGAACCTTGCCTATCCAAACTGAAGTTTGAACTTAAGCCACCCTTCCCAGGCATGCCGCTGCCACCGCCCACTCTGCAGGGAAGCTTGCGTATACATTTCCTCTAACAGTATGACCACGTGGGTTTCTGCGCGTACCAACTCTCTGACACTAACTATTCTGAGACACCCTTTCTGTCTACGTGTCGCGCCTGCAAGACGTCTCATGCTGGGAGCCTGGGTCCCACCTTATCTGTGTGAAACACGACATCGCGCGATAACCTTCCACCGATGACTGCTCACGCGATGACTATCCACCGATGTCTCATCCTGGCGGACGAACGATGTCTCTCCCTGGAAAACGACCGATGTCTCTCCTTGGAAGACGACCGATGCGTCCCTCATCCTGGCGATGACCGTCTGTCTCTCGCCCTGGCGATGCCCGCATGTCTCTCATCCTGGCAAAGCCCGCGTGTCTCTCGCCCTGGCGATGCCCGCGTGTCTCTCGCCCTGGCGATGCCCGCGTGTCTCTCGCCCTGGCGATAACTGATGTGCCTCTCATCCCGGCGATGACTTATGACACATCGCCACGCCTTGCTGAAGGTTCTTCATCCCACTATGTTACGTCCAAGGTATCACCTCCACATGGCTTGGTGACGACGGTAGCTTCACATTTCCAAGAATAGATCAGCACTACTCCTCGTGCGCCCATGCATGCAATACTAAGGACGATTTCTTATGCTCAAGCATAGAGCTTCGCATGTGTAACATCCCGCCAAAATAAAACCATACATACATGTATAATGAAAATAAAGGTAAACAAATAATATTGAAGAGTACATGATAATATATATATAAGTAATGAAGTTGCTCCTCTTAGGGAGTTTAATACATAACCAGTCAAATGTTTTCAAAATTTAACGAAATTCAATCAAATACAACAAGACTGGCGGTCTCCATACATGAACCGGCGATCTGGTAACAGAAGGCCCCAAAACAGGCGATCTGCTAGCAGGACATAAATCCGGCGATCACCACCAAGAGATAGAAACCGACGATCTCTTCCTCGGCGACCACTCACTAGGGAGCTCTGCTTCCTGGAAGATCATCTGCTCCCGTGTAAGTTATACACGATCATCACAGTTTTAAGAGAAAGACAGCCAACGAGCAGAACACGCAGGGTAAGCTAGATATTTTAAGGAGAGTTTAAATAAGGATAATTAAATTAAAATCAAGGTAAACAATTTCAAGATATTCACGTATCACTATCAAGTTTCTCATACCCTTCACTTGATCGCCCAGAAATCACACATTTCACAATATTTTCAAGAGTCATTCTATTTCACAAACTGCATCAAGTGTCCATAAATTTCAAGTTCCTCATTTCACATGTCAGACCACCACTGACTCAGCACACAAGACACTTGACACTACTTCCGGAAGACTCATGCATTGATTAGACTCAGAGATCTGCACCTGTCATACTAAACAGCTGTAATGTTTCCCAGCTATGCGCATCAACACAAATTTCGATCTCAAGTTCATCATTCTCACAGTATGACAGGGTTAATCCATAGAACAGGCCGAGCTCGTTCTTTTTCACACGAGTCACCCATTCATATGAACCTCCTTCGACTCTCACCAACTGAGTAACTTCCTCTATGTGATTCCATTACCTCAGCAGAGACAGGATATCCCCTTAGGAATCACCGATCAATGCACATCCTACACGATCTTACACGGTATTTTCTTTCCTGAAAATACTATGCCTCGATCCCACATTCACAACACCCAAGACATCATACCACTTAAATAAATGATTCAAGTCACGGCAACATTCGTTTCAAAGATTCAGATTTTCGAAGATCACATTTAAGCTTCAACAGTTCAAAGTAACACCAAAAACAGGGAGTTCGCAAACATCGCCCAAACCGGCGACCTGGTTCAAAAACAGGGTATCTCGAAGTTTATATTTAAAAACCGGCGACCACGTCGCTCAAAACACATAGAACAGAGCATTCACGAAGATGAAAACGAAACCGGCGACCTCGTCGCCCTCACTTCCGAAATAGCTAAACTACGACTTGTATTGAAAATGAAGGCTAGCTTCCCTTACCTGGACTTGCGCAAACACCAGGAGCTCCGAAATCCAACGAAGCCTAAAGAACGCCTTGGCTCTGTTTTTGCGTCTGGTTTGAAGGACTTGCAGAGAACTTCCCAGGTGCTCTAATGGTGGCTGCCGCTCGTCGTACTCTTGTGTGAAGGTGCCAGAATCGCAGCGCGAAGGAGAGAAATGGAGGAGAAAGGAGGTAGCTCACTCTTTCGCTCTTGAACAACTGCAACGTTCCTTTTTCCTCTCAGAAGTGGGTTTTTGCATCTTAAACCAACTTGTCCACAAAAGCAGCTGCCACCACCCACTCTGCAGGGAAGTCTGAGTGTACGTTTCACTGAACAGTACGACTACGGTTGTCTCTTGTGCATTTCAACTACTGCTCTGAACAGTACGACCACTGTTGTCTCTTGCGCATGCCAACATTCTGATGTCACTGTTCTGAACCAACACTTTTTGTCTACGTGTCGCGCGTGCTGCACGTCTCATGCTGGGAGTCTGGGTCCCACTTTATCTGTGTGAAACACGTCATCGCGCGATAACCTGGAAGACGACCGATGTCTAGCCCTGGCGATGCCCACATGCCTCGTGCCCCGGCGATGACCGCATGCCTCGCGCCCTGGCGATGCCCGCATGCCTCGCGCCCTGGCGATGCCCACATGCCTCGCGCCCCGGCGATGCCCGCATGCCTCGCGCCCCGGCGATGCCCGCATGCCTCGCGCCCCGGCGATGCCCGACGACACATCGCCACGCCTTCCTGAAGGTTCTTCATTCCACTATGTTACGTCCAAGGTATCATCTCCACATGACTCGGTGACGTCGGTAGCTTCACATTTCCAAGGGTAGATTGGCACTTGCCCGCGTGCGCCCATGCATGCAACACTAAGGACGATCTCCTATACTCAAGCATAGGGCTTCGCATGCACAGCGTGTCTAAGGCTTAACCCACACCTTGATGCACGTGGTTTTTGGGAACCCACTATGGTTGATCCAACATCTTGACTACACACTAAGTGTAGTTTCGGCGATCATGTGTACTCTAGGCGACAGGCGACTAGGTACACTACAGGCGATTGGCGTTCAGGTGCAATCAAGGCGACAGGCGATCATGTGCCAGAGAAGTCGGAGATCGCCTACTCTTTCAATTACGGCGATCTCGTAGACTTTTAAGCTATACCTCCCTTCCTTTATATTTTAAATAAAAACATACTTAGAATTCATTTAAAATATACCCTTTTATTCCAATTTAATTTTACAGGTCCTTACAGCATGCACAGCGTATCTAAGGCTTAACCCACACCTTGATACGCGTGGTTTTTGGAACCCACTATGGTTGATCCAACATCTTGACCACATACTAAGTGCACTTTCAGCGATCATGTACACCATAGGCGATTGGCGATCATGTGTACTCTAGGCGACAGGCGATTATATGCCAGAGAAGTCGGAGGTCGCCTCCGTCTTCAACAACGGCGATCTCGTAGACTTCTAAGCTACACTTTCCTTCCTTTATATTTTAAATAAACACATACTTAGAATTCACTTAAAATATATCACTTTCATTCCAATAAAATTTTCTAGGTCCTTACATTCTCCCCAACAAGAAAAATTTTCGTCCTCGAAAATTGAATTACAAGGAAAAGAGGTATGGATAGGCTTCTCTCATGGTTCCTTCTAACTCCCAAGTTGAATCACCCGATCTGTCATCCCACACCACCTTTACCATGTTGATGGTCTTGCCTCTGAGCTGCTTACTCTGCTGATCGTCAATCCTGACTGGTTTCGCTTTAAACGACAAGTCATCCCTGATATGCACATCGTCCACTTCCAACACGTGACTAGGGTCTGCAAGATACTTCCTTAGCTGTGACACGTGAAAGACACTATGCAGATTTGCTAATTGGGGAGGTAGAGCAATCTCATAAGCTATAGGACCTATCTTCCTTAAGATCTGGTATGGTCCAACAAACTTAGGAGACAGCTTCCTTGATCTGATAGCTCGTCCTCCACCCTTGGTTGGCGTCACTCTCATAAACACATGATCCCCAGCAGCAAACTCCAAAGGCCTTCTCCTCTGATCTGCATAGGATTTCTGTCGGCTTTGAGAAGCTTTCATTCTGCCTTGTATCTGTTTCACCTTCTCGGTTGTCTGCTAATCAACTCTGGCCCAACCAAGACTGCTTCGCCCTCCTAGTACCAACATAAGGGAGTTCTGCATTTCCTCCCATACAGGGCTTCATATGGTGCCATCCCACTGGCGTGGTAACTGTTATTATAAGTAAACTCCACCAGCAGCAACACCTCATCCCAACTTCCCAATTGATCCAAGACACACGTCCTCAGCAGATCTTCCAAGGACTGGATTGTTCTATCTGACTGTCCATCTGTTTGAGGATGATATGCCGAGCTCATTCTCAACTTGGGTTCCCAAGCAATCTTGTAAGGTCTGCCAAAACCGTGAAGTGAACCTGGGATCTCTATCTGAAACAATGCTGGAAGGCACTCCATGCAACCTCACAATTTCTCTGATGTACAGCTGTGCCAACTTGGCCATAGGCATCCTCATATTCACCGGAAGAAAGTGAGCACTCTTCGTCAGCCGATCAATGATGACCCAGATTGCATCATGACCCTTTACCGATCTGGGTAAATGGGTAACAAAATCCATGGCGATGCTGTCCCATTTCCATTCAGGGATATCCAATTGCTGTAACAAACCGCCAGGTCTTTGATGCTCTACCTTTGCCTTCTGACACGTCAAGCAGGTAGTAACATACTGGGCGATGTCTCTCTTCATGCCCGACCACCAAAATGACTCCTTCAAGTCATGGTACATCTTGTTCATGCCTGGATGTAGGCTAAGGCGACTCCGGTGACCTTCCTCTAGGATCATCTTCTTCAACTCTTCATATGCAGGTATGCAAATTCTGCCATTAAATCTCAAGATCCCATCATCGCCCATCACAAAGTCTTTAGCCTGATCGGTGCCCAGTAATTCTACAATACGCTTCAGGCTAGGATCCTCTAATTGCTTATCCTTTATCATTCCAATGAAATTACTAGTTATAGTTAACTTACTACAACTAATATGGTTTACATGAAATTCCACTCCAAAGTTTAAATCTCTAAACTGCTCAATCAATTTCTGCTCTTCAATCATCATGGTTGATACTTGTATTGATTTCCTACTCAAGGCATCTGCCACTACATTGGCCTTCCCTGGATGATATATCAGTTGGAAGTCATAATCTTTTAGGAACTCCATCCATCTTCTTTGTCTCATGTTTAACTCCTTCTGGTCAAACAGATATTTCAGGCTTTTGTGGTCACTAAACACCTGAAACTGAGCTCCATACAAATAATGCCTCCAAATCTTCAAGGCAAACACCACAGCCGCCAACTCTAAGTCATGGGTAGGATAGTTCCTCTCGTGAACTTTGAGTTGCCTTGAAGCATATGCAACCACTCTTTTCTCTTGCATCAACACACATCCCAAACCTTGATGTGAAGCATCACAGTAAACATCAAAAGGATTTCCCGCATCCGAGATCACTAACACTGGGGCGCTAGTCAACCTCTTCTTCAACCCCATGAAACTCTGCTCACACTTTTCAGTCCAAGCAAAAGGTTGATCTTCGCGAGTTAACTGAGTCAAAGGAGCTACTACCTTGGAAAAATCTTCAATGAACCTCCGATAGTAGCCTGCTAAACCCACAAAAATCCTTATCTCAGTAACTGTCTTAGGACGTTCCCACTGAAGCACTGCCTCCACTTTGGCTGGATCCACCGAGACCCCCTGGGCAGATATTACATGTTCTAAGAAGTTGACTTCCTTCAACCAGAACTCATGCTTAGAGAACTTGGCATACAATTGCTTCTCCCTCAGAATCTCCAATACTGTCTTCAGATGTTCTTCATGTTCTTCCTCGGTCCTGAATAAATGAGTATGTCGTCTATGAAGACTACCACAAACTTATCCAAGAAAGGACGAAAAATTCTATTCATGAAATCCATGAACAGAGCTGGAGCGTTTGTTACTCCAAACGGCATCACCACATACTCATAGTGCCCATAACGAGACCTAAATGCTGTCTTTTGAACATCTTCAGCTTTTACCAAAATTTGGTGGTACCCCGATCTCAGATCAATCTTTGAGAACACCGAGGCCCCATGTAATTGATCCATCAAATCATCAATTCTAGGTAGAGGATACTTGTTCTTGATGGTCAACTTGTTCAACTGCCTGTAATCTATACACAGTTGAGACCCTCCGTCCTTTTTCTTAACTAGAAGCACTGGAGCCCCCCATGGAGATACACTGGGTCTGATGAATTGTTTCTCCAACAACTTTTCCACTTGCTTTTTTAATTCTACCAACTCGGCTGGAGCCATCCTGTAAGGTGCCATTGACACTGGTCCAGCTCCAGGTACCAAATCAATAGAGAATTCCACTTCTCTCTTAGGAGGTAATCCAGGTATTTCTTATGGAAATACATCCATGAAATCTTTCACCACATGTATCCTGCTTACGTCCTCTTCATTCTTCACTTCCAACCGAGCTAGGATCACGAAGCACCTCGCCCCTTTTTCCAACTCCGACCACCCATGCTGAGCAGATATCACATCTGACTCTTGGAGGTCTAGAAACGCTATTTTCTGACTACCGCAGTCTATGAGAATGTGATTGGCAGATAGCCAATCCATTCCTAGGATAACATCCAGGTCCTGAAGAGGTAGGCAGATCAAGTTTACTTTGAACCTGCGTCCCTCTACTATCACTGGACGTTCAGAGCAAACTGTAGAGGTCAACACCTGTCCTGACGCAGGTGTAGAGACCAACAGTTCAAACGGTAACTCCTTCACTAGAAGGCCCAACTCGGCTACACACAGGCTTGACACAAAGGAGTGTGTCGCTCCAGAATCAAACAAGGCTTTTACACCTCTACCAGCTATAAAACAAACACCTTGCACTAGGTTACCTGACTGAGACGCCTCTGCTCCTGTCATGGCAAACACCCTCCCTGCTGCTTGAGGCCTACTGCCTCCATTCCTCAACTGTTGGGAACCACTGGGTTGAGTCATCCTATTCTAGGTAGGACAATCTCTAGCAATGTGTCCCATCTTTTGGCATGCAAAACACCTTCTATCCGAAGCCTTCTTGGGGCACACATTAGGCGTGTGTGGTCCACCACAATGGAAACATTTGGGTTTCCATGGTTGCTGCTGCTGAAACTGGGATGATGCTGCTCCTGCCCTATGCTGTAGAGGTCTCGCATAAGGCTTATTCTGCTGCTGCTGCACCTTTGCCTTCCCACTAGAGGACCCCCCTGGGTGTGATATGATCACCCGAGAATTACCCCTTTCCAAGGTTTCCACCATCTTTGCCTTCTCTACTAAGGCATGAAACTCCCTGATGCACATGGGTGCTATGGTCTTCTTCAGCTCATGCTTTAAACCTTATTCAAACTTCCTACACCTCCAAGCCTCAGAGGTCGCCTGGGTATAGAATCGGGCGAGGTACTCAAACCGAGCAGCATAAGCGTTCACTGACATCTCCCCCTGCTCCAATCTGAGGAATTCTGCTTCCTTCGCAAACCTTGCACTATCTGGTAAGTATTTTTCCAGAAATCTCACCCTGAAGCTCTCCCAGTCTAAAACATCAGCTCTGGCTTCCATCATCTGCTGAGCTCCCATCCACCAGAACTCGGCTTCTCCAGATAGCAGATAGGTGGCGAACACCAATTTCTTCTCTTCAGGGCAGGAGGTCGGCCTAAAGATATTTTCCAACTCCCTGACCCACTGATCTGCTTGATCAGGGGTAGCATTCCCACTGAACTTGGGTGGGTTGTGCCTCATGAACTCGGTCAGTCCCATCTGTTCCTGAGGCTGACCGACGTGGGAAGCTGTTTCAGCCGACCGAGCATTTTCCCAATGGTGCATTGCAGCTTGATGATTTTGAGCCATTGCTGCATTCTGTTGTTGGATGGCAGTTGCCATCATCTCAATAGCCTTGGCAATCTGGCTCATTTCCGAAGAAGGTTGGGGAGGGGTAGGAGGTCTACGTGCCATCTTTCTTCGTTTCAGATTTTGAAACTATTGGTTTCTATATTCCCTACAACTATAAGAATGAGATCGATAAGAAATCAATTCATTCAGGAGGTAACATCTAGACCTTACAAAGGTCAGCATCTCAAAGTCATTAAGAATTTGAGTTCATCAACAAAATCATAATGCTCAAAATAGAAAGCATAACACCGAACAGTCATGGGTACAAACTACCAATCAAATATCACCACACTTAATAATTGGGATAAAACACACCAGAAGTTAATATATGCTCAACATCAAACTTTTAGAATTAAGATTGAGAACATCTCGATTCAGTTATGAGTGTGCACCCTCACTACTTTATCAAGATCCTTTCACTCTTAATACTAAAATTTTTCATTTATAGCCTATATCTACTAAAGCACAAACAAGATTTCAATTAGAAAACATTTGAAAACCTTTCACTATAGCTTTGATTAAGACTCCAATAGCAGAAGAAACACAATGAACCCACTCTCCTCAGGTCATCCTAAGGACGAACTGCTCTGATTCCATTAATGTAACGCCCCTCAATATCTTATTCTTATTTATAGAATAAAATAAAGGTAAAACAATAATATTAAAATTAATATATGTATATATAATAAAATACATCCATCAGTACATTGTATTTCAAAATAATATCCCTTCTCTAGGGAATTTTAATACATAATCATTCAGTTTTCAAAATAAAATAAACCACAGCACAAGAACAGGCGATCTCCTTGTCCATCCACTCACTAAGGGGCTCCACTGCTTGCAACATCATCTGCTCCCGTGTAAATTTCACACGATCATCACAGTTTTAAAGAAAACAAACACAAAACAAAACGCAGGGGTAAGCTAGATATTTTTAAAACTTTAAAACATGAAACTTGATATTAACGTAAACCATCCAATATTCACACATTTCACAATTCCCTCAAGTATCATTCATTTCACATAAGCCATCAAGTGTCTATCAATAATTTCAATATTTCTCTTTCTCACGTCAGACTTCCACTGACTCATCACACATAGACACTTGACACTACTTCCGGAAGACTCGTGCATTGACTAGACTCAGAGATCTGCACCTGTCATACTACATTGCTGTAAAGTTCCCACATCGGTAGAAGGGGCTGTCATTACCATCAAGTCAGATCAGGCTGAGGCTAGACGCTGTTATGAGAACAGCCTCAAGCAGAAGAGAAGCATCTGCCATGTCACTACGACACCACCATCAGGCGTGCTCGAGGAGCGATCCGTGGTTCATGGTACACAGGCAGATCAGGTGATGGAAGATTCTACACTGGGGGGCTCCCAGGTAGCTCAGGTGGAAGCTGAAGCAGAGGGCATGATAGCTCCTCGTGAGTCAGGCATCGCCAGGGCGGTCATCACCAATGAAAGGAGACCCCATCCAGCCGAGGGATGGGTGGAGGTGGAAATAAGGGGGAAGAAGTTTAAGTTGGAGGGATCGCTCACTGCAGAAGAACGAGCACAGATCGTCGGTGTGATAGAAAGGCACATAGGCGCTTCTGCATGGTCAGCTTCTGACATGCTAGGGATCAACCCCGATTTCCTTTGCCACCACCTGTCAATGGATCCCAAGGTGCGGCCGGTGCGCCAGAGGCCAAGGAAATTCAATGAAGAGAGGAGGAAGGTGATCCACGATGAGACGCAGAAGCTCCTTGCCGCGGGACATATCAGAGAAATCCAGTACCCCGAGTGGTTGGCGAACGTGGTGCTGGTGCAGAAGTCAAACGGCAAGTGGAGGATGTGCGTGGACTTCACTGACCTCAATAAGGCCTGCCCCAAGGACTCCTACCCTCTCCCTAGTATAGACGCATTGGTGGACAGCGCATCGGGGGGGAAGCTCCTCAGCTTTCTGGACGCGTTCTCAGGCTACAACCAGATCAGGATGCACCCCATGGAAGAGTGCAAGATCGCTTTCATGACGGAACGATCTTGCTACTGCTACACGGTAATGCCGTTCAGGCTGAAGAACGCGGGAGCTACCTATCAGAGACTTATGGATAGGGTGCTCTCGCCCATGCTTGGAAGGAACGTGCATGCATATGTAGATGACATGGTTGTCACGTCGCGAGAGAAGGCGCATCATGTAGCTGATCTGGAGGAACTTTTCACCACCATTGCCAAGTACAGGTTGAAGCTCAACCCTGAAAAGTGTATCTTCGGCGTGGAGGCTGGGAAGTTCTTGGGTTTCCTCCTAACAGAGCGAGGGATCGAGGCAAATCCAGAGAAATGCGCAGCAATCATGGCGATGAGGAGCCCAACGACGATGAAGGAGGTGCAGCAGCTCACCAGTCGGTTGGCCGCATTGTCACGGTTTATGTCTGCTGGTGGAGAGAAGGGTCATCCGTATTTCCAGTGTCTTAAGCGCAACAGCAGATTCCTTTGGACACAGCAGTGCGAAGAGGCCTTCCTACAACTGAAGGAGTATCTGGCGAGCCCACCAGTATTGTGTAAACCACAAGTGGGCACCCCTCTTCGTCTGTACTTTGCTGTGACGGAGACGGCAGTCAGCTCAGTCCTGGTACAAGACCAAGATCAGGTCCAGAAGCCTGTGTATTTTGTGAGTAAGGTGCTGCACGGCCCTAAAACAAGGTATCAGGCTCTGGAGAAGGCCGCTCTGGCGGTAGTTTTTTCAGCTAGAAGGCTCAGACACTACTTCCACAGCTTTACTGTAGTGGTCATGACAGACTTGCCCATCCAGAAGGTGTTGAAGAAGCCAGACGTAGCAGGAAGGATGGTCAAGTGGGCTGTGGAACTTTCAGAATTCGACATCCAGTACGAGCCCTGAGGACCGATCAAAGGGCAGGTGTTCGTCAATTTCGTGGTCGAGTTGTCGTCGGTCGCGACACCTGCAGAAAGCGTAGATTTTTTATGGGTTTTATCAGTGGACGGCTCCTCCAATCAGCAGGGGAGCGGTGCTGGAGTCATTCTGGAAGGCCCGAACGAGGTACTGATCGAGCAGTCCCTTCGGTTTGCCTTCAAGGCCAGCAACAATCAGGCGGAGTACGAAGCCCTGATCGTAGGAATGTTGCTGGAAAGGGAAATGGGAGCAAGAAGTCTGGTGGCTAAGAGCGACTCGTTGCTAGTCACTGGACAAGTTACAGGAGAGTTCCAGGCGAAAGATCCTCAGATGGCAGCCTACCTGGAGTACATACAGCTCCTGAAGACGTCCATCGATGAGTTTGAATTGGTTCATGTGCCCAGAGAGCAAAATGCCAGAGCAGACCTGCTTGCCAAGCTGGCCAGCTCAGGCAAGGGGGGAAGGCAGAGGACCGTCATTCAGGAGACTCTGAAGGTGCCACGAGCGTTCGTGTCAAACAACCAAGTGCTTCAAGTATCCAAGTCGATGGAGCGTGAAACGCTGACTCAAGAAACGCTGAAAGCGCCGAGGGTGAGGGCGCAACCGGCAAGGACTGATGAGGCGATGGAAGTCTGCACTGTCAAGGAGCCCGATACGTGGATAACACCGTACCTGTAAGGACCTGGAAAATCTTATTGGGATAAAAGTGTCATATTTAAATGGATTCGAAGCATGTTGTATTTAAAATGAAAAGGAAAGAAAGTGTAGTTTAGAAGACTATGAGATCGCCTGGAACATGATCGCCAGGGCGCGAGAGGCATGCGGGCATCGCCAGGGCGCGAGACATGCGGGCATCGCCAGGGCGCGAGACATGCGAGCATCGCCAGGGCGCGAGAGGCATGCGGACATCGCCAGGGCGCGAGGCATGCGGGCATCGCCAGGGCGCAAGAGACATGCGGGCATCGCCAGGGCGCGAGATGCATGTGGGCTTTGCCCCGGCGCGAGAGTCATGCGGGTGTCGCCAAGAGGAGACCTCGGTCGGTCTCCAGGAAGAGGAGACCTCGGTCGGTCTCCAGGAGGAAGAGACCTCGGTCGGTCTCCAGGAGGAGGAGACATCGGTCGTCTTCCAGAGAGAGACATCGGTCGTGTTCCAGAGAGAGACATCGGTCGTCCTCCAGGATGGGTCATCGGTGGATTGTCATCGCGCGAGAAGTTATCGCGCGATGTCGTGTTTCACGCAGATGAAGTGGGACCCTGGTTTCCAGGATGAACGTGCTGCATGTGCGACATGTAGGCAGTGAAAGTCCTTCGGAACAGTAGCTCCATGTGCGCAGAGACGCCACGTGGCCATACTGTCAGGTTGCATTTAATTCGAGGAAGAAAACCCACCCAGGAGGGTTAGTTAGAGAGTAGGTAATGATAGCTACATGGCAGGCCTATGTTCCTAGTATCGGAATGCACCGCCTCTTAGTGAGTTTAGAAACGCAGTGAGAGTATAAAAGGTGACAGAGTGAGTTCACCTTCATCTTTCTCTTTTCTCTCCTTGCGCTGCGACTCAGTATTCCCCAGGCACCAGCTTGACTACCAGTGATTGCCATAGAGCATTTGAGAAGGTTCTCTACAAGTTTTACCAATTAGAACGCTTAGGCAGAGTTCAGGCATCCTTTACGTTCGGTGGTTAGAGCTTGAAGTGAGTTTCACCCTAGTCCAGGTAAGGGAAGCTAGTCTTTTTCCAACGATAACTGGGTATTTGATGTTTGTGATGATAGGGCGACGTGGTCGCCGGTTTTACTTCGTTTTCACGGTGTTTGATGTTGAAATGTGAGATGTTCATGACAACAGTTCTGTTTTGATGTTGAGGGCGACGTGGTCGCCGGTTTTCAAAATGTTCTTGTTTAAAACCCAGTTTTGTTCGTGATCGCCGGTTTCTGGAGGTGATCGCCGGTTTTCATCTGTTATTGAAATATCCTCTGTTTTTGTGATTATTTGGAACTGTTTGAGATTTAAATGTGATATTCGAAAATCTGAACCTTGGCATGAGTTTTTCTGTGACTGGAATCATTTGTTGAAATGTTATGTGATGTGTGAATGTTGTGAATGTGGGATCGAGGCATAGTATTTTCAGGAAAGGAAATACCGTGTAAGATCTGTGTAGGATGTGTATTGATCAGTGAGTGTCCTGGTGTAATGAGACGATCCTGACTCTACTGAGGTAATGAAATCACATAGAAGAAGTTACTCAGTTGTGGAGAGTCGAAGGAGGTCATACGTATGGGTGTCTCGTGTGAAACAGAACGAGTTCGGCCTGTAGTATGGATTTACCCTGTCATGCTGTGATAATGATGATATTGAGATTGTGTAATGCGCATGGCTGAGGGCACTTTCCAGCCTTTTAGCATGACAGGTGCATGTCTCAGGACGCTAAGTTCAATGCACGTGTTTTCCGGAATAGTGGTCAAGTGTCTGGTGTGATGAGTCAGTGGAAAGTCTGACGTGTGATATGAGAAATTGAATTGATAGACACTTGATTGCTGATGTGAATTTGTGAGACTCTGGAATTGATTTGTGAGATATGTGATTATCAAATGTTTTGGTGGAATATGAGAAAGTTGATGGTTTTATGTGGATGTCTTAAACTGGTTTCATCTTGATTCTTAAGTTCATATTCAAACTCTCCTTTAAATGTCTAGCTTACCCTTTGTATTTTGGTTCTGTGGCTGTTTTTCTTAAAACCTGTGATGATCGTGTAATTTTTACACGGGAGCAGATGATCTTGCAGGAAGAAGAGCTCCTCAGTAAGTGGTCGCCGGGATGAGATCGCCTATTTTGCTTCTGTTGGGCGATCACCCCTTTTCCTGTTTTCTGATCGGAGATCGCCCTTTTCTGATAGGAGATCGCCTCTTTGGTTAGGAGATCGCCCCCTTTTGCCATTTTCCGATAGGCGATCTCCGTTTTCTGTTAGGAGATCGGTAGCTTTGTATTTTGCTGTCTTTTTGTTTAAGTATTGGAAAAACGTTCGTTTTGTATTAAACTCCCTGCGAGGAGAAACTTCATTACATATATATAATCATGTTCATTTCAAAACATTTTGGTTTTACGTTTTATTTTCATTATATAATTGTGAAACGTTTTGGCGGGATGTTACAGTACCAGTTGTACCTAGAAGATGGTGTGCTTCCACTGGACCCAGCAGAGGCAAAGAAGATAAAGAAGAGCTCGAGTAAGTTTACTCTAATTGATGGGAATCTGTTTAGATTTGGCTTTTCCCATCCTGTACAAATCTGCGTGCATGGGGAGCAATGCACCAGACTCATGTCAGAGTTGCATGAGGGGGTGTGCGGAAGCCACGTCGGTGGTCGCGCTTTGGCAAGTACGATCCTTCGCGCGGGGTACTACTGGCCAACACTGAAGGAAGACTGTGTGAAGTATGCTCAGCGGTGCAAACAGTGCCAACTTCATGCAAACTGGCATAAGGCACCCCCCGAGGAGTTGAAGTCCATCCATAGCCCGTGGTCATTTCACACGTGGGGAATCGACATCCTGGGACCTTTTCCTCTGGCGATTAGGCAGATGAAGTTCCTCATAGTGGCCATCGAGTATTTCACCAAGTGGGTGGAGGCAGAACCAGTGGCGCACATCACCGCTCAAAAGGTCGAGCATTTTGTTTGGAGGAACATCGTCTGTTGTTTTGGAGTACCCAAGAGGCTGGTATCCGACAATGGCACTCAGTTCACCAGTCATCAGTTGAGAAAGATGTGCGAAGAGTTGAAGATACAACAAGTGTTTGCCTCGGTAGAACACCCGCAGACCAACGGGCAGGTGGAGTCAGCCAACCGAGTGCTACTCAGGGGACTGAAGCGAAGACTAGAGAAAGCTAAGGGGAACTGGGCAGAAGAAGTTCCTAGAATTGTATGGTCTTACCATACCACTCCACAGTCTAGCACCCATGAGACACCCTTTAGTCTTGTCTATGGGATAGATGCTATGATTCCCGTGGAGATACAGGAGAACTCCCCTAGATTTCTGAACTTCATCGCCGAAGAGTCCAATCAAGAGCGAAAGGTGAATCTTGATCTCTTGGATGAAGTGCGAGAAGAAGCTAGAGTTAGTGCTGAAGCTGTCAAGAGAAGAGTAGAACGCAGGCACAACTCCAAGGTGAGGCTCAGGCGCTTCTAGGAGGGCGATCTGGTGATGAGGAAAGCACATCAGAATGAGATGGAGAACAAGTTATCTCCAAAGTGGATGGGTCCATACAGAGTAGTTGAGGCGTTGGAGAATGGAGCTTATTGGCTGGAGACTCTGGATGGAGCAGTTATCCCCAGGACTTGGAACGCCACACACTTGAAATTCTACTTTAGTTAAGGTGTAAAGTAGATGCGTTCTCGCGCCATACACACACTCAGTATATATACTGTAAACAGTTGAGCAGATCAGGGGACACTCTTTTACCTAAGGAGGGTTTTTAATGAGGCCACCCAATAAAAAAGATTTTAGTATATCAAGTGTGCAAGGGTTTCCCAGTTTAACATTCTCCTTGCCCCAGGTGCAAGTGCAGGTGATCGGTTGGAGCCTACTCGCCCCAGGCGCGAGTACGGACAATCGACCTAGATCCTCCTCACCCCAAGCGTGAGTGCAGGCAGCTAAGGTTTGAAAAGCCAGTGGTACAAGTAAGACCAAGAGAGGGAATGGGAGGATTTCGAGAAACGTCCTTACCCACTTGGCGTATACCAATATTGGCTTAGTAAAGCCCTTAGTTAAGGCTCTTCTCACCCTAGGAGTGAGAAAGGGATAGAATAACTCGATTCGCGTGAGGTCGATGACCTTGAGGCAGGCAAGAGGGGTCATCGAGAAACACTCTTCCTCCCCAGAACAAGGCGGCATCGACGGTGATCGGCGTTCAGATCTTAAGGTCGATGACCTTGAGGTAGGCAAGAGGGGTCATCGAGAAACACTCTTCCTCCCCAGAACAAGGCGTCATCGACGGTGATCGGCGTTCAGATCTTAAGGTCGATGACCTTGAGGCAAGAGGGGTCATCGAGAAACCCTCCCCCAGAACATGGTGTCATCGACGGTGATCGGCGTTCAGATTTTAAGGTTGATGGCCTTGGGGTAAGCAAGAGGGGTCAACGAGAAACACTCTTCTTCCCCAAAACAAGACATCATCTTTAACGTTTAGGCCCTCTATGCACTTAGCGCTGGAGTTGGTCGATAGCCTTGGGATAAGCAAGAGGGGTCAATGAGAAACACTCTTTTCCCCAAAACAAGGCATCATCTTTGGCATTTAGGCCCTCTATGCACTTAGTGTTGGAGTGACAGAAAAGTAAACCAAAGCCTGAAGCGCGATGACTGATGAGTGGTGAACTAACATGCTAGTCGGTGGTCGGTGGTAAAAGGTTTGAGTAAGAAAGCTTTTCCAAGCAAGTTCTTGTGCGATAAGCCGAAGCATTTAAGCCCCGTTAAGTCAGTCATCTAGCATGAAGTTATGCATAAAAACTGTTAAAGACAATGCTAAGGTAACAGTTAGTCACGATCAAGTCAGAAACCAAGTTTGAAGGGTTACAGTGAGATCGCGCTAAAGCCTAAGCTAGTTAACAGTTAGTCACATGCAGAGAGTTAAAGATGGGAGAGACAAGCAGCTGAAGCAAATAAATTTCATTCAAGTGAATATAGAGAACCTTTACAGCTCAAAGGTTTATACACAAGTTATGTAGCAGGAAAATAAATTACACAAAAGAAGAAGTTGCAAGGGAAGAAGCTCAAGGAGGAGGAATGAGCTTGCCATCGAAAAACTTTTCTCTCATATTGCCATGGCCTACCTAAAAGAACATGTGTTGCTTCCATTGGGACAACATCACACAAGACCTCATCTTTGTATTTACCAATGGAAAAAGCAATGAGGACTTGTTTGTTAACTATGATTTCTCCAACCTCACTTAACCATTGTAGTTTACAGGGCTTTGTATGAGAGATAGTAGACAATCCAAGCTTATCTACCACTCTTGTACTAGCCATATTTGTGCAACTCCCCCCATCCACAATCAAAGAACACAACTTATCATTAATGAGACATCTTGTATGGAAAATATTTTCTCTTTGGCTCTCTTCAAAAGGTTTTAAAACTTGGCCAAGCATTCGTCTCACTACTAATAAGTCGCCTTCAAGTGGACTTTCACTCTCATGCTCACTTGGGGACCTAGAAGGTGTGGAAGGTCTAGAGGAATCCGAACTATGCTCACTCACAACCACCCCATCACGCATCATCATAGTCCTTTTGGAAGGACAATTAGCCGCTATATGACCATAGCCTAAACATTTGAAACACTTTTTACTTGAAGATTTAGTTGGTGATTTAGGAGTAGAAGTTGAAGGCTTAGTATCTCTAGTTTTGAAAGTAGAATCTTTTGAAGGAAATTTTGAAAAAGATTTTCCTTTGTTTTTCCAAGATGAATTGTAAAAGCCATCATTATGAGTATGTTTAAAAGAATTTTTCCTTGCAAGTTGACATTCTACCTTGATGGCAAGGTGAACCAAATTTTCTAAAGAAGAATACTCATTAAGTTATACAACATCTTGGATATCCCTTCTAAGACCACTAACAAATCTAGCCATTTTAGCTTCATCATTCTCATGCATATTGGCTCTAGTTAAAAGCGTTTCAAGTTCTTTATAATAAGCATCCACACTTAGCGTGCCTTGGTGAAGCCGTTGGAGCTTCAACAATAGGTCTTTCCTAAAATGTGGAGGCACAAATCTAGCGCGCATGCAAGCTTTTAAATCATCCCAAGAGACCACAGGTGGCCTCTTGTTTAGCCCAATGTCCATGAGAGTTTTGTGCCACCATTGCATGGCATGGTCCATAAATTCTAGGGAGGCTAGCTTAACCTTTTGGTCTTCTTGGACCTCATGTACAAAAATTATTTGCTCCACCTTAGCCTCCCATCCTAAATACACATTAGGATCTCCTTCACCACTAAAACTAGGTAATTTTACATAAGGCATAAAAGGCTTAGCCACATTTTGGCGCCTATCTTCATGATGGTGATGCATCCTCCAAGCATTTTCTTCATGATATCCATAAGAATTTTGTGAAGACCTTGAAGTATGCCTATGATGATGGTGTTGTCTTCTCTCACGGTGGTGATGCATCTCTTCACGGTCCAACTCCAATCTTTGGAGCCTTGCCTCCATTTGTCTTAATGCCTCATCTTTTTGTGCAATTGTTAGTTTAGCATCCTTTAATTCACCAATTAGGTATGCTTTTTGAGGTGAGTGAGGCTTAGATGATTCTCCACTAGAAAGATTAGCCATGATAAAATGAAACACAAAAACACAAAGAAGAAACTATTATAGAAAACAAAGTTAGAAAAACAAGGTGAAAAACAAATATAGCTTGCGGCAATGATGTAAAATCTCTCAAACCACTCCAAGAAAATATATCCTTCCTTTACCAAGCCTCTCTTGTGGATTGGATGAGCCTCAAGTGAAAGATGCCAAAGCAAACCACACTTAGTCAAAGAATAATTCACCACAAAACTAGAGGAAACAAGAAAGACAAGCAAGAAAAGGTATAAGCAAGAAAAGCTAAACCAAAGTGGAAGTAAAGATATGACAAAACTTTGGAAAAGAATATTGAATAAAAATGACAAGCAAAGAAAATAAGGCACTCAATAAAAGGTAGTACACAAATAGAACCTAGAGAATGGTACTAGAATTGGATTAACAAAACCAAAACAGTACTACAGAATATTAAGGTGTCAAAATGCGTGACTTAAACAAATTATGCTGAGCTGGATAATTCAAGTTTGAATTTGAAATTTAAACCACAGAAATTTCAAGATCTTAGCTCAAATTTGGCGCTGGAATCACACCAAAATGATGCACCAATAAATTGTGATAATTTTTTCAAATCTGATGCCACTTCACCGTTTTTTTCGCGCCAGAATTGCACACTGATTGTATTTGATTTATCATTTTTTTTCTATTTTGAATTTTTCTTCACTTTTTTTTTTCACCTTTTCTAACACATCAATCTGTTCAGATCCAGAATTTTAGAATTTTTCATAAACGGAATTAAATTCTGTAAACAAAAACAGCCAGCACAGTTTCAACAAAAACAGAGGAAGCCTAATTTGGAATTAAAACAATATTAAGAAACTTCAAAGACACAATAGAATTGATGTATGTGAACTTGTATGGATCTATCACACAAGCATTAACTCAAATCTAAAATTAAAAATGCACCAAAGGCTCAACAAAACAGATTAGAAACTGCACTCAAAATTAAAAGCAATCAACCAAAAATTATCAAGAAAAGTACTACATAGAAGTGATGACAATTTAGGAGAAACATGACTTGACAAAACTCGTATGGATTCAAAAAGCAAAAAATGACTCAAACACAATTAATTTTGCACCAATTAAAACAGCAAGGAAAGACTCAAATTAAAGCAAAAACAGAATAACTAACACAACAAGGAACCTAAAAAAAATTCTGCACAAAAATAAAGTGCTGGAAAATGGAAATTGCTTGAATAGAAAGTGTCAATTCAACTCAACAAGAACAAAACATCACCATAGCTCATGATACCACATGATGTGAGTTGATTTTAGGTTCATTATATTTGTGAAACTTTCTTAGAATTAGGATCAAGATTCTTAGCAATTTAGAGTAAGTCACCTAAGGAAAATCCCCACTGGACATTAACTTAACAAGTGTTAAGTAGATGTGAAGGTTCATTTCCAAAGGTCCAAGGTTAAAACACAATTAATGGTGATGAATGAATGAAGAACAAGGTGCTGAACTCAAAAAAAGAATAGGTGCAGAATTTAAACACAAAAAACAGAATGGAAACACAAATTGAAACAAAAGAACCGATTGAAATTCAAGAACAAGACATAGAGTCAAAACTACTGATTGAAATGACAATGGAAGATGAAAGAAGATGAAACTTATGTGGTTGTTGTAAGGACCTGGAAAATATTACTGGAATAAAAGGATATAATTTAATGGATTCGAAGTATGGTTGTACTTAAAATGAAAATGGAAGGAAAGTGTAGTTTAGAAGACTATGAGATCGCCTGGCACATGATCGCCGGTCGCCTACTACACATTATCACCAGGGCGCGAGGCATGTGGGCTTTGCCAGGGCGCGAGAGGCATGCGGTCATCGCCAGGGCGCGAGGGATGCAGACGTCGTCAGGGCGCGAGAGGCATGCGGTCATCGCCAAAGAGAGACATCGGTCGTCTTCCAAAGAGAGACATCGGTCATCCTCCAGGATGAGTCATCGGTGGATAGCCTTCGCGCGGAAGGTCATCGGTGGAGAGTCTTCGCGAGGAAGGTCATCGGTGGAGAGTCTTCGCGCGAGAGGACATCGGTGGAGATTCTTCGCGCAAGAGGTCATCGGTGGATTGTCATCGCGCGAGAGGTCATCGGTGGATGGTCATTGGGGGTTCTGTTATGCGCGGATGAGGTGGGGCCCTGGTTTCCAGGATGAACGTGCTGCATGTGCGACATGTAGGCAGTGAAAGTCCTTCGGAACAGTAGCTCCATGTGCGCAGAGACGCCACGTGGCCATACTGTCAGGTTTGCATTTAATTCGAGGAAGAAACCCACACGGAAGTGTTAGTTAGAGAGTAGGTAATGATAGCTACATGGCAGGCCTATGTTCCTAGTATCGGAATGCACCGCCTCTTAGTGAGATTAGAACGCAGTAAGAGAAAATAGTGACAGAGTTTCATCTTTCTCTTTTCTCTCCTTTGCGCTGCGATTCAGTCATCCCCAGGCACCAGCTTGACTACCAGCGACTGCCATAGAGCATTTGGGAAGGTTCTCTGCAAGTTCTACAAACCAGACGCTAAAACCGAACTAAGACATCCTTTAAGCTCGGTGGGTTTAGGAACTCTTGGTGTTTTACGCTAGTCCAGGTAAGGGAAGCTAGCCTTACTTCTAATGAAAACTGTATGTGTGATGATTTTGATGTTGGGGGCGACGTGGTCGCCGGGTGTTCAAACTGTTCTTGCTTTAAACCCAGTTTTGTTCGTGATCGCTGGTTTCTGGAGGTGATCGCCGGTTTTCATCTGTTATTGAATTATCTCCTGTTTTTGTGTTGTTTGAAAACTGTTTGAGATTTAAATGTGATATTCGAAAATCTGAACCTTGGCATGAGTTTTGCTGTGATTGGAATCAATTGTTGAAATTGTTATGTGATGTGTGAATGTTGTGAATGTGGGATCGAGGCATAGTATTTTCAGGAAAGAAAATACCGTGTAAGATTTGTGTAGGATGTGTATTGATCAGTGAGTATCCTGTTAATGAGACGATCCTGACTCTGCTGATATGATGGAGTTACGTAGATGAAGTCATTCAGTGGTGAGAGTCGAAGGAGGTCCCTATGTATGAGTGGCCCGTGTGAAAAAGAACGAGCTCAGCCGTCATATGGATTCACCCTGTCACACTGTGAGAGTGATGATATTGAGATTGTGTGATGTGCATGGCTGTGGAAACATTACAGCATTTTAGTGTGACAGGTGCAGGTCTCTGGATGCTAAGTTCAACACACGAGTCTCCGAAAATAGTGGTCAAGTGTCTGGTGTGATGAGTCAGTGGAAAGTCTGACGTGTGAAATGAGAAATTGAATTGATAGACACTTGATTGCTTATGTGAATTGAAAGACTCTTGGATTGATTTGTGAAATATGTGATTACCTGATGGTTTTGTGGAATATGGAAATGTGATGGCGGATATTGATATGGATCATGAATGGTGTGAAGATTTATGTTTTCTGTGGATTTTAAGTTTTCAAAACATCTAGCTTACCCTTTTTATCTGGTATTGTGATTGCTGTCTTAAACCTGTGATGATCGTGTATTTTGCACGGGAGCAGACGAGGTTGCAGAAGGAAGAGCTCCTCAGTGAGAGGTCGGCTGTTAGGAGGTCGGCTGTTATGAGGTCGGCTGTTATGAGGTCGGCTGTTATGAGGTTGGCTGGTAGGAGATCAACTGTTAGGAGATCGGTTGTTTCTTTTTTTTCGTTTTCTTTGCTGTATCTTGCTTAAGATTTTGGAATATTGACCGATGTTGTATTAAACTCCCTGTGAGGAGAAACTTCATTACATATATATAATTATGCACATTTCAACATTTTGATTTTACGTTTATTTTCATTATATATTTGTGAAACGTTTTGGCGGGATGTTACAGTTGTAGCCATGGATTGGGAATGGACACGCCACTTGGAGGTGATGATCCAAGATAAGTGCAGATTTGCCGCCACTTGAGTGCTCCCAAAGCTTCACAAGATGAGACAAGGAAGAGGAGAACAAGTCTCACAAAATTCACTCACAATTTGAGTATAGTAACTTTTCTTCTAATTTCAATGTTCTTTTACATGAGCATAGCACCTCTATTTATAGTGTGAGAGGGCTGAAATTAAAGTGGGAAAATTCAAATGAGAAGCATTTGAATTTGGAGGCAAAACACATGTCACAAGGGAGGTGTGACTTGATTTCTACTTTGGCACCTCCTAAAACTACACCTACACCTACTCTTTATGTCACATGGAAGGTGTGACTTGGTTTTGTACATTAACACCCCTTATTTTAATTCCTACACCTTCCTTCAAAGTTCTACTAAAAACTATACACAAGTAATTACAAAAAGAGACATCCATTGATGCTCTTCTCCCAAAGCTTTAGCCTTGCTCCTAGTCATCCTTTGAGGCATGAAGGATGTTGAGCTAATTGGTTGGGCTTGGGCCCCAACTTAGGCTTGGGCTTCATGGGCTTGGGCCTCAGGAGCCTCCTCTACTTGGTCTTCATCAGGTTGCAGCAATGGTTTGCATTGGTGGAGAGGCATGAGGTCTTGGTGGACCCCCTGAGTAAGCAGGTCCACTCCCAGCAGGTAGATTGAGTGAGCTTGGCGTTTGGCCCACTGGGAGTGGTGGTGCAGGTGGAGCTGAAGGGGAAGTGATGGCCTTCACATGTTGAGCTCTCCTTGGATGTTGAAGATGGTGCGGAAGCAATGGTTGAAATGAGCAAGACCCTCCTAGGAGTGATGGTGATCTTGAAGGTGCATGAAGTGTATGAAAATGAGAGAGGTTTGGCCAGCTCTCTTTGGTGGTGAAGGAGTGAAGATTAAAACCATAAATCAAGAGATTTAGGCAAGGGAGTAAGTATGGCACAAATTTGGCAGCATAACTTTACTCATATTAATCTTGAAAATACATGAGGTAGGCCTCCTTATTTATAGATTTAGGAGCCTTGGTGAGCAAGCTTAAAGGGTAGGGATGGAAATACAAAAAGTGGGGGCTGCCTAGGGTATTGACTTTAGTCAAACCACACCATCATCCTAATATTCTAGAAGATATGTCAAAAATGCAACATTTGATAGTACACCCCTCCTTCTTTTGCTAAAGGCACCTATTTGCTAGCACACCCCTCCTTCTATTGCTAAGGGCACCTTTTTGATAGCACACCCCTAAGTGAGCAAGTTTTGCTTTCTACACTACACTAATCTACTAAGCTACCCCTAATGGGCCTCCAAGTAGCATGTACAAGGTCTTCTCCCCCCCATCCGTGGCTTGACTCATTTGGGCGTGAATGTGCTTGGCCATGGACCTTGTGAGAGGTCCTAGACGGTCTAGGCTCCCTCCTAGACGCTCCTCATGTAGCTCCCACTTGTCTTGTGCTAGACGCTCTCCATGTGGTTCTAGACGGTCTAGTCTTGGCCCTTAGCTTTCATGGTGGGGTGAGCTTGGCCTCTCTCCATCATCCCCTCCCCTTTGGAAAGGATTTGTCCTCAAATCCAAGTCGTCATTGGTACCTACAAATGGAGATAGGTCAATTACATTAAATGTGTCATGCACTCCATATTCAAGAGGTAGGTCCAACTTGTATGCATTGTTGTTGACTCTCTTGAGGACTTGAAAGGGTCCATCTCCTCGGGGACTTAGTTTGGACTTCCTTTGAGTGAGAAATCTATCTTTTCGAAGATGAAGCCAAACTAAGTCTCCTTCCTCAAAAATCATTTCTCTCTTCCCCTTATTGTGGTATTTGGCATACTTCTCATTTTGTTGTTGTATTTGAAGTTTAACCTTCTCATGAATTTTCTTAACAAAATCGGCCTTGATTGCTCCTTCCTTATGCACAAAATCTTGTGGGTTAGGAAGGGGTAACAAGTCCATAGGTGTGAGAGGATTAAATCCATATACTACTTCAAAAGGAGAAGCATTAGTAGTCTTGTGGACTACTCTATTATAAGCAAACTCAATGTGGGGAAGGTGCTCATCCCAAGACTTGTGGTTTCCCTTCATGATAGCCCTAAGCATAGTTCCTAGAGATCTATTGACTACTTCGGTTTGACCATCCATTTGAGGATGACAAGAAGTGGAAAATATTAGTCTTGTTCCAAGTTTACTCCAAAGAGTTTTCCAAAAGTGGCTTATAAACTTGGGATCTCTATCGGACACTATACTTCTAGGTATACCATGGAGTCTCACCACTTCTCTAAAGAAGAGCCTAGAAATATTTTGAGCATCATCTACCTTGTGGCATGGAATAAAATGGGACATTTTGCTAAAACGGTCCACTACCACAAAGATAGAGTCATGGCCTCTCTATGTTGACATTGGGCATAGATGGATGAGAATTCTTGATCATCTTGATAAAGCTCTCTTATGTGATCAAATCCAAGAATTTGAGCACCCAATTTTGAAAAGAGTGTGTGCCGTCCTGAAAGAGCATCGGCCACTATATTGGTGCTTCCTTTCTTGTACTTGATTACATAAGGAAATTGTTCAAGAAATTCCATCCATTTAGCATGTCTCTTTTTGAGCTTGTGTTAGCCCTTTAGATATTTTAAAGACTCGTGATCACTATGGATTACAAATTCTTTGGTCACAAGGTAGTGTTCCCAAGTCTTTAGGGCTCTCACAAGAGCATAAAGCTCTTTGTCATAGGTGGGGTAATTGAGGGTGGCACCTTGGAGTTTTTCACTAAAATATGCAATGGGGTGACCACCTTGCAATAATACCGCACCTATGCCTACTCCAGATGCATCACATTCTATCTCAAAAGTTTTGGAAAAATTTGGGAGGGCTAGAATTGGTGCATTGGTGAGTTGAGCTTTTAGCCTTTGGAAGGCTTGCTCATGCTTATCATCCAACAAAATGCAACATTTTTTTTCACAAGTTCATTCAAAGGAGAAGCTAGACTTGAAAAATTAGGCACAAACCTTCTATAAAAGCTAGCTAACCCATGGAAACTTCTTACATCACTTACATTTTGTGGAGTGGGCCACTCTTGGATGGCTTTGATTTTCTCGGGGTCAACATGCACCCCCTTTTGGTTGACTATGAAACCTAAGAAAACTACACTATCTACACAAAAGGTACACTTATCCCTATTGGCAAACAAACTATTTTTTCTAAGCACTAGAAGGACCTCCCTAAGGTGACTTAGATGGTCTTCTAGGGTTTTACTATACACTAATATATCATCAAAATACACTACTACTGATGGAGATCAAGTAGAAGAGGATTTTGCTAATGGAGGAAGAGGTCATCCACCCAAGCATTTAAAATTCTTCTTACTAGTCTTCTTAAAAAGTAGAACATTTTGGGTTCTCTTGAAAATTCAAAAGATAGTAGTATAAATAAATCTTTGTAAATACTCTTGTATAAATTTGTAAATAATATAGAAATATCCTTAGGAGTATGCCAAAGAGGAAAACCAAAAGAAACCTCTAAATGTAAGGCATTTTAGGCACTTTCTTTAGGAAAAAGTGGAAAAAGTGACTTTTCTACTCCTTTCTCTCTTAGGCACTAGAAGGAGCTAGAAGAGTGACTCTTCCCACTCCTTCCCCTTTGTAACATGACCAGCCCTCTCCATTATAAATAGGGGTGCTTGGTACTTTGAATAAAAAAAGTTGAAAGTTAGAAGAAAAGAAACTATCTTGAAATTGAGAGAGAGTGAGTTTGTGAGACTTGTCTCTTCTTCTCCTTCATGTCTTATCTTGTGAGCTTTGGAGACTCTCAAGTGGCGGCACCACCCACTCATCTTGGAAGAACCACCCTCCAAGTGGCGTGAATCACATCTCCAAAAGGCTACAACCACATAAGTCATTTCTATTCATCTTCTAAAAATACCCATTTGTGTTTTCTTGTAGTTTTTCCATTTTTAATCGGTTCAATCTTTTCCATGAGTTGTTTCCTTTCATTTGCTGCCATTGTTCTGCACTTTGCTGGTTTATTTCCTTGTTTTCTTGCTGTTTTAATTTCGTCCAAACCATGGGTTTCCATATACATGTATTGTTCTTGTTTTCCATCCATGGGTTTTTGTTCTTTGATGAATTTCTTTGTGATTTTCTAATTCCTATTGAATTTCAATCAGTATTTTCACTTGTTCTTGGTGTTCTTATGTTGTTCTTGTGTTTCCTTTGAAGTTTGGTACTGTTCTTGAATTACCCATTCATATTCCATTGTTATCTTACACTACAAGTTACCTATTCATGTGTTTTTAGTATGAACCTTTGTTTTCTTGAGTAGAAACTCTATTAATTGTTCTTTAGAATTTTGATCCTAATTCTTGAAAGTGTCATGAATACAATGAAACCTATATCAACTCAACCCAAACCAAGAAAGGTTCATAAGAGATTCACATCATGTGGTATCTAGAGCCATGGTGTTGATTTGTTGATTGTGAGTTGAATAGACACTTTCTTTTTAGGCAATTTTTTTTTTCCAGCACCTATAATTTCGTGTTTCTTGTTTTTCCAGCACCTTATATTCATACTTTTGTTTGGTTTGAATATGTTTTAGTTGTGCCTTTTCATTGATCATACTTTTTGCTTTGAGTTTTATGTTCATAGTGTTCTAGGTGTCCAAATCTTGTCTCTACTTGCTTGCTTTTGATTTTGAAAGTTTGTGTTTCTCTTGAATTTGTTTTAGTACTTGTGATTGGAGGTTCCAAACATTTGATTTCAAGTGTTCAATTGTCTTGAATCCTTCATAAAATTTTTGTGCAATTTGATTGATGTTTCAACTTCCATATGATGCATATTATGGTTCTTTCACTACATAAGTTCCATTTGGTATAAAAAAAAAAAGAAAAAAAAAACAGAACTGAAACAGAACAAAACAGAACCAATTCTGTTTTTAAATCCTTCAAAACAGTTTGGTATTTGCATCTATTCATTCTTTTGCACATTAATTTTCATACCAAAGTTGGATTCATAGTGATTGGCAAATTGTTGTCTACTTTGTGGAACTTTTGATCCTTGTATTTTGACAAGTTTATGAGTTGTACTTTCTTTCTTGATTATAAAGTTTAGTGAGTATTTTTTGAGTCTTATTGTGTACCTTTTATTGCTTGTCTTTCATTCCTTAAGTTTTGTCATATATCTTGTATTCTTTTTGCACTACCCTTTCTTGTTTTGTACCTTTTCTTGCTTGTCTTTTATTGTTCTTTAAGTTTTGTGGTGGTTATTTTTGGATGAGTGGTTGAGTGCTTTGGCATCTTTCATTTGAGGTTACTCCATTCCACAAGAGAAGCTTGATTGAGGGAAGTATAATTTCTTGGAGTGATTTTGAGTGCCTTAATTTTTTTTACCAAAACCGCACCACTTATTTCTTTGTTTTCTAACCTTGTTTTCTTTAATTGTTTGCTATTTGTGTTTGCTGTACTGTTTTGAAAATGGCTCAATATTCAAGTGGAGAATCTTCCAAACCACACTCTCCACAAAAAGCTTTCATTCTTGGTGAATTAAAAGAAGCCAAAAGGTCACTTGCACAAAAAGATGAAGCTATGAGACAATTGGAAGAAAGATTGCAAAGGCTTGAAGTGACTAATGAAAGGTCCAGCCATACACACCATAGAAGACGCCATTCTTCAAGGCATTCATCAAGAACTTCTTCCAACTATCATGGACATGAAGATGAAACCCAATGGAGGAGGCATCATCATTATGAAGAAAGGCGCCAACATGTGGCAAAGCCTTATATGCCTTTTGTAAAATTACCTAGCTTTAGTGGTGAAGGTGATCCAAATGTATATTTGGGGTGGGAAGCAAAGGTTGAACAAATCTTTCATGTACATGAGGTCCAAGAAGACCAAAGGGTAAAACTAGCTACTTTAGAATTTCTAGACTATGCGATGCAATGGTGGCATAAAACTCTTATGGACATTGGGCTAAACAAGAGACCTCCCGTGGTTTCTTGGAACAATTTGAAAGAGTGTATGCGCGCTAGATTTGTTCCACCACACTTTAGGAAAGACCTATTGTTGAAGCTCCAAAGGCTTCACCAAGGCACGCTAAGTGTGGATGCTTATTTTGAAGAGCTAGAAACGCTTATGCTTAAAGTTGATATACATGAAAGTGATGAAGCTAAGATGGCTAGATTTGTAAGTGGTCTTAGAAGGGACATTCAAGATGTTGTTGAACTTTATGAGTACTCTTCTTTAGAAAACTTGGTTCACCTTGCCATCAAGGTTGAAACCCAAATTGCAAAGAAACTTGCTTTCAAAAATACTCATAATGATGGCTATTACAACAACTCTTGGAAAAATAAAAACAAGTCTTTGTCCAAATTTCCTTCTAAAGATTCATCTTTCAAATCCAAGGATTCAAAGCCTTCCACTTCAACTAATAAATCACCAACCAAAACCTCAAGTAAGAAATGTTTTAAGTGTTTAGGTTATGGTCATATAGCCGCAAATTGTCCAACAAAAAGAACCATGATGGTAAAAGGGGGTTTAGTTGTAAGTGAACATAGTGATAATTCTTCTAAATCTAACTCCCCTTCCCCTAGCCCTAGTGATAATGAATGTGAAATACAATGTGAAGGTGACTTATTGGTGATAAGGCGCATGATGGGCACAATTCAAAAACCTTTGGATGATACCCAAAGAGAAAATATTTTCCATACCCGGTGCCTTATCAACAAAAAGTTATGTTCCATGATAATTGATGGGGGTAGTTGTACAAATGTGGCTAGTACAAGAGTGGTGGATAAGCTTGTTTTACCCACTATCTCTCATCCCAAGCCCTATAAGCTCCAATGGATTACTAAAAAGGGAGAAATCATGGTTAATAAACAAGTCCTAATAAATTTTGAAATAGGAAAGTATAAAGATGAGGTTTTATGTGACGTTGTGCCTATGGAAGCAACCCATATTCTTTTAGGGAGGCCTTGGCAATTTGATAGACATGTTTTACATGATGGCCTCACCAATATAATGTCTTTTTCCTTCCAAGGGCGCAAGGTTACCTTAAAACCCCTCTCTCCACAAGAAGTTCATGAGGACCAATTAAAAATGAAAAATAAAAGAGAAAATGAAAAAGAAGAAAATGATAAAACGAGTCATAATACCTTATCAACTAAATCAATCTTTTTTACTCATGCTATGCCTCAATTTGAGCATCCAAGGTATTCTTCTTCTTTGTCTTTTTCATTACCAAAAGTTCCTACTTGCACTCCATATTGGTTGAAAAATGTTAGGGATGATTTTTCCATGCCTACTAATGGTTTTTACCCTTTAAAGGGAATTTTTCCTAAGAAAATAATCATTCCCCCACATTTTTTCCCAACATGGTCTGTCTATAGGACTTCTTTTTCCGACATCCCAATGATTCATAAGGCTAAGTCAAGTTTGCCTTTATTATCATCCAATGTTTTATTTGATAGCAAACTGACTTTGTTATATGTAGGGATTCTGAATTTGCGGACGAATTCTCTCCAACCTGGGGAGCATGATGGAGATCAAGTAGAAGAGGATTTTGCTAATGGAGGAAGAGGTCATCCACCCAAGCATTTAAAATTCTTCTTACTAGTCTTCTTAAAAAGTAGAACATTTTGGGTTCTCTTGAAAATTCAAAAGATAGTAGTATAAATAAATCTTTGTAAATACTCTTGTATAAATTTGTAAATAATATAGAAATATCCTTAGGAGTATGCCAAAGAGGAAAACCAAAAGAAACCTCTAAATGTAAGGCATTTTAGGCACTTTCTTTAGGAAAAAGTGGAAAAAGTGACTTTTCTACTCCTTTCTCTCTTAGGCACTAGAAGGAGCTAGAAGAGTGACTCTTCCCACTCCTTCCCCTTTGTAACATGACCAGCCCTCTCCATTATAAATAGGGGTGCTTGGTACTTTGAATAAAAAAAGTTGAAAGTTAGAAGAAAAGAAACTATCTTGAAATTGAGAGAGAGTGAGTTTGTGAGACTTGTCTCTTCTTCTCCTTCATGTCTTATCTTGTGAGCTTTGGAGACTCTCAAGTGGCGGCACCACCCACTCATCTTGGAAGAACCACCCTCCAAGTGGCGTGAATCACATCTCCAAAAGGCTACAACCACATAAGTCATTTCTATTCATCTTCTAAAAATACCCATTTGTGTTTTCTTGTAGTTTTTCCATTTTTAATCGGTTCAATCTTTTCCATGAGTTGTTTCCTTTCATTTGCTGCCATTGTTCTGCACTTTGCTGGTTTATTTCCTTGTTTTCTTGCTGTTTTAATTTCGTCCAAACCATGGGTTTCCATATACATGTATTGTTCTTGTTTTCCATCCATGGGTTTTTGTTCTTTGATGAATTTCTTTGTGATTTTCTAATTCCTATTGAATTTCAATCAGTATTTTCACTTGTTCTTGGTGTTCTTATGTTGTTCTTGTGTTTCCTTTGAAGTTTGGTACTGTTCTTGAATTACCCATTCATATTCCATTGTTATCTTACACTACAAGTTACCTATTCATGTGTTTTTAGTATGAACCTTTGTTTTCTTGAGTAGAAACTCTATTAATTGTTCTTTAGAATTTTGATCCTAATTCTTGAAAGTGTCATGAATACAATGAAACCTATATCAACTCAACCTAAACCAAGAAAGGTTCATAATGAACTCACATCAACTACGTATTTACCTATACAATCCCTTAAGGTGTGATTCATGAGCCTCATGAATGTGCTAGGGGCATTAGTGAGCCCAAAGGGCATCACTAACCACTTATAGTCCAAATTTGGTTTTAAAAGCGGTTTTCCACTCATCACCCTCTTTGATTCTTATTTGGTGATAACCACTTTTAAGGTCAATTTTGGAAAACATGGTGGACCCATGCAATTCATCAAGCATGTCATCAAGTCTTGGGATTGGATGCCTATACTTGATGGTGATGTTGTTGATTGCTCTACAATCACAACACATGCGCCATTTTCCATCTTTTTTGGGCACCAAGAAGACAGGTACAGCACAAGGGCTTAGGCTCTTTTGAACCCAACCCTTCTCCAACAAGTCTTGAACTTGTGACTCTATCTCCTTGGTCTCCTCGGGGTTAGTTCTATAGGCGGGCCTATTTGATAGGCTTGCCCCCGGAATCAAGTCAATTTGGTGTTCTATACCTCTAATGGGAGGGAGTCCATTAGGTCCCTCATTAGAGAATACATCATCAAATTCACTTAAAAGTTTTTCTACTTTAGGAGGTAGACTCATAAGTTCACTACTTGTGGTAGTGCATGCAAGTGTTCCTTTACAAAAGACAAGGCTTGGTTGTTCAAAAAGAAGCAAATTTTCCAAGATGTTTTCAAAAGGCTTCTCTTGTTGAGCAACCTTGGGGGAAGGAACACTCTTCTCCCACTCCTTCCTATCCCTAAGGACCTTTTCTTTTTCAAGCTCTCTTTTCTTTTTCTTTTCCTCATCCCTTTTTTCTTTCATTTGTATTTGATCTTTCACCACTTGGGAATGTGGTAAAGGACTAAGTACAAACTTTTTATGCTTATGGGTGAAGGAAATCTCATTAGTAAGACCATCATGCAAGGTTTTTTTATCAAATTGCCATGGTCTTCCTAAGAGAATATGGCAAGCTTCCATAGGTACTACATCACATAAAACCTTGTCTTTGTAGTTCCCTATGGAAAACTTGATTTCCACTTGTTTATCTACACTTAGTTCCCCATTTTCATTTATCCATTGCAACTTGTATGGCTTAGGATGAGGAACTACTTGTAAATTGAGCTTTTCAACCATTCTAGAGCTACAACAATTGCAGCTTGATCCACTATCCACAATGAGAGAACATATATTTTCTAAAACTTTACATCTTGTGTGAAAGATGTTCTCTCTTTGTGTCTCCATAGATGCACTAGGATGATTGCTGAGGGTTCTCCTAATCATTAGCAATTCTCCCTCTAATGGATCTACCCTCTCATCCTCTCCCCCTTCCTCTCTTTCACTTAGTTCATCCTCGCCACTAGTGTACTCATCTACACCTTTCAAAAACAAAGTGCTTTGGTTTGGGCATTGTGCTTGCACATGCCCTCTACCATAGCACTTAAAGCACTTAACGTCCCTAGCTCGGATGGGTGGGGTGGAGGCATCTTTGGCTAAGGTTTTGGTAGTTTCCCTAGGTTTTTCTTTTGATGTACTACCCTCCCTTCTATATTCTCTCTTGGGATAGAAGTTAGAGTAGGATCCAACCTTTAGACTTGAAGTTTTGCGCAAATTTTGTTGCTCAACTTTAATGCAAAGTTGGACCAAGTCATTCAAGTCTTGGTATGGAAGGAGTTCTACTCTATCCCTTATCTCAAGTGAGAGGCCACTAAGGAACCTAGCTATGGTGATATGCTCCTCTTCTCTAATGGAAGCTGTCATCATGTAGAGCTCCATTTTTTGTCTATACTCCTCAACACTTATATTGTTTTGCCTGAGTCTTTGGAGCTTGTCCATCAACTCCCTATGGTAGTATGAGGGTATGTGGCGACGTCTTAGGGCTCCCCTAAGGTCGTTCCAATATTCAATTGGAGGTTCCCTATGAAGACGTCTTTCTCTTTCGAGAGAGGTCCACCAATACATGGCGTTCCCTTGAAAGCTAAGGGTGGCTAGAGGTACCTTGCGTTCTTCACTCACCCTATGGTAAGCAAAGAGTTGCTCTACTTTCATCTCCCAATCTAGGTAGGTTTCTACACTCTCCTTGCCATGGAAATGAGGTAGGTCTACTCTAACCTCCCTTGGGCCCTCGTGCTCCCTTTGCCTATTTCTTCTAGGGGATGGTTGGTAGTAGTCATACATTCTAAGGCTTCCCTCCCCTAGAGACTCTTGGACTTGTGAATGAGATGCATGAGTTTGAGATTTTTTTGATTTTTGTGACTTCTCTTCTTGGGCTTTAGTCAACTCATTAATTTTAGATTCATTCTCCAATTGTCTAAAAGAAATCATTTGCACGGCTTGTGAAACTTCTTCCAAAAGAGTTTTCATAGATTTTAATTCATTTTCAATAGGCTTTGGAGAATGAGAAGAAGAAGACATGACTAAAGCTTTGTGTGTAGAAGTATTTTACCTTGAGAAAATTTAGGGAAGTCGAAGAAGGTAGTCTTCCCGGTAAGGGAGGTGAGTCACAATGGACTACTTAAATACCAAGCCTTGCCTTAGCCAAAGACTATTCCTCAATGTCTTCACACAAAGTTTTCTCTTAGTAAACCACTTAAAACACAATTAAGTTGAAGAAATCCTTTTTTTTTATGCAAGAAAACAATGCAACTAGCTAATTAACCAAGCAAAGAATTAACAAACTTAAATAAGGTAAAACAAATTAGCAAACGTAATTAATTAAGCAAGGAAAACAATTAAAAACAATTAACACATGCTAAACCAATTAAAGTCTACACTAGTCGGCCCTAGGTGAGGCTTCTTGGACACTTGGAGCCCTTGAAGACACACTCACCGTCTAATCACGTAATTAAAGAAGTAATTAACAAGGTTAAGTTGCAAAGAAGATTAAGAAAACCCCCTTTTGTTGATCCTTGTTTTGCTATTGGCACTCCCTTGGTTGTCTTTTTCTTTGTTGGGCCCTCCAAGTGTTTGTGGTGTTTTTGGGTAATATTTATTTGCTGCCCTTGCTTTGGCTCCTCTTAGAATTAGGAAATTAATTCTCCAATCCAGCACCTATCACACAAGCTTCACTCAAGTTAAATTTCTACTCAAATAGGCACCAATTGAGAAACAATTCCAGCACCAAATTTAGAGGCCAAAGGATTAAAGCAAGAAACAAATTAATTGCAAAAAATAGGACCACACAAATGGAGTTATAATGTGACACAACTAGGAAGAGTTGCAATAAAATGTGACAAGCAAATAAAAGGTACACAAATAAAGTGGGCACACAAAAGGAATCCTAGAATGGTACTAGAATTGATTTGAAAAACCAAAACAACACTACTGAAAAAGTTTCCCTGGCACAAAAAGCGTCACTTAAAACGTGTGTACTGAGCTGGATATTCCGACTTTGCTTTTGAAATTTGAGACAAAATTAGGTCAAGATCTTAAAAAACTTTTGGAGTTGGTTTCACGCCAAACGCATGCACCAATTAATTTTGATAAAGTTTTTACTACCAGTGCTCATTTTCCGCCAGCTGGAACAACAGATTGCACACTTTTTTTGTATGATTTATCATTTTTTTTCTATTTGTCCTTTTCAACTGATTCTTTTTTTATTCTTTTGCTAAGATCTCAAATGACTCAAATCCAGAGGTTCATAAATTTCTTGTGACGTATTTAATTTTAACACATAAAAACAGCCAGGCCAGTTGCAGTGAAAACAGGGGATCCTAAAGCTGGAACCAAAAACAGCAAAGAAAATTTTTCAAGAACACAATGGAGTGAAGATATAGGAATTTGCGTGGATCTTACACCCAAATATGAACTCAAACTAAAATAAAAATGCACCAAAAGATCATCCAAAACAGCAAAATAAAAACTGGACCCAAAATAAAGCAAGAAATCAAATCATCAAGAACAAGTACCACTAAGATTTTGATGACAAATTTGGAAACACATGACTTAGACAAAACATATGGATTCATAAAATAAAAAGACTCAAAGCATCATATGACCCAAAAGAAAATAAAAACAAGCAAGACTCAAATACCTAAAAATAAAAGACAGCCACACAAATATAGCAAGAAACCTACAAAAAAAATTTGACAAGAGATGCTCAAGCACAAATTGAACAATTCTACCGATTGAAATGCCAAGAATAGCATCCAATGCAAAAATAAAAAGCAAAAAACAGCAAGACAACTTGGAGCCAAGATGAACAACTTGAATATAAGAAGAACTCAAAAAAAATAAAATGAAGAGACACTCATCTTTGAAGAACCATAGCTCATGATACCAAATGATGGCCTTCACATGTTGAGCTCTCCTTGGATGTTGAAGATGGTGCGGAAGCAATGGTTGAAATGAGCAAGACCCTCCTAGGAGTGATGGTGATCTTGAAGGTGCATGAAGTGTATGAAAATGAGAGAGGTTTGGCCAGCTCTCTTTGGTGGTGAAGGAGTGAAGATTAATTTGAGTAAAGTTATGCTGCCAAATTTGTGCCATACTTACTCCCTTGCCTAAATCTCTTCATTTATGGTTTTAATCTTCACTCCTTCACCACCAAAGAGAGCTGGCCAAACCTCTCTCATTTTCATACACTTCATGCACCTTCAAGATCACCATCACACCTAGGAGGGTCTTGCTCATTTCAACCATTGCTTCCGCACCATCTTCAACATCCAAGGAGAGCTCAACATGTGAAGGCCATCAGGAAGGAAGGGTGCTTGGAGAAGGTTGTTGAGGGGGAGATGATGGTGGGGTAGGCACAGGTGCAGGTTGAGAGGTAGGAGCTAAGGCTCCATCTTTTTCTTCTTCCTCAACCTGCACCACTTCAGTTTCTCCAGCCTCAACTGCTGAAGACCCCCCAATCTCCTGCCGAGTCCTCTTGCAGCGAAGGAGGGGAACCTCAGAACTCTCCTCTTCGATCGAGGGAGCAGTAGCAGCAGCGACAGTAGTGGCTGCGCGAGTAGGGAATGCCTTGACCAGCTTCCTCTTTTTCCTTTCAGCCCCAGGACCTCTTGCAGGTGCCACCGAGAGTGGAGGAGCCGCAAGTGGCTCGGAGGTGGAGGAGGTGGAGACAATAGCATTCTCGGTCCTGGTTGGTGTAGAAGCAAGCATGGACTGAGCCAGTGCTAGCAAGGCATTCCTCCTATCTTTCCCTGAAGTCATATCTGCATCAAAGGTTAAGAGGAAAAATCAGATAACAAGACTGAATCAGTAAGTTGAAAGCAAATGCGCATGAGAATGCCATGCAGATGCATGGAGTGATGCAAGAGTTAAGTGGAAGGATGATCTACCTATGTATTTCTTCAGGGATACTACATCAAACTCATGTTTGATGAGTGTAGCAGAGTTGAACTTTACCCCTAGCAGAAGTCTGCACAGTTCTCCTTCATAGGGGGTCAGGGCCTCCAGATCCCTGGGCTTCTTGAACTCTACCTCTGGGACCCAATAAAGAGGGAATCCTTCGAGCAGTGTGGGGTCTCGAGGGGTGGCAGAGATCATGTAAAACCTGCCCTTCCAGTCCTTGAAGGATTGCTGGTATAAGCCTAAGATGACTCTACCAGCAACCCCATTTAAGCTTACCCAAGACCTGTCCCCTGGGTTCTTCGCCTAAAAAAAGTGCAGGAAGACGTCGATGGAGGCAGGGTGACCGAAGTAATCACACAGAATTTCAAATTCTCGGATGAAGGCCCAAGCATTTGGATGAAGCTAGCATGGTGCGACATTCAGCTCCATCATCAGTTCTTTCTCAAAGAAGGTGAAGGGCAGACGCAACTTCAACCTCTTGAAGATGGCAGAGTACACGAAGGTGAAGGGTACCCCATTGGTAGCCCTATCATCGGCGCAGATGGGTATCCCTCGTGGAGGAATACGTATGCCCACTTGGAAGTCATTCTCCTTATGAATGGCGCACGAGGGCTCATCTGGATCATTGCTGAGTATGGCTTTTAGGTGATGTGGAGGGAGTTGCGTGGAGGTCTCGGCTAGGAGCGCCAAAGAAGCCCACTCATACACCCTGGCTTGGTCTCCGAAGGACGTTGCAGTAGGTTGGGGCAGAGGGTGGCGATGGTGCAGGCCTTGGGGGCTGGGCACCAGAAGAAGAGGCAGCCAGGCGTGTCGTTTGTTTTACACGAGCCATTGCCAAAAGCTACAGTGGAGGAAAGGAAGGAGCAAGATCAGATGAATGAAAGAAGAGGGAAATGATGAATGCTTCGGTGAAAAACAGAGGGAGAAAGCAAGAAGGAAGGTACAGGTGAAGAAGAGGAAGAAGGAGAAGCAGAGAATGAGAGAGAAGTACAGCGAACCCTAGCACGGGTTGAGAAGAAGAAAACAGAGAAGATGAATGAACAGTGATGAATACAAACAGAGAAGATGAATGAACAGTGATGAAAAACATGAATGCAAACGGTAGAAATGCTCTAAATATGCCAAGGGAGAAGAAAAGATGAACCTTTTGATGGTCGGAAAAGGGTTGAAGGTCGAAAGATCAAGGAGAATGCGCTCGAAGAAAAGATGAACTTTTAGACGATCAGAGAAGGGTTGAAGGTCGAATGACCAAGAAGAATGAGCGCGCCTCTTTTGAATGGAGGAAGCGTTAGCGACACTCAGTGTCGGCCATTGATGCGTCCACGTGTCGAGAGATAAAGCGTGGAAGACATCAAAGAGCAGACACGTGAGTAGCACGTGGCGTGGCCCCACCTGCCACATTGACCGAGGGCGTGACCACTTAGTCTCTTCGCTGAGAACAAGTTCACAGCTCGAGACTGGGGGGCTTGTGATCCGGTCGGTCATCGGTAGTCGATGATGTCAGCAGCAGATGACCACGTGGACCATTCACAAGGTGACACGTGGAATAAGATAGTAGGTGAATCAGGGAGGGGATCACTCAGAATGGTGATCGGTGGTCAGTTGCTGAGTGACCACCACCCGCAGATCAGTGCCTAGATGAGCGCCTGGAAGCAAAGCGCGAGAAGTAATCAGTCATCGGTGCATGGTCATCGGGGTTTCTTGAGTAATCAGTCATCGGTGCATGGTCATCGGGGTTTCTTGCTACACGCAGTTAAACTGGGACTCAGGCTCCCAGCGAGAGCGTTACGCATGCACCTCACATGATTCCAAACCAGAAGCAGAAGAGCTGCTCGTCAGTAGGGTCGTGCATGAGGATGTCATAAGAGAGCTAGTAAACTGGTCAGTGATCAGTGACTCTCTTAACCCCATATGTGCATGGCACTGTGCGGTGAGATCATGCATGTAGGATGCAGCGCCTGGCGAGTGCGTTTAGACCAGCCACCCCTAGTGCTCTCCTGGGAGCATGCGATTCACTCAGAGGGAAGAAACGCCCTAAGTTACTCCGCAAGGGAATAACTTAGGCGCACAGAGAAAAGCGCAAAGGCCCTTCAGGTGTGACACGCGTACGGTTAGATGCAAGTTGCATGCCTCCACGTGTCACCATCTAAGAGAGAGGCGCGGCCTAGGTATAAAAGCACTCCACGTCATGTAGTACACAGTTTTTACAGATTTTACAGACACAGAGATTTACGCATTACACACATTTCTGAGTCATTGTGAGCACGTTTTACACACGTTGCACAGTGATAACAGAATTCAGTTATAGAGAGAGGAAGTGGATCTGAGAGGACACACGAGTCTCACAGAGAGATTCAGAAAGAGTTTTTGGTGGTTCTGTTACCTGACTTGAGCGTCGGAGTGCACACGGCCGCTAGAGGCACCGTCTGTGTTATTTTGCAGGCATTAGTGTTCTTATAGAACACGCGGTTGCAGAAGGCTAGACGAAGGAGTGACGAGGCATATCCTCCACATTCGAGTCAGCGGCAGGATCACTTTTATTGTTCTTCAAGTTTTGTGGTGGTTATTTTTGGATGAGTGGTTGAGTGCTTTGGCATTTTTCATTTGAGGTTACTGCATTCCACAAGAGAAGCTTGGTTGAGGGAAGTATAATTTCTTGGAGTGATTCTGAGTGCCTTAATTTTTTTTACCAAAATCGTACCACTTATTTCTTTGTTTTCTAACCTTGTTTTCTTTAATTGTTTGATATCTTTGTTTGCTGTACTGTTTTCAAAATGGCTTAATATTCAAGTGGAGAATCTTTCAAACCACACTCTCCACAAAAAGCTTTCATTCTTGGTGAACTAAAAGAAGCAAAAAGGTCGCTTGCACAAAAAGATGAAGCTATAAGACAATTGGAAGAAAGATTGCAAAGGCTTGAAGTGACTAGTGAAAAGTCTAGCCATACACACCATAGAAGATGCCATTCTTCAAGGCATTCATCAAGAACTTCTTCCGACTATCATGGACATGAAGATGAAACCGAATGGAGGAGGCATCATCTTATGAAGAAAGGCGCCAACATGTGGCAAAGCCTTATATGCCTTTTGTAAAATTACCTAGCTTTAATGGTGAAGGTGATCCAAATGTATATTTGGGGTGGGAAGCAAAGGTTGAAAAAATCTTTCATGTACATGAGGTCTGTACCGACCAGTCCTCGGGCACTAAGAACAGTTAGTAATGGTGAGCAACGTCAGCTGGGCCCCACAACATGGGCCAAAGCCACGTGGGGTGGACCCCACAGGTAGTATGAACTAGCGGGATGATTAGTCATCAGCGTGTCGATCACCAGAAGGGACTGATGTGTCCTCGTCACTCAGTAGGATGATGTGTCCTCGGTGACAGAGTAGGACGAGGTGACATCGGTCTTGGGTGTTTTGAACAACAGAACTAAAGCATCTGATGTGGGTCCTAAGAGAAGACCAGTTATCAGTAAAATGCCCAGAAGTAAGGAGAGGCCTAAGTCACGAAGTGTCTATGCGTGTGGTAGGGAAAGCACAATTAGGTGCAGAGTTCTGAGGGGTCGAGTACTCATCAAAACTAGGGTTTCCCAGTGAAGCTCCATGCATGGCACGTGAACAGAGAAGGCGCTCCCAGGATAGGTGGCCCCAGAGACTAGGTGCACGAGGGGGCACCCAGGTGGCCATCTTGTTAGAGTTTGCACTCCAGTTAAGAAAACCCTATGTGCTAGATTACCCTAAATCTGGGTGATAGCGGCGTAAGGGTATTCTTGTAAACCCTAAATATGGGTTACGATGCAGAGGAAACCCTAGACTATATAAAGGGTAGCGAAATACTTTGCAAAGGTACGCAGTTTCTAAACCTAAACAAAGATACTCAATACAGTTGGTGTGCTTGCCCTAGTTTTGACTTGAGCGTTGGAGTGCAAACGGCCTCTAGGACGCCCCTTTCTATCTTGCAGGTGCAGGTTGTTTCGAGACAACGAAGCATAGTTAAAGGTGAGGAAAGGAGGCGCGTGATTTTCATAGAGTCATTCGACAGGAGAGTCAATCGGCAAGAACAAGGTCCAAGAAGACCAAAGGGTAAAACTAGCTACTTTAGAATTTCTAGACTATGCCATGCAATGGTGGCACAAAACTCTTATGGACATTGGGCTAAACAAGAGACCTCTCGTGGTTTCTTGGAACAATTTAAAAGAGTGTATGCGCGCTAGATTTGTGCCTCCACATTATAGGAAAGAAATTTTGTCGAAGCTCCAAAGGCTTCATCAAGGCACGCTTAGTGTGGTTGCTTATTATAAAGAACTTGAAATGCTTTTAACTCATATTAACATGCATGAAAGTGAAGAATCTAAAATGTCTCGTTTTGTAAGTGGATTAAGACAAGATATTCAAAATGTTGTAGAACTTTATGAGTACACTTCTTTGGAAAAATTGGTTCACCTAGCCATCAAGGTTGAATCACAAATTTTGAAGAAAAATTCTTTTAAGAAAACTCATAATGATGGTTTCTATACCTCAACTTGGAAGGGTAAAAATCACTTTCAAAAACTTGATACTCCTTCCAAATCTTTTAAAGAATCCAATCAACAAAAGGACTCTTATAATTCTTCTATTTCTAAATCTCCAAAACCTCAAGTAAGAAATGTTTTAAGTGTTTAGGTTATGGTCATATAGCCACAAATTGTCCAACAAAAAGAACCATGATGGTAAAAGCGGGTTTAGTTGTAAGTGAACATAGTGATAATTCTTCTAAATCTAACTCCCCTTCCCCTAGCCCTAGTGATAATGAATGTGAAATACCATGTGAAGGTGACTTATTGGTGATAAGGCGCATGATGGGCACAATTCAAAAACCTTTGATTGATACCCAAAGAGAAAATATTTTCCATACCCGGTGCCTTATCAACAAAAAGTTATGTTCCATGATAATTGATGGGGGTAGTTGTAAAAATGTGGCTAGTACAAGAGTGGTGTAGAAGCTTGTTTTACCCACTATCTCTCATCCCAAGCCCTATAAGCTCCAATGGATTACTAAAAAGGGAGAAATCATGGTTAATAAACAAGTCCTCATAAATTTTGAAATAGGAAAGTATAAAGATGAGGTTTTATGTGATGTTGTGCCTATGGAAGCAACCTGATCCGGTCGGTCATCGGTAGTCGATGACGTTAGCAGCAGATGACCACGTGCACCATTCACAGGGTGACACGTGGAATAAGATAGCAGGTGAATCAGGGAGGAGGTCACTCAGAACGGTGATCGGTGGTTAGTTGCTAAGTGACCACTACCAGCAGATCAGTGCCTAGATGAGCGCCTGGAAGCAGAGCGCGAGAAGTAAAGAAGCACAGATCCGTCATCGGTGCATGGTCATCGAGGTTTCTTGCTAACACGCAGTTAAGCTGGGACCCAGGCTCCCAGCGAGAGCGTTACACAAGAAGCACAGATCCGTCATCGGTGCATGGTCATCGGGGTTTCTTGCTAACACGCAGTTAAGTTGGGACCCAGGCTCCCAATGAGAGCGTTACGCAAGAAGCACTGATCAGTCATCGGGGTTTCATGCTAACACGCAGTTAAACTGGGACCCAGGCTTCCAGCGAGAGCGTTACGCAAGAAGCACTGATCAGTCATCGGGGTTTCTTGCTAGGACGCAGTTAAGCTGGGACCCAGGCTCCCAGCGAGAGCGTTACGCAAGAAGCACTGATCAGTCATCGGGGTTTCTTGCTAACACGCAGTTAAGCTTGGACCCAGGCTCCCAGTGAGAGCGTTACGCATGCACCTTGCATGATTCCGAACCAGAAGAAGAAGAGCTGCTCGCCACTAGGGTCGTGCATGAGGATGGTACAAGAGAGCTAGTAAGCTGGTCAGTGATCAGTGTAAGGACCTGGAAAATCTTATTGGAATAAAAGTGTCATATTTAAATTAATTCGAAGCATGTTGTATTTAAAATGAAAGGGGAGAAAGTGTAGTTTAGAAGACTATGAGATCGCCTGGAACATGATCGCCGGTCGCCTACTACACATGATCACCAGGGCGCGAGAGACATGCGGGCATCGCCGGGCGCGAGAGGCATGCGGACATCGCCAGGCCGAGAGACATGCGGGCATCGCCAGGGCGCGAGATGCATGTGGGCTTTGCCCGGGCGCGAGAGGCATGCGGGCGTCGCCAAGAGGAGACCTCGGTCGGTCTCCAGGAAGAGGAGACCTCGGTCGGTCTCCAGGAAGAGGAGACCTCGGTCGGTCTCCAGGAAGAGGAGACCTCGGTCGGTCTCCAGGAGGAAGAGACCTCGGTCGGTCTCCAGGAGGAAGAGACCTCGATCGGTCGTCTTCCAGAGAGAGACATCGGTCGTCCTCCAGGATGGGTCATCGGTGGATTGTCTTTGCGCGAGTGGTCATCGGCGAAAGGTTATCGCGCGATGTCGCGTTTCACGCAGATGAAGTGGGGCCCTGGTTTCCAGGACGAATGTGCTGCATGTGCGACAGGTAGACAGTAAAAGTCCTTCGGGACAGTAGCTCCATGTGCGCAGAGACGCCACGTGGCCATACTGTCAGGTTGCATTTAATTCAAGGAAGAAAACCCAACCAGAAGGGTTAGTTAGAGAGTAGGTAATGATAGCTACATGGCAGGCCTATGTTCCTAGTATCAGAATGCACCGCCTCTTAGTGAGTTTAAAAACGCAGTAAGAGTATAAAAGGTGACGGAGTGAGTTCACCTTCATCTTTCTCTTTTCTCTCCTTGCGCTGCGACTCAGTATTCCCCAGGCACCAGCTTGACTACCAGTGATTGCCATAGAGCAATTGAGAAGGTTCTCTACAAGTTTTTCTGATTAGAACGCTTAGGCAGAGTTCAGGCATCCTTTACGTTCGGTGGTTAGAGCTTGAAGTGAGTTTCACGCTGATCCAGGTAAGGGAAGCTAGCCTTGTTTCAAATGAAAACTGTGTACTTGCTGATTGAGATGTGGGGCGACGGGGTCGCCGGTTTTGTTTCTTGTCCTGGTGTTCTGATGTTGGATGCGAAGTGTTTACTGTAATCGATTTCTGTTTTGATGTTGGGGGCGACGTGGTCGCCGGTTTTCAAAATGTTCTTGTTTAAAACCCAGTTCTGTTCGTGATCGCCGGTTCCTTGAGGTGATCGCCGGTTTTTCATCTGTTATTGAAATGTCCCCTGTTTTTGTATTGTTTGAGAACTGTTTGAGGTTTATATGTGAAATGCATGTGATATTTGAATATCTGAACCTTGGCATGAGTTTTGCTGTGAATGGAATCATTTGTTGAAATGTTATGTGAGGATGTGTGGATTCCTCTATACGCTTGTGAATGTGTGGATTTCACAGCGACCATGTGAGGATGTGTGGATTCCTCTATACGCTTGTGAATGTGTGGATTTCACAGCGACCATGTGAGGATGTGTGGATTCCTCTATACGCTTGTGAATGTGTGGATTTCACAGCGACCATGTGAGGATGTGTGGATTCCTCTATACGCTTGTGAATGTGTGGATTTCACAGCGACCATGTGAATGTGTGGATTTCACAGTGGTATGTGAATTGAGAAATTGAATTGTTAGGCACTTGATTGCTGATATGAATTGAAAGACTCTTGGATTGATTTGTGAGATATGTGATTTTCGAATGGTTTGGTGTAATATGAGAAAGTTGATGGTTTGTACGTGATCGTCTTAAATTGGTTTTTATCTTGATTTTTAAGTTCATATTCAAACTCTCTTTTAAATGTCTAGCTTACCCTGTATTTTGGTTCTGTGGCTGTTTTCTTAAAACTTGCGATGATCGTGTATAATTTGCACGGGAGCAGATGATGTTACAGGAAGTTGAGATCGCCGGATTGATAGGAGATCGCCTGGCTGATAGGAGATCGCCTGCCTGATAGGGGATCGCCGGCCTGATAGGAGATCGCCCTTTCGTAGGGAGATCGCCTGTTCGTCTTTTTTTGTTGTATTTTGTTTAAGTGTTGAAAACGTTTGACTGGTTATGTATTAAACTCCCTAAGAGGAGCAACTTCATTACTTATATATATATTATCATGTACTCTTCGATATTATTTGTTTACCTTTATTTTCATTATACATGTATGTATGGTTTTATTTTGGCGGGATGTTACAATCAGTGACTCTTTTAACCCATTACGTGCATGGCACTGTGTGGTGAGATCATGCATGCAGGATGCAGCGCCTGGCGAGTGTGTCTAGACCAGCCACCCCTGGTGCTCTCCTGGGAGCATGCGACTCACTCAGAGGGAAGAAACGCGCTAAGTTACTCCGCAAGAGGATAACTTTGGCGCACAGAGAAAAGCGCAAGGCCCTTCAGGTGTGACACGCGTACGGTTAGATGCAAGTTGCATGCCTCCACGTGTCACCATCTGAGAGAGAGGCGCGACCCAGGTATAAAAGCACTACACGTCAAGTAAGGTACATGTTTTCTACACAGAGTATACACAGTTTTACAAGTTTTGACAGATTACACACACTTTTCTGAGTCATTGTGAGCACATTTATACACATTGCACAGTGATAACGGAATTCAGTTATAGAGAGAGAAAGTGGATCTAAGAGCACACACGAGTCTCACAGAGAGATTCGGAGAGAGTTTTTGCTGGTCCTGTTGCCTGACTTGAGCGTCGAAGTGCACACGGCCGCTAGAGGCGCCGTCTATGTTGTTTTGCAGGCATCGTTTGGAGTTCTAGAGAAGGTTCTTGGAGCGTTCTTGCAGAACACGCGGTTGCAGAGGGCTAGACAAAGGAGTGACGAGGCTTATACTCCACCTTCAAGTCCGCGACAAGATCATTTGGCGCCCACCGTGGGGCCCGTGTGAATCTTGTTCCCATCCACATCACAGTTCTTGAAGTTTTTGTTAAGAAGATGAGTAGAAGAACCAGACAAACCACACCTGCGCCATCTATTGAAGAAGGAGCTGTTACCATGGCGCAGGTCATGGAGATGATGCGCGCGCTGCAGGATAATGTCGCGGCATCGAGAGCTGAGCAGGAGAAGATGCATGCAGAGCTGACTGCATCGCAGAGCAGAAATGAAGAGTTGATCTGTATAAATGAGGAATTGCATAGAGAATTGCAGGCGCAGAGGGAGCGCGCAGTCGAAGATAGGACATCGATGCCGCCATCGCCTCCTAGAGCATTCCTTATGCCCTTCTCCCTCGAGATCATGAACACAGTGGTGCCTCCCAACCTGGTGGGAGTGAAGGCGTCGTTCACGGGGGTGGAAGATCCAGAAGCACATTTGACAGCCTTCCACACTCAGATGATGCTGTCTGGAGGCTCAGACGCTGTGTACTGCAAAATGTTTATGAGTACACTGAGCGGAATAGCTATGGAGTGGTTCGTGAGCCTGCCAGAGGGCCACATCACCTCCTTCCATCAGTTCTCGAAGCTGTTCACGGAGCAGTATATCATCAACAGAGCGCCATCGGTGGTATCCTACGATCTGTTCGATGTGCGCCAGTACCAGGGGGAGTCACTGAAGGATTACCTCAACCGTTTTGGTGTGCAGGTGGTGAGATTGCCCAGTAAGGACGAGAACATGTTGGTGCATGCATTCAAGAAAGGCGTACTGCCTGGTCCCTTCAATGAATCGCTCATCAGGAGCCACCCTGCCACCTTCGCTGAGATTCGGCGATGCGCGGTGGCGCAAATAGTAGCATAGACAGAGGTCTCTGAGAAGAGAGACAGTGCTGCACCGTTGAAGCCACGCGGAGGTCAGGGGAAGCAGCAGCAACAGGCGCGAGTGCACGAGGCCAAGGAAGGGAAGAAGGCGCAGGGAAGGTCTCATCCCTATGCACCCAGGAAGGACCAGGCCAGGGGGCGTGCAAGGGAGAACAACGCATCCCCCAGGTATGATTTCATGGTAGAGTTGGCGGAGCTGATCGCCATCCCTGCCGTGGCTGCAAGACTCCGAGTACCAGAGAAAACTGACAAGGTACTTGGAATGAAGAAGGATGAGTGGTGTGAATTCCATCAGGCTTATGGACACACACTCCACACCTGCCTGGCGTTGGGGCATCAACTTGCTTAATTGGTGAAGACAGGATTCCTGGCCGATTACTTGCGGGAGGCACAAGGTGATCGTGCTTCGGGGTCCCAGGCAGGTGATCAGCAACACGAAATCCCTGTGCATGGGGAGGTGAGGACGATCGCGGGGGCTTCTCTGGCGGAGGGTGCTCCGCATCGCAAAGAAGAAGGTATGCAAGCTCAGGGATGGCTGTAGACTCAGTGAATGAAAGCCATTTCCCTGAGGTGGATATCACGTTCACAAGGGCAGATTTGCGGGACATTGTACCCCACAACAACGATCCTGTGGTCATCTCCCTTGTGACAGCAGGAAGACGAGTGCACAGGGTGCTCGTAGACCAAGGAAGTTCAGCGGACGTCATGTTCTGGCCGACGTTCAACAAGCTGCAGCTGTCCCCCGATCAGCTGAGGCCATATGTTGGGTGTCTTTATGGCTTCGCTGAGGACCAGGTCGAGGTGCGGGGCTACATAGAGCTGAGAACGACGTTCACCGATGGAGTGGTGTCCCGCACAGAGAAGATAAAGTACTTGGTGGTGAATGCCCCATCTGCATACAATATCTTGCTGGGGAGACCCACCCTCAACAGGTTGGGTGCAGTGCCATCGACAAGGCACATGAAGTTGAAGCTGCCGTCGATGGAAGGGGCTGTCATTACCATCAAGTCAGATCAGGCTGAGGCTAGGCGCTGTTATGAGAACAGCCTCAAGCAGAAGAGAAGCATCTGCCATGTCACTACGACATCACCATCAGGCGTGCTTGAGGAGCGATCGGCGGTTCGTGGTACACAGGCAGATCAGGTGATGGAAGATGCTACGCTGGAGGGCCTCCAGGTAGCTGAGGTGGACGCTCAAGCAGAGGGCATGATCGCTCCTTGTGAGTCAGGCATCGCCAGGGCGGTCATCGCCAATGAAAGGAGACCCCATCCAGCCGGGGATGGGTGGAGGTGGAAATAAGGGGAAGAAGTTTAAGTTTGGGGGATCGCTCGCTGCAGAAGAACGAGCACAGATCGCCGGTGTGATTGAAAGGCACATGGGTACCTTTGCATGGTCAGCTTCTGACATGCCAGGGATTGACCCCGATTTGCTTTGCCACCACCTATCGATGGATCCCAAGGTGCGACCGGTTTGCCAGAGGCAAAGGAAATTCAATGAAGAGAGGAGGAAGGTGATCCACGATGAGACGCAGAAGCTCCTTGCCGCGGGACATATCAGAGAAATCCAGTACCCCGAGTGGTTGGCGAACGTGGTGCTGGTGGAGAAGTCAAACGGCAAGTGGAGGATGTGCGTGGACTTCACTGACCTCAATAAGGCCTGCCCCAAGGACTCCTACCCTCTCCCCAGTATAGACGCCTTGGTGGACAGCGCGTCAGGGGAAAAGCTCCTCAGCTTTCTGGACGCGTTCTCAGGCTACAACCAGATCAGGATGCACCCCTTGGATGAGTGCAAGACCGCTTTCATGACGGAACGATCTTGCTACTGCTACAAGGTAATGCCGTTCGGGCTGAAGAACGCGGGAGCTACCTATCAGAGACTTATGGATAGGGTGCTCTCGCCCATGCTTGGAAGGAACGTGCATGCATACGTAGATGATATGGTGGTGACGTCGCGAGAGAAGGCGCATCTTGTAGCTGATCTGGAGGAACTTTTCACCACCATTGCCAAATACAAGTTGAAGCTCAACCCTGAAAAGTGTATCTTTGGTGTGGAGGCTGGGAAGTTCTTGGGCTTCCTCCTAATAGAGCGAGGGATTGAGGCGAATCCAGAGAAATGCGCAGCAATTGTGGCGATGAGGATCCCAATGACGGTGAAGGAGGTGCAGCAGCTCATCGGTTGATTGGCCGCATTGTCACGATTTATGTCTGCTGGAGGAGATGATTTTCCAGTGTCTCAAGTGCAACAGCAGATTCCTTTGGACGCAGGAGTGCGAAGAGGCTTTCTTAAAGCTGAAGGAGTATCTGGCGAGCCTACCAGTATTGTGTAGACCATAAGTGGGCACCCCTCTTCATCTGTACTTTGCTGTGACGAAGAGGGCAGTCAGTTCAGTCCTGGTACAAGAGCAAGATCAGGTCCAGAAGCCTGTGTATTTTGTGAGAAAGGTGCTGCAGGGCCCTGAAACAAGGTATCAGGCTCTGGAGAAGGCCGCTCTGGAGAAGGCCGCTCTGGCAGTAGTTTTTTCAGCTAGAAGGCTCAGACACTACTTCCACAACTTCACCGTAGTGGTCATGACAGACTTGCCCATCCAGAAGGTGTTGAAGAAGCCAGACGTAGCAGGAAGGATGGTCAAGTGGGCTGTGGAACTTTCAGAATTCATCATCCAGTACGAGCCCCGAGGACCAATCAAAGGGCAGGTGTTCGCCGATTTCGTGGTCGAGCTGTCGTCGGTCGCGACACCTGTAGAAAGTGTAGATTCTCATTGGGTCTTATCGTGGACGGCTCCTCCAATCAGCAGGGGAGCGGTGCTGGAGTCATTCTGGAAGGCCCGAACGGGATACTGATCGAGCAGTCCCTTCGCTTTGCCTTCAAGGCCAGCAACAATCAGGCGGAGTACGAAGCCCTGATCGCAGGAATGTTGCTGGCAAGAGAAATGGGGGCCAGAGGTCTGGTGGCAAAGAGCGACTCATTGCTAGTCACTAGACAAGTTACAGGAGAGTTCCAGGCGAGAGATCCTTAAATGGCAGCTTACCTGGAGTACGTACAGCTCCTGAAGACGTCCTTCGATGAGTTTGAAGTGGTTCATGTGCCCCGAGAGCAAAATGCCAGAGCAGACCTGCTTGCCAAGCTAGCCAGCTCAGGCAAGGGGGGAAGGCAGAGGACCGTCATTCAAGAGACTCTGAAGGTGCCACGAGCGTTCGTGTCAGACAACCAAGTGCTTCAAGTATCCAAGTCGATGGAGCGTCTGGCGATCAGTCATCGGTCCCTGACTCAAGAAACGCTGCAAGCACTTAGGGTGAGGGCGCGACCGGCAAGGACCGATGAGGCGATGGAAGTCTGCGCTGTCAAGGGGCTCGTTACGTGGATAACACCGTACCAGTTATACCTAGAAGATGGTGTGCTTCCACTGGACCCGGCAGAAGCAAAGAAGATAAAGAAGAGTTCGAGTAAGTTTACTCTAATTGATGGGAATTTGTTTAGATTTGGTTTTTCCCTTCCTGTACAAATCTGCGTGCATGGGGAGCAATGCACCAGACTCATATCAGAGCTGCACGAGGGGGTGTGTGGAAGTCACGTCGGTGGTTGCGCTTTGGCAAGTAGGATCCTCCGCGCGGGGTACTATTGGCAAACGCTGAAGGAAGACTGCGTGAAGTATGCTCAGCGGTGCAAACAGTGCAAACAGTGCCAACTTCATGCAGACTGGCATAAGGCACCCCTCGAAGAGTTGAAGTCCATCCATAGCCCGTGGCCATTTCACACGTGGGGAATCGACATCCTGGGACCTTTTCCTCTGGCGATCAGGCAGATGAAGTTCCTCATAGTGGCCATCGAGTATTTCACCAAGTGGGTGGAGGCAGAACTAGTGGCGCACATCACAGCTCAGAAGGTCGAGCATTTTGTCTGGAGGAACATCGTCTGTCGTTTCGGAGTACCCAAGAGGCTGGTATCCGACAATGGCACTCAGTTCACCAGTCATCGATTGAGAAAGATGTGCGAAGAGTTGAAGATACAACAAGTGTTCACCTCAGTAGAACACCCGCAGACCAACGGTCAGGTGGAGTCAGCCAACCAAGTGCTACTCAGGGGACTGAAGCGAAGACTAGAGAAAGCTAAGGGGAATTGGGCAGAAGAGGTTCCCAGAATTGTATGGTCTTACCATACCACTCCACAGTCTAGCACCCATGAGACACCCTTTTAGTCTTGTCTATGGGACAGATGCTATGATTCCCATGGAGATACAGGAGTGCTCCCCTAGATTTCTGAACTTCATCGACGAAGAGTCCAATCAAGAGCGAAAAGTGAATCTCGATCTCTTGGATGAAGTGCGAGAAGAAGCCAGAGTTAGTGCCGAAGCTGTCAAGAGAAGAGTAGAACGCAGGCACAACTCCAAGGTGAGGCTCAGGCTCTTCCAGGAGGGCGATCAGGTGATGAGAAAGCACATCAGAGTGAGATGGAGAACAAGTTATCTCCAAAGTGGACGGCTCCATACAGAGTGGTTGAGGCGAGATAAGGAAAGTGTAGCTTAGAAGTCTACGAGATCACCGTTGTTGAAGGCGGAGGCGACCTCCGACTTCTCTGGTACATAATCGCCAGGGCGCGAGACATGCGGGCATCACCAGGGCGCGAGACATGTGGACATCGCCAGGGCGCGAGGCATGCGGGCATCACCAGGGCGCGAGACATGCGGGCATCGCTAGGGCGCGAGACATGCGGGCATCGCTAGGGCGCGAGACATGCGGGCATCGCCAGGGCGCGAGACATGCGGGCATTGCCAGGGCGCGAGGCATGCGGGCATCGCCAGGGCGCGAGACATGCGGGCATCGCCAGGGCGCGAGACATGCGGGCATCGCCAGGGCGCGAGACATGCGGGCATCGCCAGGGCGCGAGACATGCGGGCATCGCCAGGGCGCGAGACATGCAGACATCGCCAGGGCGCGAGGCATGCGGGCATCGCCAGGGTGAGAGACATGCGGGCATTGCCAGGGCGAGAGATATGCGGTCGTCGCCAGGGATAGACATCGGTCGTCTTCCAGAGAGAGACATCGGTCGTCTTCCAGAGAGAGACATCGGTCGTCCGCCAGGATGAGTCATCGGTGGAAGGTTATCGCGCGATGTCGTGTTTCACACAGATAAGGTGGGACCCAGGCTCCCAGCATGAAACGTCCTGCACGCGCGACACGTAGACAAAAAGGGTGTTTCAGAATAGTTGGCATCAGATAGTTGGTATGCGCAGAGACACACGTGGCCGTACTGTTCAAGGAAGTGTGCACGCAAGCTTTCCTGCAGAGTGGGTGGTGGCAGCGGCAATTGTGGACAAGTTGGTTTAGATTCAAAAACTCACTTCTGAGAGGAAAAGAACGTAGCAGTGGTCCAAGAGTGACAGAGTGAGTTTACCCTTCATCCTTCTCTTTTCTCTCCTTCGCGCTGCGATTCAGGCATCCTCAAGCACCAGTACGACGAGCGACGACTGCCCTTGGACACCTGGGAGGTTCTCTGCAAGTTCTCCAAACCGGACGCTAAAACAGAGTTAAGGCATCTTTAAGCTTCGGTGGGTTTTAGAGCTCTTGGTGTTTTTGCGCAAGTTCAGGTAAGGGAAGCTAGCATTTTCGTTTATAAAAACTTTAGGCGAGTAGGTTCTGAAGTGAGGGCGACGTGGTCGCCGGTTTCATATTCTTTTTCACGATGCTCTGTTTTTATGTGTGGGGCGACGTGATCGCCGGTTTTAAATGTTGATTTTGAACTCCCCTATTTTAGTGTCGTTTGAAAACTGTTTGAGATTGAAATGTGAAATGCATGTGATATTCGAAAATCTGAACCTTGGAATGATTGTTGCTGCAATTGGAATCGTTCATTTAAGTGTTATATGATGTGTTGAATGTTGTGAATGTGGGATCAAGACATAGTATTTTCAGGAAAGGAAATACCGTGTTGAGATTGGTTATGAGGTTTATTGATCAGTGAGTATCCTGTGAATGAGACGATCCTGACTCTGCTGATATGATGGAGTCACATAGATGAAGTCATTCATTTGGTGAGAGTCGAAGGAGGTCCATATGTATGGGTAAGTCGTTTGAAAGATAACTGACTTGACCTGTTATATGGATTAACCCTGTCATACTGTGAGAGTGAGGATATTGAGATTGAGATCGAGATTATGTTGATGCGCATGGTTGTGGGAACATTACAGCAATGAAGTATGACAGGTGCAGGTCTCTGGATGCTAAGTTCAACGCACGAGTCTTCCGGAAGTAGTGTCAAGTGTCTCTGTGTGATGATTCAGTGGAAGTGTGACGTGAGAAATGAGAAACATTGAAATTGATAGACACTTGATGGAATTATGTGAATTGAACGACTCTTGAGGAAATTGTGAAATATGTGATTTCTTGATGATCATGTGAAGGGAATGAGAAAGTTGATGGTTTTTACGTGGGTGTCTTAAATTTGTTTTATCTTGATTTTAAAGTTTCATATCTAAATTCTCTTTAAAATATCTAGCTTACCCTGCATTTTTTTGTTTTGTGGATGTTTTCTTAAACCTGTGATGATCGTGTATAATTTACACGGGAGCAGATGATGTTGCAGGAAGTAGAGCTCCTCAGTGAGTGGTCGCCGAAAGGAGATCGCCTGTTTTCTGTTTCTGTTAGGAGATCGCTTGTTTTCTATTTTGCTGTATTTTGTTTAAGTTTTGGAAACTGACTAGATATGTATTAAACTCCCTGTGAGGAGAAATTTCATTACATATATATATATATATATGTTCACTTCGATATTATTGTTTTACCTTTAATTCATTATATAAATATGAAAAGGTTTTGGCGGGATGTTACAGCGCACATAGTAGCAGAGACAGGTCTCTGAGAAGAGAAGCGGGGCTGCACCGTCGAAGCCTCGCGGAAGTCAGGGGAAGCAGCAGCAGCAGGCGCGGGTGTATGAAGCCAAGGAAGGGAAGAAGGCGCAGGGAAGGCCTCGTCCCTATGCACCCAGGAAGGACCAGACTAGGGGGCGTGCAAGGGAGAACAACGCACCCCCTAGGTATGATTTCATGGTGGAGTTGGCAGAGCTGATCACCATCCCTGCCGTGGCTGCAAGACTCCGAGTACCGGAGAAAACTGACAAGGTACTTGGAGGGAGGAAGGACGAGTGGTGTGAGTTCCATCAGGCTTATGGACACACACTCCACACCTGCCTGGCGTTAGAGCATCAACTTGCTGAGTTCGTGAAGACAGGATTCCTGACCGATTACCTACGGGAGGTGCAAGGTGATCGTGCTTCGGGGTCTCAGATAGGTGATCAGCAACACGAAATCTCTGTGCATGGGGACGTGAGGTGATGGAGGATGCAACGCTGGGGGGCTCCCAGGTAGCTCAGGAGGAAACTCCTCGTGAATCAGGCGTCGCCAGGGCGGTCATCGCCTATGAAAGGAAGGGGTCCAGACAAAGTGGTTGAGGCGTTGGAGAATGGAGCTTATCGGCTGGAGACTCTGGATGGAGCAGCTATCCCCAGGATGTGGAACGCTACACACTTAAATTTTTACTTCAGTTAAGTTGTAAAGTAGATGCGTTCTCGCGCTGTACACACCCTCAGTATATCTACTATAAACAGTTGAGCAGATAAGGGGGCACTTTTTTAACAAGGCCACCCAATAAAAAAGATTTCAGTACATAAAGTGTGCAAGTGTTTCCCAGTTTAAAGTTCTCCTTGCCCCAGGCGCAAGTGCAGGTGATCGGTGGTCAGTTACCGAGTGGCCACCACCCACAGATCAGTGCCTAGAGGAGCGCCTGGATGTAGAGCGCGATCAGCCGTCGGTGCATGCAGACCGCGATCAGCCGTCGGTGCATGCAAAACGCGATCAGCCGTCAGTGCATGTAGAGTGCGAGCACTCGGTCGGTGCACGGTCATCGGGGTCTTGCCAACACGTGTTAAGCTGGGACCCAGGCTCCCAGCGAGAGCGTTACGCATGCACCTCGCATGATTCCAGAAGCAGAGAACTCGGTCGGTGCATGGTCATCGGGGTCTTGCCAACATGTGTTAAGCTGGGACCCAGGATCCCAGCGAGAGCGTTACGCATGCACCTCGCATGATTCCAGAACCAGAGAACTCGGTCGGTGGTGCATGGTCATTGGGGTCTTGCTACCACGTGCTAAGCTGGGACCCAGGCTCCCAGCGAGAGCGTTACGCATGTACCTCGCATGATTCCAAACCAGAAGACGTGCGGTGAGACCATGCAGGCAGGATGCCCCTGGTGAGTGCGCTTAGACAGCCACACCGGGTGCTCTCCTGGGAGCATGCACCCACTAAGATAAGAAAGTCCTCTCCCTCGACTTTGTACAGCGAGGCAGAGGCGAGAGAAAAGTCCTCTCCCTCGACTTTGTATAGCGAGGTAGAGGCATGAGAAAAAAGACCTCACCTCGACTTTGTACAGCGAGGCAGAGGCAAGAGAAAAAAGTCCTCACCTCGACATTGTACAGCGAGGCAGAGGCGAGAGAAAAGTCCTCTCCCTCGACTTTGTACAGCGAGGCAGAGGCAAGAGGAAAAAGTCCTCACCTCGACTTTGTACAGCGAGGCTGAGGCGAGCGAAAAAAGTCCTCACCTCGACTTTGTACAGTGAGGCTGAGGTGAGAGAACAAGCCCTCTCCCTCGACTTTGTACAGCGAGGCAAAGGCGCGAGAAAATAGACCTCACCTCGACTTTGTACAGCGAGGCTGAGGCGGGAGAAAAAAGTCCTCACCTCGACTTTGTACAGCGAGGCTGAGGCGAGAGAAGAAAGTCCTCTCGCTCGACTTTGTACAGCGAGGCAGAGGCGAGAGAAAAAAGTCCTCACCTCGACTTTGTACACCGAGGCTGAGACGAGAGAAGAAAGTCCTCTCGCTCGACTCTGTACAGCGAGGCAGAGGCAAGAGGAAAAAGTCCTCACCTCGACTTTGTACAGCGAGGCTGAGGCGAGCGAAAAAAGTCCTCACCGCGACTTTGTACAGTGAGGCTGAGGTGAGAGAGGAAAGTCCTCTCGCTCGACTTTGTACAGCGAGGCAGAGGCAAGAGAAAAAAGTCCTCACCTCGACTTTGTATAGCGAGGCTGAGGCGAGAGAAAAAGCCCTCACCTCGACTTTGTACAGCGAGGCTAAGGCGAGATAAGAAAGTCCTCCCCCTCGACTTTGTACAGCGAGGCAGAGGCAAGAGAAAAAAGTCCTCACCTCGACCTTGTACAGCGAGGCAGAGGCGAGAGAAAAGTCCTCTCCCTCGACCTTGTACAGCGAGGCAGAGGCGAGAGAACAAGCCCTCTCCCTCGACTTTGTACAGCGAGGCAGAAGCGCGAGAAAAAAGACCTCACCTCGACTTTGTACAGCGACGCTGAGGGAAGAGAAAAAATTCCTCACCTCGACTTTGTACACCGAGGCTGAGGCGAGAGAAAAAAAATTCCTCACCTCGAATTTGTTCAACGAGCCTGAGGCAAGAGGAAAAAGACCTCACCTCGACTTTGTACAGCGAGGCTGAGGCGAGATAAGAAAGTCCTCTCCCTCGACTTTGTACAGCGAGGCAGAGACGAGAGAAAAAAGACCTCTCCTCGACTTTGTACAGCGAGGCTGAGGCGAGAGAAGAAAGTCGTCTCGCTCGACTTTGTACAGCGAGGCAGAGGCAAGGGAAAAAAGTCCTCACCTCGACTTTGCATAGCGAGGCAGAGGCGAGAGAAAAAAGTGCTCACCTCAACTTTGTACAGCGAGGCTGAGGCGAGAGAAGAAAGTCCTCTCGCTCGACTCTGTACAGCGAGGCAGAGGCAAGAGGAAAAAGTCCTCACCTCGACTTTGTACAGCGAGGCTGAGGCGAGCGAAAAAAGTCCTCACCTCGACTTTGTAAATTGAGGCTGAGGTGAGAGAACAAGCCCTCTCCCTCGACTTTGTACAGCGAGGCAAAGGCGCGAGAAAATAGACCTAACCTCGACTTTGTACAGCGAGGCTGAGGCGGGAGAAAAAAGTCCTCACCTCGACTTTGTACAGCGAGGCTGAGACGAGAGAAGAAAGTCCTCTCGCTCGACTTTGTACAGCGAGGCAGAGGCGAGAGAAAAAAGTCCTCACCTCGACTTTGTACACCGAGGCTGAGACGAGAGAAGAAAGTCCTCTCGCTCGACTCTGTACAGCGAGGCAGAGGCAAGAGAAAAAAGTCCTCACCTCGACTTTGTACAGCGAGGCTGAGGCGAGCGAAAAAAGTCCTCACCGCGACTTTGTACAGTGAGGCTGAGGTGAGAGAGGAAAGTCCTCTCGCTCGACTTTGTACAGCGAGGCAGAGGCAAGAGAAAAAAGTCCTCACCTCGACTTTGTATAGCGAGGCTGAGGCGAGAGAAAAAGCCCTCACCTCGACTTTGTACAGCGAGGCTAAGGCGAGATAAGAAAGTCCTCCCCCTCGACTTTGTACAGCGAGGCAGAGGCAAGAGAAAAAAGTCCTCACCTCGACCTTGTACAGCGAGGCAGAGGCGAGAGAAAAGTCCTCTCCCTCGACCTTGTACAGCGAGGCAGAGGCGAGAGAACAAGCCCTCTCCCTCGACTTTGTACAGCGAGGCAGAAGCGCGAGAAAAAAGACCTCACCTCGACTTTGTACAGCGACGCTGAGGGAAGAGAAAAAATTCCTCACCTCGACTTTGTACACCGAGGCTGAGGCGAGAGAAAAAAAATTCCTCACCTCGAATTTGTTCAACGAGCCTGAGGCAAGAGGAAAAAGACCTCACCTCGACTTTGTACAGCGAGGCTGAGGCGAGATAAGAAAGTCCTCTCCCTCGACTTTGTACAGCGAGGCAGAGACGAGAGAAAAAAGACCTCTCCTCGACTTTGTACAGCGAGGCTGAGGCGAGAGAAGAAAGTCGTCTCGCTCGACTTTGTACAGCGAGGCAGAGGCAAGAGAAAAAAGTCCTCACCTCGACTTTGCATAGCGAGGCAGAGGCGAGAGAAAAAAGTGCTCACCTCAACTTTGTACAGCGAGGCAGAGGCAAGAGAAAAAAGTCCTCACCTCGACTTTGCATAGCGAGGCAGAGGCGAGAGAAAAAAGTGCTCACCTCAACTTTGTACAGCGAGGCTGAGGCGAGAGAAGAAAGTCCTCTCGCTCGACTCTGTACAGCGAGGCAGAGGCAAGAGGAAAAAGTCCTCACCTCGACTTTGTACAGCGAGGCTGAGGCGAGCGAAAAAAGTCCTCACCTCGACTTTGTACAGTGAGGCTGAGGTGAGAGAACAAGCCCTCTCCCTCGACTTTGTACAGCGAGGCAAAGGCGCGAGAAAATAGACCTCACCTCGACTTTGTACAGCGAGGCTGAGGCGGGAGAAAAAAGTCCTCACCTCGACTTTGTACAGCGAGGCTGAGGCGAGAGAAGAAAGTCCTCTCGCTCGACTTTGTACAGCGAGGCAGGGGCAAGAGAAAAAAGTCCTCACCTCGACTTTGTACAACGAGGCTGAGGCGAGAGAAAAGAGTCCTCACCTCGACTTTGTACAGCGAGGCTGAGGCGAGAGAAGAAGTCCTCTCCCTCGACTTTGTACAGAGAGGCAGAGGCAAGAGAAAAAAGTCCTCACCTCGACTTTGTACAGCGAGGCTGAGGCGAGTGGAGAAAGACCTCACCCTCGACTTTGTACAGCGAGGCTGAGGCGAGAGAAGCAAGACCTCACCCTCGACTTTGTACAGCGAGGCTGAGGCGAGAGAAAAAAAAAGTCCTCACCTCGATTTCGTACAGCGAGGCTGAGGCAAGAGGAAAAATACCTCACCTTAACTTTGTACAGCGAGGCTGAGGCGAGATAAGAAAGTCCTCTCCCTCGACTTTGTACAGCGAGGCAGAGGTGAGAGAAAAAAGTCCTCACCTCGACTTTGTACAGGGAGGCTGAGGCAAGAGAAAAAGTGCTCACCTCGACTTTGTACAACGAGGCTGAGGCGAGAGAAAAAAGTCCTCACCTCGGCTTTGTACAGCGAGGCTGAGGCGAGAGAAGAAAGTCCCCTCCCTCGAGTCCTCTCCCTCGACTTTGTACAGCGAGGCAGAGGCAAGAGAAAAAGGTCCTCACCTCGACTTTGTATAGCGAGGCTGAGGCGAGAGGAGAAAGACCTCAACCTCGACTTTGTACAGCGAGGCTAAGGCGAGAGCAGAAAGACCTCACCCTCGACTTTGTACAGGGAGGCTGAGGCGAGAGAAGCAAGACCTCACCGTCGACTTTGTACAGGGAGGCAGAGGCAAGAGAAAAAAGTCCTCACCTCGACTTTGTACAGCGAGGCTGAGGCGAGTGGAGAAAGACCTCACCCTCGACTTTGTACAGCGAGGCTGAGGCGAGAGGAGAAAGACCTCACCCTGGACTTTGTACAGCAAGACTGAGGCGAGAGCAGAAAGACCTGACCCTCGACTTTGTACAGCGAGGCTGAGGCGAGAGAAGCAAGACCTGACCCTCGACTTTGTACAGCGAGGCTGAGGCGAGAGCAGAAAAATCTCACCCTCGACTTTGTACAGCGAGGCTGAGGCGAGAGAAGCAAGACCTCACCCTCGACTTCTTACAGCGAGGCTGAGGCAAGAGGGGTCATCGAGAAGCACTTTTCTTCCCCAAAACACAGGCATCATCTTTGGCGTTCAGGCCCTCTATGTGCTTAGCGCTGGAGTAACAGAGAAGTAAAGCAAAGCCTGAAGCACGATGACTGATCAGTGGTGAACTAACATGCTAGTCGGTGGTTGATGGTGATTTAGTCCCGTCAAGTCAGTCGTCCACCATGAAGTTATGCATAAGCTGTTAAAGACAATGCTGAGGTAACAGTTAGTAGTGATCAAGTCGGAAACCAGGTTTGAAGGGTGATGGAAGAGGCCCAAGCTCCAACCCAAGTTCAGGCCCAACACAAGGTCCATGGCCAAGCACATTCACGCCCAAATGAGTCAAGCCACGGATGGGAGGGAGAAGACCTTGTACATGCTACTTGGAGGCCCATTAGGGGTAGCTTAGTAGATTAGTGTATTGTAGAAAGCAAAACTTGCTCACTTAGGGGTGTGCTATCAAAAAGGTGCCCTTAATCTATAAATAAGGATGCCTACCTCATGTATTAACAAGATTAAATAGAGTATTGTTATGCTGCCCAAATTGTGCCATACACTACTCCTTGCCTAACACTTAGGTTTTAGTCTTCAATTCATCACTACCAAAGGGGCTGGCCAAACCTCCCCATTTCATACACTTCATGCACCTTCAAGGCACCCATGCTTCCTAGGAAGGCCTTGCTCACCTCCTCCATAAGCTTCCGCACCCATCATCACCAAGGAACTCCAAAATCCAAAGAAGAGCTCATAGGAATGCTATCATTTGGTATCTAGAGCTATGGTTCTTCAAAGATGAGTATCTCTTTTCATTTTCTTTTTGAGTTCTTCTTTTCTCCAAGTTGTTCATCTTTATTCCAAGTTGTCTTGCTGTTTTTTGTGTTTTAATATGATTTGAATGCTTGTTTATTCATTTCATTTGGTGGGTTTGTTCAAACTTGTGCTTGAACATCTATTTTCAATTTTGTGTAGGATTCTTGATATATTTGTATTGCTGTTTTTATTTTTAGGTATTTGAGTCTTGCTTGAAATTTCATTTGGGTCATATGATGTTCTTGTGTCTTTTCATTTTATGAATTCATAAGTTTTGTCTAAGTCATGTGTTTCCATATTTGTCATCAAATCCTAGTAGTACTCTTTTTGATTTATTTGTTTCTTGTTTTTGGTCTGAATGTTTGATCTGAAATCTGTTTTGTGTTGATCCTTTGGTGCATTTTTAATTTTAGTTTGAGTTCTTATTTGTGTGTTAGATCCACACAAATTCCATCATATTAACTCCATTGTGTTTTTAAGGTATATCATTCTGTTTTTCATTCCAGTTTTCAGAACCCCTTGTTTTTCACTTTTCTGTGCTGACTGTTTTGATTTATGAAAATCACATACATCATCAAAAATTTCTGAGCCTCTGGATTTCACAAATTTGAGGTCTTATCAAAAGGAAAAAAAAAGAACCATCTGAAAAGAAGAAATAGAAAAAAAAAGATAAATATTACAAAAAAAGTGTGCAATCCTGACGTTCCAGCTGGCAGCTCTGAGCACTGATTTTATAAAATTTACCAAAATTAATTGGTACATGCGTTTGGAGTGAAACCAACGCCAAAAGTTTGTTAAGATCTTGTTCTGATTGTGTCTCAATTTTCAGAAGCAAATACAAAAGGGTCAGCTCAGCATAAATCTTTTAAAGATACGCTTTCTGGACCACAACAATATGTGCTTTTCTGTGGTGCTGTTTTTTGGTTTTTAAATCAAATCTAGTGCTATTCCTAGGTTCCTTTTTGTGTGCCATCCATTATTTGAGTACCTTTTATTTGCTTGTCTAATTTGATTTGAACTCTTTCTAGTTGTGTCACATTTAATTCCATTTGTGTGGTACTGTTTTTGAAATTAATTTGTTTCTTGCTTTCTTTCTTTGGCCTCTAAGCTTGTTGGTGGATTAAATATCAATTGGTACTTGTTGAGTGGGAATTTGACTTGAGGGGAGTCTAGCTTGCTTAATAGGTGCTGGATTGAAGATTTTATTGACCTAATTCCAAGAGGAACAAAGGCAAAGGGCAGCAACAAACACCATACTACAAATACACCACACACTTTGGAAGGCCCAACAAGTAGAAGAGCAACAAAAGGGGTGCAACTAGAAGAACAACAAAAGAGGTGCAAATAGTAAAAGCAACAAAGGGAGTGTCATTTAATTTCTTTGCAATCTTGCTTGTGTTAATTACTTGTTAATCACGCAATTAGTCGGTGAGTGTGTCTTCAAGGGCTCCAAGTGTCCAAGAAGCCTCACCTAGGGCCGTCTAGCTTAATTTGTTTTTGTTAATTGCTTTAATTGAACCAACTTGCTTTAATCACTTTGTTAATTTCTTGTTTAATCTTGTTTAAGGCTTTGATAATTTGCTTCATTTGCTAGATAGCTTGCATTGTTTTCTTGCATTAAAAATTTGATTTCTTCATCCTCATTGTGTTCTAAGTGTTTTACCTAAAGAAGGACTTGTGTAAAGGTTTTGAAGGGATAGTTTTTGGCTAAGGCAAGACTTGGTATTTAAGTAGTCCATTGTGACTCACCTCTCTTACCTGGAAAGCTACCTTCATTAACTTTCCTCTTCTTTCTTAAAAGTAAAACATTTCTATACACAAAGTTCTAGTCATGTCTACTCACTCTTCCAAGTCCATTGAAAGTGATGTAAGGTCCATAAAATCTCTTTTGAAACAACTTGCCAAGGATGTACAACATCTTTCATATAGACAATTGGAAAATGAACCTAAAATCAATGAATTGGCTAGAGCAAGGAAAGAGAAATCACAAAATTCAAAAAAATCTCATTCACATGCATCTCATTCTCAACTCCAAGAGTCTCTAGGAGAGGTAAGCATTAGAAACCATGAGTATTACCAACCACCACCTAGAAGACTTAGGCAAAGAGAGGAAGAAGCCCCAAGGGAAGTAAGGGTAGACCTACCACATTTCTATGGTAAGGACAATGTAGAAGTTTACCTAGATTGGGAAATGAAAGTGGAACAACTCTTTGCTTGTCATAGGGTGAGTGAAGAGAGAAAGGTACCCTTAGCAACCCTTAGTTTTCAAGGAAATGCCATGTATTGGTGGACCTCTCTAGAGAGAGATAGATGTCTTCATAGGGACCCTCCCATAGAGTATTGGAATGACCTTAGGGGAGCCCTAAGACGTCGCCACATACCTTCCTACTACCATAGGGAGCTAATGGACAAGCTCCAAAGGCTCCAACAAAAGAACATGAGTGTGGAAGAGTATAGGCAAAAAATGGAGCTATACATGATGAAAGCCTCTATTAGAGAGGAAGAGGTCACCACCATATCTTGGTTTTTAAGTGGACTCAACCTTGATATAAGAGATAAAGTAGAGCTTCTTCCCTACCAAGACTTGAATGATTTGGTTCAACTTTGCATTAAAGTTGAACAACAAAATTTGTGGGAATCTACTCTAAACTCTTATCCTAAGAGAGAGTATAGAAGAGAAAGGGAGGATAGTTTTTCAAAGGATAAATCCAAAGAAACTCCCAAGAGTGTAGGAAAAGATGTGTCTACCTCACAACCCCGCAGTAGAGACACCCAGTGCTTCAAGTGTCTTGGTAGAGGCCATATAGCATCCCAGTGCCCAAATAGGAGAACCATGATCTTAAGAGGGAGGGATGAGTATAGCAGCCAACATGAAGAGTCTAGTGGGGAAGAAGAGAAGGAAAGTAGTGAGGGGGCATATCCTTGTGAGGGAGAATTAATGATGATCAGAAGAACCCTCAACAATCAACCTAGTGTGAACCATGAAACACAGAGAGAGAACATCTTTCATACAAGATGTAAAGTTTCAGAAAACATTTGTTCTCTCATTGTGGATAGTGGCTCTTGCTGCAATTGTTGTAGCACTAGGATGGTTGAAAAGCTTAATCTACAATTAATACCTCATCCAAAACCTTACAAACTTCAGTGGATAAATGAAGATGGGGAATTAACTGTAGATAAGCGGGTAAAAATCAGTCTTTCTGTGGGGAACTATAAAGATGAGATTTTATGTGATGTAGTACCCATGGAAGCCTGCCACATCTTATTGGGAAGACCATGGCAATTTGACAAGAAAACTATGCATAATGGTCTTACCAACGAGATAACTTTTACCCATAGGGAGAAAAAGTTTGTACTCTATCCTTTAACACCTTCACAAGTGGTAAAGGACCAAGTACAAATGAAAATAAAAAGAGAAAATGAGAAAAAGAAAAAAGAATTAAAGGAAAATCCTTTGTTTGGAGTTGAACCAGGCATTGACTTAAATTTTTCTTCCACAGAAAACCCTTGTGAGAATATGCTTGAAGATAAATCTGTGTCTGGAGCTGAACCAGATATAGATATAAACCTTTCCTCCACAGAAAAGCCAAGTGAGGGGTTGTTTGAAAAAGAAGAAGAGGAATCTAGAAAGAATGAAGAGTATCTTACAACACCTCCTACAAGCATAGTGGGAAAAGAATCCTTAAAGGGGGATTGCAATAATTTTAACTCTTCTTTTCCTTTGAATCATGATGCTTACTCTTATTTTCAAAAATCACAAAAACAACACTTTGTGATGTTGTTGCTTATCTTGGGCAATGAACAACACAAAGGAAGCAAAAATATTTTTGTAAAGGGCCCTATTTCTTTCCAACAAAACTTTTATAAAAATAGAAAAGGGGCTTATTTCCTAACTATTTTATTTGAATACACTAGTCTTAATTTTCTTATCTCACTTTTCTTTGATGTTTATTGTAGGTTAATATTTGATCCTGGAGGACAAGCATAGTTTTCAAAGCAAGAATAAGGCTGTTGTTTGAGATCAACCCTGTAGATCTGAGGACAGATCCTCTCAAGAAGGAGGGGATGATGGAAGAGGCCCAAGCTCCAACCCAAGTTCAGGCCCAACACAAGGTCCATGGCCAAGCACATTCACGCCCAAATGAGTCAAGCCACGGATGGGAGGGAGAAGACCTTGTACATGCTACTTGGAGGCCCATTAGGGGTAGCTTAGTAGATTAGTGTATTGTAGAAAGCAAAACTTGCTCACTTAGGGGTGTGCTATCAAAAAGGTGCCCTTAGCAATAGAAGGAGGGGTGTGCTAGCAAATAGGCGCCTTTAGCAAAAGAAGGAGTGGTGTACTATCAAATGTTGCATTTTTGACCTATCTTCTAGAATATTAGGATGATGGTGTGGTTTGACTAAAGTCAATACCCTAGGCAGCCCCCACTTTTTGTATTTCCATCCCTACCCTTTAAGCTTGCTCACCAAGGCTCCTAAATCTATAAATAAGGATGCCTACCTCATGTATTAACAAGATTAAATAGAGTATTGTTATGCTGCCCAAATTGTGCCATACACTACTCCTTGCCTAACACTTAGGTTTTAGTCTTCAATTCATCACTACCAAAGGGGCTGGCCAAACCTCCCCATTTCATACACTTCATGCACCTTCAAGGCACCCATGCTTCCTAGGAAGGCCTTGCTCACCTCCTCCATAAGCTTCCGCACCCATCATCACCAAGGAACTCCAAAATCCAAAGAAGAGCTCATAGGAATGCTATCAAAGGGTTACAGTGAGATCGCGCTAAAGCCTAAGCCAGTTAATGGTTAGTCACATGCAGAGAGTTAAAAATGGAAAGAGACATGCAGCTGGAGCAAAGATTTCATTCATGTTGAAGTCAATACAGTGAGCCTTTACAGCTAAAAGGTTTATACAAGTCATGTAGCAGAAAAAGAAATTACACAGAAGGAGAAGTAGCAACGGGAGAAGCTCAAGGAGTAGGAATGAGCTTGCCATTGATCGCTTAGTCTCTTCGCTGAGAACAAGTTCACAGCTCGAGACTGGAGGGCTTGTGATCCGGTCGGTCATCGGTGGAAGGTAATGAGGCATCGCACAGTCATCGGTGGAAGGTAATGAGGCATCGCACAGTCATCGGTGGAAAGTAATGAGGCACTGCACGGTCATCGGTGGAAGGTAATGAGGCACCGCACGGTCATCGGTGGAAGGTAATGAGGCACCGCACAGTCATCGGTGGAAAGTAATGAGGCACCGCACGGTCATCAATGGAAAGTAATGAGGCACCGCACGGTCATCAATGGAAAGTAATGAGGCACCGCATGGTCGTCGGGGCATGGTCGTCAGGGTTTCTTGCTACACGTGTTAAACTGGGACCCAGGCTCCCAGCGAGAGCGTTACACATGCACCTCGCATGATGTCAAACCAGAAGACGTGCGGTGAGACCATGCAGGCAGGATGCGCCTGGTGAGTGTGCTTAGAATAGCCACACCCGGTGCTCTCCTGGGAGCATGCACCCACTCAGAGGATGTACGGTGAGACCATGCAGGCAGGATGCGCCTGGTGAGTGTGCTCAGGCCAGCCACACCTGGCGCTCTCCTGGGAGCAAGCGACTCACTCAGAGAGAAGAAACGCGCAAAGTTACTCCGCAAGAGGATAACTTAGCCGCACAGAGAAAAGTGCAGAAGCCCTTCAGATGTGACACGTGTACGGTTAGATGTCAGCTGCATGCCTCCACGTGTCACCATCTAAGAAGAGAGGCGCGGCCCAGTATAAAGGTACTCCACCTCATGTAAGGTAGGGGGATTCTTACACAAGTTTTTCAGATTACAGGTTTACACAGATTTACTACACACAGTTTCTGAGTCATTGTGGGAGCGTTTGTACACGTTGCACAGTGATAACAGAATTGAGCCAGAGAGAGAAAGTGGATTAGAGCACACACGAGTCTCATAGAGAGATTCAGTGAGAGTTTTTGGTGTTCCTGTTGCCTGACTTGAGCGTCGGAGCTACAACGGCCGCTAGAGGCGCCGTCTGTGTTATTTTGCAGGCATCGTTGGGAGTTCCGGAGGAGGTTCTTGGAGCGTTCTTGCAGAACACGCAGTTGCAGAAGGCGAGACGAAGGAGTGACGAGGCACATCCTCCACGTTCGAGTCCGCGGCAGGATCACAAAGTTTCCCTGAGGTTCCTACAAATAAGCTGTTAGAAACCCACTCCTTACCAGGTCGTTTGTCTGATACCCCAAAGAGAGGCAATTGCTCAGGGTGTGACCATGTGCTTGGTGGAAGTCACACCACTTATTTTTGTGTGGTCCCAGCCTCTTGTCAGATTTTGGGGGAAAGTTTAATCGATTCGCCACCTCGGGGATGGCTATCAACTCCTTGAGCTCTATTTTGAAGTTGTGCCTCGCGGGCTTAGGCTTCCTTGGCTCATACGGTGCTGCTTTAGCCTTCTTTCTCGTGGTGGTCTCATGTACCCTCAAGGGCTGAGTGCGCCCTGGTGCACGGGATTTGGGCGATTCCACCCTGGCATGCTTCTCCGCCACGTGCTCTGCAGTGATGTGTACCACAGCGCAGCACTGGATCTCGTCAAACGTCCTTGGTGGACACCGTATCAGCGCATCACTAAAGGGTCCTGGAAGGATTCCCCTTTCAAACACATGCACGATCATGGCCTCATCTTTTGTCTGCAATCTGCCCCAAACTGGTTCAGGAAGTCTTTCAGTGGTTCTTCCTAGAACTGCCTCACATCGAAGAGATTGAATGCGACAGGTGGGTGCGCGCGATTGACGATGAACTATTTCTTGAACAACTCTGTGAACTGGCCAAAAGACGTGATGTGTCCATCTGGGAGTCTAATGAACCAGTTCAAGGTCGTACCTACAAAAGTACCCATAAATAACTTATAGTGCATAGCGTCCATTCCTCCAAAGATCATCATCTGAGTGTGGAAAGTCGTTCTGTGGGCCTCTGGATCCTCGACCCCTGTGAAGGTGATCTTTGGGATCACGAAGGACGCTGGTATAACTGTCTCCATCATCTATTGAGAAAAAGGCATGGGGCGAACCCTGGCTGGAGGTGGCACCCCTGGATCCGCCACCAAACGTTCTCCTATCCCTCTCCTCAACTCCTTTTTGGCCCTGCGTAATTCTTCATTTGTCGCCAACGATGTGTTTAGGTCTGTCCTAAACTGATCTTGGTTGGCAGTAGACGCTGCAAACGCCTGCTTAAGGTTGCGGATTGTCTGCATAAGTTCTAGGATGGTTGTGGTTTGATCACCCTCATCCCTTCCAATGCCACCTTGCCTTGTACCCCTCATGTCGCTTGATTTTACTGATCACAACTGTGGACGAGACCTAGTTTTATCGTGTTTGTACCGACCAGTCCTCGGACACCGAGAACAGGTAGTAAAGGGCGAACCACGTCAGCCGGGTCCCACAGCATGGGCCAAAGCCACGTGGAATGGACCCCGCAGGCAGCTTGGATTAGAGGGTGATCAGTCATCGGTGTGTCCAATCAGAGAAGGGTGATCAATCATCGGTGTGTCCCCTTAGAGAAGGGTGATCAGTCATCGGTGTGTCCCCTCAGAGTAGGGTGATCAGTCATCAGTGTGTCCCCTGAGAGAAGGGTGATTAGTCATCAGCATGTTCCCACAGAGAAGGGTGATTAGTCATCAGCGTGACGATCACCAGGAAGGGCTGATGTGTCCTCGTCACTCCGCAGGGTGATCAGTCCTTGGCAACAGAGTGTGACGAGGTGACATCGGTCTTGGGTGATTTGAACAGCGTAGACAGAACAGCTAAGATTGGTTCCTAGTGTGGGCCAATGACCAGTTAAATACCCAGAGGTAGGGAGAGGCCTGAATCACGAAGAGCCTATGCGGGTAGCAGGGAGAGCACAGTTAGGTATAGAGTCCTGAGGGTCGAGTACTCATCAGAACTAGGGTTTCCCAGTAAAGGCTATATGCATGGCACGTGAACAGCAAGGGCACTCCCAGAATAGGTGGCCCCAGAGGCTAGGTGCACAAGGAGGCACCCAGGTGGTCACCCTGTGAGAGTTTGCACTCCAGAGAAGGAAACCTTATGTGTTAGATTACCCTAAGATTGGGTGATAGCGGCGCAAGGGTATTCCAGTAAACCCTAACTATGGCTAGCAGCGCAGTAAACCCTAGACTATATAAGGGACAGTAAAATACTTCACAAAGGTACGCAGTTTCTAGACCTAAACAGAGAGAGACTGAATACATTGGTGTTCCTTGCCCACTATTGACTTGAGCGTCGGAGTGCAAACGGCCTCTAGGGCGCCCCTTTCTCTTTTGCAGGTGCAGATTGTTTCGCAAGACTCAAGCACGTATCAACGTGAGGGAGGAGGCGCGTGAGTGTCGTGGAGTCAACTGACAGGCGAGTCAACCGGCAAGAACAGTGTTCATGGTGGGCGCCAAATGTTCTCGCCGGTTGACTCGGTTGTCGTTGACTCTGAGGTAGATGGTAGCTCCTTCTATCTTGCGGTGGGTTTGTGGCTCCATTGTAACAGAGGGGGCCCTACCTATAATTCCACTCTGACGCTCAAGTCAGTACAGGGCAAGAAACATCAAACAACTAAGATATCTCAAGCCAAGAGTGTGTGAGAAACCCTAAGCTTGAAAAGAATTGTGTTGGTGTGTGAACTTGTGTTTACCTTGGGCGTTACCCCATTATATAGTTGTTTTTAGGATACCTGCCGCATACATGCCCCTGCCTAAGCGCTGCCTCTAGCGAATTTAGAATTACCTTTTTGGGATTCTAAGGCACAATCTTCCTGCAATCCCGTGGCAACCTTCCTTTCATAGAGTGCAACTCTCGTGGCCCTATTCCTTCCCTGAAGTGCGTAACTTAAAGTGGGGCCGCTAGGGTTTTAGTGCCTACCCCAGCGCCGCCAGCCCAAACTTGTCTAATAAATTAATATCTCATGTGCTTTAAAACCTTCACGTGCCTCCCATGCGTTTCCAAGGATAATTCTATTATGTCAGAGCCTTACGTCTTGAACACATCCTGCATGCATGGCATATCTGTGAATCCGATTTTGCACCTTGAGAAGTGTAATTCCGTGGGCCCCTCTATGGGCCCTACCATGCCGATCTCTCCTGTGCTGACCTCTCACTCATGTGCCGATGTCCAAGGTCTAGCCACTACAATACTATATGAACATATGAAAAGAAAGCTCCATAGTTTGCATCATCACATGTTTTTTTTTTTAAACAACATTCAATTTGCACAAAAATTTTGTTGTAAAGGATTCAAGATGAATGAACACTTGAAATCAAATGTTTGGAACTCTAACTCAACTTCTACTAAAACAAATAACCAAAGACAAAACATACTTTTAAAATCAAAAGCAAGCAAGTAGAGTCAAAACAAGTACTTCTAGAACACTATTGAACATAACACTCAAAGTAATAAGCAAGATCAAAGAAAAGGCATATACTAAGACATATTCAAACGAAATAAAGCATGAATATAGGTGCTGGAAAAAAAATGGCAAGAAAATAGGTGCTGGAAAATTAAAGAACAACAATTAAAGACAAGAATTGAAAGAAACTTGAATGTAAATGTGCTCGAATTTAAATTGCTTCAAAGGAAAGTGTCACTTCAACTCAACAACACAAAAACATCACCATAGCTTATGATACCACATGATGTGAGTTGAGTTTAGGTTCATTAAGATTATGACACTTCTAAGAATTAGGATCAAGATTCTTAGCAATTTATAGGTGAGTCACCTAAGGAAAATCCCCACTAGACATTAACTTAGCAAGTGCTAAGTAGATGTGAAGGTTCATTTCCAAAGGTCCAAGGATAAAACACAATTAAAGGTGGAAAATGATGACAAAGAATATGCAGAAATGAAACGCAGAACAAAATTGAATAAGCACCAAAAACAGAGCTGGAAAACAAAATTGAAACATACACAAACTCAAGGAAGCTTAAGGAATCATCAATGGAGACTATGCCTTCCAAAATGATGAACCAAACTCAATTATGAGAGTTCTTTCCTTGTACACAACAAACTAACCGAATGGAATGGAATAAGAACACAAATGAAAACACATAATACAACAGCTAAACTGAATAGAAATGAAGAACAAGGCAAAGGAACAAAATAATCGATTGAAATTTAAGAACTAACTAGAACAACTGATGAAATGAACAAAGGAAGATGAAACTTATGTTGTTGTAGACATGGATTGGATAAGTGTTGAATTGCCGCCACGTGAAGCTCCCAAAGCTTACAAGATGATATAAGGAAGAGGAGAACAAATCTCACACAATTCACTCACAATTTGAGTATAGTAACTTTTCTTCTATTTCAAACTTCAATTTACAATGACCAAGCACCTCTATTTATAAGTTTAGAGGGCTGAAATTCAAATGAAACAAATTCAAAAATCCCTCCCTAATTCAAATTCAAATTTGGCGCCACCTATAGTCACAAGGGAGGTGTGACTTCTTTTCTACTTTGGCACCTCCTAAAAACTACACCTACACCTACTCTTATGTCATATAGAAGGTGTGACTTGCTTTTGTACATTAACACCCCTTATTTTAATGTCTACACCTTCCTTTAAATTTCTACTAAAAACTATACACAAGTAATTACAAAAAGAGACATCCATTGATGCTATTCTCCCAAAGCTTTAGCCTTGCTCCTAGTCATCCTTTGAGGCATGAAGGATGTTGAGCTATTTGGTTGGGCTTGGGCTTCATGGGCTTGGGCCTCAGGCGCCTCCTCTACTTGGTCTTCATCATATCCCAACTTTAAGGCTTTTAACCCAAGGAGGAGTTCGTAACTGACCTCGTCCTTGTTGTATGAAGTCAAGGGAGAATTTAATAACTGACCTCATCCTTGTTGTACGAAGTCAAGGGAGGATTTAACTGGTGAACCCTATTGTTCAGCTTTGGTGTTTTCATTCAAGGGGGAGGTGTTCTCCGCGAACTTACCTTCGCTGGACTTGAGGCTTCTAACACAAGCGAACGGTTCATAGCTGACCTCTCATCGCCCAAGCGCGAGAGAGGATTTAACTGGCGAACCATACTGTTCGACCTTGGTGTTTTCATTTAGTAGGGAGGTGTTCTCTGCGAACCTTCCTACCCCAACTAAGACTTCTAACTCAAGGTCGAGGGTCGATAACTGACCTCGTCCTCGCCGTTTAAGCCAGGAGAGGATTTTAACTGGCAAACCATACTGTTCGACCTTGGCGTTTTCACTCAGTAGGGAGGCGTTCTCTGCGAACCTTCCTTCCCCAACTAAGACTTCTAACTCAAGGTCGAGGGTCCGTAACTGCACTGTACAAAATATACTTTTAAACTGAGAGTTTATTGGTTGACCTCATTAAGAAAACCTTATAAGGGAAAAAGAGTGTCCCCTAAAACTGTGTACAATGTGATAGTTCGACTGAAATACAGCTTTAACAATTCAACTAAAGTAGAATTTTAGATTGGCTGCATTCCAAGTATGAGGGATCACTCCACCTTCCAAAGTCTCGAGCCTGTATGCTTTCTTTCCAAGGGCCTCTATCACTCTGAAGGGACCAGTCCACTTGGGAGACAACTTGTTCTTTAGCTGGTATGGGTGGGCCTTTCTCATCACTAGGTCGGCGACCTGGAACTGCCGAGGTCTCAGCTTGGAGTTGTGCTTGTATTCCACCCTTCTCTTCAAGGCTTCAGCCTTGATTCTTGCTTCCTCCCTTACCTCATCCAGTAGGTCCAGGTTCACCTTTCTTTCTTCATTGGACTCTTCGGCCACGAAGTTCTGAAAACATGGCGAGTTCTCTTGGATTTCTATAGGAATCATTGCGTCCGAACCATATACCAAGAAAAATGGTGTTTCCTTGGTGGTGGACTAGGGAGTAGTATGGTAAGCCCACACAATTCTAGGGACTTCTTCTGCCTAGGTCCCCTTAGCTTTCTCTAGCCTTCTCTTCAGACCTCTGAGTAGAATTCGGTCGGCAGACTCAACCTGCCCGTTCGTCTGGGGGTGTTCAACTGATGCGAACACCTATTTTATCCCAAGCTGTGTGAATAGCTTGCCCAACTGTTGGCTCGCAAACTGGGTGCCATTATCAGACACCAACCGTTTGGGAACTCCAAAACGGCATACTATGTTTTTCCACACGAAGTGCTGGATCTTGTGGGCTGTTATCTGCACTACTAGCTCAGCCTCTATCCACTTCGTGAAATACTCTATGGCAACCACAAGGTACTTCATCTGCCATATCGCCAAAGGGAAAGGCCCCAAAATGTCGATCCCCCAAGTATGAAACGGCCAAGGGCTGTAGATCAATCTAAGCTCTTCCAGTGACGCCTTGTGCCAGTCAGCGTGTTGCTGACATTGGTTGCACTGTTGTGCATACTTTTTGGAGTTTTCCCTCATGGTTGGCCAATAATATCTTGCATGGATGACCTTTAATGCGAGAGATCAACCACCAATGTGGCTCCCACATATCCCCTCATGGAGTTTTGCCATTGTTCGCTTGCACTATTCTCCACTTACTCATACCAAGATAGGGTGGGTGAACTCGTGTCTGAACAATTCCCCGTTGATGAGAGTGTATTTGTTCTAGTTCTTCTGTATTTTCCTGGCCTCTGTGGGCTCCATGGGGAGCATCACATCAGCCAAGTAACGCTTGTAGGGCGTCATCCAGGTCTTTCCTCTTTCAACTAGGCGGACCTGCACTGACTCTTCCCTAGAAGCTGGATATGTGCTTATTCTGGGCATCTTCAACGTCTCCTGAGTTAGTGACCGATGACTCCTCTTCACTCCATCCGATGTGCTAATATGATGAACCTCTACCAAGTTATCTGCAATGAAGATCCCAGGTGTCCTCAGGGTTTCCTGGATGACTGTCCTCTATTTGCCCCCTTTGCCCAAACTAGCGAGCTTTGCTAGCAAGTCAGCTCGGGCATTTTGCTTTCCAGAGACATGGACCAGCTCGAACATCGCGAACGTCTTCTTCAGGACCTGGACATACTCCAGATAGGCACCCATCTGGGGATCTTTGGCTTGGTACCATCCTGTTATTTGTCTCGTGACAAACTGTGGGTCACTCTTTGCCAGTAGACACTTCACACCCATCTCCTTAGCTAGCAGCATTCCTGTGATCAAAGCCTCATGTTCTACTTGATTGTTGCTGGCCTTGAAAGCGAAACGTAGGGCTTGCTCAATCAACAACCCATTGGGACCTTCTAAGATAATGCCAACCCCACTACCTTGTTGATTGGAGGAGCCATACCAGAGAGTACCCATCTGAAGTCTGCCCCCTCTTGGTGTGTGGCGGCTGAGGAGAGCTCTACCATGAAGTCAGCGTAAACCTGGCTTTTGATGGGACCTCTAGGCTCATACTGTACATCGAACTTTGACAACTCCACTGCCCAACGCACCATCCTTCCTGCAATGTCTGGCTTCTGCAAGAATTTTTGAATGGGAAGGTCTGTCATCACTGTCACTGTAAAGCATTAGAAATAGTGATGCAGTCTTCGCGCTAAGAACATTACGGCCAGAGCAACCTTCTCTATGGCCTGGTATCTCACCTCAGGCCCCTGCAATACCATAGTGGCCAGACCTCGGACGTCGGCACATGAGTGAGAGGTCGGCACAGGAGAGGTCAGCATGGTAGGGCCCACAGAGGGGTCCACAAAATTACATGTGTCAAGGCACAAAACTAGATTCACAAATATGCCAAGCATGCAGGATGTGTTCAAGACGTAAGGTTCTGACACCATAGAATTATCCTTAGAAATGCATGTGAGGCACGTGAACGTTTGAAGGCACGTGAGATATTAAGTATTAGATAAGTTTAGGTTGGTAGCGCTGGGATAGGCACTGAAACCCTAGCGGCCACACCTTAAGTTATGCACTCCAGGAAAGCAATGTCGCCACGGGAGTTGCACTCTATGAAAGGAATGTTACCACGGGATTGCACTAAGATTTTGCGTTAGAATCCTAAAAGGGTAAACCTAAATTCGCTAAAGGCAATGGTTGGACAAAAGCATGTATGCAGCAGGTAACCTAAAAACACTATATAATGGGGTAACATCCAAGGTAAACACAGGTTCACACACAGACACAGTCTTTTGCAAGCTTAGAGTTTCTTACACACTCTTAGCTTGAGATACTCTAGTCATTTGATGTTTCTTGCCCTATACTGACTTGAGCGTCGGAGTGCAAATACAGGTAGGGCCCCCCCTCTATTTCAACGGAGCCACACTTGGGAGAACCACCGTAGGTGATGGAAGAGGCCCAAGCTCCAACCCAAGTTCAGGCCCAACACAAGGTCCATGGCCAAGCACATTCACGCCCAAATGAGTCAAGCCACGGATGGGAGGGAGAAGACCTTGTACATGCTACTTGGAGGCCCATTAGGGGTAGCTTAGTAGATTAGTGTAGTGTAGAAAGCAAAACTTGCTCACTTAGGGGTGTGCTATCAAAAAGGTGCCCTTAGCAATAGAAGGAGGGGTGTGCTAGCAAATAGGTGCCTTTAGCAAAAGAAGGAGGGGTGTACTATCAAATGTTGCATTTTTTACCTATCTTCTAGAATATTAGGATGATGGTGTGGTTTGACTAAAGTCAATACCCTAGGCAGCCCCCACTTTTTGTATTTCCATCCCTACCCTTTAAGCTTGCTCACCAAGGCTCCTAAATCTATAAATAAGGAGGCCTACCTCATGTATTAACAAGATTAAATAGAGTATTGTTATGCTGCCCAAATTGTGCCATACACTACTCCTTGCCTAACACTTAGGTTTTAGTCTTCAATTCATCACTACCAAAGGGGCTGGCCAAACCTCCCCATTTCCTCACTCTTCATGCACCTTCAAGGCACCCATGCTTCCTAGGAAGGCCTTGCTCACCTCCTCCATAAGCTTCCGCATCCATCATCACCAAGGAACTCCAAAATCCAAAGAAGAGCTCATAGGAATGCTATCATTTGGTATCTAGAGCTATGGTTCTTCAAAGATGAGTATCTCTTTTCATTTTCTTTTTGAGTTCTTCTTTTCTCCAAGTTGTTCATCTTTATTCCAAGTTGTCTTGCTGTTTTTTGTGTTTTAATATGATTTGAATGCTTGTTTATTCATTTCATTTGGTGGGTTTGTTCAAACTTGTGCTTGAACATCTATTTTCAATTTTGTGTAGGATTCTTGATATATTTGTGTTGTTGTTTTTATTTTTAGGTATTTGAGTCTTGCTTGAAATTTCATTTGGGTCATATGATGTTCTTGTGTCTTTTCATTTTATGAATCCATAAGTTTTGTCTAAGTCATGTGTTTCCATATTTGTCATCAAATCCTAGTAGTACTCTTTTTGATTTATTTGTTTCTTGTTTTTGGTCTGAATGTTTGATCTGAAATCTGTTTTGTGTTGATCCTTTGGTGCATTTTTAATTTTAGTTTGAGTTCTTATTTGTGTGTTTAGATCCACACAAATTCCATCATATTAACTCCATTGTGTTTTTGAGGTATATCATTTTGTTTTTGATTCCAGTTTTCAAAACCCCTGTTTTCACATTTCTGTGCTGACTGTTTTGTCTTATGAAAATTACATACATCATCAAAAATTTCTGAGCCTCTGGATTTCACAAATCTGAGGTGTTAGCAAAAGGAAAAAAAAAGAACCATCTGAAAAGAAGAAATAGAAAAAAAAAGATAAATATTACAAAAAAAGTGTGCAATCCTGACGTTCCAGTTGGCAGCTCTGAGCACTGATTTTATAAAATTTACCAAAATTAATTGGTACATGCGTTTGGAGTGAAACCAACGCCAAAAGTTTGTTAAGATCTTGTTCTGATTGTGTCTCAATTTTCAGAAGCAAATACAAAAGGGTCAGCTCAGCATAAATCTTTTAAAGATACGCTTTCTGGACCACAACAATTTGTGCTTTTCTGTGGTGCTGTTTTTTGGTTTTTAAATCAAATCTAGTGCTATTCCTAGGTTCCTTTTTGTGTGCCATCCATTATTTGAGTACCTTTTATTTGCTTGTCTAATTTCATTTGAACTCTTTCTAGTTGTGTCACATTTAAATTCCATTTGTGTGGTACTGTTTTTCAAATTAATTTGTTTCTTGCTTTCTTTCTTTGGCCTCTAAGCTTGTTGGTGGATTAAATATCAATTGGTACTTGTTGAGTGAGAATTTGACTTGAGGGGAGTCTAGCTTGCTTAATAGGTGCTGGATTGAAGATTTTATTGACCTAATTCCAAGAGGAACAAAGGCAAAGGGCAGCAACAAACACCATACTACAAATACACCACACACTTTGGAAGGCCCAACAAGTAGAAAAGCAACAAAAGGGGTGCAACTAGAAGAACAACAAAAGGGGTGCAAATAGTAAAAGCAACAAAGGGAGTGTCATTTAATTTCTTTGCAATCTTGCTTGTGTTAATTACTTGTTAATCACGCAATTAGTCGGTGAGTGTGTCTTCAAGGGCTCCAAGTGTCCAAGAAGCCCCACCTAGGGTCGTCCAGCTTAATTTTGTTTTTTATTAATTGCTTTAATTGAACCAACTTGCTTTAATCACTTTGTTAATTTCTTGTTTAATCTTGTTTAAGTCTTTGATAGCTTGCATTGTTTTCTTGCATTAAAAATTTGATTTCTTCATCCTCATTGTGTTCTAAGTGTTTTACCTAAAGAAGGACTTGTGTAAAGGTTTTGGAGGGATAGTTTTTGGCTAAGGCAAGACTTGGTATTTGAGTAGTCCATTGTGACTCACCTCTCTTACCTGGAAAGCTACCTTCATTAACTTTCCTCTTCTTTCTTAAAAGTAAAACATTTCTATACACAAAGTTCTAGTCATGTCTACTCACTCTTCCAAGTCCATTGAAAGTGATGTAAGGTCCATAAAATCTCTTTTGAAACAACTTGCCAAGGACATACAACATCTTTCATATAGACAATTGGAAAATGAATCTAAAATCAATGAATTGGCTAGAGCAAGGAAAGAGAAATCACAAAATTCAAAAAAATCTCATTCACATGCATCTCATTCTCAACTCCAAGAGTCTCTAGGAGAGGTAAGCATTAGAAACCATGAGTATTACCAACCACCACCTAGAAGACTTAGGCAAAGAGAGGAAGAAGCCCCAAGGGAAGTAAGGGTAGACCTACCACATTTCTATGGTAAGGACAATGTAGAAGTTTACCTAGATTGGGAAATGAAAGTGGAACAACTCTTTGCTTGTCATAGGGTGAGTGAAGAGAGAAAGGTACCCTTAGCCACCCTTAGTTTTCAAGGAAATGCCATGTATTGGTGGACCTCTCTAGAGAGAGATAGACGTCTTCATAGGGACCCTCCCATAGAGTATTGGAATGACCTTAGGGGAGCCCTAAGACGTCGCCACATACCTTCCTACTACCATAGGGAGCTAATGGACAAGCTCAAAGGCTCCAACAAAAGAATATGAGTGTGGAAGAGTATAGGCAAAAGATGGAGCTATACATGATGAGAGCCTCTATTAGAGAGGAAGAGGTCACCACCATATCTCAGTTTTTAAGTGGACTCAACCTTGAGATAAGAGATAAAGTAGAGCTTCTTCCCTACCAAGACTTGAATGATTTGGTTCAACTTTGCATTAAAGTTGAACAACAAAATTTGCGCAAAACTTCAAGTCAAAGGGTGGGAATCTACTCTAACTCTTATCCCAAGAGAGAGTATAGAAGAGAAAGGGAGGATAGTTTTTCAAAGGATAAATCCAAAGAAACTCCCAAGAGTGTAGGAAAAGATGTGTCTACCTCACAACCCCGCAGTAGAGACACCCAGTGCTTCAAGTGTCTTGGTAGAGGCCATATAGCATCCCAGTGCCCAAAAAGGAGAACCATGATCTTAAGAGGGAGGGATGAGTATAGCAGCCAAGATGAAGAGTCTAGTGGGGAAGAAGAGAAGGAAAGTAGTGAGGGGGCATATCCTTGTGAGGGAGAATTAATGATGATCAGAAGAACCCTCAACAATCAACCTAGTGTGAACCATGAAACACAGAGAGAGAACGTCTTTCATACAAGATGTAAAGTTTCAGAAAACATTTGTTCTCTCATTGTGGATAGTGGCTCTTGCTGCAATTGTTGTAGCACTAGGATGGTTGAAAACCTTAATCTACAATTAATACCTCATCCAAAACCTTACAAACTTCAGTGGATAAATGAAGATGGGGAATTAACTGTAGATAAGTGGGTAAAAATCAGTCTTTCTGTGGGGAACTATAAAGATGAGATTTTTTGTGATGTAGTACCCATGGAAGCCTGCCACATCTTATTGGGAAGACCATGGCAATTTGACAAGAAAACTATGCATAATGGTCTTACCAACGAGATAACTTTTACCCATAGGGAGAAAAATTTTATACTCTATCCTTTAACACCTTCACAAGTGGTAAAGGACCAAGTACAAATGAAAATAAAAAGAGAAAATGAGAAAAAGAAAAAAGAATTAAAGGAAAATCCTTTGTTTGGAGTTGAACCAGGCATTGACTTAAATTCTTCTTTCACAGAAAACTCTTGTGAGAATATGCTTGAAGATAAATCTGTGTCTGGAGCTGAACCAGATTTAGATATAAACCTTTCCTCCACAGAAAAGCCAAGTGAAGGGTTGTTTGAAAAAGAAGAAGAGGAATCTAGAAAGAATGAAGAGTATCTTACAACACCTCCTACAAGCATAGTGGGAAAAGAATCCTTAAAGGGGGATTGCTATAATTTTAACTCTCCTTTTTCCTTTGAATCATGATGCTTATTCTTATTTTCAAAAATCACAAAAACAACACTTTGTGATGTTGTTGCTTATCTATGAACAACACAAAGGAAGCAAAAATATTTTGTAAAGGGCCCTATTTCTTTCCAACAAAACTTTTATAAAAATAGCAAAGGGGCTTATTTCCTTACTATTTTATTTGAATACACTAGTCTTAATTTTCTTATCTCACTTTTCTTTGATGTTTATTGTAGGTTAATATTTGATCCTGGAGGACAAGCATAGTTTTCAAAGCAAGAATAAGGCTGTTGTTTGAGATCAACCCTGTAGATCTGAGGACAGATCCTCTCAAGAAGGAGGGGATGATGGAAGAGGCCCAAGCTCCAACCCAAGTTCAGGCCCAACACAAGGTCCATGGCCAAGCACATTCACGCCCAAATGAGTCATGCCATGCATGTGGTCTGCCTCTAGGAAACCCTAACCCTAACAAGCCTTAGTGCCCCCAAGGCCCTTTGCTTGTGCTGCGCCCAAATGCGCTATTCACACCACACGCATGAGCAAATTGTGAATCAGGCTTCCCCCTACCTCTAGGGGTCTCACTGATAACTAGTGTGTTTCTTGGGGTCCACCTTTCGTGGCCCAATTTAGCTGTTTGAACCACCGATGCTCAATGTCACATCGGCCTCACTCTGTTGTCGAGTACATGTCGGCATATCCTAGTGGTTGACATCCAACCACTAATCAGCACACTGGCTCATTCCGCTTGTGGGACACTGTCTCACGCCACTTGTGGGACCCAGCTTACGTGGCCCACCATTGCTAGCGGTTGTCGATATCCGAGAACTGGTCGGTATAGCGTGTGTTTACCTAGTTTACCCCCCTTATATAACTGTTTCTAGGTTAACCTAACGCTGACATTCTCTTGCCAAAGCCTTGCCTCTAGCAAATTTAGGGTTACCTTTTCGGGATACTATCGCACAGTCTTAGTGCAACTCCCGTGGCAACGTTCCTTTCTTAGAGTGCAACACTCGTGGTAACATTCTTTTCCTAGAGTGTGTATCTAACAGTATGGCTGCTAGGGTTACAACGTGTGTACCAGCACCTCGAGACCAATCCGTTCTGTAGGTGCCCTAATTTCTCACGTGCCTTGCATGCAGCCTGCTCTGAAAACCCTAGCGCTCTTGGGCATTAGAGCCCCTGGGGGTAATCTACTCGTGCGAGACCCAGATGTCTCATACACATTTTGCATGCAAGGTATATCCGTGAATCGGGCTTTCACTAATGTAATACTCAGTACATGTAATTTCTAGGGTCCCTTTTGTAGGTTCTACTGTGACGAGCTCTACTGTGCCGACCTCTACCATACGGAACACTACTATGCCGACCTCTATTGTATACTGCCGACGTCCGATGTCTGGCCACTACGTAAGCCCCCCAGGCTTGAATTGGAGCCTGCTTCAGGGAAAAGCCTTACTGTTCGTCCTGGCGACCTACATGGCACTAAGGTGGCTTTGAGTGATTGGACGTGCACAGTACCTTGAGGTGATGTCCCACCACACTTTTTATGGAGCGTACACGTGGCAATTTCAACGACAGGGAAGCATTGTCGTTTCACGCTTCCCCTATACATTAAACCCTTTGCCCCATACGCCCTTCATTGTTTCATTCCCTCTCTTGTTCATCTTTCAAACATCTTTGCTTCTTGAGCGCTCTACTTCCCTTCTCAATACCTCATCATCTGTACTCATAATCACTTAAAGGTACGTTCTTCTTGACATTTCTTTCTTCATTTCTACTATTGCGATGTTCTTTAAACTGCTATAACTACCTGGGACTGTTTATGATTCTCGCATTTTACATTTCATCACACTCTGTTTTCCTATTTTGTTGCGTTCTTTGAAACACACGTTCTCCCCTCTCTGAGCCTCGCCTTTCTTTCCTTTTCTTTGTTTTAGCCATTCCTTCACACGATGGAGCAGTCCAACTCACCTCAACCCATGGATGAATCGAACTCACCCCAACCCTCAACTCCACCAACAACCCTAGCTCTTCCTTCTGTTCCTTACCAAAAACCTCTATCCTTGGGCTTCTAGCAGACTCTTGAAGGAGGTTTCTGAGTTCACTACCTCTAAGAGCATAGTGGACTATAGAAAAAGCTAGACTTGCCACCCTTCCCGCATCTTTACGAAAGAACACGACAAGTTCATGTGGGTGAGCCCTTGTAGGTTAGGTGTAACGCCCCTCAAAATATTATTCATTTTTATATAATAAAATAAAGCTGAAACAATAATATAAAAAATTTAACATATGTATATACATAATATAATTCATCCATTAATACAAATGTGCCTCAGAATAATATCCCTTTTCGAGGAAGTTTTAATACATCTCCATACAGGAGTTTTCAAAATAAAACAAAACAACAGCATTCAAAAACCGGCGATCTCCTCCTCCAGAAATGCTCACTGAGGAGCTCTACCACCTGCAACCTCATCTGCTCCCGTGCAAATATACACGATCATCACAGGTTTAAGAAAAACAACCACGATACAAAACAAAGGGTAAGCTAGATATTTTTAAAACTTTAAATATGAAACTTTATATCAATAGAAAGCATAAATCTTCACACCATTCATAATCTATATCAATTTCAACCATCAATATCCCCATATTCCACAAACTCGTCAAGTGTCTATTCAATACATTCAATACTCATGGTTCACATGTCAGACTTTCCACTGACTCGTAACACATAGACACATGACTCTACTTCCGGAAGACTCGTGCGTTGAACTTAGCATCCAGAGACCTGCACCTGTCATACTACAATGCTGTAAAGTTCCCACAGCTATGCGCATAAACATAATCTCAATCTCAATCTCAATATCCTCACTCTCTCAGTATGACAGGGTTAATCCATATAACAGGTCAAGTCAGTTATCTTTCGAACGACTTACCCATACATATGGACCTCCTTCGACTCTCACCAACTGAATGACTTCATCTATGTGATTCCATCATATCAGCAGAGTCAGGATCGCCTCATTCACAGGATACTCACAGATCAATACACCCTCATAAAATCTCCACACGGTATTTTCTTTCCTGAAAATACTATGCTTTGATCACTCTTTCACATTCATCCAGTACATCATACCACACGTAAAAGCACAATTCCATCATATAATATTTTGAATCTTTTCTTAAACAATCCCAATCACAGAACCAATCATACCAAAGTTCAGATTTTCGAATATCATATGCATTTCACCTTTCAATCTCAAACAATTTCAAAACGACACTAAAACAGGGGGATTTCTAAATTTGCATTAAAACCGGCGATCACGTCGCCCCACACATAAAAACAGAGCATCGTGAAATAGAATATGAAACCAGCGACCATGTCGCCCTCACTTCAGAACCTACTCGCCTAACGTTTTTATAAACGAAAATGCTAGCTTCCCTTACCTGGACTTGAGCCGATCTCACTAAGAGCTCCAAACCCACTAAGAACTCAAGGATGCCTTAACCTGCACCATAGAGTCCCGATCACAAAACTAACGAGATTACTCATTTTCTGCGTTAACAGAGACGATTTCTGAAGTTAAAAGAGTTGTATGCACAACCTATGCAGAGACGACCCTCTCAAATTCAGACTCGACCCAAAGAACAAAGCAAAACGACTTACTCTGTTTTAGCGTCCTGACGGGAGAACTTGCAGAGACTTCCCAGAAGGACAATGGCAGTCGCCGATCGTAGCACTGGTACGTGAGGATAGCTGCGTCTTCGAGTGGAGGAGAAAGGAGAAAGGGGAACTAAATGAGCTGATTCCCTCAGCTCTTAAGGTCGAATGGCTCTTTAGCCTTCACTGCCATTACCCACTCTCTGAGCAACCTTGCGTGTGGGTTTCCTCTAACAGTATGGCCACGTGGGTCTCTGCACACACCAACTCTGGGTCACTTTCCATACCAACTCTCTGGAGCCACTGTTCTGAAGCACTCTCACTGACTACGTGTCGCGCATGCAAGACGCTCATGTTGGGAGCCTAGGCCCCACCATCCACCGATGTCTCATCCTGGCGGACGAACGATGTCTCTCCCTGGAAGACGACCGATGTCTCTCCCTGGAAGACGAACGATGTCTCTCCCTGGAAGACGATCGATGTCTCTCCCTGGAAGACGATCGATGTCTCTCCCTGGAAGACGAACGATGTCTCTCCCTGGAAGACGACTGATGTCTCCCCCTGGAAGTCGACCGATGCGTCCCTCATCCTGGTGATGACCGTCTGTCTCTCGCCCTGGCGATCCCCGCGTGTCTCTCGTCCTGGCGATCTCTCATCGTCCTTGATGTGGCGAGGACACATCGCCTTGCTTCTGCCGATTGATGCCACATCGTCACACCCTGTTGAGGGCTCGTCCTACCACTACTCCACGCCTGTGTTATCACCCCCACATGGCTCGGTGACGTCGGTAGCTTCTCCTGCCCGAGGGCAGCTCAGTACTCAATCCTTACGTGCCTAAGCATGCAACACTAAGGTAAATCCCTTATGTCCAAGCGTAAAGTCCCGTAGTTATTCTGCATGCATGGCGCTCCTAAGGTTCAAATCACACCTCCCTACATGTGATTTCTGGAACCCTCTATGGTCCACCGACCGACCTCTACCACGCCACCCTCAGACCTTGGGCGACATCCGAGGTCTGACCACCATGAAATTTCCATCACAAGCTCTTTTCGTTTTAAGTAATAACATATTCAGAATTCATTAAAATTATACTTCTTCTATTCCAAATAATTATTGATCCGGTCCGTCATCAGTAATAGATGACGTCGCCAGCAGTTGACCATGTTGACTGTTCAAGGGGTGTCACGTGGTAGAGGATAGTAAGCCAGTTGGAGAGGCGATCACCCAGAATGGTGATTGGTTGTCAGTGGCTAAGGCGATCACCCAGTGTTAAGAGAGCGCCTGGAAGCAAAGCGCGAGAAGTAAAGAAGCAAAGATCGGTAGTCGCCTATCACCGCGTGTAAAGAGTAGTGATCACCTATCGCCATGTGTGAAGATATAAGTGATCGCCTATCACCATATGTGTGAAGATATAAGTGATCGCCTATCGCCATGTGTGTGAAGATATAAGTGATCGCCTATCGCCATGTGTGCGAAGATATGAGTGGTCGCCTATCGCCTGCAGGTATTCACATCGCCGGGTGTTCACATGATCGCCGGGTGTGAAGATCAGGAGATCAGGTTGTCAGCAAGTCGCCGAAAGGAGCACATCGCCGGGTGTTCACATGATCACCGGGTGTGAAGATCAGGAGATCAGGTTGTCAGCAAGTCGCCGAAAGGAGCACATCGCCGAGTGTTTGAGAAGACTTGTGTGAGCTGTGATACCCAGTGTTAACCAGATCGCCAGGTTAAGGTTGTGCCCAGAGTAGCCTGTGCACTAAGCTACTCCCTGTGTGGATAACTTAGTCGCAGGATCAAGGTGAAAGTAGCGTTTTAGCTGCAGGTACTCCAGATGGTGACACGTGAATGACCAGATGATGTCCACGTGTCAAGAGGAGCAACCGTCAGGAGAGAGAAAGACTCAGGTATATATAGCTAATCCTTAACAGGAAAAAAGAGGGGGATGCACTTTTTGGTGTTTCACTGATACGCGGTCTTGAGCTTTTCTCTGAGTTTTCTTGAATGATCCAATCACTGACTTGAGCGTCGGAGCTACAACGGCCGCAGAGGCGCCATCTTGTTCTTTCAGGTTTCTTGGAGGAGCTTCAGGCGAAGGTCACTGAGGCATTTGGCGTGAAGCTGGTGGAGACGAGGTCAAAGAAGGCGAAGTTCTAGCGCTCGAGTCAAGCGGCCGGATCAATTATCTAGATCCTTACAATCTCCCCAACAAGAAAAATTTTCGTCCCCGAAAATTGAATTACAAGGAAAAGAGGTAGGGATAGGCTTCTCTCATGGTTTCTTCTAATTCCCAAGTTGAATCACCCGATCTGTCATCCCACACCACCTTTACCATGTTGATGGTCTTGCCTTTGAGCTGCTTACTCTGCTGATCGTCAATCCTGACTGGTTTCGCTTCAAACGACAAGTCATCCCTGATCTGCACATCGTCCACTTCCAATACGTGACTAGGGTCTGCAAGATACTTCCTTAGCTCTGACACGTGAAAGACATTATGCAGATTTGCTAATTGGGGAGGTAGAGCAATCTCATAAGCTACAGGACCTATCTTCCTTAAGATCTGATATGGTCCAACAAACTTAGGAGACAGCTTCCTTGATCTGATAGCTCGTCCTACACCCTTGGTTGGCGTCACTCTCATAAACACATGATCCCCAGCAGCAAACTCCAAAGGTCTTCTCCTCTGATCTGCATAGGATTTCTGCCGACTTTGAGAAGCTTTCATTCTGCGTTGTATCTGTTTCACCTTCTCGGTTGTCTGCTGAATCAACTCTGGCCCAACCAAGACTGCTTCGCCCTCCTAGTACCAACATAAGGGAGTTCTGCATTTCCTCCCATACAGGGCTTCATATGGTCCAACCAATTCATGAGAGGATTTGTGCATGTGGTGCGTATAGCTTGTTCAGGGGCTGGCACGAGTAAGTATTCCCTAGAGGAACTAAGGCCCATGAGGGTTAGGGTTTCCAGGGAAGGCAACATGCATGGCACGTGAATACTTAGGGCACCTATAAAACAGATGGCCCCGCAGTACTGGTGCATGAGTTGCTACCCTGGTGGCCATATTGTTAAGACTTCGCACTCCGGGAAAGGAAGGTTTTGTGCGGCGGCTGCGCTAAACATTAGCCACGTGCGTGCTATGACTTAGTGGTAACCCTAGTTCCGTTTAAGGAAAGGCTGCGCTGGGCTTGCACAACGTATACAGGACGTTCCATACTAGTAACCCTAATTCCACTTAAGGAAAGACTTTCGTGGGATAGAAAGGTTGACCTAGCTAGAACTTATAAGAAGGGTGGTAAGAACCTTAGAAAGGTATGCAGTTCTAAGCTTGAACTATTTTACTTACTCATTGTTTTCTAGCCTAGTATTGACTTGATCGTCGGAGTGCAGTCAACAAGTAGGGCCCCCTCTGTTTCAGCGAAGCCACTTTTGAGAGCGTAGAAACCACCAGAAATAGGAGGAGCCACCACCTGCCCTCAAAGTCAACGGAGACTTAGTGAACTAGCGAGAACAGGAAACGTTAAGGGTACCCAAGATAAGGGCATACGACTTGTCAGTGGGAGAATCGTCAGACATTTACATGGTCGATGTAGGTGAAACCAGGATGACACCCTATAGGCGTTACCTGGTTGATGGCCTACTCCCACAGGAGCCAACGGAGGCCAGAATCATTAAGAAGAATGCAAACAGAGATACCCTGGTGGACAGAAAGTTGTTCAGGCATGATTACACTCACCCTATCTTATCCTATGTGAGTGGTGAGCAATGCACACGTATCATGGCTGAGCTCCATGAAGGTAACTGTGGGAGTCACATCGGTGGACGAGCTCTCTCATCAAAGGCTATTCGAGCAGGGTATTACTGGCCGACCATGAGGGAGGACTGCATGAGGTACGCATAGCGGTGCAAACAGTGCCAACAACATGCTGATTGGCATCATGCGCCCCCGATGGAGTTGTGATCAATCCACAGCCCATGGCCTTTCCACACGTGGGGGATTGACATCCTGGGTCTGTCTCCCCTAGCAGTTCGCTAGATGAAGTACCTGGTTGTAGCCATTGAGTACTTCACCAAGTGGGTAGAAGCTGAGCCCGTCGCACAGATCTTAGCCTACAAGGTTCAGCACTTTGTGTGGAAGAACATAGTTTTCCATTTTGGAATCCCAAAGCTTTTAGTGTCTAACAATGGCACCCAGTTTGCAAGTCAGCAGCTAGGCAAACTATGCACAGAGCTCGACATCAAGCAAGTGTTCACCTCGGTAGAACACCCCCAAGTGAATGGGCAGGTCGAATCTGCTAATCGGGTCCTGCTCAGAGGCTTAAAGAGGAGATTGGAGAAAGTAAAGGGAACTTGGGCAGATGAGGTTCCTAGAATTGTGTGGGCCTACCATACCACTCCCCAATCCACCACCAGTGAGACACCTTTTAGCCTGGTGTATGGGTCGGATGCCATGATCCCCGTCGAGATCCAGGAAAGTTCACCACGATTCCAGAACTTCGTGGCTGAAGAATCTAACAAGGAAAGGAGGGTAAACTTAGATCTGCTCGACAAGGTCAGAGAGGAAGCACGCATCAAGGTCGAAGCCTTGAAAAAAAGGGTGGAGTATAAGCAGAAGTCCAAGATACGGCCTCGGTAGTTCCAGGTCGCCGACCTGGTGATGCGGAAAGCTCATCCCTATTAGTTGGAGAATAAGTTGTCTCCCAAAATGGACTAGCCCATTCTGTGTGACAGAGGTGCTCGGGAACGGAGCATATAGACTCGAAACCTTGGAAGGCGGGGTTATTCCCCGAACATGGAATGGGGTCAATCTTAAGTTTTATTTCAATTAATTATGCTAGTGTATGCAATATGAACATTTAAAGGGACACTCTTTTCCCTTATCAGGGTTTTTTAATGAGGTCACCCAATAAAAAGTTATTTGAAAAATGTGTTTATAGTATATCGTATGCTTGTAGTATATCATGATTCAGGCGAGAGATCTCCCCTTGGTAAGATTCCAAGAGTGGGAGCATTAAGATCCATAACGATTCAGGCGAGAGATCTCCCCTTGGTAAGATTCCAAGAGTGGGAGCATTAAGATCTGTAACGATTCAGGCGAGAGATCTCCCCCTGGTAAGATTCCAAGAGTGGGATCATTAAGATCCATAGCGATTAAGGCGAGAGGACCTTTCGCTCAGTAAGACTCTGAGCTCGGGTACCTTTGAATCATAGCTCACCAACGTTTGGTGAGAGGTGGCACAGCGAAATCTCCCTTTGGGGAGCAGTAAGGTTCATAGTGAACCACAATGAAATCTCCCTTTGGGGAGCAGTAAGGTTCATAGTGAACCACAGCAAAATCTCCATTTAGGAAGCAGTAAGGTTCATCGTGAACCATAGTGAAATCTCCTTTTGTGGAGTAGTAAGGTTCATAGTGAACCACAGTGAAACCTCCTTTTAGGGAGTATGTACAGTTGAAAGTGATTCACGTAGGAGTGTTGATCAAGAGTGATCATTGTTAGGAAAGATGGCTTTAACCTAGAGGGGGGGTGAATTGTTTAAAGAGGTTTTCGCAAACTTTTACAAGCTAGAATGAATTTATTTCAGAAACCAATTGATTAAGCAATTTAGTTAGCCAAAACATCAAACAAAACAATACTGCCAGGAAAACAATCGGTTGTTTCTGCGAAACAATCGGTTGTTTATATCAGCAAACAACAAACAAACTGAATTTAAAGAGTAAGGGATAGAGAGATTGTACACAGTTGTTTATACTGGTTCACTCCAACCCAGAGCTACATCCAGTCTTCTCAGAACCCCTGAGGAAATCCACTAAGCAATCACACCTTGATCACTTACACAACAACCAAGAGAATGACCTTGAAAACCTCAAGACACACACTCTCCTTGGCCAACACTAAGATTGCTGATCTTGAACACCTCAAGAACACACAGCCAATCTCAGCAACAATACACAGAAGAAATGTTTCAGCAGTTTACACAGATTACACTTGTTACAGATGAAGATCTGAAATCAATACAAGTAGAATCCTATTCCAGCACCTTGATCAATCCCTTGAGCTCTTAAGCAATCTCAACTCTTTGAAAACTCTCTTAGAAAAACTTTGTCAAAAGCATTCTCTTATTTAAAACAGTTTTTCTGAATTTATATAAAGAAAGTTTGTTATCAAATCTTAACAAACCCATAATTGCTTTCAAAAAGATTGGTCAAAGCATTTAATGACTGGAGCGTATTCAGTTTCAAATCATTTAAAGCTCAGTCAAAGAAAACAGTTTTTCTGTTAAGGTTCCAGAACAAACAATCGGTTGTTTTGTCACTTAACAGATTTCTTCATTCAAAAACAGTTTTCAAACTTTCTCAAAACATCTAAGTGTAAACAATCGGTTGTTTCGACAGAACAATCGGTTGTTTCAACTTAGTTTGAAAAACACTTTACTTTGTTTAAAGATTGAGATGCTAAGTGCTTTGAGATTTAATCTAAGGGTGGATTACAACATTAAACTACCCCAAAACAAAACAATAAACCAGCACAGCAGCACCAAGCAAGCAGAAGCTTCATCATCCTTCAAAGGATTTGGATTCTTCAAAACATTGAACACCACTTGGTTCAACAATCTCCCCCTATTTGATGAAGACAAATCCCTGATGCTTGTGTTGTTCTGATTAAATCTGAAGCAGTTCCTGCAATTGAACTTTGAGCAAACATTGAACTTTTGATATTTTGTTAGCATACATATAAACAAGTTAAAGCTTAAACAATTAATATCAGAAACAACATACAAAAAAAAATTACCCAAACAGTTTTTAACTACTAAAGATAATCTTAAAACCTGAAACAAGCATAAACAAGCATAAATCTCCCCCTATTTGTCTTCACAAATAGACAAATATAAGAGATAAAACCAGATATTGTTCATATTACATCAGAATTAAAACAGCAACAGTAGAAGGAAAGAAAATAAAACCAAACACCAACAGCTACCAAAAACAATCAATTGTTTCGATGTCCAATCGGTTGTTTTTTTCCTTCATTCTTCTTTATCTCCAAACTGAAGATCAAAGATTTGGTTCTGGACAACTTCAATTTGTTCATCCAGACTCAAACCTTGCATCCATGTTGTCAAACTTGGTGTCAAACCTTTGGAAATTGCTAACACATAGATCATGAAGGTTTCTTTGATTTTCAGCAAAGCTATCCAGCCTATTCACCATGAATCTTTCAAAAGGATACATGGTTTGAATCCTTTTTTCTTGATGTTCATCAGCAGCACTGGGTCTAGCATCTTGAAACCCTCCTGTTGGATCTTCATGTTCAACATCCATATCAGCAGTTTCTTCTTGAGAAGCACCACTAGATGAGGCACCATGATCACCATCCTTGCTTACCCATTTTAAACCTATCTTTGTAAATCCCATCTTGCTGAGTGATCCATTGTTCAACTCTTGAGTTGACTTGACCAGCTCAGAAGTTTCATCCTCAAGATTAACTTCAAAATAGAATAGAAATTTAGATATCAAAACAGCATAGGGATAGTGATAATCACCCAACCTCATGGATTTTTGCATGTGCTCTTTGATTATGTGAATCCAATTGAGCTTGATTTTCTTGGTGATGCAGAAGATGTAAACTAGATCTTCTTCAGTTAAAACAGAATGGTTACTCCCCCTTGGAGTTAGAATCCATGTCACAATGAGAGCAAGTAACCTCTCATCAAGTTTCAACCCTCCAACTGAGCATGCACTCACTCGAGATTGATTCTTCTTCAAACAGCTTCTGTAGAACTGGATTTTGTTAAAATCCTCCACCACACCAAGATTTCCTTTGCTGATTCGTAGACCAGAGTATTTGAGTCCAACAACAGTAGCCCAAACTTCATGGGTTATCTCCATGTCCACACCTTTCACATGAGAAACTAGATTGTTTCCCTCAAACTTCAAATTGGTGTAGAAGACCCTCACCAAATCTGGATATATGTTTCCCTTCATCTCTAGGAACCTTCTGAGAAATTGATCCTTGAGTAGCTTTCTCACATTGTCGAGCTTTTGACTTTTCAGCCAATCAAAGCTCACAATCTTGGGGTTGTTTATCTTCTTGAGACTTGTCTCATATCTATACTTTTCAATGAGATCCTTATCTCCAGAAAACCATCCTTCCAAATTTCCTCCAGACCTTATAGCTCTGGTTTTGATTCTTCTGGAAGTGGGAGGAGTTGATTCCATGGCAGCAGAGAGAGGATAGCACTTCTTCACTGATTTTCTCAAGAGATGGTGCAAGAGATATTGCAAGAGATGTTGCAATTGGTTGTTCATCTGCACCTGATTTTATAGCCATACGAAAATCAATTTGTGTTTAATTTCATTCAATGGGTACCTGATTTTCAGAGAGAGAAAGTTGTTTTGCACAGTAAATGTCAGAAAAAGAAATTGAAAAACACATGGTCTTCACATGTGAACTTTGACTAGTCATAAAGGCTCTTGAATTTCCAAGATTTTGGAATATTTTCCTTTATGAATGTTGTAACCACTTTCTGAGCACGTTCAGCTTTCAATACAGATAGTTTAACCAAGATTCTCCCTTTTGAATTTGATCTATCCTTGTTGTTGTCTTTGTTGCGGTTTCTCTTTAGGAATTTGCTGAATTTTCTTGACAGCAAACTCAGATTTTCCTCATCACTATCATCACTTGAATCTTGCTTTCCCTTATGTTTGGATACTTTCAAGGCTATGCTCCTTGTGTGCTTATGTTCACTCTCTTGAACATTGAGTCTATTCATCTCTAGCTCATGTTCCCTAAGCTTTCCAAACAAAGAAGCAACACTTAAGGATGTTAGATCTTTAGATTCAGAAATTGCAGTTACATTTGGTTGCCATGCTCTATCAAGACATTTCAAGATCTTGATGTTTAGCTCTTCTTTGTCAAAAGTCTTGTCTAGGCTCATAAGGTGATTGATGATATGAGTAAACCTTTTCTGCACTTCAGCAATTGTTTCACCTTTAAGCATTCTGAACATTTCATACTCTTGGATTAGAGCATGCTTTCTAGCTCTTTTAACTTCATTTGTTCCTTCATGAGTGACCTCCAAAGTATCCCACATTTCCTTTGATGATTTGCATTGTGATACCTTGAAAAACTCATCAAAATTTAAAGCAGATGTTATAATATTTTTGGCAATGCAATCAAATTTGGCCTTTTTGCTTTCTGCATCAGTCCATTGAGACCAAGGCTTCTCAATGACAGAACCATCTTTTTCAAACTTTGGGCTAAAAGGACCTGATCCGGTCGGTCATCGGTACCCGATGACGTCAGCAGCAGATGACCACGTGGGCCAGTCACGGAGCAACACGTGGCATGAGATAGCAGATGTACCAGGGTGAAGATCGGCTCCTACATGAGCGCCTGGAAGAAGAAGCGCGAGAGTGATGAAGCACCGATCAGTCATCGGTGCATACAAAGTGATCAGTCATCGGTGCATGCGGAGTGATTAGTCGTCGGGGGTTCCTTGCCAACACGTGTTAGACTGGGACCCAGGCTCCCAGCGAGAACGTTACTCAAGGACCTCGCCTGATTCCATAAGCAGAGCACGACAACGTGAAGAAGCGCCATCGGACATCGGCCAGGATGAGAGATACCTCGGTCATCGGCGTGTGTCGAGGCGACATCGGCCGCACGATGTGAGCAACGCAGCCAATGATCAATAAAACGCCTAGAGGCAGGGAATGGCCTTAGTCGCGAGACGACCACGCATGAAGACGAGAAGATGCAGTTAGATGCGGAATCCTGCTGGGACAAGAACCGATCAAGTTTAGAGTCTCCCAGTGAGGTTGCATGTCTGCCACGTGGATGGTGAAGATGTTCCCAGAGAATAGGTAGGGCAGATAGGCACAGAAGTCGAGGGGTACAGAGGCACCCACGCAGCCTCCCTTGTCAGACTTTGCACTCAAGTGAAGAAGGCTGGCACGCAAGGTAGCCCTGGGGAGTGGAAACGACAGTGCAGAGTAATCAAGTGGCCCTAGAGGTAGCCTGTAGGGGCTACGCGGGTTTATATGAGGAAGAAGAACACCAAACCAGGTATGTAGTCTTTGCCTCAGAATACACAACACAAAACCAAGAACACTCAGTTTTCGAATCAAAGAGGACTGAGGGCACACACACACGGGTCTTACACAGAGAGATCCGAGAGAGAGTTTTGGTGTTCCCGTTGCCTGACTTGAGCGTCGGAGCTACAACGGCCGCTAGAGGCACCGTCTGTGTGTTTTGCAGGCATCGTTCGGAGTCCCGTCAAAGGTTCCTGGAGCCTCCTTGCAGAACGCGCAGCAGCTGGAAAGCTAGACGAAGGAGTGACGAGGCATTTTCCCCACGCTTGAGTCTGCGGCTAGATCATTTGGCGCCCACCGTGGGGCACGAAGTAAAACGAAGCCCCCATACACAAGAACGAGAGTAGGAATCGCACAGATGAGTAGAAGAACCAGACAAACGACACCTCCACCACCTGCTGGTGAAGGAACTGTGACCATGGCGCAGGTCATGGAGATGATGCGTGCGTTGCAGGATAACATCGCGGCGTCGAGAGTTGAGCAAGAGAAGATGCATGCAGAGCTGATTGCATCGCATAGCAGGAATGAAGAGTTGAACCGCGTGAACGAGGAGTTGCGTAGGGAGTTGCAGGCGCAGAATGAGCGCGTATCCGAAGATAGGACGCCAATGCCGCCGTCGCCTCCTAGAGCATTTCCTATGCCCTTCTCCCCCGAGATCATGAACACGGTGGTGCCCCCCAACCTGGTGGGAGTGAAGGCATCGTTCACGGGGGTGGAAGACCCAGAGGCACATTTGACAACCTTCCACACTTAGATGATGCTGTCTGGAGGTTCAGACGCTGTGTACTGCAAAATGCTTATGAGCACGCTGAGTGGAGTAGCTATGGAGTGGTTCGTGAGCTTGCCGGAGGGCCACATCACCTCCTTCCATCAGTTCTCAAAGCTATTCACGGAGCAGTATATAGTCAATAGAGTGCCGCCGGTGGTGACTTACGATCTGTTCGACGTGCGCCAGAACCAGGGGGAGTCGCTGAAGGACTTCCTCAACCGCTTTGGTGCGCAGGTGGTGAGATTGCCCAGCAAGGATGAGAACATGTTAGTGCACGCGTTCAAGAAAGGCGTGCTGCCTGGTCCTTTCAGTGAACCCCTTATCAGGAGCCACCCCGCCACCTTTGCTGAGATATGGCGACGCGCGGTTGCGCACATTGTAGCAGAGATAGAGGTCTCTGAGAAGAGAGGCAGCACTGCGCCGACGAAGCCGCGTGGAGGTCAGGGGAAGCAGCAGCAGCAGGTGCAGGTATATGAGGCCAAGGAAGGGAGGAAAGTGCAGGGAAGGCCTCGTCCGTATGCGCCCAGGAAGGACCAGCCCAGGGGGCGCGCAAGGGAGAACAACACACCCCCTAGGTATGATTTCGTGATAGAGTTGGCAGAGCTGATCGCCATCCTTGCCGTGGCTGCAAGACTCCGAGTACCAGAGAAAACCGACAAGGTACTTGGAGGGAGGAAGGACGAGTGGTGTGAGTTCCATCAGGCTTATGGACACACGCTCCGATCCTGCCTGACGTTGGGGCATCAACTCGCTGAGTTGGTGAAGACAGGATTCCTGACCGATTACCTGCGGGAGGCGCAAGGTGATCGCGCTTCGAGGTCTCAGACAGGTGATCAGCAACACGAGGTCCCTATGCATGGGGACGTGAGGTGATGGAGGATGCAACGCTGGGGGGGGCTCCTCATGAATAAGGCGTCGCCAGGGCGGTCATCGCCTATGAAAGGAAGGGGTCCATACAGAGTGGTTGAAGCGTTGGAGAGTGGAGCTTATTGGCTGGAGACTCTGCATGGAGCACCTATCCCCAGGACATGGAACGCTACACACTCAAGTTTCTACTTCAGTTAAGTTGTAAGGTAGATGCGTTCTTGCGCTGTACACATACTCAATGTATATACTGTAAATAGTTGAGCAGATCAGGGGGCATTCTTTTCCCTGGTGAGGGTTTTTAACGAGGCCACCCAATAAAAAAGATTTCAGTATACCAAGTGTGCACGTGTTTTCCAGTTTCAAGTCCTACTTACCCCGGATGAAAGTGCAAGTGATCGGTTGGAGCCTGCTCGCCCCAGGCGCGAGTACGGACGACCGATAGGGGTCAACAAGAAAAACTCTCCTTCCCCAAAGCAAGACATCATCTTCGCGTTTAATCACTAAGAAGCAGAACGCGATCATTCATCGGTGCACCCAAAGGACGATCAGTCATCGGTGCACTCGAAGCAGAGCACTTAGTCGGTGCATGGTCATCGGGGTCTTGCTAACACGTGTTAAGCTGGGACCCAGGTTCCCAGCGAGAGCGTTACGCATGCACCTCGCATGATTCCAGAAAGAAGGTTGGTCATCGGGGTCTTGCCAACACGTGTTAAGCTGGGACCCAGGCTCCCAGCGAGAGCGTTACGCATGCACCTCGCATGATTCCAAACCGGAAGAAGGGGAGTTGCCCACTCAAAGGGCGTGCGGTGATACCATGCAGGCAAGGATGCGCCTAGCGAGTGCGCTTAGACAGCCACCCCTGGTGCTCCCCTGGGAGCATGCACCCACTTAGAGGAGAAAGTCCTCACCCTCGACTTTATACAGCGGGGTGCAGGCGAGAGAAAGTCCTCTCCCTCGACTTCGTACAGCGAGGCATGGGCCAGATAAAAAAGTCCTCACCCTCGACTTTATACAGCGGGGTGCAGGCGAGAGAAAGTCCTCTCCCTCGACTTTGTACAGCGAGGCATGGGCCAGATAAAAAAGTCCTCGCCCTCGACTTTATACAGCGGGGCGCAGGCGAGAGAAAGTCCTCTCCCTCGACTTCGTACAGCGAGGCATGGGCCAGAGAAGAAAGTCCTCACCTCGACTTTGTACAGCGAGGTGCAGGCAGAGAAAAGTCCTCTTCCTCTGCTTTTTACAGCAAGGTTGAGGCAAGAGAACCAAGTCCTCCTCCTCTGCTTTTTACAGCAAGGTTGGGGCGAGTGAAAAAGTCCTCACCTCGACTTTATATAGCGAGGCTGAGGCGAGAGGAGAAAGACCTCACCCGACTTCTTACAGCGAGGCTGAGGCAAGAGAGGTCATCGAGAAGCATTCCCCAGAACACAGGCGTCATCCCTGGCGTTCGGGCCCTCTATGCAACTAGCGCTGGAGTGACACAGAAGTAATGCGAAGACTGAAGAGCGGTGACTGATCGGTGGTGCGCTAACATGCTAGTCGGTGGTCGGTAGCGAAGCTCTGAGTATGAAAGCTTCCCCAAACAAGCTCTTGGGCGATCAGTCGAAGCATTTAGACACCATCAGGTCAGTCATCCAACGTGAATTTATGCATAAAAACTGTTAAAGAGAATGCAAAGGTACAGTTGGTCGCGATCAGGTTAGAGGCCAAGTTTGAAGGGTCACAGTGGGATCGCGCTGAGGCCTAAGCCAGTTAACAGTTGGCCACATGCAGAGTGAGTTAAAGGTGGAGAGAGAGAAAGGCAGCTGAGAAAAAGAGATTACACAAGGGAAGAAGCTCAAAGAGGAGGAATGAGCTGGCCATCAAACCCTGAATGGTGGAAGCTAGGTTGGGCAAAGTCCAAGTTTGGAAGGACGCAGTGAACCTGCTGCCAGCCCATGGAACCCATCTATCAGAACCTCGGCACCAGCAGCCATGGTCTCAGGTACATCAGTTTCGAGCTCCTTCTTCTCTTTGGCAATGAAGAGCACTTAGTCTCTTTGCTGAGAACAAGTTCACAGCTCGAGACTGGGGGGCTTGTGATTCGGTCGGTCATCGGTACCCGATGACGTCAGCAGCAGATGACCACGTGGGCCAGTCACGGAGCAACACGTGGCATGAGATAGCAGATGTACCAGGGTGAAGATCGGCTCCTACATGAGTGCCTGGAAGCAGAAGCGCGAGAGTGATGAAGCACCGATCAGTCATCGGTGCATACAAAGTGATCAGTCATCGGTGCATGTGGAGTGATCAGTCGTCAAGGGTTCCTTGCCAACACATGTTAGACTGGGACCCAGGCTCCCAGCGAGAACGTTACTCAAGGACCTCGCCTGATTCCATAAGCAAAGCACGACAACGTGAAGAAGCGCCATCGGACATCGGCCAGGATGAGAGATACCTCGGTCATCGGCGTGTGTCGAGGCGACATCGGCCGCGCGATGTGAGCAACGCAGCCAATGATCAGTAAAGCGCCCAGAGGCAGGGAATGGCCTTAGTCGCGAGACGACCACGCATGAAGACGAGAAGACGCAGTTAGATGCGGAATCCTGCTGGGTCAAGAACCCATCAAGTTTAGAGTCTCCCAGTGAGGTTGCATGTCTGCCACGTGGACGGTGAAGATGTTCCCAGAGAATAGGTAGGGCAGATAGGCACAGAAGTCGAGGGGTACAGAGGCACCCACGCAGCCTCCCCTGTCAGACTTTGCACTCAAGTGAAGAAGGCTGACACGCAAGGTAGCCCTGGGGAGTGGAAACGACAGTGCAGAGTAATCAAGTGGCCCTAGAGGTAGCCTGTAGGGGCTACGCGGGTTTATATGAGGAAGAAGAACACCAAACCAGGTATGCAGTCTTTCCCTCAGAATACACAACACAAAACCAAGAACACTCAGTTTTCGAATCAAAGAGGACTGAGGGCACACACACACAGGTCTTACACAGAGAGATCCGAGAGAGAGTTTTGGTGTTCCCGTTGCCTGACTTGAGCGTCGGAGCTACAACAGCCACTAGAGGCGTCGTCTGTGTGTTTTGCAGGCATCGTTCGGAGTTCCGTCGAAGGTTCCTGGAGCCTCCTTGCAGAACGCGCAGCAGCTGGAAAGCTAGACGAAGGAGTGACGAGGCATTTTCCCCACGCTCGAGTCTGCGGCCAGATCAGGACCATTTTCAATTGCATCCCAAATTCCTTTGTCAAGAGATTCTATAAATATTTTCATTCTAACTTTCCAAAACTCGTAATTCAAACCACAAAACAAGGGTGGTCTGTTTATTGATGCACCTTCCCCAAAAGGTAGTCTATCAGCCATTTAAAAAGATTTTAGGATCAACTTGAATGACTTTCAAGAACCAAGCTCTTGATGCCAATTGTTAGGAAAGATGGCTTTAAAATAGAGGGGGGGGGGGTTGAATTGTTTAAAGAGGTTTTCGCAAACTTTTACAAGCTAGAATGAATTTATTTCAGAAACCAATTGATTAAGCAATTCAGTTAGCCAAAACATCAAGCAAAACAATACTGCCAGGAAAACAATTGGTTGTTTCTGCGAAACAATCGGTTGTTTATATCAGCAAACAACAAACAAACTGAATTTAAAGAGTAAGGGATAGAGAGATTGTACACAGTTGTTTATACTTGTTCACTCCAACCCAGAACTACATCCAGTCTTCTCAGAACCCCTGAGGAAATTCACTAAGCAATCACACCTTGATCACTTACACAACAACCAAGAGAATGACCTTGAAAACCTCTAGAAACACACTCTCCTTGGCCAACACTAAGATTGCTGATCTTGAACACCTCAAGAACACACAACCAATCTCAGCAACAATACACAAAAGAAATGTTTCAGCAGTTTACACAGATTACACTTGTTACAGATGAAGATCTGAAATCAATACAAGTAGAATCCTATTCTAGCACCTTGATCAATCCCTTGAGCTCTTAAGCAATCTCAACTCTTTGAAAACTCTCTTAGAAAAACTTTGTCAAAAGCATTCTCTTATTTAAAACAGTTTTTCTGAATTTATATAAAGAAAGTTTGTTATCAAATCTTAACAAACCCATAATTGCTTTCAAAAAGATTGGTCAAAGCATTTAATGACTGGAGTGTATTCAGTTTCAAATCATTTAAAGCTTAGTCAAAGAAAACGGTTTTTCTGTTAAGGTTCCAGAACAAACAATCGGTTGTTTTGTCACTTAACAGATTTCTTCATTCAAAAACAGTTTTCAAACTTTCTCAAAACATCTAAGTGTAAACAATCGGTTGTTTCGACAGAACAATCGGTTGTTTCAACTTAGTTTGAAAAACACTTTACTTTGTTTAAAGATTGAGATGCTAAGTGCTTTGAGATTTAATCTAAGGACGGATTACGACATTAAACTACCCCAGAACAAAACAATAAAGCAGCACAGCAGCACCAAGCAAGCAGAAGCTTCATCATCCTTCAAAGGATTTGGATTCTTCAAAACATTGAACACCAGTTGGTTCAACAATCATGTGCTTTGAAGAATCCAAATCAAAGATGTTTGATGGAAAACTGTGTTGCTATTGTGTTTGGGTGGGTTATGGGGTAAAATGTGTTGTAATCCACTCCTTGTTTGAATCCAGATTTGATTGAATTTGAAAACCTTTTTAAAATGATTTTTTTTTCAACTAAGTGAAAACCAACAGGTTGTTTTATCGAATCAACCAATTATTTTGTTCTTAGAAGGTTTTATAAAAGGTTTGACTTGGTTGACTAGCTGTCAAGCCAAATCAATTGATTGTGTACCGACCAGTCCTCGGACACCGAGAACAGTTAGTAACGGTGAGCTATGTCAGCTGGGTCCCACAGTATGGGCCAAGGCCACATGGGATGGATCCCACATCATGGACCAAAGCCACGTGGGATGGAACCCACAGGTAGTATGGACTAGTGGGATGATTAATTGTCAGCGTGTCGATCACCAGAGTGGACTGATGTGTCCTCGTCACTCAGCAGGGTGATCAGTCCTCGACAACTGAGTGGGAGGATGTGACATCGTTCTTAGGAGTTTGAACAACAGAACTAGACAGAACTAGAACATCTAACGTGGGTCTCGAGAGAAGACCAGTTATCAGCAAAATGCCCAAAGGTAGGGGGAAGCCGAAGTCACAAAGCACCCATGAGTGTGGCAGGGAAAGCACAGTTAAGTGCAGAGTCTTGAAGGGTAGAGTGCCCATTAAGATTAGGGTTTCCAAGTGAGGCTGCATGCATAGCACGTGAATAGTGAATGCACTCCTAGGACAGATGGCCCAGAGCTTAGGTGAACAAGGAGGTATCTAGGTGGCCATCCTGTTAGAAGTTGCACTATAGTTAAGGGAAGCCTTACGCGCTAGATTGCCCTAAGTCTGGGCGATAGCGGCGCAAGGGTATTCCTGTAAACCCTAATATGGGGAGCGATGCAGAGGAAACCCTAGACTATATAAAGGGTAGTAAAACACTTCACAAAGGTACGCAGTTTCTAGACCTAAACTGATATACTCAATACACTTGGTGTACTTGCCCTAGTTTTTGACTTGAGCGTCGAAGTGCAAACGGCCTCTAGGGTGCCCCTTTCTGTCTTGCAGGTGTAGGTTGTTCAACACAACGAAGTGTATCTCAAGGAGAGGGAAGGAGGCGTGTGATTGTCGTAGAGTCAACTGACAGGAGAGTCAACCGGCAATAACATTTGGCGCCTACCGTGGGGACGAAGTAAAACAAGGTCCCATACACAAGCGAAAGAGGAGAATTCAGCGACATGAGGAATACCAGGCAAGGATCTGTCCCACCAAACGGGGGTGAGAGCGTTACCATGCAACAACTCATGGAAACGATGCGTGCCCTCTAGGCGACGATGGTGGAATCTAGGGCTGATCAGGTGCATATGCAGATGGACCTAGCCGCATCAGAGGCCATGAATGAAGAGTTACACAGGGCGAATGAAGAATTGCGCATGAATTTGCATAATTTGCAGCAAAACAGGGATCGCGTGGTGGATGATCGAGCCCTGCCAACACCACCTAGGGCGTTCCTAATGCCTTTCTCACAAGCGATCATGGACACAGTAGTCCCAGCCACCTTTGTGGGCCCTAAGATTGTATTCACTGGGGTGGAGGATCCAGAAGCACATCTCACTGTGTTTCACACACAGATGATGTTATCAGGGGGTTTAGATGCGGTGGATTGTAAGCTTTTTATGACCACACTGACTAGGACAGCGCTAGAATGGTTCATCAACCTGCTTGAGGGACACATAACATCCTTTGCACAGTTTTCCATGCTGTTCAGGGAGCAGTACATCGTCAATCGGGCTCCCCCGCCAGTGTCATCTGACCTCTTTGATGTGAGGCAATATCAAAGGGAGTCCTTGAGGGATTATCTCAACCAGTTCGGAGCGATGGTGGTGAGGCTGCACACCAAGGACAAGGATATGGTGGTGCATGCCTTCAGGAAGGGAATATTACCAGGACCCTTTAGTGAGTCACTTATCAGAAGTCGCCCCAAAACCTTTGGCGATATCAGGCACCGCACTGTTGCTCACATCGCGGCTGAGGGGGAACTCAATGAGAAGCCCGAGAGCGTGGCCCCTCTACGATCACGGGTACCCAGTCGTCCACAACCCATGTGGGTGCACGAGGCGACTACAAAGAAGAGGGCATAGGGAAAGTAGAAGCCCTATGAAGCCAGGAAACCCTAAACCCGGGCACACGCGAAGAACGATGTGCCCCCTAAACATAACCTCCTGGTAGAGCTGAAGGAGTTAATCGTCGTTCCTAATGTGGCAGAAAGGCTAAAGATGCCCCCAAAGATAGACAAGAGACTGGGGCCCAACAAGAACGCATGGTGTGAGTTCCATCAGGCGTTTGGCCATCCCATTTGCAATTGCCTGGCCCTGGGTCATCAGTTGGATGAGTTGGTCAAGAGTGGTTTCTTGAACGATTACCTGCGGGAGTCACAAGGGGGAGAGGTGGTGGTGGCTCCAAGCGCTGACCAGGGGCACGAGGTGCCAATACACGGTGAAATACACACCATCTTAGGTGGGTTCTCAGGAGGAGGGTGCACCTCATCGCAGCACAAGAAATATGCGCGGTCAGTGATGGCAGTAGAAGCACGTGAGGACGATCACTTCCCAGATGTGGACTTCACGTTTACAAAGGCAGATCGCCTAGATGTTGTTCCATATGACAATGATCTAGTGGTGATATCGATGGTTACCTAGGGAAGGAGGGTTCATCGGGTCCTCGTTGATCAAGAAAGTTCAGCCGACGTGATGTTCTAGTCGACCTTCAACAAGCTATAGTTGTCTCCAGACCAGTTAAGACCTTATACTGGTTGCTTGTATCAGTTCGCAGGAGACCAGGTCGAGGTTCGGGGATATCTAGAATTGAGGACCACTTTCACTGATGGAGTGGCCTCTCGCACCAAGAACATCAAGTATCTCGTTGTGAATGCCCCATCAGTTTACAACGTGTTGTTGGGCAGGCCAGCCCTGAACTGACTGCGGGCGGTGGCGTCGACGAGACACATGAAGATGAAGTTGCCCTCGACGGAAGGAGCGGTGATTACCATCAGGTTAGATAAAAAAGAGGCAAAGAAGTGTTATGAAAACAGCCTCAAAACAAGGAGAGGAGTGTGCACAGTGACCACCCAACCACCAAGTGGAGTGTGTGCTGATGCTGACCTACCCCGAAGAGGAGTCAGGGTTACATGAGCAGTGGTCGCCCGAGAGAGACGACCTGAACCAGCTGAAGAGGTAATAGAGAGGGAGATCGGAGGCAAGGTATTCAAACTTGGCAAATCCCTGGGCCAAGATACACAGGACCAAGTGGCGGGAGTCATCGAACGACACTTAGATGCTTTCGCCTGGTCTGCCTTCGACATGCCAGGCATCGACCCTGATTTTTTGTGTCATCGCCTAGCACTGAATCCCCAGGTTAGACCTGTCTGCCAGAGAAGAAGAAAATTCAATGATGAAAGGAGGTACATCAAGGAGGAAACGCAGAAGTTGCTCGAGGCTGGTCATATACGGGAAATTCAATATCCCAAATGGCTAGTAATGTGGTGTTGGTGAAGAAGGCCAATGGGAAGTGGAGGATGTGTGTAGACTTCACTGACCTCAACAAGGCATGCCCAAAGGACTCTTATCCTTTGCAGAGTATAAATGCGTTGGTGGATAGCACCTCAAGCTGCAAGCTGCTCAGTTTCTTGGATGCCTTTTCTGGTTATAACCAGATCAAGATGCACCCAATCGATGAGTGCAAGACAGCGTTCATGACTGAGCTGTCCTGCTACTGTTACACAGTCATGCCATTTGGGCTAAAAAACGCAGGTGCCACCTACCAAAGGCTGATGGACAAGGTCCTTGTGCCCATGATAGGGCGTAATGTGCAAGCTTACGTAGATGATATGGTGGTGGCATCACAGGTGAAGGATCAGCACGTCGCTGATTTGGAAGAGCTGTTTACTACAATAGCTAACTATAGGCTGAAGTTGAATCCAGAGAAATGCGTCTTTGGGGTGGAAGTGTAAGGACCTGTAAAATTAAATTGGAATAAAAGGAATATATTTTAAATGAATTCTAAGTATGTTTTTATTTAAAATAAAAAGGGAGGAAAGTGTAGCTTAGAAGACTATGAGATCGCCTGGTTAGTACATAATCGCCTGTCGCCTAGACTACCCATGCAGACATCACCAGGGCGCGAGGTATGCGGACATCGCCAGGGCGCGAGGTATGCGGACATCGCCAGGGCGCGAGGTATGCGGACATCGCCAGGGCGCGAGAGGCATGCGGGCATCGCCAGGGCGCGAAGCATGCGGGCATCGCCAGGGCGCGAGAGGCATGCGGGCAACGCCGGGGTGCGAGAGGCATGCGGGCATCGTCATGGCGCGAGGCATGCGGGCATCGCCAGGGCGCGAGAGACATGCGGGCGTCGCCAGGGATAGACATCGGTCGTCTCCCAGAGAGAGACATCGGTCGTCTCCCAAAGAGAGAGATCGGTCGTCTTCCAGAGAGAGAGAGCGGTCGTCTTCCAGGTTGAGTCATCGGTGGAAGGTTAACACACAATGTCGTATTTCACGCAGATGAAGTGGGGCCCAGGCCCCCAGCATGAGCGTCTTGCATGCGCGACACGTAGTCAGGGAGCGTACTTCAAAACAGTGGCTCCAGGGAATTGGTACGGAAAGTGACCCAAAACCCACGTGGCCACACTGTTCAAGGAAGGGTGCAGGCAAGCTTTTCCTGCAGAGTGGGCGGTGGCAGCGGAAATTGTGGAACAAGTTGGTCTAGTTTTAAAAACCCACTTCTGAGGGGAAAAGAACGTTGCAGTGGTTCAAGAGTGAAAGAGTGAGTTTACCTCCATTCTTCTCTTTTCTCTCCTTCACAGTGCGATTCAGGCATCCTCAAGCACCAGTGCGACGAACGACGACTGCCCTTAGAGCACCTGGGAGGTTCTCTGCAAGATCTCCAAACCAGACGCTAAAACAGAGCTAAGGCATCTTTAAGCTTCGACGGGTTTTGGAACTCCTGGTGTTTTGCGCAAGTCCAGGTAAGGGAAGCTAGCTTTATTTTCAATAAAAGCCGTAGGCTAGCTGTTTCTGAAGTGAGGGCGACGTGGTCGCCGGTTTCATATTCTTTTCGCGATGCTCTGTTCTATGTGTTTGGGCGACGTGGTCGCCGGTTTTAAACCCCTTTTTCATGATGTTCTGTTTTCATGTGTTTGGGCGACGTGATCGCCAGTTTTAAATACAGATTCCAAAATCCCCTGTTTTGGATGTGATCGCCGGTTTTAATATTGTTGTTCAAACTCCCCTGTTTAATGTCGCTCTGAACTTGTTGAGATTGAAATGAAAAATGTATATGCTATTCGAAAACCTGATCGGTGGTATGCTTGTTCTTGTGAGTGGGGTTGTTTAAGAAAAGATTCAAGGTATTCTATGATGGATTTATTCTTTATGTGTGGAATGATGCTTTGAATGTTGTGGATGTGGGATCAAAGCATAGTATTTTCAGTAAAGAAAATACCGTGTAAGATCGTGTAGAGTGTGCAATGACCGGTGATTCGTTTTATGAGATATCCTGACTCTCCTGATGTAATGGAATCACATAGATGGAGTTATTCAGGTGTTGAGAGTCGAAGGAGGTTCACAGGTATGGGTGAGTTGTGTGAAAGAGAACGAGCTCGACCCGTTGTGTGGATTAACCCTGTCATGCTAGGATAGTGATAATATTGAGATTCATTTATACGCTTGTGAATGTGTGTGATTTCACAGCGACCCTGTGAATGTGTGTGATTTCACAGTGGTGCAGCATGACAGGTGCAGATCTCTGAGTCTAGTCAATGCACGTGTCTTCCGGAAGTAGTGTCAAGTGTCTATGTGTGGTGAGTCAGTGGAAGTCTGACGTGAGAAATGTTGAGAAATTGTTGATAGACACTTGATGGAATTATGTGAATTGAACGACTCTTGAGGAAATTGTGAAATATGTGATTACTTGATGACTGTGTGATATGAATGAGAAAGTTGATGGTTTTTATGTGGGTGTCTTAAATTTGTTTTATCTTGATTTTTAAGTTCATATTTAAACTCTCTTTCAAATATCTAGCTTACCCTGTGTTTGGTTCTGTGGCTGTTTTTCTTAAAACTGTGATGATCGTGTATAATTTACACGGGAGCAGATGATGTTGCAGGAAGTAGAGCTCCTCAGTGAGTGGTCGCCGGAAGGAGATCGCCTGTCTCTGTTTCTGTTAGGCGATCACCTTTTTTCTGATCTCTGATAGGAGATCGCCTTTTCTGTTTGGAGATCGCCTGTTTTTTTCTATTTTGCTGTATTTTGTTTAAGTTTTGGAAAATTGACCGGTTATGTATTAAACTCCCTGTGAGGAGCAACTTCATTTTATATAAATACGTATGTTCACTTAAATATTATTGTTTTACCTTTATTTCATTTTATATTTATGAAAAGCATTTGGCGGGATGTTGCAAGGGCCTGAGTTGAGATACCAGGCCATACAGAAGGCGGCGCTAGACGTGGTGTTCTCTGCAAGGTAGGCTTCGCCATTAATTCCAGAGCTTTACAGTGGTGGTGATGACAGACTTGCCCATTTGTAAGGTCTTGCAGAAGTCAGATGTCGCGGGAAGGATGGTGCGATGGGCAGTAGAGTTGTCAGAGTTCGACATACAGTATGAGCCCAGAGGCCCAATCAAAGGCCAAGTCTATACTGATTTTGTAGGCGAGATGTCCACAGCAGAAACCTAGCAGGACGAGCCTGACTTCAGATGGGTGCTCTCAATAGATGGGTCCTCTAATCAGCAAGGTAGTGGAGCTGTGGTGATCTTGGAGGGGCTTAAGGGGCTGTTGATTGAGCAGGCTCTACGGTTTGCCTTCAAAGCTAGCAACAATCAAGCAGAATATGAGGCCCTAATCGCTGGAATGTTGTTGGCCAAGGAGATGGGTGCGCAGAGTTTTCTAGCAAAGAGTGACTCCCTATTGGTCACAGGTCAAGTGGCTGGAGAGTAGCAGGCCAAAGACCCTCAGATGGCCTCCTACCTAGAGTATGTCCGGGTACTGAAGAGTTCCTTTGCGGCTTTTGAGTTGGTGCATGTGCCCAGAGATCAGAATGCCCAAGCTGACTTGTTAGCGAAACTCGCAAGCTTGAGCAAGTGGGCAGGCAGAGGACGGTCATCCAGGAGACCCTGAGGACACCTCGCACTTATATGGCTGATAACTTGGTAGGAGTCCACCAGATCAGCCAGTCAGACGGTGTGAAGAAGAGTCATTGGTCATTGACCCAAGAAAATTTGAAGAAGCCAAGGGTCAATGCGTACGCGGTGTTGAAGGAGGTGTCGTCGTAGGTCTGCCTAGTGCAGAGTGGAGAAACGTGGATGACGCCCTATAAGCGTTACTTGGCTGATGGGATGTTGCCAATGGAGCCAATGGAGGCGAGAAAAGTAAAGAAGAACTCAACCAAGTATACACTGATCGATGGGGAATTGTACAGGCATGGGTTCACACACCCTATTCTGGTGCGTGTACATGGTGAGCAATGCATGCGGATAAAGGTAGAGCTCCATGAAGGAATATGTGGGAGCCACATTGGAGGTCGTGCTCTAGCATCTAAGGCCATTCTCGTAGGGTACTACTGGCCGACCATGAGGGAGGATTGCACGAAGTATGCACAGCAGTGCCAGTAGTGTCAACTACATGCTGATTGGCACAAGGCGCCTCCAGAAGAGCTCAAATCCATATATAGCCATTGGCCATTCCACACATGGGGAATTGACATCCTGGGCCCTTTTCCTTTGGCTGTACGGAAAATGAAGTATCTCATGGTCGCCATAGAATACTTCACGAAGTGGATCGAGGCTGAGCCGGTAGCACAAATCACAGCCCACAAGATCCAGCACTTCGTGTGGAAGAACATAGTATGTCGCTTTGACGTACCCAAGTGCTTGGTATCTGATAATGGCACCCAGTTTGCAAGCCAATAGTTGGGGAACTTATGCACAGAGTTGGGAATCAAACAGGTGTTTGCATCAGTCGAGCATCCTCAGACTAATGGGGAGGTTGAATCAGCTAACCGAGTCCTACTCAGAGGGCTGAAGAGAAGGCTGGAGAAAGCCAATGGGACTTGGGCTGAGGAGGTTCCCTGAATTGTGTAGGCTTACAATACCACTCCTCAGTCCACCACTAAGGAGACCCTTTTGTTGAACCAAGTGGTGTTCAAGGTTTTGAAGAATCCAAATCCTTTGAAGGATGATGAAGCTTCTGCTTGCTTGATGCTTCTGTGCTACTTCATTGTTTTGTTCTGGGGTAGTTTATGTTGTAATCCACCCTTAGATTAAATCTCAAAGCAATTAGCATCTCAGGTTTTAATAAAACAAAGAGTTTTTCCCAACTAAGTTTAAACAACCGATTGTTCTGCGAAACAACCGATTGTTTATACTTAGATGTTTTGAGAAAGTTTGAAAACTGTTTTTGAATGGAGAAAACTGTTAAGTGACAAAACAACCGATTGATTCGAGGAAACAACCGATTGTTTGTTTTGGAACCTTAACAGAAAAACTGTTTTCTTAGACTGAGCTTTAAATGATTTGAAACTGAATACACTCCAGTCATTAAATGCTTTGACCAATCTTTTTAAAGGCAGTTATGGGTTTGTTAAGATTTGATAAACAAACTTTCCTTTTATATAATTCAGAAAAACTGTTTTAAATATGTGAATGCTTTTGAAAAAGTTTTTTAACTAAGAAAAGAGAGTTTTGGAAATGATCCTGCCGCGGACTTGAACGTGGAGGATGAGCCTCGTCACTCCTTCGTATAGCCTTCTGCAACTGCACGTTCTGCAAGAACGCTCCAAGAACCTCCGTCGCAACTCCAAACAATGCCTGCAAAACAATACAGACGGCGCCTCTAGCGGCCGTGTGCACTCCAACGCTCAAGTCAGGCAACAAGAACACCGAAAACTCTCACTGAATCTCTCTGTGAGACTCGTGTGTGCTCAGATCCACTCCCTCTCTCTCTGTAACTAAATTTTGTTATCACTGTGCTACGTGCACCAACGCTCCCACAATGACTCAGAAACTATGTGTAGTGAATTTGTGTAAACTTGTAATATGAAAACTTGTGTGTACCTGACATAAGGTAGAGAGTACCTTTATACTTGGGCCACGCTTCTCTCCCAGATGGTGACACGTGGAGGCATGCAACTGGAATCTGACCGTACACGTGTCACACCTGGAAGGCTTCTGCGCATTTTGTAACATCCCGCCAAATACATTTCGCATTTTTGCATTTTCGTAATATGAAATAACGGTAAAACAAATATACTGAAATAAACATAATTGTATATATATACAAAGGAGTTCTCCTCGCAGGGAGTTTAATACAAAACGGTCGTTTTCCAAAACTTAAACATAAAGACAGCAAAATACAAAACTACCGATCTCCTAACAGAAAACGGAGATCGCCTATCAGAAAATGGCAAAAGGGGGCGATCGCCCAGCAAGAACAGAAAACAGGCGACCACATACGGCGTACACTCACAGGGGAAATCCACTTCCTGCAACCTCATCTGCTCCCGTGTAAAGTTACACGATCATCACAGGTTTAAGAAAACAGCCACAGAAACAAAATACAGGGTAAGCTATATATTTAAGAAAACTTTGAATCAAGAGCATACATAAGAACTTCACAACATCCATGAACCATATCAATATCATCCATCACATTTCCATATTCCACAAGACTATCAGGAAATCCCATATTTCACAAATCAATCCAAGAGTATTTCAATTCACATCAGCAATCAAGTGTCTATTAATTCAATTTCTCATTTCTCACGTCAGACTTTCCACTGACTCATCACACCAGACACTTGACCACTATTTCCGGAGACTCGTGCGTTGATTAGACCCAGAGATTCGCACCTGTCATACCAAAAGGCTGGAAAGTGCCCTCAGCCATGCGCATCACACCATCTCAATATTCTCATTATCACGGTATGACAAGGTTAATCCATACAACAGGCCGAACTCGTTCTGTTTCACACGAGACACCCATACGTATGAACCTCCATCGACTCTCCACAACTGAGTAACTTCCTCTATGTGATTTCATTACCTCAGTAGAGTCAGGATGTCTCATTATAGGATCACCGATCAATACACCTCTTACACGACCTTACACGGTATTTTCTTTCCTGAAAATACTATGCCTCGATCCACAATCACAACATTCAACACATCACATAACACTTCAATGAACGATTTCAATCACAGCAAAACTCATACCAAGGTTCAGATTTTTCGAAAACCACATTTAAAATCTCAAACACTTTTGAAACAGCATAAAACAGGGGATATTTCAATAACAGATGAAAAACCGGCGATCACGAACAAAACTGGGTTTTTAAACAAGAACATTTTTAAAACCGGCGACCACGTCGCCCCCAACATCCAAACAGAACTGTTATCGTAAACATCTCACATTTCAACATCAAACACCGTGAAAGCGAAGTAAAAACCGGCGACCACGTCGCCCTATCATCACAAACATCAAATATCCAGTTATCGTTGGAAAAAGACTAGCTTCCCTTACCTGGATCAGCGTGAAACTCACTTCAAGCTCTAACCACCGAACGTAAAGGATGCCTGAACTCTGCCTAAGCGTTCTAATCAGTAAAACTTGTAGAGAACCTTCTCAAATGCTCTATGGCAATCGCTGGTAAATAAACTGGTGCCTGAAATTACTGAGTCACAGCGCAAAGGAGAGAAAAGAGAAAGATGAAGGTGAATTCACTCTGTCACCTTTTATACTCTCACTGCGTTTCTAAACTCACTAAGAGGCGGTGCATTCCAATACTAGGAACATAGGCCTGCCATGTAGCTATCATTACCTACTCTCTAACTAACCCTTCCGTGTGGGTTTTCTTCCTCGAATTAAATGCAAACCTGACAGTATGGCCACGTGGCGTCTCTGCGCACATGGAGCTACTGTTCCGAAGGACTTTCACTGCTTACATGTCGCACATGCAGCACGTTCATCCTGGAAACCAGGGCCCCACTTCATCTGCGTGAAACACGACATCGCGCGATAACCTTTCGCCGATGACCACTCGCGCAAAGACAATCCACCGATGACCTCTCGCGCGATGACAATCCACCGATGACCCATCCTGGAGGACGACCGATGTCTCTCTCTGGAAGACGACCGATGTCTCCTCCTCCTTGAGACCGACCGAGGTCTCTTCCTCCTGGAGACCGACCGAGGTCTCTTCCTCCTGGAGACCGACCGAGGTCTCTTCCTCCTGGAGACCGACCGAGGTCTCCTCTTCCTGGAGACCGACCGAGGTCTCCTCTTGGCGACACCCGCATGCCTCTCGCGCCAGGGCAAAGCCCACATGCATCTCGCGCCCTGGTGATCATGTTCCAGGCGATCTCATGGCTTTCTAACTACACTTTCCTTCATTTTTATTTTAAATAAAAACATACTTAGAATTCACTTAAAATATATCACTTTTATTCCAATAAGATTTTCCAGCTCCTTACACATTTCTCTCGTGCGGCTAAGTTATCCTCTTGCGGAGTAACTTAGCACGTTTCTTCTGTCTGAATGAGTGCATGCTCCCAAGAGAGCGCCTGGTGGGGCTGGTCTAAGCACACCCACCAGGCGTATCCTGCCTGCATGGCCTCTCCACACGTCCTCTGAGTGAGTGCATGCTCCCAGGAGAGCGGCTGGTGGGGCTAGTCTAAGCACACTCACAAGGCGTATCCTGCCTACATTGTCTCGTCGTGCATCCTCTGAGTGGGTGCATGCTCCCAGGAGAGCACCGAGTGTGGCTGTTCTAAGCACACCCACTAGGCGCATCCTGCCTGCATGGTCTCACCGCACGTCCTCTGAGTGGGCATCATGCGAGGTGCATGCGTAACGCTCTCGCTGGGAACTTGGGTCCTAGCTTAACACGTGTTGGCACGAACCCCGATGACCGATCTCGCTCTGCATGCACTAACGACCGAGCGGTGCCCCATTACTATCCACTAATGATCGTGCGGTGGCTCATGACCTTCCACCTACGACCGTGCGGTGCCTCATGTCCTTCCACCGACGTCCGTGCGGTGGCTCATGACCGTCCACCTACGACCGTGCGGTGGCTCATGACCTTCCACCTACGACCGTGCGGTGCCTCATGTCCTTCCACCGATGTCCGTACGGTGGGTCATGACCTTCCACCTACGACCGTGCGGTGGCTCATGACCTTCCACCGACGTCCGTGCGGTGGCTCATGACCTTCCACCTACGTCCGTTCGGTGCCTCATGACTTTCCACCAACGTCCGTGCGGTGCCTCATGACTTTCCACCGACGTCCGTGCCGTGCCTCATGACTTTCCACCGACGTCCGTGCGGTGCTTCCAGGCGCTTATCTAGGCACCGCTCTAGGGATGGTGGCCACTTGGTAACTGACCACCGATCACCATTCTAAGTGGACTCCTCCCTGATTCGCCTGCCATCTCATGCCACGTGTCATCCTGTGACTGGTCCACGCGGTCATCTGCAGCTGACGTCACCGACTACGGATGACCGACCAGATCACAAGCCCCCTAGTCTCGAGCTGTGATTTTGTTCTCAGCAAAGAGACTAAGTGGTCACACCCTCGGTCTATGTGGCAGGTGGGGCCACGTCACGTGCTGCTCACGTGTCTGGTCTTTAACGTTATGACTTCCACGCTTTATCTCTCGACACGTGGACGCATCAACGGCTCATACTGAGTGTCGCTACCGTTTCCTTCATTCAAAAGAGGTGCGCGCTAGCACTATTGCATCACCTTCTTCAGCATACTCAATCTGTCTTCCAAAACCCTTAGCCTTCTCTCTGCGCGCACATTCTCTTCGATCTTTCGATCTCCCAGCCTTCTCCGATCATCAAAAGGTTTGTCTTTTCTTCTCCCTTGGTGTATTTAGAGCATTTCTACCGTTTGCATTCATGTTTTTCATCACTGTTCATTCATCTTCTCTATTTTCTTCTTCTAAACCCGCGCCATGGTTCACTGTTCTTTTCTCTCAATCTCTGCTTCTCCTTATTCCTCTTCTTCACCTGAACCTTCTTTCTTGCTCTCTCCCTCTATTGTTTACCGAACCATTCATTATTTCCCTCTTCTCTCTTTTATCTGATTTTGCTCCTTCCTTTCCTCCATTGCAGCTTTCGACAATGGCTCGCGCAAGGGAAACGGCACGCCTTGTTGCCTCTTCCTCCGGTGCCCAGCCCCCAAGGCCTGCACCGTCGTCATCCTCTGCACCAACTCCACCCCAACTTGACGCAACCTTCCCCACAGACCAAGCTAGGGTGTATGAGTGGGCTCCTTTGGTGCTCCTGGCTGAGACCTCCACACAACTACCTCCAAACCACCTAAAGACCATTCTCAGCAGCGACCCAGACGAACCCACGTGCACTGTTCACAGGGAGATTGACTTCCGAGTGGTCGTACGTATTCCTCCACGAGGGATACTCGTCTGTGCTGACGACAGGGCTACCAATGGGGTACCCTTCACCTTTGTATATTCTGCCATCTTCAAGAGACTGAAACTACGCTTGCCTTTCACCTTCTTTGAGAAGGAGTTGATGATGGAACTGAACGTCGCCCCCTGCCAGCTCCATCCAAATGCCTGGGCCTTCATTCGGGCATTTGAGATTCTGTGTGACCATTTCGGTCACCCTGCCTCGGTCGACGTTTTCCTTTATTTCTTTGAGACGAAGAAACCAGGGGACCGGTCTTGGGTCAATTTAAACGGGGTTGCTGGCAGGGTTATCTTGGGCCTATACCAGCAATCCTTCAAAGACTGGAAAGGCAGATTTTACATGATCTCGACTACTCCTCGGGACCCCATTCTGCTCGAAGGATTTCCCCTCTACTGGGTCCCAGGGGTCGAGTTCAAAAGACCCAGGGATTTGGAAACCCTTACCCCCTACGAGCGCGAACTGTGCAATCTTCTGCGGGGGGTAAAGTACAGTTCTGCTACTGATGTGAGTTCATTATGAACCTTTCTTGGTTTGGGTTGAGTTGATATAGGTTTCATTGTATTCATGACACTTTCAAGAATTAGGATCAAAATTCTAAAGAACAATTAATAGAGTTTCTACTTAAGAAAACAAAGGTTCATACTAAAAATACATGAATAGGTAATGTTCCTGCCGGTTGACCCTGCGTCAGCTGACTTCTGCGGCCGCCACACACCTCCTTCCTCACCTAGTCTGTGCTGGTATGATCGCACCTGCAAAAGAGAAAGGGGGGCGCCCTCGCGGCCGTTTGCACTCCGACGCTCAAGTCAGAACGGGGCAAGAAACATTAAAGTCTGAATTTCTCTCTGTGTTTAGGTCTAGAATTGCGTACCTCTGTGAAGCATATTACTGTTCCTTATATACTTAGGGTTTTCTGTGCCGCTAACCCTAATTAGGGTTTATTGCGCTGCTGGACACACTTAGGGTTTACTGGAATGCCCCTGCGCCACTTTTACCCAGTCTTTGGGATAACCTAGCGCATAGGGTTTCCTTCTCTGGAGTGCAAACTCTAACAGGATGAACACCTGTTCTGGGAGGGCCTTCACTGTTCACGTGCCATGCATGTAGCCTTCGTGATTCAGGACTCTCTTTACCTCTGGGAATATTTACTAATAATCTGCGGAGCAGGCGATGACCGATTACCCATCTCCCTGTGGAGCAGGCGATGACCGATTACTCATCTCCCTACGGAGCAGGCGATGACCGATCACCTCTGATGGGGTCTACTCCACGTGGCTTTGGCCCATGCTGTGGGACCCATCTGACGTCCGAGGACCGATCAGTACACAAGCCCCCCAGTCTCAAGCTGTTAACTTGTTTCAGCGAAGAGACTAAGTCATTGACTCCTTTACTACCTGCTCTCGGTGCTCGAGGACCAGCATTTGGCATCATCGCCAGGAACTCTTCTGATCTGGTACTCGCCGAATTATCTTTAGGCGATTTCCTTTCTCTTACTCTTCTCGATCCACGTGTCCTCCTCAAGCACGCCTCTCACCTCAGCCTCGCTTTAAGAAGTCGAGGGCGAGGTCTTTCCTATCTCGCCTCACTTGCTCAAAGGCAAGGAGGTCTTCTTTCTCGCCTGCACTTGCTCCCAGGCAAGGAGGTCTTCCTCTGTTGCCTCAGCCTCGCTGTAAGGAGACGAGGTGAGGACTTTATATCCTCTCGCCTCAGCCTCGCTGTAAGAAGACGAGGTGAGGACTTTCTTATCTTCTCGCCTCAGCCTCGCTGTAAAAAGACGAGGTGAGGACTTTCTTATCTTCTCGCCTCAGCCTCGCTGTAAAAAGACGAGGTGAGGACTTTCAACATCTTGCCTCAGCCTCGCTGTAAGAAGACGAGGTGAGGACTTTTATCATCTTGCCTCGGATCGCCAAAGGGCGAGGAGGACTTTTATCATCTTGCCTCGGATCGCCAAAGGGCGAGGAGGACTTTTATCATCTTGCCTCAGCCTCGCTGTAAAAAGACGAGGTGAGGACTTTTATCATCTTGCCTCGGATCGCCAAAGGGCGAGGAGGACTTTTATCATCTTGCCTCGGATCGCCAAAGGGCGAGGAGGACTTTTATCATCTTGCCTCAGCCTCGCTGTAAAAAGACGAGGTGAGGACTTTATATCTTCTCGCCTCAGCCTCGCTGTAAAAAGACGAGGTGAGGACTTTATATCCTCTCGCCTCAGCCTCGCTGTAAGAAGACGAGGTGAGGACTTTCAACATCTTGCCTCAGCCTCGCTGTAAGAAGACGAGGTGAGGACTTTTATCATCTTGCCTCAGATCGCCAAAGGGCGAGGAGGACTTTTATCATCTTGCCTCAGCCTCGCTGTAAGAAGACGAGGTGAGGACTTTTATCATCTGGATGCCTCCGATCGCCGAAGGGCGATGAGGACCCTAAAATCTCCTTACTTGGGCCTCTGATCGCCTAAGGGCGATGAGGTTTTTCCAAACTTCTGAGTCTTTCTCTCTCCCGTCGGTTGCTCCTCTTGACACGTGGACATCATCTGGTCATTCACGTGTCACCATCTGGAGTACCTGCAGCTAAAACGCTACTTTCACCTTGATCCTGCGACTAAGTTATCCACACAGGGAGTAGCTTAGTGCACAGGCTACTCTGGGCACAACCTTAACCTGGCGATCTGGTTAACACTGGGTATCACAGCTCACACAAGTCTTCTCAAACACTCGGCGATGTGCTCCTTTCGGCGACTTGCTGACAACCTGATCTCCTGATCTTCACACCCGGCGATCATGTGAACACCCGGCGATGTGAATACCTGCAGGCGATAGGCGACCACTTATATCTTCGCACACATGGCGATAGGCGATCACTTATATCTTCGCATACATGGCGATAGGCGATCACTTATATCTTCACACATGGCGAAAGGCGATCACTACTCTTTGCACGCGGTGATAGGCGACTACCGATCTGTGCTTCTTTACTTCTCGCGCTTTGCTTCCAGGCGCTCTCTTAACACTGGGTGATCGCCTTAGCCACTGACAACCAATCACCATTCTGGGTGATCGCCTCTCCAACTGGCTTACTATCCTCTACCACGTGACACCCCTTGAACAGTCAACATGGTCAACTGCTGGCGACGTCATCTATTACTGATGACGGACCGGATCACAAGCCCCCCAGGCTCGAGTTGTGACTTGTCTCAACGAAGAGTCTTACAACTCGCCTGATAGCTATTGACCCGACCGGGCTGTCACCTCTTGGCCGACGTCCGAGGTCTTGCCACTACGTAAACGTTCTTACTTCTGCCTCTTTCCCTTCGACGACCATCATCTGCTTGTAATGAATTATAAACCTTGTCTTTACAACTTGAATCACTCTTTCTCCTTCACAGCTCAACCTTCACCTTGTGTGGGTTGCTTGGTGACCGTGCTAACTGATGTGGTGCTATCTCTACTTCTTGACTCATGCTGGTTTCCTTGGGCGATCTGATCCTCTTGCTCTACTACTGCCATCATCTTTACTTTTCTTCGGATCATAAGGATGATATATCCTTTGGTCCTTCTTTACCGCTGCCGTCTCCAACACCCTCTGAGGCTGAGTCCTGGCTTGGGTGCGTGGTTTTGCGGGAGCCGTACTCCCCCTCTGTTCTATCACTTCGTTCTCGGCAGCGATGTGAGCCACAGCACGTCGCCGAATCTCTGCGAAAGTTGCAGGGCGACTCCTGATCAATGATTCGCTGAATGGCCCAGGTAGCACGCCTTTCTCAAAGGCGTGTACGAACATCTCCTCCTCTTTACCTGGTAGTCGGACTATCTGGGCCCCGAATCTGTTCAGATAATCCTTCAAAGATTCCCCCTGGAATTGCCTTAGGTCGAACAGGTCGTAAGACACCATAGGCGGCGCCTTATTCACGATGTACTGATCGACAAACAGCTTGGAAAATTGCCGGAAACTGGAAATATGTCCGGTAGGTAGACTCACAAACCAGTCCAACGCTGTGCTGTGGAGGGTGCTCATAAACATCTTGCAGTAGACCGCATCCGATCCTCCCGACAGCATCATCTGCGTATGGAAAACGGTGAGATGCCTTTCGGGGTCTTCTTTCCCAGTGAACACGGTCTTAGGCCCTACGAAGGTGGCAGGGACCACCGTGTCCATGATTTCCTGGGAGAAAGGCATGGGAAAGGCCCTTGTGGGCGTTGGTGGAGCCCGATCCTCTCCCCCACAGTCTCCATCTTGCCGCACGTTTTGCAGACTCACACGCAGCTCCTCGTTCGCTTTGTGCAACTCCTCATTCCTGGCCTGTGAGGCGGCCAGGTCTTCCTGCATCCGCGCTTGATGCGCCCTGGACTCCGCCACCGTCTCCTGGAGGGCGCGCATTGTTTCCATGAGTTGCTGCATGGTAACGCTTTCGCCTCCATTCGGTGGAACGGAACCGTGCCTTGTCGTCCTCATCTTCTGTGGTTTCTCTCTCACTCTCGTGTATGGGACCTTGTTTTACTCGACCCCACGGTGGGCGCCTAATGTTCCTGCCGGTTGACCCTGCGTCAGCTGACTTCTGCGGCCGCCACACACCTCCTTCCTCACCTAGTCTGTGCTGGTATGATCGCACCTGCAAAAGAGAAAGGGGGGCGCCCTCGCGGCCGTTTGCACTCCGACGCTCAAGTCAGAACGGGGCAAGAAACATTAAAGTCTGAATTTCTCTCTGTGTTTAGGTCTAGAATTGCGTACCTCTGTGAAGCATATTACTGTTCCTTATATACTTAGGGTTTTCTGTGCCGCTAACCCTAATTAGGGTTTATTGCGCTGCTGGACACACTTAGGGTTTACTGGAATGCCCCTGCGCCACTTTTACCCAGTCTTTGGGATAACCTAGCGCATAGGGTTTCCTTCTCTGGAGTGCAAACTCTAACAGGATGAACACCTGTTCTGGGAGGGCCTTCACTGTTCACGTGCCATGCATGTAGCCTTCGTGATTCAGGACTCTCTTTACCTCTGGGAATATTTACTAATAATCTGCGGAGCAGGCGATGACCGATTACCCATCTCCCTGTGGAGCAGGCGATGACCGATTACTCATCTCCCTACGGAGCAGGCGATGACCGATCACCTCTGATGGGGTCTACTCCACGTGGCTTTGGCCCATGCTGTGGGACCCATCTGACGTCCGAGGACCGATCAGTACACAAGCCCCCCAGTCTCAAGCTGTTAACTTGTTTCAGCGAAGAGACTAAGTCATTGACTCCTTTACTACCTGCTCTCGGTGCTCGAGGACCAGCATTTGGCATCATCGCCAGGAACTCTTCTGATCTGGTACTCGCCGAATTATCTTTAGGCGATTTCCTTTCTCTTACTCTTCTCGATCCACGTGTCCTCCTCAAGCACGCCTCTCACCTCAGCCTCGCTTTAAGAAGTCGAGGGCGAGGTCTTTCCTATCTCGCCTCACTTGCTCAAAGGCAAGGAGGTCTTCTTTCTCGCCTGCACTTGCTCCCAGGCAAGGAGGTCTTCCTCTGTTGCCTCAGCCTCGCTGTAAGGAGACGAGGTGAGGACTTTATATCCTCTCGCCTCAGCCTCGCTGTAAGAAGACGAGGTGAGGACTTTCTTATCTTCTCGCCTCAGCCTCGCTGTAAAAAGACGAGGTGAGGACTTTCTTATCTTCTCGCCTCAGCCTCGCTGTAAAAAGACGAGGTGAGGACTTTCAACATCTTGCCTCAGCCTCGCTGTAAGAAGACGAGGTGAGGACTTTTATCATCTTGCCTCGGATCGCCAAAGGGCGAGGAGGACTTTTATCATCTTGCCTCGGATCGCCAAAGGGCGAGGAGGACTTTTATCATCTTGCCTCAGCCTCGCTGTAAAAAGACGAGGTGAGGACTTTTATCATCTTGCCTCGGATCGCCAAAGGGCGAGGAGGACTTTTATCATCTTGCCTCGGATCGCCAAAGGGCGAGGAGGACTTTTATCATCTTGCCTCAGCCTCGCTGTAAAAAGACGAGGTGAGGACTTTATATCTTCTCGCCTCAGCCTCGCTGTAAAAAGACGAGGTGAGGACTTTATATCCTCTCGCCTCAGCCTCGCTGTAAGAAGACGAGGTGAGGACTTTCAACATCTTGCCTCAGCCTCGCTGTAAGAAGACGAGGTGAGGACTTTTATCATCTTGCCTCAGATCGCCAAAGGGCGAGGAGGACTTTTATCATCTTGCCTCAGCCTCGCTGTAAGAAGACGAGGTGAGGACTTTTATCATCTGGATGCCTCCGATCGCCGAAGGGCGATGAGGACCCTAAAATCTCCTTACTTGGGCCTCTGATCGCCTAAGGGCGATGAGGTTTTTCCAAACTTCTGAGTCTTTCTCTCTCCCGTCGGTTGCTCCTCTTGACACGTGGACATCATCTGGTCATTCACGTGTCACCATCTGGAGTACCTGCAGCTAAAACGCTACTTTCACCTTGATCCTGCGACTAAGTTATCCACACAGGGAGTAGCTTAGTGCACAGGCTACTCTGGGCACAACCTTAACCTGGCGATCTGGTTAACACTGGGTATCACAGCTCACACAAGTCTTCTCAAACACTCGGCGATGTGCTCCTTTCGGCGACTTGCTGACAACCTGATCTCCTGATCTTCACACCCGGCGATCATGTGAACACCCGGCGATGTGAATACCTGCAGGCGATAGGCGACCACTTATATCTTCGCACACATGGCGATAGGCGATCACTTATATCTTCGCATACATGGCGATAGGCGATCACTTATATCTTCACACATGGCGAAAGGCGATCACTACTCTTTGCACGCGGTGATAGGCGACTACCGATCTGTGCTTCTTTACTTCTCGCGCTTTGCTTCCAGGCGCTCTCTTAACACTGGGTGATCGCCTTAGCCACTGACAACCAATCACCATTCTGGGTGATCGCCTCTCCAACTGGCTTACTATCCTCTACCACGTGACACCCCTTGAACAGTCAACATGGTCAACTGCTGGCGACGTCATCTATTACTGATGACGGACCGGATCAGGTAACTTGTAGTGTAAGATAACAATGGAATATGAATGGGTAATTCAAGAATAGTACCAAACTTCAAAGGAAACACAAGAACAACATAAGAACACCAAGAACAAGTGAAAATACTGATTGAAATTCAATAGGAATTAGAAAATCACAAAGAAATTCATCAAAGAACAAAAACCCATGGATGGAAAAACAAGAACAACACATGTATATGGAAACCCATGGTTTGGACGAAATTAAAACAGCAAGAAAACAAGGAAATAAACCAGAAAAGTGCAGAACAATGGCAGAAAATGAAAGGAAACAACTCATGGAAAAGATTGAACCGATTAAAAATGGAAAAACTACAAGAAAACATAAATGGGTATTTTTAGAAGGTGAATAGAAATGACTTATGTGGTTGTAGCCTTTTGGAGATGTGATTCACGCCACTTGGAGGGTGGTTCTTCCAAGATGAGTGGGTGGTGCCGCCACTTGAGAGTCTCCAAAGCTCACAAGATAAGACATGAAGGAGAAGAAGAGACAAGTCTCACAAACTCACTCTCTCTCAATTTCAAGATAGTTTCTTTTCTTCTAACTTTCAACTTTTTTATTCAAAGTACCAAGCACCCCTATTTATAATGGAGAGGGCTGGTCATGTTACAAAGGGGAAGGAGTGGGAAGAGTCACTCTTCTAGCTCCTTCTAGTGCCTAAGAGAGAAAGGAGTAGAAAAGTCACTTTTTCCACTTTTTCCTAAAGAAAGTGCCTAAAATGCCTTACATTTAGAGGTTTCTTTTGGTTTTCCTCTTTGGCATACTCCTAAGGATATTTCTATATTATTTACAAATTTATACAAGAGTATTTACAAAGATTTATTTATACTACTATCTTTTGAATTTTCAAGAGAACCCAAAATGTTCTACTTTTTAAGAAGACTAGTAAGAAGAATTTTAAATGCTTGGGTGGATGACCTATTCCTCCATTAGTAAAATCCTCTTCTACTTGATCTCCATCAGCTACACTCATCAAGCACGAGTTTGATGTAGTGTCCCTGAAAAAGTACATAGGTAGACCACCCTTTCTCCTTAACTCCTGCATCACTCCATGCATCTGCATAGCATCCTCATGTGCATTTACTGTTTCAATCTTGTTATCTGATTTTTCCCCTTGACCTCTAATGCAGATATGACCTCCGGGAAAGATAGGAGGCAAGCCTTGCGAGCACTGGCTCAGTCCAGGTTTGCTTCTGCAGCAACCGGGCCCGAGACTGCTCCTGTTTCCACCTCCTCCAGCTCTGAGGTACTTGTGGCTCCTCCACTCTCGATGGCACCTGCAAGGGGTCCTGAGGCTGAAAAGAAAAAGAGGAAGCTGGTCAAAGCGTTCCCTGCTCACGCAGCCACTGCTGCTGCTGCTGCTACTACTACTACTGCTACTGCTGCTGCTTCGACTGAAGAGGAGAGTTCTGATGTTCCCCTCCTTCGTCGCAGGAGGACCCGGCAGGAGACTGGGGGGTCTTCAGCAATTGAAGCTGGAGACACCGAAGTGTTGCAGGTTGAGGAAGAAAAAGAAGATGAAACCTTATCTCCTACCTCTCAACCTGCACCTATGCCCTCCGCACCATCATCTCCCCCACAGCCACCTTCTCCAAGCACCCTTCCTTTCTTTTCAACTCCCCCTGCTCCACCATTACCAGTGAGCCAAACGCCAAGCTCACCCAATCCACCTGCTGGGGGTGTACCAAGGCCTCCTGTCTCACCACCAATGCAAACCACTGCTACAACCTCTCAAGGCGGTGGGGCTTCTTCACAACTGAGCATTCCTGGAATTACTAACGAGAACCTCAGCAGGGTAATCTCCTTGGCGAGGCACTGCATCAAAAACAAGGGATTCGACTCGTGGAGCGCACAGGATGTGGATGCACATCTGGCCAATAACCTGGTGCTCTCCTTGCAATTTTCCACCCAGCAGCACAAGCAGGAGCTCTTGGGAAAGAGAATTCAAGAGCTTGAGCACGACAAAACCTCCTTGATGAGCGACCTTGAAGCTTCTCAAGGTTCGGTGAAAATGCTGAGCGATATGGTGGAGAGGACCAGAAAAGACTACTGTCTATAGGTGCAGGAGACTATCAGGACCGAGCTCCTGATGGGCGAGGCTGTCACTGCTCTAGATAGTCAAGCCATGGAGCTGAAGGGGCAGAACATACGTCTAGAGGCTGAGACTTCCTCCTTGCGCGAATTGAGTGACCAACAGGCGGCTGAGATTTCTTCCTTGCGCCAACTGAGCGACCAACAGGCGGAGGATCTCAAGGCTTCTAGGGAGGAGCTTGCTCTGAAGGAGAAGAAGTTTGAAGAGGCTCTGGTCCAACTCCTGGAGGCACAGAGCAAACTGACAAGGACCCAGGAGGAACTCGAAGGGGCCGAGGGAAAACTGAAAGAGGCTGTGTCTTCCTTTGCCAAGCAGAAAGAGGAGCTTGAGGCTGATGTAACTGAGACCATGGAGGCTGGTGCCGATGCATGGATAGACGGGTTCAAGGCGGCCTTGGAGCAGGTTCACTGCGTCCTACCAGACTTGGACCTTACCCAATTCACTCTTGGCCATTCGGTTGCCGATGGCAAGCTCATTCCTCCTCCTTGAGCTTCCTCCCTTGCAACTTCTTCTTTTTTGTAATCTCTCTTTCTGCAACATAACTTACGTACAAACTCTTTTACTGTAAAGGCTCTTTGTATTGACTTCAGTTGAATGAAATCTTCTTACTTCAGCTACTTGTTTCTCTATCTTTAACTCTCTGCATGTGACTAACTGCCAACTAACTTAGGCTCTAGCGCGATCTCACTGTACCCCTTCAAACTTGGCTTCTGACTTGACCGCGACTATCTGTTGCCTTAACATTATCTTTAACAGCTCTTACATATAACTTCGTGCTGGACGACAGACTTGATGAGGCCTAAATGCTTCGGCTTATCGCATAAGAACTTGCTTGGAAAAGTTTTCTTACTCACATCTTTCTGAGTGAGTTGCATGCTCCCAGGAGAGCGCCAGGTGTGGCTAGTCTTAGCATACTCACCAGGCGCATCCTGCCTGCATGGTCTCACCGCGCCTTCTCTGAGTGGGTGCATGCGTAACGCTCTCGCTGGGAGCCTGGGTCCCAGTTTAACACGTGTAGCAAGCAACCACCGACCACCAACTAGCATGTTAGGGCACCACCGATCAGTCATCGCGCTTCATACTTCGCTTTACCTTTCTGCCACTCCAGCGCTAAATGCAGAGAGGGCCTGAACGCTCAAGATGATGCCTTGTCTTGGGAAGAAGAGTGTTTCTTGTTGTCCCCTCTTGCTTACACCAAGGTCACCGACCTTAAGATCAGAACACCGACCACCATTGATGACACCTTGCTCTGGAAAGGAAGAGTGTTTCTCGATGACCCCTCTTGCCTGCACTAACGCCTTGTTTTGGGGAAGAAGAATGTTTCTCGATACCCCTCTTGCCTACCCCAAGGTCATCGTCCTCACGTGCATCGGGTTGTTCGAGGAGAGCCTTAACTAAGGACTTTACTGAGCCATACTGGCATATGCCAAGTGGGTAAGGACGTTTCTCGAAATCCTTCCTTTCCCACTCTTGGTCTTACTAGTCCCCCTGGCTTTTCAAACCTTGGCCGTCTGCACTCACGCCTGGGGTGAGGAGGACCTCGGTCGGTTGTCCGTACTTGTGCCTGGGGAGAGTAGGTTCCAACCGATCACCTGCACCTGCGCCTGGGGCAAGGAGGATTTTAAACTACTAGGAAACACTTGCACACTTGATATACTGAAAACTTTATTTTATTGGGTGGCCTCGTTAAAAACCCTCCTTAGGGAAAAAAGAGTGCCCCCTGATATGCTAAACTGTTTACAGTACATAAACACTGAGTGTTTGTATAGCGCGAGAACGCATCTACTTTACAACTCAACTAAAGTAGAATTTCAAATGTGTGGCGTTCCACGTTCTGGGGATAGCTGCTCCATCCAGAGTCTCCAGCCGATAAGGTCCATTCTCCAACACCTCAACTACTCTGTATGGACCCGTCCACTTCGGGGATAGCTTGTTCTCCATCTCATTCTGATGCGCTTTCCTCATCACCAGATCGTCTTCCTGAAAACGCCTGAGCCTCACCTTGGAGTTGTGCCTGTGTTCTACTCTTCTCTTGACAGCTTCGGCACTAACTCTGGCTTCCTCTTGCACTTCATCCAGGAGATCGAGATTCACTTTTCGCTCTTGATTGGACTCTTCAGCGATGAAGTTTAGAAATCTAGGGGAGCTCTCCTGTATCTCCACGGGAATCATGGCATCTGTCCCATAGACAAGACTAAAGGGTGTCTCATGGGTGCTAGACTGTGGAGTGGTATGGTAGGACCATACTATCCTGGGAACTTCTTCTGCCCAATTCCCCTTGGCCTTCTCTAGTCTTCGTTTCAGTCCCCTGAGTAGCACTCGGTTGGCTGACTCCACCTGCCCGTTGGTCTGCGGGTGTTCTACCGAGGCGAACACTTGTTGTATCTTCAACTCTTTGCACATCTTTCTCAACTGATGACTGGTGAACTGAGTGCCATTGTCAGATACCAGCCTCTTGGGTACTCCGAAACAACAGACGATGTTCCTCCAGACAAAATGCTCGACCTTCTGAGCGGTGATGTGCGCCACTAGTTCTGCTTCCACCCACTTGGTGAAATACTCGATGGCCACAATGAGGAACTTCATCTGCCTGATTGCCAGAGGAAAAGGTCCCAGAATGTCAATTCCCCATGTGTGAAATAGCCATGGGCTGTGGATGGACTTCAACTCTTTGGGGGGTGCCTTATGCCAGTCTGCAAGAAGTTGGCACTGTTTGCACCGCTGAGCATACTTCACGCAATCTTCCTTCAGCGTTGGCCAGTAGTATCTCGCGCGGAGGATTCTGCTTGCCAAAGCGCGACCACCGACGTGGCTTCCGCACACCCCCTCGTGTAATTCTGACATAAGTCTGGTGCATTGCTCCCCATGCACGCAGATTTGTACAGGATGGGAGAAGCCAAATCTAAACAAACTCCCATCAATGAGAGTAAACTTACTCGAGCTCTTCTTTATCCTCTTTGCCTCTGGTGGGTCCAATGGAAGCACACCATCCTCTAGGTACAACTGGTACGGTGTTATCCACGTGTCGGGCTCCCTGATAGCACAAACTTCCATCACCTCATCGGTCCTTGCCGGTCGCGCCCTCACCCTCGGCGCTTTCAGCGTTTCCTGAGTTAGGGACCGATGACCAATCGCCATATGCTCCATCGAACTTGATACTTGAAGCACTTGATTGTCTGATACGAACGCTTGTGGCACCTTCAAAGTCTCCTGAATGACGGTCCTCTGCCTTCCCCCCTTGCCTGAGCTGGCCAACTTGGCAAGTAGGTCTGCTCTGGCATTTTGCTTGCGGGGCACATGCACCAACTCAAACTCATCGAAGGACGTCTTCAGGAGCTGTACATACTCCAGGAAAGCTGCCATCTGAGGATCTTTTGCCTGGAACTCCCCTGTAACTTGCCCAGTGACTAGCAGCGAGTCACTCTTAGCCACCAGACTTCTTGCTCCCATTTCTCTTGCCAGCAACATCCCTGCAATCAGGGCTTCATACTCCGCCTGATTGTTGCTGGCCTTGAAGGCAAAGCGAAGGGACTGCTTGATCAGTACCCCGTTCGGGCCTTCCAGAATGACTCCAGCACCGCTCCCCTGCTGATTGGAGGAGCCATCCACCGATAAGACCCATCGAAAAACTACGTCATCTGCAGGTGTCGCGACCGACGACAGCTCAACCACGAAATCGGCGAACACCTGCCCCTTGATCGGTCCTCAGGGCTCGTACTGGATGTCGAATTCTAAGAGTTCCACAGCCCACTTGACCATCCTTCCTGCTACATCTGGCTTCTTCAACACCTTCTGGATGGGCAAGTCTGTCATGGCCACTATGGTGAAGCTGTGGAAGTAGTGTCTAAGCCTTCTAGCTGAGAAAACTACTGCCAGTGCTGCCTTCTCCAGAGCCTGATACCTTGTTTTCGGGCCCTGCAGCACCTTACTCACAAAATACACAGGCTTCTGGATTTGCTCTTGCTCTTGAACCAGGACTGAGCTGACTGCCCTCTCCGTCACAGCAAAGTACAGACGAAGAGGGGTGCCCACTTGTGGTTTACACAATACTGGTGGGCTCGCCAGATATTCCTTTAGCTTTAGGAAGGCCTCTTCGCACCCCTGTGTCCAAAGGAATCTGCTGTTGCGTTTTGAGACATTGGAAATACGGATGACCCTTCTCTCCTCCAGCAGACATAAACCTGGACAATGCGGCCAACCGACCAGTGAGCTGCTGCACCTCCTTCACCGTCGTTGGGCTCCTCATTGCCACGATTGCTGCGCACTTCTCTGGATTTGCCTCGATCCCACGCTCTGTCAGAAGGAAACCTAAGAACTTCCCAGCCTCCACATCGAAGATACACTTTTCAGGGTTGAGCTTCAACCTGTACTTGGCGATGGTGGTGAAAAGTTCCTCCAGATCAACTACATGATGTGCCTTTTCTCGCGACGTGACCACCATGTCATCTACGTACGCATGCACGTTCCTTCCAAGCATGGGTGAGAGGACCCTATCCATAAGTCTCTGATAGGTAGCTCCTGCGTTCTTCAATCCAAACGGCATTACCTTGTATAAGTAACAAGATCGTTCCGTCACGAAAGCAGTCTTGCACTCATCCATGGGGTGCATCCTTATCTGGTTGTAGCCTGAGAAAGCGTCCAGAAAGCTGAGGAGCTTCCCCCCCGACACGCTATCCACCAATGCATCTATACTGAGGAGAGGGTAGGAATCCTTGGGGCAGGCCTTATTGAGGTCCGTGAAGTCCACAAACATCCTCCACTTGCCGTTTGACATCCGCACCAGTACCACGTTCACTAACCACTCGGGGTACTAGATCTCTCTGATATGCCCAGCAGCAAGGAGCTTCTACGTCTCATCATGGATCAACAGGAGGTGGCAAAGGAAATCGGGGTCGATCCCTGGCATGTCAGATGCTGACCATGCAAAGGTGCCCATGTGCCTCTCAATCACACCGGCGATCTGTGCTCGTTCTTCTACAGCGAGCGATTTCCCCAACTTAAACCTCTTTCCCCTTATCTCCGCCTCTTCCCATCCCTCAGTTGGATAGGGTCTCCTTTCATTGGCGATGACCGCCCTGGCGACGCCTGACTCACGAGGAGCGATCATGCCCCCTGCTTCAGCTTCAACTTGAGCTACCTGGGAGCCCCCCAGCATAGCATCTTCCATTACCTGATCTGCCTGTGCCTCACGAACCACCGATCTCTCCTGGAGCACGCCTGCTGGTGGTGTTGTAGTGACATGGCAGATGCTTCTCTTCTGCTTGAGGTTGTTCTCATAACAGCGCCTAGCCTCAGCCTAATCTGACTTGATGGTAGTGACAGCCCCTTCCACCGACGGCAGCTTCAACTTCATGTGCCTCATCGATGGCACTGCACCCAACCTGTTGAGCGTGGGTCTTCCCAGCAAGATATTGTATGCAGATGGGGCATTTACCACCAAGTACCTTATCTTCTCTGTGCGGGACGCCACTCCATCGGTGAACGTCGTCCTCAGCTCTATGTAGCCCCGCACCTCGACCTGGTCCCCCGTGTAAGGATCTAGATAATTATTCGGAATAGAAGAAGTATAATTTTAATGAATTCTGAATATGTTATTACTTAAAACGAAAAGAGCTTGTAATGGAAATTTCATGGTGGTCAGACCTCGGATGTCGCCCAAGGTCTGAGGGCGGCGTGGTAGAGGTCGGTCGGTGGACCATAGTGGGTTCCAGAAATCACATGTAGGGAGGTGTGATTTGAACCTTAGGAGCGCCATGCATGCAGAATAACTACGGGACTTTACACGCTTGGACATAAGGGATTTACCTTAGTGTTGCATGCTTAGGCACGTAAGGATTGAGTACTGAGCTGCCCTCGGGCAGGAGAAGCTACCGACGTCACCGAGCCATGTGGGGGTGATAACACAGGCGTGGAGTAGTGGTAGGACGAGCCCTCAACAGGGTGTGACGATGTGGCATCAGTCGACAGAAGCAAGGCGATGTGTCCTCGCCACATCAAGGACGATGAGAGATCGCCAGGGCGAGAGACACGCGGGGATCGCCATGGCGAGAGACACGCGGGGATTGCCAGGGCGAGAGACACGCGGGGATTGCCAGGGCGAGAGACACACGGGGATTGCCAGGGCGAGAGACACGCGGGCATCGCCAGGGTGAGAGACAGACGGTCATCGCCAGGATGAGGGACGCATCGGTCGACATCCAGGGGGAGACATCGGTCGACTTCCAGGGGGAGACATCGGTCGTCTTCCAGGGAGAGACAGCGGTCATCTTTCAGGGAGAGACATCGGTCGTCTTCCAGGGAGAGACATCGGTCGTCTTTCAGATAGAGACATTGTTCGTCCGCCAGGGGGAGACATCGGTCGTCTTCCAGGGAGAGACATCGATCGTCTTCCAGAGAGAGACATCGTTCGTCCGCCAGGATGAGACATCGGTGGATAGTCATCGCGCGAGCAGTCATCGGTGGAAGGTTATCACGCGATGTCGTGTTTCACACAGATAAGGTGGGACCCAGGCTCCCAGCATGAGACGTCCTGCATGCGCGACACGTAGACAAAAAGGGTGTTTCAGAATAGTTAGCATCAGAGAGTTGGTATGCGCAGAAACCCACGTGGTCATACTGTTCAAGGAAGTGTGCACGCAAGGTTGCTCAGAGAGTGGGTAATGGCAGTGAAGGCTAAAGAGTCGTTCGACCTTAAGAGCTGAGGGAATCAGCTCATTTAGTTCCCCTTTCTCCTTTCTCCTCCACTCGAAGACGCAGCTATCCTCACGTACCAGTGCCACGATCGGCGACTGCCATTGTCCTTCTGGGAAGTCTCTGCAAGTTCTCCCGTCAGGACGCTAAAACAGAGTTAAGGCACCCTTGAGTTCGGTGGGTTAGAGCTCGTAGTGAGATTTTACGCAAGTCCAGGTAAGGGAAGCTAGCATTTTCGTTTATAAAAACTTTAGGCGAGTAGGTTCTGAAGTGAGGGCGACGTGGTCGCCGGTTTCATATTCTTTTTCACGATGCTCTGTTTTTATGTGTGGGGCGACGTGATCGCCGGTTTTAATGTTGATTTCGAACTCCCCTGTTTTAGTGTCGCTTTGAACTTGTTTGGGATTGAAATGCATATGATATTCGAAAATCTGAACTTTGGTATGATTGTTTCTGTGATTGGGATTGTTTAAGAAAAGATTCAGATTATTACATGATGGAATTGTGCTTTTACGTGTGATATGATGTACTGGATGAATGTGAAATTATGATAAAGACGTAGTATTTTCAGGAAAGGAAATACCGTGTTGAGATTGGTTATGAGGTGTATTGATCAGTGAGTATCCTGTGAATGAGACGATCCTGACTCTGCTGATATAATGGAATCACATAGATGAAGTTATTCAGTTGTTGAGAGTCGAAGGAGGTTCATATGTATGGGTAAGTGGTTTGAAAGATAACTAACTTGACCTGTTATATGAATTAACCTTGTCATACCGTGAGAGTGATGATATTGAGATTATGTTTATGCGCATGGCTGTGTGGATTTCACAGCGACCCTGTGTGGATTTCACAGTGGTGTGGTATGACAGGTGCAGGTCTCTGGATGCTAAGTTCAACGCACGAGTCTTCCGGAAGTAGAGTCATGTGTCTATGTGTTATGAGTCAGTGGAAAGTCTGACATGTGAACCATGAGTATTGAATGTATTGAATAGACACTTGACGAGTTTGTGGAATATGGGGATATTGATGGTTGAGATTGATATAGATTATGAATGGTGTGAAGATTTATGCTTTCTATTGATATAAAGTTTCATATTTAAAGTTTTAAAAATATCTAGCTTACCCTTTTGTTTTGTATCGTGGTTGTTTTTCTAAACCTGTGATGATCGTTGATCCGGTCGGTCATCAGTAGTTGATGACGTCAGCAGCCGTTGACCACATGGACCATGCACAGGGTGGCACGTGGTAGAAAGAGCAAGTGAATCAGGGAGGAGATCACCTAGAACGGTGATCGGTAGTCAGATAACAAGTGGCCACCACTCCCAGTTCAGAGCATAGATAAGCTCCTGGAGGCACCGCACGGACATCGGTGGATAGTCATGAGGCACCGCTTGGTGGTAAGTGCATGCAGAGGGCGGTCGGTCATCGGTGTTCTTGCCAACGCGTGCTAAGCTGGGACCAAGGTTCCCAGCGAGAGTGTTACACAAGACGTACAGATCAGTAATCGCCTTTCGCCTTGAGGATGAGTAATCGCCTATCGCCTTGAGGATGAGTGATCGTTCATCGCCGATATGGATCAGTACTCGCCTAGATTACACATGATCGCCGTGTGTGAAGGTTAGGAGATCAGATGGTCAGCAAGTCGCCGAAAGAGCACATCGCCGGGTGTTTGAGAAGACTTGGCAAGCACTTGTTGTATGGTCTAAGTATAGAGGATAAGTGGCATATCTGCCACCATGTGTAGTGTGAGCTGCGATGCCCAGTGTTAACCAGCTCGCCATGTTAAGGTTGCGCCCAGAGTAGCCTGTGTACTAAGCTACTCCCTGTGTGGATAACTTAGTCACAGGGGCACAGTGGAAGTAACTTTTCAGCTGCAGACACTCCAGATGGTGACACGTGTATGACCAGATGTTATCCACGTGTCAAGAGGAATAACCGTCAGGAGAGAGAAAGACTCAGGTATATATACGAAACTCTTAACGAAATTAGGGGAGTTTTGACAGATCTTACAGCTTACACATTTTAGGGTTTACAGTTACACACGAGTCTCACAGAGAGATTCAGTGATAGTTTTGGTGTTCTTGTTGCCTGACTTGAGCGTCGGAGCTACAACGGCCGCCAGAGGCGCCGTCTGTGTGTTTTGCAGGCAGCGTTTGGAGTTCCGGTGGTGGTTCTTGGAGCGTTCCTGCAGAACAGAGAGCTAGACAAAGGAGTGACGAGGCAATCCTCCACGTTCGAGTCAAGCGGCAGGATCATTGGCGCCCACCGTGGGGCCCGTGTGAATTTTGTTCCCATCCACGTCGCAGTTCTTGAAGTTTCTTGAGGTTTCTTGAAGTTTCTTGGAGCTTCTTGATCATTTCGTCGAAGTGAAGTTACATCGAAGTGCAGAGGAGATGAGTAGAAGAAACAGACGAACCTCACCTGCGCCATCTGCTGAGTTGTTACCATGGCGCAGGTAGTGGAGATGATGCGCGTGTAACATCCCGCCAAATACATTTCGCATTTTTGCATTTTCGTAATATGAAATAATGGTAAAACAAATATATTGAAATAAACATAATTGTATATATATACAAAGAAGTTCTCCTCGCAGGGAGTTTAATACAAAACGGTCGTTTTCCAAAACTTAAACATAAAAACAGCAAAATACAAAACTACCGATCTCCTAACAGAAAACGGAGATCGCCTATCAGAAAATGGTAAAAGGGGCGATCGCCCAGCAAGAACAGAAAACAGGCGACCACATACGGCGATCACTCACAGGGGAATTCCACTTCCTGCAACCTCATATGCTCCCGTGTAAAGATACACGATCATCACAGGTTTAAGAAAACAGCCACAGAAACAAAATACAGGGTGAGCTATATATTTAAGAAAACTTTGAATCAAGAGCATACATAAGAACTTCACAACATCCATGAACCATATCAATATCAGCCATCACATTTCCATATTCCACAAGACTATCAGGAAATCCCATATTTCACAAATCAATCCAAGAGTATTTCAATTCACATCAGCAATCAAGTGTCTATTAATTCAATTTCTCATTTCTCACGTCAGACTTTCCACTGACTCATCACACCAGACACTTGACCACTATTTCCGGAGACTCGTGCGTTGATTAGACCCAGAGATTCGCACCTGTCATACCAAAAGGCTGGAAAGTTCCCACAGCCATGCGCATCACACCATCTCATTATTCTCATTATCACGGTATGACAAGGTTAATCCATACAACAGGCCGAACTCGTTCTGTTTCACACGAGACACCCATACGTATGAACCTCCATCGACTCTCCACAACTGAGTAACTTCCTCTATGTGATTTCATTACCTCAGTAGAGTCAGGATGTCTCATTATAGGATCACCGATCAATACACCTCTTACACGACCTTACACGGTATTTTCTTTCCTGAAAATACTATGCCTCGATCCACAATCACAACATTCAACACATCACATAACACTTCAATGAACGATTTCAATCACAGCAAAACTCATACCAAGGTTCAGATTTTCGAATATCACATTTAAAATCTCAAACACTTTTGAAACAGCATAAAACAGGGGATATTTCAATAACAGATGAAAACCGGCGATCACCTCCAGAAACCGGCGATCACGAACAAAACTGGGTTTTTAAACAAGAACATTTTGAAAACCGGCGACCACGTCGCCCCCAACATCCAAACAGAACTGTTATCGTAAACATCTCACATTTCAACATCAAACACCGTGAAAGCGAAGTAAAACCGGCGACCACGTCGCCCTATCATCACAAACATGAAATATCCAGTTATCGTTGGAAAAAGACTAGCTTCCCTTACCTGGATCAGCGTGAAATCTCACTTCAAGCTCTAAACCACAGAACGTAAAGGATGCCCGAACTCTGCCTAAGCGTTCAAATCGGTAAAACTTGTAGAGAACCTTCCCAAAAGCTCTATGGCAGTCGTCGCTCGTCTTGCTTTTGCTTGAAGGTGCCTGGGAAAAAACTGAGTCGCAGTGCAAGGGAGAGAAAAGAGAAAGATGAAGGTGAACTCACTCTGTCACCTTTTATACTCCCACTGCGTTCTAAACTCACTAAGAGGAGCCTTCTGAGGCTAAGGACGTAGGCCTGCTGTGTAGCCGCCCTAGCCTACTCTCTGAGATACCTAGCATGTGAGTTTTCCTTTACTCAAGCACAAACCTGACAGTAAGGCTGCGCGGCTGACTTTGCGCACACAAACACTGTGCACTACCGTACCAACTCTCTGGAGCCACTGACTACGTGTCGCGCATGCAAGACGTTCATTCTGGTGCGTATAACAGGACGACCGACGTCCCTCCCTGGAAGACGACCGATGTCTCCTCCTCCTGGAGACCGACGGAGGTCTCCTCTTCCTGGAGACCGACCGAGGTCTCCTCTTCCTGGAGACCGACCGAGGTCTCCTCTTCCTGGAGACCGACCGAGGTCTCCTCTTCCTGGAGACCGACCGAGGTCTCCTCTTCCTGGAGACCGACCGAGGTCTCCTCTTCCTGGAGACCGACCGAGGTCTCCTCTTCCTGGAGACCGATCGAGGTCTCCTCTTCCTGGAGACCGACCGAGGTCTCCTCTTCCTGGAGACCGACCGAGGTCTCCTCTTGGCGACGCCCCCATGCCTCTCGCGCCTGGGCAAAGCCCACATGCATCTCGCGCCCTGGTGATCATGTTCCAGGCGATCTCATAGCTTTCTAACTACACTTTCCTTCATTTTTATTTTAAATAAAAACATACTTAGAATTCACTTAAAATATATCACTTTTATTCCAATAAGATTTTCCAGGTCCTTACAATCTCCCTAACAACAAAAATTTTCGTCCTCGAAAATTGAATTACAAGGAATTACAAGGAAAAGAGATGTGGATAGTCGTTTCTCATGTTCTCTTCCAACTCCCAAGTCGAATCACCGGATCTCTCATCCCACACCACCTTAACCATATGGATGGTCTTACTCCTGAGCTGTTTGCTTTGGTGATCGTCTATCCTGACTGGTCTTGCTTCAAAAGACAAGTCGTCCCTGATCTGCACGTCGTCCACCTCCAACACGTGACAAGGGTCGGCGAGATATTTCCTTAGCTGTGATACGTGGAAGACATTATGCAGATTTGCTAAATGTGGAGGTAGGGCGATCTCATAGGCTACTGGACCAATTTTCCTCAAGATCTGGTAAGGTCCAACAAACTTAGGAGACAGTTTCTTTGGTCTGATAGCTCGTCCTACACCCTTGGTTGGGGTCACTCTCAAAAATACATGGTCTCCAGCAGCAAACTCCAAAGGTCTTCTCCTTTGATCTGCATAGGACTTCTGCCGGCTTTGAGAAGCTCTCATCCTGCCTTGTATCTATTTCACCTTCTCGGTTGTTTGCTGAATCAACTCTGGCCCAACCAAGATTGCATCGCCCTCCTGATACCAACATAAGGGAGTCCTGCATTTTCTCCCGTACAGGGCTTCATAAGGTGCCATCCCAATGCTGGCGTGGTGACTGTTATTATACGTAAACTCCACCAGTGGTAACACCTCATCCCAACTTCCCAAATGATCCAAGACACACGTCCTTAGCAGATCTTCCAAAGACTGGATCGTTCTCTCCGACTGCCCATCTGTTTGAGGATGATAAGCCGAGCTCATCCTCAACTTGGTTCCTAAGCAATCTTGTAGAGTCCGCCAAAACCGCGAAGTGAACCTGGGATCCCTATCCGAAATGATGCTGGTAGGCACTCCATGCAACCTCACAATGTCCTTGATGTACAGTTGTGCCAACTTTTCCATGGGCATCTTCATATTCACTGGGAGGAAGTGGGCACTCTTTGTCAGCCGATCTACTATGACCCAGATTGCCTCATGACCCTTCACCGATCTAGGCAGATGGGTGACAAAGTCCATGGCAATGCTGTCCCATTTCCACTCAGGGATATCCAGTCGCTGTAATAGCCCGCCCGGCCTTTGATGCTCTGCCTTCGCCTTCTGACATGTTAGGCAAGTTGCAACATACTGGGCGATGTCTCTCTTCATGCCCGACCACCAAAATGACCCCTTCAAGTCATGGTACATCTTGTTCATACCTGGGTGTAGGTTGAGGCGACTCTTGTGACCTTCATCCAAGATCATCCTCTTCAACCCTTCGTCTGCAGGTACGCAAATTCTGCCATTAAACCTCAAGACCCCATCCTCGCCCATCGCAAAGTCCCTAGCCTGGTCGGTCCCTAGCGACTCCACAGTCCGCTTCAGACTTGGGTCCTCCAACTGCTTATCCTTGATCTCTCCAATGAAGTCATTAGTTATAGTCAGCTTACTACAACTAATGTGATTTACATGAAGTTCTACCCCAAGGTTTAAGTCTCTGAACTGCTCGATCAGTTTCTGTTCTTCCATCATCATGGTGGCTACTTGCATTGATTTTCTACTCAAAGCGTCTGCCACTACATTGGCCTTCCCTGGGTGATACATGAGTTGAAAATCGTAGTCCTTTAGGAACTGCATCCACCTTCTTTGCCTCATGTTCAGTTCCTTCTGATCGAACAGGTATTTCAGGCTCTTATGGTCGCTGAATACCTGGAACCGAGCTCCATATAAGTAGTGCCTCCATATCTTTAGGGCGAAGACCACTGCCGCCAACTCCAAATCATGCGTAGGGTAGTTCCTCTCATGAACCTTGAGTTGCCTTGAAGCATAGGCGACCGCCCTTTTCTCTTGCATTAAAACGCATCCCAGACCCTGATGTGAGGCATCACAGTAGACGTCAAAAGGTCTTCCGACCTCTGGAATCACCAGCACTGGAGCACTCGTCAACCTTTTCTTTAGTTCCCCGAAGCTGAGCTCACATCGGTCGGTCCAAGCAAAAGGTTGGTCCTTACGGGTCAGCTGTGTTAACGGAGCCACCACCTTGGAAAAGTCCTCAATAAATCTCCGATAGTAACCCGCCAAACCCACAAAGCTCCTTATCTCAGTGACTGTCTTGGGACGTTCCCACTGCAGCACTGTCTCTACTTTGGCTGGGTCTACCGAGATCCCCTGGGCAGATATCACGTGTCCTAAGAAGTCGACTTCCCTCAGCCAGAACTCACACTTAGAGAACTTGGCATAGAGTTGCTTCTCCCTCAGAACCTCCAACACCGACCTCAGATGTCCTTCATGTTCTTCCTCGGTCTTTGAATAGACAAGTATGTCGTCTATGAAGACTACCACAAACTTATCCAAGAAAGGGCGGAAAATCCTATTCATATAATCCATGAACAGAGTTGGGGCATTGGTCACTCCAAACGGCATCACCACGTACTCATAGTGCCCATACCGAGACCTAAAGGCTGTTTTCTGGACATCGTCGGCCTTTACCAAAATTTGATGGTACCCCGATCTCAGATCAATCTTTGAGAACACCGAGGCCCCATTTACTTGATCCATTAAATCATCAATTCTGGGTAGAGGGTACTTGTTCTTGATGGTCAACTTGTTTAACTGCCTGTAGTCTATGCACAGCCGAGACCCTCCATCCTTTTTCTTCACCAGAAGTACTGGAGCTCCCCATGGAGATACACTGGGCCTGATAAACTGTTTCTCCAACAGCTCTTCCACTTGCTTCTTTAACTCCACCAACTCGGCTGGGGCCATCCTGTAAGGCGCCATTGACACTGGTCCAGCTCCAGGGACCAAATCAATGGAGAACTCCACTTCTCTCATAGGAGGTAACCCAGGTACCTCTTCTGGGAACACATCCGTGAAGTCTTTCACTACAGGTATCCTGCTCACGTCCCCTTCGTTCTTCACTTCCAACCGAGCTAGCATCACGAAGCACCTCGCCCCTTCTTCCATCTCCAACCGCCCATGCCGAGCAGATACCACATCCTGCTCTTGGAGATCGGGCAACACCACTTTCTGCCTACCGCAATCTATGAGAACGTGATTGGCAGAAAGCCAATCCATTCCCAGGATAACATCCAGGTCCTGAAGAGGTAGGCAGATCAAGTTCACTTTGAATCTGCGTCCCTCTACTATTACTGGACATTCAGGGCAAACCGTAGAGGTCATAACCTGTCCTGATGCAGGTGTGGAGACCAACAGTTCAAAAGGCAGCTCCTTCACTAGGAGGCCCAGCTCGGCTATACACCGACTTGACACAAAAGAGTGTGTCGCTCCAGAATCAAACAAAGCTTCTACACTTCTACCAGATATAAAACAGACACCTTGCACGAGGTTACCTGATTGGGACGCTTCTGCTCCTGACATGGCAAACACCCTCCCTGCTGCCTGGGGTCTGCTGCCTTCATTTCTCAACTGCTGAGAACCACATGGTGGAGTCGCCCCATTCCGGTTAGGGCATTCTCTAGCAACGTGCTCCGTCCTTTGGCATGCAAAACACCTTCTCTCCGAATTCTTCTTGGGGCACACATTGGGCATGTGTGGTCCACCACAGAGGGAACATTTTGGTTTCCAGGGTTGCTGCTGTTGAAACTGGGGTGACCCTGTTCCCGCCCGATGTAGTGGAGGTCTCGCATATGGCCTGCCTTGTGAATGCTGCACCTTAGCCCGCCCACTGGAAGAACCCCCTGGGTGCGACCTGATCACCCGAGGATCACCCTTTTCCAGGGTCTCCACCATCTTCGCCTTTTCTACCAAGGCGTGAAATTCCCTGATGCACATCGGGGCTATCGTCCTCTTCAGCCCGTGCTTCAGCCCTTCCTCAAACTTCCTGCACCTCCAAGCTTCGGAGGTCGCCTGAGTGTAGAATCGGGTGAGGTACTCAAACCGAGCAGCATAGGCGTTCACCGACATCACCCCCTGCTCCAATTTTAAGAACTCCGCTTCCCGCGCAAACTTTGCGCTGTCAGGGAAGTATTTCTCCAAGAACCTCACCCTGAAGCTCTCCCAGTCCAACACCTCCTCTCTGGCCTCCATCATTTGCTGAGCTCCCATCCACCAGAACTCGGCTTCACCAGATAGCAGATAGGTGGCGAACAACAACTTCTTCTCTTCAGGGCAGGAGGTCGCCCTAAAGATTTTCTCCATTTTCCTGACCCACTGATCTGCTTGATCAGGGGTAGCATTCCCACAGAACTTGGATGGGTTGTGCCTCATGAACTCGGCCAGTCCCATCCGTTCCTGAGGCTGACCGACGGGCGAATTCGTATCAGCCGACCGAGCAGCTTCCCAGTGGTGCATGGTATCTTGATGGTTCTGAGCCATCGCCGCATTCTGTTGCTGGATGGCACCTGCCATCATCTCAATGGCCCTGGCGATCTGGCCCATTTCAGAAGAAGGTTGGGGAGAGGTAGGAGGTCTACGAGTCATCTTCTTCGTTCTCAGATTCCGAAACCACTAGCTTCTATATTCCCTACAACTACAAGAATGAAATCGATAAGGAAATCAATTCATTCAAGGGGGATAACATCTCGACCTCACAAGGTCAGCTTCTCAAATTCCTTAGGAATTTCAGTCCATCCACAGAACCATAAAGCTTATAACCTCAAGTAAAACACCAGAACAGCTACTGGCGTGCAACCATCAATCCACACAGCCACTCACAATCAATTACGAGAACACTCAATAACATGAAATAGATCACACCAGAAGTCAAAGTATGCTAAACATTAAACCTCTGGAATTTAGATTGAGAATCACCCCGATCCGGTCATGAGTGTGCACCCTCACCACCTTATCAAGACCCTCTCGTTCTAAATACTAAGATTTTCAGTTAGGCATACATTCACTACAGCACACACAAAAAGTTCAATACAAAAACGTTTGAAAACCTTTCACAATAGTTGTCACTTAAAACTCAAATAAGTTTTCATGAGTAGAAGAAAACACAATGGATCCACAGCCCTCAGGTCAACCTAAGGACGAACTGCTCTGATACCATTAATGTAACATCCCGCCAAATACATTTCGCATTTTTGCATTTTCGTAATATGAAATAACGGTAAAACAAATATATTGAAATAAACATAATTGTATATATATACAAAGAAGTTCTCCTCGCAGGGAGTTTAATACAAAACGGTCGTTTTCCAAAACTTAAACATAAAAACAGCAAAATACAAAACTACCGATCTCCTAACAGAAAACGGAGATCGCCTATCAGAAAATGGTAAAAGGGGCGATCGCCCAGCAAGAACAGAAAACAGGCGACCACATACGGCGATCACTCACAGGGGAATTCCACTTCCTGCAACCTCATCTGCTCCCGTGTAAAGATACACGATCATCACAGGTTTAAGAAAACAGCCACAAAAACAAAATACAGGGTGAGCTATATATTTAAGAAAACTTTGAATCAAGAGCATACATAAGAACTTCACAACATCCATGAACCATATCAATATCAGCCATCACATTTCCATATTCCACAAGACTATCAGGAAATCCCATATTTCACAAATCAATCCAAGAGTATTTCAATTCACATCAGCAATCAAGTGTCTATTAATTCAATTTCTCATTTCTCACGTCAGACTTTCCACTGACTCATCACACCAGACACTTGACCACTATTTCCGGAGACTCGTGCGTTGATTAGACCCAGAGATTCGCACCTGTCATACCAAAAGGCTGGAAAGTTCCCACAGCCATGCGCATCACACCATCTCATTATTCTCATTATCACGGTATGACAAGGTTAATCCATACAACAGGCCGAACTCGTTCTGTTTCACACGAGACACCCATACGTATGAACCTCCATCGACTCTCCACAACTGAGTAACTTCCTCTATGTGATTTCATTACCTCAGTAGAGTCAGGATGTCTCATTATAGGATCACCGATCAATACACCTCTTACACGACCTTACACGGTATTTTCTTTCCTGAAAATACTATGCCTCGATCCACAATCACAACATTCAACACATCACATAACACTACAATGAACGATTTCAATCACAGCAAAACTCATACCAAGGTTCAGATTTTCGAATATCACATTTAAAATCTCAAACACTTTTGAAACAGCATAAAACAGGGGATATTTCAATAACAGATGAAAACCGGCGATTGTAAGGACCTGGAAAACCTTATTGGAATAAAAGTGATATATTTTAAGTGAATTCTAAGTATGTTTTTATTTAAAATAAAAATGAAGGAAAGTGTAGTTAGAAAGCCATGAGATCGCCTGGAACATGATCACCAGGGCGCGAGAGGCATGCGGACATCACCAGGGCGCGAGGCATGCGGACATCACCAGGGCGCGAGGCATGCGGGCATCGCCAGGGCGCGAGAGACATGCGGGCATCGCCAGGGCGCGAGATGCATGTGGGCTTTCCCCGGGCGCGAGAGGCATGCGGGCATCGCCAGGGCGCGAGAGACATGCGGGCATCGCCAGGGCGCGAGATGCATGTGGGCTTTGCCCGGGCGCGAGAGGCATGCGGGCGTCGCCAAGAGGAGACCTCGGTCGGTCTCCAGGAAGAGGAGACCTCGGTCGGTCTCCAGGAGGAAGAGACCTCGGTCGGTCTCCAGGAGGAGGAGACATCGGTCGTCTTCCAGAGAGAGACATCGGTCGTCCTCCAGGATGGGTCATCGGTGGAGAGTCTTCGCGCGAGAGGTCATCGGTGGATTGTCTTTGCGTGAGTGGTCATCGGCGAAAGGTTATCGCGCGATGTCATGTTTCACGCAGATGAAGTGGGGCCCTGGGTTCCAGGATGAACGTGCTGCATGTGCGACATGTAGGCAGTGAAAGTCCTTCGGAACAGTAGCTCCATGTGCGCAGAGACGCCACGTGGCCATACTGTCAGATTGCATTTAATTCGAGGAAGAAAACCCACCCAGGAGGGTTAGTTAGAGAGTAGGTAATGATAGCTACATGGCAGGCCTATGTTCCTAGTATCGGAATGCACCGCCTCTTAGTGAGTTTAGAAACGCAGTGAGAGTATAAAAGGTGACAGAGTGAGTTCACCTTCATCTTTCTCTTTTCTCTCCTTTTGCACTGCGACTCAGTAATTCCAGGCACCAGTTTACTTACCAGCGATTGCCATAGAGCATTTGAGAAGGTTCTCTACAAGTTTTACTGATTAGAAACACTTAGGCAGAGTTCAGGCATCCTTTACGTTCGGTGGTTAGAGCTTGAAGTGAGTTTCACGCTGATCCAGGTAAGGGAAGCTAGCCTTACTTCTAATGAAAACTGTATGTGTGATGATTTTGATGTTGGGGGCGACGTGGTCGCCGGGTGTTGAAACTGTTCTTGCTTTAAACCCAGTTTTGTTCGTGATCGCCGGTTTTTCATCTGTTATTGAAATATCCCCTGTTTTATGCTGTTTCAAAAGTGTTTGAGATTTTAAATGTGGTTTTCGAAAATTTGAACCTTGGTATGAGTTTTGCTGTGATTGAAATCGTTCATTGAAGTGTTATGTGATGTGTTGAATGTTGTGATTGTGGATCGAGGCATAGTATTTTCAGGAAAGAAAATACCGTGTAAGGTCGTGTAATAGGTGTATTGATCGGTGATCCTATAATGAGACATCCTGACTCTACTGAGGTAATGAAATCACATAGAGGAAGTTACTCAGTTGTGGAGAGTCGATGGAGGTTCATACGTATGGGTGTCTCGTGTGAAACAGAACGAGTTCGGCCTGTTGTATGGATTAACCTTGTCATACCGTGATAATGAGAATATTGAGATGGTGTCATGCGAATGGCTGAGGGCACTTTCCAGCCTTTTGGTATGACAGGTGCGAATCTCTGGGTCTAATCAACGCACGAGTCTCCGGAAATAGTGGTCAAGTGTCTGGTGTGATGAGTCAGTGGAAAGTCTGACGTGAGAAATGAGAAATTGAATTAATAGACACTTGATTGCTGATGTGAATTGAAATACTCTTGGATTGATTTGTGAAATATGTGATTTCCTGATAGTCTTGTGGAATATGGAAATGTGATGGCTAATATTGATATGGTTCATGGATGTTGTGAAGTTCTTATGTATGCTCTTGATTTAAAGTTTTCTTAAATATATAGCTTACCCTGTATTTTGTTTCTGTGGCTGTTTTCTTAAACCTGTGATGATCGTGTAATTTTACACGGGAGCAGATGAGGTTGCAGGAAGTGGATTTCCCCTGTGAGTGATCGCCGTATGTGGTCGCCTGTTTCTGTTCTTGCTGGGCGATCGCCCCCTTTTGCCATTTTCTGATAGGCGATCTCCGTTTTCTGTTAGGAGATCGGTAGTTTTGTATTTTGCTGTCTTTATGTTTAAGTTTTGGAAAACGACCGTTTTGTATTAAACTCCCTGCGAGGAGAACTCCTTTGTATATATATACAATTATGTTTATTTCAGTATATTTGTTTTACCGTTATTTCATATTACGAAAATGCAAAAATGCGAAATGTATTTGGCGGGATGTTACATTAATGGTATCAGAGCAATTCGTCCTTAGGATGACCTGAGGGCTGTGGATCCATTGTGTTTTCTTCTGCTCATGAAAACTTATTTGAGTTTTAAGTGACAACTATTGTGAAAGGTTTTCAAACGTTTTTGTATTGAATTTTTTTGTGTGTGCTGTAGTGAATGTATGCCTAACTGAAAATCTTAGTATTTAGAATGAGAGGGTCTTGATAAGGTGGTGAGGGTGCACACTCATGACCGGATCGGGGTGATTCTCAATCTAAATTCCAGAGGTTTAATGTTTAGCATACTTTGACTTCTGGTGTGATCTATTTCATGTTATTGAGTGTTCTCGTAATTGATTGTGAGTGGCTGTGTGGATTGATGGTTGCACACCAGTAGCTGTTCTGGTGTTTTGCTTGAGGTTATAAGCTTTATGGTTCTGTAGATGGACTGAAATTCCTAAGGAATTTGAGAAGCTGACCTTGTGAGGTCGAGATGTTATCCCCCTTGAATGAATTGATTTCCTTATCGATTTCATTCTTGTAGTTGTAGGGAATATAGAAGCTAGTGGTTTCGGAATCTGAGAACGAAGAAGATGACTCGTAGACCTCCTACCTCTCCCCAACCTTCTTCTGAAATGGGCCAGATCGCCAGGGCCATTGAGATGATGGCAGGTGCCATCTAGCAACAGAATGCGGCGATGGCTCAGAACCATCAAGATACCATGCACCACTGGGAAGCTGCTCGGTCGGCTGATACGAATTCGCCCGTCGGTCAGCCTCAGGAACGGATGGGACTGGCCGAGTTTATGAGGCACAACCCACCCAAGTTCTGTGGGAATGCTACCCCTGATCAAGCAGATCAGTGGGTCAGGGAAATGGAGAAAATCTTTAGGGCGACCTCCTGCCCTGAAGAGAAGAAGTTGTTGTTCGCCACCTATCTGCTATCTGGTGAAGCCGAATTCTGGTGGATGGGAGCTCAGCAAATGATGGAGGCCAGAGAGGAGGTGTTGGACTGGGAGAGCTTCAGGGTGAGGTTCTTGGAGAAATACTTCCCTGACAGCGCAAAGTTTGCGCGGGAAGCGGAGTTCTTAAAGTTGGAGCAGGGGGTGATGTCGGTGAACGCCTATGCTGCTAGGTTTGAGTACCTCGCCCGATTCTACACTCAGGCGACCTCCGAAGCTTGGAGGTGCAGGAAGTTTGAGGAAGGGCTGAAGCACGGGCTGAAGAGGACGATAGCCCCGATGTGCATCAGGGAATTTCACGCCTTGGTAGAAAAGGGGAAGATGGTGGAGACCCTGGAAAAGGGTGATCCCCGGGTGATCAGGTCGCACCCAGGGGGTTCTTCCAGTGGGCGGGCTAAGGTGCAGCATTCACAAGGCAGGCCATATGCGAGACCTCCACTACATCGGGCGGGAGCAGGGTCACCCCAGTTTCAACAGCAGCAACCCTGGAAACCAAAATGTTCCCTCTGTGGTGGACCACACATGCTCAATGTGTGCCCCAAGAAGAATTCGGAGAGAAGGTGTTTTGCATGCCAAAGGACAGGGCACGTTGCTAGAGAATGCCCTAACCGGAATGGGGCGACTCAACTCAGTGGTTCTCAGCAGTTGAGAAATGAAGGCAGCAGACCCCAGGCAGCAGGGAGGGTGTTTGCCATGTCAGGAGCAGAGGCGTCCCAATCAGGTAACCTCGTGCAAGGTGCCTGTTTTATATCTGGTAGAAGTGTAGAAGCTTTGTTTGATTCTGGAGCGACACACTCTTTTGTGTCAAGTCGGTGTATAGCCGAGTTGGGTCTCCTAGTGAAGGAGCTGCCTTTTGAACTGTTGGTCTCCACACCTGCATCAGGACAGGTTATGACCTCTACGGTTTGCCCTGAATGTCCAGTAATAGTAGAGGGACGCAGATTCAAAGTGAACTTGATCTGCCTACCTCTTCAGGACCTGGATGTCATCCTGGGAATGGATTGGCTTTCTGCCAATCACGTCCTCATAGATTGCGGTAGGCAGAAAGTGGTGTTGCCCGATCTCCAAGAGCAGGATGTGGTATCTGCTCGGCATGGGCGGTTGGAGATGGAAGAAGGGGCGAGGTGCTTCGTGATGCTAGCTCGGTTGGAAGTGAAGAACAAAGGGGACGTGAGCAGGATACCTGTAGTGAAAGACTTCACGGATGTATTCCCAGAAGAGGTACCTGGGTTACCTCCTAAGAGAGAAGTGGAATTCTCTATTGATTTGGTCCCTGGAGCTGGACCAGTGTCAATGGCGCCTTACAGGATGGCCCCAGCCGAGTTGGTGGAGTTAAAGAAGCAAGTGGAAGAGCTGTTGGAGAAACAGTTTATCAGGCCCAGTGTATCTCCATGGGGAGCTCCAGTACTTCTGGTGAAAAAAAAGGATGGAGGGTCTCGGCTGTGCATAGATTACAGGCAGTTAAACAAGTTGACCATCAAGAACAAGTACCCTCTACCCAGAATTGATGATTTAATGGATCAAGTGAATGGGGCCTCGGTGTTCTCAAAGATTGATCTGAGATCGGGGTACCATCAAATTTTGGTAAAGGCCGACGATGTCCAGAAAACAGCCTTTAGGTCCCGGTATGGGCACTATGAGTACGTGGTGATGCCGTTTGGAGTGACCAATGCCCCAGCTCTGTTCATGGATTATATGAATAGGATTTTCCGCCCTTTCTTGGATAAGTTTGTGGTAGTCTTCATAGACGACATACTGGTCTATTCAAAGACCGAGGAAGAACATGAAGGACATCTGAGGTCGGTGTTGGAGGTTCTGAGGGAGAAGCAACTCTATGCCAAGTTCTCTAAGTGCGAGTTCTGGCTGAGGGAAGTCAACTTCTTAGGACACGTGATATCTGCCCAGGGGATCTCGGTAGACCCAGCCAAAGTAGAGACAGTGCTGCAGTGGGAACGTCCCAAGACAGTCACTGAGATAAGGAGCTTTGTGGGTTTGGCGGGTTACTATCGGAGATTTATTGAGGACTTTTCCAAGGTGGTGGCTCCGTTAACACAGCTGACCCGTAAGGACCAACCTTTTGCTTCGACCGACCGATGTGAGCTCAGCTTCAGGGAACTAAAGAAAAGGTTGACGAGTGCTCCAGTGCTGGTGATTCCAGAGGTCGAAAGACCTTTTGACGTCTACTGTGATGCCTCACATCAGGGTCTGGGATGCGTTTTAATGCAAGAGAAAAGAGCGGTCGCCTATGCTTCAAGGCAACTCAAGGTGCATGAGAGGAACTACCCTACGCATGATTTGGAGTTGGCGGCAGTTGTAACATCCCGCCAAATACATTTCGCATTTTTTTTTTTGTAATATGAAATAACGGTAAAACAAATATATTGAAATAAACATAATTGTACATATATATAAATGAGTTTCTCCTCGCAGGGAGTTTGATACAAAACGGTCCTTTTCCAAAACTTAAACATAAAAACTGCAAATAATACAAACAGCCGATCTGCTAACAGAAACGGCGATCTCCCATCATACCGGCGATCACTCACAGGGGAATTCCACTTCCTGCAACCTCATCTGCTCCCGTGTAAAGATACACGATCATCACAGTTTTAAGAAAGACATCCACAGAAACAAAATACAGGGTAAGCTATATATTTAGGAAAACTTTGAATCAAGAGCATACGTAATAACTTCACAACATCCATGAACCGTATCAATATCAGCCATCACATTTCCATATTCCACAAGACTATCAGGAAATCCCATATTTCACAAATCAATCCGAGAGTATTTCAATTCACATCAGCAATCAAGTGTCTATTAATTCAATTTCACATTTCTCACGTCAGACTTTCCACTGACTCATCACACCAGACACTTGACCACTATTTCCGGAGACTCGTGCGTTGATTAGACCCAGAGATTCGCACCTGTCATACCAAAGGGCTGGAAAGTTCCCACAGCCATGCGCATCACACCATCTCAATATTCTCATTATCACGGTATGACAAGGTTAATCCATACAACAGGCCGAACTCGTTCTGTTTCACACGAGACACCCATACGTATGAACCTCCATCGACTCTCCACAACTGAGTAACTTCCTCTATGTGATTTCATTACCTCAGTAGAGTCAGGATGTCTCATTATAGGATCACCGATCAATACACCTATTACACGACCTTACACGGTATTTCCTTTCCTGAAAATACTATGCCTCGATCCACAATCACAACATTCAACACATCACATAACACTTCAATGAACGATTTCAATCACAGCGAAACTCATACCAAGGTTCAGATTTTCGAAAACCACATTTAAAATCTCAAACACTTTTGAAACAGCATAAAACGGGGGATATTTCAATAACAGATGAAAAACCGGCGATCACCTCCAGAAACCGGCGATCACGAACAAAACTGGGTTTTTAAACAAGAACATTTTTAAAACCGGCGACCACGTCGCCCCCAACATCCAAACAGAACTGTTATCGTAAACATCTCACATTTCAACATCAAACACCGTGAAAGTGAAGTAAAACCGGCGACCACGTCGCCCTATCATCACAAACATCAAATATCCAGTTATCGTTGGAAAAAGACTAGCTTCCCTTACCTGGATCAGCGTGAAATCTCACTTCAAGCTCTAAACCGCCGAACGTAAAGGATGCCCGAACTCTGCCTAAGCGTTCAAATCGGTAAACCTTGTAGAGAACCTTCCCAAAAGCTCTATGGCAGTCGTCGCTCGTCTTGCTTTAGCTTGAAGGTGCCTGGGAAATACTGAGTCGCAGTGCAAGGGAGAGAAAAGAGAAAGATGAAGGTGGACTCACTCTGTCACCTTTTATCTCCCACTGCTTTTCTAGACTCACTAAGAGGAGCCTTTTGAGGCTAAGGACGTAGGCCTGCTGTGTAGCCGCCCTAGCCTACTCTCTGAGATACCTAGCATGTGAGTTTTCCTTTACTCAAGCACAAACCTGACAGTAAGGTTGCGTGGTTGACTTTGCGCACACAAACACTGTGCACTACCGTACCAACTCTCTGGAGCCACTGACTACGTGTCGCGCATGCAAGACGTTCATGCTGGGCCCTGGGCCCCACTTCATCTGCATGAAACACGACATCGCGCGATAACCTTGTCGCCGATGACCTCTCGCGCGAAGACTCTCCACTGATGACCTTCCGCGCGAAGGCTATCCACCGATGACTCATCCTGGAGGACGACCGATGTCTCTCTTTGGAAGACGACCGATGTCTCTCTCTGAAAGACGACCGATGTCTCTCTGTGGCGATGTCCGCATGCCTCGCGCCATGGCGATGTTCGCATGCCTCGCGCCCCGGCGATGTCCGCATGCCTCGCGCCCCGGCGATGTCCGCATGCCTCTCGCGCCCTGGCGATGTCCGCATGCCTCTCGCGCCCTGGCAATGCCCGCATGCCTCGCGCCCTGGCGATGCCCGCATGCCTCGCGCCCTGGCGATGCCCACATGCCTCTCGCGCCCTGGCGATGCCCGCATGCCTCGTGCCCTGGCGATGTCCGCATGCCTCTCGCCCTGGCGATCATGTTCCAGGCGATCTCCTGGCTTTCTAACTACACTTTCCTTCATTTTTATTTTAAATAAAAACATACTTAGAATTGACTTAAAATATATCACTTTTATTCCAATAAGATTTTCCAGGTCCTTACAATCTCCCTAACAACAAAAATTTTCGTCCTCGAAAATTGAATTACAAGGAATTACAAGGAAAAGAGATGTGGATAGTCGTTTCTCATGTTCTCTTCCAACTCCCAAGTCGAATCACCGGATCTCTCATCCCACACCACCTTAACCATATGGATGGTCTTACCCCTGAGCTGTTTGCTTTGGTGATCGTCTATCCTGACTGGTCTTGCTTCAAAAGACAAGTCGTCCCTGATCTGTACGTCGTCCACCTCCAACACGTGACAAGGGTCGGCGAGATATTTCCTTAGCTGCGATACGTGGAAGACATTATGCAGATTCGCTAAATGTGGAGGTAGGGCGATCTCATAGGCTACTGGACCAATTTTCCTCAAGATCTGGTAAGGTCCAACAAACTTAGGAGACAGCTTCTTTGGTCTGATAGCTCGTCCTACGCCCTTGGTTGGGGTCACCCTCAAAAACACATGGTCTCCAGCAGCAAACTCCAAAGGTCTTCTCCTCTGATCTGCATAGGACTTCTGCCGGCTTTGGGAAGCTCTCATCCTGCCTTGTATCTGTTTCACCTTCTCGGTCGTCTGCTGAATCAACTCTGGCCCAACCAAGATTGCATCGCCCTCCTGATACCAACATAAGGGAGTCCTGCATTTCCTCCCGTACAGGGCTTCATAAGGTGCCATCCCAATGCTGGCGTGGTGACTGTTATTATACGTAAACTCCACCAGTGGTAACACCTCATCCCAACTTCCCAAATGATCCAAGACACACGTCCTTAGCAGATCTTCCAAAGACTGGATCGTTCTTTCCGACTGCCCATCTGTTTGAGGATGATAAGCCGAGCTCATCCTCAACTTGGTTCCTAAGCAATCTTGTAGAGTCCGCCAAAACCGCGAAGTGAACCTGGGATCCCTATCCGAAATGATGCTGGTAGGCACTCCATGCAACCTTACAATGTCCTTGATGTACAGTTGTGCCAACTTTTCCATGGGCATCTTCATATTCACTGGGAGGAAGTGGGCACTCTTTGTCAGCCGATCTACTATGACCCAGATTGCCTCATGACCCTTCACCGATCTAGGCAGATGGGTGACAAAGTCCATGGCAATGCTGTCCCATTTCCACTCAGGGATATCCAGCTGCTGCAACAGCCCGCCAGGTCTTTGATGCTCTACCTTCGCCTTCTGACACGTTAAGCAGGTTGCAACATACTGGGCGATGTCTCTCTTCATGCCCGACCACCAAAATGACCCCTTCAAGTCATGGTACATCTTGTTCATACCTGGGTGAAGGTTAAGGCGACTCTTATGACCTTCTTCTAGGATCATCTTCTTCAACTCTACATTTGCAGGTATGCAAATTCTGCCATTAAATCTCAAGATCCCATCATCGCCCATTACAAAGTCCCTAGCCTGGTCGGTCCCTAGCGACTCCACAGTCTGCTTCAGACTTGGGTCCTCCAACTGCTTATCCTTGATCTCTCCAATGAAGTCATTAGTTATAGTCAGCTTACTACAACTAATGTGATTTACATGAAGTTCTACCCCAAGGTTTAAGTCTCTGAACTGCTCGATCAGTTTCTGCTCTTTCATCATCATGGTGGCGACTTGTATTGATTTTCTACTCAAAGCATCTGCCACTACATTGGCCTTCCCTGGGTGATACATGAGTTGAAAATCGTAGTCCTTTAGGAACTCCATCCACCTTCTTTGCCTCATGTTCAGTTCCTTCTGATCGAACAGGTATTTCAGGCTCTTATGGTCGCTGAACACCTGGAACCGAGCTCCATATAAGTAGTGCCTCCAGATCTTTAGGGCGAAGACCACTGCCGCCAATTCCAAATCATGTGTAGGGTAGTTCCTCTCATGGACCTTGAGTTGCCTTGAAGCATAGGCGACCGCCCTCTTCTCTTGCATTAAAACGCATCCCAGACCCTGATGTGAGGCATCACAGTAGACGTCAAAAGGTCTTCCGACCTCTGGAATCACCAGCACTGGAGCACTCGTCAACCTTTTCTTTAGTTCCCTGAAGCTGAGCTCACATCGGTCGGTCCAAGCAAAAGGTTGGTCCTTACGGGTCAGCTGTGTTAACGGGGCCACCACCTTGGAAAAGTCCTCAATAAATCTCCGATAGTAACCCGCCAAACCCACAAAGCTCCTTATCTCAGTGACTGTCTTGGGACGTTCCCACTGCAGCACTGTCTCTACTTTGGCTGGGTCTACCGAGATCCCCTGGGCAGATATCACATGTCCTAAGAAGTTGACTTCCCTCAGCCAGAACTCACACTTAGAGAACTTGGCATAGAGTTGCTTCTCCCTCAGAACCTCCAACACCGACCTCAGATGTCCTTCATGTTCTTCCTCGGTCTTTGAATAGACAAGTATGTCGTCTATGAAGACTACCACAAACTTATCCAAGAAAGGGCGGAAAATCCTATTCATATAATCCATGAACAGAGCTGGGGCATTGGTCACTCCAAACGGCATCACCACGTATTCATAGTGCCCATACCGGGACCTAAAGGCTGTTTTCTGGACATCGTCGGCCTTTACCAAAATCTGATGGTACCCCGATCTCAGATCAATCTTTGAGAACACCGAGGCCCCATTTACTTGATCCATTAAATCATCAATTCTGGGTAGAGGGTACTTGTTCTTGATGGTCAGCTTGTTTAACTGCCTGTAGTCTATGCACAGCCGAGACCCTCCATCCTTTTTCTTCACCAGAAGTACTGGAGCTCCCCATGGAGATACACTGGGCCTGATAAACTGTTTCTCCAACAGCTCTTCCACTTGCTTCTTTAACTCCACCAACTCGGCTGGGGCCATCCTGTAAGGCGCCATTGACACTGGTCCAGCTCCAGGGACCAAATCAATGGAGAATTCCACTTCTCTCATAGGAGGTAACCCAGGTACCTCTTCTGGGAACACATCCGTGAAGTCTTTCACTACAGGTATCCTGCTCACGTCCCCTTCGTTCTTCACTTCCAACCGAGCTAGCATCACGAAGCACCTCGCCCCTTCTTCCATCTCCAACCGCCCATGCCGAGTAGATACCACATCCTGCTCTTGGAGATCGGGCAACACCACTTTCTGCCTACCACAATCTATGAGAACGTGATTGGCAGAAAGCCAATCCATTCCCAGGATAACATCTAGGTCCTGAAGAGGTAAGCAGATCAAGTTCACTTTGAATCTACGTCCCTCTACTATTACTGGACATTCAGGGCAAACCGTAGAGGTCATAACCTGTCCTGATGCAGGTGTGGAGACCAACAGTTCAAAAGGCAGCTCCTTCACTAGGAGGCCCAGCTCGGCTATACACCGACTTGACACAAAAGAGTGTGTCGCTCCAGAATCAAACAAAGCTTCTACACTTCTACCAGATATAAAACAGACACCTTGCACGAGGTTACCTGATTGGGACGCTTCTGCTCCTGACATGGCAAACACCCTCCCTGCTGCCTGGGGTCTGCTACCTTCATTTCTCAACTGCTGAGAACCACTGGGTGGAGTCGCCCCATTCCGGTTAGGGCATTCTCTAGCAACGTGCCCTGTCCTTTGGCATGCAAAACACCTTCTCTCCGAATTCTTCTTGGGGCACACATTGAGCATGTGCGGTCCACCACAGAGGGAACATTTTGGTTTCCAGGGTTGCTGCTGTTGAAACTGGGGTGACCCTGTTCCCGCCCGATGTAGTGGAGGTCTCGCATATGGCCTGCCTTGTGAATGCCGCACCTTAGCCCGCCCACTGGAAGAACCCCCTGGGTGCGACCTGATCACCCGGGGATCACCCTTTTCCAGGGTCTCCACCATCTTCGCCTTTTCTACCAAGGCGTGAAATTCCCTGATGCACATCGGGGCTATCGTCCTCTTCAGTCCGTGCTTCAGCCCTTCCTCAAACTTCCTGCACCTCCAAGCTTCGGAGGTCGCCTGAGTGTAGAATCGGGCGAGGTACTCAAACCTAGCAGCATAGGCGTTCACCGACATCACCCCCTGCTCCAACTTTAAGAACTCTGCTTCCCGCGCAAACTTTGCGCTGTCAGGGAAGTATTTCTCCAAGAATCTCACCCTAAAGCTCTCCCAGTCTAACACCTCCTCTCTGGCCTCCATCATTTGCTGAGCTCCCATCCACCAAAATTCGGCTTCACCCGATAGCAGATAGGTGGCGAACAACAACTTCTTCTCTTCAGGGCAGGAGGTCGCCCTAAAGATTTTCTCCATTTCCCTGACCCACTGATCTGCTTGATCAGGGGTAGCATTCCCACAGAACTTGGGTGGGTTGTGCCTCATGAACTCGGCCAGTCCCATCCGTTCCTGAGGCTGACCGACGGGCGAATTCGTATCAGCCGACCGAGTAGCTTCCCAGTGGTGCATGGTATCTTGATGGTTCTGAGCCATCGCCGCATTCTGTTGCTGGATGGCACTTGCCATCATCTCAATGGCCCTGGCGATCTGGCTCATTTCAGAAGAAGGTTGGGGAGAGGTAGGAGGTCTACGAGTCATCTTCTTCGTTCTCAGATTCCGAAACCACTAGCTTCTATATTCCCTACAACTACAAGAATGAAATCGATAAGGAAATCAATTCATTCAAGGGGGATAACATCTCGACCTCACAAGGTCAGCTTCTCAAATTCCTTAGGAATTTCAGTCCATCTACAGAACCATAAAGCTTATAACCTCAAGCAAAACACCAGAACAGCTACTGGCGTGCAACCATCAATCCACACAGCCACTCAAAATCAATTACGAGAACACTCAATAACATGAAATAGATCACACCAGAAGTCAAAGTATGCTAAACATTCAACCTCTGGAATTTAGATTGAGAATCACCCCGATCCGGTCATGAGTGTGCACCCTCACCACCTTATCAAGACCCTCTCATTCTAAATACTAAGATCTTCAGTTAGGCATACATTCACTACAGCACACACAAAAAGTTCAATACAAAAACGTTTGAAAACCTTTCACAATAGTTGTCACTTAAAACTCAAATAAGTTTTCATGAGCAGAAGAAAACACAATGGATCCACAGCCCTCAGGTCATCCAAAGGACGAACTGCTCTGATACCATTAATGTAACATCCCGCCAAATACATTTCGCATTTTTTTTTTTTGTAATATGAAATAACGGTAAAACAAATATATTGAAATAAACATAATTGTACATATATATAAATGAGTTTCTCCTCGCAGGGAGTTTGATACAAAACGGTCCTTTTCCAAAACTTAAACATAAAAACTGCAAATAATACAAACAGCCGATCTGCTAACAGAAACGGCGATCTCCCATCATACCGGCGATCACTCACAGGGGAATTCCACTTCCTGCAACCTCATCTGCTCCCGTGTAAAGATACACGATCATCACAGTTTTAAGAAAGACATCCACAGAAACAAAATACAGGGTAAGCTATATATTTAGGAAAACTTTGAATCAAGAGCATACGTAATAACTTCACAACATCCATGAACCGTATCAATATCAGCCATCACATTTCCATATTCCACAAGACTATCAGGAAATCCCATATTTCACAAATCAATCCGAGAGTATTTCAATTCACATCAGCAATCAAGTGTCTATTAATTCAATTTCACATTTCTCACGTCAGACTTTCCACTGACTCATCACACCAGACACTTGACCACTATTTCCGGAGACTCGTGCGTTGATTAGACCCAGAGATTCGCACCTGTCATACCAAAGGGCTGGAAAGTTCCCACAGCCATGCGCATCACACCATCTCAATATTCTCATTATCACGGTATGACAAGGTTAATCCATACAACAGGCCAAACTCGTTCTGTTTCACACGAGACACCCATACGTATGAACCTCCATCGACTCTCCACAACTGAGTAACTTCCTCTATGTGATTTCATTACCTCAGTAGAGTCAGGATGTCTCATTATAGGATCACCGATCAATACACCTATTACACGACCTTACACGGTATTTCCTTTCCTGAAAATACTATGCCTCGATCCACAATCACAACATTCAACACATCACATAACACTTCAATGAACGATTTCAATCACAGCGAAACTCATACCAAGGTTCAGATTTTCGAAAACCACATTTAAAATCTCAAACACTTTTGAAACAGCATAAAACGGGGGATATTTCAATAACAGATGAAAAACCGGCGATCACCTCCAGAAACCGGCGATCACGAACAAAACTGGGTTTTTAAACAAGAACATTTTTAAAACCGGCGACCACGTCGCCCCCAACATCCAAACAGAACTGTTATCGTAAACATCTCACATTTCAACATCAAACACCGTGAAAGTGAAGTAAAACCGGCGACCACGTCGCCCTATCATCACAAACATCAAATATCCAGTTATCGTTGGAAAAAGACTAGCTTCCCTTACCTGGATCAGCGTGAAATCTCACTTCAAGCTCTAAACCGCCGAACGTAAAGGATGCCCGAACTCTGCCTAAGCGTTCAAATCGGTAAACCTTGTAGAGAACCTTCCCAAAAGCTCTATGGCAGTCGTCGCTCGTCTTGCTTTAGCTTGAAGGTGCCTGGGAAATACTGAGTCGCAGTGCAAGGGAGAGAAAAGAGAAAGATGAAGGTGGACTCACTCTGTCACCTTTTATCTCCCACTGCGTTTCTAGACTCACTAAGAGGAGCCTTTTGAGGCTAAGGACGTAGGCCTGCTGTGTAGCCGCCCTAGCCTACTCTCTGAGATACCTAGCATGTGAGTTTTCCTTTACTCAAGCACAAACCTGACAGTAAGGTTGCGTGGTTGACTTTGCGCACACAAACACTGTGCACTACCGTACCAACTCTCTGGAGCCACTGACTACGTGTCGCGCATGCAAGACGTTCATGCTGGGCCCTGGGCCCCACTTCATCTGCATGAAACACGACATCGCGCGATAACCTTGTCGCCGATGACCTCTCGCGCGAAGACTCTCCACTGATGACCTTCCGCGCGAAGGCTATCCACCGATGACTCATCCTGGAGGACGACCGATGTCTCTCTTTGGAAGACGACCGATGTCTCTCTCTGAAAGACGACCGATGTCTCTCTGTGGCGATGTCCGCATGCCTCGCGCCATGGCGATGTTCGCATGCCTCGCGCCCCGGCGATGTCCGCATGCCTCGCGCCCCGGCGATGTCCGCATGCCTCTCGCGCCCTGGCGATGTCCGCATGCCTCTCGCGCCCTGGCGATGCCCGCATGCCTCTCGCGCCCTGGCGATGCCCGCATGCCTCGTGCCCTGGCGATGTCCGCATGCCTCTCGCCCTGGCGATCATGTTCCAGGCGATCTCCTGGCTTTCTAACTACACTTTCCTTCATTTTTATTTTAAATAAAAACATACTTAGAATTGACTTAAAATATATCACTTTTATTCCAATAAGATTTTCCAGGTCCTTACAGCAGTGGTCTTCGCCCTAAAGATCTGGAGGCACTACCTATATGGAGCTCGGTTCCAGGTGTTCAGCGACCATAAGAGCCTGAAATACCTGTTCGATCAGAAGGAACTGAACATGAGGCAAAGAAGGTGGATGGAGTTCCTAAAGGACTACGATTTTCAACTCATGTATCACCCAGGGAAGGCCAATGTAGTGGCAGACGCTTTGAGTAGAAAATCAATGCAAGTAGCCACCATGATGATGGAAGAACAGAAACTGATCGAGCAGTTCAGAGACTTAAACCTTGGGGTAGAACTTCATGTAAATCACATTAGTTGTAGTAAGCTGACTATAACTAATGACTTCATTGGAGAGATCAAGGATAAGCAGTTGGAAGACCCAAGTCTGAGGCGGACTGTGGAGTCGCTAGGGACCGACCAGGCTAGGGACTTTGCGATGGGCGAGGATGGGGTCTTGAGGTTTAATGGCAGAATTTGCGTACCTGCAGACGAAGGGTTGAAGAGGATGATCTTGGATGAAGGTCACAAGAGTCGCCTCAACTTACACCCAGGTATGAACAAGATGTACCATGACTTGAAGGGGTCATTTTGGTGGTCGGGCATGAAGAGAGACATCGCCCAGTATGTTGCAACTTGCCTAACATGTCAGAAGGCGAAGGCAGAGCATCAAAGGCCGGGCGGGCTGTTACAGCGACTGGATATCCCTGAGTGGAAATGGGACAGCATTGCCATGGACTTTGTCACCCATCTGCCTAGATCGGTTAAGGGTCATGAGGCAATCTGGGTCATAGTAGATCGGCTGACAAAGAGTGCCCACTTCCTCCCAGTGAATATGAAGATGCCCATGGAAAAGTTGGCACAACTGTACATCAAGGACATTGTGAGGTTGCATGGAGTGCCTACCAGCATCATTTCGGATAGGGATCCCAGGTTCACTTCGCGGTTTTGGCGGACTCTACAAGATTGCTTAGGAACCAAGTTGAGGATGAGCTCGGCTTATCATCCTCAAACAGATGGGCAGTCGGAGAGAACGATCCAGTCTTTGGAAGATCTGCTAAGGACGTGTATCTTGGATCATTTGGGAAGTTGGGATGAGGTGTTACCACTGGTGGAGTTTACGTATAATAACAGTCACCACGCCAGCATTGGGATGGCACCTTATGAAGCCCTGTACGGGAGAAAATGCAGGACTCCCTTATGTTGGTATCAGGAGGGCGATGCAATCTTGGTTGGGCCAGAGTTGATTCAGCAAACAACCGAGAAGGTGAAACAGATACAAGGCAGGATGAGAGCTTCTCAAAGCCGACAGAAGTCCTATGCAGATCAGAGGAGAAGACCTTTGGAGTTTGCTGCTGGAGACCATGTATTTTTGAGAGTGACCCCAACCAAGGGTGTAGGACGAGCTATCAGACCAAAGAAGCTGTCTCCTAAGTTTGTTGGACCTTACCAGATCTTGAGGAAAATTGGTCCAGTAGCCTATGAGATCGCCCTACCTCCACATTTAGCAAATCTGCATAATGTCTTCCACGTATCACAGTTAAGGAAATATCTCGCCGACCCTTGTCACGTGTTGGAGGTGGACGACGTGCAGATCAGGGACGACTTGTCTTTTGAAGCAAGACCAGTCAGGATAGACGATCACCAAAGCAAACAGCTCAGGAGTAAGACCATCCATATGGTTAAGGTGGTGTGGGATGAGAGATCCGGTGATTCGACTTGGGAGTTGGAAGAGAACATGAGAAACGACTATCCACATCTCTTTTCCTTGTAATTCAATTTTCGAGGACGAAAATTTTTGTTGTTAGGGAGATTGTAAGGACCTGGAAAACCTTATTGGAATAAAAGTGATATATTTTAAGTGAATTCTAAGTATGTTTTTATTTAAAATAAAAATGAAGGAAAGTGTAGTTAGAAAGCCATGAGATCGCCTGGAACATGATCACCAGGGCGCGAGAGGCATGCGGACATCACCAGGGCGCGAGGCATGCGGACATCACCAGGGCGCGAGGCATGCGGGCATCGCCAGGGCGCGAGAGACATGCGGGCATCGCCAGGGCGCGAGATGCATGTGGGCTTTGCCCGGGCGCGAGAGGCATGCGGGCATCGCCAGGGCGCGAGAGACATGCGGGCATCGCCAGGGCGCGAGATGCATGTGGGCTTTGCCCGGGCGCGAGAGGCATGCGGGCGTCGCCAAGAGGAGACCTCGGTCGGTCTCCAGGAAGAGGAGACCTCGGTCGGTCTCCAGGAGGAAGAGACCTCGGTCGGTCTCCAGGAGGAGGAGACATCGGTCGTCTTCCAGAGAGAGACATCGGTCGTCCTCCAGGATGGGTCATCGGTGGAGAGTCTTCGCGCGAGAGGTCATCGGTGGATTGTCTTTGCGTGAGTGGTCATCGGCGAAAGGTTATCGCGCGATGTCATGTTTCACGCAGATGAAGTGGGGCCCTGGGTTCCAGGATGAACGTGCTGCATGTGCGACATGTAGGCAGTGAAAGTCCTTCGGAACAGTAGCTCCATGTGCGCAGAGACGCCACATGGCCATACTGTCAGATTGCATTTAATTCGAGGAAGAAAACCCACCCAGGAGGGTTAGTTAGAGAGTAGGTAATGATAGCTACATGGCAGGCCTATGTTCCTAGTATCGGAATGCACCGCCTCTTAGTGAGTTTAGAAACGCAGTGAGAGTATAAAAGGTGACAGAGTGAGTTCACCTTCATCTTTCTCTTTTCTCTCCTTTTGCACTGCGACTCAGTAATTCCAGGCACCAGTTTACTTACCAGCGATTGCCATAGAGCATTTGAGAAGGTTCTCTACAAGTTTTACTGATTAGAAACGCTTAGGCAGAGTTCAGGCATCCTTTACGTTCGGTGGTTAGAGCTTGAAGTGAGTTTCACGCTGATCCAGGTAAGGGAAGCTAGCCTTACTTCTAATGAAAACTGTATGTGTGATGATTTTGATGTTGGGGGCGACGTGGTCGCCGGGTGTTCAAACTGTTCTTGCTTTAAACCCAGTTTTGTTCGTGATCGCCGGTTTTTCATCTGTTATTGAAATATCCCCTGTTTTATGCTGTTTCAAAAGTGTTTGAGATTTTAAATGTGGTTTTCGAAAATTTGAACCTTGGTATGAGTTTTGCTGTGATTGAAATCGTTCATTGAAGTGTTATGTGATGTGTTGAATGTTGTGATTGTGGATCGAGGCATAGTATTTTTAGGAAAGAAAATACCGTGTAAGGTCGTGTAATAGGTGTATTGATCGGTGATCCTATAATGAGACATCCTGACTCTACTGAGGTAATGAAATCACATAGAGGAAGTTACTCAGTTGTGGAGAGTCGATGGAGGTTCATACGTATGGGTGTCTCGTGTGAAACAGAACGAGTTCGGCCTGTTGTATGGATTAACCTTGTCATACCGTGATAATGAGAATATTGAGATGGTGTGATGCGCATGGCTGAGGGCACTTTCCAGCCTTTTGGTATGACAGGTGCGAATCTCTGGGTCTAATCAACGCACGAGTCTCCGGAAATAGTGGTCAAGTGTCTGGTGTGATGAGTCAGTGGAAAGTCTGACGTGAGAAATGAGAAATTGAATTAATAGACACTTGATTGCTGATGTGAATTGAAATACTCTTGGATTGATTTGTGAAATATGTGATTTCCTGATAGTCTTGTGGAATATGGAAATGTGATGGCTAATATTGATATGGTTCATGGATGTTGTGAAGTTCTTATGTATGCTCTTGATTTAAAGTTTTCTTAAATATATAGCTTACCCTGTATTTTGTTTCTGTGGCTGTTTTCTTAAACCTGTGATGATCGTGTAATTTTACACGGGAGCAGATGAGGTTGCTGGAAGTGGATTTCCCCTGTGAGTGATCGCCGTATGTGGTCGCCTGTTTCTGTTCTTGCTGGGCGATCGCCCCCTTTTGCCATTTTCTGATAGGCGATCTCCGTTTTCTGTTAGGAGATCGGTAGTTTTGTATTTTGCTGTCTTTATGTTTAAGTTTTGGAAAACGACCGTTTTGTATTAAACTCCCTGCGAGGAGAACTCCTTTGTATATATATACAATTATGTTTATTTCAGTATATTTGTTTTACCGTTATTTCATTTACGAAAATGCAAAAATGCGAAATGTATTTGGCGGGATGTTACAGCGATCACCTCCAGAAACCGGCGATCACGAACAAAACTGGGTTTTTAAACAAGAACATTTTGAAAACCGGCGACCACGTCGCCCCCAACATCCAAACAGAACTGTTATCGTAAACATCTCACATTTCAACATCAAACACCGTGAAAGCGAAGTAAAACCGGCGACCACGTCGCCCTATCATCACAAACATCAAATATCCAGTTATCGTTGGAAAAAGACTAGCTTCCCTTACCTGGATCAGCGTGAAATCTCACTTCAAGCTCTAAACCACCGAACGTAAAGGATGCCCGAACTCTGCCTAAGCGTTCAAATCGGTAAAACTTGTAGAGAACCTTCCCAAAAGCTCTATGGCAGTCGTCGCTCGTCTTGCTTTTGCTTGAAGGTGCCTGGGAAAAAACTGAGTCGCAGTGCAAGGGAGAGAAAAGAGAAAGATGAAGGTGAACTCACTCTGTCACCTTTTATACTCCCACTGCGTTCTAAACTCACTAAGAGGAGCCTTCTGAGGCTAAGGACGTAGGCCTGCTGTGTAGCCGCCCTAGCCTACTCTCTGAGATACCTAGCATGTGAGTTTTCCTTTACTCAAGCACAAACCTGACAGTAAGGCTGCGCGGCTGACTTTGCGCACACAAACACTGTGCACTACCGTACCAACTCTCTGGAGCCACTGACTACGTGTCGCGCATGCAAGACGTTCATTCTGGTGCGTATAACAGGACGACCGACGTCCCTCCCTGGAAGACGACCGATGTCTCCTCCTCCTGGAGACCGACTGAGGTCTCCTCTTCCTGGAGACCGACCGAGGTCTCCTCTTCCTGGAGACCGACCGAGGTCTCCTCTTCCTGGAGACCGACCGAGGTCTCCTCTTCCTGGAGACCGACCGAGGTCTCCTCTTCCTGGAGACCGACCGAGGTCTCCTCTTCCTGGAGACCGACCGAGGTCTCCTCTTCCTGGAGACCGACCGAGGTCTCCTCTTGGCGACGCCCGCATGCCTCTCGCGCCCGGGCAAAGCCCACATGCATCTCGCACCCTGGTGATCATGTTCCAGGCGATCTCATAGCTTTCTAACTACACTTTCCTTCATTTTTATTTTAAATAAAAACATACTTAGAATTCACTTAAAATATATCACTTTTATTCCAATAAGATTTTCCAGGTCCTTACAGCGCGCGCTGCAAGATAGCGTCGCGGAATCGAGAGTTGAGCAAGAGAGGATGCGTGCAGAGCTGAATGCATCGCAGAGAAGAAACGAAGAGTTGAACCGTATGAATGAAGAGCTGCTGCGTAGGGAATTGCAGGCGCAAAGGGAGCGCGCAGCTGAAGAGAGGACGTCGACGCCACCGTCGCCTCCGAGAGCATTCCCTATGCCTTTCTCCCCCGAAATCATGAACACAGTGGTGCCTCCCAATCTGGTGGGACTGAAAGCCTCGTTCACGGGGGTGGAAGATCCAGAACCACACCTGACAACCTTCCACACTCAGATGATGCTGACTGGAGGTTCAGATGCTGTGTACTGCAAGATGTTCATGAGCACGCTGAGCGGAGTGGCTATGGAGTGGTTCGTGAGCCTGCCAGAGGGCCACGTCACTTCCTTCCATCAGTTTGCAAAGCTGTTCACGGAGTAGTACATCATCAACCGACCGGCGCCAGTGGTGTCCTACGACCTGTTTGACGTGCGCCAGTATCAGGGGGAGCCGTTGAAGGACTACCTCAATCGCTTTGGGGCGCAGGTGGTGAGATTGCCCAGCAAGGACGAGGACATGCTGGTGCATGCATTCAAGAGAGGTGTCCTCCCTAGTCCTTTCAGTGAATCGCTCATCAGGAGCCACCCTGCCACCTTCACCGAGATACGACGACGCGCGGTGGCACACATAGTAGCAGAGACAGAGGTCTCTGAGAAAAGAGGAAGTGTTGCACCGTCAAAGCCACGTGGAGGTCAGGGGAATCAGCAGCAACAGGCGTGGGTGCATGAGACCAAGGAAGGGAGGAAGGAGCAGGGAAGGTCTCGCCTTTATGCACCCAAGAAGGACCAGACCAGGGGGCGTGCAAGCAACGCACCCCCCAGGTATGATTTCATGATAAGTTTGACGGAGCTGATCGCCATCCCTGCTGTGGTAGCAAGACTCCATGTGCCAGAGAAAACCGACAGGGTACTTGGAAGGAGGAAGGATGAGTGGTGTGAATTCCATCAAGCTTATGGACATACACTCCGTACCTGCCTGGCGTTGGGGCGTCAGCTTGCTGAGTTGGTGGAGACAGGGTTCCTGACCGATTACCTGCAGCAGACACAAGGTGATCGCGCTTCGGAGTCCCAGGCAGGCGACCAGCAGCATGAGCTCCCTGTGTTTGGGGAGGTGAGGTGATGGAAGAGGCTACACTAGGGGGCTCCCAGAGCTGAAGCGGAATGCATGATCGCCCCACGTGTGTGCATCGCCAGGGCGGTCATCGCCGGTTAAAGGAGACCCCATCCAGAGTGGTTGAGACGTTGGAGAATGGAGCTTGTCGGCTGGTGACTCTAGACGGAACAACTATTCCCAGAACCCAGGACGCTACACGCTTCTTTCCTACTTTGGTTAAGTTGTAAAGTAGATGCGCTATCGCGCTGTACACACACTTAGTGTATTAAACAGTTGAGCAGATCAGGGGGCACTCTTTTTAACGATGCCACCCAATAAAAGATTTTCAGTACATAAAGTGTGCGAGTGTTCCCGGTTTAAAGTTCTCCTTGCCCCAGGTGCAAGTACAGGTGATAGGTGGTCAGTTCCCGAGAGGCCACCACCCACAGATCAGCCCCTAGATAAGGGCCTGGATGTAGAGCGCGATCAGCCATCAGTGCATGCAGACCGCGATCAGCCATCGGTGCATGTAGAGAGTGAGTGCTCGATCGGTGCATGTAGAGAGTGAGTGCTCGGTCGGTGCATGGTCATCGGGGTCTTGCTAACACGTGTTAAGCTGGAACCCAAGTTCCCAGCGAGAGCGTTAAGCATGCACCTCGCATGATTCCAGAAGAAGAGCTCCTCGCCGGTGGGGACGCGCATGTACTCACTCAGAGAACGCGCGATGAGGCAATGCAGGCAGGGCGCGCCTGGCGAGTGCGCTCAGATCAGCCACGCCTGGCGCTCCCCTGGGAGTGTGCACCCACGAGAAAGTCCTCCCTCGACTTTGTACAGCGAGGTGCAGGCGAGAGAAAGTCCTCTTCCTCTGCTTTTTACGGCAAGGTTGAGGCAAGAGAAAGTCCTCTTCCTTTGCTTTTTACAGCAAGGTTGAGGCAACAGAGAAAGTCCTCACCTCTGCTTTATACAGCAAGGTTGAGGCAAGAGAAAGTCCTCTTCCTTTGCTTTTTACAGCAAGGTTGGGGCAAAAGAGGAAGTCCTCCTTGCCTTTGAGCAAGTGCAGGCGAGAAAGAGGAAGTCCTCCTTGCCTTTGAGCAAGTGCAGGCAACAGAGGAAGTCCTCCTTGCCCTTGAGCAAGTGCAGGCGAGAACAGAGGAAGTCCTCCTTGCCTTTGAGCAAGTGCGGACAACAAAGGAAGACCTCCTTGCCTTTGAGCAAGTGCGGGCACCAGAGGAAGACCTCCTTGCCTTTGAGCAAGTGCAGGCACCAGAGGAAGACCTCCTTGCCTTTGAGCAAGTGTAGGCAACAGAGGAAGTCCTCCTTGCCTTTGAGCAAGTGCAGGCAACAGAGGAAGTCCTCCTTGCCCTTGAGCAAGTGCAGGCGAGAACAGAGGAAGTCCTCCTTGCCTTTGAGCAAGTGCAGGCAACAGAGGAAGACCTCCTTGCCTTTGAGCAAGTGCAGGCAACAGAGGAAGTCCTCCTTGCCTTTGAGCAAGTGCAGGTGAGAAAGAGGAAGTCCTCCTTGCCTTTGAGCAAGTGCAGGCGACAGAGGAAGACCTCCTTGCCTTTGTGTAACATCCCGCCAAATCCTTTTCACAAATATAAAATGAAATAAAGGTAAAACAATAATATTGAAGTGAACATACGTATTTATATAAAATGGAGTTGCTCCTCACAGGGAGTTTAATACATAACCGGTAAATTTTCCAAAACTTAAACAGAATACAGCCAAATAAAATGAAACCGGCGGTCTCCCTACATAAACCGGCGATCTCCTATCAGAAGACCCAAAACAGCCGATCTACTATCAGAACAGAAAAACAGGCGATCACCACATAGAGACAGAAACAGGCGATCTTCTTCCGGCGACCACTCACTGAGGAGCTCTACTCCCTGGAAGATCATCTGCTCCCGTGTAAAATACACGATCATCACAGTTTTAAGAGAAAACAGCCACAGAACAATACAAAGGGTAAGCTAGATATTTCTTTAAAACTTTAAAATATAAACTGGACAACCAACGTAGATCAGTCCTTTTTAAACATTCACAAGAGTCCATCACTTTCTCATTCATATCACACAACCATCAAGTGTCTATCAACAATTCTCAATATTTCACATTTCTCACGTCAGACTTCCACTGACTCATCACACATAGACACTTGACACTACTTCCGGAAGACTCGTGCGTTGACTCAGGCTCAGAGATTTGCACCTGTCATACCATACCACTGTGAAATCCACACAGGGTCGCTGTGAAATCCACACAGCCATGCGCATACATAGTCTCAATATCAACACTCTCCCGGTATGACAGGGTTAATTCATATAACAGGTCAAGTCAGTTATCTTTCAAACAACTTACCCATACATATGAACCTCCTTCGACTCTCCACAACTGAATAACTTCATCTATGTGATTCCATTATATCAGCAGAGTCAGGATATCTCCTTCTAGACAAGCCCCTAGTCCATGCACATTACACACGATCTTACACGGTACTTTCTTTCCTGAAAATACTATGCCTTGATCCCACATCAACAACTTTCAAAACATCATACCACTCAAATGAATGATTCAAATCACAGCAACAATCATTTCAAAGGTTCAGATTTTCGAATATCACATGCATTCCACATTTAAATCTCAAACAGTCTCAACAACACTAAAACAGGGGAGTTCGAAATCAACAATAACACAGGCGATTACGTCCAAAACAGGGGGATTTCGAAATCTGTATTTAAAACCGGCGATCACGTCGCCCAAACACATGAAAACAGAACATCATGAAAAAGGGGTTTAAAACCGGCGACCACGTCGCCCAAACACATAGAACAGAGCATCGCGAAAGGAATATGAAACCGGCGACCACGTCGCCCTCACTTCAGAAGCAGTTAATCTACGACTTTTATTGAAAAACAAAGCTAGCTTCCCTTACCTGGACTTGCGTAAACTTCACTAAGAGCTCCAACACAACGAGCTTCAAGGATGCTTTAACTCTGTTTTAGCGTCTGGTTTGGAGGACTTGCAGAGAACCTCCCAAGTGTCCAAGGGCAGTCGTCGCTTGTCGTACTGGTGCTTGAGGTTGCCTGAATCGCAGCGCGAAGAGGAGAAAAGAGAGGGATGAAGATACACTCGCTCTTTCACTCTTGAGCCACTGCAACGTTCTTTGCCTCCCCGCAGTGGGTTTTTGAATCCAAGCCTACTTGTCCACGCATGCTGCTGCCACCACCCCCTCTGCAGGAAAGCCTGAGTGTACGTTTCACTGAACAGTACAGCCACGGTTGTCTCTTGCGCATGCCAACTTTCTGATGTCACTATTCTGAACCACCCTTTTTGTCTTCTTGCGCATGCCAACCACTGCCCTGAACAGTACGACCGCGAGTGTCTCTTGCGCATGCCAACTTTCTGATGTCACTATTCTGAACCACCCTTTTTGTCTACGTGGCGCGCCTGCAGGACATTTCATGCTGGGAGTCTGGGTCCCACTTTATCTGTGTGAAACACGACATCGCGCGATAACCTTCCACCGATGACTCATCCTGGAGGACGACCGATGTCTCTCTCGGGGAGACGACCGATCTTTATCTCTGGGAGACGACCGATGTCAATCCCTGGTGACACCCGCATGTCTCTCGCGCCCTGGCGATGCCCGCATGCCTCGCGCCCTGACGATGCCCGCATGCCTCTCGCGCCCCGACGATTCCCGCATGCCTCTCGCGCCCTGGCGTTGCCCGCATGCTTCGCGCCCTGGCGATGCCCGCATGCCTCTCGCGCCCTGGCGATGTCTGCTTGCCTCGCGCCCTGGTGATGTCCGCATACCTCGTGCCCTGGCGATGTCCGCATGGGTAGTCTAGGCGACAGGCGATCATGTACTAACCAGGCGATCTCATACTCTTCTAAGCTACACTTTCCTTCCTTTTTATTTTAAATAAAAACATACTTAGAATTCATTTAAAATATATTCCTTTTATTCCAATTTAATTTTACAGGTCCTTACATTCGCCCCAACAAGAAAAATTTTCGTCCTCGAAAATTGAATTACAAGGAAAAGAGGTATGGATAAGCTTCTCTCATGGGTTCTTCTAACTCCCAAGTTGAGTCACCCGATCTCTCATCCCACACCACTTTCACCATGTTGATGGTCTTGCCTCTGAGCTGTTTACTTTCCCGATCGTCAATCCTGACTGGTTTCGCTTCAAAGGACAAGTCATCCCTGATCTGCACATCGTCCACTTCCAGCACATGACTAGGGTCTGCCATGTACTTCCTCAGCTGTGATACGTGAAAGACATTATGCAGATTCGCTAAATGGGGAGGTAGGATCTCATAGGCCACTGGACCAATCCTCCTTAAGATCTGATATGGTCCCACGAACTTAGGGGACAACTTCTTTGATCTGATCGCCCGTCCTACCCCTTTGGTTGGTGTCACTCTCATGAACACATGGTCTCCTGCAGCAAACTCCAAAGGTTTTCTCCTCTGATCTGCATAGGATTTCTGCCGGCTTTGAGAAGCTTTCATTCTGTCTTGTATCTGTTGCACCTTCTCGGTCGTCTGCTGAATCAACTCTGGTCCAACCAATACCGCTTCGCCCTCCTGGTACCAACATAAGGGAGTTCTGCATTTCCTCCCATACAGGGCTTCATATGGTGCCATCCCAATACTGGCGTGGTAACTGTTATAATAAGTAAACTCTACCAGCGGCAACACCTCATCCCAACTTCCGAATTGATCCAAGACACACGTCCTCAGCAGATCTTCCAAGGACTGGATCATTCTCTCTGACTGTCCATCTGTTTGAGGATGATATGCCGAGCTCATTCTCAACTTGGTTCCCAAGCAATCTTGTAAGGTCTGCCAAAACCGTGAAGTGAACCTGGGATCTCTATCCAAAACAATGCTGGAAGGCACTCCATGCAACCTCACTATTTCTTTGATGTACAACTGTGCCAACTTGGCCATAGGCATCCTCATATTCACTGGGAGAAAGTGGGCACTCTTCGTCAGCCGATCAATGATGACCCAGATTGCATCATGACCCTTTACCGATCTGGGTAAATGGGTAACAAAATCCATGGCAATGCTGTCCCATTTCCACTCAGGGATATCCAGTTGCTGTAACAACCCGCCAGGTCTTTGATGCTCTATCTTCGCCTTCTGACATGTTAAGCAGGTTGTAACATACTGGGCGATGTCCCTCTTCATGCCCGACCACCAAAATGACTCCTTCAAGTCATGGTACATCTTATTCATGCCTGGATGTAGGCTAAGGCGACTCTGGTGACCTTCCTCTAGGATCATCTTCTTCAACTCTTCATTTGCAGGTATGCAAATTCTGCCATTAAATCTCAAGACCCCATCATCGCCCATCACAAAGTCTTTAGCCTGGTCGGTCCCTAGTGACTCCACAGTACGCTTCAGACTAGGGTCCTCCAACTGCTTATCCTTTATCACTCTAAGGAAGTCATTAGTTATAGCCAGCTTACTACAACTAATGTGATTTACATGAAATTCTACCCCAAGGTTTAAGTCTCTGAATTGCTCGATCAGTTTCTGCTCCTCCATCATCATGGTGGCTACTTGTATTGATTTTCTACTCAAAGCATCTGCCACTACATTGGCCTTCCCTGGATGACACATGAGTTGAAAATCATAGTCCTTTAGAAACTCCATCCACCTTCTTTGTCTCATGTTTAGTTCCTTCTGATCGAACAGGTATTTCAGGCTTTTATGGTCACTGAACACCTGGAACCGAGCTCCATATAAATAGTGCCTCCAAATCTTCAAGGCAAACACCACAGCCGCCAACTCCAAATCATGAGTAGGATAGTTTCTCTCATGAACCTTGAGTTGCCTTGAAGCATATGCAACCACTCTTTTCTCTTGCATCAAAACACATCCCAAACCCTGATCTGAAGCATCACAAAAGACATCAAAAGGTCTTCCTACCTCTGGGATCACCAGCACTGGAGCACTAGTCAACCTTTCCTTTAGTTCCATGAAGCTCTGCTCACATCGGTCGGTCCAAGCAAAAGGCTGATCCTTGCGGGTCAGCTGTGTTAAAGGAGCCACTACCTTGGAAAAGTCCTCAATAAACCTCCGATAGTAGCCAGCCAAACCCACAAAGCTCCTTATCTCAGTGACTGTCTTAGGACGTTCCCACTGCAGCACTGCCTCTACCTTGGCTGGATCCACTGAGATCCCCCGGGCAGATATCACGTGTCCTAAGAAGTTGACTTCCTTCAGCCAGAACTCACACTTAGAGAACTTGGCATAGAGTTGCTTCTCTCTCAGAATCTCCAATACTGTCCTCAGATGTTCTTCCTCGGTCCTTGAATAAATGAGTATGTCGTCTATGAAGACTACCACAAACTTATCCAAGAAAGGGCGAAAAATCCTATTCATGTAGTCCATGAACAGAGCTGGAGCATTTGTTACTCCAAACGGCATCACCACATACTCATAGTGCCCATAACGAGACCTAAATGTTGTCTTTTGAACATCTTCAGCTTTTACCAAAATTTGGTGGTACCCCGATCTCAGATCAATCTTTGAGAACACCGAGGCCCCATGTATTTGATCCATCAAATCATCAATTCTAGGTAGGGGGGTACTTGTTCTTGATGGTCAACTTGTTCAACTGCCTGTAATCTATACACAGCCGAGACCCTCCATCCTTTTTCTTAACTAGAAGCACTGGAGCCCCCCATGGAGATACACTGGGTCTGATGAATTGTTTCTCCAAAAACTCTTCCACTTGCTTCTTTAATTCTACCAACTCGGCTGGTGCCATCCTATAAGGTGCCATTGACACTGGTCCAGCTCCAGGTACCAAATCAATAGAGAATTCCACTTCTCTCTTAGGGGGTAACCCAGGTACCTCTTGTGGAAATACATCCGTGAAGTCTTTCACTACATGTATCCTGCTTACGTCCTCTTCATTCTTCACTTCCAACCGAGCTAGCATCACGAAACACCTCGCCCCTTCTTCCAACTCCGACTGCCCTTGCTGAGCAGATATCACATCTGACTCTTGGGGGTCTGAAAACGTTATCTTCTGACTACCGCAGTCTATGAGAACGTGATTAGCAGCTAGCCAATCCATTCCCAGGATAACATCCAGGTCCTGAAGAGGTAGGCAGATCAAGTTCACTTTGAATCTGCGTCCCTCTACTATCACTGGACATTCGGGGCAAACTGTAAAGGCCAACACCTGTCCTGATGCAGGTGTAGAGACCAACACTTCGAAAGGTAACTCCTTCACTAGAAGGCCCAACCTGGCTACACACAGACTTGACACAAAAGAGTGTGTCGCTCCAGAATCAAACAAAGCTTTTACACCCCTACCAGCTATAAAACAAACACCTTGCACGAGGTTACCTGACTGAGACGCTTCTACTCCTGACATGGCAAACACTCTCCCTGTTGCCTGAGGTCTGCTGCCTTCGTTTCTCAACTGCTGAGAACCACTGGGTTGAGTCGCCCCATTCCGGTTAGGGCACTCTCTAGCAACGTGCCCCGTCTTTTGGCAGGTGTAACACCTTTTCTCTGAACTCTTCTTGAAGCACACATTGGAGGTGTGTGGTCCACCACAATGGAAACACTTGGGTTTCCAAGGTTGCTGCTGCTGAAACTGGGATGATGTTGCTCCTACCCAATGTGGTGGCGGTCTCGCATAGGGCTTGCTATGTGAGTGCTGCACCTTAGCCTTCCCACTGGAAGAACCCCCTGGGTGTGACCTGATCACCCGAGAATCACCCTTTTCCAGGGTCTCCACCATCTTCGCCTTCTCTACTAAGGCGTGAAATTCTCTGATGCACATCGGGGCTATGGTCCTCTTCAGCCCCTGCTTTAGTCCCTCTTCAAACTTCCTGCACCTCCAAGCCTCGGAGGTCGCCTGGGTATAGAATCGGGCGAGGTACTCAAACCGAGCAGCATAGGCGTTCACAGACATATCCCCCTGCTCCAACTTTAGGAACTCAGCTTCCCTCGCAAACCTTGCGCTGTCTGGGAAGTATTTCTCCAGGAACCTCACCCTGAAGCTCTCCCAATCCAACACATCCTCTCGGGCCTCCATCATCTGCTGAGCTCCCATCCACCAGAACTCGGCTTCTCCAGATAGCAGATAGGTGGCGAACAACAATTTCTTCTCTTCAGGGCAGGAGGTCGCCCTAAAGATTTTCTCCAACTCCCTGACCCACTGATCTGCTTGATCAGGGGTAGCATTCCCACTGAACTTGGGTGGGTTGTGCCTCATGAACTCGGTCAGTCCCATCTGTTCCTGAGGCTGACCGGCGTGAGAATTTGTTTCAGCCGACCAAGCAGTTTCCCAGTGGTGCATTGTAGCTTAGAAGACTACAAGAGTTCCTTGTTAACACATAATCGCCGGTCGCCTAGACTACACGTGATCGCCAGGGCGCGAGGCATGCGGGTTAGTCATCGCGCGGAATGTCATCGGTGGATAGTCTTCGCGCGAGAGGACATCGGGGGGTTAGTCTTCGCGCGAGAGGACCTCGGGGGGTTAGTCTTCGCGCGAGAGGACATCGATGGAGAGTCTTCGCGCGAGAGGACATCGGTGGAAAATCTTCGCGCGAGAGGACATCGGTGGATAGCCTTCGCGCGAGAGGTCATCGGTGGATAGTCTTCGCGCGAGAGGTCATCGGTGGATAGTCTTCGCGCCAGTGATCATCGGTGAAAGGTTATCGCGCGATGTCGAGTTTCACACAGATAAAGTGGGACCCAGACTCCCAGCATGAAACGTCCTGCACGCGCGCCACGTAGACAAAAGGGGTGGTTCAGAATAGTGACCTCAGAGTGTCAGCCTACGCAGAGGCATGCGTAGTTGTACTGTTCAGGGAAGCATACACGCAAACTTCCCTGCAGAGTGGGTGGTGGCAGCGGCTTTTGTGGGCAAGTTGGTTTAAGATTCAAAAACCCACTTCTGTGAAAAAGAAACGTTGCAGTGGTTCAAGAGCAAAAGAGTGAGTTTACCTCCATTCTTCTCCTTTTCTCTCCTTCGCGCTGCGATTTTGGCACCTTCACACAAGAGTACGACGAGCGGCAGCCACCATTAGAGCACCTGGGAAGTTCTCTGCAAGTCCTTCAAAACAGACGCAAAAACAGAGCCAAGGCGTTCTTTAGGCTTCGTTGGATTTCGGAGCTCCTGGTGTTTGCGCAAGTCCAGGTAAGGGAAGCTAGCCTCCATTTTCAATACAAGTCGTAGTTTAGCTATTTCAGAAGTGAGGGCGACGAGGTCGCCGGTTTCGTTTTCATCTTCGTGAATGCTCTGTTCTGTGCGTTTTTGAGCGACGTGGTCGCCGGTTTTTAAATACAAACTTCGAAATACCCTGTTTTTTGAACCAGGTCGCCGGTTTGGGCGATGTTTGTGAACTCCCTGTTTTTGGTGTTACTTTGAACTGTTGAAGCTTAAATGTGATCTTCGAAAATCTGAATCTTTGAAACGAATGTTGCCGTGACTTGAATCATTTATTTAAGTGGTATGATATCTTGGGTGTTGTGAATGTGGGATCGAGGCATAGTATTTTCAGGAAAGAAAATACCGTGTAAGACCGTGTAGGATGTGCATTGATCGGTGATTCCTAAGGGGATATCCTGACTCTGCTGAGGTAATGGAATCACATAGAGGAAGTTACTCAGTTGGTGAGAGTCGAAGGAGGTTCATATGAATGGGTGACTCGTGTGAAAAAGAACGAGCTCGGCCTGTTCTATGGATTAACCCTGTCATACTGTGAGAATGATGAACTTGAGATTTATTTATACGCTGGTGAATGTGTGTGATTTCACAGTGGTGCAGCATGACAGGTGCAGATCTCTGAGTCTAGTCAATGCACGTGTCTTCCGGAAGTAGTGTCAAGTGTCTTGTGTGCTGAGTCAGTGGTGGTCTGACATGTGAAATGAGGAACTTGAAATTGATAGACACTTGATGCAGTTTGTGAAATAGAATGACTCTTGAAAATATTGTGAAATGTGTGATTTCTGGGCGATCAAGTGAAGGGTATGAGAAACTTGATAGCGATACGTGAATATCTTGAAATTGTTTACCTTGATTTTAATTTAATTATCCTTATTTAAACTCTCCTTAAAATATCTAGCTTACCCTGCGTGTTCTGCTCGTTGGCTGTTTTTCTCTTAAAACTGTGATGATCGTGTATAACTTACACGGGAGCAGATGATCTTCCAGGAAGAAGAGCTCCCTAGTGAGTGGTCGCCGAGGAAGAGATCGCCGGTTTCTATCTCTTGGTGGTGATCGCCGGTTTTATGTCCTGTTAGCAGATCGCCTGTTTTGGGGCCTTCTGTTACCAGATCGCCGGTTCATGTATGGAGACCGCCGGTCTTGTTGTATTTGATTGAATTTCGTTAAATTTTGAAAACATCTTGACTGGTTATGTATTAAACTCCCTAAGAGGAGCAACTTCATTACTTATATATATATTATCATGTACTCTTCAATATTATTTGTGTACCTTTATTTTCATTATACATGTATGTATGGTTTTATTTTGGCGGGATGTTACACACATAACATCAACGTGTACCCCAAGAGGAATTCAGAGAAAAAATGCTACATCTGCCGGAAGACGGGACACCTTGCTAGAGAGTGTCCTAACGGGTATAGGGCGACTCAACCCAGTGTTTCCCAGCAGTTGAGGAACAAAGGCAGCAGACCTCAGGCACCCGGGAGAGTGTTTGCCATGTCAGGAGCAAAAGCGTCTCAGTCAGGTAACCTAGTACAAGGTACTTGTGTATAGCTGGTAGATACGTTAGAGTTTTGTTTGATTCTGGAGCGACACACTCTTTTGTGTCAAATCGGTGTGCAACCGAACTGGGCATTCTAGTGGAGGAGCTGCCGTTTGAACGGTTGGCCTCTACACCGGCATCAAAACAGGTTTTGACCTCCCCAGTTTGCTCTGAATGTCCAGTGATAGTAGCGGGACGCAAGTTCAAGGTGAAATTGATCTGTCCACCTCTTCAGGATCTGGATGTTATCCTGGGAATGGATTGGCTATCTGCCAATCACATTCTCATAGTTTGCAGTAGGCAGAACGTGGTGTTTTCGGGCCTCCGAGAGTCAGATATGATATCTGCTCAGTGTGTATGGTCGGGGTTGATAGAAGGGCGGCGTGCCTTGTAATCCTAGCTCAAGGGGGAGTGAGGAATGATGAAGAGATGGGCTGTATACCGTGGTGAAGAATTTCATGGATGTAGTTCCAGAAGAAATACCTGGACTACCTCCTAAGAGAGAGATGGAATTCTCTATTGTTTGGTACCTGGAGCTGGACCAGTGTCCATGGCTCCCTACATAATGGCTCCAGCTGAGTAGATGGAATTAAAGAAGCAAGTGTAAGTTAGATTTAGTTGTACCAAGGTTTAGTTTCAGCTACATATAAGTTATGGAGGGTAAATAAACAGTATGTTGGGGGTTTAAAGCTTAAGCATGTGTATCCATGGGAAGTACCAGAGTTAGGTTCCAAGAATGAAAGAATGAATTTTTCTTTTGAAGCTTGGAAGATGTTCATGTCGATGAAACAGCATGAGATGATTCTAGCTTAAGCTTCACGCAGGATGGATACTGTTTTGTTGATCGTGATTTGAAAGATGATTATAGAAATGGTGGGTTGAGATAAAAGGCTTCCGAAGCCGTAAGCCTGCTGATTTTGGCAAATGAGGATGCAGTTCGGCCTGTGAATGTAGAAGGGAAGGAGGTAATGGCTGTGGATAAGAATGAGGGTAAGCCGTGTTACGATGATGTTGAGTCCTTCTAGCGATGTAGTAAATTTCAGAAAGTTGGGTGTGGAAGGGATTGTGGGTGGAAATAGTCTGTTGTATCTGGGAGAAGAAGAATAGAGTTGTCTTTAAGCAAGAAATTTCGGATGCAGAGGAAACCTTCCAATCGGCTCCACTACTTGTAGGGTTGTGGTCGAGATATATGGTGCGTTCGTGCTCGTATGCCTTTTCGGATTGGCACCTGAACCCAAATCAATGCATTCAATGTATACATTGAAAAAGGAGGTCGTAATGGGAGGAGGAAACCGAGTTGGCAAAAGAAGTCATAATAATGATTTAGAAAGTAACAGCAACAGGAACTTTGTCTTTATAAGGTGCAGAGTTATGTAGCATAGTGGTGAACCAAAGGTGTCCCTTTGGGGAGCGTGAGAATTAGATCAGCAGTTGGGAAGTCGATGGATGGTTTTGATCAAGATGCAGAAGTTGATTCCTAGAAGGATATTTCGGATCCTAGTTTGAGTTGGCTAAGGGGCATGAGCAGTAGGCAGCTGTCCCCTTTCCTTCCGATGAAGGGATCTTGCTCGCTTTTCTCTAAAGAGGCTAGGCCTGGTTCTGTTAAGAGCCTAGTTCTGGACTTGCTCGACCAAGTCTTCAAGGTTGGAAGTAGAGTGTGAATGCTGGAGTTGGCGCTCAATGGAGCAGCATATTCCATATGCAGGGATGTACAATGGAATTTGATGAAGTATTGGAGTAGTAAGAGTTGGTTCAGCAGACAACCGAGAAGGTGAAACTGATACAAGGCAGGATGAAAGCTTCTCAAAGTCGGCAGATAGCCTAGGCAGATTCAGAGGAGAAGACCTTTGGAGTTTGCTGCTGGAGATCATGTCTTTATGAGAGTGACACCAACCAAGGGTGTAGGACGAGCAATCAGATCAAAGAAGCTGTCCCCTAAGTTTGTTGGGCCATATCAGATCCTAGGGGGGGATCAGTCCAGTGGCTTATGAGATTGCCCCACCTCCCCAATTAGCAAACCTGCATAACGTCTTTCATATACCACAACTGAGGAAGTACATGGCAGACCCTAGTCAAGTGCTGGAAGTGGACGATGTACAGATCAAGGATGACTTGTCTTTTGAAGCAAAACCAGTTAGGATTGACGATCGCCAGAGTAAGCAGCTCAGAGGCAAGACCATCAACATGGTGAAGGTGGTGTGGGATGAAAGATCGGGTGATTCAACATGGGAATTTGAAGAAAACCATGAGAGAAGCATATCCCTACCTCTTTTCCTTGTCATTCAATTTTCGAGGACGAAAATTTTTCTTGTTGGGGAGATTGTAAGGACCTAGAAACTTTAATTGGAATAAAAGTGTTATATTTAAATAATTTCAGAAGATGTTATTATTTAAAATACAAAGAGCTGGTAATAGAAGTTTCGTAGTAGTCGCACCTCGGACGTCACCCAAGGGCTGGGGTCAGCTGGTAGAGGTCGGTCGGCTGACTCTTGTACTAACAAAGTAGTCAGATGCGATGACCGTATCGTGAGGTAATCACGAGGGTGTGCTCGAGGAAGACAGGTGGATCAAGAAGAGTAAAGGAAGGAAAGTGTAGCTTAGAAGACTATGAGATCGCCTGGTTAGTACATAATCGCCTGTCGCCTAGACTACCCATGCGGACATCGCCAGGGCGCGAGGTATGTGGACATCGCCAGGGCGTGAGGCATGCGGACATCGCCAGGGCGCGAGAGACATACGGACATCGCCAGGGTGCGAGAGGCATACGGACATCGCCAGGGCGCGAGAGGCATGCGGGCATTGCCAGAGCGCGAGAGGCATGCGGGCATCGCCGGGGCGCGAGAGGCATGCGGGCATCACCGGGGCGCGAGAGACATGCGGGCGTCGCCTGGGATAGACATTGGTCGTCTCCCAGAGAGAGACATCGGTCGTCTCCCAGAGAGAGACATCGGTCGTCTCCCAGAGAGAGAGATCGGTCGTCTTCCAGGATGAGTCATCGGTGGAAGGTTACCGCGCGATGTCGTGTTTCACACAGATAAGGTGGAACCCAGGCTCCCAGCATGAAACGTACTGCACGCGCGCCACGTGGACAAAAAGGGTGGTTCAGAATAGTGACATCAGAAAGTTGGCATGCGCAAGAGACACCCACGGCCGTACTGTTCAGGGAAGTGGTTGGCATACGCAAGAAGACAAAAAGGGTGGTTCAGAATAGTGACCTCAGAGTGTTAGCCTGCGCAGAGGCACGCTTAGTAGTACTGTTCAGTGCAGCGTATACGCAACTTCCCTGCAGAGTGGGTGGTGGCAGCGGCTTTTGTGGACAAGTTAGTTTAAGATGCAAAAACCCACTTCTGAGAGGAAAGGGAACGTTGCAGTTGTTCAAGAACGAAAGAGTGAGCTACCTCCTTTCTCCTCCATTTCTCTCTTTCGCTCTGCGATTCTGGCACCTTCACACAAGAGTACGACGAGCGACAGCCACCATTAGAGCACCTGGGAAGTTCTCTGCAAGTCCTTCAAACCAAACAAAAAAACAGAGCCAAGGCATTCTTCAAGCTTCGTTGGATTTAGGAGCTCTTGGTATTTTGCGCAAGTCCAGGTAAGGGAAGCTAGCCTTCATTTTCAATACAAGCCATAGATTAGCTGTTTCTGAAGTGAGGGCGACGTGGTCGTCGGTTTCGTTTTCATCTTCGTGAATGCTCTGTTCTATGTGTCTGGGCGACGTGGTCGTCGGTTTTAAATACAGATTTCGAAATCCCCTGCTTTTGAATCAGATCGCCGGTTTTGGCGTTGTTTTGCGAACTCCCCTGTTTTTGGTGTTGTTTTGAGACTGCTTGAGATTTAAATGTGATATTCGAAAGTTTGAACCTTTGAAATGATTGTTGCTGTGATTTGAATCATTCGATTGAGTGGTATGATGTTTTGAATGTTGTGAATGTGAGATCAAGGCATAGTATTTTCAGGAAAGGAAATACCGTGTAAGATCATTTGTGTAATGTGTATTGACTAGGGGCTTGTCTAGAAGGAGATATCCTGACTCTGCTGATATAATCGAAATCACGTAGATGAAGTTATTCAGTTGTGGAGAGTCGGAGGAGGTTCATATGAATGGGCGAGTAGTGTGAAAAAGAACGAGCTCGGCCTATTATATGAATTAACCTTGTCATACCGGGAGAGTGATAACATTGAGATTATATATGCGCATGCTGTGTGGATTTCACAGCGACCCTGTGTGGATTTCACAGTGGTATGGTATGACAGGTGCAGATCTCTGAGCCTGAGTCAACGCACGAGTCAATCCGGAAGTAGAGTCATGTGTCTATGCATTGTGAAGTCTGACGTGTGAATCTTGAATATTGAAAGTAGCAGATAGACACTTGACGAGTATATGGATTATGGAAATCTTGATGGTTGCATTTGATATGGCTTATGTATGGAGTGGAAATTCACGTTTTCTATGGATTTAAAGTTTTTGAAACATCTAGCTTACCCTTTTATCTGGTATTGTGATTGTTTGCTTAAACCTGTGATGATCGTGTATTTTTGCACGGGAGCAGACGAGGTTGCAGGTGGTAGAGTTCCTCAGTGAGTGGTCGCCGGAAGGAGATCGCCCATTTATGTTTCTGTTAGGCGATCACCTTTTTCTGTTGTCTGATAGGAGATCGCCGTTTCCTGATAGGAGATCGCCCATCCTGTTGGGAGATCGCCTGTTTTTATTTATTTTGTTGTATTTAATTTACGATTTTGGAATACCGACCGACCTTGTATTAAACTCCCTGCGAGAAGAAAACTTCATTACGTATATACAATTATGTTCACTTCAATATTATTATTTTCTCTCTATTTCATTTTATAATTATGAAAAGAATTTGGCGGGATGTTACAGAGTGCTTTATACCTGGGCCGCGCCTCTCTCCCAGATGGTGACACATGGAGGCATGCAGCTGGCATCTACCGTACACGCATCACACCAGGAGGGCTTCTGCGCTTCTCTCTGTGTGGGCCGCATGCTCCCAGGAGAGCGCCAGGTGTGGCTGGTCTAAACTCACTCGCCAGGCGCATCCTGCCTGCATGGCCTCGTCGCACGTCCTCTGAGTGGGCATCATGCGAGGTCCATGCGTAACGTTCTCGCTGGGAACCTTGGTCCCAGCTTAACACGCATTGGCAAGAACCCCGATGACCGATCGCCCTCTGCATGCACTTACGACCGATCGCCCTCTGCACACACTTACGATCGATAGCCCTCTGCACGCACTAACGCCCGATCGCGCTCTTCATGCACTAACGTCCAATCGCGCTCTTCATGCAGTAACGCCCGACCGGTGCCTTATAACTTTCCCCCGATGACTGGGCGGTGCCTCATGTAAGAACCTAGAAAATTATATTGGAATAAAAGTGATATATTTCGGATGAATTCTAAGTATATTCTTATTTAAAATATAAAGGAAGGGAAGTATAGCTTAAAAGTCTACGAGATCGCCGAAATTGAAAGAGTAGGCGATCTCCGAGTTCTCTGGCACATGATCGCCTGTCGCCTTGATTTCACCTAAACGCCAATCGCCTGTAGTGTACCTAGTAGCCTGTCGCCTAGAGTACACATGATCGCCGAAACTACACTTAGTATGTAGTCAAGATGTTGGATCAACCATAGTGGGTTCCCAAAAGCCACGTGCGTCAAGGTGTGGGTTAAGCCTTAGACACGCGGTGCATGCGAAGCTCTATGCTTGAGTATAGGAGATCGTCCTTAGTGTTGCATGCATGGGCGCACGAGGACAAGTGCCAATCTACCCTTGGAAATGTGAAGCTACCGACGTCACCGAATCATGTGGAGATGATACCTTGGACGTAACATAGTGGAATGGAGAACCTTCAGGAAGGCAGGGTGTGTCGTCGGGCATCGCCGGGGCGTGAGGCATGCGGGCATCGCCAGGGCGCGAGGCATGCGGACATCGCCGGGGCGCGAGGCATGCGGGCATCGCCGGGGCGCGAGGCATGCGGGCATCGCCAGGGCGCGAGGCATGCGGGCATCGCCAAAGAGAGACATCGGTCGTCTTCCAGAGAGAGACATCGGTCGTCCTCCAGGATGAGTCATCGGTGGAGAGTCTTCACGCAAGAGGTCATCGGTGGAAGGTTATCGCGCGATGTCGAGTTGTACGTAGAGAAGGTGGGACCCAGACTCCCAACATGAGACGCGCAGCACGCGCGACATGTAGACAAAAAGTGTTGGTTGAGAACAGTGACATCAGAATGTTGGCATGCACAAGAGACAACAGTGGTCGTACTGTTCAGAGCAGTGGTTGGCATGCACCAGAGACAACAGTGGTCGTACTGTTCAGAGCAGTGGTTGGCATGCACAAGAGACAACAGTGGTCGTACTGTTCAGAGAAAGGTACACTCAGACTTCCCTGCAGAGTGGGTGGTGGCAGCTGCTTTTGTGGACAAGTTGGTTTAAGAGGCAAGAACCCACTTCTGAGAGGAGGAAAAATGTTGCAGTTATCCAAAGAGCGAAAAAGTGAGTTACCTTCCTTCTCCTCCATTTCTCTCCTTCGCGCTGCGATTCAAGCACCTTCGAGCAAAAAGCAAGACGAGCGACGACTGCCATAGAGCACCTGGGAAGGTTCTCTGCAAGTCTACCGATCAGAAAGCTTAGGCTGAGTTCGGGCATCCGTGAGTTCGGTGGATTAAAGCTTGAAGAGAGAGTTTCACGCTAGTCCAGGTAAGGGAAGCTAGTCTTTTTCCAACAATAACTGGATATTGGATGTTTGTGATGATAGGGCGACGTGGTCGCCGGTTTTACTTCGCTTTCACGGTGTTTGATGTTGAAATGTGAGATGTTTACGATAACAGTTCTGTTTGGATGTTGGGGGCGACGTGGTCGCCGGTTTTAAAAATGTTCTTGTTTAAAAACCCAGTTTTGTTCGTGATCGCCGGTTTCTGGAGGTGATCGCCGGTTTTTCATCTGTTATTGAAATATCCCCCGTTTTATGCTGTTTCAAAAGTGTTTGAGATTCTAAATGTGGTTTTCGAAAATCTGAACCTTGGTATGAGTTTTGCTGTGATTGGAATCGTTCATTGAAGTGTTATGTGATGTGTTGAATGTTGTGATTGTGGATCGAGGCATAGTATTTTCAGGAAAGAAAATACCGTGTAAGATTGTGTAGGATGTGCATTGATCGGTGATGTCTATAATGGGATATCCAGACTCTCCTGATATAATGGAATCAAATAGATGAAGTAATTCAGGCGTTGAGAGTCGATGGAGGTTCATACGTATGGGTGTCTCGTGTGAAACAGAACGAGTTCGGCCTGTGGTATGGATTAACCTTGTCATACGTGAGAAATGATATTGAGATTGGGTGATGCGCATGGCTGAGGGCACTTTCCAGCCTTTTGTATGACAGGTGCAAATCCCTGAGTCAGTCAATGCATGTGTTTTTCCGGAAATAGTGGTCAAGTGTCTTGTGTGATGAGTCAGTGGAAAGTCTGACGTGAAGTATTGAGAAGTTGAATTGTTAGACACTTGATTGCTGATGTGAATTGTGAGACTCTTGAAATTGATTTGTGAGATATGTGATTTTCGAATGGTTTGGTGGAATATGAGAAAGTTGATGGTTTGTACGTGATCGTCTTAAATTGGTTTCATGATTGATTTTTAAGTTCATATTCAAACTCTCTTTTAAATGTCTAGCTTACCCTGTATTTTGGTTCTGTGGCTGTTTTCTTAAAACCTGTGATGATCGTGTATTTTACACGGGAGCAGATGATCTTGCAGGAAGAAGAGCTCCTCAGTGATCGCCGATAGGAGATCGCCTTTTGATGTTGGGAGATCGCCTGTTTTGTTTCTGTTGGGCGATCACCCCCTTTTCCTGTTCTCTGTTAGGAGATCGCCTTTTATGTTAGGAGATCGCCTCTTTATGTTGGGAGATCGCCTGTCGGGTTGTATTTTTGCTGTAATTCGTTTTAAGTTATGGAAAAATTGACGGTTTATGTATTAAACTCCCTGCGAGGAAAAACCTTATGACATATATATAATTATGTTCATTTCAATATTTTGTTTTATCTTTATCTTCATTATTTAATTGTGAAACGTTTTGGCGGGATGTTACACCTCATAACTTTCCCCCGATGACCGAGCGGTGCCTCTTAACTTCACGCTCTGCTTCCAGGCGCTTATCTATGCTCTGAACTGGGAGTGGTGGCCACTTGGTATCTGCCTACCGATCACCGTTCTAGGTGATCTCCTCCTGATTCACTTGCTCTTTCTACCACGTGCCACCCTGTGCATGGTCCACGTGGTCAACTGCTGCTGACGTCATCAACTACTGATGACCGACCGGATCACCAGGTATTAACCCGGACTTCTTGTGTCATTGCCTTGCGTTGGATCCCTAGGCCAGGCCCGTGAGACAACAGAGGGTAAATTCAACGAAGAAAGGAAGTAGGTGGTCAGATAGGAGACGCGGAAGCTGCTCGACGCAAGCCACATACGGGAAATTCAGTACCCCGAATGGTTGGCTAATGTGGTATTGGTAAAGAAGGCCAATGGGAAGTGGAGGATGTGTGTAGACTTCACTGACCTTAACAAGGCATGCCCAAAGGATTCTTACCCCTTACCTAGCATTGACGCCCTGGTAGACAGCGCTTCGGGGTGCAAGTTGCTCAGTTTCTTGGATGCCTTCTCTGTGTACAATCAGATTAAGATGCACCCGAGAGATGAAAGCAAGACAGCATTCATGACCGAGCTGTCGTGGTACTGCTACACAGTCATGCCATTCGGCTTGAAGAACGCATGCGCTACATACCAGAGGCTGATGGATAAAGTCCTCACCCCTATGCTGGGGCTCAATGTGCAAGCCTATGTCGATGACATGGTGGTGACCTCCCCAGCGCGAGATCAGCATGTGGCTGATTTGGAGGAGCTATTTAATACAATAGCCAGGTACAAGATGAAGCTGAACCCAGAAAAGTGCATCTTTAGGGTAGAAGCGGGCAAGTTCCTTGGCTTCCTGCTTACGGAGCGTGGGATCGAGGCCAACCCAGACAAGTGCGCGGCGATAGTAGCCATGAGGAGCCCAAGATCAATCAAGGAAGTGCAGCAATTGACTGGTCGGATGGCCGCCCTCTCCAGGTTTGTGTCAGCGGGAGGAGACAAGGGCCATCTATATTTCCAGTGCTTGAGAAGGAATAACAGATTCTCGTGGACCCCAGAATGCGAACAGGCTTTCATCAAGCTCAAAGCGTATCTAGCCAGCCCGCCATTCTTGTGCAAGCCTCAGCTTGGCTCACCCCTGCGGCTGTACTTTGTAGTCACGGAGAGGGCGGTAAGCTCCGTATTGGTCCAGGAACAGGAGCAGACCCAAAGGCCCATATACTTTGTCAGTAAGGTGTTGCAGGGGCAAGAGGTAAGGTTTCAGGCCATCGAAAAGGCAGTGTTGGCCGTGGTGTTCTTGGCGCGGCGACTTCGGCACTATTTCCAGAGCTTCACTGTGGTGGTGATGATAGGCCTGCCAATACGAAAGGTTCTGCAAAAACCAGATGTGGCGGGAAGAATGGTGCGATGGGCAGTGGAACTGTCAGAGTTTGACGTGCAGTATGAGCCTAGAGGTCCGATCAAGGGACAGGTTTATGCTGACTTTGTGGCCGAGATGTCCTCAGCAGATACCCAGCAAGAAGAGCCTAGCTTCAAGTGGGTGTTATCAGTAGATGGGTCCTCGAACCAGCAAGGCAGTGGAGCGGGGGTGATTCTCGAGGGCCCCAAGGGGTTATTGATAGAGCAAGCCCTGCGGTTTGCCTTCAAAGCCAGCAATAACCAAGCAGAGTACGAAGCCTTGATTGCTGGAATGCTGTTGGCTAAGGAGATGGGAGTGGAGAGCCTTATGGCGAAGAGTGACTCACTGTTGGTCACTGGTCAAGTGGCGGGAGAATACCATGCGAAAGATCCTCAGATGGCCTCCTACTTGGATTATGTTCAGCAGTTGAAGAGTTCATTTGTGACCTTTGAGCTAGTGCATGTGCCCAGGGAGCAGAATGCCAGAGTTGACTTGTTAGCCAAACTCGCCAGCTCAGGCAAGGGGGACACGCAGAGGACGGTCATCTAGGAGACCCTGAGAACCCCTCGTACTTACACAACTGACAACTTGGTGGGAGTCCATCAGATTAGTCAATCGCATAGCGAGAAGAGGAGCCATCGGTCATTGACCCAAAAGACTCTGAAAAAACCACGGGTCAACGCCTGCATACTGATGGAGGAGGGACCATCGCAAGTCTGCCTGTTACAGAGTGGAGAGACATGGATGACGCCCTATAAGCGCTACATAGCAGATGGAATGTGTAAGGACCTAGATATTTATTTGGAATAGAAGAAGTATAATTTTAATGAATTTTGAATATGTTATTACTTAAAAACAAAAAAGGGCTTATAATGGAATTTCATGGTGGTCAGACCTCGGATGTCGCCCAAGGTCTGAGGGCGACGCTGTAGAGGTCGATCGGTGGACCATAATGGGTTTCAGAAATTCACATGTATGGCGGTGTGATTTGAACCTTAGAAGCGCCATGCATGCAGGATAATTGCGGAACTTTACGCTTGGACATAAGAGATTTGCCTTGGTGTTGCATGCTTAGGCACGTAAGGATTGAGTACTGAGCTGCCCTCGGGCAGGAGAAGCTACTGACGTCAGCGAGCCATGTGGGCGTGATGAAACAGATGTGGAGTAGTGAGATGAAGAACCTTCAGCAGGGCGTGGCGATGTTTCATCAGTCATCGCCGAGATGAGACCCACATCCGTCATCGTCAGGGCGAGAAGCACGCGGGCGTCGCCAGGACGAGAGACACACATCATCGCCAGGATGAAGGGCGCATCGGTCGTCTTCCACTGAGAGACATCAGTCATCTTCTAGGGAGAGACATCGTTCGTCCGCCAGGATGAGTCATCGGTGGAAGGATATCGCGCGATGTCGTGTTTCACGCAGATTAAGTGGGGCCCAGGCCCCCAGCATGAGCGTCTTGCATGCGCGACACGTAGTCAGTGAGCGTACTTTGGCTCCAGAGAGTTGGTATGGAAAGTGACCCAAAACCCACGTGGCCACACTGTTCAAGGAAGTGTGCACGCAAGCTTTCCTGCAGAGTGGGTGGTGGCAACGGCAATTGTGGAACAAGTTGGTTTAGTTTTAAAAACTCACTTCAGAGAGGCAAAGAAGGTTGCTGTGGTTCAAGAGTGACAGAGTGAGTTACCTTCATCCTTCTCTTTTCTCTCCTTCACTCTGCGATTCAGGCCTATCACGTCCCTGCTTGGCTATCGACGACTGCCATAGAGCACCTGGGAGGTTCTCTGCAAGTCCTCCAAACCAGACGCTAAAACAGAGTTAAGGCATCCTTGAAGCTCGTTGGGTTGGAACTCTTAGTGAAGTTTACGCAAGTCCAGGTAAGGGAAGCTAGCTTTGTTTTTCAATAAAAGCCGTAGATTAGCTGTTTCTGAAGTGAGGGCGACGTGGTCGCCGGTTTTAAGCTCTATTTCGTGATGCTCTGTTCTATGTGTTTGGGCGACGTGGTCGCCGGTTTTAAACTCTATTTCACGATGCTCTGTTTTATGTGTTTGGGCGACGTGGTCGCCGGTTTTAAATACAGCTTTCGAAATCCCCTGTTTTACTATCGTTGAGACTGTTTGAGATTTAAATGTGGAATGCATGTGATATTCGAAAATCTGGACCTCTGAATGATTGCTGCTGTGAGTGGAATCGTTCATTTAAGTGTCATATGACTTGTTGAATGTTGTGAATGTGGGATCAAGGCATAGTATTTTCAGGAAAGAAAATACCGTGTAAGATTGTGTAGGATGTGCATTGATCGGTGATTTCTATAATGAGATATCCTGACTCTCCTGATATAATGGAACCATATAGAGGAAGTTATTCAGGCGTTGAGAGTCGAAGGAGGTTCATGAATGGGTGAGTCGTGTGAAAAAGAACGAGCTTGGCCTGTTACATGGATTAACCCTGTCATACTAGGAGAGTGATGAGATTGAGATTGAGATTCATTTATGCGCATGGCTGTGTGAGTTTCACAGCGACCCTGTGTGGGTGATGTAGTATGACAGGTGCAGATCTCTGAGTCTAGTCAATGCACGTGTCTTCCGGAAGTAGTGTCAAGTGTCTATGTGTGATGAGTCAGTGGAAGTCTGACGTGAGAAATGTGAAATATTGAGAATTTTTGATAGACACTTGATGGTTATGTGATATGAATGAGAAAGTGATGGACTCTTGTGAATGTTTAAAAAGGGCTGATCTACGTTGGTTGTCCAGTTTATAATTTAAAGTTTTAAAAATATCTAGCTTACCCTTTGTATTGTTCTGTGGCTGTTTTCTCTTAAAACTGTGATGATCGTGTATTTTACACGGGAACAGATGATCTTCCAGGGAGTAGAGCTCCTCAGTGAGTGGTCGCCGGAAGGAGATCGCCTGTTTCTGTCTCTATGTGGTGATCGCCTGTTTTCTGTTCTGATAGCAGATCGGCTGTTTTGGGTCTTCTGATAGGAGATCGCCGGTTTATGTAGGGAGACCGCCGGTTTCATTTTATTTGGCTGTATTTTGTTTTAAGTTTTTGAAAATTGACCGGTTATGTATTAAACTCCCTGTGAGGAGCAACTCCATTTTATATAAATACATATGTTCACTTCGATAATATTGTTTTACCTTTATTTCATTTTATAATTGTGAAAAGTATTTTGGTGGGATGTTACAGAATGCTCCCAGTAGATTCGATGGAAGCAAGGAAGATAAAGAAGGACTTGGCCAAGTACACACTCATTGATGGTGAGCTGTACAGGCATGGGTTTACTCACCCCATTCTGGTGTGCGTAAATGGTGAGCAGAGTGCGAGAATAATGGCAGAGCTCCATGAAGGCATATGTGGGAGTCATATCGGAGGTCTTGCTTTGGCATCTAAGGCATATGCGCAGCAATGCAAGCAGTGCCAATTGCATGCTGATTGGCATAAGGAGCCACCAGAAGAGCTCAGGTCGATATACAGCCCTTGGCCATTCCACACCTGGGGAATCGACATCCTGGGGCCTTTCCCTTTGGCAGTACGACAGATTAAGTACCTCGTGGTCGCCATAGAAGATTTCACGAAGTGGATCGAGGCTGAGCCAGTAGCCCGGATCACAGCCCAAAAGATCCAACACTTCGTGTGGAAGAATATAGTGTGCCGATTCGGGGTACCTAAGCGTTTGGTGTCTGATAATGGCACCCAGTTTGCAAGCCAACAGTTGGGGAAGCTATGTACAGAGTTGGGGATCAAGCAAATGTTTGCATCGGTCGAGCACCCACAAATCAATGGGCAGGTTGAGTCGGCCAATCGAGTCCTACTCAGGGGACTGAAGAGAAGGCTGGAGAAAGCAAAGGGAAGGTGGGCCGAGGAGGTACCCAGAATTGTATGGGCTTACCATACTACTCCCCAGTCCACTACCAAGGAGACCCCCTTCAGCTTGGTGTATAGTTCAGATGCCATGATCCCTGTGGAGATCCAGGAGAGCTCGCCACGTTTCCAGAACTTTGTGGATGAGGAGTCCAATGAAGAAAGGAAGGTGAATCTCAATCTCTTGGATGAAGTTAGTGAAGAGGCAGGAATCAAGGCCGAGGCGTTGAAGAGGAGAGTCGAGCTCAAGCACAGTTCTAAGTTGAGAGCTCGGCAGTTCCAGGTGGCCGACCTAGTTATGCGAAAGGCGTCTCCCTACCAGATAGAGAAGAAGCTATCCCCTAAGTGGACTGGTCCCTTCAGAGTGATAGAGGCCCTAGGGAATGGAGCGTATAGGCTTGAGACCTTAGAAGGTGGTCCGATTCCTCGAACATGGAATGCGACTCACCTGAAGTTTTATTTCAGTTAAAGCCATGTAATATTGTACACAGTGTAGGGGACACTCTTTTTTTCCCTTTTTTAAGGGTTTTTAATGAGTTCACCCAATAAAAAATTTCAATTAAAGATATATCTCAAAATGTGTGTGTGTACAATACAGTTTGAACCTGTCAATTGGGGTTGGAAGTCTCGTGAGCGGGAAGGTAGGTTCGTGAGAACACCTCCCCTTCGAGTGAGAACTCCCAACGTGAATAGAAAGGTTCACCCAGTTAAATCCTCCCTCGCCTATGAGCGATGTGAGGTCAGTTCGAACCTGTCACTTGGGGTTAGAAGTCTCGTTAGCGGGAAGGTAGGTTCGACAGAACACCTCCCCTTCGAGTGAGAACTCCCAACGTGAATAGAAAGGTTCACCCAGTTAAATCCTCCCTCGCCTACGAGCGATTTGAGGTCAGTTCGAACCTGTCACTTCGGGTTAGAAGCCTCGTGAGCAGGAAGGTAGGTTCATGAGAACACCTCCCCTTCGAGTGAGAACTCCCAACGTGAATAGAAAGGTTCACCCAGTTAAATCCTCCTTCGCCTATGAGTGATGTGAGGTCAGTAAGGACTCGTTCCCTTGGGTTAGAAGTCTTGGAAGCGGGAAAGGAAGGTTCGTGTAGAACGCCTCCCCCTCCAAGTCCTCAAAAGCTAAGGGATATTGGCAATGACGAGGTGGTGAGATGTTTTTCAAGGAAAAAGTTTTTATGAAGTCTCGCCCATAGCGACTCAACAGAATTAAGAGTGCTACCTGTAGGTGATTCTGAGTAAGGCGTGCCGCTTATGGGGTGATTCCATGGGGGAGTTCAACGAAGTATGCCAAACAGTAAAGCAACAACAGATATATCAATGCAAGTAAAGTGAAGCTTAAAGGCAGACAAGTATGAAGGCAGGTAAATGAATCATTTACATTATAATGGAGGTTAATTACAAGAAGCTCAGTTATGAGATACTATTGCCTAAAAGACCTATCTGGGCACTATTTGCCCGTCGACCACCTGCGAAGTTACGGAGAATGACGAGAGGTCCATCTCAGGATGCACGCAGGCAAACTGAGCAAGGGCATCGCTAAACCCCTCCCCGTAGGCGCCGGCGGCATCTTCAGTGAGCTCCGCCTCGGTCTTCTTTAGCAATTCGGTTTGTTGGGCAAGTTCCTCCTCAACCTTGCTCAGCTGAACCTCTCAGTTGGTAGCCCTTTCCTCCAGCTTGGTCATTTTGGTTTGGGCCCCCTCCAACTGCTCTTCCAGTTCAATAACTTTGCTGCGGAGGGGGAGTATCTTTGCCTCAAGCTGGAGGGCCTCCTGCCCCTTGGAGAAGAGGAGCTTCTTGGTCTCCTTCTCAGACTGGCGGAGGCTGCCCAACTCCTAGTTCAGGGCAGTCTCGCGCGTGGTCGCCTGGTGGAGTTGGAGATCTTTCTGCTCCAACTCCTTCTCCAGTTTGGCAGCCTTCTCTAGCAGCTCTGCCTCTGCGCTGTTCTTGACCAGGAGGAAATTGGTAGCAGCAAGGAACTCCCCAAGGCCATGGCTGATGAGGTTCCCCAGGGAGTTCCCGTCCATGGCCTCCATGGCAGTTTGACCAGGCATCTGCGCAAGAGCCCGCTGGAGAAGGGGAGGCAGCTCGGGAGTAGGAGGCATCTGGCTGGTTGAAGGGGCACTCTCCCCTCCGCCCTCGAGTGCTAAGATTGGCTCAGGGGGAGATGAAGCACTGGGAGGGTGCTCCCTGAAGGAGGGAGGTTGCCCCCTGCTGCGGAGGAGACCTCTGCCACAACCTCCACCCTTTTCCTCTTGAAGACAAGGCCATAGCAGGTGTCCTCGTCCTCAGAGATCTCTACTGGGGCTGCCCTCTTTGACTTCTCGGTAGTTGGTTTTGGGACAGCCATAGCAGGTGATGAAGGGCCAGCGGGGCCTGAGCCACCCGCGGTACGACGACTCAGCACAACAGCCAGCCTCTTCTTCTTCTCGTCGTCTAACACCATGCCTGTAGTATAAAACAAGGAAAGATGAAAAGGCCGAAGCATAAAACACAGGGGCAGATAGAAATGAGAAAAGATAATGTACCAAGGTAGACGCTGAGGGTCTCAACATCATATTCATGCCTAATCAGCTGGGTGGTGTCGAACACCACGCCCCAGCTGGAGAGTGTTTGGCACACTTCTCGGTCAAAGGGCGTCAGCTCTTCGAGTCCGCGAGGCTTTTTGAACTTCAACTTCTCCACCCAATATAGAGGGAAACCATCGAGCATGGTGGAGTCGTAGGAGCTGCAGCAAACTCGGAAGAACTTCCCTTTGAAGCCCTTATATGATTGAGAGAAGAGGGTGAGCAGAACCCTCCCAGCTACTGATGGAAGAGGCCCAAGCCCAAGCCTAAGCCCAAGCTCAGGCCCAACAACTAGGTCCATGGAAAAGAGTATTTAAGAAGATTGGGACTCTGCTACTGATGGCAGAGAAACTTTTCTTTACATATTCAAAGACCCCTTAGAGGACCACAAGGAGTAGAGCCCAAGCCATGGGAGCTGAGCATCAATTAATTTCAGTTTATTTGTAATTTCAGTAGAGTAGGGTTCATTTAGCACAATAGGGGGTGTATTTAACAATTTAGCTTGTACCTAGGCCTTTTAGGGTAGGAATGTAGCCCTACCTTCTAGAAGCATGCTAAGGGGCTGCATTGACCTTTAGTCAACACCCTAGCAGCCCCCTCTTTTATGTATTCCCCATCCTACCCTTGCTCCTTACTCTCCAAGGCACCATCTCCTATAAATAGGGTGCTTTGGCTCATGTTTTTTTAAGATTAATTTGAGTAAAGTTATGCTGCCAAATTTGTGCCATACTTACTCCCTTGCCTAAATCTCTTGATTTATGGTTTTAATCTTCACTCCTTCACCACCAAAGAGAGCTGGCCAAACCTCTCTCATTTTCATACACTTCATGCACCTACAAGGAACCCATAGCTCTATATGAGCCATCCTTGACCCATATCATCCATAGCTTCCACCACCTTTTTACCTCATATTTTAAGAAGAACAAATGGTCATGAAGAACAACCTATCATTTGGTATTTAGAGCTTTGGTTCTTCAAGAGATAAGTGTTCTCTTCATTTTATTTTTTGAGTCTTCTTTATTCCATGTTGTTCATCATATCCTTAAATGTCTTGCTGTTTTTAATTTCTTTTTAAGTTGGTGTTGCTGTTTTTTAAATTTCTATTTGGTATTTTTGGTTCAACTTGATCTTGAACTTCCATTTTTTCAAACTGTTTTAGGTTCCTTTTGTGTTTGCTGTTCTGTTTTTATTTTATTTGAGTCTTATTGATGTTTTTAATCGGTGCAAAGTGTTTGTGGTTGAGTCATTTTGATTTTTGAATCCATACAAGTTTTGTCAAAGTCATGTTCATCCTACAATGTCATAAATTCCAAGTGGTGCCTTTTATTGTTGATTTGGTTGCTTGATTTTGTTTTGAGTGCAGTTTATATTTCTGGTTTTGAAGCTTTGGTGCCTTTTATATTTTCATATTTGAGTTCATACTTGTGTGTTAGTTCCATACAAGTTCGTTTCCAATCATTTCCATTGTGTTTTTGAAGTTTCTTTACCGTTTTCTAATTCCAAGTTAGGATTTCTCTGTTTTCACTGCTACTGTGCTGGCTGGAATCATTCCCAGAAATTACATTTGTTGGTAAAAAATTCTGAAATTTTGGATTTGAGTAGTTTCATGTGTTAAGAAAAAGTGAAAAAAAGAAGCACATCAAAATTCAAAATACAAAAAAAATGATAAATGAAATACGAACAGAGTGCAAAAATCCTGACTCTGAAAAAACGCTGACGCGGCAGTGATTTCGGAAAAATTATTACAATTATTTGGCTCACTGTTTTGGTGAAATTCCAACGCCTATATTGAGCTAAAACATTGAAGTTTCTGTGGTTAAAATTTCAAGCTCAAATTTGAAGTATTCTGTCCAGCATAAAATTGGAAAGTTGTGAAAAATTTACACAAAAAAATTCTGTAGTGCTGTTTTGGTTTTATTCATCTATTCTAGTTCCATTCACTAGGATTCCACTTTGTGTGCTACCTTTTTCTTGTGTGCCTTAATTTTTTGCTTGTCAAATTTTATTGAATACTCTTTCAAGTCTTGTCAAATATCAACTCCATTTGCAGTAGTCCTTGATTTTAAATTTGAGTTTTGTTGCTTTAAAACTTGCTTGACCTCTCTTTGGTGGATTTGACCTAAAAAGTGCTTTGGTGAGTGTGGAGCTAAAATTTTGTTTTGGTGAAATCCATATCACTAAAGAGGATCTGGATTAAAGATTTCAGGTTGAATAACCTAAGGAGACAAAGCAAGGGACAGCAACAACCTCATTGAAAAATACACAAATATACACAAAGGAGCTACAAGTGAAGGAGTGCATAGAATAGGACTTTAAATTTTTGTGCATCAAAATTTGTTAACCTAATTTCTTTGTATTTCTTTGAGTTGTAATTTGCAAGGACATTGATTAATTAGTGGATTAATACGTCTTAGACGGTGAGTGTGTCTTCAAGGTTCCAAAGTGCCAAGAAGCCTCACCTTAGGATTCGACTAGTTTTAAAAGTTTTCTAGATAGCAATTTTCATTTGTGTTTTATTGCTTTATATAGTTTTTCTTGCATAAAAATTTTGTTTTCATCTTTGAATGTGCTCTAAGTAAATTGCTTAGAGAAAGGTGTGTGAAAGTGTTGTGGGATAGTATCTGGCTAAGGAAAGACTTGGTACTTAAGTGATCCAAGTGATCCACCTCCCTTTCCTGGGAAATTACCTACTTCACTCCACCTATCTTTCTTTTTGAAAATTACTTTTATCACAAACCCTAAACATGTCTACTCATTCTTCTAGTCATAGTGAAAGTGATAGGAAATCCACAAAATCTCTTTTGAAACAATTGGCTAGAGATTTTCAATCACTATCACTAAGACAATTGCAACATGAGGCTCAAATTTTGGAAGATAAAAAAGAAAGAGATGCCCATCTTGCAGTTTTGAATGAAGTGTTGAAGATTGGTAGGGAAAAAGATGAATACATTAGAAAATTAAAAAAATCCCAGGCATCACATGCATCTAGTTCTAGGTCAAATGACTCACATGCTGAGGGGAGTCTGAGAGTTAATGATTATTATCAACCTCCACCTAGAAGAACTAGAAGAGAAAAAGAGTTTAAAGAAAAATTACAAGCTCTTGTCACAAAGAAAGAAGAGAAAGACAAAAGAGAAAGAGAGGAGAATGAAAGGAAAGATAGAGAAGAGAAAGAAAAGAGAGAAAAAGTGAGGATAGAAAAGGAAAGTACAAAAAATCCTTTGTTTGGAGTTGAACCAGACATTGACTTAAATTCTTCTTCCATAGAAAACCCTTGTGAGAATATGCTTGAAGAAAAATTTGTGTCTGGAGCTGAACCAGATATAAATATAAATCTTTCCTCCACAGAAAAGCCAAGTGAGGGATTGTTTGAAAAAGAAGAAGAGGAATCTAGAAAGAATGAAGAGTATCTTACAACAACTCCTACAAGCATAGTGGGAAAAGAACCCTTAAAGGGGGATTGCAATACTTTGAACTCTTCTTTTCCTTTGAATCATGATGCTTACTCTTATTCTCAAAAATCACAAAAACAACACTTTGTGATGTTGCTTAATTTTCTTATCTCACTTTTCTATAATGTTTACTGTAGGTTAATATTTGATCCTGGAGGACAAGCATAGTTTTCAAAACAGGAATAAGGCTGCTGTTTGAGATCAACCCTGTAGATCTGAGGACAGATCCTCTCAAGAAGGAGGGGATGATGGAAGAGGCCCAAGCCCAAGCCTAAGCCCAAGCTCAGGCCCAACAACTAGGTCCATGGAAAAGAGTATTTAAGAAGATTGGGACTCTGCTACTGATGGCAGAGAAACTTTTCTTTACATATTCAAAGACCCCTCAGAGGACCACAAGGAGTAGAGCCCAAGCCATGGGAGCTGAGCATCAATTAATTTCAGTTTATTTGTAATTTCAGTAGAGTAGGGTTCATTTAGCACAATAGGGGGTGTATTTAACAATTTAGCTTGTACCTAGGCCTTTTAGGGTAGGAATGTAGCCCTACCTTCTAGAAGCATGCTAAGGGGCTGCATTGACCTTTAGTCAACACCCTAGCAGCCCCCTCTTTTATGTATTCCCCATCCTACCCTTGCTCCTTACTCTCCAAGGCACCATCTCCTATAAATAGGGTGCTTTGGCTAATGTTTTTTTAAGATTAATTTGAGTAAAGTTATGCTGCCAAATTTGTGCCATACTTACTCCCTTGCCTAAATCTCTTGATTTATGGTTTTAATCTTCACTCCTTCACCACCAAAGAGAGCTGGCCAAACCTCTCTCATTTTCATACACTTCATGCACCTTCAAGATCACCATCACTCCTAGGAGGGTCTTGCTCATTTCAACCATTGCTTCCGCACCATCTTCAACATCCAAGGAGAGCTCAACATGTGAAGGCCATCAGCTACTCCCTTAAGGCTTAGCCAAAGCCTTTTCCTAGGGCTCTTCGCCTCGAAGAAGTATAGAAACACATCTACCGAGGGAGTGAACCCTAGGTTGTTGCAAAGAACGGAGAAGGCCCTTATGAAGGCCTAGCTGTTGGGGTGCAGCTGAGCGGGCGCCACGTTCAGTTCCGTGAGCAAAGCCCTCTTGAACCCGGTGAAGGGAAGGCGGACTTTGACTCGTTTGAAGACGGTGGCGTAGAAGAAGAAGAAGGGCTCCCGGTCATTGCAACGATCGTCAACGCACACGGGTGCGCCCTTTGTGCAGGGCCGCACCGAGATATACGCATCGGTTTCCCTACCAAAGACGCACCCCTTGATCTCGTTCTCGTCATCCCTGTGCTTGCTAAGATCTTCACAGGATGTGACATTCGAGGTCTCAGCAAGGAGATCCTCGGAAGCCCAGGGGTAGAGGGCCTTGTAGTCAATCGCTACGGTTGGAGGAGGGTTGGAGGTGATTTTAGTTCTGGCCATCTCGAATCTAAAACAAGTGAGAGGCAGGAAGAAAGAAAAAAGGGTTTAGAAGAAGCTATGACGAAAACAATGGCGGACGCAGACTCAAAGGAAGAACGAACCCAGAAAAGAAAAAAAGAAACCCTAGAATGCAGAAATCATAAACAGTCCCAACGCAGTTAATGTGTTAATGTATGCAAAGAAAAGCAAAACCATGAAGCAAAGGCGAGAAGAAGATTAAAAACCATACCTTTGTGTGAGCAAAGTTGAAGGATCGCGAGGGTAGGGGATGGAGTAGGGTAGAAGCGTGCAAGAGAAGTTTGAAAGTTTGAAGGCTCAAGTGAAAAGTGATAAAACAGTGTGGGCGCGCGGGGTTTTGAAGGGGTTTAACGTAGGCAAAGAAGCGTAAACGTTAAAAACACCCCAATCGTTGATGTGGCCACGTGTCTACAGATAAGAGGGGGTTGGTCAGATGTCCCATCAACGCACTATTCACGTCCTTACGCACAGAGCCACGTAGGTCGCTGGGCCGATTACTTAGTCTCTTCATTGAAACAAGTTAACAGCTTGAGACTGGGGGGCTTGTGTACTGACCAGTCCTCGGACACCGAGAACAGCTAGTAAAGGGTAAGCCACGTCAGCTGGGTCCCACAACAGTGGTCAGAGCCACGTGGGATGGACCCCGCAAGTGGTATGGACTAGCAGGGTGATCAGTCATCAGCGTGTTTCCTAAGGAAAGGGTGATTAGTCATCAGCGTGATGACCACCAGAAGAGGCTGATGTGTCTTCGTAACTCCACAGGTTGAGGAGTCCTCGGCAACAGAGTGTGACAAGGTGACATCGGTCGTGGGTGATTTGAACAACATAACCAGAACAGCTAAGATTGGTTCCTAGAGTGGGCCAATGGGAAGGAAATACCCAGAGGTAAGGGGAGGCCTGAATCACGTATGCGGGTGGCAGGGAAAGCACAGTTAGGTGCAGAGTCCTGAGGGGTCGAGTACTCATCAGCACTAGGGTTTCCCAGTGAAGCTGCATGCATGGCACGTGAACAGTGAAGGCACTCCCAGAACAGGTGGCCCCAGAGATTTGGTGCACAAGGAGGCATCCAGGTGGTCACCCCGTTAGAGTTTGCACTCCAAATAAGGAAACCTTGTGTGCTAGATTATCCTAAGACTGGGTGATAGCGGCGCAAGGGCATTCCAGTAAACCCTGAATATGGCTAGCAGCGCAGTGAACCCTAATTAGGGCTAGCGGCGCAGTAAACCCTAGACTATATAAGGGACAGTAAAATACTTCACAAAGGTATGCAGTTTCTAGACCTAAACACAGAGAGACTCAATACACTTGGTGTTTTTTGCCCCATCTTGACTTGAGCGTCGGAGTGCAAACAGCCTCTAGGGCGCCCCTTTCTCTTTTGTAGGTGCAGATTGCTTCGAAAGAACCAAGCATTTATCAAGGTGAGGAAGGAGGCGTGTGAGTGTCGTAGAGTCAACCAACAGGAGAGTCAACCGGCAAGAACAATTTCATATTAAGATATACGTACTTATGAGGATTTATTACTAATTTATACCTTTTTACATTTTTTATGATCTTTAATTAAATAAAAGCATTTTATTCCAAAATTTGGTGTTAATTGCAGATTTATAGGGAAGATTGAAGATTTGGAATAAAGAGGAATAATTTGAGCTAAAAAGAGAAAGCTAGAAGGTCTTAGAATGGAGAAAAGCGTTAGAAAGATTGGTCCTTTTCTTTTATGTTTATTATTTAGCCCATCAATGCAACACATGAAGCGACCTAACCCTAGAAAATTAGGTTAAATAGGGGGCTAGATGATGTGAGTTAATTTTAGGAATTTTCATTTTATGGTGTGACACTTTACTTAGATTGATATTTTTAGAAAGTAAAAGGTGAGAACTCTAAGAAGATTTCCACTAGACATGAACTTAAACAAGTGGTTAAGTAAGTGTGAAGGTTCACTTCACAAGAGCAAAAGGAAAATACAATTATAAGGTGAATATGATGCTAATTGGTGCGAAATTAAGAACATTGAAGGAAAACCAAATAGAAACATCATAACCGAATGATATAAGGAAGATCAACACAAGAACACAAGAACAAAACTGAATGGAAAACAGTTATAGGAATATAAGTGTAAATGGCGAAAAGGGAAATGAAGGAAAAGAATGGAAGAATAAAGCTTATATGATGTGAATTTGAGAAATGGATCACGCCACTTGGATTGTCGTTTGGCCTCCAAGATAAGTGTTGCTAGCCGCCATTTGAGAGCTCTCAATCACTCACAAGATAAGACCTAAATGTTAAGAGGAAACAAGCCTCACTAACAGCTCACACAATTTGTGCAGAGTAACTTTTGTTCTATTAATTTCAACTTGAAAAATACACTAGGTAGGCCTCCTATTTATAGGTGAAGGAGGCTTGGAGAACAAGCTAAAGGGGTAGGATGGGAAAAGGGAAAAAATGGGAAGCCTTAGGGTTTGACTAAGTCAAACCTGCATCCTAGGCATGTCCTTCTAAAAGTCCTTCCAAAAGGGCCAAGAACAAGCTAAAATGCTAATTACACCCCCTACTACGCTAAAGGCACCTTATTCTAGCCTATCTTTGCTATTTGGACCCCTAAAGTAAGCCCAATTATTTACAACATATTTGTATTTTATAAAAAGACCAAAAGGAAGAATAGTTGGTGTGTTGGTTTATGCCCAGCTCGTCTGGTGAGGTCCATGTGATCCTTGGTGGGGTTTTGAATTGTTTGCTGAGATTACTGTTCACCTTCTGCTTTGTCTTTTGCTTCCTTGGTCATCTTCGTAGCTACTAGGGTTGTATCATGCCCCCCAAGTTCAAGAGAATTTGACCTCGAATTCATAACTCCTATAGATAACATAATTAGTTTGTTCACATATAAGATAGTGCAGGGATTCAAATGTGAACTCAACTTATGTTCCTTAAGTGTTGGGAGTGCATAAGATGGGTTTCTGTATACAAACCAAGTTTGAAAAGAATGTTGGGGAATGGCAAATCTTTGTGATGAAAATCCTCTTAAAAGGTGGAAACCTTTATGAGGTGCTTGAAAATCATCCCTATAATTCTTTAAGAAAAACGGTAAGTAGGTAGAAACCTTTGGTAATGAAAAAGAGAAGGAAGAAGTATACCATGAAGGCGTAGTTATGTTTGTGCGGGCTAACACGATGAGACTCGTTTTACTTTCCTCTGCTTTTTCATTTTCTCTTTTTGTTTTTTTTTTGTCCTTATTTGCCAACATGGTGATTTTAATTGGACAGTTGGCAGCGATGTGCCCAAAACCTAAACATTTAAAACATTTTATATTTGGAGTTTTGGTAGGTGATTTAGGGGTAGAAGGTTTATCTTTAGAATCTTTAGGATGTGGGGTGGTTTCTTTTGAGAAATTCGAAGGAAAATCTTGGTTTTGAAATTTGTTTTTACCCTTCCAAGATGATTTCTAAAAGCCATCATTATGAGTATTTTAATAGAAGTTTTCTTCAAAACTTGTGATTCAACCTTGATAGCTAGGTGAACCAATTTATTCAAAGAAGTATACTCATATAATTTTACAACATCTCTTATTTCTCGCTGTAATCCACTCACAAATATAGCAATCTTTGACTCTTCACTTTCATGCATATTAATTTTAGTCAAAGTTACTTCTAAATCTTGAAAATACTCATCTACACTCCTACATCCTTGATGAAGCCGTTGGAGCTTCAACAAGAGTTCCTTCCTATAATGAGGAGGAACAAACCGCATGCACATGCATAATTTTAAATCACTCCAAGAGACCACGGCTGGCCTCTTGTTTAGTCCTATGTCCATTATAGTTTGTTCCCACCATTCGTTGGCATAGTCTAAAACAACTAGGGAAGCTAACCTAACCTTTTGGTCCTCGGTGACCTTATACACATTAAAGGGATGCTCAACTTTAGCTTCCCATTCTAAATACAAAGTAGGGTCATTAGACCCACTAAAACTAGGTAACTTTACAAAATCAAAAGAATGTTGTGGTTGTTGTTGGTGTTGATGGTGTTGTTTGTCAAAAATGTGCACTCTCCAATCATGTTCTTCTTTTTGACTTTCATAGTGCATGTAAGTTCTAGTAGCTCTTCTAGGTTCCCATCTCCTTTCTCTAACTTTTCTCTCTTGAGCATCCTCTAGCCTTTGCATTCTTTCCACTAGTTACCGCATTTTGTCTTCTTTATGGGCCAAACTCCTATTGGCATCCTCAAGCTCTCCCAAAAGGTGTTCCTTGTGAGGTGATTGCGCATTTGAAGATTTACCTAAATACAAATGAGCCATAATGCACAAGTGACAAACAATTAGTGAAATAGAAGTTAGTAAAAACACTCTCAAGTTTTCCTCACTTTGGTGAAAACAACATGAAATCACTCAAGGCACTCAAAGAAATTTTGTTTCACTCCACAAAGGTCTTTATTAGGTGTAAAGCTCTGTAAATGAAAAAGGAAAAAACCCTTAACACTTGATCTCAAAGGAAACCACAACAAAACTTGAGGAAAAACAAAAAAGACAAGTAAGAAAAGCTTAAACAAGAAAAGCTAAACCAAGAATTGAGAGAGAAATATGACAAAACTTTGAATAAAGACAAACAAGAAAAAGGCACACAAAAAGGACTCAAAGATACTTTCTAAACTTTTAACAAGGAAACTTTTTCTTTTAGAAATTGCTAAAGCAAAAGGATAAAAATTCCACAATGGTTGAAATCAATTTGCCAATCAAGTTGAACCCAATTTTTTTTGAAAATATTGCTCTTTGAAAGAAAGGAACTGATCCTGCCGCGGACTTGAACGTGGAGGATGTGCCTCTTCACTCCTTCGTCTAGCCTTCTGCAACTGCGTGTTCTGCAAGAACGCTCCAAGAACCTCCTCCGGAACTCCCAACGATGCCTGCAAAACAACACAGACGGCGCCTCTAGCGGCCGTTGCAGCTCCGACGCTCAAGTCAGGCAACAGGAACACCAAAAACTCTCACTGAATCTCTCTGTGAGACTCGTGTGTGCTCTGTTCCACCTTCTCTCTCTGTGGCTCAATTCTGTTATCACTGTGCAACGTGTATAAACGTCCCCACAATGACTCAGAAACTATGTCTAGTGTAAAAACTGTAAGAAGTGTAATTCTGTAAAACTGTCCGTACCTTAATGAGGTGGAGTGCCTTTATACCTGGGCCGCGCCTCTCTCTCAGATGGTGACACGTGGAGGCATGCAGCTGACATCTAACCGTACACGTGTCACATCTGAAGGGCTTCTGTGCTTTTCTCTGTGCGGCTAAGTTATCCTCTTGCGGAGTAACTTAGCGCGTTTCTTCTCTCTGAGTGAGCCGCATGCTCCCAGGAGAGCGCCAGGTGTGGCTGGTCTGAGCACACTCACCAGGCGCATCCTACCTACATGGTCTCACCATACATCCTCTGAGTGGGTGCATGCTCCCAGGAGAGCACCGAGTGTGGCTGTTCTGAGCACGCTCACCAGGCGCATCCTGCCTGCATGGTCTCACCGCACGTCCTCTGAGTGGGCATCATGCGAGGTGCATGCGTAACGCTCTCGCTGGGAACCTGGGTCCCAGCTTAACACGTGTTGGCAAGAACACCGGTGACCGATCTAGCTCTGCATGCACTAACGACTGAGCGGTGCCCCATTACTATCCACCGATGACTGTGCGGTGCCTCATGACCTTCCACCGACGACCGTGCGGTGCCTCATGACCTTCCACCGATGGCTGTGCGGTGCCTCATGACCTTCCACCAATAACCGTGCGGTGCCTCATGACCTTCCACTGACGACCGTGCGGTGCCTCATGACCTTCCACCGATAACCTGCGGTGCCTCATGACCTTCCACCGATGACCGTGCGGTGCCTCATTGCCTTCCACCGACGACCGTGCGGTGCCTCATTACCTTCCACCGACGATCGTGCGGTGCCTCCTTACCTAGGGGGTGCGTTGTTCTCCCTTGCACGCCCCCTGGTCTGGTCCTTCCTGGGTGTATATGGACAAGGCCTTCCCTGCGCCTTCTTCCCTTCCTTGGCTTCATACACCCGCGCCTGCTACTACTGCTTCCCCTGACCTCTGCACGGCTTCGACGGTGTAGCACTGCCTCTCTTCTCAGAGACCTCTGTCTCTGCTACTATGTGCGCCACCGCACATCGCCGAATCTCAGCAAAGGTTGCAGGGTGGCTCCTGATGAGCGATTCACTGAAAAGGCCAGGCAATACGCCTTTCTTGAATGCATGCACCAGCATGCTCTCGTCCTTGCTGGGCAACCTCACCACCTGCGCACCGAAACGATTGAGGAAGTCCTTCAGCGACTCCCTCTGGTACTGGCGCACGTCGAACAGATCATAAGACACCACTGGTGGCGCTCTGTTGACGATGTACTGCTCCGTGAACAGCTTCGAAAACTGATGGAAAGAGGTGATGTGGCCCTCTGGCAGGCTCACGAACCACTCCATAGCTACTCCGCTCAGCGTGCTCATAAACATCTTGCAGTACACAGCATCTGAACCTCCAGACAGCATCATCTGAGTGTGGAAGGCTGTCAGATGTGCCTCTGGATCTTCCGCCCCCGTGAACGATGCCTTCACCCCGACCAGGTTGGGAGGCACCATTGTGTTCATGATTTCGGGGGAGAAAGGCATAGGGAATGCTCTAGGAGGCAATGGCGGCATCGACGTCGTATCTTCGACTGCGCGCTCCCTCTGCACCTGCAACTCCCTACGCAATTCTTCATTTATGCGGTTCAACTCCTCATTTCTGCCATGCGATGCAGTCAGCTCTGCACGCATCTTCTTCTGCTCCGCTCTCGATGCCGCGACATTATCCTACAGCGCGCGCATCATCTCCATGACCTGTGCCATGGTAACAGCTCCTTCTTCCGCAGGTGGCGCAGATATGGTTTGTCTGGTTCTCCTACTCATCTTCTGAAGAACTTCGACGAACGCTTCAAGAAACTGCAACAACTTCAAGAAACTTCAAGAGCTGCGACGTGGATGGGAACAAGATTCCACCGATGATCGTGCGGTGCCTCATTACCTTCCCCCGACGACCGTGCGGTGCTTCGTTACTATCCACCGATGACCATGCGGTGCCTCATTACCTTCCACCGATGATCGTGCGGTGCCTCATTACTTTCCGCGCTCTGCTTCCAGGCACTTATCTAGGCACCGATCTGGGGGTGGTGGCCACTTGGTAACTGACCACCGATCACCGTTCTAAGTGGTCTCCTCCCTGATTCACCTGCTGTCTCATGCCACGTGTCACCCTGTGACTGGTCCACGTGGTCATCTACTGCTGACGTCATCGACTACCGATGACCGACCGGATCACAATTTAAATTCAGCCCTTTATATTGTTGCACTTTCAATTTGGCCATTTTATCTTTCCATAGCTTTGTTTCGCTTTTGGATTGTTATTTTGTGTCTCTTTGTGTTCTTGCCTTTTGCTTTGAGTCATATGTTCATTAGTGTTTCTAGGAGTCCTTGTTTTGATTCTACTTACTTGCTTTTAATTTAGAAAGTTTATAAGTATTTGGAAAATTGTTTTAGTAAGAGTAGATTTAAGTTCCAAACAAAAGATTTCAAGTGATCAATTATTTTGAAGCCCCAATATTTTTGTGAAAATTGGAGTTATATGAAAATATGCATGATGAAAAAACTATGGACATCTCTTTTCCATAATCCAAACACAAGTATAAAAAAAAAAAGGAGTTTGTGCAACAAGTTTATGTTCTTGATCCGGTCGGTCATCGGTAGTAGATGACGACAGCAGCAGATGACCACGTCGACCAGTCATAGGGTGACACGTGGCATGAGATAGCAGGTGAATCAGGGAGGAGACCACTTAGAACGATGATCGGTGGTCAGTTACCAAGTGGCCACCACCCCCAGATAGGTGCCTAGATAAGCGCCTGGAAGCAGAGCGCGGAATGTAAGGAGGCACCGCACGATCGTCGGTGGAAGGTAATGAGGCACCGCATGGTCATCGGTGGATAGTAACGAAGCACCGCACGGTCGTCGGGGGAAGGTAATGAGGCACCGCACGATCATCGGTGGAATCTTGTTCCCATCCACGTCGCAGCTCTTGAAGTTTCTTGAAGTTGTTGCAGTTTCTTGAAGCGTTCGTCGAAGTTCTTCAGAAGATGAGTAGGAGAACCAGACAAACCATATCTGCGCCACCTGCGGAAGAAGGAGCTGTTACCATGGCACAGGTCATGGAGATGATGCGCGCGCTGTAGGATAATGTCGCGGCATCGAGAGCGGAGCAGAAGAAGATGCGTGCAGAGCTGACTGCATCGCATGGCAGAAATGAGGAGTTGAACCGCATAAATGAAGAATTGCGTAGGGAGTTGCAGGTGCAGAGGGAGCGCGCAGTCGAAGATACGACGTCGATGCCGCCATTGCCTCCTAGAGCATTCCCTATGCCTTTCTCCCCCGAAATCATGAACACAATGGTGCCTCCCAACCTGGTCGGGGTGAAGGCATCGTTCACGGGGGCGGAAGATCCAGAGGCACATCTGACAGCCTTCCACACTCAGATGATGCTGTCTGGAGGTTCAGATGCTGTGTACTGCAAGATGTTTATGAGCACGCTGAGCGGAGTAGCTATGGAGTGGTTCGTGAGCCTGCCAGAGGGCCACATCACCTCTTTCCATCAGTTTTCGAAGCTGTTCACGGAGCAGTACATCGTCAACAGAGCGCCACCAGTGGTGTCTTATGATCTGTTCGACGTGCGCCAGTACCAGAGGGAGTCGCTGAAGGACTTCCTCAATCGTTTCGGTGCGCAGGTGGTGAGGTTGCCCAGCAAGGACGAGAGCATGCTGGTGCATGCATTCAAGAAAGGCGTATTGCCTGGCCTTTTCAGTGAATCGCTCATCAGGAGCCACCCTGCAACCTTTGCTGAGATTCGGCGATGTGCGGTGGCGCACATAGTAGCAGAGACAGAGGTCTCTGAGAAGAGAGGCAGTGCTACACTGTCGAAGCCGTGCAGAGGTCAGGGGAAGCAGTAGTAGCAGGCGCGGGTGTATGAAGCCAAGGAAGGGAAGAAGGCGCAGGGAAGGCCTTGTCCATATACACCCAGGAAGGACCAGACCAGGGGGCGTGCAAGGGAGAACAACGCACCCCCTAGGTATGTTTTCATGGTGGAGTTGGCGGAGCTGATCGTCATCCCTGCCGTGGCTGCAAGACTCTGAGTACCAGAGAAAACCGACAAGGTACTTGGAGGGAGGAAGGACGAGTGGTGTGAGTTCCATCAGGCTTATGGACACATGCTCCGCACCTGCCTGGCGTTGGGGCATCAACTTGCTAAGTTGGTGAAGACAGGATTCCTGACCGATTACCTTCGAGAGGCGCAAGGTGATCGCGCTTCGGGGTCTCAGACAGGCGATCAGCAACACGAAATCCCTGTGCATGGGGACGTGAGGTGATGGAGGATGCAAGGCTGGGGGGCTCCCAAGTAGCTCAGGAGGAAGCTCCTCGTGAATCAGGCATCGCCAGGGCGGTCATCGCCTATGAAAGGAAGGGGTCCATACAGAGTGGTTGAGGCGTTGGAGAATGGAGCTTATCGACTGGAGACTCTGGATGGAGCAGCTATCCCCAGGATGTGGAACGTTACACACTTAAGTTTCTACTTCAGTTAAGTTGTAAAGTAGATGCATTCTCGTGTTGTACACACACTCAGTATATCTACTGCAAACAGTTGAGCAGATCAAGGGGCACTTTTTTAACAAGGCCACCCAATAAAAACGATTTCAGTACATAAAGTGTGCAGGTTTTTCCCAGTTTAAAGTTCTCCTTGCCCCAGGCGCAAGTGCAGGTGATCGGTGGTCAGTTACCGAGTGGCCACCACCCACAGATCGGTGCCTAGAGGAGCGCCTGGATGTAGAGCACGAGCACTCGGTCGGTGCATGGTCATCGGGGTCTTGCCAACACGTGTTAAGCTGGGACCCAGGCTCCCAGCGAGAGCGTTACGCATACACCTCGCATGATTCCTGAAGCAGAGAGCTCGGTCGGTGCATGGTCATCGAGGTCTTGCTAACACGTGTTAAGCTAGGACCCAAGCTCCCAGCGAGAACGTTGCGCATGCACCTCGCATGATTCCAAACCAGAAGAAGAAGAGTTGCCCACTCAAAGGGCGTGCGGTGAGACCATGCAGGCAGGATGCGCCTGGTGAGTGCGCTTAGACAGCCACACCTGGTGACCTCCTGGGAGAATGCACCCACTAAGAGGAAAAAGTCCTCACCTCGACTTTGTACAGCGAGGCTGAGGCGAGATAAAAAAGTCCTCACCTCGACTTTGTACAGCAAGGCTGAGGCGAGAGAAGAAAGTCCTCTCCCTCGACTTTGTACAGTGAGGCAGAGGCAAGAGAAAAAAGTCCTCACCTCGACTTTGTACAGCGAGGCTGAGGCGAGATAAAAAAGTCATCACCTCGACTTTGTACAGCGAGGCAGGGGCGAGAGGAAAAAGTCCTCACCTCGACTTTGTACAGCGAGGCTGAGACGAGAGGAGAAAGACCTCAGCTTGACTTTGTACAGCGAGGCTGAGGCGATAGGAAAAAGTCCTTACCTCAACTTTGTACAGCGAGGCTAAGGCGAGATAAAAAAGTCCTCACCTCGACTTTGTACAGCGAGGCAGAAGCGACAGAACAAGCCCTCTTCCTCGATTTTGTACAGCGAGGCAGAGGCGCGAGAGAAAAAGGTCCTCACCTCGACTTTGTATAGCGAGGCAGAAGCGAGAGAACAAGCCCTCTCCCTCGACTTTGTACAGCGAGGCAGAGGCGCGAGAGAAAAAAGTCCTCACCTCGACTTTGTACAGTTAGGCTGAGGCGAGAGAAGAAAGTCCTCTCCCTCAACTTTGTACAGCGAGGCAGAGGCAAGATAAAAAAGTCCTCACCTCGACTTTGTACAGCGAGGCTGAGACGAGATAAAAAAGTCCTCACCTCGACTTTGTACAGCAAGTCAGAGGCGAGAGAACAAGCCCTCTCCCTCGACTTTGTACAATGAGGCAGAGGCGCTAGAGAAAAAAGTCCTCACCTCGACTTTGTACAGTGAGGCTGAGGCGAGAGAAGAAAGTCCTCTCCCTCAACTTTGTACAGCGAGGCAGAGGCAAGAGAAAAAAGTCCTCACCTCGACTTTGTACAGCGAGGCTGAGGCGAGATAAAAAAGTCCTCACCTCAACTTTGTACAACGAGGCTGAGGCGAGATAAAAAAAGTCCTCACCTTGACTTTGTACAGCGAGGCTGAGGCGAGAACAGCAAGACCTCACCCTCGACTTCTTACAGCGAGGCTGAGGCGTGAGAAGCAAGACCTCACCCTCGACTTCTTACAGCGAGGCTGAGGCAAGAGGGGTCATCGAGAAGCACTTTTCTTCCCCAAAACACAGGCATCATCTTTGGCGATCAGGCCCTCTATGTGCTTAGCGCTGGAGTAACAGAGAAGTAAAGCAAAGCAAAGCCTGAAGAACGATGACTGATCAATGGTGAACTAACATGCTAGTCGGTGGTTGATGGTGATTTAGGCCCGTCAAGTTAGTCGTCCGGCATGAAGTTATGCATAAAAACTGTTAAAGACAATGCTGAGGTAACAGTTGGTAGTGATCAAGTCAGAAACCAAGTTTGAAGGGTTACAGTGAGATCGCGCTAAAGCCTAAGCCAGTTAACGGTTAGTCACATGCAGAGAGTTCCAAAATGGAAAGAGACACGCAGCTGGAGCAAAGATTTCATTCATATTGAAGTCAATACAGTGAGCCTTTACAGCTAAAAGGTTTATACAAGTTATGTAGCAGAAAAAGAAATTACACAGAAGGAGAAGTAGCAAGGGGAGTAGCTCAAGGAGGAGGAATGAGCTCGCCATCGACCGCTTAGTCTCTTTGATGAGAACAAGTTCACAGCTCGAGACTGGGGGCTTGTGATCCGGTCGGTCATCGGTAGTCGATGACGTCAGCAGCAGATGACCACGTGGACCAGTCACAGGGTGACACGTGGCATGAGACAGTAGGTGAATCAGGGAGGAGACCACTTAAAACGGTGATCGGTGGTCAGTTACCAAGTGGCCACCACCCCCAAATCGGTGCCTAGATAAGCGCCTGGAAGCAGAGCGCGGAAAGTAATGAGGCATCGCACGGTCATCGGTGGAAGGTAATGAGGCACCGCACGGTCATCGGGGGAAGGTAATGAGGCACCGCACGGTCAACAGTGGAAGGTAATGAGGCACCGCACGGTCGTCGGGGAAGGTAATGAGGCACCGCACGGTCATCGGTGGATAGTAATGGGGCACCGCTCGGTCGTTAGTGCATGCAGAGCGTGATCGGTCATTTGGGTTCTTGCCAACACGTGTTAAGCTGGGACCCAGGTTCCCAGCGAGAGCGTTACGCATGCACCTCGCATGATGCCCACTCAGAGGACGTGCGGTGAGACCTTGCAAGTAGGATGCGCCTGGTGAGTGTGCTTAGAACAGCCACACCCGGTGCTCTCCTGGGAGCATGCGACTCACTCAGAGAGAAGAAACGCGCTAAGTTACTCCGCAAGAGGATAACTTAGCCGCACAGAGAAAAGCGCAGAAGCCCTTAAGATGTGACACGTACGGTTAGATGTCAGCTGCATGCCTCCACGTGTCACCATCTGAGAGAGAGGCGTGGCCCAGTATAAAGGTACTCCACCTCATGTAAGGTGTAAGGACCTGGAAAATATTATTGGAATAAAAGTGTTATATTTAAATGGATTCGAAGTATGTTTTTATTTAAAAATATAAAGGAAGGGAAGTATAACTTAAAAGTCTACGAGATCGCCGTAATTGAAAGAGTAGGCGATCTCCGTCTTCTCTGGCACATGGTCGCCTGTCGCCTTGATTGCACCTGAACGCCAATCGCCTGTAGTGTACCTAGTCGCCGGTCGCCTACTACACATGATCGCCAGGGCGCGAGAGACATGCGGGCATCGCCAGGGCGCGAGAGGCATGCGGGCATCGCCAGGGCGCGAGAGGTATGCGGACATCGCCATGGCGCGAGGCATGCGGGCATCGCTTGGACGCGAGAGACATCGGTCGTCTTCCAAAGAGAGACATCGGTCGTCCTCCAGGATGAGTCATCGGTGGATAGCCTTCGCGCGGAAGGTCATCAGTGGAGAGTCTTCGCGCGAGAGGTCATCGGCGAAAGGTTATCGCGCGATGTCGTGTTTCATGCAGATGAAGTGGAGCCCAGGGCCCAGCATGAACGTCTTGCATGCGCGGCACGTAGTCAGTGGCTCCAGAGAGTTGGTACGGTAGTGCACAGTGTTTGTGTGCGCAAAGTCAACCACGCAACCTTACTGTCAGGTTTGTGCTTGAGTAAAGGAAAACTCACACGCTAGGTATCTCAGAGAGTAGGCTAGGGCGGCTACACAGCAGGCCTACGTCCTTAGCTTCAGAAGGCTCCTCTTAGGGAGTTTTGAAAACGCAGTGGGAGATAAAAGGTGACAGAGTGAGTTCACCTTCATCTTTCTCTTTCTCTCCCTTGCACTGCGACTCAGTATTTCCCAGGCACCTTCAAGCAAAAGCAAGACGAGCGACGACTGCCATAGAGCTTTTGGGAAGGTCCTCTACAAGATTTACCTATTTGAACGCTTAGGCAGAGTTCGGACATCCTTTACGTTCGGCGGTTCAGAGCTTGAAGTGAGATTTCACGCTGATCCAGGTAAGGGAAGCTAGTCTTTTTCCAACGATAACTGGGTATTTGATGTTTGTGATGATAGGGCGACGTGGTCGCCGGTTTTACTTCGCTTTCACGGTGTTTGATGTTGAAATGTGAGATGTTCATGACAACAGTTCTGTTTTGATGTTGAGGGCGACGTGGTCGCCGATTTTCAAAATGTTCTTGTTTAAAACCCAGTTTTGTTCGTGATCGCCGATTTCTGGAGGTGATCGCCGGTTTTCATCTGTTATTGAAATATCCTCTGTTTTTGTGATTATTTGGAACTGTTTGAGATTTAAATGTGATATTCGAAAATCTGAACCTTGGCATGAGTTTTTCTGTGACTGGAATCATTTGTTGAAATGTTATGTGATGTGTGAATGTTGTGAATGTGGGATCGAGGCATAGTATTTTCAGGAAAGGAAATACCGTGTAAGATCTGTGTAGGATGTGTATTGATCAGTGAGTGTCCTGGTGTAATGAGACGATCCTGACTCTACTGAGGTAATGAAATCACATAGAAGAAGTTACTCAGTTGTGGAGAGTCGAAGGAGGTCATACGTATGGGTGTCTCGTGTGAAACAGAACGAGTTCGGCCTGTAGTATGGATTTACCCTGTCATGCTGTGATAATGATGATATTGAGATTGTGTAATGCGCATGGCTGAGGGCACTTTCCAGCCTTTTAGCATGACAGGTGCATGTCTCAGGACGCTAAGTTCAATGCACGTGTTTTCCGGAATAGTGGTCAAGTGTCTGGTGTGATGAGTCAGTGGAAAGTCTGACGTGTGATATGAGAAATTGAATTGATAGACACTTGATTGCTGATGTGAATTGGTGAGACTCTGGAATTGATTTGTGAGATATGTGATTATCAAATGTTTTGGTGGAATATGAGAAAGTTGATGGTTTTATGTGGATGTCTTAAACTGGTTTCATCTTGATTCTTAAGTTCATAGTCAACTCTCTTTTAAATGTCTAGCTTACCCTTTGTATTTTGGTTCTGTGGCTGTTTTTCTTAAAAACCTGTGATGATCGTGTAATTTTTACACGGGAGCAGATGATCTTGCAGGAAGAAGAGCTCCTCAGTAAGTGGTCGCCGGGATGAGATCGCCTATTTTGCTTCTGTTGGGCGATCACCCCTTTTCCTGTTTTCTGATCGGAGATCGCCCTTTTCTGATAGGAGATCGCCTCTTTGGTTAGGAGATCGCCCCCTTTTGCCATTTTCCGATAGGCGATCTCCGTTTTCTGTTAGGAGATCGGTAGCTTTGTATTTTGCTGTCTTTTTGTTTAAGTATTGGAAAAACGTTCGTTTTGTATTAAACTCCCTGCGAGGAGAAACTTCATTATATATATATAATCATGTTCATTTCAAAACATTTTGGTTTTACGTTTTATTTTCATTATATAATTGTGAAACGTTTTGACGGGATGTTACATAAGGTACGGACGGTCTTACACATTCTTAGACAAGTTTTTCAGATTACAAGTTTACACACAGTGAGAAAGTGGATCTGAGCACACACGAGTCTCACAGAGAGATTCAGTGAGAGTTTTTGGTGTTCCTGTTGCTTGACTTGAGCGTCGGAGCTACAACGGCCGCTAGAGGCGCCGTTTGTGTGTTTTGCAGGCATCCTTTGGAGTTCCGGCGAAGGTTCTTGGAGCGTTCTTGCAAAATGCGCAGTTGCAGAAGGCTAGATGAAGGAGTGACGAGGCACATCCTCCACGTTCAAGTCCGCGGCAGGATCAAATTGCAAGAATGTAAAGACAAGAATGTAAGGGCAAAATTTAAAATGCTTGAAAGGTAAAAGCAAGAAATTAAAGTGCAAGAATGTAAAGTGCCAAAAATCAACTCAAGCAATTAAGCTAAAAAGAACCTATGCTCTAATAACCACATGATGTTTTAGGATTGTTCATTTTAGGTGTGACACTTTAGATAGATTGAGATTTTTAGCAAGTAAAAGGTGAGAACTGATGGAGGGAGGCCAAGCTCACCCCACCATGAAAGCCAAGGGCCAAGACTAGACCGTCTAGAACCACATGGAGAGCGTCTAGCACAAGACAAGGGGGAGCTACATGAGGAGTGTCTAGGAGGGAGCCTAGACCGTCTAGGACCTCTCACAAGGTCCATGGCCAAGCACATTCACGCCCAAATGAGTCAAGCCACAGATGGGAGGGAGAAGACCTTGTACATGCTACTTGGAGGCCCATTAGGGGTAGCTTAGTAGATTAGTGTAGAGTAGAAAGCAAAACTTGCTCACTTAGGGGTGTGCTATCAAAAAGGTGCCCTTAGCAATAGAAGGAGGGGTGTGCTAGCAAATAGGTACCTTTAGCAAAAGAAGGAGGGGTGTACTATCAAATGTTGCATTTTTGACCTATCTTCTAGAATATTAGGATGATGGTGTGGTTTGACTAAAGTCAATACCCTAGGCAGCCCCACTTTTTGTATTTCCATCCCTACCCTTTAAGCTTGCTCACCAAGGCTCCTAAATCTATAAATAAGGAGGCCTACCTCATGTATTTTGAAGATTAAATAGAGTATTGTTATGCTGCCCAAATTGTGCCATACACTACTCCTTGCCTAACACTTAGGTTTTAGTCTTCAAATCATCACTACCAAAGGGGCTGGCCAAACCTCCCCATTTCCTCACTCTTCATGCACCTTCAAGGCACCCATGCTTCCTAGGAAGGCCTTGCTCACCTCCTCCATAAGCTTCCGCATCCATCATCACCAAGGAACTCCAAAATCCAAAGAAGAGCTCATAGGAATGCTATCATTTGGTATCTAGAGCTATGGTTCTTCAAAGATGAGTATCTCTTTTCATTTTCTTTTTGAGTTCTTCTTTTCTCCAAGTTGTTCATCTTTATTCCAAGTTGTCTTGCTGTTTTTTGTGTTTTAATATGATTTGAATGCTTGTTTATTCATTTCATTTGGTGGGTTTGTTCAAACTTGTGCTTGAACATCTATTTTCAATTTTGTGTAGGATTCTTGATATATTTGTGTTGCTGTTTTTATTTTTAGGTATTTGAGTTTTGCTTGAAATTTCATTTGGGTCATATGATGTTCTTGTGTCTTTTCATTTTATGAATCCATAAGTTTTGTCTAAGTCATGTGTTTCCATATTTGTCATCAAATCCTAGTAGTACTCTTTTTGATTTATTTGTTTCTTGTTTTTGGTCTGAATGTTTGATCTGAAATCTGTTTTGTGTTGATCCTTTGGTGCATTTTTAATTTTAGTTTGAGTTCTTATTTGTGTGTTAGATCCACACAAATTCTATCATATTAACTCCATTGTGTTTTTAAGGTATATCATTCTGTTTTTCATTCCAGTTTTCAGAACCCCTTGTTTTTCACTTTTCTGTGCTGACTGTTTTGATTTATGAAAATCACATACATCATCAAAAATTTCTGAGCCTCTGGATTTCACAAATTTGAGGTGTTAGCAAAAGGACAAAAAAAGAACCATCTGAAAAGAAGAAATAGAAAAAAAAAGATAAATATTACAAAAAAAGTGTGCAATCCTGACGTTCCAGCTGGCAGCTCTGAGCATTGATTTTATAAAATTTACCAAAATTAATTGGTACATGCGTTTGGAGTGAAACAAACGCCAAAAGTTTGTTAAGATCTTGTTCTGATTGTGTCTCAATTTTCAGAAGCAAATACAAAAGGGTCAGCTCAGCATAAATCTTTTAAAGATACGCTTTCTGGACCACAACAATTTGTGCTTTTCTGTGGTGCTGTTTTCTGGTTTTTAAATCAAATCTAGTGCTATTCCTAGGTTCCTTTTTGTGTGCCATCCATTATTTGAGTACCTTTTATTTGCTTGTCTAATTTCATTTGAACTCTTTCTAGTTGTGTCACATTTAAATTCCATTTGTGTGGTACTATTTTTCAAATTAATTTGTTTCTTGCTTTCTTTCTTTGGCCTCTAAGCTTGTTGGTGGATTAAATATCAATTGGTACTTGTTGAGTGAGAATTTGACTTGAGGGGAGTCTAGCTTGCTTAATAGGTGCTGGATTGAAGATTTTATTGACCTAATTCCAACAGGAACAAAGGCAAAGGGCAGCAACAAACACCATACTACAAATACACCACACACTTTGGAAGGCCCAACAAGTAGAAGAGCAACAAAAGGGGTGCAACTAGAAGAACAACAAAAGGGGTGCAAATAGTAAAAGCAACAAAGGGAGTGTCATTTAATTTCTTTGCAATCTTGCTTGTGTTAATTACTTGTTAATCAAGCAATTAGTCGGTGAGTGTGTCTTCAAGGGCTCCAAGTGTCCAAGAAGCCTCACCTAAGGCCGTTTAGCTTAATTTTGTTTTTATCAATTGCTTTAATTGAACCAACTTGCTTTAATCACTTCGTAATTTCTTGTTTAATCTTGTTTAAGGCTTTGATAGCTTGCATTGTTTTCTTGCATTAAAAATTTGATTTCTTCATCCTCATTGTGTTCTAAGTGTTTTACCTAAAGAAGGACTTGTGTAAAGGTTTTGGAGGGATAGTTTTTGGCTAAGGCAAGACTTGGTATTTAAGTAGTCCATTGTGACTCACCTCTCTTACCTGGAAAGCTACCTTCATTAACTTTCCTCTCTTAGCTTCCAAGGGAACGCCATGTATTGGTGGACCTCTCTCAAAAGAGAAAGACGTCTTCATAGGGAACTTCCAATTGAATATTGGAACGACCTTAGGGGAGCCCTAAGACGTCGCCACATACCCTCATACTACCATAGGGAGTTGATGGACAAGCTCCAAAGACTCCGGCAAAATAATATGAGTGTTGAGGAGTATAGACAAAAAATGGAGCTCTACATGATGAGAGCCTCCATTAGAGAAGAAGAGCATATCACCATAGCTAGATTCCTTAGCGGCCTCTCACTTCGGATAAGGGATAGAGTAGAACTTCTGCCATACCAAGACTTGAATGACTTGGTCCAACTTTGCATTAAAGTTGAGCAACAAAATTTGCGCAAAACTTCAAGTCTAAAGGTTGGATCCTACTCTAACTCCTATCCCAAGAGAGAATATAGAAGGGAGGGTAGTACATCAAAAGAAAAACCTAGGGAAACTACCAAAACCTTAGCCAAAGATGCCTCCACCCCACCCATCCGAGCTAGGGACGTTAAGTGCTTTAAGTGCTATGGAAGAGGGCATGTGCAAGCACAATGCCCAAACCAAAGGACTTTGTTTTTGAAAGGTGTAGATAAGTACACTAGTGGCGAGGATGAACCAAGTGAAAGAGAGGAAGGGGGAGAGGATGAGAGGGTAGATCCATTAGAGGGAGAATTGCTAATGATTAGGAGAACCCTCAACAATCATCCTAGTGCATCTATGGAGACACAAAGAGAGAACATCTTTCACACAAGATGTAAAGTTTTAGAAAATATATGTTCTCTCATTGTGGATAGTTGATGAAGCTGCAATTGTTGTAGCTCAAGAATGGTTGAAAAGCTCAATCTACAAGTAGTTCCTCATCCTAAGCCCTACAAGTTGCAATGGATAAATGAGAATGGGGAACTAAGTGTAGATAAGCAAGTGGAAATCAAGTTTTCCATAGGGAACTACAAATACAAGGTTTTATGTGATGTAGTGCCTATGGAAGCTTGCCATATACTCTTAGGAAGACCATGGCAATTTGTTAAAAAAACCTTGCATGATGGTCTTACTAATGAGATTTCCTTCACCCATAAGCATAAAAAGTTTGTACTTAGTCCTTTACCACATTCCCAAGTGGCGAAAGACCAAATACAAATGAAAGAAAAGAGGGATGAGGAAAAGAAAAAGAAAAGAGAGCTTGAAAAGGAAAAAGTCCTTAGGGATAGGAAGGAGTGGGAGAAGAGTGTCCCTTCCCCCAAGGTTGCTCAACAAGAGAAGCCTTTTGAAAACATCTTGGAAAATTTGCTTCTTGTTGAACAACCAAGCCTTGTCTTTTGTAAAGGAACACTTGCATGCACTGCCACAAGTAGTGAACTTATGAGTCTACCTCCTAAAGTAGAAAAACTTTTAAGTGAATTTGATGATGTATTCTCTAATGAGGGACCCAATGGACTCCCTCCCATTAGAGGTATAGAACACCAAATTGACTTGATTCCGGGGGCAAGCCTACCAAATAGGCACGCCTATAGAACTAACCCCGAGGAGACCAAGGAGATAGAGTCACAAGTTCAAGACTTGTTGGAGAAGGGTTGGGTTCAAAAGAGCCTAAGCCCTTGTATTGTACCTGTCTTGTTGGTGCCCAAAAAAGATGGAAAATGGCGCATGTGTTGTGATTGTAAAGCAATCAACAACATCACCATCAAGTATAGGCATCCAATCCCAAGGCTTGATGACATACTTGATGAATTGCATGGGTCCACCATGTTTTCCAAAATTGACCTTAAAAGTGGATATCACCAAATTAGAATTAAAGAAGGTGATGAGTGGAAAACTGCTTTTAAGACCAAATTTGGACTATATGAGTGGTTAGTGATGCCTTTTCGACTCACTAATGCCCCTAGCACATTCATGAGGCTCATGAATCACACCTTAAGGGATTGTATAGGTAAATACGTAGTAGTGTATTTTGATGATATATTAGTATATAGTAAAACCCTAGAAGACCATCTAAGTCACCTTAGGGAGGTCCTTGTAGTGCTTAGGAAAAATAGTTTGTTTGCCAATAGGGATAAGTGTACCTTTTGTGTAGATAGTATAGTTTTCTTAGGTTTCATAGTCAACCAAAAGGGGGTGCATGTTGACCCCGAGAAAATCAAAGCCATCCAAGAGTGGCCCACTCCACAAAATGTAAGTGATGTAAGAAGTTTCCATGGGTTAGCTAGCTTTTATAGAAGGTTTGTGCCTAATTTTTCAAGTCTAGCTTCTCCTTTGAATGAACTTGTGAAAAAAGATGTTGCATTTTGTTGGAATGATAAGCATGAGCAAGCCTTCCAAAGGCTAAAAGCTCAACTCACCAATGCACCAATTCTAGCTCTCCCAAATTTTTCCAAAACTTTTGAGATAGAATGTGATGCATCGGGAGTAGGCATAGGTGCGGTATTATTGCAAGGTGGTCACCCCATTGCATATTTTAGTGAAAAACTCCATGGTGCCACCCTCAATTACCCCACCTATGACAAAGAGCTTTATGCTCTTGTGAGAGCCCTAAAGACTTGGGAACACTACCTTGTGACCAAAGAATTTGTAATCCATAGTGATCACGAGTCTTTAAAATATCTAAAGGGCCAACACAAGCTCAATAAGAGACATGCTAAATGGATGGAATTTCTTGAACAATTTCCTTATGTAATCAAGTACAAGAAAGGAAGCACCAATACAGTGGCCGATGCTCTTTCAAGACGGCACACACTCTTTTCAAAATTGGGTGCTCAAATTCTTGGATTTGATCACATAAGAGAGCTTTACCAAGATGATCAAGAATTTTCATCCATCTATGCCCAATGTCAACATAGAGCGCAAGGAGGTTGATCCGGTCGGTCATCAGTAGTTGATGACGTCAGCAGCCGTTGACCACGTGGACCATGAACAGGGTGGCATGTGGTAGAAAGAGCAAGTGAATCAGGGAGGAGATCACCTAGAATAGTGATCGGTAGTCAGATACCAAGTGGCCACCACTCCCAGTTCAGAGCATAGATAAGCGCCTGAAAGCCCCGCACGGACGTCGGTGGATATTCATGAGGCACCGCACGGACGTCGGTGGCAAGTCATGAGGGACCGCCCGGGTGTCGGTGGCAGGTCATGAGGCACCGCACGGATGTCGGTGGTAGGTCATGAGGCACCGCACGGACGTCGGTTGCAAGTCATGAGGGACCGCCCGGGTGTGACTGCATGAGGAGCGCGATCGGGCGTTAAGAGGGAGATCGGTCGTAATTGCATGCAGAGGGAGGTCGGTCATCGGGGTTCCCAGCGAGAACACTACGCATGCACCTCGCATGATGCCCACTCAGAGGACGTGCGGCGAGGCCATGCAGGCAGGATGTGCCTGGCGCTCTCCTGGGAGCATGCGGCCCGCACAGAGAGAAGCGCAGAAGCCCTCCAGGTGTGACGCGTGTACGGTAGATTCAAGCTGGTGCCTCCACGTGTCACCATCTGGGAGTGAGACGCGGCTCAGGTATAAAGCTCTCCACATCATGTAAGGTAAGGGCTTCTTTTCCATTCTTTTCCAAGTTTACACAGGCTCTCTACACTGGGTTTCTGAATCACTGTGAGAGCGTTCTTACACATGGCACAGTGATAACAAAAAACAGTTATAGAGAGAGAAAGTGGATCTGAGAGCACACACGAGTCTCACAGAGAGATTCAGTGATAGAGTTGGTGTTCCTGTTGCCTGACTTGAGCGTCGGAGCTACAACGGCCGCCAGAGGCGCCGTTCGTGTGTTTTGCAGGCAGCGTTTGGAGTTCCGGTGGTGGTTCTTGGAGCGTTCCTGCAGACCAGAGGGCTAGACGAAGGAGTGACGAGGCAATCCTCCACGTTCGAGTCAAGCGGCAGGATCATTAGGCGCCCACCGTGGGGCCCGTGTGAATTTTGTTCCCATCCACGTTGCGGTTCTTGAAGTTTCTTGAGGTTTCTTGGAGCTTCTTGACCATTTCGTCGAAGTGAAGTTATGTCGAAGTGTTGAGAAGATGAGAAGAAGAACCAGGCAAACCTCACCTGCGCCATCTTCTGAAGAAGGAGCTGTTACCATGGCGCAGGCAGTGGAGATGATGCGCGCGTTGCAAGATAGCGTCGCGGAATCGAGAGCTGGTCAGGAGAAAATGCGTGCAGAGCTGACTGCATCGCAGAGAAGAAACGAAGAGTTGAACCGTATGAATGAAGAGCTGCGTAGGGAATTGCAGGCGCAGAAGGAGCGTGCAGTTGAAGAGAGGACGTCGACGCCGCAATCGCCTCCTAGAGTATTCCCTATGCCTTTCTCCCCCGAGATCATGAACACGGGGGTGCCTCCCAATATGGTGGGACTGAAAGCGTCGTTCACGGGGGTTGAAGATCCAGAAGCACACCTGACAGCTTTCCACACTCAGATAATGCTGACTGGAGGTTCAGATGCTATGTACTGCAAGATGTTCATGAGTACACTGAGCGGAGTGGCTATGGAGTGGTTCGTGAGCCTGCCAGAGGGCCACCTCACTTCCTTCCATCAGTTTGCGAAGCTGTTCACGGAGCAGTACATCATTAACCGACCTGCACCAGTGGTGTCCTACGACCTGTTTGACGTGCGCCAGTATCAGGGGGAGCCGTTGAGGGACTACCTCAATCGCTTTGGGGCGCAGGTGGTGAGATTGCCCATCAAGGATGAAGACATGCTGGTGCATGAGTTCAAGAGAGGTGTCCTCCCTGGTCCTTTCAGTGAATCGCTCATCAGGAGCCACCCTGCCACCTTCACCGAGATACGGCGACGTGCGGTGGCACACATAGTAGCAGAGACAGAGGTCTCTGAGAAGAGAGGAAGTGCTGCACCGTCGAAGCCACGTGGAGGTCAGGGGAATCAGCAGCAACAGGCGCGGGTGCATGAGATCAAGGAAGGGAGGAAGGAGCAGGGAAGGTCCCGCCCTTGTGCACCAAGGAAGGACCAGACCAGGGGGCGTGCAAGCAACGCACCCCCCAGGTATGATTTCATGATAAGTTTGGCGGAGCTGATCGCCATCCCTGCTGTGGCAGCAAGACTCCATGTGCCAGAGAAAACCGACAGGGTACTTGGAGGGAGGAAGGATGAGTGGTGTGAATTCCATCAAGCTTATGGACATACACTCCGTAACTGCCTGGCGTTGGGGCGTCAGCTTGCTGAGTTGGTGGAGACAGGGTTCCTGACCGATTACCTGCAGGAGACACATGGTGATCGCGCTTCCGGGTCCCAGGCAGGCGACCAGCAGCATGAACTCCCTGTGTTTGGGGAGGTGAGGTGATGGAAGAGGCTACACTGGGGGGGGCTCCCAGAGCTGAAGCAGAAGGCATGATCGCCCCACGTGTGTGCATCGCCAGGGCGGTCATCGCCGGTTAAAGGAGACCCCATCCAGAGTGGTTGAGACGTTGGAAAATGGAGCTTGTCGGCTGGTGACTCTGGACGTAACGACTATTCCCAGAACCCAGGACGCTACACGCTTATTTCCTACTCTCGTTAAGTTGTAAAGTAGATGCGCTATCGCGCTGTACACATACCTAGTGTATTAAAACAGTTGAGCAGATCAGGGGCACTCTTTTTAACGATGCCACCCAATAAAAGATTTTAAGTACATAAAGTGTGCGAGTGTTCCCAGTTTAAAGTTCTCCTTGCCCCAGGTGCAAGACCAGGTGATCGGTGGTGAGTTACCAAGGTGCCACCACCCGCAGATCAGCCCCTAGATAAGCGCTGGGATGTAGAGCGCGATCAGCCATCAGTGCCTGCAGACCGCGATCAGCCGTCGGTGCATGTAGAGAGTGAGTGCTCGGTCGGTGCATGGTCATCAGGGTCTTGCTAAGACGTGTTAAGCTGGGACCCAAGTTCCCAGCGAGAGCGTTAAGCATGCACCTCGCATGATTCTAGAGAAGAGCTCCTCGCCGGTCGTGACGTCGGTGAACGCGCGATGAGGCTATGCAGGCAGAGTGCGCCCGGTGTGTGCGCTTAGACAGCCACGCCTGGCGCCCCCATAGGAGCGTGCACCCACGAGAAAGTCCTCCCTCGACTTTGTACAGCGAGGTGCAGGCGAGAGAAAGTCCTCTTCCTTTGCTTTTTACAGCAAGGTTGAGGCAACAGAGAAAGACCTCACCTCTGCTTTATACAGCAAGGTTGAGGCAAGAGAAAGTCCTCTTCCTTTGCTTTTTACAGCAAGGTTGAGGCAACAGAGAAAGACCTCACCTCTGCTTTATACAGCAAGGTTGAGGCAAGAGAAAGTCCTCTTCCTTTGCTTTTTACAGCAAGGTTGAGGCAACAGAGAAAGACCTCTTCCTTTGCTTTTTACAGCAAGGTTAAGGCAACAGAGGAAGTCCTCCTTGCCTTTGAGCAAGTGCAGGCACCAGAGGAAGTCCTCCTTGCCTTTGAGCAAGTGCAGGCACCAGAGGAAGTCCTCATTGCCTTTGAGCAAGTGCAGGCAACAGAGGAAGTCCTCCTTGCCTTTGAGCAAGTGCAGGCACCAGAGGAAGTCCTCCTTGCCTTTGAGCAAGTGTAGGCACTAGAGGAAGTCCTCCTTGCCTTTGAGCAAGTGCAGGCACCAGAGGAAGTCCTCCTTGCCTTTGAGCAAGTGCAGGCGAGAAAAGAGGAAGTCCTCCTTGCCTTTGAGCAAGTGCAGGTGAGAAAAGAGGAAGACCTCCTTGCCCTTGAGCAAGTGTAGGCACTAGAGGAAGACCTCCTTGCCTTTGAGCGAGTGCAGGCGAGAAAGAAGAAAGTCCTCCCTCGACTTTGTATAGCGAGGTGTAGGCGAGTGAAAGTCCTCACCTCGACTTTTTACAGCAAGGTTGAGGCAAGAGATCAAGTCCTTTTCCTCTGCTTTTTACAGCAAGGTTGAGGCGAGAGAACCAAGTCCTCTTCCTCTGCTTCTTACAGCAAGGTTGAGGCAAGAGAACTAGGTCCCTTCCCTCTGCTTTTTACAGCGAGGCTGAGGTGGGAGAAGCAAGACCTCACCCACAACTTCTTACAGCAAGGTTGGGACAAGAGGGGTCATCGAGAAGCACTTTTCTTCCTCAAAACACAGGCGTCATAGTTGGTGTTCAGGCCCTCTATGCACTCAGCGCTGGTGTGGCAGAGAAGTGTAGTGAAGCCAGAGGCGCGATGACTGATCGGTGGTGCACTAACACGCTAGTCGGTGGTCGGTGGTAGAAGGAAGTTCTGCTGCGTGAAGCCGAAGCGTTTAGGCCCGTTAAGTCAGTCATCCAGCACGAAGTTATGTTGAAGGCAATGCTAAGGTAACAGTTAGCCGCGATCAAGTCAGAGGCCAAGTTTGAGAGGTTGCAGTGAGATCGCGCTAAAGCCTAAGCTAGTTAACAGTTAGTCACATGCAAAGAGTTAAAGAGGAGAAACACAGTGAACCCTAGCGCGTTTGAGAAGAAGAAAACAGAGAGGGTGAATTTCTAGATGATCCAGAGGGATGCGCACGCTTCTGTTGAATGAAGGAAACGGTAGCGACACTCAGTGGGGGCTATTACTGCGTCCATGTGTCGAGAGATAAAGTATGGAAGCCGTGACGCCGAGGAACAGATACGTGAGCAGCATGTGGCGTGGCCCCACTTGCCACGTGGACCGAGGGCGCGACTACTTAGTCTCTTCGCTGAGAACAAGTTCACAGCTCGAGACTGGGGGGCTTGTAATCCGGTCGGTCATCAGTAGTTGATGATGTCAGCAGCCGTTGACCACGTGGACCATGAACAGGGTTGCATGTGGTAGAAAGAGCAAGTGAATCAGGGAGGAGATCACCTAGAATAGTGATCGGTAGTCAGATACCAAGTGGCCACCACTCCCAGTTCAGAGCATAGATAAGCGCCTGAAAGCCCCGCACGGACGTCGGTGGATATTCATGAGGCACCGCACGGACGTCGGTGGCAAGTCATGAGGGACCGCCCGGGTGTCGGTGGCAGGTCATGAGGCACCGCACGGATGTCGGTGGCAGGTCATGAGGCACAGCACGGACGTCGGTTGCAAGTCATGAGGGACCGACCGGGTGTGACTGCATGAGGAGCGCGATCGGGCGTTAAGAGGGAGATCGGTCGTAATTGCATGCAGAGGGAGATCGGTCATTGGGGTTCCCAGCGAGAACACTACGCATGCACCTCGCATGATGCCCACTCAGAGGACGTGCGGCGAGGCCATGCAGGCAGGATGTGCCTGGCGCTCTCCTGGGAGCATGCGGCCCGCACAGAGAGAAGCGCAGAAGCCCTCCAGGTGTGACGCGTGTACGGTAGATTCAAGCTGGTTCCTCCACGTGTCACCATCTGGGAGTGAGACGCGGCTCAGGTATAAAGCTCTCCACATCATGTAAGGTAAGGGCTTCTTTTCCATTCTTTTCCAAGTTTACACAGGCTCTCTACATTGGGTTTCTGAATCACTGTGAGAGCGTTCTTACACGTGGCACAGTGATAACAGAAAACAGTTATAGAGAGAGAAAGTGGATCTGAGAGAACACACGAGTCTCACAGAGAGATTCAGTGATAGAGTTGGTGTTCCTGTTGCCTGACTTGAGCGTCGGAGCTACAACGGCCGCCAGAGGCGCCGTTCGTGTGTTTTGCAGGCAGCGTTTGGAGTTCCGGTGGTGGTTCTTGGAGCGTTCTTGCAGACCAGAGGGCTAGACGAAGGAGTGACGAGGCAATCCTCCACGTTCGAGTCAAGCGGCAGGATCAGAGGTTTCTATGTGTCCGAGGGATATCTTTTTAAAGAAGGAAAACTTTGCATTCCCCAAGGCACACATAGGAAACTCCTTGTCAAAGAATCACATGAGGGGGGACTCATGGGCCATTTTGGAGTTGATAAGACTCTAGACATTTTGAAAGTAAAATTTTATTGGCCACACATGAGGAAAGATGATGTGATTCCACTAGCCACAATAACATGATTCTTTGATATTCTATGGAATCAACTTGAGTTGGCAAAGATTAGGCACTTTTATAGAAGAGGATCAATGTTCTATATTTCAAGAACTCACCAAATCTTGCACCAAAAACCAAACTCACATGGAAGCTCCATTTACTATCAATTGAAACGATTAAAAAGCTAGAAAACAAGTTTGAACCGAACAAGAAAGAAGGAAAACAAAAAATGAACCGTTCAAAATCAAAGAAAAGGATGAATAGTTGCTGGAAAACTGAAAACAGCACCAAAAACTCAAGAAAACCAACTCAAAACATGAACAACTAAAGAGAAAAAAGGAAGGAGAATAGAAAACTTATGAAAATGGATGTAGATTGGTATACTAGAAGTGATGGATGCTCCTAGATGAGTGTGCTGCCGCCACCTGAGGACACCATGGATCCTTCGAGATAAGACTAGAGAAGAAGGCTCAAAGCTCTCCAATGTTCTCTCAAAATTTGAGTAGAGTTTCTTTACTGTCAATTTCAATCTAGAAAATACTATGAGGGAGGCATCCTATTTATAACATGAGGAGCCTTGGAGATCAAGTTGTGAGGGTAGTAAGGGAAGACACAATATGGTGCAGCCTAGGTCATTGACTTTGGTCAATGCCACACCATTTCACTCATTTCTAGAAGGTAGGGTTTCCTTCCTTCCCTAATGGACTTCATAAGCCTAAACTTATAACTTCACCTCCTTATTTACTTCTACACCTATCTACTAATACACCCCCCTAAGACTCCTAACTAAAGACTAAAAGATGCTATAACAATAGAGGTTTCTAATGTTTCCCTCTAAGCACCATCAACCAAAGAAATTACAAAAAGAGAGAATAATTGTTCCCTAGCTCCTAAAACTTTGAACATGCTTCTTGTAAGCCTATGAGGTGGGCTTTGATCTTCATGGGTGTCCTCTATTTGCACCTCTACCTCTTCTTGATCTTGTTGATTGGCCTCCATGTCCACTAGAGCTTGATCTCCATCATACTCCCCGAGTTGGAGAGAATTCAACCACGAATTCTGGAGACTATTTGGATTCTTCAAGAGAACCCAATTATTTACAAAAAAAATGTTCTACTCTTTAAGAAGACTAGTAAGAAGAACTTCAAGTGCTTTGGAATATGGCCCTGTCTTCTTTTTGTGAAGTCTTCTTTTGATTGTAGAGATGACCCTTTATATATAGCATATTTGGTCATCCTTAAGTGGTCGTGACTTGCATCATACCCCCCAAGTTGGAGAGAATTCGACCACGAATGCAGAACTCCTGCATATAACAAAGTCAACTTGCTCATAGATAAAAAAGGATAAGAAGTGATATTAGAAGTTGACTTGTAATGTTGAAGCGCGGGAAGTTCATAGGAAGGTTTATTATCTATATACCAACTTTGGAAAGAATGTTTAGGAATGATAAAACTTTGTGAAGAAAAGCCTCTTAGAAGGGGTAAACCTTTAGGAGGAATTGGAAAGTCATTCCTGACATTCTTTAACAAAGAAAGAAAATAGGTAGAAACCTTGGGTAATGAAAAAGATAAGGAAGAATAACACCTTGGAGGTGCAAATTGTAGCATAGCCCGAGTCAACATGATTGATTTAGTGGCATAGGATGAGACTTGGAGACTCGGTTTCTCTTTTCTTTCATTCTCTTTTTCATTTTCTCTTTTTGGTTTTCATTTTTAATTGGTCTTTATGGACCTCACTTGGAGAAAGAGATTTTAAAGTGATCTTATGCCCATGGAAGGTAAAAGAAATGTTGTTGGTAAGGCCATCATGTAAAGTTTTCCTATCAAATTGCCATGGCCTACCTAAAAGAAGATGAGTTGCTTCCATAGGGACAACATCACATAAGACCTCATCTTTATATTTGCCAATTGAAAAAGCAATGAGGACTTGTTTATTTACAATAATTTCTCCTACTTCACTAAGCCATTGTAATTTATAGGGCTTTGTCTGAGAGATGGTAGGTAAAGCAAGTTTCTCTACCACTCTTGTACTTGCCACATTTGCACAACTCCCCCCATCCACTATCAAAGAACAAATGTTGTTTTGAATAAGACATCTTGTGTGGAAAATATTTTCCCTTTGACTTTCATCAAAAGGTTGTGAAACTTGCCCAAGAAGTCTTCTCACAACTAACAAATCTCCTTCAAGTGGACACTCACTCTCTTCCTCACTAGATGCATGAGAATGCAATGAATGCTTAGGAGAATCCGAATCATGCTCACTAACTACAATGCCCTCATGTATGTACATACTTCGTTTAGAAGGACAATTTGCAGCAATATGACCATAACCCAAACATTTAAAGCATTTAGTATTAGATGTTCTAGTGGGAGATTTAGGCCTAGAAGTAGATGGCTTAGTTTCCTTGGGTTTGAAAGAAGAATCTTTGGAAGGAGGTTTAGAAAAAGAATTTTTGTTTCTCCAAGACGTGGAGTAGTATCCATCATTGGAAATGTTTTTGAAAGAGTTTTTCGTAGCAAGTTGGGCTTCCACCTTCATTGCAAGATGAACTAAAGATTCCAATGATGAATACTCTTGTAACTCAACAATGTTTTGAATATCCTTCCTAAGACCACTTACAAACCTAGCAATCATAGCCTCCTCACTTTCTTCTAATTCAAGTTTAAGCACAAGCGTTTCTAACTCTTTATAATATGCATCCACATTTAGCGTGCCTTGTTGAAACCGTTGGAGTTTCAACATGAGGTCTTTCCTAAAATGTGGAGGCACAAACCTAGCACGTATTTGATATCTCAAAGAGTTCCAAGAGTCCACGGGAGGACCCTTGTGAAACATAAAGTCCTTTACAATACCATGCCAATATTTCATGGCATAATCTACAAATTCTAAGGTGGCTAGCTTATACTTGTGTTGTTCATCTTCGATCTCATGGAGCTCAAATATTTGTTCACACTTAGCCTCCCAGTCCAAATACACATTAGGATCACTAGAGCCATTGAAAGTAGGAAGTTTGACCGAAGGTAGCCTAGCCTTTGCATCTTGATAGTAGCCATTGCCATAGTGAGGTCTCTCCCCTTGGTTGGGATGTCTACGTCCAAGGAATTGGGGTGGAGGTCTCCTTCTCCTATGCGCATCTCCACTGCCAAAATCATTTGAAGAGGCTCTTGTGGAATGTCTATGTGAATGATGCTCATCATGGATTGAAGGAGATGGTCTATCTTGTTGCACCTCTAGCTTTTGCAATTGCTCTTCCAAACGTCTAATGGTTCGTTGTGCTTCATTTAATTCACCAAGGATTGAAGCTTTGGAAGGAGAATTCTGCTTGTATGAGGCATCACTTGAAAATCCTGCCATTGGTAATTAAAAACAGCAACACACAAAAACAGCAAACAAAGGAAGACACAAAAATTAGCAAAAACAGTGAGTGTGTTAAGTAAAATTAAAACCGAATTGAATAGAGGCAGAAAGAATGGGGCACTCCAAAGAAAATGTCCTTGCACTAATCTGATCTTGAGGCCATGGAGTCCTCAAATGAAAGATGTCAAAGCAAGCACACCAATCTCAAAAGCAATCACCACAAAACCAATGAATCAATAAAGACAAACAAGAAAAGGTATAAGCAAAGAAAGGTAATTGCAAAAGGAATACTATATGTAAGACAAACTCAAAGAGTAAAGAATTAAAGACAAGCAAGAAAATAAAGAAATCAATGAAGAAAGAAGGCACACCAAAAGAGTCCTAGAGAAAAGTACTAGAGTAGATTTAAGAAACCAAAAACAGAACTACAAGAAAATTGTTGTATGCAAACTGTGCTATTTTTACAGAGTTAACTGGAATGATTGGAAGCGAACTGGAATGTGAAAAATTTACCACAGAAACTTCAATGTCTCAACTCAATAATGGCACTGGAATGAGGTAAAAAAAGTAAGCCAATTGAGAGAAATGAATTTTTCAAAATTGCTGCCCAATTACCGTCTTTTTTTCGGCAGGAATGTACACTTTTCGTATTTTATTTATCATATTTTGTGTACTTGGAATTTTTGAGTACTTTCTTTTGCTATGCTTTTGTAACACTTTGAAGAAGGTAAATCTAAATTTTCACGAATTCCCAGTGAGCCAATTAATTGCAGTAAATTGAAAACAGTAGCACGTTGGTAAGAAAACAGAGTATCCTATTTAGGAATGAAAAACAGTATGATGAACTAGCAAAGACATAATGGAAATTGTGTAAAGGAACTTGTATAGGTCTAGAATACAAGCATGAACTCAAATCTAAAAATGAAAATGCACAAAGGATCAAGCAATAAACTCAAAAACAGAATGTAAACCAAAGCAAGAAACAATCAAAGCAATAAAAGTACTACTAGAAGTAATGACAATTATGGAATAACATGACTTAAGACAAAACTTGACATGATTACAAAATTAAAAGACATATCACAAGATATAACAAGTGAAAGGAAGCTTAAGGTCAGCTCTAGGAAGGAGAATGCCATTCCAAAAGAGCAACCAAACTCATATGAACAATGAGTGCCATAAACCTTTTCACAAACACTTGGTGGAACAAAAGAAAAACAGCAAGAAAACTCAAAGTAAGCCTAAAACAGAAACTTAAATTGCAAGAAAATTAAAAGAGCTCTTGAAATAAAGTGCACACAACTCAACAATTAAACAAGAATGAACCTAAGACTCATGATACCACATGATGTGATTCCACTAGCCACAATAACATGATTCTTTGATATTCTATGGAATCAACTTGAGTTGGCAAAGATTAGGCACTTTTATAGAAGAGGATCAATGTTCTATATTTCAAGAACTCACCAAATCTTGCACCAAAAACCAAACTCACATGGAAGCTCCATTTACTATCAATTGAACCGATTAAAAAGCTGGAAAACAAGTTTGAACCGAACAAGAAAGAAGGAAAACAGAAAATGAACCGTTCAAAATCAAAGAAAAGGAAGAATAGTTGCTGGAAAACTGAAAACAGCACCAAAAACTCTATTTGCACCTCTACCTCTTCTTGATCTTGTAAGCCTTTGAGGTGGGCTTTGATCTTCATGGGCATCCTCTATTTGCACCTCTACCTCTTCTTGATCTTGTTGATTGGCCTCCATGTCCACTAGAGCTTGATCTCCATCAAAAGATGTCCAAAGACATTGTTCTAGATGCATAGCATGTTTGAAAGCAAAATCTAGAGCAATGCCTCATGGACTCTACACTCCCTTGCCGATTGCAAATGCTCCTTGGGAAGACATTAGCATGGATTTCATTTTAGGACTCCCTAGGACTGCAAGAGGCCATGACTCTATCTTTGTGGTAGTGGACCGTTTTAGCAAAATGTCCCATTTTATTCCATGCCACGAGGTAGATGATGCTCAAAATATTTCTAGGCTCTTCTTTAGAGAAGTGGTGAGACTCCATGGTATACCTAGAAGTATTGTCTCCGATAGAGATCCTAAGTTTATAAGCCACTTTTGGAAAACTCTTTGGAGTAAACTTGGAACAAGACTACAATTTTCCACTTCTTGTCATCCTCAAACGGATGGTCAAACCGAAGTAGTCAATAGATCTCTAGGAACTATGCTTAGGGCTATCATGAAGGGAAACCACAAGTCTTGGGATGAGCACCTTCCCCACATTGAGTTTGCTTATAATAGAGTAGTCCACAAGACTACTAATGCTTCTCCTTTTGAAGTAGTATATGGATTTAATCCTCTCACACCTATGGACTTGTTACCCCTTCCTAATCCACAAGATTTTGTGCATAAGGAAGGAGCCATCAAGGCCGATTTTGTTAAGAAAATTCATGAGAAGGTTAAACTTCAAATACAACAACAAAATGAGAAGTATGCAAAATACCACAATAAGGGGAAGAGAGAAATGATTTTTGAGGAAGGAGACTTAGTTTGGCTTCATCTTCGAAAAGATAGATTTCCCACTCAAAGGAAGTCCAAACTAAGTCCCTGAGGAGATGGACCCTTTCAAGTCCTCAAGAGAGTCAACAACAATGCATACAAGTTGGACCTACTGTAACCTACTGTAATATCCTAACAAAAGGGCGATCTCCTATCAGAGAACAGGAAACAGGTGATCGCCCAACAGAAGCAAAACGGGCGATCTCCTCCCGGCGACCACTCACTGAGGAGCTCTTCTTCCTGCAAGATCATCTGCTCCCGTGTAAAAATACACGATCATCACAGGTTTTAAGAAAACAGCCACAGAACCAAAATACAGGGTAAGCTAGACATTTAAAAGAGAATTTGAATATGAACTTAAAAATCAATCATGAAACCAATTTAAGACGATCACGTACAAACCATCAACTTTCTCATATTCCACCAAACCATTCGGTGATCACATATCTCACAAATCAATTTCAAGAGTCTCACAATTCACATCAGCAATCAAGTGTCTATCAATTCAATTTCTCATTTATTTCACACGTCAGACTTTCCACTGACTCATCACACCAGACACTTGACCACTATTCCGGAAAACACGTGCATTGAACTTAGCGTCCTGAGACATGCACCTGTCATGCTAAAAGGCTGGAAAGTGCCCTCAGCCATGCGCATCACACAATCTCAATATCATCATTATCACAGCATGACAGGGTAAATCCATACTACAGGCCGAACTCGTTCTGTTTCACACGAGACACCCATATGTATGACCTCCTTCGACTCTCCACAACTGAGTAACTTCTTCTATGTGATTTCATTACCTCAGTAGAGTCAGGATCGTCTCATTACACCAGGACACTTACAGATCAATACACATTCTACACAATCTTACACGGTATTTCCTTTCCTGAAAATACTATGCCTCGATCCCACATTCACAACATTCACACATCACATAACATTTCAACAAATGATTCCAGTCACAGAAAAACTCATGCCAAGGTTCAGATTTTCGAATATCACATTTAAATCTCAAACAGTTCCAAATAATCACAAAAACAGAGGATATTTCAATAACAGATGAAAACCGGCGATCACCTCCAGAAACCGGCGATCACGAACAAAACTGGGTTTTAAACAAGAACATTTTGAAACCGGCGACCACGTCGCCCCCAACATCAAAATCATCACACATACAGTTTTCATTAGGAGTAAGGCTAGCTTCCCTTACCTGGACTTGCGCAAAATACCAAGAGCTCCTAAATCCAACGAAGCTTGAAGAATGCCTTGGCTCTGTTTTTGCGTCTGGTTTGAAGGACTTGCAGAGAACTTCCCAGGTGCTCTAATGGTGGCCGTCGCTCGTCGTACTCTTGTGTGAAGGTGCCCGAATCGCAGCGCGAAGGAGAGAAATGGAGGAGAAGGGAGGTAACTCACTTTTTCGCTCTTTGGATAACTGCAACGTTTTTCCTCCTCTCAGAAGTGGGTTCTTGCCTCTTAAACCAACTTGTCCACAAAAGCAGCTGCCACCACCCACTCTGCAGGGAAGTCTGAGTGTACGTTTCACTGAACAGTACGACCACTGTTGTCTCTTGTGCATGCCAACCACTGCTCTGAACAGTACGACCACTGTTGTCTCTTGTGCATGCCAACATTCTGATGTCACTGTTCTCAACCAACACTTTTTGTCTACGTGTCGCGCGTGCTGCGCGTCTCATGCTGGGAGTCTGGGTCCCACCTTCTCTACGTACAACTCGACATCGCGCGATAACCTTCCACCGATGACCTCTTGCGTGAAGACTCTCCACCGATGACTCGTCCTGGAGGACGACCGATGTCTCTCTCTGGAAGACGACCGATGTCTCCTCCTCCTGGAGACCGACCGAGGTCTCTTCCTCCTGGAGACCGACCGAGGTCTCCTCTTCCTGGAGACCGACCGAGGTCTCCTCTTGGCGACGCCCGCATGTCTCTCGCGCCCAAGCGATGCCCGCATGCCTCGCGCCATGGCGATGTCCGCATGCCTCTCGCGCCCTGGCGATGCCCGCATGCCTCTCGCGCCCTGGCGATGCCCGCATGTCTCTCGCGCCCTGGCGATGCCCGCATGCCTCGCGCCCTGGCGATGTCCTCATGCCTCTCGCGCCCTGGTGATCATGTGTAGTAGGCGACCGGCGATCATGTTCCAGGCGATCTCATAGTCTTCTAAACTACACTTTCCTTCCTTTTCATTTTAAATACAACATACTTCGAATCCATTTAAATATGACACTTTTATTCCAATAAGATTTTCCAGGTCCTTACACCTACCTCTTGAATATGGAGTGCATGACACATTTAATGTAATTGACCTATCTCCATTTGTAGGTACCAATGAAGACTTGGATTTGAGGACAAATCCTTTCCAAGGGGGAGGGGATGATGGAGGGAGGCCAAGCTCACCCCACCATGAAAGCCAAGGGCCAAGACTAGACCGTCTAGAACCACATGGAGAGCGTCTAGCACAAGACAATGGGGAGCTACATGAGGAGCGTCTAGGAGGGAGCCTAGACAGTCTAGGACCTCTCACAAGGTCCATGGCCAAGCACATTCACGCCCAAATGAGTCAAGCCACGGATGGGAGGGAGAAGACCTTGTACATGCTACTTGGAGGCCCATTAGGGGTAGCTTAGTAGATTAGTGTAGTGTAGAAAGCAAAACTTGCTCACTTAGGGGTGTGCTATCAAAAAGGTGCCCTTAGCAATAGAAGGAGGGGTGTGCTAGCAAATAGGTGCCTTTAGCAAAAGAAGGAGGGGTGTACTATCAAATGTTGCATTTTTGACCTATCTTCTAGAATATTAGGATGATGGTGTGGTTTGACTAAAGTCAATACCCTAGGCAGCCCCACTTTTTGTATTTCCATCCCTACCCTTTAAGCTTGCTCACCAAGGCTCCTAAATCTATAAATAAGGAGGCCTACCTCATGTATTTTGAAGATTAAATAGAGTATTGTTATGCTGCCCAAATTGTGCCATACACTACTCCTTGCCTAACACTTAGGTTTTAGTCTTCAATTCATCACTACCAAAGGGGCTGGCCAAACCTCCCCATTTCCTCACTCTTCATGCACCTTCAAGGCACCCATGCTTCCTAGGAAGGCCTTGCTCACCTCCTCCATAAGCTTCCACATCCATCATCACCAAGGAACTCCGAAATCCAAAGAAGAGCTCATAGGAATGCTATCAAGAACTCTAAGAAGATTCCCACTCGACACAACCTTAACCAAGTGGTTAAGTAAGTGTGAAGGTTCACTTCACAAGAGCAAAAGGAAAATACAATTATAAGGTGAATATGATGCTAATTGGTGTGGAATTAAGAACATGAAAGGAAAACCAAATGGAAACATCATAACCAAATGATATAAGGAAGATCAACACAAGAACAAAACTGAATGGAAAACAATTATAGGAATATAAGAGTAAATGGCGAAAATGGAAATGAAGGAAAAGAATGGAAGAAGAAAGCTTATGTGATGTGAATTTGAGAAATGGATCATGCCACTTGGAGTGTGGTTTGGCCTCCAAGATAAGTGTTTCTAGTCGCCATTTGAGAGCTCTCAATCATTCACAATATAAGACCTAAATGTTAAGAGGAAACAAGCCTCACTAACACCTCACACAATTTGTGCAGAGTAACATTTGTTCAATTAATTTTAACTTGAAAAATACACTGGGTAGGCCTCATATTATAGGTGAAGGAGCCTTGGAGAACAAGCTAAAGGGGTAGGATGGGAAAAGGGAAAAAATGGGCAGCCTTAGTGATAGCCTTAGTGATAGCATTCCTATGAGGCTCCAGGAACCTTCGTCGGAACTCCCAATGATGCTTGCAAAACACACAGGCGGCGCCTCTAGCGGCCGTTGTAGCTCTGACGCTCAAGTCAGGCAACGGGAACACCAAAACTTTCTCTCGGATCTATATGTGTGAGACTCGTGTGTGTGTCCTCAGTGTTCTTGAGTTCGAAAATTGAGTGTTCTCAGTTCGTGTTGTGTATTGTGTGGCAAAAAATTGCGTACCTGGTTCAGCGTTCTTCTTCCTCATATAATCCCACGTCGCCCCCTACTGGCTACCTCTAGGGCCACTTGATTACTCTGCACCGCCGTTATCTACTCCCAAGGGCTACCTTGCGTGCAGGCCTTCCTCACTTGAGTGCAAAGTCTGACAGGGGAGGTCGCGTGGGTACCTCTGTACCCCTCAAGTTCTGTGCCCATCTGCCCTACCTAATCTCTGGGAACACCTTCACGGTCCACGTGGCATGCATGCAACCTCACTGGGAGACTCTAACCTTGATGGGTTCTTGTCCTAGCAGGATTCTGCGCCTAACTGCGTCTTCCCATCTTCATGCATGTTCATCTCGCGACTAAGGCCACTCCCTGCCTCTTGGCGCTTTACTGATCACTGGTCGCGTTGTTCACATCGCCGCGGCCGATGTCACCTCGACACATACCGATGACCGAGGTGTCTCTCATCCTGACCGATGGCCGATGTCTCATCCTGGCCGGTGATCGATGTGTCACCCTGACCGATAACAGATGGCGCTTCTTCACGTTGTCGTGCTCTCCTTATGGAATCATGCGAGGTCCTTGGGTAATGTTCTCGCTGGGAGCCTGGGTCCCAGTTTAACATGTGTTGGCAAGGACCCCCGATGACTGATCGCTCTGCATGCACCGATGACTGATCGGTGCTTCATCTCTTCTCGTGCTCTGCTTCCAGGCGCTCATGTAGGAACTGATCTGCTGGTGGTGGTCACTCGGTAATTGACCACTGATCGTCGTTCTTGAACGATCTCCACCCTGGTTCATCTACTATCTCATGCCACGCGTTGCTCTGTGACTTGCCCACGTGGTCATCTGCTGCTGACGTCATCGACTACCGATGACCGACCGGATCACAAGCCCCCCAGTCTCGAGCTGTGAACTTGTTCTCAGCGAAGAGACTAAGTGGTCTTCCTTGCCAAAGAGAAGAAGGAGTTCGAAGCCGATGTACCTGAGACCATGGCTGCTGGTGCCGAGGCTCTGACAGATGGGTTCCATGGGCTTGCAGCAGGTTCACTGCGTCCTGCCAGACTTGGACTCTATCCAACCTAGCCTCCACCATTCAGTGGTCGATGGGAAGCTCGTTCCTCCTCCTTGAGCTTCTTCCCTTGCGACTTCTCCTTTTGTGTAATTTCTCTTTCTGCTACAAACTTGTGTATAAACCTTTCATGCATAAATTCATGTTGGATGACTGACCTGATGGTGTCTAAATGCTTTGATTGATCGCTCAAGAGCTTGTTTGGGGAAGCTTTCATACTCAGAGCTTTACTATCGACCACCGACTAGCATGTTAGCGCACCACCGATCAGTCGTCGCGCTTCAGGTTTCGCATTACTTCTGTGTCACTCCAGCGCTAGGTGCATAGAGGGCCCGAACGCCAAAGATGACGCCTGTGTTTTGGGGAATGCTTCTCGATGACCCCTCTTGCCTCAGCCTCGCTGTATAAAGTCGAGGTGAAGACTGTTTTCACTCGCCCCAACCTTGTTGTAAAAAGCAGAGGAAGAGGACTTTCTCTGTTGCCTTAACCTTGCTGTATGAATCAAAGGAGAAGGACTTGGTTCTCTTGCCTCAACCTTGCTGTAAGAAGCAGAGGAAGAGGACTTTTCTATCGCCTCAACCTTGCTGTAAAAAGCAGAGGAAGAGGACTTTCTCTGCCTGCACCTCGCTGTACAAAGTCGAAGGTGAGGACTTTCTTCTCTGGCCCATGCCTCGCTGTACAAAGTCGAGGGAGAGGACTTTCTCTCGCCTGCACCCCGCTGTACAAAGTCGAGGGTGAGGACTTTCTTCTCTGGCCCATGCCTCGCTGTACAAAGTCGAGGGAGAGGACTTTCTCTCGCCTGCACCCCGCTGTACAAAGTCGAGGGTGAGGACTTTCTTCTTTGGCCCATGCCTTGCTGTACAAAGTCGAGGGAGAGGACTTTCTCTCGCCTGCACCCCGCTGTACAAAGTCGAGGGTGAGGACTTTCTTCTCTGGCCCATGCCTCGCTATACAAAGTCGAGGGAGAGGACTTTCTCTCGCCTGCACCCCGCTGTACAAAGTCGAGGGTGAGGACTTTCTTCTCTGAGTGGGTGCATGCTCCCAGGGGAGCACCAGGGATGGCTGTCTAAGCGCACTCACCAGGCGCATCCCTGCCTACATGGTCTCACCGCACGTTCTCTGGTAAGCAGCTCTTCTTCTGGTTTGGAATCGTGCGAGGTGCTTGCGTAACGCTCTCGCTGGGGACCTAAGTCACAGCTTAACACGTGTTAGCAAGACCCCGATGACCATGCACCGATGACTGATCGCGCTCTGAGTGCACCGATGTTTGATCGCGCTCTAAGTGCACCAATGTTTGATCGCGCTCTGAGTGCACCGATGTTTGATCGCGCTCTGAGTGCACCGATGTTTGATCGTGCTCTGCTTCCAAGCGCTTATCTAGGGCCTGATCTGTGGGTGGTGGCCACTCAAAAACTGACCACCGATCACCTGTACTTGCACCTGGGGCAAGGAGAACTTTAAACTGGGAACACTCGCACACTTTATGTACTGAAATCTCCTTTTATTGGGTGGCCTTGTTAAAAAAGTGCCCCCTGATCTACTCAACTGTTCGCAGTAGGTATATTGAGGGTGTATACAGTGCGAGAACTCATATACTTTACAACTTAACTGAATTAGAAACTTAAGCGTGTAGCGTTCCACATCATGGGGATAGCTGCTCCATCCAGAGTCTCCAGCCGACAAGCTCCATTCTCCAACGCCTCAACCACTCTGTATGGACCCCTTCCTTTCATAGGCGATGACCACCCTGGCGATGCCTGATTCACGAGGAGCTTCCTCCTGAGCTGCCTGGGAGCCCCCCCAGCGTTTCATCCTCCATCACCTCACGTCCCCATGCACAGGGATCTCGTGTTGCTGATCGCCTGTTTGAGACCCCGAAGCGCGATCACCTTGCGACTCCCGCAGGTAATCGGTCAGGAATCCTGTCTTCACCAACTCAGCAAGTTGATGCCCCAACGCCAGGCAGGTGCGGAGCATGTGTCCATAAGCCTGATGGAACTCACACTACTCGTCCTTCCTCCCTCCAAGTACCTTGTCAGATTTCTCTGGTACTCGGAGTCTTGCAGCCACGGCAGGGATGGCGATCAGCTCTGCCAACTCTATCACGAAATCATACCTAGGGGGTGTTTTGTTCTCCCTTGCACGCCCCCTGGGCTGGTCCTTCCTGGGTGCATAGGGACGAGGCCTTCCCTGCGCCTTCCTCCCTTCCTTGGCCTCATACACCCGCACCTGCTGCTGCTGCTTCCCCTGACCTCCACGCGGCTTCGTCGGCACAGTGCTGCCTCTCTTCTCAAAGACCTCTGCCTCTGCTACAATGTGCGCCACCGCGCGTCGCCGTATCTCAGCGAAGGTGGCGGGGTGGCTCCTGATGAGGGATTCACTGAAAAGACCAGGCAGCACGCCTTTCTTGAACGCATGCACTAACATGTTCTCGTCCTTGCTGGGCAATCTCACCACCTGCGCAGCGAAACGGTTGAGGAAGTCCTTCAGCGACTCCCCCTGGTACTGGCGCACGTCAAACAGATCGTAAAACAACACCGGTGGCGCTCTGTTGACGATGTACTGCTCCGTGAACAACTTTGAAAACTGATGGAAAGAGGTGATGTGGCCCTCCGGCAGGCTCACGAACCACTCCATAGCTACTCCGCTCAGCGTGCTCATAAACATTTTGCAGTACACAGCGTCTGAACCTCCAGACAGCATCATCTGAGTGTGGAAGGCTGTCAAATGTGCTTCTGGGTCTTCCACCCCCGTGAACGACGCCTTCACTCCCACCAGGTTGGGAGGCACCACCGTGTTCATGATCTCGGGGGAGAAAGGCATAGGAAATGCTCTAGGGGGCGACGGCGGCATCGATGTCCTATCTTCGAATACGCGCTCATTCTGCGCCTGCAATTCCCTACGTAACTCCTCGTTCACGCGGTTCAGCTCTTCATTTCTGCTATGCGATGTAGTCAGCTCTGCATGCATCTTCTCTTGCTCAACTCTCGACGCCGCGACATTGTCTTGCAGCGCGCGCATCATCTCCATGACCTGCGCCATGGTAACAGCTCCTTCTTCAGCAGATGGCGCAGGTGCCGTTTGTCTGGTTCTTCTACTCATCTGTGCGATTTCTACTCTCGTTCTTGTGTATGGGGGCTTCGTTTTACTTCGGGCCCCACCGTGGGCGCCAAATGATCCTGCCGCAGACTCGAGTGTGGGGAAAGTGCCTCGTCACTCCTTCGTCTAGCCTTCTAATTGCTGCGCGTTTTGCAAGGAGGCTCCAGGAACCTTCGCCGGAACTCCCAATGATGCCTGCAAAACACACAGACGGCGCCTCTAGCGGCCGTTGTAGCTCCGACGCTCAAGTCAGGCAACGGGAATGTAACATCCCGCCAAAACGTTTCACAACTATATAAAATGAAAATATACGTAAAACCAAAGTGTTGAAATGAACATAATTATATATATGTAATGATGTTTCTCCTCGCAGGGAGTTTAATACAAAACGGTCATTTTCCAAAACTTAAACATAAAAACAGCAAAAACAACCAAACAACCGATCTCCCAACATAAAAAGGAAGATCTCCTATCAGGAAGGCGATCTCCTATCAACCAGGCGATCTCCTATCAGGCAGGCGATCTCCTATCAATCCGGCGATCTCAACTTCCTGTAACGTCATCTGCTCCCGTGTAAAGATTACACGATCATCACAGGTTTTAAGAAAACAGCCATAGAACCAAAACGCAGGGTAAGCTAGACAGTTTAAAAGAGAGTTTGAATATGAACTTAAAAACCAATCATGAAACCAATTTAAGACATCCACATAAAACCATCAACTTTCTCATTTTCCACAAAACCATTCGATAATCACATATCTCACAAATCAATTCCAGAGTCTCAAAATTCACATCAGCAATCAAGCGTCTATCAATTCAATTTCTCATTTCACACGTCAGACTTTCCACTGACTCATCACACCAGACACTTGACCACTATTCCGGAGACTCGTGCATTGAACTTAGCGTCCTGAGACATGCACCTGTCATGCTAAAAGGCTGGAAAGTGCCCTCAGCCATGCGCATTACACAATCTCAATATCATCATTATCACAGCATGACAGGGTAAATCCATACTACAGGCCGAACTCGTTCTGTTTCACACGAGACCCCCATACGTATGACCTCCTTCGACTCTCCACAACTGAGTAACTTCTTCTATGTGATTTCATTACCTCAGTAGAGTCAGGATCGTCTCATTACACCAGGACACTCACTGATCAATACACATCCTACACAGATCTTACACGGTATTTCCTTTCCTGAAAATACTATGCCTCGATCCCACATTCACAACATTCACACATCACATAACATTTCAACAAATGATTCCAGTCACAGAAAAACTCATGCCAAGGTTCAGATTTTCGAATATCACATTTAAATCTCAAACAGTTCCAAATAATCACAAAAACAGAGGATATTTCAATGACAGATGAAAACCGGCGATCACCTCCAGAAACCGGCGATCACGAACAAAACTGGGTTTTAAACAAGAACATTTTGAAAACCGGCGACCTCGTCGCCCTTAACATCAAAACAGAATCGATTACAGTAAACACTTCGCATTTCAACATGAGAACCCCAGAACGAAAGCAAGAACCCGCGACTACGTCGCCCCAACATCTCAATCAGCAAATATAACATTTTCGTTGGAAAAAGACTAGCTTCCCTTACCTGGATCAGCGTGAAACTCACTTCAAGCTCTGAACCGCCGAACGTAAAGGATGTCCGAACTCTGCCTAAGCGTTCAAATAGGTAAATCTTGTAGAGAACCTTCCCAAAAGCTCTATGGCAGTCGTCGCTCGTCTTGCTTTTGCTTGAAGGTGCCTGGGAAATACTGAGTCGCAGTGCAAGGGAGAGAAAGAGAAAGATGAAGGTGAACTCACTCTGTCACCTTTTATCTCCCACTGCGTTTCAAAACTCCCTAAGAGGAGCCTTCTGAAGCTAAGGACGTATGCCTGCTGTGTAGCCGCCCTAGCCTACTCTCTGAGATACCTAGCGTGTGAGTTTCCCTTTTACTCAAGCACAAACCTGACAGTAAGGTTGCGTGGTTGACTTTGCGCACACAAACACTGTGCACTACCGTACCAACTCTCTGGAGCCACTGACTACGTGTCGCGCATGCAAGACGTTCATGCTGGGCCCTGGGCCCCCACTTCATTTGCATGAAACACGACATCGCGCGATAACCTTTCGCCGATGACCTCTCGCGCGAAGACTCTCCACTGATGACCTTCCGCGCGAAGGCTATCCACCGATGACTCATCCTGGAGGACGACCGATGTCTCTCTTTGGAAGACGACCGATGTCTCTCTCTGGAAGACGACTGATGTCTCCTCCTCCTGGAGACCGACCGAGGTCTCTTCCTCCTGGAGACCGACCGAGGTCTCTTCCTCCTGGAGACCGACCGAGGTCTCTTCCTCCTGGAGACCGACCGAGGTCTCTTCCTCCTGGAGACCGACCGAGGTCTCTTCCTCCTGGAGACCGACCGAGGTCTCTTCCTCCTGGAGACCGACCGATGTCTCTTCCTCCTGGAGACCGACCGATGTCTCTTCCTCCTGGAGACCGACCGAGGTCTCTTCCTCCTGGAGACCGACCGAGGTCTCCTCTTGGCGACGCCCGCATGTCTCTCGCGCCCAAGCGATGCCCGCATGCCTCTCGCGCCCTGGCGATGCCCGCATGCCTCTCGCGCCCTGGCGATGCCCGCATGCCTCGCGTCCTGGCGATGCCCGCATGCCTCGCGCCCTGGCGATGCCCGCATGCCTCGCGCCCTGGCGATGTCCGCATGCCTCTCGCGCCCTGGGGATCATGTTCCAGGCGATCTCATAGTCTTCTAAACTACACTTTCTTTCCTTTTCATTTTAAATACAACATGCTTCGAATCCATTTAAATATGACACTTTTATTCCAATAAGATTTTCCAGGTCCTTACAATCTCCCTAACAACAAAAATTTTCGTCCTCGAAAATTGAATTACAAGGAAAAGAGATGTGGATAGCCCTTTTTCATGGTCTCTTCCAACTCCCAAGTTGAATCACCCGATCTCTCATTCCACACCACTTTCACCATGTTGATGGTCATACCTCTGAGCTGTTTACTTCGCTGATCGTCAATCCTTACTGGTTTTACTCCAAAGGAAAAGTCATCCCTGATCTGCCATCGTCCTCTCCCAGCACATAACTAGGGTCTGCCATGTACTTCCTCAGCTGTGATATGTGAAGGACATTATGCAGATTCGCTAAAAGGGAAGATAGGGCGATCTCGTACGCTACAGGACCTTTCTTCCTCAAAATCTGGTATGGTCCAACAAACTTAGGAGACAGCTTCTTTGATCTGATAGCTCGTCCTACACCCTTGGTTGGTGTCACTCTCATAAACACATGGTCTTCAGCAGCAAACTCCAAAGGTCTTCTCCTCTGAATCTGCCGACTTTGAGAAGCTCTCATTCTGCCTTGTATCATCTTCAGCTCCTCGGTTGTCTGCTGAACCAACTCTTACTACTCCAATACTTCATCAAATTCCATTCCCTTTCTCATCACTCATCATTCACCACTTCCATTTCGCCAAAAGAGCAAAGTTAAATTTTCTGTTATCCCTTAAATTATTCTTTTACTGGTATGCAAATTCTGCCCTAAATCTTAATATTCCATCTTCACCCATTACAAAGCCTTTAGCTTGCTCGGTGCCTAGAACTCCCATAATACGCTTCAGACTAGGCTCCCCTAAATGTTCAATCAAAACTGGTTCGCCCTCCTGGTTCCAACCATAAGGGAGTTCTGCATTTTCCCCCATACAGAGCTTCATACAATCACTGACTTCAAAACCCCATAACACCACTGATCCAGCCCCTTGACCAGACGCCAGAGCTTCTTCTTCTAGCCTCCTCCTTCTCACCAGCTTCGCGCCAAGCACCTCAATGACTTCACCTGAAAGAACAAGTTGGCGCCTCTGAATCTTTCTCTCTCCTGACGGTTATCCCTCTTGACACGTGGAGGATATCTGGTCACACACGTGTCGTCGTCTGGAGAACCTACAACTGAGTCGTTACTTCTACTTTGCTCCTGCGGCTAAGTTATCCACACAGGGAGTAGCCTAGTGCGCTAGCTACTGTGGGCGCAGCCTTAACACGATGAACTGGCAGCCTTAACGTGATTAACTAATCTTCTCAAATGTACGGCGATGTGAAAACCCCGGCGATCTGAATATCAGGCGATGTGCTCCTTTCGGCGTTTTGTTGACCACTGATCTCGTATTCTCCACACACGGTCGATAGGCGTGTACTGATTTTCTCTCCCGGCGATAGGCGATTGCTACTCTGTGTTTCTTTACTTCTCGGGTTCAGCTTACAGGCGCTCGCCTGATACTGATCCGCAAGTGTTGGTCCCTTAACCACCCCAACCAATCACCATTCTGGGCGATCGCCTCTCCGATTCACTTGCCACCCTCTACCACATGACTCCTTTGAACGATCTATGTAATCAACTGTTGCTGGCATCATCTACTGCTGATAGCCAACCAGATCAACCACTACCACTGCCGATTCTAAATCATAAGTAGAATAATTATCTCTCATGAACTTTGAGTTGCCTTGAAGCATATGCAACCACTCTCTTCTCTTGCATCCAAAACGCATCCCAACCCTTGATGTGAAGCACCACAGTAGACGTCAAAAGGTCTTCCGACCTCTGGAATTACCCGCACTGGAGTACCTCATGGAGACACGCTGGGTTTGATGAAATGCTTCTCCAACAGCTCTTCCACTTGCTTCTTCAATTCTACCAACTCGGCTGGAACCATCCTACAAGGTGCCATTGACACTGGTCCAGCTCCGGGTACCAAAACAATAGAGAATTCCACTTCCCTCTTAGGAGGTAACCCAGGTACTTCTTCTGGAAATACATCCATCCAATCTTTCACCACATGAATCCTGCTTACGTCCTCTTCATCCTTCACTTCCAACCAAGCTACCATCACGAAACACCTCGCCCCTTCTTCCGACTCTGATCACCCATGCCGAGCAGATCTCACATCTGGCTCTTGGAGATCGGAAAACACCACTTTCTGCCTACCGCAAACTATGGGAACTTGATCAGCAGACAGTCAATCCATTCACAGGATAACATCCAGATCCTGCAGAGGTAGACAGATCAAATTCACTTTGAATCTGCGTTCCTCTACTATCACTGAACATTCGGGGCAACTGTAGAGGTCACCACCTGCCCTGACACAGGTGTAGAGACCAACAGTTCGAAGGGTAACTCCTTCACTATAAGGCCCAGCTCGGCTACACCGACTTGACACAAAGGAGTGTGTCGCTCAGGATCAAACAAAGCTTCTACACCCCTACCAGATATAAAACAAACATCTTATACCAATATACCTGACTGGGACGCCTCAGCTCCTGCCATGGCAAACACTCTCCCTGTTGCCTGAGGTCTGCTACTTTCATTCCTCTACCGCCGAGGTCCCCTGGGTTGACTCATCTCTTTTCTGTTGGGACAATTTCTAGAAATGTGCCCCATCCTTTTGCACGTGAAACATCTGGGTTCCCAAGGTGGTTGCTGCTGAGGCTGGGGCGGTGCTGCTCTTGCCCTATGCTGTGGAGGTCTCTCATAAGGCTCAAACTGCTGTTGCTGCATCCTTGTCTTCCCACTGGAAGAACCCCCTGGGTGTGACCTGATCACCCGAGAATCACCCTTTTCCAGGGTTTCCACCATCTTCGCCTTCTCTACTAAGGCGTGAAATTCCCTGATGCACATCGGGGCTATAGTCCTCTTCAGCCCATGCTTCAGCCCCTCCTCAAACTTCCTGCACCTCCAAGCCTCGGAGGTCGCCTGGGTATAAAATCTGGCGAGGTACTCAAACCGAGCAGCATAGGCGTTCACCGACATCTCCCCCTGCTCCAACTTTAAGAACTCCGCTTCCCGCGCAAACTTTGCGCTGTCTGGGAAGTATTTCTCCAAGAACCTCACCCTGAAGCTCTCCCAGTCCAACACCTCCTCTCTGGCCTCCATCATTTGCTGAGCTCCCATCCACCAGAATTCGGCTTCACCAGATAGCAGATAGGTGGCGAACAACAACTTCTTCTCTTCAGGGCAGGAGGTCGCCCTAAAGATTTTCTCCATTTCCCTGACCCACTGATCTGCTTGATCAGGGGTAGCATTCCCACAGAACTTGGGTGGGTTGTGCCTCATGAACTCGGCCAGTCCCATCCGTTCCTGAGGCTGACCGACGGGCGAATTCGTATCAGCCGACCGAGCAGCTTCCCAGTGGTGCATGGTATCTTGATGGTTCTGAGCCATCGCCGCATTCTGTTGCTGGATGGCACCTGCCATCATCTCAATGGCCCTGGCGATCTGGCCCATCTCAGAAGAAGGTTGGGAAGGGGTAGGAGGTCTACGAGTCATCTTCTTCGTTCTAAGATTCTGAAGCCACTAGCTTCTATATTCCCTACAACTACAAGAATGAAATCGATAAGGAAATCAATTCATTCAAGGGGGATAACATCACGACCTTACAAGGTCAGCTTCTCAAATTCCTTAGGAATTTGAGTCCATCTACAGAACCATAAAGCTTATAACCTCAAGCAAAACACCAGAACAGCTACTGGTGTGCAACCATCAATCCACACAGCCACTCACAATCAATTACAAGAACACTCAATAACATGAAATAGATCACACCAGAATTCAAAGTATGCTAAACATTAAACCTCTGGAATTTAGATTGAGAATCACCCCGATCCGGTCATGAGTGTGCACCCTCACCACCTTATCAAGACCCTCTCATTCTAAATACTAAGATCTTCAGTTAGGCATACATTCACTACAGCACACACAAAAAGTTCAATACCAAAAACGTTTGAAAACCTTTCACAATAGTTGTCACTTAAAACTCAAATAAGTTTTCATGAGCAGAAGAAAACACAATGGATCCACAGCCCTCAGGTCATCCAAAGGACGAACTGCTCTGATACCATTAATGTAACATCCCGCCAAAACGTTTCACAACTATATAAAATGAAAATATACGTAAAACCAAAGTGTTGAAATGAACATAATTATATATATGTAATGATGTTTCTCCTCGCAGGGAGTTTAATACAAAACGGTCATTTTCCAAAACTTAAACATAAAAACAGCAAAAACAACCAAACAACCGATCTCCCAACATAAAAAGGAAGATCTCCTATCAGGAAGGCGATCTCCTATCAACCAGGCGATCTCCTATCAGGCAGGCGATCTCCTATCAATCCGGCGATCTCAACTTCCTGTAACGTCATCTGCTCCCGTGTAAAGATTACACGATCATCACAGGTTTTAAGAAAACAGCCATAGAACCAAAACGCAGGGTAAGCTAGACAGTTTAAAAGAGAGTTTGAATATGAACTTAAAAAAAACCAATCCTGAAACCAATTTAAGACATCCACATAAAACCATCAACTTTCTCATTTTCCACAAAACCATTCGATAATCACATATCTCACAAATCAATTCCAGAGTCTCAAAATTCACATCAGCAATCAAGCGTCTATCAATTCAATTTCTCATTTCACACGTCAGACTTTCCACTGACTCATCACACCAGACACTTGACCACTATTCCGGAGACTCGTGCATTGAACTTAGCGTCCTGAGACATGCACCTGTCATGCTAAAAGGCTGGAAAGTGCCCTCAGCCATGCGCATTACACAATCTCAATATCATCATTATCACAGCATGACAGGGTAAATCCATACTACAGGCCGAACTCGTTCTGTTTCACACGAGACCCCCATACGTATGACCTCCTTCGACTCTCCACAACTGAGTAACTTCTTCTATGTGATTTCATTACCTCAGTAGAGTCAGGATCGTCTCATTACACCAGGACACTCACTGATCAATACACATCCTACACAGATCTTACACGGTATTTCCTTTCCTGAAAATACTATGCCTCGATCCCACATTCACAACATTCACACATCACATAACATTTCAACAAATGATTCCAGTCACAGAAAAACTCATGCCAAGGTTCAGATTTTCGAATATCACATTTAAATCTCAAACAGTTCCAAATAATCACAAAAACAGAGGATATTTCAATGACAGATGAAAACCGGCGATCACCTCCAGAAACCGGCGATCACGAACAAAACTGGGTTTTAAACAAGAACATTTTGAAAACCGGCGACCTCGTCGCCCTTAACATCAAAACAGAATCGATTACAGTAAACACTTCGCATTTCAACATGAGAACCCCAGAACGAAAGCAAGAACCCGCGACTACGTCGCCCCAACATCTCAATCAGCAAATATAACATTTTCGTTGGAAAAAGACTAGCTTCCCTTACCTGGATCAGCGTGAAACTCACTTCAAGCTCTGAACCGCCGAACGTAAAGGATGTCCGAACTCTGCCTAAGCGTTCAAATAGGTAAATCTTGTAGAGAACCTTCCCAAAAGCTCTATGGCAGTCGTCGCTCGTCTTGCTTTTGCTTGAAGGTGCCTGGGAAATACTGAGTCGCAGTGCAAGGGAGAGAAAGAGAAAGATGAAGGTGAACTCACTCTGTCACCTTTTATCTCCCACTGCGTTTCAAAACTCCCTAAGAGGAGCCTTCTGAAGCTAAGGACGTATGCCTGCTGTGTAGCCGCCCTAGCCTACTCTCTGAGATACCTAGCGTGTGAGTTTCCCTTTTACTCAAGCACAAACCTGACAGTAAGGTTGCGTGGTTGACTTTGCGCACACAAACACTGTGCACTACCGTACCAACTCTCTGGAGCCACTGACTACGTGTCGCGCATGCAAGACGTTCATGCTGGGCCCTGGGCCCCCACTTCATTTGCATGAAACACGACATCGCGCGATAACCTTTCGCCGATGACCTCTCGCGCGAAGACTCTCCACTGATGACCTTCCGCGCGAAGGCTATCCACCGATGACTCATCCTGGAGGACGACCGATGTCTCTCTTTGGAAGACGACCGATGTCTCTCTCTGGAAGACGACTGATGTCTCCTCCTCCTGGAGACCGACCGAGGTCTCTTCCTCCTGGAGACCGACCGAGGTCTCTTCCTCCTGGAGACCGACCGAGGTCTCTTCCTCCTGGAGACCGACCGAGGTCTCTTCCTCCTGGAGACCGACCGAGGTCTCTTCCTCCTGGAGACCGACCGAGGTCTCTTCCTCCTGGAGACCGACCGATGTCTCTTCCTCCTGGAGACCGACCGATGTCTCTTCCTCCTGGAGACCGACCGAGGTCTCTTCCTCCTGGAGACCGACCGAGGTCTCCTCTTGGCGACGCCCGCATGTCTCTCGCGCCCAAGCGATGCCCGCATGCCTCTCGCGCCCTGGCGATGCCCGCATGCCTCTCGCGCCCTGGCGATGCCCGCATGCCTCGCGTCCTGGCGATGCCCGCATGCCTCGCGCCCTGGCGATGCCCGCATGCCTCGCGCCCTGGCGATGTCCGCATGCCTCTCGCGCCCTGGGGATCATGTTCCAGGCGATCTCATAGTCTTCTAAACTACACTTTCTTTCCTTTTCATTTTAAATACAACATGCTTCGAATCCATTTAAATATGACACTTTTATTCCAATAAGATTTTCCAGGTCCTTACAGGGAACACCAAAACTTTCTCTCGGATCTATCTGTGTGAGACTCGTGTGTGTGTCCTCAGTGTTCTTGAGTTCGAAAACTGAGTGTTCTCGGTTCGTGTTGTGTATTGTGTGGCAAAAAATTGCGTACCTGGTTCAGCGTTCATCTTCCTCATATAATCCCGCGTCGCCCCCTACTGGCTACCCATAGGGCCACTTGATTACTCTGCACCGCCGTTATCTACCCCCCAGGGCTACCTTGCGTGCAGGCCTTCCTCACTTGAATGCAAAGTCTAACAGGGGAGGCCGCGTAGGTACCTCTGTACCCCTCAATTTCTGTGCCCATCTGCCCTACCTAATCTCTGGGAACACCTTCACGGTCCACGTGGCATGCATGCAACCTCACTGGGAGACTCTAACCTTGATGGGTTCTTGTCCCAGCAGGATTTTGCGCCTAACTGCGTCTTCCCATCTTCATGCATGGTCGTCTCGCGACTAAGGCCACTCCCTGCCTCTGGGCGCTTTACTGATCACTGGTCGCGTTGTTCACATCGCCGCGGCCGATGTCACCTCGACACATACCGATGACCGAGGTGCCTCTCATCCTGACCGATGGCCGATGTCTCATCCTGGCCAGTGATCGATGTGTCACCCTGACCGATGACAGATGGTGCTTCTTCACGTTGTCGTGCTCTCCTTATGGAATTATGCGAGGTCCTTGGGTAACGTTCTCGCTGGGAGCCTGGGTCCCAGTTTAACATGGGTTGGCAAGGACCCCCGACGACTGATCGCTCTGCATGCACCGATGACTGATCGGTGCTTCATCACTTCTCGCGCTCTGCTTCCAGGCGCTCATGTAGGAACTGATCTGCTGGTGGTGGTCACTCAGTAACTGACCACTGATCGCCGTTCTTGAATGATCTCCACCCTGGTTCATCTGCTATCTCATGCCACGCGTTGCTCTGTGACTGGCCCACATGGTCATCTGCTGCTGACGTCATCGAGTACCGATGACCGACCAGATCATTTCTTTATTTTGTTTATATTGGTTTTTATTTTATCATAAAATTTATTTTGAATTTAATTTATTTTATTTATTTTTTTTAAAAAAAATACTCTATTTTGTTTTTTCTCCCGCTAATATCTTTCAGAAGGAAAGCAACATGGCAGAAGAACAAACACCACCTCCTAGATGGACACTTGGAGATTATGTCATGTACTGGGGGCCAAGTCATTTTTCTAGTATTGCAATACTTGTTACCGTCAAGGTTGTGGAAATAAAACCCGATTTTCTCATTCTCATAAGTACTCATCAATTCAAAGCAATGGATCATGAAGATCCCTATGCACATTTGTCTACATTTTATGAATTGGTGGGAACTATGGGCTTTCAATAAGGTGATTTGAAAATGTTTATATGCGCTTGTTTTCTTTTTCATTGGCAGGAAAGACTAAGAAATGGCTTAACTCACTTCTATAGCCTCACTAGTTGGAAGGATGTAGAGGAAAAATTTCTATGTTCAGAAAAGGAACAGCTGAATCATTCTGTGACATTCAAAATGATATTGAGAAAATTGCCAAATCATGGTGATCCCGCCGCGGACTCGAACGTGGAGGATACGCCTCGTCACTCCTTTGTCTAGCCTTCTGCAACTGCGTGTTCTGCAAGAACGCTCCAAGAACCTCCTCTGGAACTCCAAACGATGCCTGCAAAACAACACAAACGGCGCCTCTAGCGGCCGTGTGCACTCCGACGCTCAAGTTAGGCAACAGGAACACCAAAAACTCTCTCTGAATCTCTCTGTGAGACTCGTGTGTGCTCTGATCCACTTTCTCTCTCTGTGGCTCAATTCTGTTATCACTGTGCAACGTGTACAAACGTTCCCACAATGACTCAGAAACTATGTGTAGTAAATCTGTGTAAACTTGTGTAAAACGTGTAAAAACGTAGAACTCCGTGTACCATAAATGACGTGGAGTACTTTTATACTTGGGTCGCGCCTCTCTCTCAGATGGTGACACGTGGAGGCATGCAACTGGCATCTAACCGTACACGTGTCACACTTGGAGGGCTTCTGCGCTTTTCACTGTGCGGCTAAGTTATCCTCTTGCGGAGTAACTTAGCGCGTTTCTTCTCTCTAAGTGAGTCACATGCTCCCAGGAGAGCACCAGGTGTGGCTGGTCTGAGCACACTCACCAAGCCCATCCTACCTGCATGGTCTCACCGTACATCTTCTGGGTGGATGCATGCTCCCAGGAGAGCACCAGGTGTGGCTGTTCTAAGCACACTCACCAGGCGCATCCTGCCTTCATGGTCTCACTGCACGTCCTCTGAGTGGGCATCATGCGAGGTGCATGCGTAACGCTCTCGCTGGGAACCTGGGTCCCAGCTTAACACGTGTTGGCAAGAACCCCGATGACCGATCTTGCTCTGCATGCACTAACGTCCGATCGCGCTCTGCATGCACTGATGACCGATCTCGCTCTGCATGCACTGATGACCGGTCGCGCTCTGCACGCACTAACGACCAATCACGCTCTGCATGCACTAACGACCGATCGCGCTCTTCACGCACTGATGACCGATCGCGCTCTTCACGCACTGATGACCGATCGGTGCCTTATTACTTTCCGCGCTCTGCTTCTAGAATCATGCGAGGCTTATCTGGGGGTGGTGGCCACTCGGTAACTGACCACCGATCACCATTCTGAGTGATCTCCTCTCTGATTCACCTGCTATCTCATGCCACGTGTCACCCTGTGACTGGTCCACGTGGTCATCTGCTACTGACGTCATCGACTACCGATGACCGACTGGATCACATAGGTTTGAAGATATTGGTCAACTGAACATATTGTTGAATGGTCTCAGATCTGACACAAAGATGCTCTTAGATGCTGCAACTAGAGACACAATGATGGCTCTTGAGGTAGAAAAAGCAACAAGAGTTATTGATGCATTGACATTGATCCTGCCGCTGACTCGAACGTGGAGGATATGCCTCGTCACTCCTTCGTCTAGCCTTCTGCAACTACACGTTCTGCAAGAACGCTCCAAGAACCTTCACTGGAACTCCAAATGATGCCTGCAAAACACACAGACGGCGCCACTAGCGGCCGTTGTAGCTCCGACGCTCAAGTCAGATAACAGGAACACCAAAAACTCTCACTGAATCTCTCTGTGAGATTCGTGTGTGCTCTGATCCACTTTCTCTCTCTGTGGCTCAATTCTGTCATCACTGTGCCACGTGTACAAACGTTCCCACAATGACTCAGAAACTGTGTGTAGTAAATCTGTGTAAACTTGTAATCTGAAAAACTTGTGTGTACCTGACATATCGTGGAGTACTTTTATACTTGGGTCGCGCCTCTCTCTCAGATGATGACACGTGGAGGCATGCAACTGGCATCTAACTGTACACGTGTCACACCTGGAGGGCTTCTTCGCTTTTCTCTGTGCGGCTAAGTTATCCTCTTACGAAGTAACTTAGCGCGTTTCTTCTCTCTAGGTGAGTCGTATGCTCCCAGGAGAGCACCAGGTGTGGCTGGTCTAAGCACACTCACCAGGCGCATCCTGCCTACATGGCCTCATCGCACGATGCTATGCACGTAATGGGTTAAAAGAGTCACTGATCACTGACCAGTTTGCTAGCTCCCTTATGTCATCCTCATGCACGACCCTACCGGCGAGTAGCTCTTCTTCTTCTGGTTTGACATCATGCGAGGTGCATGCGTAACGCTCTCGCTGGGAGCCTGGGTCCCAGTTTAACACATGTAGCAAGAAACCCTGATGATCATGCCCCGATGACCGATCGGTGCCTCATTACTTTCCCCCGATGACCATGCGATGCCTCATTACTTTCCCCCGATGACCGTGCGATGCCTCATTACTTTTCGCGCTCTGCTTCCAGGCGCTTATCTAGGCACTGATCTGGGGGTGGTGGCCACTTGGTAACTGACCACCGATCACTGTTCTAAGTGATCTCCTCCCTGATTCACCTGCTATCTCATTCCACGTGTCACCCTGTGACTGGTCCACGTGGTCACTTGCTGCTGACGTCATCGACTACCGATGACCGACCGAGTCAGACATCAAATGATTATCAAGCCTAACATCATGGAAAAGTTCTTCAACATAAAGGGTTGTTAGAAGATGCACTCTTGGCTAAAAATAAAGTTCTGACACAGCAGATTGAGCAACTAAATGCAAAAATGACTAAATTGCCCCAACAATTATATGTTGTTCATTCATCTCAAAGCCAGAGTCAATCAATCAAGTGTAATTTTTGTGGAGGTGATCATCCTAATGGTTATTGTTCTTATCAGAACAATTCAGCTGAAGCTAACGATCCATCCATGCTTGAAAGAATGAGTAAAGTTGAAGAGGCCCTAACAAAGCTTGTGATAATGGAAGAAAATAGTATGGCAACGATTAGGAAATTGCATAGATACAAAGTGGGCAGTTTTGATGGAGATCAAGTAGAAGAGGATTTCACTAATGGAGGAAGAGGCCATCCACCCAAGCATTTAAAATTCTTCTTACTAGTCTTCTTAAAAAGTAGAACATTTTGGGATCTCTTGAAAAATCAAAAGATAGTAGTATAAATAAATCTTTGTAAATTACTTTTGTATAAATTTGTAAATAATATTGAAATAGCCTTAGGAGAATGCCAAAGAGGAAAACCAAAAGAAACCTCTAAATGTAAGGCATTTTAGGCACTTTCTTTAGGAAAAAGTGGAAAAAGTGACTCTTCTACTCCTTTCTCTCTTAGGCACTAGAAGGAACTAGAAGAATGACTCTTCCCACTCCTTTCCCTTTGTAACATGTCCAACCCTCCTTATTATAAATAGGAGTGCTTGGTTCTTAATAAAAAAAGTTGAAAGTTAGAAGTAAAGAAACTATCTTGAAATTGAGAGAGAGTGAGTTTGTGAGACTTGTTTCTTCTTCTCCTCCATGTCTTATCTTGTGAGCTTTGGAGACTCTCAAGTGGCGGCACCACCCACTCATCTTGGAGGAACCACCCTCCAAGTGGCGTGAATCACATCTCCAAAAGGCTACAACCACATAAGTCATTTCTATTCATCTTCTAAAAATACCCATTTGTGTTTTCTTGTAGTTTTTCCATTTTTAATCGGTTCAATCTTTTCCATGAGTTGTTTCCTTTCATTTGCTGCCATTGTTCTGCACTTTGTTTGGTTTATTTCCTTGTTTTCTTGCTGTTTTAATTTCTTCCAAACCATGGGTTTCCATATACATGTGTTGTTCTTGTTTTCCATCCATGGGTTTTTGTTCTTTGATGAGTTTCTTTGTGATTTTCTAATTCCTATTGAATTTCAATCAGTATTTTCACTTGTTCTTGGTGTTCTTATGTTGTTCTTGTGTTTCCTTTGAAGTTTGGTACTGTTCTTGAATTACCCATTCATATTCCATTGTTATCTTACACTACAAGTTACCTATTCATGTGTTTTTAGTATGAACCTTTGTTTTCTTGAGTAGAAACTCTATTAATTGTTCTTTAGAATTTTGATCCTAATTCTTGAAAGTATCATGAATACAATGAAACCTATATCAACTCAACCCAAACCAAGAAAGGTTCATAAGAGACTCACATCAAGTTTTCAATCAACACACAAACCAACCCAAGAGAGCATTGCAATAAAATTGTCACTGAGTGGGTAAAATAGTAGGAGAGAGGGATGATAATAATGTAGTGGCTGAAAAAGAAGATAAAAATTAGACTGAGGGGGAAGAGATGACAAAGATAGAGAAAAGAAAAGAAGTGCAGAGAAAAAAATAAAGGAAAAAAATGAAAATAAGGAGAGAAGTGTTTTTGAAAAAGATTTATCATATCCTCATGATCCTTCAAAAAAAGAGAAGGAAAGAAAGTTTTTTGATAATTTACTCCTTAAAAATTATTTTGCAGGAGATCTGAAGCAAGATTCAACACTTGAGAGATTTCAAAAGAACAAGAGCTATGTTGAAGAGATAAATATAGTGCTGGAGGATAGATACAATGCCATTATTCAAAAGGGCTTGCCTAAAATATCCAAGGACCCAGGAAGTTTTAATCTTCCTGTATCTATAGGTGCTTTATCTGTGGTCAATGCCTTACTGGATTTGGGGGCAAGCATAAATTTAATTCCTTTGCCAATGCTGAAGAAAATAGGAGGTCTGGAGGTTCAACCCACCAAGAAGCAGTTACAATTAGCAGACATATCCATCAAATATCCTTGTAGTGTGGTTGAAGATGTTCTTGTTGTAAGGGTGGATAAGTTCATATTTCCTGTAGGTTTTGTTATAGTGAACATGAAAGAAGATGAGGAGGTTCCATTGTGATACAACCCAAATAGCTACGAAGATGACCAAGGAAGCAAAAGACAAAGCACAAGGTGAACAGTCATCTCAGCAAACAAGTCAAGACCCCACCAAGGATCACATGGACCTCACCATAGGAACTAGGCATAAACCAACACACCAACTATTCTTCCTTTTGGTCTTCTTATAAGATACAAATATGTTGCAAATATTTTGGCTCACTTTAGGGGTCCAAATAGCAAAGATAGGCTAGAATAAGGTGCCTTTAGCATAGTACGGGGTGTAGTTATCATTTTAGCTTGTTCTTGGCCCTTTTCGAAAGCATTTTGACCTAATTTCTAGAAGGACAAGCCTAGGATGCGGGTTTGACTTAGTCAAACCCTAAGGCTGCCCATTTTTTCCTTTTCCCATCCTACCCCTTTAGCTTGTTCTCCAAGGCTCCTTCACCTATAAATAGGAGGCCTACCTAGTGTATTTTTCAAGTTCAAAAATTATAGTAAAGAAATTCTACATAAATCTTGTGTGAGTAGTGAGTGAGTGAGCTCCTCCTAAATTGGTCTTATCTTGTGGGTGTTGAAGCTCTCAAGTGGCGGCCTCCTCCCACTCATCTTGGTGGTTCCATCCCATCAAGTGGCGTGATCCCTCCATTGCTCCATATCCATAAGTTCTTCTTTCATCATCTCTCCAATTTTCCATTCCCTTTTGGTTGCATTTTGTTCTTCCTTGTCTATCTTTGTGTTCCCAGTTGTGGAGACTCTCTCTTGAGTGTGGATCATCATTTGGAATGGCTTGTGCACCATTGATGCATTCCTTTTCTCCTTTCTAAGTTTCGGTTATTGCATCCATTATCACCTATTCATGTCTTTTTCTCTTTGCCTTATGGAAATAAACCTTCACATCTACTTAACCACTTGGTTAAGTTAATGTCTAGTGGGGATTTTCCTTAAGTTGTCACCTTAATTGTCTTAAAATCCAATCCTAACTAAAGTGTCACCATAAAATGATCAACCATAAAATCAACTCACATCATGTGGTATTCAGAGCTTTGGTTTTTCTTCTCATTTTTTAGTTGATATGGCACTTTACTTTCTTGCACTTTTAATTCTTGCTTTTTCCATTCAAGAAACTTTGAATTCTGCCCTTTCATTCTTGTCTTTACATTCTTGCAATTTAAATTCTGCCCTTTAATTTCTTGCACTTTCAATTTGGCCATCTTTACATTCCATAGCTTTTGATTCGCTTTTGGTTTGATAATTGTGTCTTATTTGTGTTCTTGCTTTTGTTGGCTTTGAGTCATATGTTCTTAGTGTTCTAAGTGTCCTTACTTTGATTCTACTTACTTGCTTTTAATTTTGAAAAGTTTATAAGTAACTAGAATTTTGTTTAAGTGGAAGTAGATTTAGTTCCAAACATAGATTTCAAGTGTTCATTTAAAATTTGAATCCCAATTTTTTTTCTCTCTTTTGGACATTTGGCCGTGAAGGCATATAGGAATATCAAGCAGTTTGGACAGTTTCTTTCCACCCCTAAACACCATGGATAAAATAAAAACAAAAAAAATACAACAAGAGACATCACCATTTTGACGCAAACCACCATCACCATAAATTTGTTGTCCAAATTATCTTTCTTAAGTGGATTCAATTTTTATTTGGCAAATTGATCTCATCCTTGTGGAATTTTATCCTTTTGCTTTACAAAATTCTAGGAAGCATAGAACTTCATTGTTAGAAGTTAGTAAGTATCTTTGAGTCTTTTTGTGTGCCTTTTCTTGTTTGTCTTCAAGTTTTGTCTTCTATCTCTTTCCTTCTTGGTTTAGATTTTCTTGTTTAAACTTTTCTTGCTTGTCTTCTTTGTTTTCCTTAAGTTTTGTTTCAGTTTCCATCTAGCTTGAGTGATTGAGGCTTTGACCTTTTTCATTTGAGAGCTTTTAACAATCAAGAAAAACCTTTGAAGAGTGATAAAAATTTCTTGAGTGCTTTGAGTGTTTTCTCCACAAAACCGCAAGTTTGAGCTTGTTTTTCACTAATTGTTTGTTCACTTGTGAATTATGTATCATCTATCTTCAGGGAAATCTTTTGAACCACAATCTTCTCAAAAGGCACGTCTTTTGGGAGAGCTTGAGGATGCCAATAGGAGTTTGGCTCACAAAGAATACAAAATGCGGCAACTAGTGGAAAGAATGCAAAGGCAAGAGGATGCTCAAGAGAGACAAGTTAGAGAAAGGAGATGGGAACCTATAAGAACTACTAGAAATTACGTGCACTATGGAAGTCAAAAAGAAGAACAAGATTGGAGAGTGCACAATTTTGAAGAAAGGCGCCATCAACACCAATGTTTATATAACATTTTGAAACTTAGACAATTCCGAGCATGTTATTTATTTTGAAATCAAAGATTTTACCTATAGTGCATGAACTTGTATCCAAATCCTTTAAAATATGATATGATTTTCACTTAAACACAATGTGTCTACCATGTCATCGCAGGGTTAACCCAAATGGGGTTGTAACATCTAAACATGCAAATTGAAAGAATGTTTTCTCAATGAAGCTGGCCTCACACCCCGAACACGACAGGATTAACATAACAAAGTCTTGCTAACTTAGTTGAAACTAAATGTAGAGTACAATAAAAATTTCCCTTAATGGAGAGACTAACCTTTGATGAATGACATCCTCATGGTAAGCACAACCTTCCACTTCAACTTGACTTGTACCCTTTTTTTGTTTGGGCATTGACAACATAGTTTTATTTCACAAGTCAGGTAATGGGCATGGCACTAGATCATTTTATGCTCAAATCTGGCCGAGCTATCATGGCCTTCGAATTGTGTTGTCTTTTAGCATGAGCACTGAATCTTTTTAATGATATCTCGCCTCGCAGGGAGCCTACTCGTATAGTTGCATCTACTCCGAGCTTGGTCATTTTATCATGCACTCTCTTTGATAATTCACCTGTTTAAAGTAATTCATCAAATTAATTCATCTCACATGGCATCGTTACTCAGGTGACTCCATTCATTCTGAGTTAGGTTGTCTTACTATTTAAAAATTTTGGTTTCTATATAATTTTCTTAGTTAACCTATTCACACAGGGCCTATACTCGGGTAATCGTGCTTACATTGAGTTAAGTCGTCTTACCCTGTTCCATTTGCGCTATCTGATTCAAGTTGACTTATTTCAACATCATCTCCCAATAACAAATTTATTACTAGGTGACCTCGTTAAAAAACCCCTATTGAGGGAAAAACAGTGTCACCTCAAACAGGAGAATATTCAAAGGAAAAGAATGAAAATCTAGGTATCTTAAATGAAATAAACCTTGAGATTTGTCTTGTTCCACGTGGGATGACTCCTCCTTCCAGGGTTTCCAGCTTATATGCATCGTTTCCTAGTACCTCGACTACATGGAATGGGCTAGCCACTTTGGAGACAACTTGATGTGAGTTGATTTTATGATTGATCATTTTATGGTGACACTTTACTTAGATTTGGACTTTTAGACAAATAAGGTGATAACCTAAGTAAAATCCCCACTGGACATGAACTTAACCAAGTGGTTAAGTAGATGTGACGATTCATTTCCATAAGGCAAAAGAGAAAAGGCATGAAATGGTGATGATGAATGCAATTGCTGAAACTTAAAGAGGAGAAAAGGAATGCATCAATGGTGTACAAGCCATTCCAGATGATGATCCACACTCAAGAGAGAGTCTCCACAAAACCGAATCAATTAAAGGACAAGGAAGATACAAAACATGAAAAGGAATGGATAAATGGAAGAGATGATGAAAGAAAAACTTATGGATGGTGAAGCAATGGTGTATCACGCCACTTGATGGGGTGGAACCACCAAGATAAGTGGGAGGAGGCCTCCACTTGAGAGCATCATCACCCACAAGATAAGACCAAAATGGAGGAGACTCACTCACTCACTACTCACACAAAAATTGTGTATAGTTTCTTTACTATTTAATTTCAACTTGAAAAATACAATAGGTAGGCTTCCTATTTATAGGTGAAGGAGCCTTGGAGAGCAAGCTAAAGGGGTAGGATGGGAAAAGGAAAAAAATGGGCAGCTTAGGGTTTGACTTAGTCAAACCCGCATCCTAGGCTTGTCCTTCTAGAAACTAGGTCAAAATGCCTTCCAAAAGGGCCAAGAACAAGCTAAAATGTTAACTACACCTCCTACTATGCTAAAGGCACCTTATTCTAGCCTATCTTTTCTATTTGGACCCCTAAAGTGAGCCCAAATTATTTACACCTATTCTACTGAAATTACAAATAATGAAACCAACTGATGCTCAGTACCCAAGGTCTGTGCTCTACTCCTTGTGATCCTCTGGGGAAATCTAGGTGCTGAGGCAGTAGTTGGAGAATCCTAACTGGGCCCAATGTCTTGTGTCATGCTCCTAGTTTGCCTCCTCAGAGGTTGGGTCTGGTTAGTAGGTGCATGCTCTCCTAGGTCTTCATCTCAACTTGTTCTCAATCTGGCAGGGGTGCACCTTCCCCATCACCAAGTCGGCAACCTTGAACTGTCAAGGTTTTGTCTTGGTCTTGTGCTTTAGTTCCACCCTTCTCTTTAAGGGTACCCAGTTTATACGGGCGTGATCACGTACCTCTTCCAGGAAATCTAGATTTACCCTTCTTCCTTCATTTGATCCTTCAACAACAAAACTTTGGAACCAAGGAGAATTCTCTTGTACCTCTATTGGTATCATGACATCTGACCCACATACCAAACTAAATGGCATCTCATTCGTTGTTGATTGCGGGTGGTGTGGTAAGACCACAAAATTCTTGGAATTTCTTCTGACCAATTTAAAAGTGATTGACAAGTGATGCAAACCACATCAACCCGTAGATGAGTAAGGACATATCAAGCACTTCACAAAAAGGTCATTCATCTCAGCATACAAAGCCAGGCCCAACTAAACCTCAATAAAGCATCAATAAAAGAAGAAGAAGAAGCTATAAACCAGAATATCAAAAGTTCTTCCTTCTTGTGTTTCCACCAAGAGAAGTTATGTAAATAATTTGGGCTCACTTTAGGGGTCCAAATAGCAAAGATAGGCTAGAATAAGGTGCCTTTAGAATAATAGGCGGTGTAGTTATCATTTTAGCTTGTTCATAGCCCTTTAGGAAGACATTTTGACCTAGTTTCTAGAAGGACAAGCCTAGGGAGCAGGTTTGACTTAGTCAAACCCTAAGGCTGCCCATTTTTTCCCTTTTCCCATCCTACCCCCACTACAAAAAAACTTGTATATAGTGGCGGTTATAATATGGCGGTTATTAAAAACCGCCACAATTAGCTGTATAATACGACAGCTTCATAACCGCCATAATTTTCCTTCGAAATGTGGCGTGTAGAACCGCCACAATTATCCTTTGAAATAAACGCTCTCCCGCATTTCGTTCCCTCCGTATAATTTCCACATAATTGCCAAAATTTATTCCCTAAAACCTGCATTTCATTACCTCCCTATGATTCCCACATAATTCCCAAAATTTATTCACTAAAACCTTTGAAAATCTCTATTCTCTTTGAAACCCTTTCTTCTTCTCTTTGCCACTCACCGTCTTCTCCCCACCGCTCTTTGCCTTCTCTCTGCCATATCCACCATCTTCTCTCCGCAACTCATCGTCTTCTCTTCACCACTCACCATTTTCTCTTTGCCACATCCACAGTTAGTTTCGTTTGCGCTGGACTTTTCCAAAACAAACCCATTTTCTCCCTATTTCACTCTCCACTCTCCATCATCTCTGCAAGTCCCTCCTTCGTTTCCTACATTTCCCACATTTCCTCAAATTTTTTATTTCCTAAAAGCCTATTCTTATCTTCATTCCCGGATTGTCCAAAAATTTTCAAAAATCCTTTGAAAACCTATTCCCTAAATCCTTTGTTTCTTTGTCTTTCCCAATCTCCTTTCTTCGTTTAACCTAGCCATCACCTGCACCTTCATCGCAATCCATTTTTTGTCAGCCTCATCCATAGAGATCTTCTCACGATGATTCCCCACCATTAACTTGACCGCAAATCGTCAGCCTCACCGTTGGCCTCACTAATTTTGCTTCAAACACGACGTTAAGAGGTAAGCTTCCCTCACTATCCGCCTCACTCATGTTCAAATTGGGTTCTTTTAATGAAATCTGTGAATTATGTGCATTGTGGTCTCTGTAAAGTGAGTAAATTTCTGCATAGTCCACTTTGAGTTTAACCTTTCAGAAAGGTACATGCACTTTGCTCCCTGCTCTCTGTGCAGGCTAAGTCTCAACTTTTATCCTTCTTTATTTTCTTTCCATTATTCATAGGCATTTTAAGGGGTGGTGGTGCAACAGTGGGTGATCCTGCCGCTTGACTCGAACGTGGAGGATTGCCTCGTCACTCCTTCGTCTAGCCCTCTGGTCTACAGGAACGCTCCAAGAACCACCACCGGAACTCCAAACGTTGCCTGCAAAACACACGAACGGCGCCTCTGGCGGCCGTTGTAGCTCCGACCCTCAAGTTAGGCAACAGGAACACCGAATCTATCACTGAATCTCTCTGTGAGACTCGTGTGTGCTCTCAGATCCACTTTCTCTCTCTATCACTGTTTTTTGTTATCACTGTGCCACGTGTAAGAACGCTCTCACAGTGACTCAGAAACCCTGTGTAGAGAGCCTGTGTAAACTTGGAAAAGAATGGAAGGAATCCCCCTACCTTACATGATGTGGAGTTCTTTATACCTGAGCCGCGCCTCGCTCCCAGATGGTGACACGTGGAGGCACCAGCTTGAATCTACCGTACACGCGTCACACCTGGAGGGCTTCTGCGCTTCTCTCCGTGCGGGCCGCATGCTCCCAGGAGAGCGCCAGGCACATCCTGCCTGCATGGCCTCGCCGCACGTCCTCTGAGTGGGCATCATGCGAGGTGCATGCGTAGCGTTCTCGCTGGGAACCCCGATGACCGACCTCCCTCTGCATGCAATTACGACCGATCTCCCTCCTAACGCCCGATCGCGCTCCTCATGCAGTCACACCCGGGCGGTCCCTCATGACCTGCCACCGTCATCCGTGCGGTGCCTCATGAATATCCACCGACGTCCGTGCGGTGCCTCATGAATATCCACCGACGTCCGTGCGGGGCTTTCAGGCGCTTATCTATGCTCTGAACTGGGAGTGGTGGCCACTTGGTATCTGACTACCGATCACCATTCTAGGTGATCTCCTCCCTGATTCACTTGCTCTTTCTACCACATGCCACCCTGTTCATGGTCCACGTGGTCAACGGCTGCTGACGTCATCAACTACTGATGACCGACCGGATCACAAGCCCCCTAGTCTCGAGCTGTGAACTTGTTCTCAGCGAAGAGACTAAGTAGTCGCGCCCTCGGCCCACGTGGCAAGTGGGGCCACGCCACACGCTGCTCACGTATCTGCTCCTCGGCGTCGCAGCTTCCATACTTTATCTCTCGACACATGGATGCAGTAATAGCCCCCACTGAGTGTTGCTACCGTTTCCTTCATTCAACAGAAGCGTGCGCATCCCTCTGGATCATCTAGAGATTCACCCTCTCTGTTTTCTTCTTCTCAAACGCGCTAGGGTTCACTGTGTTTCTCCTCTTTAACTCTCTGCATGTGACTAACTGTTAACTAGCTTAGGCTTTAGCGCGATCCCACTACAACCCCGCAAACTTGGCTTTTAACTTGATCGCGGCTAACTGTTACCTTAGCATTACCTTCAACATAACTTCGTGCTGGATGACTAACTTAACGGGGCCTAAACGCTTCGGCTTCACGCAGCAGAACTTCCTTCTACCACTGACCACCGACTAGCGTGTTAGTGCACCACCGATCAGTCATCGCGCTTCTGGCTTCGCTACACTTCTCTGCCACACCAGCGCTGAGTGCATAGAGGGCCTGAACACCAACTATGACGCCTGTGTTTTGAGGAAGAAAAGTGCTTCTCGGTGACCCCTCTTGTCCCAACCTTGCTGTAAGAAGTCGTGGGTGAGGTCTTGCTTCTCCCACCTCAGCCTCACTGTAAAAAGCAGAGGGAAGGGACCTGGTTCTCTTGCCTCAACCTTGCTGTAAGAAGCAGAGGAAGAGGACTTGATCTCTTGCCTCAACCTTGCTGTAAAAAGTCGAGGTGAGGACTTTCACTCGCGTGCACCTCGCTGTACAAAGTCGAGGGAGGACTTTCTTCTTTCTCGCCTGCACTTGCTCAAAGGCAAGGAGGTCTTCCTTTGGTGCCTACACTTGCTCAAAGGCAAGGAGGTCTTCCTCGTTTCTCGCCTGCACTTGCTCAAAGGCAAGGAGGACTTCCTCTGGTGCCTGCACTTGCTCAAAGGCAAGGAGGACTTCCTCTGGTGCCTGCACTTGCTCAAAGGCAAGGAGAACTTCCTCTGGTGCCTGCACTTGCTCAAAGGCAAGGAGGTCTTCCTCTTTTCTCGCCTGCACTTGCTCAAAGGCAAGGAGGTCTTCCTCTTTTCTCGCCTGCACTTGCTCAAAGGCAAAGAGGACTTCCTCTTGCCTCAACCTTGCTGTATAAAGCAGAGGTGAGGACTTTCTCTGTTGCCTCAACCTTGCTGTAAAAAGCAAAGGAAGAGGACTTTCTCTTGCCTCAACCTTGCTGTATAAAGCAGAGGTGAGGACTTTCTCTGTTGCCTCAACCTTGCTGTAAAAAGCAAAGGAAGAGGATTTTCTCTTGCCTCAACCTTGCTGTATAAAGCAAAGGTGAGGATTTTCTCTGTTGCCTCAACCTTGTTGTAAAAAGCAAAGGAAGAGGACTTTCTCCTGCCTCAACCTTGCTGTATAAAGCAGAGGTGAGGACTTTCTCTGTGGCAGTACGCTCCTAGGGGGGCGCCAGGCGTGGCTGTCTAAGCGTACACACCAGGCGCGCCCTGCCTGCATAGCCTCATCGCGCGTTCACCGACGTCCCGACCGGTGAGGAGCTCTTCTCTGGAATCATGCGAGGTGCATGCTTAACGCTCTCGCTGGGAACTTGGGTCCCAGCTTAACACGTCTTAGCAAGACCCTGATGACCATGCACCGACCGAGCACTCACTCTCTACATGCACCAACGGCTGATCGCGGTCTGTAGGCACTGATGGCTGATCGCGCTCTACGTCCCAGCGCTTATCTAGGGGCTGATCTGCGGGTGGTGACCACTCGGTAACTCACCACCGATCACCTGGTCTTGCACCTGGGGAAAGGAGAACTTTAAACTGGGAACACTCGCACACTTTATGCACTGAAAATCTTTTATTGGGTGGCATCGTTAAAAAGAGTGCCCCCTGATCTGCTCAACTGTTTAATACACTAAGTGCGTGTACAGCGCGATAGCGCATCTACTTTACAACTTAACCAAAATAGGAAACAAGCGTGTAGCGTCTTGGGTTCTGGGAATAGTCGTTCCGTCCAGAGTCACCAGCCGACAAGCTCCATTCTCCAACGTCTCAACCACTCTGGATGGGATCTCCTTAAACCGGCGATGACCACCCTGGCGGTGCACACACGTGGGGCGATCATGCCTTCTGCTTCAGCTCTGGGACCCCCCCAGCGTAGCCTCTTCCATCACCTCACCTCCCCAAACACAGGGAGTTCATGCTGCTGGTCGCCTGCCTGGGACCCTGAAGCGCGATCACCTTGTGTCTCCTGCAGGTAATCAATTAGGAACCCTGTCTCCACCAACTCAGCAAGCTGACGCCCCAACGCCAGGCAGTTACGGAGTGTATGTCCATAAGCTTGGTGGAATTCACACCACTCATCCTTCCTCCCTCCAAGTACCCTGTTGGTTTTCTCTGGCACATGGAGTCTTGCTGCCACAGCAGGGATGGCGATCAGCTCCGCCAAACTTATCATGAAATCATACCTAGGGGGTGCATTGCTTGCACGCCCCCTGGTCTGGTCCTTCCTGGGTGCATAAGGGCGAGACCTTCCCTACTCCTTCCTCCCTTCCTTGATCTCATGCACCCGCGCCTGTTGCTACTGATTCCCCTGACCTCCACGTGGCTTCGACGGTGCAGCACTTCCTCTCTTCTCAGAGACCTCTGTCTCTGCTACTATGTGTGCCACCGCGCGTCGCCGTATCTCGGTGAAGGTGGCAGGGTGGCTCCTGATGAGCGATTCACTAAAAGGACTAGGGAGGACACCTCTCTTGAACGCATGCACCAGCATGTCCTCGTCCTTGCTGGGCAATCTCACCACCTGCGCCCCAAAGCGATTGAGGTAGTCCTTCAACAGCTCCCCCTGATACTGGCGCACGTCAAACAGGTCGTAGGACACCACTGGCGCTGGTCGGTTGATGATGTACTGCTCCGTGAACAGCTTCGCAAACTGATGGAAGGAAGTGACGTGGCCCTCTGGCAGGCTCACGAACCACTCCATAGCCACTCCGCTCTGCGTGCCCATGAACATCTTGCAGTACACAGCATCTGAACCTCCAGTCAGCATCATCTGAGTGTGGAAGGCTGTCAGGTGTGCTTCTGGGTCTTCCACCCCCGTGAACGACGCTTTCAGTCCCACCAGATTGGGAGGCACCACCGTGTTCATGATTTCGGGGGAGAAAGGCATAGGGAATGCTCTCGGAGGCGACGGTGGCGTCGACGTCCTCTCTTCAGCTGCGCGCTCCTTCTGCGCCTGCAATTCCCTACGCAGCTCTTCATTCATACGGTTCAACTCTTCGTTTCTTCTCTGCGATGCAGTCAGCTCTGCACGCATTTTCTCTTGCTCAGCTCTTGATTCCGCGACGCTATTTTGCAGCACGCGCATCATCTCCACTGCCTGCGCCATGGTAACAGCTCCTTCTTCAGCAGATGGCGCAGGTGAGGTTTGCCTGGTTCTCCTTCTTATCTTCTCAACACTTCGACGTAACTTCAAGAAAACTCTAAGAAACCTCGACGAAGAGATCAAGAAGCTCCAAGAAACTGCAAGAACCTCAAGAAACTACGACGTGGATGGGAACCAGATTCACACGGGCCCCACGGTGGGCGCCTAATGATCCTGCCCCTTGACTTGAACGTGGAGGATTGCCTCGTCACTCCTTCGTCTAGCCCTCTGGTCTACAGGAACGCTCCAAGAACCACCACCGGAACTCCAAACGCTACCTGCAAAACACACGAACGGCGCCTCTGGCGGCCGTTGTAGCTCCGATGCTCAAGTCAGGCAACAGGAACACCAAATCTATCACTGAATCTCTCTGTGAGACTCGTGTGTGCTCTCAGATCCACTTTCTCTCTCTATCACTATTTTCTGTTATCACTGTGCCACGTGTAAGAATGCTCTCACAGTGACTCAGAAACCCCGTGTAGAGAGCCTGTGTAAACTTGGAAAAGAATGGAAGGAATCCCCCTACCTTACATGATGTGGAGTGCTTTATACCTGAGCCGCGCCTCGCTCCCAAATGGTGACACGTGGAGGCACCAGCTTGAATCTACCATACACGCGTCACACCTGGAGGGCTTCTGCGCTTCTCTCTGTGCGGGCCGCATGCTCCCAGGAGAGCGCCAGGCACATCCTGCCTGCATGGCCTCGCCGCACGTCCTCTGAGTGGGCATCATGCGAGGTGCATGCGTAGCGTTCTCGCTGGGAACCCCGATGACCGACCTCCCTCTGCATGCAATTACGACCGATCTCCCTCCTAACGCCCGATCGTGCTCCCATGCAGTCACACCCGGGCGGTCCCTCATGACCTGCCACCGTCATCCGTGCGGTGCCTCATGAATATCCACCGACGTCCATGCGGTGCCTCATGAATATCCACCGACGTGGGAGTGGTGGCCACTTGGTATCTGACTACCGATCACCATTCTAGGTGATCTCCTCCCTGATTCACTTGCACTTTCTACCACATGCCACCCTGTTCATGGTCCACGTGGTCAACGGCTGCTGACGTCATCAACTACTGATGACCGACCGGATCAGTGGGGACAAAATTTAAGGTATAAAATTTACGATGGCACAAATGGAAAGGGAGAAAAAAGGTGTTTGTCTTTTATGTTATCTTTTGCAACTTGCCTTCTGTACAAAGGACTGTCATTTGAAACATGACAATTTTATATTTACATTATATGCAACAGGAATTGTGGTTGCTTTACTTGGAAAGGAAAGTGGGGCAGGTGACTTTTTGGTTCAGGATGTACTGGATGCTGGCTTACCCCCACAGATAGAATTTCCCCTTAAATGAGGTAACTCTTGTATATCCCTTGCATTTTATAACCCAATAAAGCACACCCTTGACATTTATGGGATTTTTGCCCAGACCTTTAGCTACACATTGTAGATTATGATTTCCCATTTGAGGACAGAAGAATATTTGGTGAATTGGCATCCCACTTTCCTGCATAAAGTGATGTTTCTGTTATTTGTTTAGTATTTGGTCAAAAGGATTTTGTGCTGTTTGAAAATTATATTATTCATAGTCTGCAATCATAAATGGTCTTCTGTTTCCTTTTTATTACATAGTCTCTTTCTATTTGATTGCATAAGATTTTAGTTATATTTGTTGGAGTTAACGGAACAAATTTCTTATCTTTTTATATGGTCAAACTTTGAAAAGTTACCTAATTCAAATATGTTGTTTGTTCTATGCTGTTTGTTTGGGAGAGAGGTGTGATTCTATTCCACCATGCATTATTAATCAGCTCCTGTATATACTCATCACATTGCCATGAAGGTAAACTAATGTAAGAAAGCATTTCAACTTGAAATGACAAGTCAAAGCACAACTTTTTAGCTAAGAAGTTCCAATTTGTAAGTCATTAAACATAAATGAAAATAGCAACTTAGCCACTCACATTCTTGCATGTATAAACATGCAAAGAGTCAACTAGCTCTGTATTTAAATATGGTAGCTGTTCTTGCCGGTTGACTCGCCTGTCAGTTGACTCCATGACACTCACATGCCTCCTTCCTCACGTTGATACGTGCTTGGTTCTTTCGAAACAATCTGCACCTGCAAAAGAGAAAGGGGCACCCTAGAGGCCGTTTGCACTCCGACGCTCAAGTCAGTAGGGGGCAAGTAACACCAAGTGTATTGAGTCTCTCTGTGTTTAGGTCTAGAAACTGCGTACCTCTGTGAAGTATTTTACTGTCCCTTATATAGTATAGGGTTTACTGTGCCGCTAGCCCTAATTAGGGTTCACTGCGCTGCTAGCCATATTCAGGGTTTACTGGAATACCCTTGCGCCGCTATCACCCAATCTTAGGGTAATCTAGCACATAAGGTTTCCTTCTCTGGAGTGCAAACTCTAACAGGGTGACCACCTGGATGCCTCCTTGTGCACCTAGTCTCTGGGGCCACCTGTTCTGGGAGTGCCCTTACTGTTCACGTGCCATGCATGTAGCCTTTACTGGGAAACCCTAGTTCTGATGAGTACTCGACCCCTCAGGACTCTGAACCTAACTGTGCTCTCCCTACTACCCGCATAAGCTCTTCGTGATTCAGGCCTCTCCCTACCTTTGGGTATTTAACTGGTCATTAGCCCACACTGGGAACCAATCTGAGCTGTTCTGGTCACGCTGTTCACATCACCCAAGACCGATGTCACCTCGTCACACTCTGTTGCCGAGGACTGATCACCCTGTGGAGTGACGAGGACACATCAGCCCTTTCTGGTGATCGTCACGCTGATGACTAATCACCCTTCTCTGTGGGAACTTGCTGATGACTAATCACCCTTCTCTGAGGGGACACACCGACTACTGTGTTGAACCAAGTGGTGTTCAAGGTTTTGAAGAATCCTAATCATTTGAAGGATGATGAAGCTTTTGCTTGCTGTGCTGCTTTGTTGTTTTGTTCTGGGGTAGTTTAAAGTGTAATCCAACCTTAGATTAAATCTCAAAGCAATTAGCATCTCAGTTTTTGATAAAACAAAAGTGTTTTTCAAACTAAGTTGAAACAACCGATTGTTCTATCGAAACAACTGATTGTTTATACTTAGATGTTTTGAGAAAGTTTGAAAACTGTTTTTGAATGGAGAAAACTGTTAAGTGACAAAACAACCGATTGATTCGAGGAAACAATCGATTGTTTATTTTGGAACCATAACAGAAAAACTGTTTTCTTTGACTGAGCTTTAAATGATTTGAAACTGAATACGCTCCAGTCATTAAATGCTTTGACCAATCTTTCTGAAAGCTTTTATGGGTTTGTTAAGATTTGGTAACAAACTTCCTTTTATGTAATTCAGAAAATCTCTTTTAAAGATGGGAATGCTTTTGAAAAAAAAAAAACTTACTAAGAGAGTTTTGAAAAATTGCTGAGATTGCTTAAGTGCTAGAGAGATTGATCAAAGTGCTGGAATAGGATTCTACTTGTATTGATTTCAGATCTTCATCTGTAACAAGTGTAATCTGTGTAACTGCTGAAACATTTATTTTCTGTATTGTTGCTGAGATTGGTTGTGTGTTCTTGAGGTGTTCAAGATCAGCAATCTTAGTGTTGACCAAGGAGAGTGTGTGTCTTGAGGTTTTCAAGGTCATTCTCTTGGTTGTTGTGTAAGTGATCAAGGTGTGATTGCTTAGTGGATTTCCTCAGGGGTTCTGAGAAGACTGGATGTAGCTCTGGGTTGGAGTGAACCAGTATAAACATCTGTGTACAATCTCTCTATCCCTTACTCTTTAAATTCAGTTTGTTTGTTGTTTGCTGATAAAAACAACCGATTGTTTCGAAGAAACAACCGATTATTTTTCTGACAGTGCAGTTTTGCTTACTGTTTTGACTAACTGAATTGCTTGATGAATTGGTTTCTGAGATAAACTCATTCTAGCTTCAAAAAGTTTGCGAAAACCTCTTTAAACAATTCACCCCCCCTCTAGTTTAAAGCCATAATTTCTAACAATTGGCATCAAGAGCTTGGTTCTTGAAAGTTATTCAAGTTGATCTAAAATCTTTTTTTATGGCTGGAAAACTATCTTTTGAGGAGGGTGCTTCAATCTACAAACCACCTTTATTCTATGGATTGAATTATAAGTTTTGGGAAGCAAGAATGAAAATCTTTATTGAATCAATTGATCAAAGAATTTGGGACTCAATTGAGAATGGTCCTTACATTCCAAAGTTCAAAAAGAATAATTCCTTTACTATAAAACCTTTGTCCAAATGGACAGATGATGAATGTAAGATGGCTCAGCTTGATAGGTCTGCTCAAAACATTATAGTTTCTGCACTAGATACTAATGAATTTTTCAGGATATCAAAGTGCAAAACTGCTAAGGAAATGTTGGAGACTCTCAAGGCTGCTCATGAACCAAAGGAAGCAATGACAAAGAGTCAAGCAAAAAGAAAGAAAAGACAAAATAAGAAAAGCCTCAATCTTTGCTTAATGGCCAGAAGGGAGGATGACTCATATAGTGTAAGTTCATCAAACTCTTCAAACTCTGAAAATTATGGTCAATTACTTCAAGCCTTTCAAGAAACACATGAAGAAGCAAACCGATTGGCTCTCTTTAACAATCGATTGAAAGAAAAGAATAGCTGGCTTGAAAACAGGGTAAAAGCATTGGAGGAGGATTTAGAAAATTCAAAAATGGATTTTGAAAATCTGGAAATCATTTATAAAAACTCCTCTTGCAAGTGTGACACTCTAGTTTGTGAAAATTGCGAAAATCTTGAAAAGAAGGTCCACTATCTTGTTAAAACAGTGGATAAGCTTTCTAAAGGCCAATCCAACTTTGAAAGTGTGCTAGCTTCTCAAAAGTGTGTTTTTGGAAAATCAGGTTTGGGTTTTAATCCACAAAACCAACAAGATAGATTTTCAAAAACTTTTTCAAAAAAGCCAGAAAAACAATCGATTGGACCATCGAAACAATCGATTGTTACATGCTTCTATTGCATGAAAAGAGGTCATTCTGTGCGATTCTGTAAAATCAGAAAACATGCTGTTCCTAAAGGGCTTATGAAGTGGATTCCCAAGAAAAATAAAGCTTGTGTTGATGAGTATACACCAGATGGACCCTCATTCATAAGGGGACCAAACCTATGTACTTGAGAATTTTCTTTGTAGGAAAACTTGGAGGAGAGAAAGCAGCTTTGGTACTTGGACAGTGGATGCTCCAAGCATATGACAGGGGACAAATCAAAGTTCCTGAGAATATCCTTCAAGCAAGAGGGTCATGTCACCTATGGAGATAACAACAAAGGAAGAATACTTGGAAGAGGATCCATAGGAGATGAGAGCATCTTGGTGATTCATGATGTGCTCTTTGTTGAAGGCCTAAAGCATAATCTGCTGAGTATTAGCCAACTGTGTGACAAGGGGTATCAAGTGATGTTCAAGGCAAACACATGTGAAATCTGTCTACCCAATACTAAAGAGGTAATGTTGGTAGGTAAGAGAGTTAATAATGTGTATCTTCTAGATATCTCTTCACCATGTTCAATTGGATGTCTTCTATCCAAGCAAGATGAATCTTGGCTTTGGCATAGAAGAATTGCTCATATTCACATGAATCATTTGAACAAGCTTATATTAAAAGATCTTGTGATTGGGCTGCCAAAACTCAAGTTTGAGAGGGATCACATTTGTGAAGCTTGCCAAAAAGGGAAACAAGTGAAAAGTTCTTTTAAAATAAAAAATGTTGTCTCTTCATTGAGACCTCTTGAACTCCTTCACATGGATCTCTTTGGACCCTCTAGAACTATGAGTCTCGGTGGAAATTATTATGCTCTTGTTATTGTTGTTGATGATTTCTCTAGGTACACTTGGACCTTGTTCTTGGAGTCAAAGAGTGATGCCCTTGCTGCATTCAAAAAGCTAGCAAGAAGACTTCAAAACACAAAGGGCAGCAACATAGGCTCAATAACGAGTGATCATGGAGGAGAATTCCAAAATGAGAAGTTTGTCAAGTTCTGTGAGAAGTTGGGAATCCTACACAATTTCTTTGCTCCAAGAACACCACAGCAAAATGGAGTTGTAGAGAGGAAGAACAGGTCTCTTGAAGAGCTTGCAAGGACAATGCTTAGTGAATCTTCACTTCCTAAGTATTTTTGGGCAGATGTAGTGAGTACCTCTTGTTATGTGATGAATAGGGTGCTTATAAGGCCCATTTTGAAGAAAACTCCATATGAACTTTTCAATGGAAGAAAGCCTAACATCAGTCACCTCAAAGTCTTTGGCTGTAACTGTTTTGTTCTTGTTCTTGCCGGTTGACCCGCCTGTCGGTTGACTCACGACACTCACACGCCTCCTTCCTCACGTTGATATGTGCTTGGTCCTTTCGAGCCAATCTGCACCTGCAAAAGAGAAAAGGGGCGCCCTAGAGGCCGTTTGCACTCCGACGCTCAAGTCAGTGTAGGGCAAGGAACACCAAGTGTATATAGCAAAGGAGTGATAGTCTCCAAAACTGCGTACCTTTGTGAAGTATCTTACTGTCCCTTATATAGTCTAGGGTTTACTGCGCCGCTAGCCCTAATTAGGGTTCACTGCGCTACTAGCCATATTTAGGGGTTACTGGAATACCCTTGCGCCGCTATCACCCAATCTTAGGGTAATCTAGCACATAAGGTTTCCTTCTCTGGAGTGCAAACTCTCACAGGGTGACCACCTGGGTGCCTCCTTGTGCACCTAGTCTCTGGGGCCACCTGTTCTGGGAGTGCCTTCACTGTTCACGTGCCATGCATGTAGCTTCACTGGGAAACCCAAGTTCTGATGAGTACTCGACCCCTCAGGACTCTGCACCTAACTATGCTCTCCCTGCTACCCGCATGGGCACTTCGTGATCCAGGCCTCTCCCTAACTCTGGGTATTTAACTGGTCATTGGCCCACTCTGGGAACCAATCTTAGCTGTTCTGTTTACGCTGTTCAAATCACCCAAGGCCGATGTCACCTCGCCACACCCTGTGGCCGAGGACTCCTCGACCTGCTGAGTGACGATGACACCTCCGCCCATCCTGGTGAGCTGACGACTACTCACCTGCCTCTGTAGGGTGATGACTCATCACCCCTCTCTGTAGGCTGATGACTCATCAGCCCCCTCTGTAGGCTGATGACTAATCATCCCTCTCTGTAGGCTGATGACTAATCACCCTTCTCTGTAGGCTGATGACTAATCACCCTTCTCTGTAGGCTGATGACTCATCACCCCTCTCTGTAGGCTGATGACTAATCACCCCCCTCTATAGGCTGATGACTAATCACCCCTCTCTGTAGGCTGATGACTAATCACCCTTCTCTGTAGGCTGATGACTCATCACCCCTCTCTGTAGGCTGATGACTCATCACCCCTCTCTGTACAATACCCCCTACGGGGTCCACTCCACGTGGCTTTGGCCCATGCTGTGGGACCCAGCTGACGTCCGAGGACTGGCCAGTACACAAGCCCCCCAGTCTCAAGCTGTTAACTTGTTTCAGCGAAGAGACTAATGGGGACAGCCGCGGAGGTCTCTTCGGCCACAGAAGGGCACCCTTCATCCTTTAGGGAGCACCCTCCCAGCGCCTCCTCTCCTCCTGAGCCAATCTTAACGCTTGAGGGGGGTGGGGAGAGTGCTCCTCCCTCTGGTCAGATGCCTTCTGCCCCAGAACTGCCTTCTTTACTGCAAAGGTCACTTGCTCATATGCCTGGCAGAGCTGTCTTGGAAGCCATGGACAGAGACTCCCTTGAGAACCTCCTCAGCCATGGTCTCGGGGAGTTCTTGGCCGCTTCCAACTCCTTGCTGGTCAAGGGCAACTTTGAGGCGGAGCTGCTTGAGGAGACCGCCCAACTGAAGAAAGAGCTGGAGCAAAAGGATCTCCAACTCCGTCAAGCGACCAAGCGCGAGACTACCCTTAATCAAGAACTGGGTAGTCTCCGTCAATCCGAGAAGGAGACCAAAAAGCTTCTTTTCTCCAAGGGGCAGGAGGCCCTCCAGCTTGAAGCTAAGATACTCCCCCTCCACAACAAGATCATCGAACTGGAAGAGCAAGCAGAGGGGGCACAAGCCAAAATGACCAAGCTGGAGGAGACGGCGACCGACCGAGAAGTTCAGCTGGGCAAGGTTGAGGAGGAACTTGCCCAACAGATTGAACTGCTGAAGAAGACCGAGACTGAGCTTATTGATGACGCCACCGACGCCTATGGGGAAGGCTTTGGTGATGCCCTTGCTCAGGTTTCCTGCGTGCATCCTGAGATGGACCTCTCACCATACTCCGCAACTATGCAGGTGGTCGACGGACAAATAGTGCCCAGATAGGTCTTCTGAGTGGTTGTATTTAGCTGAACATCTTGTAATCACCCTCCTTTGTAATATAAAAACTTTGTTTTATGCATTGTTCATCTTTTTGTCGTGCTTTGTATTTGGTGGGCTCACGATCACAAATAATGCACCTGCAAAAATGAACCTCAAGTAGCATATTTTTTCTGCTAATTTCATTAGTGAACCTTTATTTTAATCTGGGCGTTCTCACTCGGAGGGGGAAGGTGTTCCTTATGAACTCCCCTTTCCCCTCACGAGACCTCTAACCCCAGATAATAAGTTCGGCCTGACCTGTCATCGTCCATGGACGACGGAGGATTTAACCAGGCGAACCCTTCTTTCACATTGGAAGTTCTCACTCGAAGTGGAGGTGCTCTCTGCGAACCTACCTCTCCACTTACGAGACCTCTAACTCCAAGTGACAGGTTCTAACTGACCTCACATCGCTCACAGGCGAGGAGGATTTCTCTGGGTGAACCCTTCTTTCACGTTGGAAGTTCTCACTCGAAGTGGAGGTGTTCTCTGTGAACCTACCTCTCCACTTACGAGACCTCTAACTCCAAGCGACAGGTTCTAACTGACCTCACATCGCTCACAGGCGAGGAGGATTTCTCTGGGCGAACCCTTCTTTCACATTGGAAGTTCTCACTCGAAGTGGAGGTGTTCTCTGCGAACCTACCTCTCCACTTACGAGACCTCTAACTCCAAGCGACAGGTTCTAACCACACTGTACAAGCACATTAAAAACATATATCTTTAACTAAATTTTATTGGGTGACCTCATTAAAAACCCTTAGAAGGGAAAAAAGAGTGTCCCCTGTATTGTGTAGTGTACAAGGTTACATGGCTTTAACTGAAATAATACTTCAAGTGGGTCGCATTCCATGTTCAAGGAATCGGACCTCCTTCTAAAGTCTCAAGCCTATATGCTCCATTCCCTAGGGCCTCTGTCACTCTAAAAGGACCAGTCCACTTAGGGGATAGCTTGTTCTCTATCTGGTATGGAGACGCCTTCCGCATGACAAGGTCTGCCGCCTGGAACTGCCGAGCTCTCAGCTTAGAACTGTGTTTGAGCTCAACTCTTCTCTTTAGCGCCTCAGCGTTGATTCCAGGCTCTTCCCTGGCTTCATCCAAAAGATCAAGATTCACCTTCCTCTCTTCATTGGATTCCTCAGCCACAAAGTTTTGGAAACGTGGCGAGCTCTCCTGGATTTCCACAGGGATCATGGCATCTGAACCATACACCAAACTAAAAGGAGTCTCCTTAGTGGTGGACTGGGGAGTAGTATGGTAAGCCCATACTATTCTGGGAACCTCCTCGGCCCACCTTCCCTTCGCTTTCTCCAGCCTTCTCTTCAGTCCTCTGAGGAGGACTCGGTTGGCCGACTCGACCTGCCCATTGGTCTGTGGATACTCGACTGATGCAAACACCTGCTTGATTTCCAACTCTGTACATAGCTTTCCTAATTGTTGGCTTGCAAACTGCGTGCCATTGTCAGACACTAAGCGTTTTGGTACGCCAAAGCGGCAAACTATGTTCTTCCACACGAAGTGTTGGATCTTTTGTGCTGTAATCTGTGCGACTGGCTCAGCCTCAATCCACTTCGTGAAATATTCTATGGCGACCACGAGGTACTTCATTTGTCGTATCGCCAACGGGAAAGGCCCCAAGATGTCGATTCCCCATGTGTGAAACGGCCAAGGGCTGTATATCGACCTGAGCTCTTCTGGTGGTGCCTTAGGCCAATCAGTATGCAACTGGCATTGCTTGCATTGTTGTGCATACCTAGTGCAATCTTCCCTCATCGTCGGCCAATAGTACCCTGCTCGAATGGCCTTAGAGGCCAGAGCTCGGCCTCCGATGTGACTACCACAGATACCTTCATGGAGCTCTGCCATTATCCTCACACACTGCTCGCCATGCACGCAGACTAAGATGGGGTGAGTAAACCCATGTCTGTACAACTCGCCTTCAATGAGTGTGTACCTGGACGAGTTTTTCTTTATCTTCTTTGCCTCCATCGGCTCTGCTGGGAGCATTCCATCCGCTATGTAACGCTTATAGGGCGTCATCCATGTCTCACCATTCTGTAGCAAGCAGATCCGTGACGCCTCTACCCCCATTAGCATGCATGCGTTGACTCGTGGCTTCTTTAAAGTTTCTTGAGTCAACGACCGATGACTCCTCTTCTCGCAATCTGACTGGCTGATCTGATGGACTCCCACCAAGTTATCAGCTGTATAGGTACGAGGCGCCCTCAGCGTCTCCTGGATGACTGTCCTCTGTCTGCCCCCCTTGCCTGAGCTGGCGAGTTTGGCCAACAAGTCAGCTCTGGCATTCTGCTCCCTGGGCACGTGTACTAGTTCAAATATCTCAAATGAACTCTTCAATATCTGGACATACTCCAAGTAAGAGGCCATCTGAGGGTCTTTGGCCTGGTATTCTCCCGCCACTTGACTGGTGACCAACAATGAGTCATTCTTGGCCATAAGGCTCTGCGCTCCCATCTCCTTTGCTAACAACATCCCAGCAATCAAAGCCTCATACTCCGCCTGGTTATTGCTGGCTTTGAAAGCGAACCGCAGGGCCTGCTCTATCAACAACCCCTTGGGTCCTTCCAAGATCAACCCCGCTCCGCTGCCTTGCTGATTCGAGGACCCGTCTACTGACAATACCCATTTGAAATTGGGTTCCTCATGCTGGGTCTCGGTTGAGGACATCTCGGCCACAAAATCAGCGTAGACCTGTCCTTTGATCAGGCCCCTGGGTTCATACTGGATGTCGAATTCTGACAACTCGACTGCCCAACGCACCATTCTTCCCGCCACATCGGGCTTCTGCAGGACCTTACATATCGGCAGATCTGTCATCACCACCACTGTGAAGCTCTGGAAATAGTGGCGAAGTCTCCTGGCTGAAAACACCACAGCTAATGCTGCCTTTTCTAAGGCTTGGTACCTCGTTTCAGGCCCCTGCAACACTTTGCTCACAAAATAAATGGGCTTCTGGCTTTGTTGCTGCTCTTGAACCAAGACAGAACTCACCGCCCTATCTGTGACTGCAAAGTAAAGACGCAGGGGTGTGCCGAGCAGAGGCTTGCACAAGACTGGCGGGCTGGCCAGGTACTCTTTGAGCTTAAGGAAAGCCTGCTCACATTCTGTAGTCCAGGTGAATCTGCTATTCCTCCTTAGGCATTGGAAATAAGGGTGGCCCTTGTCTCCTCCGGCTGACACGAACCTAGAGAGTGCAGCCATCCGACCCGTCAACTGTTGCACTTCTTTAACTGACGTCGGGCTCCTCATGGCTATGATCGCTGCACACTTGTCTGGGTTGGCCTCAATCCCTCTTTCCGTGAGCAAAAACCCAAGGAACTTGCCTGCCTCCACCCCAAAGACGCACTTTTCCGGATTCAACTTCAACCTGTACTTGGCTATTGTGTTGAACAGCTCCTCCAAATCGTCAACATGCTGATCTCGTGCCTGGGACGTCACCACCATGTCATCTACATAGGCCTGCACATTGCGTCCCAGCATGGGGGCGAGGACCTTGTCCATCAGCCTCTGATATGTGGCACCCGCGTTCTTCAGGCCAAACGGCATGACCGTGTAGCAGTAACAAGACAGCTCTGTCATGAACGTAGTCTTGTTCTCATCCATCGGGTTCATCTTGATCTGATTTGTACCCGGAGAAAGCGTCCAAGAAACTGAGCAACTTGCAGCCCGAGGCGCTGTCTACTAGTGCATCTATGTTGGGCAGAGGGTAGGAATCTTTTGGACAGGCCTTGTTAAGATCTGTGAAGTCCACACACATCCTCCACTTCCCGTTGGCCTTTTTTACCAGGACGACATTCGCAACCCACTCAGGGTATTGTATTTCCCGTATGTGGCCTGCTTTCAGCAACTTCTGTGTTTCCTCCCTGACTACCTGCCTTCGTTCATCATTGAACTTCCTTCTCCTTTGGCGGACTGGCCTGGCTTGGGGATTCAGTGTCAGGCGATGGCATAGAAAATCGGGGTCAATGCCTGGCATGTCTGAGGGGGACCAAGCGAAAGCGCCCAGATGCCTTCCTATAACCCCCGCTATCTGATCTTGGGTCTCCTGAGACAGGGATTTACCCAGCTTGAAAATCTTCCCCCCGATCTCCTTCTCCACGACCTCCTCTGCCGGTTCGGGACGCCTCGCCCCGGCGACCTTTGCTCGGGTGATCCCGACGTCACCTCGGGGCATATTTGTTTCACTGACACCTCCTCCCGGTGGTGAGGTGGTCACCATGCAGACTCCCCTCTTTGTCTTGAGGCTATTCTCATAACATCTTTTAGCCTCTTTTTGGTCTGACTTGATGGTTACCACCCTTCCTTCCATCGATGGCAACTTCATCTTCATGTGCCTTGTGGACACCACAGCCCCCAGCCGGTTCAGGGCCGGTCTGCCCAGAAGTATGTTGTAAGCAGAGGGAGCGTTCACCACAAGGTACCTGATGTTCTCTGTGCGGGACGCTACTCCATCAGTGAACGTGGTCCTTAACTCCATGTACCCCCGCACTTCTACTTGGTCTCCTGTGAACCCATACAAACAACCGACGTAGGGTCGCAGCTGATCAGGAGACAACTGTAGCTTGTTGAAAGTCGACCAGAACATCACATCGGCCGAGCTTCCCTGATCGACCAATACCCGGTGCACCTTTCGTGCGGCAGTGACTACTGAAATGACCACCGGATCGTTATCATGGGGGACAACATCACGGCGATCAGCCTTTGTGAAGACGAGGTCGATGTCCGGAAAGTGATCTTCCTCGCAGGCCTCCACTGCCATCACTGAACGTGAATACTTCTTACGTTGCGAAGAAGTGCATCCTCCTCCTGAAAACCCACCTGATATAGTGTGGATCTCACCATGTACGGGCACTTCATGCCCCTGGTCTGGTGCAACAGCCATCTCACCTTCCGATGCTTCCTTTAGGTAATCATTCAAAAATCCACTCTTCACCAACTCGTCCAATTGGTGAGCCAGGGCCAGGCAATTTCGAACGGGGTGCCCAAAAGCCTGATGGAATTCGCACCATGCATTTTTGTTGGGCCCCAACCTCTTGTCACTCTTTGGGGGCATCTTCAACCTTTCTGCCACGTTAGGAATGGCAATCAGTTCCTTCAACTCCACCACAAACTCATGCCTAGGGGGCATGTCATCTTTGCCTCGCGCCCTAGATTGTGGTTTTCGGAGCTCGTAGGGCTTCTGTTTCCCTTGAGCTTTCTTCTTCGTGGTTGCCTCGTGTACCCGCAGCGGTTGAGGCCGACTAGGCGCTCGGGGCCTTAACGAGACTGCGCTTTCTCGCTTCTCACTGAGCTCTCCTTCGGCGACAATGTGGGCCACAGCACGCCGTTTTATGTCGTTGAAGGTCTTGGGACGGCTGCGTATCAGAGATTCGCTGAAAGGCCCTGGCAATACGCCTTTCTTGAAAGCGTGCACCACCATGTCTTCATCCTTGGTGTGCAACCTTACCACCATCGCCCCAAACCTATTGAGGTAATCTTTAAGGGACTCCCTCTGATGCTGCCTTACATCAAAAAGATCGTAAGACACTGGTGGAGGGGCCCTGTTGACAAGATATTGCTCCCTGAACAGCGCGGAGAATTGCGCGAAAGACGTGATATGTCCTTCAGGCAAACTCACGAACCATTCTAGCGCAGTTCCTGTCAGTGTGGCCATAAAGAGCTTACAGTGTACTGCATCGGACCCTCCTGACAACATCATCTGCGTGTGGAAAGCAGTGAGATGCGTTTCAGGATCCTCTTTCCCGGTGAACACGGTCTTAGGTCCTACAAAGGTGGCTGGGACCACTGTGTTCATAATTGCTTGGGAGAAAGGCATGGGAAAGGCCCTTGGGGGCACTGGTGGGGCTCGATCATCTTCTCCACGATCTCCAGCTTGTATGTGCTGCAAGTTCATGCGCAGCTCCTCATTTGCTCGGTGTAACTCTTCATTCCTGGCCTGTGAGGCGGCCAGGTCTTCCTGCATACGCGCCTGATGCGCTCGAGATTCCGCCACCGTCTCCTGGAGGGCGCACATCGTTTCCATCAGCTGTTGCATGGTAACGCTGTCGCCTCCGTTTGGTGGAATGGACCCGTGTCTTGTATTCCTCATCTTCCGTAGTTCTTACTCTCACTCTTGTGTATGGGACCTTGTTTTACTCCGGCCCCACGGTGGGCGCCAAATGTTCTTGCCGGTTGACCCGCCTGTCGGTTGACTCACGACACTCACACGCCTCCTTCCTCACGTTGATATGTGCTTGGTCCTTTCGAGGCAATCTGCACTTGCAAAAGAGAAAAAGGGGCGCCCTAGAGGCCGTTTGCACTCCGACGCTCAAGTCAGTGTAGGGCAAGGAACACCAAGTGTATAGTAAAGGAGTGATAGTCTCCAAAACTGCGTACCTTTGTGAAGTATCTTACTGTCCCTTATATAGTCTAGGGTTTACTGTGCCGCTAGCCCTAATTAGGGTTCACTGCGCTACTAGCCATATTTAGGGGTTACTGGAATACCCTTGCGCCGCTATCACCCAATCTTAGGGTAATCTAGCACATAAGGTTTCCTTCTCTGGAGTGCAAACTCTCACAGGGTGACCACCTGGGTGCCTCCTTGTGCACCTAGTCTCTGGGGCCACCTGTTCTGGGAGTGCCTTCACTGTTCACGTGCCATGCATGTAGCTTCACTGGGAAACCCTAGTTCTGATGAGTACTCGACCCCTCAAGACTCTGCACCTAACTGTGCTCTTCCTGCTACCCGCATGGGCATTTCGTGATCCAGGCCTCTCCCTAACTCTGGGTATTTAACTGGTCATTGGCCCACTCTGGGAACCAATCTTAGCTGTTCTGTTTACGCTGTTCAAATCACCCAAGGCCGATGTCACCTCGCCACACCCTGTGGCCGAGGACTCCTCGACCTGCTGAGTGACGATGACACCTCCGCCCATCCTGGTGAGCTGACGACTACTCACCTGCCTCTGTAGGGTGATGACTCATCACCCCTCTATGTAGGCTGATGACTCATCACCCCCCTCTGTAGGCTGATGACTAATCACCCCTCTCTGTAGGCTGATGACTAATCACCCTTCTCTGTAGGCTGATGACTAATCACCCTTCTCTGTAGGCTGATGACTCATCACCCCTCTCTGTAGGCTGATGACTCATCACCCCTCTCTGTACAATACACTAGTGCAAAATGATGAAAGGAATACTCCTTTTCAAGTGCGGTTTCGCGCTAAAACGCATTTGTTAAAAACACGGTGGCATTTTTGAAATTAGTTTGTTTTATAAATGCGGTTATTAGTTAAAACCGCATTTGTAAATGAAAGCTTTTTCATTTACAGATGTGGTCATGTGTATAACCGCATTTGTAAATGAAAGTTTTTCATTTACAAATGCGGTTTTAACTAATAACCGCATTTGTAAAATGTTTTTAACCTAAAATTTGAAGCGCGCCACTGCACTTTCACTCTTTCTTCTCTGCTCTTGCTTGTCGCTGTTGCTGCGCTCTGTGTTCCTTGCTTCTGTGCATCTTCAATCAATGCTATTGCTTCCATTGTGAGTTTCGTATCCCATTTCATTTCATTCTCCCATCTTCAGGCAACACCGTGCGACAACTATAGAAGGTTAGTTTTTTTAGGGTTTAGGGTTTAAATTTTTTTAATTAATATTGATATTTGGATGTATGTTTAAAACTTGATTGTAGTGTGTTTATGTGTTTAATGTGTGTATGTTTAGGGTGTGTGTATGTTTAGGATTTAATGTGAAAAATTTGTAGGAAAACTTCAAACGACCATAACTTTTGATGGAGAAGTCGGATGGAGACGCATAAAAAATGAAAGTTGCTCGAAATGAGGTAACGAACGCCATGGCCAATTCCTCAAGGGGGATTGGCCTCACCAAAATTTCAAAATTCCACCATTTACTATCACTTTTTTATTTTTTAGTATTATTTAGGTCTTTTTTTTGGATATTTTGAGGTTTTAGTTCTTATATTTACACTTGTTAGAAATTTCTAAAATTTTCTAGCATGAATTAGAGATTTATCAACCTATTTTGAAATGTAATTCTTCACGGATGAGGAACCCACCCATGAGTTTGGAAGCCATGACATATGTGAGACAATCTTCGTCCGCATATTTCCTAAACTTTTATAACTATCTAAATCTGTTTATCTGTCTAGTTGGCTGGGTATAATGAAACTGCACAAATACTCTAAAAAGAAAAACCTGATTTACAAATGCGGTTGTTTACCTTTACCACATCTGTAAATCAAGGAATTGATTTACAGATGCGGTTGTTTACTACAACCGCATTTGTAAATGTGATTTACAGATGCGGTTGTTTACTACAACCGCATTTGTAAATAGTATTTATAGATGCGGTTCTTTATAACCGCATTTGTAAATCTCTGATTTACAAATGCGTGTTGATCAAATGCGGTTGTATAACCGCATTTATAAAATGAAAATAACCGCATTTGTTCTACGTTTCTGCACCAGTGATACCCCCGACGGGGTCCACTCCACGTGGCTTTGGCCCATGCTGTGGGACCCAGCTGACGTCCGAGGACTGGCCAGTACAGTTCTCAACAATGGAAAGGAAAGCTTGGGAAAATTTGATGAGAAAGCTGACCTTGGCATTTTCATTGGTTATTCCCTCACAAGCCATGCTTATAGAGTCTACAACAAAAGGTTAATGATTGTAGAAGAATCAGTTCATGTAGTCTTTGATGAGGTAGATCGCAGAATCAGTGAGAACCCAAAGATCAGTGCTGAGGAAGACGAACAGAGCATTAGTTTGGAGAAGCTGGAAATCTGTGCAGAAAAACAACCGGTTGATTCGCAGAAACAACCGATTGAAATTCTGCAATAGAGTGAGCTGCCTAAAGAGTGGAGAATTCCCAGAGATCTGTCAGTGGATAACATCATAGGGCAGATAAAAGAAGGTGTCTCCACACGTAGCTCCATCTCAAACTTCTGCAGACACACAGCTTTTGTCTCTCAAATTGAACCAAAGTCAATTGAAGAAGCTCTCAAGGATGAGAAGTGGGTTGAAGCTATGCAAGAAGAGCTAAATCAATTCGAAAGAAATGAGGTATGGTTTCTTGTTCCTAGAACTAATGAAATGAATATTATTGGTGAAAAATGGGTTTTCAGGAACAAGCTAGATGAGGAAGGAGTGATCACAAGAAACAAAGCAAGGCTAGTTGCCAAAGGCTACAATCAAGAAGAGGGCTTAGACTATGGTGAAACCTTTGCTCCTATTGCTAGATTGGAGGCTGTAAGGCTGCTGCTGGCTTTTGCATGTATGAGTGGTTTTAAACTCTTCCAAATGGATGTAAAAAGTGCCTTCTTGAATGGCTACATCAATGAGGAAATCTGTTCCTGCCAGTTGACTCTGCGTCAGCTGACTTCTGCGGCCGCCACACACCTCCTTCCTCACCTGGTCTGTGCTGGTATGATCGCACCTGCAAAAGAGAAAGGGGGGGCGCCCTCGCGGCCGTTTGCACTCCGACGCTCAAGTCAGAACGGGGCAAGAAACATTAAAGTCTGAATCTCTCTCTGTGTTTAGGTCTAGAATTGCGTACCTCTGTGAAGCATGTTACTGTTCCTTATATACCTAGGGTTTTCTGCGCCGCTAACCCTAATTAGGGTTTATTGCGCTGCTGGACACACTTAGGGTTTACTGGAATGCCCCCTGCGCCACTCTTACCCAGTCTTTGGGATAACCTAGCACATAGGGTTTTCTTCTCTGGAGTGCAAACTCTAACAGGATGAACACCTGTTCTGGGAGGGCCTTCACTGTTCACGTGCCATGCATGTAGCCTTCGTGATTCGGGACTCTCTTTACCTCTGGGAATATTTACTAATAATCTCTCTGCGGGCAGGCGATGACCGATCACCCATCTCTCTGTGGAGCAGGCGATGACCGATTACCCATCTCTCTGTGGAGCAGGCGATGACCGATTACCCATCTCCCTACGGAGCAGGCGATGACCGATCACCATGGGGTCTACTCCACGTGGCTTTGGCCCATGCTGTGGGACCCATCTGACGTCCGAGGACCGATCAGTACACGAGCCCCCCAGTCTCAAGCTGTTAACTTGTTTCAGCGAAGAGACTAAGTCATTGACTCCTTTACTACCTGCTCTCGGTGCTCGAGGACCAGCATTTGACATCATCGCCAGGAACTCTTCTGATCTGGTACTCGCCGAATTATCTTTAGGCGATTTCCTTTCTCTTACTCTTCTCGATCCACGTGTCCTCCTCAAGCACGCCTCTCACCTCAGCCTCGCTTTAAGAAGTCGAGGGCGAGGTCTTTCCTATCTCGCCTCACTTGCTCAAAGGCAAGGAGGTCTTCTTTCTCGCCTGCACTTGCTCCCAGGCAAGGAGGTCTTCCTCTGTTGCCTCAGCCTCGCTGTAAGAAGACGAGGTGAGGACTTTATATCCTCTTGCCTCAGCCTCGCTGTAAGAAGACGAGGTGAGGACTTTCTTATCTTCTCGCCTCAGCCTCGCTGTAAAAAGACGAGGTGAGGACTTTCTTATCTTCTCGCCTCAGCCTCGCTGTAAAAAGACGAGGTGAGGACTTTTAACATCTTCTCGCCTCAGCCTCGCTGTAAAAAGACGAGGTGAGGACTTTTAACATCTTCTCGCCTCAGCCTCGCTGTAAAAAGACGAGGTGAGGACTTTCTTATCTTCTCGCCTCAGCCTCGCTGTAAAAAGACGAGGTGAGGACTTTTATCATCTTCTCGCCTCAGCCTCGCTGTAAAAAGACGAGGTGAGGACTTTTAACATCTTGCCTCAGCCTCGCTGTAAGAAGACAAGGTGAGGACTTTTATCATCTTCTCGCCTCAGCCTCGCTGTAAAAAGACGAGGTGAGGACTTTTATCATCTTGCCTCAGCCTCGCTGTAAGAAGACGAGGTGAGGACTTTTATCATCTTGCCTCAGCCTCGCTGTAAGAAGACAAGGTGAGGACTTTTATCATCTTGCCTCAGCCTCGCTGTAAGAAGACAAGGTGAGGACTTTTATCATCTTGCCTCGGCCTCGCTGTAAGAAGACGAGGTGAGGACTTTTATCATCTTGCCTCAGCCTCGCTGTAAGAAGACGAGGTGAGGACTTTTATCATCTTGCCTCAGCCTCGCTGTAAGAAGACAAGGTGAGGACTTTTATCATCTTGCCTCAGCCTCGCTGTAAGAAGACAAGGTGAGGACTTTTATCATCTTGCCTCAGCCTCGCTGTAAGAAGACAAGGTGAGGACTTTTATCATCTGGATGCCTCCGATCGCCGAAGGGCGATGAGGACCCTAAAATCTCCTTACTTGGGCCTCTGATCGCCTAAGGGTGATGAGGACCCTAAAATCTTCTTACTTGGGCCTCTGATCGCCTAAGGGCGATGAGGTGTTTCCAAAACTTCTGCAAAACGATACGCACACAAACTTTAGTATACTTCAAAATTTTTACTTTGAATATCTTATTTCTTGGGTGGCCTCATTAAAAACCCTCCTTAGGGAAAAAAGAGCGCCCCCTTGTAACTGTTTTTACAGAACTGTTCAATGCTTATGAAACTTTAACTAAAGTAAAACTTGAGGTGTGTGGCGTTCCAAGTACGAGGAATCGCCCCTCCTTCTAGTGTCTCCAAGCGGTAGGCGCCGTTCCCGAGTGCCTCGGTTATTCTAAACGGTCCGGTCCACTTGGGCGACAACTTATTCTCCATCTCGTACTGGTGGGCCTTCCTCATCACAAGATCGCCGCTTCTGAGTTGTCGCGGTATTACTCTAGTATTGTATCTTCGTTCTACCCTTCTTTTCACCGCTTCAGCTTTAACTCTCGCCTCTTCTCTGACCTCATCCAGTAAATCCAGGTTCATTCTTCTTTCTTCATTTGATTCCTCTGCTACAAAGTGTTGAAATCTCGGCGAGCTCTCCTGGATTTCAACTGGAATCATCGCGTCACAGCCATACACCAAGCTAAAGGGGGTTTCGTGGGTACCTGACTGCTCAGTCGTGTGGTACGCCCATATTATGCGAGGCACCTCATCGGCCCACGATCCTTTAGCTTTCTCTAATCTTCTCTTTAAACCTCTCAACAGAACCCGATTGGCGGATTCTACCTGGCCATTCGTCTGCGGGTGCTCAACGGATGCAAACACTTGTTGAATTCCCACATCTTCACACAACTTCTTCAACAGGTGGCTTGCAAACTGAGTCCCATTATCTGATACTAGACGCTTAGGCACCCCAAACCGGCACCCAATGTTCTTCCATACAAAGTTTTCAATCTTGGTCGCCGTGATTTGGGCAACTGGCTCTGCTTCAATCCACTTGGTGAAGTACTCAATCGCCACCACCAAGTATTTCCTCTGCCTGATTGCCATCGGAAAGGGCCCCAGAATATCAATTCCCCATGTATGAAATGGCCAAGGGCTATAAATCGACTTAAGCTCTTCTGGGGGCGCCTTTTGCCAGTCGGCATGCTGCTGGCACTGCTTGCAGCACTGGGCGTACCTCTTGCAATCCTCCCTCATCGTCGGCCAATAATATCCTGCGCGAAGGGTTCTAACGGCTAGAGCTCGACCCCCGATGTGACTTCCACATATGCCTTCATGGAGCTCAGCCATAACCCTCGTGCACTTCTCCCCGTGTATGCATACCAGGAGTGGGTGTGTGAACCCAAACCTGTACAACTCGCCATCTATCATGGTAAACCTGGTGGAGTTCTTCTTGATCTTTCTGGACTCTGCCGGATCTATTGGGAGCAAGCCATCAGCTAAGTAACGCTGGTACTGCGTAATCCACGTATCTGACCCATGTGTGGCACAGACCTGTGCAACGTTTACTCCATCCACAGGGAATGCCCTTATCCTTGGCGTTTTCAAGGTCTCCTGAGCTAAAGACCTGTGACTCCTCGCCGCTCCCACTGCCGATCTTCTCACTTGCAGCACCTGGTGATCTGCCACAAAAGCCCTAGGTGTCTTCAACGTTTCTTGAATAACAGTCCTCTGCCTTCCCCCCTTGCCCGAACTGGCGAGCTTGGCCAGCAAGTCAGCTCGGGCATTTTGCTCCCTTGGCACATGCACTACCTCGAATGCTGTAAAAGAACTCTTCAACTCCTGAACATATGCCAAATAAGCTGCCATCTGTGGGTCCTTGGCTTGGAACTCGCCCACTACTTGCCCGGTGACCAGCAACGAGTCACTTTTGGCCACCAAAACTTTAGCTCCCATCTCCTTTGCCAACAAGATACCTGCAATCAATGCTTCGTATTCTGCTTGATTGTTGCTGGCTTTGAAAGCGAACCTCAGGGACTGTTCTATTAGCACGCCGTTGGGCCCTTCCAGAATGACTCCAGCTCCGCTGCCCTGCTGGTTTGACGATCCATCTACCGAAAGGACCCACCGAAAACCATCTCCTTCGGCCTGAGTCGCCTCCGACGAGAGCTCGACGACAAAATCAGCTAAAAATTGCCCCTTAATTGGTCCTCGGGGTTCATATTTAATGTCGAACTCTGAGAGTTCTACTGCCCACTTCACCATTCGTCCAGCTACATCAAGTTTCTTTAGGACCTTCTGAATGGGGAGATTGGTCATTATCACGACGGCAAAGCTCTGAAAGTAATGACGCAGCCTCCTCGCCGAAAACACAACTGCAAGCGCAGCTTTCTCCAAGGCCTGATACCTCACTTCAGGTCCCTGCAACACCTTGCTCACAAAGTAAATAGGCTTCTGGACCTGATCTTGGTCTTGGACAAGCACCGCACTCACCGCCCTCTCCGTCACAGCGAAATACAGTCTGAGAGGCACTCCTACTAACGGTTTGCATAGAACCGGCGGACTTGCTAAATACGCTTTAAGCTTCACGAAAGCTTCCTCACACTCCTTGGTCCAGGCAAACCTGTTGTTTCTTTTTAAGCACTGAAAATACGGGTGGCCCTTCTCGCCGCTGGCTGACACAAAACGTGAGAGAGCAGCCATCCGACCTGTCAGCTGCTGCACCTCCTTCACCGTGGCTGGGCTTCTCATTGCCATAATAGCAGCGCACTTATCTGGGTTTGCCTCTATTCCTCTTTTAGTCAAAAGGAAACCTAAAAATTTTCCTGCCTCCACGCCAAAAATGCACTTCTCTGGATTTAGTTTCAGCTTATACTTGGCTATCGTGACAAACAACTCCTCCAGGTCCGAGGTGTGCCGGCTTCCCTCTGTGGAAGTCACCACCATGTCATCAACATAGGCCTGCACATTTCGCCCTAGCATTGGTGCAAGTACCTTATCCATCAATCTCTGGTACGTGGCGCCAGCGTTCTTCAGTCCGAATGGCATTACCTTGTAGCAATAGCACGATCTCTCCGTCATGAAGGCGGTCTTCTCTTCATCCATAGGATGCATCTTGATCTGATTATAACCCGAGAACGCATCCAGAAAGCTCAACAGTTTGCAGCCCGCCGCGCTGTCCACCAGGGCGTCTATACTCGGTAAAGGATATGAGTCCTTCGGACAAGCCTTGTTCAAATCGGTGAAATCGACGCACATGCGCCATTTGCCGTTGCTCTTTTTAACCAGCACGACGTTAGCGAGCCACTCGGGGTATTGGATCTCCCGAATGTGACCTGCGGCGAGGAGCTTCTGCGTTTCATCCCTGATCGCCTGCCTCCTCTCCTCGTTAAACTTTCTCCTTCTTTGCCGCACTGGCTTTACCTGGTGGTCTACCGCCAGGTGATGACACAAAAAGTCAGGGTCGATACCAAGCATATCCGAGGCAGACCACGCAAACGCGTCCAGATGCCTCTCAATTACCCCGGCGATCTGGTCTTGTGCTCCATGGTCCAACGATTTTCCCAGCTTGAAGACCTTGCCTTTTATCTTCCTTTCAACCCACTCTTCCACTGGTTGAGGTCTCCTTTCGCTGGCGATCACTGCTCTGGCGATTCCTGCCTCTCTGCCCTCCTCTGGGCGATTTCTCAACTCCACTGCTCGGTCGGTCTCTCCGACCCCTTCCTCATCATCTAGTGTATGCGCACCCCCCTCGGCGATCAACTCCATCGCAATATCGGCGGCCTGCCCCCTTCTTCGTGTTGATTCCGCGCCAGGAGGGGGTGTGGTTGTGATGTAGCTTACTGATCGCTTGTTCTTGAGGCTGTTTTCGTAACACCTCCGTGCCTCCTGCTGATCAGACCGCAGGGTTATCACCACGCCTTCCATTGAAGGGAGCTTAACCTTCATGTGCCTTGTTGATGGCACTGCCCCTATCCGGTTGAAAGTTGGCCTCCCTAACAGGATGTTATATGCTGAGGGGGCGTTCATGACGAGATACTTGATTTTCTCCGTTCTTGAAGCCACCTCATCCGTGAACGTGGTTCTCAGCTCGATGTACCCCCTGACCTCCACCTGACCGCCAGCGAAACCATACAAGCATCCCCCATACGGTCTCAGCTGGTCAAGGGGTAACTGCAGCTTGTTGAAAGTTGGCCAGAACATAACATCGGCCGAGCTTCCCTGGTCGACCAGCACCCGGTGGATCTTCCTCCCAGCGGTGACAAGCGAGATCACTACGGGATCGTTGTCATGTGGCACAACGTCTTTAAGATCTTCCCTGGTAAACGCGATGTCCACATCGGGCGAATGGTCGTCGAATGCTTCTACTGCCATCACCGACCGAGCATACCTCTTGCGCTGCGACGCGGTGCACCCACCTCCGGAGAATCCCCCAGCTATAGTGTGGATCTCCCCGTGGATGGGCACTTCATGCTGCTGGCTCTCAGTGCTCGCCGGCTGGGAGCTCCTTGCATCTGCTGCCTTCTGCAGCAAGTAGTCCTTCAGGAATCCACTTTGGACCAACTTGTCGAGTTGGTGTCCTAGCAACAGACAGGAGTTAATGGTGTGGCCAAAACCTTTGTGGAATTCACACCACGCATCTGGCTTTGGCCCCAAAACTTTATCCGTCTTCTTCTCGGGCATCGTCAGCTTGGCAGCTATACTGGGAATGGCGATCAGGTCCCCCAATCTCATCACGAACTCATGCCTCGGAGGACGCTTGAATTCCCTCGGGCGACCTGATCCTCTTGCTCTACTACTGCCATCATCTTTACTTTTCTTCGGATCATAAGGATGATATATCCTTTGGTCCTTCTTTACCGCTGCCGTCTCCAACACCCTCTGAGGCTGAGTCCTGGCTTGGGTGCGTGGTTTTGCGGGAGCCGTACTCCCCCTATTTTCTATCACTTCGTTCTCGGCAGCGATGTGAGCCACAGCACGTCGCCGAATCTCTGCGAAAGTTGCAGGGCGACTCCTGATCAATGATTCGCTGAATGGCCCAGGTAGCACGCCTTTCTTAAAGGCGTGTACGAACATCTCCTCCTCTTTACCTGGTAGTCGGACTATCTGGGCCCCGAATCTGTTCAGATAATCCTTCAAAGATTCCCCCTGGAATTGCCTTAGGTCGAACAGGTCGTAAGACACCATAGGCGGCGCCTTATTCACGATGTACTGATCGACAAACAGCTTGGAAAATTGCCGGAAACTGGAAATATGTCCGGTAGGTAGACTCACAAACCAGTCCAACGCTGTGCTGTGGAGGGTGCTCATAAACATCTTGCAGTAGACCGCATCCGATCCTCCCGACAGCATCATCTGCGTATGGAAAGCAGTGAGATGCCTTTCGGGGTCTTCTTTCCCAGTGAACACGGTCTTAGGCCCTACGAAGGTGGCAGGGACCACCGTGTCCATGATTTCCTGGGAGAAAGGCATGGGAAAGGCCCTTGTGGGCGTTGGTGGAGCCCGATCCTCTCCCCCACAGTCTCCATCTTGCCGCACGTTTTGCAGACTCACACGCAGCTCCTCGTTCGCTTTGTGCAACTCCTCATTCCTGGCCTGTGAGGCGGCCAGGTCTTCCTGCATCCGCGCTTGATGCGCCCTGGACTCCGCCACTGTCTCCTGGAGGGCGCGCATTGTTTCCATGAGTTGCTGCATGGTAACGCTTTCGCCTCCATTCGGTGGAACGGAACCGTGCCTTGTCGTCCTCATCTTCTGTGGTTTCTCTCTCACTCTCGTGTATGGGACCTTGTTTTACTCGGCCCCACGGTGGGCGCCTAATGTTCCTGCCGGTTGACTCTGCGTCAGCTGACTTCTGCGGCCGCCACACACCTCCTTCCTCACCTGGTCTGTGCTGGTATGATCGCACCTGCAAAAGAGAAAGGGGGGGCGCCCTCGCGGCCGTTTGCACTCCGACGCTCAAGTCAGAACGGGGCAAGAAACATTAAAGTCTGAATCTCTCTCTGTGTTTAGGTCTAGAATTGCGTACCTCTGTGAAGCATGTTACTGTTCCTTATATACCTAGGGTTTTCTGCGCCGCTAACCCTAATTAGGGTTTATTGCGCTGCTGGACACACTTAGGGTTTACTGGAATGCCCCCTGCGCCACTCTTACCCAGTCTTTGGGATAACCTAGCACATAGGGTTTTCTTCTCTGGAGTGCAAACTCTAACAGGATGAACACCTGTTCTGGGAGGGCCTTCACTGTTCACGTGCCATGCATGTAGCCTTCGTGATTCGGGACTCTCTTTACCTCTGGGAATATTTACTAATAATCTCTCTGCGGGCAGGCGATGACCGATCACCCATCTCTCTGTGGAGCAGGCGATGACCGATTACCCATCTCTCTGTGGAGCAGGCGATGACCGATTACCCATCTCCCTACGGAGCAGGCGATGACCGATCACCATGGGGTCTACTCCACGTGGCTTTGGCCCATGCTGTGGGACCCATCTGACGTCCGAGGACCGATCAGTACAAAATCTATGTAGATCAACCACCGGGTTTTGAAGACCACAAGTATCCCAACCATGTCTTCAAGTTAAAGAAAGCTTTGTATGGTCTGAAACAAGCTCCAAGGCAGTGGTATGAGAGGCTTAGCAACTTTCTGCTATCTCTTGGCTATGAAAGAGGAATGATAGACAAGACTCTCTTCATCAAGAAGTCACATGCAGAAATAATTCTAGTGCAAATATATGTTGATGACATCATCTTTGGTGCTACACAAGATAGGTTGTGTGAAGAATTTGTGGCTGCTATGAAAGGTGAGTTTGAAATGTCTATGATGGGAGAATTATCTTTCTTTCTTGGATTGCAGGTTAAACAAACAAAGGATGGGATCTTCTTAAGTCAATCAAAGTATTGCAAGGAGGTTCTCAAAAAGTTTGAAATGGAGAATTGCAAAGAGGCAAGCACTCCAATGCCATCAAGCTGCTACATGGATGCAGATACTACTGGAAAGAGTATAGATCAAACAAAATTCAGAGGATTGATTGGATCATTGCTTTATCTAACAGCAAGTAGACCGGACATCATGTTTGCGGTGCGTCTATGTGCAAGATTTCAAGCAAATCCTAAAGAGTCACACTTCAAAGCTGCAAAGAGAATTCTGAAATATCTCAAAGGAACATCATCTGTAGGATTATGGTATCCCTCTCATTCTCCAATACATTTAATTGGTTATTCAAATTCTGATTTCGCAGGTTGCAAGCTAGATAGAAAAAGCACAAGTGGCACTTGTCACCTTCTTGGCTCTAGCCTAATCTCATGGCATAGCAAGAAACAAGCATGTGTTGCTCTCTCTACTGCTGAGGCAGAATATATAGTTGCTGGTAGCTGCTGTGCACAGATCCTATGGCTCAAACAACAACTTGCAGATTTTGGTGTACAAATCAGCAAAGTTCCTATGATGTGTGATAACACAAGTGCAATCAATCTTACCAAAAATCAAATCCAGCACTCAAGGACCAAACATATTGAAATAAGACATCATTTCATCAGAGATCATGTGCAAAATGGGAACTGTGAAGTAAAGTTTGTGGAGACCAAACTGCAGCTAGCTGACATCTCCACAAAGCCTTTGCCAAAAGAGAGGTTTTTCTTCTTAAGAAATGAGTTAGGTATTCTTGATCTAAATAATCTCTCTTAAAATCTGTGTTTGGTACATGTTAAAGTCTATTTGTGAAGATAAATAGGGGGAGAATTATTGGTACGTGTATATCTGTATCTTATATGCATAAAAATGATTAATTCTCTGAGTATAAAAGTGTTTTCTGCTGCTGCTGATAGAAACAATCGATTGTTTCGTGTAAACAACCGATTGGATTTTATGTTGAAAGAGGTATAATCTAACTTGCTGCTGTAAGAAGCTTTGGATAGTACAAATGTTTTCTCTACAGGAACTGCTTCAGATTTAATCAGTACAACACAAGCACCAGGGATTTGTCTTCATCAAATAGGGAGAGATTGTTGAACAAAGTGGTGTTCAAGGTTTTGAAGAATCCTAATCCTTTGAAGGATGATGAAGCTTTTGCTTGCTGTGCTGCTTTGTTGTTTTGTTCTGGGGTAGTTTAAAGTGTAATCCAACCTTAGATTAAATCTCAAAGCAATTAGCATCTCAGTTTTTGATAAAACAAAAGTGTTTTTCAAACTAAATTGAAACAACCGATTGTTCTATCGAAACAACCGATTGTTTATACTTAGATGTTTTGAGAAAGTTTGAAAACTGTTATTGAATGGAGAAAACTGTTAAGTGACAAAACAACCGATTGATTCGAGGAAACAATCAATTGTTTATTTTGGAACCATAACAGAAAAACTGTTTTCTTTGACTGAGCTTTAAATGATTTGAAACTGAATACGCTCCAGTCATTAAATGCTTTGACCAATCTTTCTGAAAGCTTTTATGAGTTTGTTAAGATTTGGTAACAAACTTCCTTTTATATAATTCAGAAAATCTCTTTTAAAGATGGGAATGCTTTTGAAAAAAAAAACTTACTAAGAGAGTTTTGAAAAATTGCTGAGATTGCTTAAGTGCTAGAGAGATTGATCAAAGTGCTGGAATAGGATTCTACTTGTATTGATTTCAGATCTTCATCTGTAACAAGTGTAATCTGTGTAACTGCTGAAACATTTCTTTTCTGTATTGTTGCTGAGATTGGCTGTGTGTTCTTGAGGTGTTCAAGATCAGCAATCTTAGTGTTGACCAAGGAGAGTGTGTGTCTTGAGGTTTTCAAGGTCATTCTCTTGGTTGTTGTGTAAGTGATCAAGGTGTGATTGCTTAGTGGATTTCCTCAGGGGTTCTGAGAAGACTGGATGTAGCTCTGGGTTGGAGTGAACCAGTATAAACATCTGTGTACAATCTCTCTATCCCTTACTCTTTAAATTCAGTTTGTTTGTTGTTTGCTGATAAAAACAACCGATTGTTTCGAAGAAACAACCGATTGTTTTTCTGACAGTGCAGTTTTGCTTACTGTTTTGACTAACTGAATTGCTTGATCAATTGATTTCTGAGATAAACTCATTCTAGCTTCAAAAAGTTTGCGAAAACCTCTTTAAACAATTCACCCGCCCTCTAGTTTAAAGCCATAATTTCTAACATACTGATCACCCTTCTCTCAGGGGACACACCGATGACTGATCACCCCTCTCTCAGGGGACACACCGATGACTGATCACCCTCTAATCCAAGCTGTCTGCGGGGTCCACTCCACGTGGCTTTGGCCCATGCTGTGGGACCCAGCTGACATGGTTCGCCCTTTACTACCTGTTCTCGGTGTCCGAGGACTGGTCGGTACACAAGCCCCCCAGTCTCAAGCTGTTAACTTGTTTCAGCGAAGAGACTAAGTCATCAGCCCGGGCGACCTACGTGGCTCTGCGCGTAAGGACAGCGTGCTAAAGGGACATCTCACCACCTTGTCATCGCCCACATCTCTTACCCTCTGAGGACTTCATTGGTGAGCTCTCTGCTCGAATTGAGGATTTCTTTCTCGACAAAGAGGTGTTAATCACCCTTCTCCCTGATGACCTTGCACCGATGACTGATTGGTGCTTCATTACTTCTCGCGCTCTGCTGTCAGGCGCTCATCTAGGCATTGATCTGCTGGTGGTGATCACTTTAGCAACTGACCACCGATCACCATTCTGAGTGATCTCCCCTCTGATTCACTTGTTATCTTCTACCACGTGTCACCCTGTGAATGGTCCACGTGGTCATCTGCTGCTGACGTCATCGACTACCGGTGACCGACCGGATCAGTAGCTCATAGTTCTGGTCTAAACATGGTACAATAATTAATCTTAAATCTGCAGAGATCAAGTATTTGGAAGCTAATCCTATCTTGGTCTCTTATCTATGAAAGAACTTCGCCACTCCCTATCAAGCAAACCTAACTAACTCAAGTTTTTAATATCTCATGTGCATGAGGGGTTTAAGAATGTGGTCGGTTAATTAACATATTTAGTATAATTTAGAAATACACGATTAAAGGTATGATCTGAGAAATAGTATGATGATGTAATTGAGGTATTTTGCTTGATCTGTAATATAACTCGTGGACAAGCTGAGACATCACCAATTAAGCACCGAACCTAAATTTGTTCCCATTAAAGCTTTGTCCTATTACATGTACTCCATCATGTACCAATCTATTTATGTGGAAAAAAAATTATTTAAGAAGCATTTAATTTTTGTTAGGTTTTGGGTGATATCAAAGATTTGACTTGAAATGGTTAAAGCAGATGCTTCAATATGCTTTGGGGTATTCACAGGACCACGCACCACTGCATAAAAGCTCCCGTGTGGGATTGGCCAATTATAAAAATTGCGTGTTCTTTCCTTCACAACAATCACAATGTGTTCTATTGGTAGAATCAATTTGTTTGCTTTAATTTTAAAACACACATAAATCATTTAAGAAAAAAAAATCGACTTTTTTTTTTATCACTGTGATGTAACAGTATATATATGTCTTTTATCTAATAATAAAAATTAAATTGTTCTTGCCGGTTGACCCGCCTGTCGGTTGACTCACGACACTCACACGCCTCCTTCCTCACGTTGATATGTGCTTGGTTCTTTTGAAACAATCGGCACCTGCAAAAGAGAAAGGGGGCGCCCTAGAGGCCGTTTGCACTCCGACGCTCAAGTCAGTGTAGGGCAAGGAACACCAAGTGTATTGAGTTTCTCTCTTTGTTTAGGTCTAGAAACTGCGTACCTTTGTGAAGTATCTTACTGTCCCTTATATAGTCTAGGGTTTACTGCGCCGCTAGCCCTAATTAGGGCTCACTGCGCTACTAGCCATATTTAGGGTTTATTGGAATACCCTTGCGCCGCTATCACCCAATCTTAGGGTAATCTAGCACATAAGGTTTCCTTCTCTGGAGTGCAAACTCTCATAGGGTGACCACCTGGGTGCCTCCTTGTGCACCTAGTCTCTGGGGCCACCTGTTCTGGGAGTGCCTTCACTGTTCACGTGCCATGCATGTAGCTTCACTGGGAAACCCTAGTTCTGATGAGTACTCGACCCCTCAAGACTCTGCACCTAACTGTGCTCTCCCTGCTACCCGCATGGGCACTTCGTGATCCAGGCCTCTCCCTAACTCTGGGTATTTAACTGGTCATTGGCCCACTCTGGGAACCAATCTTAACTGTTCTGTTTACGCTGTTCAAATCACCCAAGGCCGATGTCACCTCGCCACACCCTGTCGCCGAGGACTCCTCGACCTGCTGAGTGACGATGACACCTCCGCCCATCTTGGTGATCTGACGACTACTCATCCGTCTCTGTAGGGTGATGACCCATCACCCTTCTCTGTAGGCTGATGACTAATCACCCCTCTATGTAGGCTGATGACTCATCGCCCTTCTCTGTTCAATACCCCCTGTAGGGTCCATTCCACGTGGCTTTTGCCCATGCTGTGGGATCCAGCTGACGTCCGAGGACTGGTCAGTACACAAGCCCCCCAGTCTCAAGCTGTTAACTTGTTTCAGCAAAGAGACTAAGTCATGGGTGAGGACTGATCGGTACACAAGCCCCCCTAGTCTCGAGCTGCTACCTTGTTTTAGCGAAGAGACTAAGTCATTGACTCGGGCGACCTACGTGGCTCTGCGCATAAGTACACGAACAGTGCGTTGAAAGGACACTTCACCAACCCCCTTTCATCCGCTAACACGTGGCTGCATCAACGGTTCGAGGTTCCTAACGTTTGCGCTTCATAGGGCTACGTTAAACCTCTTCAAAACCCCGCGCCACTTCACTGTTTCATCACTTTGCATTCTCACCTCTGTAGACGCTATCTTCCAGCGCACGCTCTCTTCTTCTCATCAGGCTTTTCACACTTCTCCGCTCTCACTCAACCAAAGGTATGATTTTTATGTCTTCTCCTCCTTCATAACATAATTTCGATCATCCATATGGCATGGTGCAACTGTTCTGGGCCTGTTTGTGGTTTGTGCATTCTAGGGTTTTTGTTCTTCTTTCCTGGGTTCGTTCTACCTTCAAGTCATCGTCCACCATTGCTTTCTTCTAAGCCTCTTTTCTTTTCCTGCCTCTCATTTGTTTAGATTCGAGATGGCCAGAACCAAAACTACCTCCAACCCTCCTCCAACCGTAGCGGTCGATTACAAGGCCCTCTACCCATGGGCTTCTGAGGATCTCCTTGCCGAGACCTCCAAACTCACATCCTGTGAGGATCTTCGCAAGCACAGGGATGATGAGAATGAGATTAAAGGACGCGTCTTCGGTAGGGAAACTGACGCGTACATCTCTGTGTGACCCGGTACAGCAAACGAGCCCGTGTGCGCCGATGATCGCTGCAACGATGGGGAACCGTTCTTCTTCTTCTACGCCACCATCTTCAAAAGAGTCAAAGTCCACCTTCCTTTCACCGGGTTCGAGAGGGCTTTGCTCACAGAATTAAATGTGGCGCCTGCTCAACTGCACCCCAACAGTTGGGCCTTTATCAGGGCGTTCTCCATCCTTTGCAATAACCTAGGGTTCACCCCCTCTGTCGATGTCTTTCTTTACTTCTTCGAGGCGAAGAGCCCTGGCAAGAGGCTTTGGGTGAGCCTGAATGGGGTGGCCGGGAGAGTCCTTCTAACTCTCTTCTCGCAGTCATACAAGAACTTCAAGGGAAGGTTCTTTCGAGTCTGCTGCAGCTCCTACGACCCCACCATGCTCGATGGGTTTCCATTATACTGGGTGGGGGAGTTGAAGTTCAAGAAGCCACGCAGGCTCGAGGAGTTGACTGTCCCTGATCAAGAACTCTGCCAGACCATTTCCAGCTGGGGCGTGGTGTTCGACTCCACCAAGCTGATTAGGCATGAGTATGACGCTGAGACTCTCAGCGTGTACATTGGTACACCAACTTCATCTTGCACTTAACTGTTCACATACTTAACGCCTTGTCTTTCTCATACTTTCTTATTGTTCACTGCAGGCATGGTACTCAGTGCTGATAAGAAGAAAAGGCTGGCGGATGTGCTGAATCGCCGCAATGCTAGCGGTTCAGCCCCTGCAGGTCCTTCATCACCCGCGGGTGCTGCCTTGGAACCCATTGCTGAAAAGTCCAAGAGGGCAGCCCCTGTGGAGGTTTCTGATGACGAGGACACCTGTTCCGGCCTTGTCTTCAAAAGGAAAAGGGTGGGGACAGCCGCGGAGGTCTCTTCAGCCACAGAAGGGCACCCTTCATCCTTTAGGGAGCACCCTCCCAGCGCCTCCTCCCCTCCTGAGCCAATCTTAACGCTTGAGGGGGGGTGGGGAGAGTGCTCCTCCTTCTGGTCAGATGCCTTCTGCCCCAGAACTGCCTTCTCTGCTCCAAAGGTCACTTGCGCAGATGCCTGGCCGAGCTGCCTTGGAGGCCATGGACAGAAATTCCCTCGAGAACCTTCTCAGCCATGGTCTCGGGGAGTTCCTGGCCGCTTCCAACTCCTTGCTGGTCAAGGGCAACGTTGAGGCGGAGCTGCTTGAGAATACCGCCCAACTGGAGAAAGAGCTGGAGCAAAAGGATCTCCAACTCCGCCAAGCGTCCAAACGCGAGACTGCCCTTAACCAAGAACTGGGTAGTCTCCGTCAATCTGAGAAGGAGACCAAAAAGCTTCTTTTCTCCAAGGGGCAGGAGGCCCTCCAGCTTGAAGCTAAGATACTCCCCCTCCGCAACAAGATCATCGAATTGGAAGAGCAAGCGGAGGGGGCTCAAGCCAAAATGACCAAGCTGGAGGAGAGGGCTACCGACCGAGAAGTTCAGCTGGGCAAGGTTGAGGAGGAACTTGCCCAACAAATTGAATTGCTGAAGAAGACCGAGACTGAGCTTATTAATGACGCCGCCGACGCCTATGGGGAAGGCTTTGGTGATGCCCTTGCTCAGGTTGCCTGCGTGCATCCTGAGATGGACCTCTCACCATACTCCGCAACTATGCAGGTGGTCGACGGGCAAATAGTGCCCAGATAGGTCTTCTAAATGATTGTATTTAGCTAAACATCTTGTAATCACCCTCCTTTGTAATATAAAACTTTGTTTTATGCATTGTTCATCTGTTTGTCGTGCTTTGTATTTGGTGGGATCACGATCACAAATAATGCACCTACAAAAATGAACCTCAAGTAGCATATTTTTTCTGCTAATTTCATTAGTGACCCTTTATTTTAATCTGGGCGTTCTCACTCGGAGGGGGAAGGTGTTCCTTATGAACTCCCCTTTCCCTTCACGAGACCTCTAACCCCAACTAATAGGTTCTGACTGACCTGTCATCGTCCATGGATGACGGAGGATTTAACCAGGCGAACCCTTCTTTCACATTGGAAGTTCTCACTCGAAGTGGAGGTGTTCTCTACGAACCTACCTCTCCACTTACGAGACCTCTAACTCCAAGTGACAGATTCTAACTGACCTCACATCGCTCACAGGCGAGGAGGATTTCTCTGGGCGAACCCTTCTTTCACAATGGAAGTTCTCACTCGAAGTGGAGGTGTTCTCTACGAACCTACCTCTCCACTTACGAGACCTCTAACTCCAAGTGACAGGTTCTAACTGACCTCACATCGCTCACAGGCGAGGAGGATTTCTCTGGGTGAACCCTTTTTTCACATTGGAAGTTCTCACTCGAAGTGGAGGTGTTCTCTGCGAACCTACCTCTCCACTTACGAGACCTCTAACTCCAAGTGATAGGTTCTAATAACATTGTACAAACACATTAAAGGCATATATCTTTAACTGAATTTTATTGGGTGACCACATTAAAAACCCTTAGAAGGGAAAAAAGAGTGTCCCCTGTATTGTGTAGTGTACAAGATTACATGGCTTTAACTGAAATAATACTTCAAGTGGGTCGTATTCCATGTTCGAGGAATCGGACCTCCTTCTAAAGTCTCAAGCCTATATGCTCCATTCCCTAGGGCCTCTGTCACTCTAAAAGGACCAGTCCACTTAGGGGATAGCTTGTTCTCTATCTGGTATGGAGACGCCTTCCGCATGACGAGGTCTGCCGCTTGGAACTGCCGAGCTCTCAGCTTAGAACTGTGTTTGAGCTCAACTCTTCTCTTTAGCGCCTCAGCCTTGATTCCAGCTTCTTCTCTGGCTTCATCCAAAGGATCAAGATTCACCTTCCTCTCTTCATTGGATTCCTCAGCCACAAAGTTCTGGAAACGTGGCGAGCTCTCATGGATCTCCACAGGGATCATGGCATCTGAACCATACACCAAACTAAAGGGAGTCTCCTTAGTAGTGGACTAGGGAGTAGTATGGTAAGCCCATACTGTTCTGGGAACCTCCTCAGCCCACCTTCCCTTTGCTTTCTCCAGCCTTCTCTTCAGTCCTCTGAGGAGGACTCGGTTGGCCGACTCGACCTGCCCATTGGTCTGTGGGTGCTCGACTGATGCAAACACCTGCTTGATCCCCAATTCTGTACATAGTTTCCCCAATTGTTGGCTTGCAAACTGCGTGCCATTGTCAGACACTAAGCGCTTGGGTACGCCGAAGCGGCAGACTATGTTCTTCCACACGAAGTGTTGGATCTTTTGTGCTGTAATCTGTGCGACTGGCTCAGCCTCAATCCACTTTGTGAAATATTCTATGGCGACCACGAGGTACTTCATTTGTCGTATCGCCAAAGGGAATGGCCCCAAGATGTCGATTCCCCATGTGTGAAACGGCCAAGGGCTGTATATCGACCTGAGCTCTTCTGGTGGTGCCTTAGGCCAATCAGCATGCAACTAGCACTGCTGCGCATACCTAGTGCAATCTTCCCTCATCGTTGGCCAATAGTACCCTGCTCGAATGGCCTTAGAGGCCAGAGCTCGACCTCCGATATGACTACCACAGATACCTTCATGGAGCTCTGCCATTATCCTTACACACTGCTCGCCATGGACGCAGACCAAGATGGGGTGGGTAAACCCATGCCTGTAGAACTCGCCTTCAATGAGCGTGTACTTGGATGAGTTTTTCTTTATCTTCTTTGCCTCCGTCGGCTCTACTGGGAGCATTCTGTAAGGACCTGGAAAACCTTATTGGAATAAAAGTGATATATTTTAAGTGAATTCTAAGTATGTTTTTATTTAAAATAAAAATGAAGGAAAGTGTAGTTAGAAAGCCATGAGATCGCCTGGAACATGATCACCAGGGCGCGAGAGGCATGCAGACATCACCAGGGCGCGAGGCATGCGGGCATCGCCAGGGCGCGAGAGACATGCGGGCATCGCCAGGGCGCGAGATGCATGTAGGCTTTGCCCGGGCGCGAGAGGCATGCGGGCGTCGCCAAGAGGAGACCTCGGTCGGTCTCCAGGAAGAGGAGACCTCGGTCGGTCTCCAGGAGGAAGAGACCTCGGTCGGTCTCCAGGAGGAGGAGACATCGGTCGTCTTCCAGAGAGAGACATCGGTCGTCTTCCAGAGAGAGACATCGGTCGTCTTCCAGAGAGAGACATCGGTCGTCCTCCAGGATGGGTCATCGGTGGAAAGTCTTCGCGCGAGAGGTCATCGGTGGATTGTCTTTGCGTGAGTGGTCATCGGCGAAAGGTTATCGCGCGATGTCATGTTTCACGCGGATGAAGTGGGGCCCTGGGTTCCAGGATGAACGTGCTGCATGTGCGACATGTAGGCAGTGAAAGTCCTTCGGAACAGTAGCTCCATGTGCGCAGAGACGCCACGTGGCCATACTGTCAGATTGCATTTAATTCGAGGAAGAAAACCCACCCAGGAGGGTTAGTTAGAGAGTAGGTAATGATAGCTACATGGCAGGCCTATGTTCCTAGTATCGGAATGCACCGCCTCTTAGTGAGTTTAGAAACGCAGTGAGAGTATAAAAGGTGACAGAGTGAGTTCACCTTCATCTTTCTCTTTTCTCTCCTTTTGCACTGCGACTCAGTAATTCCAGACACCAGTTTACTTACCAGCGATTGCCATAGAGCATTTGAGAAGGTTCTCTACAAGTTTTACTGATTAGAAACGCTTAGGCAGAGTTCAGGCATCCTTTACGTTCGGTGGTTAGAGCTTGGAGTGAGTTTCACGCTGATCCAGGTAAGGGAAGCTAGCCTTACTTCTAATGAAAACTGTATGTGTGATGATTTTGATGTTGGGGGCGACGTGGTCGCCGGGTGTTCAAACTGTTCTTGCTTTAAACCCAGTTTTGTTCGTGATCGCCGGTTTTTCATCTGTTATTGAAATATCCCCTGTTTTATGCTGTTTCAAAAGTGTTTGAGATTTTAAATGTGGTTTTCGAAAATTTGAACCTTGGTATGAGTTTTGCTGTGATTGAAATCGTTCATTGAAGTGTTATGTGATGTGTTGAATGTTGTGATTGTGGATCGAGGCATAGTATTTTCAGGAAAGAAAATACCGTGTAAGGTCGTGTAATAGGTGTATTGATCGGTGATCCTATAATGAGACATCCTGACTCTACTGAGGTAATGAAATCACATAGAGGAAGTTACTCAGTTGTGGAGAGTCGATGGAGGTTCATACGTATGGGTGTCTCGTGTGAAACAGAACGAGTTCGGCCTGTTGTATGGATTAACCTTGTCATACCGTGATAATGAGAATATTGAGATGGTGTGATGCGCATGGCTGAGGGCACTTTCCAGCCTTTTGGTATGACAGGTGCGAATCTCTGGGTCTAATCAACGCACGAGTCTCCGGAAATAGTGGTCAAGTGTCTGGTGTGATGAGTCAGTGGAAAGTCTGACGTGAGAAATGAGAAATTGAATTAATAGACACTTGATTGCTGATGTGAATTGAAATACTCTTGGATTGATTTGTGAAATATGTGATTTCCTGATAGTCTTGTGGAATATGGAAATGTGATGGCTAATATTGATATGGTTCATGGATGTTGTGAAGTTCTTATGTATGCTCTTGATTTAAAGTTTTCTTAAATATATAGCTTACCCTGTATTTTGTTTTTGTGGCTGTTTTCTTAAACCTGTGATGATCGTGTAATTTTACACGGGAGCAGATGAGGTTGCAGGAAGTGGATTTCCCCTGTGAGTGATCGCCGTATGTGGTCGCCTGTTTCTGTTCTTGCTGGGCGATCGCCCCCTTTTGCCATTTTCTGATAGGCGATCTCCGTTTTCTGTTAGGAGATCGGTAGTTTTGTATTTTGCTGTCTTTATGTTTAAGTTTTGGAAAACGACCGTTTTGTATTAAACTCCCTGCGAGGAGAACTCCTTTGTATATATATACAATTATGTTTATTTCAGTATATTTGTTTTACCGTTATTTCATATTACGAAAATGCAAAAATGCAAAATGTATTTGGCGGGATGTTACATTAATGGTATCAGAGCAGTTCGTCCTTAGGATGACCTGAGGGCTGTGGATCCATTGTGTTTTCTTCTGCTCATGAAAACTTATTTGAGTTTTAAGTGACAACTATTGTGAAAGGTTTTCAAACGTTTTTGTATTGAACTTTTTGTGTGTGCTGTAGTGAATGTATGCCTAACTGAAAATCTTAGTATTTAGAATGAGAGGGTCTTGATAAGGTGGTGAGGGTGCACACTCATGACCGGATCGGGGTGATTCTCAATCTAAATTCCAGAGGTTTAATGTTTAGCATACTTTGACTTCTGGTGTGATCTATTTCATGTTATTGAGTGTTCTCGTAATTGATTGTGAGTGGCTGTGTGGATTGATGGTTGCACGCCAGTAGCTGTTCTGGTGTTTTGCTTGAGGTTATAAGCTTTATGGTTCTGTAGATGGACTGAAATTCCTAAGGAATTTGAGAAGCTGACCCTGTGAGGTCGAGATGTTATCCCCCCTTGAATGAATTGATTTCCTTATCGATTTCATTCTTGTAGTTGTAGGGAATATAGAAGCTAGTGGTTTCGGAATCTGAGAACGAAGAAGATGACTCGTAGACCTCCTACCTCTCCCCAACCTTCTTCTGAAATGGGCCAGATCGCCAGGGCCATTGAGATGATGGCAGGTGCCATCCAGCAACAGAATGCGGCGATGGCTCAGAACCATCAAGATACCATGCACCACTGGGAAGCTGCTCGGTCGGCTGATACGAATTCGCCCGTCGGTCAGCCTCAGGAACGGATGGGACTGGCCGAGTTCATGAGGCACAACCCACCCAAGTTCTGTGGGAATGCTACCCCTGATCAAGCAGATCAGTGGGTCAGGGAAATGGAGAAAATCTTTAGGGCGACCTCCTGCCCTGAAGAGAAGAAGTTGTTGTTCGCCACCTATCTGCTATCTGGTGAAGCCGAATTCTGGTGGATGGGAGCTCAGCAAATGATGGAGGCCAGAGAGGAGGTGTTGGACTGGGAGAGCTTCAGGGTGAGGTTCTTGGAGAAATACTTCCCTGACAGCGCAAAGTTTGCGCGGGAAGCGGAGTTCTTAAAGTTGGAGCAGGGGGCGATGTCAGTGAACGCCTATGCTGCTAGGTTTGAGTACCTCGCCCGATTCTACACTCAGGCGACCTCCGAAGCTTGGAGGTGCAGGAAGTTTGAGGAAGGGCTGAAGCACGGGCTGAAGAGGACGATAGCCCCGATGTGCATCAGGGAATTTCACGCCTTGGTAGAAAAGGCGAAGATGGTGGAGACCCTGGAAAAGGGTGATCCCCGGGTGATCAGGTCGCACCCAGGGGGTTCTTCCAGTGGGCGGGCTAAGGTGCAGCATTCACAAGGCAGGCCATATGCGAGACCTCCACTACATCGGGCGGGAGCAGGGTCACCCCAGTTTCAACAGCAGCAACCCTGGAAACCAAAATGTTCCCTCTGTGGTGGACCACACATGCTCAATGTGTGCCCCAAGAAGAATTCGGAGAGAAGGTGTTTTGCATGCCAAAGGACAGGGCACGTTGCTAGAGAATGCCCTAACCGGAATGGGGCGACTCAACTCAGTGGTTCTCAGCAGTTGAGAAATGAAGGCAGCAGACCCCAGGCAGCAAGGAGGGTGTTTGCCATGTCAGGAGCAGAGGCGTCCCAATCAGGTAACCTCGTGCAAGGTGTCTGTTTTATATCTGGTAGAAGTGTAGAAGCTTTGTTTGATTCTGGAGCGACACACTCTTTTGTGTCAAGTCGGTGTATAGCCGAGTTGGGTCTCCTAGTGAAGGAGCTGCCTTTTGAACTGTTGGTCTCCACACCTGCATCAGGACAGGTTATGACCTCTACGGTTTGCCCTGAATGTCCAGTAATAGTAGAGGGACGCAGATTCAAAGTGAACTTGATCTGCCTACCTCTTCAGGACCTGGATGTCATCCTGGGAATGGATTGGCTTTCTGCCAATCACGTCCTCATAGATTGCGGTAGGCAGAAAGTGGTGTTGCCCGATCTCCAAGAGCAGGATGTGGTATCTGCTCGGCATGGGCGGTTGGAGATGGAAGAAGGGGCGAGGTGCTTCGTGATGCTAGCTCGGTTGGAAGTGAAGAACAAAGGGGACGTGAGCAGGATACCTGTAGTGAAAGACTTCACGGATGTATTCCCAGAAGAGGTACCTGGGTTACCTCCTAAGAGAGAAGTGGAATTCTCTATTGATTTGGTCCCTGGAGCTGGACCAATGTCAATGGCGCCTTACAGGATGGCCCCAGCCGAGTTGGTGGAGTTAAAGAAGCAAGTGGAAGAGCTGTTGGAGAAACAGTTTATCAGGCCCAGTGTATCTCCATGGGGAGCTCCAGTACTTCTGGTGAAAAAAAAGGATGGAGGGTCTCGGCTGTGCATAGATTACAGGCAGTTAAACAAGTTGACCATCAAGAACAAGTACCCTCTACCCAAAATTGATGATTTAATGGATCAAGTGAATGGGGCCTCGGTGTTCTCAAAGATTGATCTGAGATCGGGGTACCATCAAATTTTGGTAAAGGCCGACGATGTCCAGAAAACAGCCTTTAGGTCCCGGTATGGGCACTATGAGTACGTGGTGATGCCGTTTGGAGTGACCAATGCCCCAGCTCTGTTCATGGATTATATGAATAGGATTTTCCGCCCTTTCTTGGATAAGTTTGTGGTAGTGTTCATAGACGACATACTGGTCTATTCAAAGACCGAGGAAGAACATGAAGGACATCTGAGGTCGGTGTTGGAGGTTCTGAGGGAGAAGCAACTCTATGCCAAGTTCTCTAAGTGCGAGTTCTGGCTGAGGGAAGTCAACTTCTTAGGACACGTGATATCTGCCCAGGGGATCTCGGTAGACCCAGCCAAAGTAGAGACAGTGCTGTAGTGGGAACGTCCCAAGACAGTCACTGAGATAAGGAGCTTTGTGGGTTTGGCGGGTTACTATCGGAGATTTATTGAGGACTTTTCCAAGGTGGTGGCTCCGTTAACACAGCTGACCCGTAAGGACCAACCTTTTGCTTGGACCGACCGATGTGAGCTCAGCTTCAGGGAACTAAAGAAAAGGTTGACGAGTGCTCCAGTGCTGGTGATTCCAGAGGTCAAAAGATCTTTTGACGTCTACTGTGATGCCTCACATCAGGGTCTGGGATGCGTTTTAATGCAAGAGAAAAGAGCGGTCGCCTATGCTTCAAGGCAACTCAAGGTGCATGAGAGGAACTACCCTACGCATGATTTGGAGTTGGCGGCAGTGGTCTTCGCCCTAAAGATCTGGAGGCACTACCTATATGGAGCTCGGTTCCAGGTGTTCAGCGACCATAAGAGCCTGAAATACCTGTTCGATCAGAAGGAACTGAACATGAGGCAAAGAAGGTGGATGGAGTTCCTAAAGGACTACGATTTTCAACTCATGTATCACCCAGGGAAGGCCAATGTAGTGGCAGACGCTTTGAGTAGAAAATCAATGCAAGTAGCCACCACGATGATGGAAGAACAGAAACTGATCGAGCAGTTCAGAGACTTAAACCTTGGGGTAGAACTTCATGTAAATCACATTAGTTGTAGTAAGCTGACTATAACTAATGACTTCATTGGAGAGATCAAGGATAAGCAGTTGGAAGACCCAAGTCTGAGGCGGACTGTGGAGTCGCTAGGGACCGACCAGGCTAGGGACTTTGCGATGGGCGAGGATGGGGTCTTGAGGTTTAATGGCAGAATTTGCGTACCTGCAGACGAAGGGTTGAAGAGGATGATCTTGGATGAAGGTCACAAGAGTCGCCTCAACTTACACCCAGGTATGAACAAGATGTACCATGACTTGAAGGGGTCATTTTGGTGGTCGGGCATGAAGAGAGACATCGCCCAGTATGTTGCAACTTGCCTAACATGTCAGAAGGCGAAGGCAAAGCATCAAAGGCCGGGCGGGCTGTTACAGCGACTGGATATCCCTGAGTGGAAATGGGACAGCATTGCCATGGACTTTGTCACCCATCTGCCTAGATCGGTGAAGGGTCATGAGGCAATCTGGGTCATAGTAGATCGGCTGACAAAGAGTGCCCACTTCCTCCCAGTGAATATGAAGATGCCCATGGAAAAGTTGGCACAACTGTACATCAAGGACATTGTGAGGTTGCATGGAGTGCCTACCAGCATCATTTCGGATAGGGATCCCAGGTTCACTTCGCGGTTTTGGCGGACTCTACAAGATTGCTTAGGAACCAAGTTGAGGATGAGCTCGGCTTATCATCCTCAAACAGATGGGCAGTCGGAGAGAACGATCCAGTCTTTGGAAGATCTGCTAAGGACGTGTATCTTGGATCATTTGGGAAGTTGGGATGAGGTGTTACCACTGGTGGAGTTTACGTATAATAACAGTCACCACGCCAGCATTGGGATGGCACCTTATGAAGCCCTGTACGGGAGAAAATGCAGGACTCCCTTATGTTGGTATCAGGAGGGCGATGCAATCTTGGTTGGGCCAGAGTTGATTCAGCAAACAACCGAGAAGGTGAAACAGATACAAGGCAGGATGAGAGCTTCTCAAAGCCGACAGAAGTCCTATGCAGATCAGAGGAGAAGACCTTTGGAGTTTGCTGCTGGAGACCATGTATTTTTGAGAGTGACCCCAACCAAGGGTGTAGGACGAGCTATCAGACCAAAGAAGCTGTCTCCTAAGTTTGTTGGACCTTACTAGATCTTGAGGAAAATTGGTCCAGTAGCCTATGAGATCGCCCTACCTCCACATTTAGCAAATCTGCATAATGTCTTCCACGTATCACAGTTAAGGAAATATCTCGCCGACCCTTGTCACGTGTTGGAGGTGGACGACGTGCAGATCAGGGACGACTTGTCTTTTGAAGCAAGACCAGTCAGGATAGACGATCACCAAAGCAAACAGCTCAGGAGTAAGACCATCCATATGGTTAAGGTGGTGTGGGATGAGAGATCCGGTGATTCGACTTGGGAGTTGGAAGAGAACATGAGAAACGACTATCCACATCTCTTTTCCTTGTAATTCAATTTTCGAGGACGAAAATTTTTGTTGTTAGGGAGATTGTAAGGACCTGGAAAACCTTATTGGAATAAAAGTGATATATTTTAAGTGAATTCTAAGTATGTTTTTATTTAAAATAAAAATGAAGGAAAGTGTAGTTAGAAAGCCATGAGATCGCCTGGAACATGATCACCAGGGCGCGAGAGGCATGCGGACATCACCAGGGCGCGAGGCATGCGGGCATCAGCAGGGCGCGAGAGACATGCGGGCATCGCCAGGGCGCGAGATGCATGTGGGCTTTGCCCGGGCGCGAGAGGCATGCGGGCGTCGCCAAGAGGAGACCTCGGTCGGTCTCCAGGAATAGGAGACCTCGGTCGGTCTCCAGGAATAGGAGACCTCGGTCGGTCTCCAGGAGGAAGAGACCTCGGTCGGTCTCCAGGAGGAGGAGACATCGGTCGTCTTCCAGAGAGAGACATCGGTCGTCTTCCAGAGAGAGACATCGGTCGTCCTCCAGGATGGGTCATCGGTGGAGAGTCTTCGCGCGAGAGGTCATCGGTGGATTGTCTTTGCGTGAGTGGTCATCGGCGAAAGGTTATCGCGCGATGTCATGTTTCACGCGGATGAAGTGGGGCCCTGGGTTCCAGGATGAACGTGCTGCATGTGCGACATGTAGGCAGTGAAAGTCCTTCGGAACAGTAGCTCCATGTGCGCAGAGACGCCACGTGGCCATACTGTCAGATTGCATTTAATTCGAGGAAGAAAACCCACCCAGGAGGGTTAGTTAGAGAGTAGGTAATGATAGCTACATGGCAGGCCTATGTTCCTAGTATCGGAATGCACCGCCTCTTAGTGAGTTTAGAAACGCAGTGAGAGTATAAAAGGTGACAGAGTGAGTTCACCTTCATCTTTCTCTTTTCTCTCCTTTTGCACTGCGACTCAGTAATTCCAGGCACCAGTTTACTTACCAGCGATTGCCATAGAGCATTTGAGAAGGTTCTCTACAAGTTTTACTGATTAGAAACGTTTAGGCAGAGTTCAGGCATCCTTTACGTTCGGTGGTTAGAGCTTGAAGTGAGTTTCACGCTGATCCAGGTAAGGGAAGCTAGCCTTACTTCTAATGAAAACTGTATGTGTGATGATTTTGATGTTGGGGGTGACGTGGTCGCCAGGTGTTCAAACTGTTCTTGCTTTAAACCCAGTTTTGTTCGTGATCGCCGGTTTTTCATCTGTTATTGAAATATCCCCTGTTTTATGCTGTTTCAAAAGTGTTTGAGATTTTAAATGTGGTTTTCGAAAATTTGAACCTTGGTATGAGTTTTGCTGTGATTGAAATCGTTCATTGAAGTGTTATGTGATGTGTTGAATGTTGTGATTGTGGATCGAGGCATAGTATTTTCAGGAAAGAAAATACCGTGTAAGGTCGTGTAATAGGTGTATTGATCGGTGATCCTATAATGAGACATCCTGACTCTACTGAGGTAATGAAATCACATAGAGGAAGTTACTCAGTTGTGGAGAGTCGATGGAGGTTCATACGTATGGGTGTCTCGTGTGAAACAGAACGAGTTCGGCCTGTTGTATGGATTAACCTTGTCATACCGTGATAATGAGAATATTGAGATGGTGTGATGCGCATGGCTGAGGGCACTTTCCAGCCTTTTGGTATGACAGGTGCGAATCTCTGGGTCTAATCAACGCACGAGTCTCCGGAAATAGTGGTCAAGTGTCTGGTGTGATGAGTCAGTGGAAAGTCTGACGTGAGAAATGAGAAATTGAATTAATAGACACTTGATTGCTGATGTGAATTGAAATACTCTTGGATTGATTTGTGAAATATGTGATTTCCTGATAGTCTTGTGGAATATGGAAATGTGATGGCTAATATTGATATGGTTCATGGATGTTGTGAAGTTCTTATGTATGCTCTTGATTTAAAGTTTTCTTAAATATATAGCTTACCCTGTATTTTGTTTTTGTGGCTGTTTTCTTAAACCTGTGATGATCGTGTAATTTTACACGGGAGCAGATGAGGTTGCAGGAAGTGGATTTCCCCTGTGAGTGATCGCCGTATGTGGTCGCCTGTTTCTGTTCTTGCTGGGCGATCGCCCCCTTTTGCCATTTTCTGATAGGCGATCTCCGTTTTCTGTTAGGAGATCGGTAGTTTTGTATTTTGCTGTCTTTATGTTTAAGTTTTGGAAAACGACCGTTTTGTATTAAACTCCCTGCGAGGAGAACTCCTTTGTATATATATACAATTATGTTTATTTCAGTATATTTGTTTTACCGTTATTTCATATTACGAAAATGCAAAAATGCGAAATGTATTTGGCGGGATGTTACACATTCCATCCGCTATGTAACGCTTATAGGGCATCATCCATGTCTCACCATTTTGTAGTAGGCAGATCTGTGATGCCTCCACCTCCATTGGCCTGCACGCGTTGACTCGTGGCTTCTTCAAAGTTTCTTGAGTCAACGACCGATGACTTCTCTTCTCACCATCTGACTGGCTTATCTGATGGACTCCCACCAAGTTATCAGCTGTATAAGTACGAGGCACCCTCAGGGTCTCTTGGATGACTGTCCTCTGTCTGCCCCCCTTGCCTGAGCTGGCGAGTTTGGCCAACAAGTCAGCTCTGGCATTCTGCTCCCTGGGCACGTGTGCTAGTTCAAATATTTCAAATGAACTCTTCAATCTTTGGACATACTCCAAGTAAGAGGCCATCTGAGGGTCTTTGGCCTGGTACTCTCCCGCCACTTGACCGGTGACCAACAATGAGTCACTCTTCGCCATAAGGCTCTGCGCTCCCATCTCCTTTGCCAACAACATCCCAGCGATCAAAGCCTCATATTCTGCCTAGTTATTGCTGGCTTTGAAAGCGAACCGCAGGGCCTGCTCTATCAACAACCCCTAGGGTCCTTCCAGGATCACTCCTGCTCCGCTGCCTTGCTGATTCGAGGACCCGTCTACTGACAATACCCATTTGAAATTGGGTCCCTCCTGCTGGGCCTCGGTTGAGGACATCTCGGCCACCAAGTCAGCGTAGACCTGTCCTTTGATCGGGCCCCTGGGCTCATACTGGATGTCGAATTCTGACAACTCGACTGCCCAACGCACCATTCTTCCCGCCACATCGGGCTTCTGCAGGACCTTGCATATCGGCAGATTTGTCATCACCACCACTGTGAAGCTTTGGAAATAGTGGCGAAGTCTCCTGGCTGAAAACACCACTGCTAATGCTGCCTTTTCTAAGGCTTGGTATCTCGTTTCAGGCCCCTGCAACACTTTGCTGACAAAATAAATGGGCTTCTGGCTTTGTTGCTGCTCTTGAACCAAGACAGAACTCACCGCCCTATCTGTAACTGCAAAGTAAAGACGCAGGGGTGTGCCGAGCTGAGGCTTGCACAAGACTGGTGGGCTGGCCAGATACTCTTTGAGCTTAAGGAAAGCCTGCTCACATTCTGTAGTCCAGGTGAATCTGCTATTCCTCCTTAGGCATTGGAAATAAGGGTGGCCCTTGTCTCCTCCGGCTGACACGAACCTGGAGAGTGCAGCCATCCGACCCGTCAATTGTTGCACTTCTTTGACCGACGTCGGGCTCCTGATGGCTATGATCGCTGCACACTTGTCTGGGTTGGCCTCAATCCCTCTTTCCGTGAGCAAAAACCCAAGGAACTTGCCTGCCTCCACCCCAAAGACGCACTTTTCTGGATTCAACTTCAACCTGTACTTCGCTATTGTATTAAACAGCTCCTCCAAGTCGTCAACATGCTGATCTCGTGCCTGGGACGTCACCACCATGTCATCTACATAGGCCTGCACATTGCGTCCCAGCATGGGGGCGAGGACCTTGTCCATCACCCTCTGATATGTGGCACCCGCGTTCTTCAGGCCAAACGGCATGACTGTGTAGCAGTAACAAGACAGCTCTGTCATGAACGCAGTCTTGTTCTCATCCATCGGGTGCATCTTGATCTGATTGTACCCGGAAAAAGCGTCCAAGAATCTGAGTAACTTGCAGCCCGAGGCACTGTCTACTAGCGCATCTATGTTGGGCAGAGGGTAGGAATCTTTTGGACAGGCCTTGTTAAGATCTGTGAAGTCCACACACATCCTCCACTTCCCATTGGCCTTTTTTACCAGGACGACATTCGCAAGCCACTCAGGGTATTGTATTTCCCGTATGTGGCCTGCTTTCAGCAACTTCTGTGTTTCCTCCCTGATTACCTGCCTTCGTTCATCATTGAACTTCCTTCTCCTTTGGCGGACTGGTCTGACTTGGGGATTCAGTGCCAGGCGATGGCATAGAAAATCGGGGTCAATGCCTGGCATGTCCGAGGGGGACCAAGCGAAAGCGTCCAGATGCTTTCTTATAACTCCCGCCACCTGGTCTTGGGTCTCCTGAGACAGGGATTTACATAGCTTGAAAATCTTTCCCTCGATCTCCTTCTCCACGACCTCCTCTGCCGGTTCGGGCCGCCTCGCCCGGGCGACCTCTGCTCGGGTGACCCCGACGTCACCTCGGGGCATATCTGCTTCATTGACACCTCCTCCCGGTGGTGAGGTGGTCACCATGCACACTCCCCGCTTTGTCTTGAGGCTATTCTCATAGCACCTTTTAGCCTCTTTTTGATCTGACTTGATGGTTACCACCATCCCCTCCATCGATGGCAGCTTCATCTTCATGTGCCTTGTGGACACCACAGCCCCTAGCCGGTTCAGGGTCGGTCTGCCCAGAAGTATGTTGTAGGAAGAGGGAGCGTTCACCACAAGGTACCTGATGTTCTCTGTGCAGGATGCTACTCCATCAGTGAACATGGTCCTCAACTCTATGTACCCCCGCACTTCTACTTGGTCTCCTGCGAACCCATACAAACAGCCGACGTAGGGTCGCAGCTGATCAGGAGACAACTGTAGCTTGTTGAAAGTCGACCAAAACATCACATCGGCCGAGCTTCCCTGATCGACCAATACCCGGTGCACCTTACGTGCGGCAGTGACCACTGAAATGACCACCGGATCTTTATCATGGGGGACAACATCTCGGCGATCAGCCTTTGTGAAGACGAGGTCGATATCCGGAAAGTGATCTTCCTCGCAGGTCTCCACTGCCATCACTGAACGTGAATACTTCTTACGTTGCGAAGAAGTGCACCCTCCTCCTGAGAACCCACCTGATATGGTGTGGATCTCACCATGTATGGGCACTTCATGCCCCTGGTCTGTCCTTGGTGCAGCGACCGTCTCACCTTCCGATGCCTCCTTTAGGTAGTCATTCAAGAACCCACTCTTCACCAACTTGTCCAATTGGTGGGCCAGGGCCAGGCAATTTCGAACGGGGTGCCCAAAAGCCTGATGGAATTCGCACCATGCATTTTTGTTAGGCCCCAACCTCTTGTCACTCTTTGGGGGCATCTTCAACCTTTCTGCCACATTAGGAATGGCAATCAGTTCCTTCAACTCCACCACAAATTCATGCCTAGGGGGCATGTCATCCTTGCCTCGCGCCCCAGGTTGTGGTTTTCGGGGCTCGTAGGGCTTCTGTTTCCCTTGAGCTTTCTTCTTTGTGGTTGCCTCGTGCACCTGCAGCGGTTGAGGCCGACTAGGCGCTCGGGGCCCTAACGAGACTGCGCTTTCTCGCTTCTCGCTGAGCTCTCCTTCAGCAACAATGTGGGCCATAGCACGTCGTTTTATGTCGCCGAAAGTCTTGGGGCGGCTGCATATCAGAGATTCGCTGAAAGGCCCTGGCAATACGCCCTTCCTGAAGGCGTGCACCACCATGTCTTCATCCTTGGTGTGCAACCTTACCACCATCGCCCCAAACCTATTGAGGTAATCTTTAAGGGACTCCCTCTGATGCTGCCTTACATCGAAAAGATCGTAAGACACTGGTGGAGGGGCCCTGTTGACAAGATATTGCTCCCTGAACAGCGCGGAGAATTGCGCGAAAGACGTGATATGTCCTTCAAGCAAACTCACGAACCATTCTAGCGCAGTTCTTGTTAGTGTGGCCATAAAGAGCTTACAGTGCACTGCGTCAGACCCTCCCGACAACATCATCTGCGTATGGAAAGCAGTGAGATGCGTTTCAGGATCCTCTTTCCCGGTGAACACGGTCTTAGGCCCTACAAAGGTGGCTGGGACCACCGTGTTCATAATCGCCTGGGAGAAAGGCATGGGAAAGGCCCTTGGGGGCACTGGTGGGGCTCGACCATCTTCCCCACGATCTCCAGCTTGTTGTATGTGTTGCAAATTCAAGCGTAACTCCTCATTCGCTCGGTGCAACTCTTCATTCCTGGCCTGTGAGGCGGCCAGGTCTTCCTGCATACGCGCCTGATGCGCTCGAGATTCCGCCACCGTCTCCTGGAGGGCGCGCATCATTTCCATCAGCTGTTGCATGGTAACGCTATCGCCTCCGTTTGGTGGACCGGACCCGTGTCTTGTATTCCTCATCTTCTGTGGTTCTTACTCTCACTCTCGTGTATGGGACCTTGTTTTACTCTGGCCCCACGGTGGGCGCCAAATGTTCTTGCCGGTTGACCCGCCTGTCGGTTGACTCACGACACTCACACGCCTCCTTCCTCACGTTGATATGTGCTTTGTTCTTTTGAAGCAATCTGCACCTGCAAAAGAGAAAGGGGCGCCCTAGAGGCCGTTTGCACTCCGACGCTCAAGTCAGTGTAGGGCAAGGAACACCAAGTGTATAGTAAAGGAGTGCAAACTCTCACAGGGTGACCACCTGGGTGCCTCCTTGTGCAGCTAGTCTCTGGGGCCACCTGTTCTTGGAGTGCCTTCACTGTTCACGTGCCATGCATGTAGCTTCACTGGGAAATGTAACATCCCGCCAAATTGCTTTTCATATTTATATATTGAAATAAAGGTAAAACAATAATATTTAAGTGAACATACGTATTTATATAAAATGAAGTTGCTCCTCACAGGGAGTTTAATACATAACCGGTCAATTTTCCAAAGCTTAAAAAAAAATACAGCAAAATAGAAAAAAAAAACAGGCGATCTCCCTACAAAAAGGGCGATCTCCTATCAGAGAAGGCGATCTCCTATCAGAGATCAGAAAAAGGGGGATCGCCTAACAGAAACAGAGACAGGCGATCTCCTTCCGGCGACCACTCACTGAGGAGCTCTACTTCCTGCAACATCATCTGCTCCCGTGTAAATTATACACGATCATCACAGTTTTAAGAAAAACAGCCACAGAACCAAACACAGGGTAAGCTAGATATTTGAAAGAGAGTTTAAATATGAACTTAAAAATCAAGATAAAACAAATTTAAGACACCCACGTAAAAACCATCAACTTTCTCATTCATATCACACAGGCATCAAGTAATCACATATTTCACAATTTCTTCAAGAGTCGTTCAATTCACATAATTCCATCAAGTGTCTATCAACAATTTCTCAACATTTCTCACGTCAGACTTCCACTGACTCTTCACACATAGACACTTGACACTACTTCCGGAAGACACATGCATTGACTAGACTCAGAGATCTGCACCTGTCATACTACATTGCTGTAAAGTTTCCACAGCTGTGCACATGAACATAATCTCAATCTCAATCTCATCACTCTCCTAGTATGACAGGGTCAATCCATGTAACAGGCCAAGCTCGTTCTTTTTCACACAACTCACCCATTCATGAACCTCCTTCGACTCTCAACGCCTGAATAACTTCCTCTATATGGTTCCATTATATCAGGAGAGTCAGGATATCTCATTATAGAAATCACCGATCAATGCACATCCTACAAAATCTTACACGGTATTTTCTTTCCTGAAAATACTATGCCTTGATCCCACATTCACAACATTCAACACATCATATGACACTTAAATGAACGATTCCAATCACAGCAGCAATCATTCAGAGGTCCAGATTTTCGAATATTGCATGCATTTCACATTTCAATCTCAAACAGTTTCAAACAACACTAAAAACAGGGGAGTTCGAAATCAATATTTAAAACCGGCGATCACAAACCGGCGATCACATCCAAAATAGGGGATTTCGAAACACAAGGGAAAAACTGGCGACCACATCGCCCCAACATCAACAACAGAGGATTATGCAATATCAGTTGAAAACCGGCGACCACGTCGCCCCATCATCAAAGTCATCTAACTTAAGGTTTTCGTTGGAAATAAGGCTAGCTTCCCTTACCTGGACTTGCGTGAAAAGTACTAAGAGCTCCAACCCAACGAGCTTCAAGGATGTCTTACCCTGCACCATGGATCCTTAGTCACAAAACTAGCTATACTCCTCATTTCTACGCTAACAGGGACGATTCCTGAAGCTAAGAGAACTGCATGCAACACCAATGCAGAGGCAACCCTCTCAGGTGCAGGATCGACTTGAAGAACGGAGGGAACGACTTACTCTGTTTTAGCGTCCGGTTTGGAGGACTTGCAGAGAACCTCCCAGGTGGCCTGTGGCAGTCGTCGCTCGTCGTACTGGTGCTTGATGGTGCCTGGATCGCAGCGCGAAGGAGGGAAAAGAGAAGGATGAAGGTAACTCACTCACTCACTCTGTCACTCTTGAACCACAGCAGCGTTCTTTGCTTCTCCGAAGTGAGTTTTTAAAACTAACCCAACTTGTTCCACAATTGCCGCTGCCACCACCCACTCTGCAGGAAGGCTTGCGTGCACGCTTCCCTGAACAGTACGGCCACGTGTGTCTCTGCGCATGCCAACTCTCTGATGTCACTATTCTGAACCACCCTTTTTGTCCACGTGGCGCGCGTGCAGGACGTTTCATGCTGGGAGTCTGGGTCCCACCTTATCTGTGCGAAACACGACATCGCGCGATAACCTTCCACCGATGACTCATCCTGGAAGACGACCGATGTCTCTCTCTGGAAGACGACCGAAGTCTCTCGCTGGGAGACGACCGATGTCTCTCTCTGGGAGACGACCGGTGTCTCTCGCTGGGAGACGACCGATGTCTATCCCTGGCGACGTCCGCATGGGTAGTCTAGGCGACAGGCGATTATGTACTAACCAGGCGATCTCAGAGTCTTCTAAGCTACACTTTCCTTCCTTTACTCTTCTTGATCCACATGTCTTCCTCGAGCACACCCTCGTGATTACCTCACGATAAGGTCATCGCACCTGACTACTTTGTTAATACAAGAGTCAGCCGACCGACCTCTACCAGCTGACCCCAGCCCTTGGGTGACGTCCGAGGTGCGACTACTACGAAACTTCTATTACCAGCTCTTTGTATTTTAAATAACAACATCTTCTGAAATTATTTAAATATAACACTTTTATTCCAATTAAAGTTTCTAGGTCCTTACAGGAAACCCTAGTTCTGATGAGTACTCGACCCCTCAGGACTCCGCACCTAACTGTGCTCTCCCTGCTACCCGCATGGGCACTTCGTGATCCAGGCCTCTCCCTAACTCTGGGTATTTAACTGGTTATTGCCCACTCTGGGAACCAATCTTAGCTGTTCTGTTTACGCTGTTCAAATCACCCAAGGCCGATGTCACCTCGCCACACCCTGTCGCCGAGGACTCCTCGACCTGCTGAGTGACGATGACACCTCCGCCCATCCTGGTGATCTGACGACTACTCACCCGTCTCTGTAGGGTGATGACCCATCACCCTTCTCTGTAGGCTGATGACTAATCACCCCTCTCTGTAGGCTGATGACTAATCACCCTTTTCTGTAGGCTGATGACTAATCACCCCTCTCTGTAGGCTGATTACTCATCGCCCTTCTCTGTTCAATACCCCCTGTAGGGTCCATTCCACGTGGCTTTGGCCCATGCTGTGGGACCCAGCTGACGTCCGAGGACTGGTCAATACATAAATAAATAAAAATTACTTTTAGAAGTAATCTAAATGATTACAAAATCTAACAATTTCAGAAGTTTGTCAATAATTTTTTACTAAAATAATTATAAATTACTAAAAAAACAGAGGTTTTCAAAAACTGAAAACCAAAAAACCAGCTACCTCTCAAAACAATTAACCAAAACAAATCCCACCAAAGAGTTCAAATTATATTATCATTATTGATTTGTATGTAACATCCTGATCTAATATTAAGGTAACTGATACGGTATACAATTTTTTTTATATTTGAGTTACTGGATAGTACATAGCTATTAGCTAGGTTCATTAGCTGGCAGCTTAATCTACTGCAGTAGAGGAAAACGATAGATTGATTGAACAAGTATATCCATGGCCAAGTTGGCTCAGTTGTACATCAAGGAAATTGTGAGGTTGCATGGAGTACCTTCCAGCATTGTTTCGGATAGAGATCCCAGGTTCACTTCTCGGTTTTGGCAGACTCTGCAAGATTCTTTGGGAACTAAGTTGAGGATGAGCTCTGCATATCATCCTCAAATCGATGGACAGTCTGAGAGAACGATCCAGTCCTTGGAAGATCTGCTAAGGACGTGTGTCTTGGATCAATTGGGAAGCTGGGATGAGATGTTGCCGCTGGTGGAGTTCACTTATAATAACAGTTACCACGCCAGTATTGGGATGGCACCATATGAAGCCTTGTATGGGAGGAAATGCAGAACTGCTTTATGTTGGTACCTGTAAGGATCTAGATAATTATTTGGAATGGAAGAAGTATAATTTTAATGAATTCTGAATATGTTATTACTTAAAACCAAAAGAGCTTGTAATGGAAATTTCATGGTGGTCAGACCTCGGATGTCGCCCAAGGTCTGAAGGCGGCGTGGTAGAGGTCGGTCGGTGGACCATAGTGGGTTCCAGAAATCACATGTAGGGAGGTGTGATTTGAACCTTAGGAGCGCCATGCATGCAGAATAACTACGGGACTTTACGCTTGGACATAAGGGATTTACCTTAGTGTTGCATCCTTAGGCACGTAAGGATTGAGTACTGAGCTGCCCTCGGGCAGGAGGAGCTACCGACGTCACCGAGCCATGTGGGGGTGATAACACAGGCGTGGAGTAGTGGTAGGACGAGCCCTCAATAGGGTGTGACGATGTGGCATCAGTCGACAGAAGCAAGGCGATGTGTCCTCACCATATCAAGGACGATGAGAGATCGCCAGGGCGAGAGACACGCGGGCACCGCCAGGGCGAGAGACACGCGGGCACCGCCAGGGTGAGAGACACGCGGGGATCGCCAAGGCGAGAGACACGTGGGCATCGCCAGGGCGAGAGACACGCGGGGATCGCTAGGGCGAGAGACACGCGGGCATCGCCAGGACGAGAGACACGCGGGCAACGCGAGGGCGAGAGACACGCGAGCATCGCTAGGGCGAGAGACACGCGGGCATCGCCAGGGCGAGAGACAGATGGTCATCGCCAGGATGAGGGACGCATCGGTCGACTTCCAGGGGGAGACATCGGTCGTCTTCCTGGGAGAGACATCGGTCGTCTTCCTGGGAGAGACATCGGTCGTCTTCCAGGGAGAGACATCGGTCGTCTGCCAGGATGAGGCATCGGTTGTCTGCCAGGGTGAGGAATCGGTCGTCCGTCAGGAAGAGGAATCGGTCATCGCCGGTATGAGAGGCATAGTCATCGCGCAAGCAGTCATCAGTGGAAGGTTATCGCGCGATGTCGTGTTTCACACAGATAAGGTGGGACCCAGGCTCCCAGCATGAACGTTCTGCATGCACGACACGTAGACAGAAAGGGTGTTTCAGAATAGTTAGCATCAGAGAGTTGGTATGCGCAGAAACCCACGTGGTCATACTGTTCAAGGAAGTGTGCACGCAAGCTTTCCTGCAGAGTGGGCGGGGGCAGCGGCATTTCTGGGCAAGTTGGCTTAGATTCAAAACTCACTCCTGAGAGGCAGTGGACGTTGCTGTGGTTCGAGAGTGATTGAGTGAGTTAGCTTTGGTTCCCTGTTTCTTTCCTCTCCTTCTCCCTGCGTTCAGACGTCCTAGCGGACCAGTTGAAGATCGGCGACTACCCTGGATTCCTGACGTTGTGCTCTGCAAGTTTTCTGCTCAAAGCCCTAAAACAGAGTTAAGGCATCCTTGAGTTCTCGATGGGTTTGGAGCTCTTAGTCAGATTTTACGCAAGTCCAGGTAAGGGAAGCTAGCATTTTCGTTTATAAAAACTTTAGGCGAGTAGGTTCTGAAGTGAGGGCGACGTGGTCGCCGGTTTCATATTCTTTTTCACGATGCTCTGTTTTTATGTGTGGGGCGACGTGATCGCCAGTTTTAATATTGATTTCGAACTTCCCTGTTTTAGTGTCGCTTTGAACTTGTTTGGGATTGAAATGCATATGATATTCGAAAATCTGAACTTTGGTATGATTGTTTCTGTGATTGGGATTGTTTAAGAAAAGATTCAAATTATTACATGATGGAATTGTGCTTTTACGTGTGATATGATGTACTGGATGAATGTGAAATTGTGATCAAGACATAGTATTTTTAGGAAAGGAAATACCGTGTTGAGATTGGTTATGAGGTGTATTGATCAGTGAGTATCCTGTGAATGAGACGATCCTGACTCTGCTGATATAATGGAATCACATAGATGAAGTTATTCAGTTGTTGAGAGTTGAAGGAGGTTCATATGTATGGGTTAGTGGTTTAAAAGATAACTAACTTGACCTGTTATATGAATTAACCCTATCATACCGTGAGAGTGATGATATTGAGATTATGTTTATGCGCATGGCTGTGTGGATTTTGTAACATCCCGCCAAATCGTTTCACAATTATATAATGAAAATAAACGTAAAACCAAAATGTTTTGAAATGAACATGATTATATATATGTAATGAAGTTTCTCCTCGCAGGGAGTTTAATACAAAACGGTCGTTTTTCCAAAACTTAAACAAAATACAGCAAAATACAACCAAACAGCCGATCTCCCAACAAAAAGGGGCGATCTCCTAACTAAAGAGGCGATCTCCTATCAGAAAAGGGCGATCTCCGATCAGAAAACAGGAAAAGGGGTGATCGCCCAACAGAAGCAAAATAGGCGATCTCATCCCGGCGACCACTTACTGAGGAGCTCTTCTTCCTGCAAGATCATCTGCTCCCGTGTAAAAATTACACGATCATCACAGGTTTTAAGAAAACAGCCACAGAACCAAAACGCAAAGGGTAAGCTAGACATTTAAAAGAGAGTTTGAATATGAACTTAAGAATCAAGATGAAACCAGTTTAAGACATCCACATAAAACCATCAACTTTCTCATATTCCACCAAAACATTCGATAATCACATATCTCACAAATCAATTCCAGAGTCTCACAATTCACATCAGCAATCAAGTGTCTATCAATTCAATTTCTCATTTCACACGTCAGACTTTCCACTGACTCATCACACCAGACACTTGACCACTATTTCCGGAGACTCGTGCATTGAACTCAGCGTCCAGAGACCTGCACCTGTCACGCTAAAAGGCTGGAAAGTGCCCTCAGCCATGCGCATCACACAATCTCAATCTCAATATCATCATTATCACAGTGTGACAGGGTGAATCCATATGACGGCTGAGCTCGTTCTGTTTCACACGGGCCACTCATTCATAGGATCTCCTTCGACTCTCACCACCAAATGACTTCATTTACGTAATTCCATCATATCAGCAGAGTCAGGATCGTCTCATTAACAGGACACTCACTGATCAATACACATCCTACACAGATCTTACACGATATTTCCTTTCCTGAAAATACTATGCCTCGATCCCACATTCACAACATTCACACATCACATAACATTTCAACAAATGATTCCAGTCACAGCAAAACTCATGCCAAGGTTCAGATTTTCGAATATCACATTTCCATATCTCAACAGTTTTCAAACAACACCAAAAACAGAAGATATTTCAGTAACAGATGAAAACCGGCGATCACCTTCAAAACACAGGCGATCACTCACTAAACTGGGATTTAAACAAGAACATTCTGCAAACCCGGCGACCACGTCGCCCCCATCATCAAACTCATCAAACACACAGTTTTTCATCAGAGATAAGGCTAGCTTCCCTTACCTGGATCAGCGTGAAACTCACTTCAAGCTCTAACCACCGAACGTAAAGGATGCCTGAACTCTGCCTAAGCGTTCTAATCGGTAAAACTTGTAGAGAACCTTCTCAAATGCTCTATGGCAATCGCTGGTAAATAAACTGGTGCCTGGAATTACTGAGTCGCAGCGCAAAGGAGAGAAAAGAGAAAGATGAAACTCTGTCACTATTTTCTCTTACTGCGTTCTAATCTCACTAAGAGGCGGTGCATTCCGATACTAGGAACATAGGCCTGCCATGTAGCTATCATTACCTACTCTCTAACTAACACTTCCGTGTGGGTTTCTTCCTCTAATTAAATGCAGACTTGACAGAATGGCCACATGGCGTCTCTACGTGCATGGAGCCACTGTTCCGAGGGTCTTTCACTGCCTACATGTTGCACATGCAGCACGTTAATCCTGGAAGCCGGGGCCCCACCTCATCTGCGTATAACCGGACCCCTGATAACCATCCACCGGTATCCATGGCTCCCAGGTCAGAAATGACCGATGTTCCTTACACCGGCGATGACTGATTCCTCACCCTGGAGGATGACCGACGTCTTCCCTGCAGACGACCGACTTCTCTCCCTTGCGGACGACCGAGGTCTCCCTCTTGCAGACGACCGACTTCTCTCCCTTGCGGACGACCGAGGTCTCCCTCTTGCGGATGACCGAGGTCTTCTCCTGGCGAAGTCCACACGCCTCGCGCCCTGGCGATGCCCGCACGCTTTGCGCCCTTTTCTTCCATGTTTTATTTTAAATAAAACTTACTTAGAATTTATTTAAAATATACCCTTTTATTCCAAATTACATTTTACAGGTCCTTACATTCTCCCCAACAACAAAAATTTTCGTCCTCGAAAATTGAATTACACGGAAAAGAGGTATGGATAGGCTTCCCTCATGGATTCTTCTAGCTCCCAAGTTGAATTACCCGATTTCTCATTCCACACCACTTTCACCATGTGGATGGTCTTGCCTCTGAGCTGTTTACTTTGCCAATCGTCAATCCTAACTGGTTTTGCTTCAAAGGACAAGTCATCCCTGATCTGCACCTCGTCCGTTTCTAGCACATGACTAGGGTCTGCCATATACTTCCTCAGCTGCGATACGTGAAAGACATTATGCAGATTCGCTAAGTGGGGAGGTAGGGCGATCTCGTAAGCCACTGGACCAATCTTCCTCAAGATCTGGTATGGTCCAACAAACTTAGGAGACAACTTCTTTGATCTGATCGCCCGTGCTACACCCTTGGTCGGTGTTACTTTCATGAACACATGATCTCCAGCAGCAAACTCTAAAGGTCTTCTCCTCTGATCTGCATAAGACTTCTGTCGGCTTTGAGAAGCTCTCATTCTGCCTTGTATCTGCTTCACCTTCTCGGTTGTCTGCTGAATCAACTCTGGCCCAACCAAGACTGCTTCGCCCTCCTGGTACCAACATAAGGGAGTTCTGCATTTCCTCCCATACAGGGCTTCATATGGTGCCATTCCAATACTGGCGTGGTAACTGTTATTATACGTAAACTCCACCAGCGGTAACACCTCATCCCAACTTCCCAAGTGATCCAATACACACGTCCTTAGCAGATCTTCCAAGGACTGGATCGTTCTCTCCGACTGCCCATCTGTTTGAGGATGATAGGCCGAGCTCATCCTCAACTTGGTTCCTAAGCAATCTTGTAGAGTCTGCCAAAACCGTGAAGTGAACCTGGGATCTCTATCCGAAATGATGCTGGTAGGCACTCCATGCAACTTCACTATTTCTTTGATGTACAATTGTGCCAACTTCTCCATGGACATCTTCATATTTACTGGGAGGAAGTGGGCACTCTTTGTCAGCCGATCTACTATGACCCAGATTGCCTCATGACCCTTCACCGATCTGGGCAGATGGGTGACAAAATCCATGGCGATGCTGTCCCATTTCCACTCAGGGATGTCCAATCGCTGTAACAGCCCGCCCGGTCTTTGATGTTCTGTCTTCGCCTTCTGACATGTTAGACAAGTTGCAACGTACTGGGCGATGTCCCTCTTCATGCCTGACCACCAGAATGACTCCTTCAAGTCATGGTACATCTTGGTCATGCCTGGGTGTAGGTTGAGGCGACTCTTGTGACCTTCATCCAGGATCATCTTCTTCAACTCTTCATTTGCAGGTATGCAAATCCTGCCATTAAACCTCAAGATCCCATCGTCGCACATCGCGAAGTCTCTAGCCTGGTCGGTCCCTAGTGACTCCACAGTCCGCTTCAGACTAGGGTCCCCCAACTGCTTATCCTTGACCTCACCAATGAAGTCATTAGTTATAGCCAGCTTACTACAACTAATGTGATTTGCATAAAAGTCTACCCCAAGGTTTAAGTCTCTGAACTGCTCGATCAGTTTCTGTTCTTCCATCATCATGGTGGCTACTTGTATCGATTTTCTACTCAAAGCGTCTGCCACTACATTGGCCTTCCCTGGGTGATACATGAGTTGAAAATCGTAATCCTTTAGAAACTCCATCCACCTTCTTTGTCTCATGTTCAGTTCCTTCTGATCGAACAGGTATTTCAGGCTCTTATGGTCGCTGAACACCTGGAACCGAGCTCCATATAGATAGTGTCTCCAGATCTTCAGGGCGAACACCACAGCCGCCAACTCCAAATCATGCGTAGGGTAGTTTTTCTCATGAACCTTGAGTTGCCTTGAAGCATAAGCAACCGCTCTTCCCTCTTGCATTAAAACGCAGCCCAAACCCTGATGTGAGGCATCACAGTAGACGTCAAAAGGTCTTCCGACCTCTGGGATCACCAGCACTGGAGCACTCGTCAACCTTTTCTTTAATTCCACGAAGCTGAGCTCACATCGATCGGTCCAAGCAAAAGGTTGGTTCTTGCGGGTTAGCTGTGTTAACGGAGCCACCACCTTGGAAAAGTCTTCAATAAACCTCCGATAGTAGCCCGCCAAACCCACAAAGCTCCTTATCTCCGTGACTGTCTGAGGACGTTCCCACTGCAGCACTGCCTCTACTTTGGCTGGATCTACCGAGATCCCTTGGGCAGATATTACGTGCCCTAAGAAGTTAACTTCCCTCAGCCAGAACTCACACTTAGTGAACTTGGCATAAAGTTGTTCCTTCCTCAGGATTTCCAATACCGACCTCAGATGCCCTTCATGCTCTTCCTCGGTCTTTGAATAAACAAGTATATCGTCTATGAAGACTACCATAAACTCATCCAAGAAAGGGCGGAAAATCCTATTCATGTAGTCCATGAACAGAGCTGGGGCATTGGTCACTCCAAACGGCATCACTACATATTCGTAGTGCCCATATCGGGACCTAAAAGCTGTTTTCTGCACATCTTCAGCTTTTACCAAAATTTGGTGGTACCCCGATCTCAGATCAATCTTTGAGAACACCGAGGCCCCATTTACTTGATCCATTAAATCATCAATTCTGGGTAGAGGGTACTTGTTTTTGATGGTCAACTTGTTTAACTGCCTGTAGTCTATGCACAGCCGAGACCCTCCATCCTTTTTCTTCACCAGAAGTACTGGAGCTCCCCACGGAGATACACTGGGTCTGATGAACTGTTTCTCCAACAGCTCTTCCACTTGCTTCTTTAACTCCACTAACTCGGCTGGAGCCATTCTGTAAGGCGCCATTGACACTGGTCCAGCTCCAGGTATCAAATCAATAGAGAATTCCACTTCTCTCTTAGGAGGTAACCCAGGTACCTCTTCTGGGAATACATCCGTGAAGTCTTTCACTACAGGTATCCTGTTTACGTCCCCTTCATTCTTCACTTCCAACCGAGCTAACATCACGAAACATCTCGCCCCTTCTTCCATCTCCAACCGCCCATGCCGAGCAGATACCACATCCTGTTCTTGGAGATCGGGCAACACCACTTTCTGCCTACCGCAATCTATAAGAACGTGATTGGCAGATAGCCAATCCATTCCCAGGATAACATCCAGGTCCTGAAGAGGTAGGCAGATCAGGTTCACTTTGAATCTGCGTCCCTCTACTATTACTGGACATTCAGGGCAAACCGTAGAGGTCACAACCTGTCTTGATGCAGGTGTGGAAACCAACAGTTCAAAAGGCAGCTCCTTCACTAGGAGACCCAACTCGGCTATACACCGACTTGACACAAAGGAGTGTGTCGCTCCAGAATCAAACAAAGCTTCTACACCCCTACCAGCAATAAAACAAACACCTTGCACGAGGTTACCTGATTGAGACGCTTCAGCTCCTGTCATGGCAAACACTCTCCCTGTTGCCTGAGGTTTGCTGCCTTCATTCCTCAACTGCCGAGGACCCGCAGTTTGAGTCATCCTATACCTGTCAGGGCAATCTCTAGAAACGTGTCCCATCTTTTGGCACGTAAAACATCTGGGTGTCCACGGTTGTTGCTGCTGCAACCGGGATGACATTGTTCCCGTCTGATGTGGTGGAGGTCTCGCATATGGCTTGCCTTGTGAATGCTGCACTTTAGCTCTCCCACTGGAAGAACCCCCTGGGTGTGACCTGATCACCCGAGGATCACCCTTTTCCAGGGTCTCCACCATCTTCGCCTTTTCTACCAAGGAGTGAAATTCCCTGATGCACATCGGGGCTATAGTTCTCTTCAGCCCATGCGTCAGCCCCTCCTCAAACTTCCTGCACCTCCACGCCTCGGAGGTCGCCTGGGTATAAAAACGGGCGAGGTACTCAAACCGAGCAGCATAGGCGTTCACAGACATACCCCCCTGCTCCAACTTTAGGAACTCAGCTTCCCTTGCAAACCTCGCGCTGTCTGGGAAGTATTTCTCTAGAAACCTCACTCTGAAGCTCTCCCAGTCCAAAACATCCTCCCGGGCTTCCATCATTTGCTGAGCTCCCACCCACCAGAACTCAGCTTCTCCAGATAGGAGATAGGTGGCGAACAGCAATTTCTTCTCTTCAGGGCAGGAGGTCGCCCTAAAGATTTTCTCCATTTCTCTGACCCACTGATCTGCTTGATCAGGAGTAGCATTCCCACTGAACTTGGGTGGGTTGTGCCTCATAAACTCGGTCAATGCCATCCGTTCCTGAGGCTGGCCGACGGGCGAATTTGTATCTGTCGACCGAGCAGCTTCCCAGTGCTGCATGGTCGCCTGGTGATTCTGAGCCATCGCCGCATTCTGTTGCTGGATGGCACCTGCCATCATCTCAATGGCCTTGGCAATCTGGCCCATTTCAGAAGAAGGTTGGGGAGCGGTAGGAGGTCTACGAGTCATTTTCTTCCTTCTCTGATTTCGAAACTACAAGCTTCTTTATCCCCTACAACTATAAGAATGAAATCGATAAGAAATCAATTCATTCAAGGGGTAACATCTCGACCTTACCAGGTCAGCTTCTCAAATTCCTTAGGATTTCGAGTCCATCAACAGAAACATGCAGCTTATAACCTCAAGCAAAACACCAGAACAGCTACTGGTGTGCAACCATCAATCCAAACAGCCACTCAAAATCAATTACCAAACACTAAATAAAAAAAAAAAACAATCACGCCAGAAACCGAAGTATGCTAAACATTAAACCTCTGGAAGTTAGATTGAGAATCACCCCGATCCGGTCATGAGTGTGCACCCTCACCACCTTATCAAGACCCTCTCATTCTAAATACTAAGATTTTCAGTTAGGCATACATTCACTACAGCCCACACAAAAAGTTCAATACAAAAACGTTTGAAAACCTTTCACAATAGTTGTTACTTAAAACTCAAATAAGTTTTCATGAGCAGAAGAAAACACAATGGATCCACAGCCCTCAGGTCATCCTAAGAACGAACTGCTCTGATACCATTAATGTAACATCCCGCCAAATCGTTTCACAATTATATAATGAAAATAAACGTAAAACCAAAATGTTTTGAAATGAACATGATTATATATATGTAATGAAGTTTCTCCTCGCAGGGAGTTTAATACAAAACGGTCGTTTTTCCAAAACTTAAACAAAATACAGCAAAATACAATCAAACAGCCGATCTCCCAACAAAAAGGGGCGATCTCCTAACTAAAGAGGCGATCTCCTATCAGAAAAGGGCGATCTCCGATCAGAAAACAGGAAAAGGGGTGATCGCCCAACAGAAGCAAAATAGGTGATCTCATCCCGGCGACCACTTACTGAGGAGCTCTTCTTCCTGCAAGATCATCTGCTCCCGTGTAAAAATTACACGATCATCACAGGTTTTAAGAAAACAGCCACAGAACCAAAACGCAAAGGGTAAGCTAGACATTTAAAAGAGAGTTTGAATATGAACTTAAGAATCAAGATGAAACCAGTTTAAGACATCCACATAAAACCATCAACTTTCTCATATTCCACCAAAACATTCGATAATCACATATCTCACAAATCAATTCCAGAGTCTCACAATTCACATCAGCAATCAAGTGTCTATCAATTCAATTTCTCATTTCACACGTCAGACTTTCCACTGACTCATCACACCAGACACTTGACCACTATTTCCGGAGACTCGTGCATTGAACTCAGCGTCCAGAGACCTGCACCTGTCACGCTAAAAGGCTGGAAAGTGCCCTCAGCCATGCGCATCACACAATCTCAATCTCAATATCATCATTATCACAGTGTGACAGGGTGAATCCATATGACGGCTGAGCTCGTTCTGTTTCACACGGGCCACTCATTCATAGGATCTCCTTCGACTCTCACCACCAAATGACTTCATTTACGTAATTCCATCATATCAGCAGAGTCAGGATCGTCTCATTAACAGGACACTCACTGATCAATACACATCCTACACAGATCTTACACGATATTTCCTTTCCTGAAAATACTATGCCTCGATCCCACATTCACAACATTCACACATCACATAACATTTCAACAAATGATTCCAGTCACAGCAAAACTCATGCCAAGGTTCAGATTTTCGAATATCACATTTCCATATCTCAACAGTTTTCAAACAACACCAAAAACAGAAGATATTTCAGTAACAGATGAAAACCGGCGATCACCTTCAAAACACAGGCGATCACTCACTAAACTGGGATTTAAACAAGAACATTCTGCAAACCCGGCGACCACGTCGCCCCCATCATCAAACTCATCAAACACACAGTTTTTCATCAGAGATAAGGCTAGCTTCCCTTACCTGGATCAGCGTGAAACTCACTTCAAGCTCTAACCACCGAACGTAAAGGATGCCTGAACTCTGCCTAAGCGTTCTAATCGGTAAAACTTGTAGAGAACCTTCTCAAATGCTCTATGGCAATCGCTGGTAAATAAACTGGTGCCTGGAATTACTGAGTCGCAGCGCAAAGGAGAGAAAAGAGAAAGATGAAACTCTGTCACTATTTTCTCTTACTGCGTTCTAATCTCACTAAGAGGCGGTGCATTCCGATACTAGGAACATAGGCCTGCCATGTAGCTATCATTACCTACTCTCTAACTAACACTTCCGTGTGGGTTTCTTCCTCTAATTAAATGCAGACTTGACAGAATGGCCACATGGCGTCTCTACGTGCATGGAGCCACTGTTCCGAGGGTCTTTCACTGCCTACATGTTGCACATGCAGCACGTTAATCCTGGAAGCCGGGGCCCCACCTCATCTGCGTATAACCGGACCCCTGATAACCATCCACCGGTATCCATGGCTCCCAGGTCAGAAATGACCGATGTTCCTTACACCGGCGATGACTGATTCCTCACCCTGGAGGACGACCGACGTCTTCCCTGCAGACGACCGACTTCTCTCCCTTGCGGACGACCGAGGTCTCCCTCTTGCGGACGACCGACTTCTCTCCCTTGCGGACGACCGAGGTCTCCCTCTTGCGGATGACCGAGGTCTTCTCCTGGCGAAGTCCACACGCCTCGCGCCCTGGCGATGCCCGCACGCTTCGCGCCCTTTTCTTCCATGTTTTATTTTAAATAAAACTTACTTAGAATTTATTTAAAATATACCCTTTTATTCCAAATTACATTTTACAGGTCCTTACAGATTTCACAGCGACCCTGTGTGGATTTCACAGTGGTGTGATATGACAGGTGCAGGTCTCTGGATGCTAAGTTCAACGCACGAGTCTTCCGGAAGTAGAGTCATGTGTCTATGTGTTATGAGTCAGTGGAAAGGCTGACATGTGAACCATGAGTATTGAATGTATTGAATAGACACTTGACGAGTTTGTGGAATATGGGGATATTGATGGTTGAGATTGATATAGACTATGAATGGTGTGAAGATTTATGCTTTCTATTTGATGGCATTGCTACGAGCTCTTCTTTGGATTTTGGAGTTCCTTGGTGATGATGGATGCGGAAGCTTATGGAGGAGGTGAGCAAGGCCTTCCTAGGAAGCATGGGTGCCTTGAAGGTGCATGAAGAGTGAGGAAATGGGGAGGTTTGGCCAGCCCCTTTGGTAGTGATGAATTGAAGACTAAAACCTAAGTGTTAGGCAAAGAGTGGTGTATGGCACAATTTTGGCAGCATAACAATACTCTATTTAATCTTGAAAATACATGAGGTAGGCCTCCTTATTTATAGATTTAGGAGCCTTGGTGAGCAAGCTTAAAGGGTAGGGATGGAAATACAAAAAGTGGGGGCTGCCTAGGGTATTGACTTTAGTCAAACCACACCATCATCCTAATATTCTAGAAGATAGGTCAAAAATGCAACATTTGATAGTACACCCCTCCTTCTTTTGCTAAAGGCACCTATTTGCTAGCACACCCCTCCTTCTATTGCTAAAGGCACCTTTTTGATAGCACACCCCTAAGTGAGCAAGTTTTGCTTTCTACACTACACTAATCTACTAAGCTACCCCTAATGGGCCTCCAAGTAGCATGTACAAGGTCTTCTCCCTCCCATCCGTGGCTTGACTCGTTTGGGCGTGAATGTGCTTGGCAATGGACCTTGTGTTGGGCCTGAACTTGGGTTGGAGCTTGGGCCTCTTCCATCATCCCCTCCTTCTTGAGAGGATCTGTCCTCAGATCTACAGGGTTGATCTCAAACAACAGCCTTATTCTTGCTTTGAAAACTATGCTTGTCCTCCAGGATCAAATATTAACCTACAATAAACATCAAAGAAAAGTGAGATAAGAAAATTAAGACTAGTGTATTCAAATAAAATAGTAAGAAAATAAGCCCCTTTGCTATTTTTATAAAAGTTTTGTTGGAAAGAAATAGGGCCCTTTACAAAAATATTTTTGCTTCCTTTGTGTTGTTCATTGCCCAGGATAAGCAACAACATCACAAAGTGTTGTTTTTGTGATTTTTGAAAATAAGAGTAAGCATCATGATTCAAAGGAAAAGGAGAGTTAAAATTATTGCAATCCCCCTTTAAGGATTCTTTTCCCACTATGCTTGTAGGAGGTGTTGTAAGATACTCTTCATTCTTTCTAGATTCCTCTTCTTCTTTTTCAAACAACCCCTCACTTGGCTTTTCTGTGGAGGAAAGGTATATATCTATATCTGGTTCAGCTCCAGACACAGATTTATCTTCAAGCATATTCTCACAAGGGTTTTCTGTGGAAGAAGAATTTAAGTCAATGCCTAGTTCAACTCCAAACAAAGGATTTTCCTTTAATTCTTTTTTCTTTTTCTCATTTTCTCTTTTTATTTTCATTTGTACTTGGTCCTTTACCACTTGTGAAGGTGTTAAAGGATAGAGTACAAACTTTTTCTCCCTATGGGTAAAAGTTATCTCGTTGGTAAGACCATTTTTCTTGTCAAATTGCCATGGTCTTCCCAATAAGATGTGGCAGGCTTCCATGGGTACTACATCACATAAAATCTCATCTTTATAGTTCCCCACAGAAAGACTGATTTTTACCCGCTTATCTACAGTTAATTCCCCATCTTCATTTATCCACTGAAGTTTGTAAGGTTTTGGATGAGGTATTAATTGTAGATTAAGCTTTTCAACCATCTAGTGCTACAACAATTGCAGCAAGAGCCACTATCCACAATGAGAGAACAGATGTTTTTTGAAACTTTACATCTTGTATGAAAGATGTTCTCTCTCTGTGTTTCATGGTTCACACTAGGTTGATTGTTGAGGGTTCTTCTGATCATCATTAATTCTCCCTCACAAGGATATGCCCCCTCACTACTTTCCTTCTCTTCTTCCCCACTAGACTCTTCATCTTGGCTACTATACTCATCCCTCCCTCTTAAGATCATGGTTCTCCTATTTGGGCACTGGGATGCTATATGGCCTCTACCAAAACACTTGAAGCACTGGGTGTCTCTATTGCGGGGTTGTGAGGTAGACACATCTTTTCCTACACTCTTGGGAGTTTCTTTGGATTTATCCTTTGAAAAACTATCCTCCCTTTCTCTTCTATACTCTCTCTTGGGATAAGAGTTAGAGTAGATTCCCACCCTTTGACTTGAAGTTTTGCGCAAATTTTGTTGTTCAACTTTAATGCAAAGTTGAACCAAATCATTCAAGTCTTGGTAAGGAAGAAGCTCTACTTTATCTCTTATCTCAAGGTTGAGTCCACTTAAAAACCGAGATATGGTGGTGACCTCTTCCTCTCTAATAGAGGCTCTCATCATGTATAGCTCCATTTTTTGCCTATACTCTTCCACACTCATGTTCTTTTGTTGGAGCCTTTGGAGCTTGTCCATTAGCTCCCTATGGTAGTAGGAAGGTATGTGGCGACGTCTTAGGGCTCCCCTAAGGTCATTCCAATACTCTATGGGAGGGTCCCTATGAAGACGTCTATCTCTCTCTAGAGAGGTCCACCAATACATGGCATTTCCTTGAAAACTAAGGGTGGCTAAGGGTACCTTTTTCTCTTCACTCACCCTATGACAAGCAAAGAGTTGTTCCACTTTCATTTCCCAATCTAGGTAAACTTCTACATTGTCCTTACCATAGAAATGTGGTAGGTCTACCCTTACTTCCCTTGGGGCTTTTTCCTCTCTTTGCCTAAGTCTTCTAGGTGGTGGTTGGTAATACTCATGGTTTCTAATGCTTACCTCTCCTAGAGACTCTTGGAGTTGAGAATGAGATGCATGTGAATGAGATTTTTTTGAATTTTGTGATTTCTCTTTCCTTGCTCTAGCCAATTCATTGATTTTAGATTCATTTTCCAATTGTCTATATGAAAGATGTTGTACATCCTTGGCAAGTTGTTTCAAAAGAGATTTTATGGACCTTACATCACTTTCAATGGACTTGGAAGAGTGAGTGGACATGACTAGAACTTTGTGTATAGAAATGTTTTACTTTTAAGAAAGAAGAGGAAAGTTAATGAAGGTAGCTTTCCAGGTAAGAGAGGTGAGTCACAATGGACTACTTAAATACCAAGTCTTGCCTTAGCCAAAAACTATCCCTCCAAAACCTTTACACAAGTCCTTCTTTAGGTAAAACACTTAGAACACAATGAGGATGAAGAAATCAAATTTTTAATGCAAGAAAACAATGCAAGCTATCTAGCAAATGAAGCAAATTATCAAAGCCTTAAACAAGATTAAACAAGAAATTAACAAAGTGATTAAAGCAAGTTGGTTCAATTAAAGCAATTAACAAAAACAAATTAAGCTAGACGGCCCTAGGTGAGGCTTCTTGGACACTTGGAGCCCTTGAAGACACACTCACCGACTAATTGCGTGATTAACAAGTAATTAACACAAGCAAGATTGCAAAGAAATTAAATGACACTCCCTTTGTTGCTTTTACTATTTGCACCCCTTTTGTTGTTCTTCTAGTTGCACCCCTTTTGTTGCTCTTCTACTTGTTGGGCCTTCCAAAGTGTGTGGTGTATTTGTAGTATGGTGTTTGTTGCTGCCCTTTGCCTTTGTTCCTCTTGGAATTAGGTCAATAAAATCTTCAATCCAGCACCTATTAAGCAAGCTAGACTCCCCTCAAGTCAAATTCCCACTCAACAAGTACCAATTGATATTTAATCCACCAACAAGCTTAGAGGCCAAAGAAAGAAAGCAAGAAACAAGTTAATTTGAAAAAACAGTACCACTCAAATGGAATTAAATGTGACACAACTAGAAAGAGTTCAAATGAAATTAGACAAGCAAATAAAAGGTACACAAATAAAGTGGGCACACAAAAGGAATCCTAGAATGGTACTAGAATTGATTTGAAAAACCAAAACAGCACTACTGAAAAAGTTTCCCTGGCACAAAAAGCGTCACTTAAAACGTGTGTACTGAGCTGGATATTCTGACTTTGCTTTTTGAAATTTGAGACAAAATTAGGTCAAGATCTTAAAAAACTTTTGGAGTTGGTTTCACGCCAAACGCATGCACCAATTAATTTTGATGAATATTTTACTACCAGTGCTCATTTTCTGCCAGCTGGAACAACAGATTGCACACTTTTTTTGTATGATTTATCATTTTTTTTCTATTTGTCCTTTTCAACTGATTCTTTTTGTATTCTTTTGCTAAGATCTCAAATGACTCAAATCCAGAGGCTCATAAATTTCTTGTGACGTATTTAATTTTAACACATAAAAACAGCCAGGCCAGTTGCAGTGAAAACAGGGGATCCTAAAGCTGGAACCAAAAACAGCAAAGAAAAATTTTCAAGAACACAAAGGAGTGAAGATATAGGAATTTGCGTGGATCTAACACCCAAATATGAACTCAAACTAAAAGAAAAATGCACCAAAAGATCATCCAAAACAGCAAAATAAAAACTGGACCCAAAATAAAGCAAGAAACCAAATCATCAAGAACAAGTACCACTAAGATTTTGATGACAAATTTGGAAACACATGACTTAGACAAAACATATGGATTCATAAAATAAAAAGACTCAAAGCATCATATGACCCAAAAGAAAATAAAAACAAGCAAGACTCAAATGCCTAAAAATAAAAGACAGCCACACAAATATAGCAAGAAACCTACAAAAAAATTGGACAAGAGATGCTCAAGCACAAATTGAACAATTCAACCGATTGAAATGCCAAGAATAGCATCCAATGCAAAAATAAAAAGCAAAAAACAGCAAGACAACTTGGAGCCAAGATGAACAACTTGGAGAAAAGAAGAACTCAAAAAGAAAATGAAAAGAGATACTCATCTTTGAAGAACCATAGCTCTGATGCCAAATGATGGCATTCCTACGAGCTCTTCTTTGGATTTTGGAGTTCCTTGGTGATGATGGATGCGGAAGCTTATGGAGGAGGTGAGCAAGGCCTTCCTAGGAAGCATGGGTGCCTTGAAGGTGCATGAAGAGTGAGGAAATGGGGAGGTTTGGCCAGCCCCTTTGGTAGTGATGAATTGAAGACTAAAACCTAAGTGTTAGGCAAAGAGTGGTGTATGGCACAATTTTGGCAGCATAACAATACTCTATTTAATCTTGAAAATACATGAGGTAGGCCTCCTTATTTATAGATTTAGGAGCCTTGGTGAGCAAGCTTAAAGGGTAGGGATGGAAATACAAAAAGTGGGGGCTGCCTAGGGTATTGACTTTAGTCAAACCACACCATCATCCTAATATTCTAGAAGATAGGTCAAAAATGCAACATTTGATAGTACACCCCTCCTTCTTTTGCTAAAGGCACCTATTTGCTAGCACACCCCTCCTTCTATTGCTAAAGGCACCTTTTTGATAGCACACCCCTAAGTGAGCAAGTTTTGCTTTCTACACTACACTAATCTACTAAGCTACCCCTAATGGGCCTCCAAGTAGCATGTACAAGGTCTTCTCCCTCCCATCCGTGGCTTGACTCGTTTGGGCGTGAATGTGCTTGGCAATGGACCTTGTGTTGGGCCTGAACTTGGGTTGGAGCTTGGGCCTCTTCCATCACTATTGATATAAAGTTTCATATTTAAAGTTTTAAAAATATCTAGCTTACCCTTTTGTTTTGTATCGTGGTTGTTTTTCTTAAACCTGTGATGATCGTGTATATTTGCACGGGAGCAGATGAGGTTGCAGGTAGTAGAGCTCCACAGTGAGCATTTCTGGAGGAGGAGATCGCCGGTTTTTGAATGCTGTTGTTTTGTTTTATTTTGAAAACTCCTGTATGGAGATGTATTAAAACTTCCTCGAAAAGGGATATTATTTTGAGGCACATTTGTATTAATGGATGAATTATATTATGTATATATCTATGTTAAATGTTGATATTATTGTTTCACCTTTATTTTATTATATAAAAAAATGGAGCAATATTTTGAGGGGCGTTACAGTACCAGGAGGGTGAAGCAGTCTTGGTCGGGCCAGACTTAATTCAGTAGACGACCGAGAAGGTGAAACAGATAAAAGACCGAATGAAAGCTTCTCAAAGTCGGCAGAAATCTTATGCAGATCAGAGGAGAAAACCTTTGGAGTTTGCAGCTGGAGATCATGTGTTTATGAAAGTGACACCAACCAAGGGTGTAGGACGAGCTATCAGATCAAAGAAGCTGTCCCCTAAGTTTATTGGGCCATATCAAATCCTAAGGAGGATCGGTCCAGTGGCTTATGAGATCGCCCTACCTCCCCAATTAGCGAACCTGCATAATGTCTTTCATGTATCACAGCTGAGGAAGTACATGGCAGACCCAAGTCACGTGCTGGAAGTGGATGAGGTGCAGATCAAGGATGACTTGTCTTTTGAAGCAAAACCAGTTAGGATTGACGATCGGCAGAGTAAACTGCTCAGAGGCAAGACCATCAACATGGTGAAAGTGGTGTGGGATGAAAGATCGGGTGATTCAACTTGGGAATTAGAGGAAACCATAAGAGAAGCCTATCCCTACCTCTTTCCTTAGTAATTCAATTTTCGAGGACGAAAATTTTTCTTGTTGGGGAGAATGTAAGGACCTATAAATTTATGTGGAATAAAAGTGATATATTTTAAATGATTTCTGAGTATGTTATTACTTAAAATAAAAAGGACATAAAAATAGAAAATCTCATAGTGGTCAGACCTCAGATGTCGCCCAAAGTCTGGGATCAGCTGGTAGAGGGCGATCGGTTGACCATTGTACTAACCAAGTAGTCAGGTGCGATGACTTCATCGTGAGGTAATCACGTGGGCGTGCTTTGTAACATCCCACCAAAATACATTTCACATTTATATAATGAAATAAAGATAAAACAAAAATTTCGAAGTGAACATATATATATATATATAATGAAATTGCTCCCCACAGGGAAAATTAATACATATCCAGTCAGTTTTCCAAACTTAACAAAATACAGCCAAATAAAATGAAACCGGCGGTCTCCCAATATAAAACAGGCGATCTCCTAACAGAAGACCCAAAATAGCCGATCTGCTATTAGAACAGAAAACAGGCGATCACCACATAGAGACAGAAACAGGCGATCTCCTTCCGGCGACCACTCACTGAGGAGCTCTACTCCCTGGAAGATCATCTGCTCCCGTGTAAAATACACGATCATCACAGTTTTAAGAGAAAGCAGCCACAGAACAATACAAAGGGTAAGCTAGATATTTTTAAAACTTTAAATTATATACTGGACAACCAACATAGATCAGCCCTTTTTAAACATTCACAAGAGTCCATCACTTTCTCATTCATATCACACAACCATCAAGTGTCTATCAACAATTCTCAATATTTCACATTTCTCACGTCAGACTTCCACTGACTCATCACACATAGACACTTGACACTACTTCCGGAAGACTCGTGTGTTGAACTTAGCATCCAGAGACCTGCACCTGTCATACTTCATTGCTGTAATGTTCCCACAGCCATGCGCATCAACATAATCTCGATCTCAATCTCATCACTCTCACAGTATGACAGGGTTAATCCATATAATAGGTCAAGTCAGTTATCTTTCAAACGACGTACCCATACATATGGACCTCCTTCGACTCTCACCAACCGAATGACTTCATCTATGTGACTCCATCATATCAACAGAGTCAGGATCGTCTCATTCACAGGATACTCACTGATCAATACACCTCATAACTAATCTCAACACGGTATTTCCTTTCCTGAAAATACTATGTCTTGATCCCACATTCAAACATTCAACACATCATATAACACTTAAATGAACGATTTCCAATCACAGCAACAATCATTCCAAGGTTCAGACTTTAAAATATCACATTTCAATCTCAAACAATTTCAAACGACACTAAAACAGGGGAGTTCGAAAACAACACCAAAACCGGCGATCTCATCCAAAAACAGGGGATTATGCAATAACAGTTGAAAAACCGGCGACCACGTCGCCCCATCATCAAAATCATCTAACGTAAGGTTTTCGTTGGAAATAAGGCTAGCTTCCCTTACCTGGACTTGCGTAAACTTCACTAAGAGTTCCAACCCAATGAGCTTCAAGGATGCCTTAACTCTGTTTTAGCGTCTGGTTTGGAGGACTTGCAGAGAACCTCCCAGGTGCTCTATGGCAGTCGTCGATAGCCAAGCAGGGACGTGATAAGGCCTGAATCGCAGAGTGAAGGAGAGAAAAGAGAAGGATGAAGGTAACTCACTCTGTCACTCTTGAACCACAACAACCTTCTTTGCCTCTCTGAAGTGAGTTTTTAAAACTAAACCAACTTGTTCCACAATTGCCGCTGCCACCACCCACTCTGCAGGAAAGCTTGCGTGCACACTTCCTTGAACAGTGTGGCCACGTGGGTTTTGGGTTACTTTCCATACCAACTCTCTGGAGCTAAAGTACGCTCACTGACTACGTGTCGCGCATGCAAGACGCTCATGCTGGGGGCCTGGGCCCCACTTCATCTGCGTGAAACACGACATCGCGCGATATCCTTCCACCGATGACTCATCCTGGCGGACGAACGATGTCTCTCCCTAGAAGACAACCGATGTCTCTCAGTGGAAGACGACCGATGCTGTAACATCCCGCCAAAATAAAACCATACATACATGTATAATGAAAATAAAGGTAAACAAATAATATCGAAGAGTACATGATAATATATATATAAGTAATGGAGTTGCTCCTCTTAGGGAGTTTAATACATAACCAGTCAAATGTTTTCAACACTTAAACAAAATACAACAAAATAGACGAACAGGCGATCTCCCTACGAAAGGGCGATCTCCTATCAGGCAGGCGATCTCCTATCAGCCAGGCGATCTCCTATCAACCAGGCGATCTCCTATCAAACCGGCGATCTCAACTTCCTGTAACGTCATCTGCTCCCGTGCAAATTATACACGATCATCGCAAGTTTTAAGAAGAACACCCACAAAACGAAAACGCAGGGTAAGCTAGATATTTTAAGGAGAGTTTAAATATGAACTTAAAAATCAAGATAAAAATCAATTTAAGGCACCCACGTAAAACCATCAGCTTTCTCATTCTTCCCACATGACTATCTAGCAAAACACATATTTCACAATTCCTCGAGAGTCGTTCAAGTCACACAATGCATCAAGTGTCTATCAAAAATACAATGCTCCTCATTTCTCACGTCAGACTTTCCACTGACTCACAATACATAGACACATGACTCTACTTCCGGATGACTCGTGCGTTAACTCAGGCTCAGAGATCTGCACCTGTCATACCACATTGCTGTAAAGTTCCCACAGCTGTGCACATAACCACAATCTCAATATCATAACTCTTCCGGTATGACAGGGTAAATTCATATAACAGGCCGAGCTCGTTCTTTTTCACACGAGACGCCCATACGTATGAACCTCCTTCGACTCTCACCCACTGAATAACTTCATCTACGTGATTCCATTATCTCAGCAGAGTCAGGATGTCTCCTTCTCGACGAGCCCCTAGTCAATACACATTACACACGACCTTACACGGTATTTTCTTTCCTGAAAATACTATGCCTTGATCCCACATTCACAACATTTCACACATCATACAACACTTAATGAACAATTTCAGTCACAATAAAACTCATGCCAAGGATTCAGATTTCGTATATCACATTTAAATCTCAAAACAGTCTCAAACCACACCAAAAACAGGGGAGTTCGTAAAACAACGCCAAAACCGGCGATCTGATTCAAAAGAAGGGGATTTCGAAATCTGCATTTAAAACCGGCGACCACGTCGCCCAAACACATAGAACAGAGCATTCACGAAGATGAAAACGAAACCGGCGACCACGTCGCCCTCACTTCAGGAACAGCTAATCTATGACTTGTATTGAAAATGAAGGCTAGCTTCCCTTACCTGGACTTGCGCAAAATACCAAGAGCTCCTAAATCCAACGAAGCTTGAAGAATGCCTTGGCTCTGTTTTTGCGTCTGGTTTGAAGGACTTGCAGAGAACTTCCCAGGTGCTCTAATGGTGGCCGTCGCTCGTCGTACTCTTGTGTGAAGGTGCCCGAATCGCAGCGCGAAGGAGAGAAATGGAGGAGAAGGGAGGTAACTCACTTTTTCGCTCTTTGGATAACTGCAACATTTTTCCTCCTCTCAGAAGTGGGTTCTTGCCTCTTAAACCAACTTGTCCACAAAAGCAGCTGCCACCACCCACTCTGCAGGGAAGTCTGAGTGTACGTTTCACTGAACAGTACGACCACTGTTGTCTCTTGTGCATGCCAACCACTGCTCTGAACAGTACGACCACTGTTGTCTCTTGTGCATGCCAACATTCTGATGTCACTGTTCTCAACCAACACTTTTTGTCTACGTGTCGCGCGTGCTGCGCGTCTCATGCTGGGAGTCTGGGTCCCACCTTCTCTACGTACAACTCGACATCGCGCGATAACCTTCCACCGATGACCTCTTGCGTGAAGACTCTCCACCGATGACTCATCCTGGAGGACGACCGATGTCTCTCTCTGGAAGACGACCGATGTCTCTCTTTGGCGATGCCCGCATGCCCCGCGCCCTGGCGATGCCCGCATGCCTCGCGCCCTGGCGATGCCCGCATGCCTCGCGCCCCGGCGATGCCCGCATGCCTCGCGCCCCGGCGATGCCCGCATGCCTCGCGCCCTAGCGATGCCCGCATGCCTCGCGCCCCGGCGATGTCCGCATGCCTCGCGCCCTGGCGATGCCCGCATGCCTCGCGCCCTGGCGATGCCCGCATGCCTCGCGCCCCGGCGATGCCCGCATGCCTCGCGCCCGGGCGATGCCCGCATGCCTCGCGCCCCGGCGATGCCCGCATGCCTCGCGCCCCGGCGATGCCCGCATGCCTCGCGCCCCGGCGATGCCCGACGACACATCTCGCCTTCCTGAAGGTTCTCCATTCCACTATGTTACGTCCAAGGTATCATCTCCACATGACTCGGTGACGTCGGTAGCTTCACATTTCCAAGGGTAGATTGGCACTTGCCCTTGTGCGCCCATGCATGCAACACTAAGGACGATCTCCTATACTCAAGCATAGAGCTTCGCATGCACCGCGTGTCTAAGGCTTAACCCACACCTTGACGCACGTGGTTTTTGGGAACCCACTATGGTTGATCCAACATCTTGACTACACACTAAGTGTAGTTTCGGCGATCATGTGTACTCTAGGCGACAGGCGACTAGGTACACTACAGGCGATTGGCGTTTAGGTGAAATCAAAGCGACAGGCGATCATGTGCCAGAGAAGTCGGAGATCGCCTACTCTTTCAATTTCGGCGATCTCGTAGACTTTTAAGCTATACTTCCCTTCCTTTATATTTTAAATAAGAATATACTTAGAATTCATTTAAAATATATCACTTTTATTCCAATATAATTTTCTAGGTTCTTACAGATGCGCCCTTCATCCTGGCGATGATGTGTGTCTCTCGTCCTGGCGACGCCCGCGTGCTTCTCGCCCTGACGATGACGGATGTGCGTCTCATCTCGGCGATGACTGATGACACATCGCCACGCCCTGCTGAAGGTTCTTCATCTCACTACTCCACGTCTGTTTCATCACGCCCACAAGGCTCGCTGACGTCAGTAGCTTCTCCTGCCCGAGGGCAGCTCAGCACTCAATCCTTACGTGCCTAAGCATGCAACACCAAGGCAAATCTCTTATGTCCAAGCGTAAAGTTCCGCAATTATCCTGCATGCATGGCGCTTCTAAGGTTCAAATCACACCGCCATACATGTGAATTTCTGAAACCCATTATGGTCCACCGACCGACCTCTACAGCGTCGCCCTCAGACCTTGGGCGACATCCGAGGTCTGACCACCATGAAATTCCATTATAAGCCCTTTTTGTTTTTAAGTAATAACATATTCAGAATTCATTAAAATTATACTTCTTCTATTCCAAATAAATATCTAGGTCCTTACATGCTTGAAGGGGGGAGGCACGTGAATCAAGAAGGGTAAGAGAAAGGAAGGTGTAGCTTAGAAGTCAATGAGATCGCCGTTTTTGAAGAAGGCGGCGGCCTCCGACTTCCCCCGTATGAAACCGCCAATCGCCTATGGTGTACATGATCGCCGAAAAGAGCACATCGCCGAGTATTCGAGAAGACTTGGTAAGCACTTAGTATGTGGTTTAAATATAGAAGATGAGTGATATAGAAGATAGGTGGCATATCTGCCACCATAAGTAGTGTGAACCGTGATACCACAGACATAGAAGATTGGGAGGACGAGCCCTCAGCTGGGTGTGACGATGTGACATCGGTGACCAGAGTGAGGCGATGTGTTCTCGTCACACACAAGGGCGATAAGATATCGCCAACAAGATGAGAGGAACATCGGTCATCAACCAGGATGGGAGACACATCGGTGGTCTGCCAGGGTGAGACATCGGTGGTCTGCCAGGGTGAGACATCGGTTGTCTGCCAGGGTGAGACATCGGTGGTCTGCCAGGGTGAGACATCGATTGTTTGCCAGGGTGAGGAATCAGTCGTCCGTCAGGAAGAGGAATCAGTCATCGCCAGTATGAGAGGCATCGGTCATCGCCGGTACGAGAGGCATGGTCATCGCGCGAGCAGTCATCGGTGGATGGTTATCGCGCGATGTCGTGTTTCACACAGATAAGGTGGGACCCAGGCTCCCAGCATGAACGTTCTGCATGCGCGACACGTAGATAGAAAGGGTGTTTCAGAATAGTTAGCATCAGAGAGTTGGTATGGAAAGTGACCCAGAGTTAGTATGCGCAGAAACCCACGTGGTCATACTGTTCAAGGAAGTGTGCACGCAAGCTTTCCTGCAGAGTGGGTGGTAGCAGCGGCATTTCTGGGCAAGATGGTTTAGATTCAAAACTCACTCCTGAGAGGCAGTGGACGTTGCTGTGGTTCGAGAGTGATTGAGTGAGTTAGCTTTGGTTCCCTGTTTCTTTCCTCTCCTTCTCCCTGCGTTCAGACGTCCTAGCGAACCAGTTGAAGATCGGTGACTGCCCCTGGATTTCCTGACGTTGTGCCCTGCAAGTTTTCTGATCAAAGCCGTGAAACAGAGTTAAGGTATCCTTAAGTCTCCATGGGTTTGGAGCTCTTAGTGAGATTTTTACGCTAGTCCAGGTAAGGGAAGCTAGTTTTATTTCCAATAAAATCCTTAAGCTAGAAGATTCTGATGTTTGGGTGACGTGATCGCCGGTTTTAAATGCAAATTTCGAAATCCCCTGTTTTAGTGTCGTTTTGAAATTGTTTGAGATTGAAAGGTGAAATGCATATGATATTCGAAAATCTAAACTTTGGTGTGATTGTTTCTGTGATTGGGATTGTTTAAGAAAAGATTCAAAATATTATATGATGCAGTTGTGCTTTTACGTGTGGTATGATGTACTGGATGAATGTGAAATTGTGATCAAGACATAGTATTTTCAGGAAAGGAAATACCGTGTTGAGATTGGTTATGAGGTGTATTGATCTGTGAGTATCCTGTGAATGAGACGATCCTAACTCTACTGATATAATGGAATCACATAGATGAAGTTATTCAGGTGGTGAGAGTCGAAGGAGGTTCATATGTATGGGTAAGTTGTTTGAAAGATAACAAACTTGACCTGTTATATGAATTTACCCTGTTTTACCGGGAGAGTGATGATATTGAGATTATGTTTATGCGCATGGCTGTGTGGATATCACAGTGACCCTGTGTGGATTTCACAGTGGTGTGGTATGACAGGTGCAGGTCTCTGGATGCTAAGTTCAACGCACGAGTCTTCCGGAAGTAGTGTCAAGTGTCTATGTGTGATGGGTCAGTGGAAGTCTGACGTGAGAAAGAGAAATATTGAAATGTGATAGACACTTGATGGAATTTTTGTGGAATGATTGATACTTGAGGAAATTGTGAAATGTGTGAATATTTGATGGTTATGTGAAATGAATGAGAAAGTGATGGATTTATGTGAGTGTTTAAAAGCTGGTTATGTTGAATTTAAAGTTTCATATTTAAAGTTTTTAAAATAGCTAGCTTACCCCTGTGTTTTGTTTTGTGTTGGTTTTCTTAAACCTGTGATGATCGTGTTAATTTACACGGGAGCAGCTGATGTTGCAGGTGGTAGAGCTCCTTAGTGAGCAGATGGAGAAAAGGATCGTTTTATATTTGAATGTCTTATTTTAGAAAACTTTTGATGTATAAATTTAACTCCCTGCGAGGAGGGATGTTCCTTTTGAAGAACACATGTTATGGAAGGGATGTATTTTATTATATATATGAATGTTAATTCTGATATTATTGTTTTATGTTTATTTTATGATATAAATATGAATAAGATTTTTAGGGGCGTTACAAACATGATTCTAGACTTGCTAAAGGACGCATTTGAACATGCTAAGTTTCCTAACTCATTTTATGAGGCCAAGAATGTGATTAACAAACTTGGTCTTAATTATGTCAAAATACCAGCTTGTCCAAAAGATTGCATGCTATATTGGGGTGAAGAGAATGAAAGCTTAGAAGAATGTAAACGGTGCAAAACATCTAAGTGGAAAGATAACGATAAGAAACAATATGCAAAAATCTTGCGTTACTTTCCATTAAAGTCAAGATTGCAATGATTGTTTATGAGTTCTAAGACAACTAAATCTATGACATGGCATGTATCAAAGGATAACCAGGATGGGTTGATGAGGCATCCTACAGATTCTGAGGCTTGGAAAGCATTTGATCTATTACATCCAGAATTTGCAAATGATCCTCGAAATGTACAACTGGGCTTAGCTAGTGATGGCTTCAACCCTTTCGGAACCATGAGTACAAGCTATAGTATATGGCCAGTGGTCCTCATCCCATACAATCGTCCTCCTTGGGGGTGTATGAAGCAAACCTCTTTCATCCTATCCATGATAATTCCTGGAAAACAAATGACTGGAAACGACATTGATGTATACTTACAACCACTCATAAAAGAATTAAAGGAGCTTTGGTTTGATGGAGTGCAAACATTTGATTATTCGAAAAAAGAAATGTTTACATTGCGAGCGGCTTTATTGTGGACAATTAGTGACTTCCCTGGCCTAGGAAATTTATCTGGATGGAACACCCACACTGGTCTTGCTTGCCCAACTTGTAACTTTGACACTGAGTCTTCTTTGTTGTATAGGGGCAAATACAGCTTTATGGGACACCGTCGATTTTTACATAAAGACCACAGATTCAGATTGAGTCGTTCTCTTTTTGACGGAAGAACTGAACTAAGGGAAGCACCAAAACATTTGTCAGGGTCAGACATATTTAAACAAGTTCAGGGTGTCAATGTTACATTTGGAAAACCATTAGAACCTATTCATACAAGTAAAAGGGGTCGGGGAAAGAATGTTGTTGAAGTTGTTGGAGTTGAACAATGGAAAAAGAGAAGTATAGTTTTTGACCTTCCTTATTGGGAGACGAACTTGTTACGCCATTGTCTAGATGTCATGCATATTGAGAAAAATGTTTGTGACAATGTTTTGTATACGTTACTCAATGACCCTAAGAAATCAAAAGATAATTTAAAAGCCCGAAAGGTACTTAAAGAAATGGGTATAAGGAAAGAACTTTGGCCAGATGAAAGAGGAAGATTTCGGCCAAGTTTGTTTTCATTGTCAAAAGCAAAGAAAAAGACGTTTTTACAAACACTAAAAGATGTCAAAATACCAGATGGATACTCAAGTAATATTTCAAGGTGTATTGATTTGAAAGCTGGAAAGATTTTTGGCCTCAAGAGTCATGATTGTCATATTCTTATGGAATATTTACTACCCATTGCCATACGTAATGTTTTACCAAACAATGTGACTGCAGTGGTAGTAGAACTATGTTCATTTTTTCGACAATTATGTGGCAAAAGTTTAAGTCAAACCGAACTTGATAAACTTCAGTCCCGCATCATTGAAACTCTTTGCCACATGGAAATGTTGTTCCCTCCTACCTTTTTTACAATTATGGTGCATTTAACTTGTCACTTAGTTGGTGAGGCCAAACTTGGAGGCCCAGTTCATTATCGTTGGATGTATCCTATGGAAAGGTAAATGTTTTTGGCACACATAGAGTTCAAATGTTCTTAACCTTCATGTTTGATTCTCCTAATTGCAAAATTATTTTATAGGTATTTGGGACATTTGAAATCATATGTTCGAAACAAGGCACAACCTGAAGGTTCCATTGCTGAAGGATACCTGGCTGAAAAGGTTCTGACCTTTAGCTCTGAATATATGGAAGGGGTCGAGACAAGAAGTAATAGACCTTCACGTGTGGATGATTCTTGTAATAAAGATATGCCACAATTGAGTACTATTTTCCCATCAATTGGTAGAGTAGTAAGTGCCTCTTCAACTTTTCAGTTGTCAACCATGCAAAGAACTCAAGCACATCGATATGTGTTATTTAATTGCCCTGAAGTCACCCCTTTCATTGAGTGAGTGTTAACACAACTATAAATTTAATTATATTCAAAATGTTTCTTTAATTGAGTCATTAGTAACACGTTAGTTATGAATATTTTCATAGGGAATTTAAAGGTCATTTGCGAAGGAGGTCTAGAGGGAGAAGAATTTCAAATACAGAGATAGAAAGGAGTGTTAATAAGGATTTCATTAATTGGTTTCCTCAAAGGGTACGTAGAATATCTTTTCATAATTGTTTGATTAAAATTTGTAACATATCTTCACACATTCAATCCTTATTTTTGTAGATTAATAACCCAGACATTTCAAGTACAGTGTCAGATGATCTTAAGTATCTATCTCAAGGTCCAACTCCACATGCTAGAAGATTTTCTGCCTACAATGTAAATGGATTCAAATTTGGGACCGAAAGTCGAGAACATGGGTTAAAAACCCAAAATAGTGGAGTTTACTTAACTTCATCAACATCATGTGTTGCAAGTAGGGCAGATCAAAACATTAGGGAAGCGGATTTGGCATACTATGGAAAATTAGAAGATATAATTGAGCTTAATTACTATGGTCGTTTTAAAGTGACATTGTTCAAATGTAAATGGGCTGAAACCACAAAGGATAGGGGGCTTAGAAAGGATTCGTGGGGTTTCACTTCGGTTAACTTTTCAAGATTAATTCACATGGGAGATCGTGAGGAGCATGATCCGTATATTGAAGATTCACAGGCTGAAATGGTATATTATGTTAATGATGAAGTTAACAAGGATTGGAAAATTGTCATCCACTTGAAACCACGAGACTTCTATGATATGGGAGAAGGACATAATGAAGTTTGTGAAGTGGAACCATGTCCACAACAAGACTTAAATCAGTTTTTCAGCGAGTCTGAAGATTTTCCATTATTTAGGGATGATGAAGATGATGAGTTATTAAATGAGGACAACAGTGATAATGAACTTCATGAATATGAGTCAATGTCAGAGTAATAATAAGCTTGGTCTGTTAATAAAACTGCACATGTATGGTTAATGTCAATTGCACATGTATTTGATTATGTACTTTGATATGCATTGTTATATCTTGTTTTTGTTCTTCATTCTTTCCTTTTTATGTGCAGATATGCCCAGGCCTAAGAAAATTAAGAACTTGTTTAAGGCAATTGGTGGACATAGTTCAGAAACATCTGTGGGGAACTATGTTCAACTTAATGACACACCTCAAAGTACACGTCAACAAATAATTGAATATGCTCAACCACATTTTGGATCTCCTTTACCACAAGCATCTAGACATACACCACCACAAATCTCACAATCTGCACAACCACGAAATTTACAACCTACCTTTGAATCAACAACACTACCACAAACTAAGTCTGCTCAACCACCAATCTCACAATCTGCACAACCACACACATCTAATTCTGCACTACCACATACGTCTGAGTCTACACTACCACATACATCTGACTCTGCACTACCACATACATCTGACTCTACACCACCACATGCATATGAGTCTGCAGAACCACATACCCCTCAGCCTGCACAACCGCATACATCAGAATCTGAAGCAGAAAGGATGCCACCAAGAAAAGGCAGGCAGTCAAACCACTATTGGTTTGTTGATACTATAGGTAAAGATATGTTAATTTTGCTATTGTGTTTTTCTTTTAATTTAATTACTTTCATTGCAGATAGCTTAATGTATTATACTTTGTAGATGAGCATGGAGTTACTCAGAAAATGAAGCTCAAGGTTAGGGATGCTCATAACTTGCCCAGTGGAATACGTGTGGTTGTCGACTATGATGACAACTTTCAACCCATTGGAGAAGCATGTGGTTTGCTTGCTGGAGTTTGTGGACAACTAGCAGGAAATCATATATTGTTGCCTATAAGTTTTGAAAATTGGTCATTTGTGCCTGATACTTACAAGGATACTATATGGGAGAGTGCACTGAAGGTAATTGACCCTACATTCAATACAACATTAAATATGTACATTCTTATTTCTTTTTTTCAATATATATATATGGACTAATTGTTATATTATTTGAAGACTCGTTTTTGCTTCAAGGTAAATGAAGACCTCGCTAAAAGAGATGTTATGTTCAAAATTGGCAAATTATGGAGGGAGTATAGATGTAAGCTCTGGAATGAATTCTATGACCCATTATTAAGCAGAAATGACCTAATAAAGAATATTCTAGATGGTCTTAGCATGGAGCAGTGGGCTATATTTGTGGATTATCGTCTCAAGCCTTCCACAGTGGTACATACTTTTCATTTCATGTATTTTCACTAAGCTTGATTTTATATTTGCAAAAACTGATTTTATTTTACTTTGTAGAAACTGTGTAATAGGAATAGAGATATAAGAAAGAAACAGACTATTCCTCACACTAGTGGTGCTATGTCATTGTCAAGAAGGAGGGATAATTTGGTATATTTACTTAAATACAGCTTTGTGAATTTGGCATATATTTTTTGATTTATAATATATTATGAATTTTTGTAATTATATTATCCCTTTTTGGAATGTATAGAAAATTGAAACTGGTAGAAAAATTGGCCGAGCTGAGATGTGGAAGATCACACACAAGAGGAAGAATGGCACATATGTTAATGGTGAAGCTATGGACATTAGGGTAAGTTCTAATAACATATCAGTTTTGGGCTATTTTGGATACTATCTTGGATTATTTTGGACACTGTTTTGGGAACATATTGTCTCTGCCATGGGTATATACTATTTTGGACTGTTTTGGGCTGTTGTGGATGTTGTCTTGGACTATACTTTACATTGTTTTTGGACTGTTTTGGGAACATATTGTCTCTGCCATGGGTATACACTGTTTTGGACTATTTTGGGCTATTTTGGATGCTGTGTTTGACTATTTTTTACATTGTTTTGGATTGCTTCGGGAACATATTGTCTCTGCCATGGGTATGTATTGTTTTGGACTGTTTTAGGCTCTTGTGGATGCTGTCTTGGACTATTTTTTACATTGTTTTGGACTGTTTTAGGACCATATTGTCTCTACCATGGTTATATATTGTTTTGGACTATTTTGGGCTATTTTGGATAATGTCTTGGGCTATTTTGGATAATGTCTTGGACTATTTTGGACACTGTTTTAGGAACATATTAACTCTATCATGGGTATATACTGTTTTGGACTATTTTGAGCTATTTTGGATATTGTCTTGAACTATTTTTTACATTGTTTTGGACTGTTTTGGGAACATATTGTCTCCGCCATGGGTATGTATTGTTTTGGACTGTTTTAGGCTCTTGTGGATGCTGTCTTGGACTATTTTTTACATTGTTTTGGACTGTTTTAGGACCATATTGTCTCTGCCATGGTTATATATTGTTTTGGACTATTTTGGGCTATTTTGGATACTGTGTTGGACTATTTTGGACACTGTTTTAGGAACATATTAACTCTGTCATGGGTATATATTGTTTTGGACTATTTTGGATTGTTTTGGGCCATTTTGGATGCTATCTTGGACTATTTTTGACATTGTTTTGGGAAGATATTGTCTCTGCCATGGGTATATACTGTTTTGGACTATTTTGAGCTATTTTGGATATTGTCTTGAACTATTTTTTTCATTGTTTTGGGCTGTTTTGGGACCATATTGTCTCTGCCATGGGTATATATTGTTTGGACTATTTTGGATTGTTTTGGGCCATTTTGGATACTTTCTTGAACTATTTTTTACATTGTTTTGGACTGTTTTGAGACCATATTGTCTCTACCATGGGTATATATTTTTTTGGACTGTTTTGGATTGTTTTGGGCTATTTTGGATGTTGTCTTGGACTATTTTTGACATTGTTTTGGACTGTTTTAGGAACATATTTTCTTTATAAAAGATTGCAGATTTCCTAGTTCCTTGGATTATAAATGCACAAAGTTTTGGATTTGATAAATAGTATTTCTTTATTATTGTTATTGTTTTTCTACATGGACTATGTTTCTTTGTTAATGTTTGTTGCTTCCCTTTTTATGTAGGAAAAAATTGATGAGTTAATACTGCAAAATCCAGACACTGCATCAGATATATCTCCAAATGATCCAGTTGGTGTCATTTTTGGAAAGGAGCATCCAGGGAAGGTCAGAGGACTTTCATATGGAGCTTGTCCAACCCTTGCTTTCAGGAAGTTCACAACGAGCTTAAGCAATATGACTCATGGTTCCTCTAGTGGTGGGTCTTCAACAAATGTTGAAGAAAAGGTGGACCAGAGGGCAACTGAACTTGCAACTGTAAAAAGCCAAATGCATACTCTGCTAGCCTAAATTGCTTCTAGACCAGACGTGCAGGAACATTTGGCTTCAATGGCAGCAAATTTGGTACAACCATCTATTAATGAGGTCTAAATTATATACTTAGAATTTTATTCTAATATTGTTTTCATTTCTTTTTTAAAAATTGTCAGTTAACTTTAAACATATTTTAACTTATTTCAGGCACCAGATGTTGGAAGTGATGCTCCATCATCAAACCAGAATATAAGACCAAGTGGAGGCAGTAAGAGAAATTAGGATTGGAGTTATAGTTGTAATATGTTTAGTGATCTTGCCGCGGACTCGAGCGTGGGGAAATGCCTCGTCACTCCTTCGTCTAGCTTTCCAGCTGCTGCGTGTTCTGCAAGGAGGCTCCAGGAACCTTCGACGGATCTCCGAACGATGCCTGCAAAACACACAGACGGCGCCTCTAGCGGCCGTTGTAGCTCCGACGCTCAAGTCAGGCAACGGGAACACCAAAACTCTCTCTCGGATCTCTCTGTGTGAGACCCGTGTGTGTGTGCCCTCAGTTCCCTTTGATTCAGAAACTGAGTGCTCTTAGCTTTTGTGTTGTGTATTCTGAGGTAAAAAACTCATACCTGGTTTGGTGCTCTTCTTCCTCATATAAACCAGTGTAGCCCCTACAGGCTACCCCTAGGGTCACTTGATTACTCTGCATTGTCGTTTCCACTCCCCCGCACCACCTTGCACGCCAGCGTTCTTCACTTAAATGCAAAGTCTGACAGGGGAGGCTGCGTGGGTGTCTCTGGACCCCTCGACTTCTGTGCCCATCTGCCCTACCTATTCTCTAGGAACATCTTCACGGTCCACGTGGCATGCGTGCAAGCTCACTGGGAGACTCTAGCCTTGATGGGTTCTCGTCCCAGCAGGATTCTGCACCTGCCTGTGCCTTCTCATCTTCATGCATGGTCGTCTCGCGACTATGGCCACTCCCTGCCTCTGAGTGCTTTACTGGTCACTGGTCGCGTTGTTCACATCGCGCGACCGATGACCGAGGTATCTCTCATCCTGGCCGATGTCCGATGGTGCTTCTTCACGTTATCGTGCTCTGCTTATGGAATCAGGCGAGGTCCTTGGGTAACGTTCTCTGTAACATCCCGCCAAAATAAAACCATACATACATGTATAATGAAAATAAAGGTACACAAATAATATTGAAGAGTACATGGTAATATATATATACATAAGTAATGAACTTGCTCCTCTTATGGAGTTTAATACATAACCAGTCCAATATTTCAAAATTTAATGAAATTCAATCAAAACTACAAGACCGGCGATCTCCATACATGAACCGGCGATCTGGTAACAGAAGGCCCCAAAACAGGCGATCTGCTAGCAGGACATAAAACCGGCGATCACCACCAAGAGATAGAAACCAGCGATCTCTTGTGACATCCCTCCAAATACATTTCGCATTTTTTTTTTTTTGCATTTTCGTAATATGAAATAGCGGTAAAACAAATATATTGAAATAAACATAATTGTATATATATATACAAAGGAGATCTCCTCGCAGGGAGTTTAATACAAAACGGTCGTTTTCCAAAACTTAAACATAAAACAGCAAAATACAAAACTACCGATCTCCTAACAGAAAACGGAGATCGCCTATCAGAAAATGATAAAAGGGGGCGATCGCCCAACAAGAACAGAAAACCGGCGACTACATACGGCGATCACTCACAGGGGAAATCCACTTCCTGCAACATCATCTGCTCCCGTGTAAAGTTACACGATCATCACAGGTTTAAGAAAAATAGCCACAGAAACAAAATACAGGGTAAGCTATATATTTAAGAAAAACACTTGAATCAAGAGCATACATAAGAACTTCACAACATCCATGAACCATAACAATATCAGCCATCATATTTCCATATTCCACCAGACTATCAGGAATCCCATATTTCACAAATCAATCCAAGAGTATTTCAATTCACATCAGCAATCAAGTGTCTATTAATTCAATTTCTCATTTCTCACGTCAGACTTTCCACTGACTCATCACACCAGACACTTGACCACTATTTCCGGAGACTCGTGCGTTGATTAGACCCAGAGATTCGCACCTGTCATACCAAAAGGCTGGAAAGTGCCCTCAGCCATGCGCATCACACCATCTCAATATTCTCAATATCACGGTATGACAAGGTTAATCCATACAACAGGCCGAACTCGTTCTGTTTCACACGAGACACCCATACGTATGAACCTCCATCGACTCTCCACAACTGAGTAACTTCCTCTATGTGATTTCATTACCTCAGTAGAGTCAGGATGTCTCATTATAGGATCACCGATCAATACACCTATTACACGACCTTACACGGTATTTTCTTTCCTGAAAATACTATGCCTCGATCCACAATCACAACATTCAACACATCACATAACACTTCAATGAAACGATTTCAATCACAGCAAAACTCTTACCAAGGTTCAAATTTTCGAAAACCACATTTAAAATCTCAAACACTTTTGAAACAGCATAAAACAGGGATATTTTCAATAACAGATGAAAAACCGGCGACCACGTCGCCCCCAGCATTCCAACAGAACTGTTATTGTAAACATCTCACATTTCAACATCAAACACCGTGAAAACAAAGTAAAAACCGGCGACCGCGTCGCCCTATCATCACAAACATCAAATATCCAGTTATCGTTGGAAAAAGACTAGCTTCCCTTACCTGGATCAGCGTGAAACTCACTTCAAGCTCTAACCACCGAACGTAAAGGATGCCTGAACTCTGCCTAGCGTTCTAATTGGTAAAACTTGCAGAGAACCTTCTCAAATGCTCTATGGCAATCGCTGGTAATTTAACTGGTGCCTGGAATTTCTGAGTCGCAGTGCAAAGGAGAGAAAAGAGAAAGCTGAAGGTGAACTCACTCTGTCACCTTTTATACTCTCACTGCGTTTTTAAACTCACTAAGAGGCGGTGCATTCTGATACTAGGAACATAGGCCTGCCATGTAGCTATCATTGCCTACTCTCTAACTAACCCTTCAGTGTGGGTTTTCTTCCTCGAATTAAATGCAACCTGACAGTATAGCCACGTGGCGTCTCTGCGCACATGAAGCTACTGTTCCGAAGGACTTTCACTGCCCACATGTCGCACATGCAGCACGTTCATCCTGAAAACCAGGGCCCCACTTCATCAGCGTGAAACGCGACATCGCGCGATAACCTTTCGCCGATGACCACTCGCGCAAAGACAATCCACCGATGACCCATCCTGGAGGACGACCGATGTCTCTCTCTGGAAGACGACTGATGTCTCCTCCTCCTGGAGACCGACCGAGGTCTCTTCCTCCTGGAGACCGACCGAGGTCTCTTCCTCCTGGAGACCGGCCGCGGTCTCTTCCTCCTGGAGACCGGCCGCGGTCTCTTCCTCCTGGAGACCGACCGAGGTCTCCTCTTGGCGACACCCGCATGACTCTCGCGCCCGGCGAAGCCCACATGCATCTCGCGCCCTGGCGATGCCCGCATGCCTCTCGCGCCCTGGCGATGCCCGCATGCCTCTCGCGCCCTGACGATGCTCGCATGTCTCGCGCCCTGGCGATGTCCGCATGCCTCTCGCGCCCTGGCGATGCTCGCATGCCTCTCGCGCCCTGGCGATCATGTTCCATGCGATCTCATGGCTTTCTAACTACACTTTCCTTCATTTTTATCTTAAATAAAAACATACTTAGAATTCACTTAAAATATATCACTTTTATTCCAATAAGATTTTCCAGGTCCTTACATTCTCGCTGGGAGCCTGGGTCCCAGTTTAACACGCGTTGGCAAGGAACCCCCGACGACTGATCATTCTGTATACACCGATGACTGATCACTCTGTATACACCGATGACTGATCACTCTGCATGCACCGATGACTGATCACTCTGTATATACCGATGACTGATCACTCTGTATACACCGATGACTGATCACTCTGCATGCACCGATGACTGATCATTCTGTATACATCGATGACTGATCGGTGCTTCATCACTCTCGCGCTCTGCTTTTGGCGCTCATGTAGGAGTCGATCTCCACCCTTGTTCATCTGCTATCTCATGCCACGTGTTGCTCTGTGACTGGCTCACGTGGTCATCTGCTGCTGACGTCATTGGATACCGATGACCGATCGGATCATTTAGAAAGTGAAACAATTTATATTTTGATAATTTAATTTACTTGTTTGGATTAGTTTGACATTTTCAACTCTGTTCTTTAAATGAATGAATGAAGTCATCTTTTGATTATTATATTTCTCAATTTTAATTATATTATGAAGTAATTATATTATGAAATTAGTTTATATTACAATTTAATTATATTATGAAACTTAATTGTGTATTGAAATTTAATTATAATATGAAATTAAATAATATTATGAAATTTAATTATAATATAAAATTTAATTATAATATGAAATTTAATTATAATATGAAATTAAATTATAAAACAGAATAAAATAAATTATTAAAATATTAAAAATAAAATTAAATATTTAATATTTAATATTTGAATTATGACAGTCATAAAGGTTATCATAAACGCCATACTATACCGTATTAAGTGGTGTTTATAACTGCCACAATTTACGTTGGAATTGGTTTACCAGTTTGAAAATTATGACATTTGTAACTGACGTAAATTACACGTTTAAAACCGCAACATTATATAATGTATGATATGGCGTCTGCTACAACGGTTCTCACTTGACCGCCACATTAAACTTTGTGGCGGCAAGAATGCTGGCGGTACGCGGTACACCACCATATTAATTGTGAAAAATAGATTTTAACCTTTTAAAAATTTTAAATAACCCTAAATGAACCATAACTTTGCATTTTTAAATAACCTTAGTTGCATCTTCACACTCCTGTCGCATATCTCCCTTCCAGCCGTAACAGTTCCCTTCTTCTCTAGTCACAGTGTTTGAGAGAGCACATTATTTGAGCGTGTGTGAGATGATTGACATGAAGATTCATTATACTCGATATTTTCCAGTGCGAAGTTTATTTATTTTTTAGTTTTGTACTCCATTTTTGTAGTTTGTAGGTTTTTTTCCCTCGATTTTGTGACTCCTAGAAAAATAAAAATAAAAAAAAGCAAACGAAAACACAACCACCACCAATAAAAACACCACAAAACTTACCTCAACCACCAATGTTCTCCACCAGCGACCATCAACCATAAAAATCAACCACCACTACTTGAAAAAAGAAAACACCACACTTTTAACCATATTCAAAAGGATGTTTATGGAACTGCAGGATAAATATATAAAAGTGCTAGAAGAAATTGTCTTTCTAATAGTCTATTGTTTTTGACATAGTTATGGGCTTGTTGGATATGCATTTTTTTTTTTTGTATATTTTGTTTTTAGGTTGTTTGGAATGATGGTTTTTTTGGATTAGATGGATTCACTTAACCGTATGTATAGAGTTCTTTTCATACAAAAGTTATAATGATTATTTTTTTTTTTTTAAAAGTTAAAGTATTCTTTAAATGTTCTCCTTAAATTTTTTTTAATGTTAATAAAAAGATGTGCTATTCTTATATCCATTTCCTAATATAACTAGTGTGCATCATTTATTTTGATGCGGTGAAATATCGTGAGTGGAGAGAGGTGCCAATAAATAGTAAAATTGATGTAGTTGAGAACAATAAAAGTTGAAATTCATGACAATATGCTATTTTTATATCAAATTTAATGTATTTTAAAGCATATTTATAACAGTGTTGTAATATGAAACCAGGAGGCACATAACTAAGGTGAGTTGTATTTGGGATAGAAAATGAAATTTAGGTAGTTATGATATCATCAACTGATTTTAAAATGGGATTAACCAAGAGAATTTACGTTGGGCAAAGTGGATAAACAACTTAATTTGTGTAATTGATGTTGTTGGCGCAGGGTGTGGGGTCAAACAAAACTGTCGCTGCGAGATTTAATGAACACACATATAAATAACAAATTTATATTATTTAGTTTTAATTTCTATATTTTTATAAATATTTACAAAACTAGAACATGATTTTGTTCATTGTATAACTGAGTTTAAAAATAAATTTATATTCCATCACCTTCTAAATTGAGTTAGACTCTGAAAAATATGCTTTTTGTAAAGATTAATTGTAACATCCCTAAAATACATCTAACTATTGCAATATACGTTCTATGTATTTCTATACAAGCTTAGAGTTTTTTCCCAATACTTCTATTACAAGATTGTGACTTATAGAAATACAAATATTAACAATATAAGGTTCAAAACTACATCCTAAAGCCCTCCAGACCCTCTGATACATATATAATCATCTATTCAAACACAACAAGAAAAACAAGGGTAAGCTAATGAAAAGAAATTTCATAACATATCTAATTCATGTAAAAAGAACCAACCAAACTAATCGTTTATAAAGATTTCTTTAAATGTTGTCATATAAATTTCAATATTAGTTCCATCATTCATATATACCACACATGAATCTATTTTCAATCACAGTCATTGGATCTATGTTAAACATAGACTTTTCATACTTAATTCCATGAAACAACAACTTATACATTATCCCAAATGTATGACATCAATTTGATACAATTTTCATCATTCATATATGTTCTCGGCGGTTGACTCTCTTGTCGGTTGACTCTACGATGATCACACGCCTCCTTTCCTAACCTTGAACTATGCTTCGCTATCTCGAAACAACCTACACCTGCAAGATAGAAAGGGGGCGCCTTAAAGTCCATTTGCACTCCGACGCTCAAGTCAAAACTAGGGCAAGTACACCAAGTGTTTTGAGTATCTCTCTTTAGGTCTAGAAACTGTGTACCTTTGTGAAGTGTTTCACTATCCTTTATATAGTCTAAGGTTTCCTCTGCGCCGCTACCCATATTTAGGGTTTACAGGAATACCCTTGTGCCGCTATCATCCAGACTTAGGGTAATCTAGCGCATAAGGTTTCCTTCACTGGAGTGCAAATTCACATAAGATGGCCACCTAGGTACCTCCGTGTGCACCTAAGCTCTGGGGCCATCTGTCTTGGGAGTGTCGTCACTATTCACGTGCCATGAATGCGGCCTCACTTGGAAACCCTAGTCTTGATGGGCACTCTATCCTTCAAGACTCTCCACTTAACTTTGCTTTCCCTACCACATGCATGGGTGCTTCGTGACTTAGGCTTCTCCCTACCTCTGGGCATTTTGCTGGTAACTGATCTTCTCTCAGGACCCACGTTAGATGTTCTAGTTCTGTTATTCAAAACACCCCAGACTGATGTCATCTCGTCATCACTCTGTTGCTGAGGACTCATCATCCTGCTGAGTGACGAGGACACATCAATCCACTCTGGTGGTCGACATGTTGATGACAAATCATCCCATTAGTCCCTACTACCTGTGGGACCCAGCCCACATGTCTCTGGCCCATGCTGTGGGACCCAACTGATGTGGCTTACCATTGCCAGCTATTCTCGGTGTCTAAGGACTGGTTGGTACACAAGCTCCCCAGTCTCGAGTTGTCACTTGTTCAGCGAAGAGACTAAGTCATCGAATCGGGCGACCTACATGGCACTGAGCGAAAGGACATGAACAGTGCGCTGAAGGGACATCTCACCAACCCCCCTTAATCTGTGGATACGTGGTTAGATCAACGGTTAGGGCTTTTTAACGTTTACGCTACCTTGCCTACGTTAAACCCCTTCAAACCCCTGCGCCTCAGCACTGTTTCATCACTTTTCACTCAAACCTTCGCGATCACTATCTTCTCTCGAACGCTTCCACTTTCATTCCAACCCTCGCTGTAAGGACCTAGAAAATTTTATTGGAATGAAAGAGATATATTTAAGTGAATTCTAAGTATGTGTTTATTTAAAATATAAAGGAAGGAAAGGGTAGCTTAGAAGTCTACGAGATCGCCGTTGTTGAAGATGGAGGCGATCTCCGACTTCTCTGGTACATAATCGCCTATCGCCTAGAGTACACATGATCGCCGAAAGTGCACTTAGTATGTGGTCAAGATACTGGATCAACCATAGTGGGTTCCAAAAACCACGCGTATCAAGGTGTGGGTTAAGCCTTAGATACGCTGTGCATGCGAAGCTCTATGCTTGAGCATAAGAAATCGTCCTTAGTGTTGCATGCATGGGCGCACGAGGAGTAGTGCTGATCTATTCTTGGAAATGTGAAGCTACCGACGTCACCAAGCCATGTGGAGGTGATACCTTGGACGTAACATAGTGGGATGAAGAACCTTCAGCAAGGCGTGGCGATGTGTCATAAGTCATCGCCGGGATGAGAGGCACATCAGTCATCACTGGTATGAGAGACATGCGGGCATCGCCAGGGCGAGAGACATGCGGGCATCGCCAGGGCGAGAGACATGCGGGCATCGCCAGGGCGAGAGACATGCGGGCATCGCCAGGGCGAGAGACATGCGGTCATCGCCAGGGATAGACATCGGTCGTCTTCCAGAGAGAGACATCGGTCGTCTTCCAGGGAGAGACATCGTTCGTCCGCCAGGATGAGACATCGGTGGATAGTCATCGCGCGAGCGGTCATCGGTGGAAGGTTATCGCGCGATGTCGTGTTTCACACAGATAAGGTGGGACCCAGGCTCCCAGCATGAGACGTCCTGCATGCGTGACACGTAGACAGAAAGGGTGTTTCAGAATAGTTAGCGTCAGGGAGTTAGTATGCGCAGAAACCCACGTGGTCATACTGTTCAAGGAAGTGTGCACGCAAGCTTTCCTGCAGAGTGGGTGGTGGCAGCGGCAATTGTGGACAAGTTGGTTTAGATTCAAAAAAACTCACTTCTGAGAGGCAAAGAACGTTGCTATGGTTCAAGAGTGACAGAGTGAGTTTACCTTCATCCTTCTCTTTTCTCTCCTTCGCGCTGCGATTCAGGCATCCTCAAGCACCAGTACGACGAGCGACGACTGCCCTTGGACTCCTGGGAAGTTCTCTGCGAGTTTTCCGATCAGGATGCTAAAACAGAGTTCGGGTATCCTTAAGTTCGGTGGGTTAGAGCTCGTAGTGAGATTTTATGCAAGTCCAGGTAAGGGAAGCTAGCCTTATTTCCAACGAAAACCTTAAGTTAGATGATTTTGATGATGGGGCGACGTGGTCGCCGATTTTCAACTGTTATTGCATAATCCCCTGTTTTTGGATGTGATCGCCGGTTTTAATGTTGTTTTCGAACTCCCCTGTTTTAGTGTCTCTTTGAACTTGTTGAGATTGAAATGGAAAATGTATATGCTATTTGAAAACTTGAACGGTGGTATGCTTGTTTTTGTGAGTGGGGTTGTTTAAGAAAAGATTCAAAGTATTCTATGATGGAATTGTTCTTATTGTGTGGTATGATGTATGGAATGTGGTGAATGTGGGATCAAGGCATAGTATTTTCAGGAAAGAAAATACCATGTAAGATCGTGTAGAGTGTGCATTGACCGGTGATTCGTTTATTATGAGATATCCTGACTCTCCTGATATAATGGAATCATATAGATGAAGTTATTCAGGCGTTGAAAGTCGAAGGAGGTTCATATGTATGGGTGAGTTGTTTGAAAGAGAACGAGCTTGACCCGTTGTATGGATTAACCCTGTCATGCTAGGATAGTGATGATATTGAGATTCATTTATACGCTTGTGAATGTGTGTGATTTCACAGCGACCCTGTGAATGTGCGTGATTTCACAGTGGTGCAGTATGACAGGTGCAGATCTCTGAGTCTAGTCAATGCACGTGTCTTCCGGAAGTAGTGTCAAGTGTCTATGTGTGATGAGTCAGTGGAAGTCTGACGTGAGAAATGAGAAACACTGAAATTGATAGACACTTGATGGATTATGTGAATTGAACGACTCTTGAGGAAATTGTGAAATATGTGATTACTTGATGGTCATGTGAAGGGAATGAGAAAGTTGATGGTTTTTACGTGGGTGTCTTAAATTTGTTTTATCTTGATTTTAAAGTTTCATATCTAAATTCTCTTTAAAATATCTAGCTTACCCTGCATTTTTGTTTTGTGGATGTTTTCTTAAACCTGTGATGATCGTGTATAATTTACACGGGAGCAGATGATGTTGCAGGAAGTAGAGCTTCTCAGTGAGTGGTCGCCGGAAGGAGATCGCCTGTTTTCTATTTTGCTGTATTTTGTTTAAGTTTTGGAAACTGACTGTATATGTATTAAACTCCCTGTGAGGAGAAATTTCATTACATATATATATATATATACATGTTCACTTCGATATTATTGTTTTACCTTTATTTCATTATATAAATATGAAAAGGATTTGGCGGGATGTTACACTCGCAACCCCTCATCTTCACTACCTCAAATGTATGATTTTTATTCTTCTTCTCACCTTTGTTTTATGATTCTGCTACCCTTTATATGCTGTAACTGCATTGGGCCTATTTATGATTTATGCATTTTAGGGTTTCCATTCTCTTTTCCTGTTTGTGTTCTTCATCTTCGAGTCTTTGTCTGCCGCTTGAGGCACACCCTCGTTCTCTTCTAAGCCTTTGTTTATTCCTCCTTGCCTCACTTTTTGTTTTAGATTCGAGATGGCAAGAACCAAAACCACTTCCAACCCTCCTCCCGCCATTGACTACAGGGCCCTCTACTCCTGGGCCTCTGAGGAGCTCCTTGCTGAAACCTCTAACCTTACCTCCTGTGAAGACCTAACGAAACACAGGGAAGATGAACACGAGATCAAAGGGCGTGTCTTCGGTAGAGAGAGTGACGCATACGTCTCGGTTCGACCCTGCACAAAGGGTGAACCTGTGTGCGCAGACGGTCGTTGTAATGACGGGGAGCCCTTCTTCTTTCATTACGCCACTATTTTCAAGCAGGTTAAGGTCCACCTGCCTTTCACTGGGTTCGAGAGGGCCCTGCTCACAGAACTCAACGTGGCACCTGCCCAGCTACACCCCAACAGCTGGGCCTTCATCAGGGCCTTCTCAATCTTGTGCAACAACCTGGGGTTCCCACCCTTCGTCGACGTCTTCCTCTATTTCTTCGAGGCGAAGAGCCCCGGGAAGAGGCTGTGGGTGAGCTTCAATGGGGTGGTGGGGAGAGTTCTGCTAACTCTCTTCCAGTAGTCCTACAAGGGCTTCAAAGGGAAGTTCTTTAGGGTTTGCTGCAGCTCCTACGACACCACCATGCTCGACGAGTTCCCCCTATACTGGGTGGAAAAACTGAAACTCAAGAAACCCCGGGGGCTGGAGGAGCTGACATCCTTTGACCGCGACTTGTGCCAACTCCTTGCCAGCTGGGGTGTGTTGTTTAACACCGCCCAGCTGATAAGGCACGAGTAAGATGCTGAAACTCTCAACATCTACATCAGTATTTTCCTTCTTTTCTGATACCTGCTTGCATCTGCATTTTAATAACTGTGTACCACTTCTCATTGTTTGTTATTTGTTGTAGATATGGTGTTGGATGCTGGGAAAAAGAAAAGGCTGGCTGATCTGCTGGGTCACCGCACAGCAGGTGGCTCATGCCTTGCTGGACCATCTTCTCTTGTCGTAGCTGCCCCAGGCCCTACCTCCGAGAATAAACACAAGAGGGTGGTCGTGGTGGTAATTTTTGAGGACGAGGACACCTGCTCAGGCCTCGTCTTCAAGAGAAATAGGGTGGAGTTTGCTGGGGCGACCTCTTCTGCAACAGAAGGGCAACCTCCATCCTTTAGGGAGCACCCCCCAGTGCCTCTTCTCCCCCCGAGCCACTCCTGGCGCTTGAAGGTGAGGGGGAGAATGCTCCCCCGGTTGGCCAGGCACCTCCTGCTCCTGAACTCCCTCCTCTTCTCCAACAGACCCTCGCTCATCTTCCTGCCAAAGAGGTGATGGAGGCCCTGGACAGGAATTCAGTAAGGGACCGCGTCAGCCATGGCCTTGGTGAGTTCTTCGCCACCTCTAGCGTCTTGCTGATCCAAGGGGATGCTGATATGGAGCTAAGAGCCAAGGTGGCCCAACTGGAGAGGGAGTTAGAACAGAAGAAGGAGCTGGAGCTTAGAGCCCAATTGGCTGCTAAGCGCGAGGCTGCTTTGAACCAGGAGCTGAGCAGTCTCCGCTGTCAGAAAAAGAAACCAGGAAGCTCCTCTTCACTAAGGGGCAGGAAGCCCTCCAGCTTGAGGCCAAGATCCTCCCCCTCCGCAACAAAATCATTGACCTGGAGGAACAGCTGGAGGGGGCCCAAACTAAAATGACCAAGCTGTAGGAGAGGGCCACCAACCAAGAAGTTCAGTTGGGCAAAGTTGTGGAAGAGCTTGCCCAACAAGATGAGTTGCTCAAGAAGACTGAGGCAGAACCGACTGAAGACGCCGCCGACGCCTACGGGGAGGGTTTCGGAATTGGCCTTGCTCAGGTTGCCTGTGCGCATCCTGAGATGGACCTCTCGCCCTTCTCTGTATCTGGGCAGGTAGTCGACGGGCAAATAGTGCCCAGATAGGTCTCTTGAGCAGCTATATTCTGTAGCTAGACTTCTTGTAATCATCTTTTGTAATTGCTCTTCCAATCATATAAAAATATTTAACTTTGTGCATACAATTGTCTTAACCAACTTACTCACATCTTTGGTACTCTGTAGTCGCTTGAATGCTTTATTGTACTTGATAATTTTGACTTCTTGCTATGTAGCGCGTTTAACTCTGATAAGACGTTATGAGTATGATTCCTCTTTAGGATAGGAGACCACACCGTGGGCAAGACTTGGTGAATGGACTATGTCCTCCCACTGAAAATCACCTTAGTGACCTCTCATCGCCCATAGGCGTGAGTGGGTCTCACTGGCAAATCCTGGTATTCAACTAGGGTGCTTTCACTTAAGGGAAGAGTGTCCATTGCGATCCCTCTCTTTACCTCCTTGAGACTTCTAGCACCGATTTGTACTCGCCTTGCTTCATAATTACCTGACCTTTCCTTGCTCGAGACAAGGAAAGACTTGGATGGTGCGAGTCGTCCTTGGTGTTCTCACTCAAAAGGGGAGGCGTTCCCTCTGAACCTTCCTTTCCTATTTCAGAGACTTCTAACCTAAACTGACGAGTCTTAACCGATCTCTCATCTTCCGTAGACAAAGGAAGATTCAACTAGCGAACCCTTCTATTCAACTTGGGTGTTCTCACTTGAAGAGAAGGTGTTCTATACGAACCTGCCTTCCCACTTTCGAGACCTCTAACGCCCAAGTGACAAACTCTTAATTGACCTCACATCGCCCATAGACGAAGGAGGATTTAACTGGTGAACCCTTCTGTTCAAGTTGGGTGTTATCACTAAAAAAGAAGGTGTTCTTTGCAAACCTACCCTCCCACTTTTGAGACTTCTAACCCCAAGTTACAAGTTCAAACTGACCTCTCATCGCTCATAGGCGAAGGAGGATTTGACTGGTGAACCTTTCCGTTCAAGTTGGGAGTTCTCACTCGAAGAGGAGGTGTTCTCTATGAACCTACCTTCCCACTTTCGAGACCTATAACCCCAAATGACAGGTTCGAACTGACCTCACATCGCTCATAGGCGACGGAGGATTTAACTAGTGAACCTTTCAGTTCAAGTTGGGAGTTCTCACTCGAAGAGGAGGTGTTCTCTACGAACCTACCTTCCCACTTTTGAGACTTCTAACCCCAAATGACAGGTTCGAACTGACCTCACATCGCTCATAGGCGAGGGAGGATTTAACTGGTGAACCTTTCTATTCAAGTTGGGAGTTCTCACTCGAAGAAGAGGTGTTCTTTACGAACCTACCTTCCAACTGTCGAGACTTCTAACCCCAAATGACAGGTTCTTAGCTGCATTGTACAAAAAAGTTCAAGAATATGTCTTAACTGAAAATTTTATTGGGTGACCTCATTAAAAAACCCCTTTAAGGGAAAAAGAGTGTCCCCTGAACTGTGTACAATGTTACATAATAGTCTTAACTGAAATAAAACTTGAGGCGAGTCGCATTCCATGTACGAGGAATCGGACCACCCTCTAGAGTCTTAAGCCTGTACGCCCCATTTCCCAGGGCCTCTGTCACTCTAAAGGGACCAGTCCACTTGGGGGACAGGTTGTTCTCTATCTGGTAGGGAGATGCCTTCCGCATCACTAGGTCGACGACCTAGAACTGCCGAGCCCTCAACTTGGAACTGTGCTGGAGCTCAACCCTTCTCTTCAATGCTTCGGCTTTCATTCCTGCCTCTTCCCTTACTTCATCTAAGAGATCCAAATTCACTTTCCTTTCTTCGTTGGACTGCGAAGTACAAATGTAACAGGGTGCCGATTTGAGGTTTGCACAACACCGGTGGGCGGGCCAGGTATTCTTTCAGCTTGAGGAATGCTTCCTCACACTCCTTGGTCAACAAGAACCTGTTGTTCCTCCTCAAGCACTGCAAATAAGGGTGGCCCTTATCTCCTCCAACTGACACAAACCTAGAGAGAGCAGCCATCCGATCTGTCAACTGCTGCACCTCCTTTACCGACGTCGGGCTCCTCATAGCAAGGATCACCGTGCATTTGTCTGGGTTGGCCTCAATCCCACGTTCGGTGAGCAAGAAGCCGAGGAATTTTCCTACTTCCACCCCAAAGACGCACTTCTCTAAATTCAGCTTCAGCCTATATTTAGCTATTGTCGTAAATAGCTCCTCCAAATCAGTGACATGCTGATCCTTCACCCGTGACGTCACCATCATATTATCTATGTAGGCTTGCACTTTGCGTCCTATCATGGGCGCAAGGACCTTGTCCATCAACCTTTGGTAGGTGGCACCTGCATTCTTCAGCCCAAATGGTATGACTGTGTAGTAGTAGCAATGTAAGGACCTATAAATTATTTGGAATAGAAGTGATAGATTTTAAATAATTTCTGGGTATGTTATTATTTAAAATAAAAAGGGCATAAAAATAGAAAATACCATAGTGGTCAGACCTCGGACGTCGCCCAAGGTCTGGGGTCAGCTGGTAGAGGTCGGTCGGTTGACCAGTGTACTAACCAAGTAGTCAGGTGCAATGAATTCATCGTGAGGTAATCACGTGGGCGTGCTTGAAAGGGGGGAGGCACGTGAATCAAGAAGGGTAAGAGAAAGGAAGGTGTAGCTTAGAAGTCAAGGAGATCGCCATTTTTGAAGAAGACGGCGGCCTCCGACTTCCCCTGTATGAAATCGCCAATCTCCTATGGTGTACATGATCGCCGAAAAGAGCACATCGCTGTGTATTCGAGAAGACTTGGTAAACACATAGTATGTGGTCTAAATACAGAAGATGAGTGATATAGAAGATAGGTGGCATGTCTGCCACCATGAGTAGTGTGAACCGTAATAACACAGACTTAGAGGAATGGGAGGATGAACCTTCAGCAAGGTGTGACGATGTGACATCGGTGACCAGAGTGGGACGATGTGTCCTCGTCACACACAAGGGCGATAAGAGATCACCAACAGGATGAGAGGAACATCGGTCATCAACCAGGATGGGAGACACATCGGTCGTCTTCCTGAATGAGACATCGGTTGTCTGCCAGGGTGAGACATCTGTGCCAGGGTGAGACATCGGTGGTCTTCCAGGGTGAGACATCGGTTTTCAGCCAGGGTGAGACGTCGGTTGTCTGCCAAGGTGAGACATCGATCGTCTGTCAGGAAGAGGAATCGGTCATCGCCGGTATGAGAGGCATAGTCATCGCGTGAGCAGTCCTCGGTGGAAGGTTATCGCGTGATGTCGTGTTTCACACAGATAAGGTGGGACCCAGGCTCCCAGCATGAGACGTCCTGCATGCGCGACACGTAGACAAAAAGGGTGTTTCAGAATAGTTAGCATCAGAGAGTTGGTATGCGCAGAAACCCACGTGGTCATACTGTTCAAGGAAGTGTGCACGCAAGGTTGCTCAGACAGTGGGTAATGGCAGTGAAGGCTAAAGAGCCGTTCGACCTTAAGAGCTGAGGGAATCAGCTCATTTAGTTCCCCTTTCTCCTTTCCCCTCCACTCGAATATGCGGCTATCCTCACGTACCAGTGCTACGATCGGCGACTGCCATTGTCCTCCTGGGAAGTTACTCTGCAAGTTTTCTGCTCAAAGCCCTAAAACAGAGTTAAGGCATCCTTGAGTTCTCGGTGGGTTTGGAGCTCTTAGTGAGATTTTACGCAAGTCCAGGTAAGGGAAGCTAGCATTTTCGTTTATAAAAACTTTAGGCGAGTAGGTTCTGAAGTGAGGGCGACGTGGTCGCCGGTTTCATATTCTATTTCACGATGCTCTGTTTTTATGTGTGGGGCGACGTGATCGCCCGTTTTAATGCAAATTTAGAAATCCCCTGTTTTAGTGTCGTTTTGAAATTGTTTGAGATTGAAAGGTGAAATGCATATGATATTCAAAAATCTGAACTTAGGTATGATTGTTTCTGTGATTGGGATTGTTTAAAAAAGGATTCAAAATATTATATGATGGAATTGTGCTTTTACGTGTGGTATGATGTACTGGATGAATGTGAAAGAGTGATCAAAGCGTAGTATTTTCAGGAAAGAAAATACCGTGTGGAGATTTTATGAGGGTGTATTGATCTGTGAGTATCCTGTGAATGAGGCGATCCTGACTCTGCTGATATGATGGAATCACATAGATGAAGTCATTTAGTTGGTGAGAGTCGAAGGAGGTCCATATGTATGGGTAAGTCGTTTGAAAGATAACTGACTTGACCTGTTATATGCATTAACCCTGTCATACTGAGAGAGTGAGGATATTGAGATTGAGATCGAGATTATGTTTATGCGCATAGCTGTGGGAACTTTACAGCAATGTAGTATGACATGTGCAAGTCTCTGGATGCTAAGTTCAATGCATGAGTCTTCCGAAAGTAGAGTCATGTGTCTATGTGTTACTAGTCAGTGGAAAGTCTGACATGTGAACCATGAGTATTGAATGTATTGAATAGACACTTGACGAGTTTGTGGAATATGGGGATATTGATGGTTGAAAATTGATATAGATTATGAATGGTGTGAAGATTTATGCTTTCTATTGATATAAAGTTTCATATTTAAAGTTTTTAAAAATATCTAGCTTACCCTTTGTTTTTTATCGTGGTTGTTTTTCTTAAACCTGTGATGATCGTGTATATTTGCACGGGAGCAGATGAGGTTGCAGGTGGTAGAGCTCCTCAGTGAGCATTTCTGGAGGAGGAGATCGCCGGTTTTTGAATGTTGTTGTTTTGTTTTATTTTGAAAACTCCTGTATGGAGATGTATTTAAACTTCCTCGAAAAGGGATATTATTCTGAGGCACATTTGTATTAATGGATGAATTATATTGTGTATATACCTATGTAAAATTTTTGATATTATTCTTTCACCTTTATTTTATTATATAAAAATGAACAATATTTTGAGGGGCGTTACACTTAATGGTATCAGAGCAGTTCGTCCTTAGGATGACCTGAGGAGAGTGAGTTCATTGTGTTTCTTCTGCTATTGGAGTCTTAATCAAAGCTATAGTGAAAGGTTTTCAAATGTTTTCAGATTGAAATCTTGTTTGTGCTTTAGTAGATATAGGCTCTAAATGAAAAATTTTAGTATTAAGAGTGAAAGGATCTTGATAAAGTAGTGAGGGTGCACACTCATAACTGAATCGAGATGTTCTCAATCTTAATTCTTAAAGTTTGATGTTGAGCATATATCCACTTCTGGTGTGTTTTATCCCAATTATTAAGTGTGGTGATATTTGATTGATAGATTTGTACCCATGACTGTTCGGTGTTATGCTTTCTATTTTGGCGTTATGATTCTGTTGATGAACTCAAATTCTAAATGACTTTGAGATGCTGACCTTTGTAAGGTCTAGATGTTACCTCCTGAATGAATTGATTTCTTATCGATCTCATTCTTATAGTTGTAGGGAATATAGAAACCAATAGTTTCAAAATCTAAAACGAAGAAAAATGGCTCCTAGACCGCCTACCCCTCCCCAACCTTCTTCGGAAATGAGCCAGATTGCCAGGGCTATAGAGATGATGGCAAGTGCTATCCAATAACAGAATACGGTAATGGCTCAAATTCATCAGGCTGTAATGCATCATTGGGAAATTGCTGGAACGGTTGCAACAGCTTCCCAGGTCAATCAGCCTCAAGAGCAGATGGGGCTGACCGAGTTCATGAGTCACAACCCACCCCAGTTCCGTGGGAATGCTTCTCCGAACCAAACAGATCAGTGGATCAGGGAGTTTCATGTAAGGATCTAGATAATTATTTGGAATAGAAGAAGTATAATTTTAATGAATTCTGAATATGTTATTACTTAAAACGAAAAGAGCTTGTAATGGAAATTTCATGGTGGTCAGACCTCAGATGTCGCCCAAGGTCTGAGGGCGGCGTGGTAGAGGTCAGTCGGTGGACCATAGTGGGTTCCAGAAATCACATGTAGGGAGGTGTGATTTGAACCTTAGGAGCGCCATGCATGCAGAATAACTACGGGACTTTACGCTTGGACATAAGGGATTTACCTTAGTGTTGCATGCTTAGGCACGTAAGGATTGAGTACTGAGCTGCCCTCGGGCAGGAGAAGCTACCGACGTCACCGAGCCATGTGGGGGTGATAACACAGGCGTGGAGTAGTGGTAGGACGAGCCCTCAACAGGGTGTGACGATGTGGCATCAGTCGGCAGAAGCAAGGCGATGTGTCCTCGCCACATCAAGGACGATGAGAGATCGCCAGGGCGAGAGACACGCGGGCATCGCCAGGGCGAGAGACAGACGGTCATCGCCAGGATGAGGGACGCATCGGTCGACTTCCAGGGGGAGACATCGGTCGTCTTCCAGGGAGAGACATCGGTCGTCTTCCAGGGAGAGACATTGGTCGTCTTCCAGGGAGAGACATCGGTCGTCTGTCAGGATGAGGCATCGGTCGTCTTCCAGGGAGAGACATCGGTCGTCTTCCAGGGAGAGACATCGTTCGTCCGCCAGGATGAGATATCGGTGGATGGTCATCGCGCGAGGTCGTGTTCCACACAGATGAGGTGGGGCCCAGGCTCCCAGCATGAGCGTCTTGCATGCGCGACACGTAGTCAGTGAGAGTGCTTCAGAACAGTGGCTCCAGAGAGTTGGTATGGAAAGTGACCCAGAGTTGGTGTGCGCAGAGACCCACGTGGCCATACTGTTAGAGGAAACCCACACGCAAGGTTGCTCAGAGAGTGGGTAATGGCAGTGAAGGCTAAAGAGTCGTTCGACCTTAAGAGCTGAGGGAATCAGCTCATTTAGTTCCCCTTTCTCCTTTCTCCTCCACTCGAAGACGCGGCTATCCTCACGTACCAGTGCTACGATCGGCGACTGCATTGTCCTTTTGGGAAGTCTCTGCAAGTTCTCCCGTCAGGACGCTAGAACAGAGTTAGGACATCTTTAAGCTTCGGTGGGTTTTGGAGCTCTTAGTGAGATTTTACGCAAGTCCAGGTAAGGGAAGCTAGCATTTTCGTTTATAAAAAACTTTAGGCGAGTAGGTTCTGAAGTGAGGGCGACGTGGTCGCCGGTTTCATATTCTATTTCACGATGCTCTGTTTTTATGGGAGGGGTGTAAGGACCTGGAAAATCTTATTGGAATAAAAGTGATATATTTTAAGTCAATTCTAAGTATGTCTTTATTTGAAAATATAAAGGAAGGGAAGTATAGCTTAAAAGTCTACGAGACCGCCGTAATTGAAAGAGTAGGCGATCTCCGACTTCTCTGGCACATGATCGCCTGTCGCCTTGATTTCACAGAACGCCTATCGCCTGTAGTGTACCTAGTCGCCTGTCGCCTAGGGTACACATAATCGCCGAAACTACACTTAGTGTGTAGTCAAGATGTTGGATCAACCATAGTGGGTTCCCAAAGACCACGTGCATCAAGGTGTGGGTTAAGCCTTAGACACGCTGTGCATGCGAAGCTCTATGCTTGAGTATGGGAGATCGTCCTTAGTGTTGCATGCATGGGCGCACGAGGACAAGTGCCAATCTACCCTTGGACATGTGAAGCTACCGACGTCACCGAGTCATGTGGAGATGATACCTTGGACGTAACATAGTGCAATGAGGAACCTTCAGCAAGGCGTGTCGTCGGGCATCGCCGGGCGTGAGGCATGCGGGCATCGCCGGGCGTGAGGCATGCGGGCATCGCCGGGGCGTGAGGCATGCGGGTGTCGCCGGGGCGTGAGGCATGCGGGTGTCGCCGGGGCGCGAGAGGCATGCGGACATCGCCACAGAGAGACATCGGTCTCCAGGAGGAGGAGACATCGGTCGTTTTCCAGGATGGGTCATCGGTGGATTGTCAACGCGCGAGTAGTCATCGGCGAAAGGTTATCGCGCGATGTCGTGTTTCATGCAGATGAAGTGGGGGCCCAGGGCCCAGCCTGAACGTGTTGCATGCGCGACACGTAGTCATTGGCTCCAGAAAGTTGGTACGGTAGTGCTCAGTGGTTGTGTGCGCAAAGTCAACCACGCAACGTTACTGTCAGGTTTGTACTTGAGTAAAGGAAAACTCACACGCTAGATATCTCAGAGAGTAGGCTAGGGCGGCTACACAGCAGGCCTACATCTTTAAGCCTCAGAAGGCTCCTCTTAGAGAGTCTAGAAACGCAGTGAGAGATAAAAAGGGGACAGAGTGAGTCCACCATCATCTTTCTCTTTTCTCCCCCTTGCACTGCAACTCAGTATTCCCAGGCACCTTCAAGCAAGAGCAAGACGAGCGACGACTGCCATAGAGCTTTTGGGAAGGTTCTCTGCAAGTTCTCCAGATCAAAACGCTTAGGCAGTATTCGTGCATCCTTAAGTTCAGAGGGTTAGAGCTCGAAGTGAGATTTCACGCTGATCCAGGTAAGGGAAGCTAGCCTCCATCTTTAATACGAGCCATAGTTTAGCTATTTTCTGAAGTGTGGGCGGCGTGGTCGCCGTTTTCGCTTTCGTCTTCGTGAAATACTCTGTTTTATGTGTTTGGGCGATGTGGTCGCCGGTTTTATATAAAGCCTTCGAAACACCCTGTTTTTGAACTAGATCGCCGGTTTTGGCGTTGTTTGTGAACTCTCTGTTTCTGGGTGTTGCTTTGAAACTACTTGAGATTTAAACGAGATATTCGAAGATCTGAACCTTTGAAATGATTGTTCTATGATTGAATCCTGTATTTGAGTGGTATGATGTTTTGAATGCTGTGAATGTGGGATCGAGGCATAGTATTTTCAGGAAAGGAAATACCGTGTAAGATCTGTATAGGTGTATTGACTAGGGGCTTGTCTAGAAGGAGATATCCTGACTCTGCTGAGATAATGGAATCAAGTAGATGAAGTTATTCAGTTGGTGAGAGTCGAAGGAGGTTCGTACGTATGGGTGAGTTGTTCAAATGGGAACGAGCTCGGCCTGTTATACGAATTTACCTTGTCATACCGAGAGAATGGTAACAATGAGATGGTATATGCGCATGCTGTGTGGATTCACAGTGGTAGGTATGACAGGTGCAAATCTCTGGGCCTGAGTCAACGCACGAGTCAATCCGGAAGTAGTGTCATGTGTCTATGCATTGTGGGCCAGTGGAAAGTCTGGCATGTGAAATGAGAAGCTGTAATATTGATAGACACTTGATGCTGTATTGTGAAATGGAAATGACTATGGGTGAATGTTGTGAAGTCTGTGGTTTTGGGCGAGCAGTTGAATGCTATGAGTAACTCCACGTTTTACATGGATATCTTGGAAAATGTTTTACCTTGATCTATTATGTTCATGATTTTAAATGCCTTATTCTAAACTCTCTTTTAAATGTCTAGCTTACCCTTTGCGTTTTGGTTCTATGGCTGTTTTCTTAAAACCTGTGATGATCGTGAAATCTTTACACGGGAGCAGATGACGCTACAGAAAGTTGAGATCGCCGGTTTGATAGGAGATCGCCTGCCTGATAGGAGATCGCCTGGTTGATAGGAGATCGCCTGATTGATAGGAGATCGCCTGCCTGATAGGAGATCGCCCTTTTATGTTGGGCGATCGGTTGTTTGGTGGTTTTTGCTGTTTTTATGTTTAAGTTTTGGAAAATGACCGTTTTGTATTAAACTCCCTGCGAGGAGAAACATCATTACATATATATAATTATGTTCATTTCAACACTTTGGTGTTACGTATATTTTCATTTTATATATTTGTGAAACGTTTTGGCGGGATGTTACATTAATGGTATCAGAGCAGTTCGTCCTTAGGATGACCTGAGGGCTGTGGATCCATTGTGTTTCTTCTGCTCATAAAATCTATTTGAGTTTTAAATAACAACTATAGTGAAAGGTTTTTAAAACGTTTTTGGGTATTGAAATTTTGTGTGTGCCTTAGTGAATGTATGTGCTAATTGAAAATCTTGGTATTAAGAATGAGAAGATCCTGATAAAGTAATGAGGGTGCACACTCATAACTGGATCAAGATAATTCTTAATCTTAATTCCAAAGGTTGATGTTTAGCCTACCTTGAAGTCAGGTGTGATGTATTTCGTGTTCTTGTAATTGACTGTGGGTGGTTAGCTGGATTGATGTTTGCACACCAGTAACTGATCTGGTGTTTTGTTTGAAGTTATAAGCATTATGAATCTGTTGATGAGCTCAAATTCTAGATGACTTTGAGATGCTGACCTTTGTAAGGTCTAGCTGTTACCCCCTTGAATGAATTGATTCTTATCGATTTCATTCTTACAGTTGTAGGGAATATAGAAGTCAATAGATTTAGAAGATGGCACGTAGACCTTCTACCCCACCCCAACCTTCCTCAGAGATGAGCCAGATCGCCAAGGCCATCGAGATGATGGCGACTGCCATTCAGCAACAGAACGCAGCGATGGCCCAGAACCATCAAGCCACAATGCAACACTGGGAAACTGCCCGATCTGCTGAGACAAACTCTCACGTCGGTCAGCCCCAAGAACAGATGGGACTGGCCGAGTTCATGAGGCACAACCCACCTAAGTTCAGTGGGAATGCTACCCCTGACCAGGCAGATCAGTGGGTCAGAGAGTTGGAGAAAATCTTTAGGGCGACCTCCTGCCCTGAAGAGAAGAAGCTGCTGTTCGCCACTTATTTGCTATCAGGAGAAGCTGAGTTCTGGTGGATGGGAGCTCAGCAGATGATGGAGGCACGAGAGGATGTATTGGATTGGGAGAGCTTCAGGGTGAAGTTCTTAGAGAAGTACTTCCCAGACAGCGCCAAGTTTGCAAGGGAAGCTGAGTTCCTGAAGTTGGAGCAGGGGGACATGTCGGTAAACGCCTATGCTGCCCGTTTTGAGTACCTCGCCCGGTTCTATACTCAGGCGACCTCCGAGGCCTGGAGGTGTAGGAAGTTCGAGGAAGGGCTGAAGCATGGGCTGAAGAAGACCATAGCCCCGATGTGCATCAGGGAGTTCCACGCCTTAGTGGAGAAGGTGAAGATGGTGGAGACCCTGGAAAAGGGTGAGTCTCGGGTGATCAGGTCACACCCAGGAGGTCCTTCCAGTGGGAGAGCTAAGGCACAGCACCCACAAAGCAAGCCCTATGCGAGACCTCCATCACATCGGGCAGGAGCAGCACCTCCCCAGTTCCAGCAGCAGCAACCATGGAAACTCAAGTGTTTCCATTGTGGTGGACCACACGCCTCCAACGCATGCTCCAAGAAGAGTTCAGAGAAAAGGTGCTACATCTGCCAAAAGACGGGGCATTTTGCTAGAGAATGCCCTAACCGGAATGGGGCGATCCAACCCAGTGGCTCTCAGCAGACGAGAAACGAGGGCAGCAGACCTCAGGCAACAGGGAGGGTGTTCGCCATGTCTGGAACAGAGGCAGCTCAGTCAGGTAACCTCATCAAAGGTGTTTGTTTTATTGCTGGTAGAAGTGTAAGAGCTTTGTTTGATTCTGGAGCGACACACTCATTTGTGTCAAGTCTGTGTGTAGCCGAGTTGGATCTCCTAGTGAAGGAGTTACCTTTCGAACTGTTGGTCTCTACACCTGCGTCAGGACAGGTGTCGACCTCTACAGTGTGCCCTGAATGTCCAGTGATTATAGAAGGACGCAGATTCAAGGTGGACTTGATCTGCCTACCTCTTCAGGACCTAGATGTTATCCTGGGAATGGATTGGTTGGCTGCCAATCACGTTCTCATAGACTGTGGTAGGCAGAAGGTAGCGTTTCCAGACCCCCAAGAATCGGATGTGTTAACAGTTCAACAAGGGCAATCAGCGTTGGAAGAAGGGGCGAGGTGCTTCGTGGTGCTCGCCCGGTTGGAAGTGGAGAATAAAGGGGACGTAAACAGGATACAAGTGGTGAGAGATTTCACCGATGTATTCCCAGAGGAGGTGCCTGGGTTACCCCCTAAGAGAGAAGTGGAATTCTCTATTGACTTGGTACCTGGAGCTGGACCAATATCAATGGCACCTTACAGGATGGCACCAGCCGAGTTAGTGGAGTTAAAGAAGCAAGTGGAAGAGTTGCTGGAGAAGCAGTTCATCAGACCCAGCGTATCCCCATGGGGAGCTCCAGTGCTCCTAGTCAAGAAGAAGGATGGAGGGTCTCGGCTGTGTATAGACTACAGGCAATTGAACAAATTGACCATCAAGAACAAGTACCCCCTACCTCGGATCGATGATTTGATGGACCAAATTCATGGGGCCTCGGTGTTCTCCAAGATTGACCTGAGATCGGGGTATCACCAAATCTTGGTAAAAGCTGAAGATGTACAGAAGACAGCTTTTAGGTCTAGATATGGGCACTACGAGTATGTAGTGATGCCATTTGGAGTCACCAACGCTCCAGCTCTATTCATGGACTACATGAATAGGATCTTTCGCCCTTTCTTGGATAAGTTTGTGGTGGTCTTCATAGATGACATCCTCATTTATTCAAGGACCGAGGAAGAGCATGAGGAACACCTGAGGACAGTATTGGAAATACTGAGAGAGAAGCAACTCTATGCCAAGTTCTCCAAGTGTGAGTTCTGGCTGAGGGAAGTCAACTTCTTAGGACACGTGATATCTGCCCAAGGGATCTCGGTAGATCCAGCCAAGGTAGAGGCAGTGCTGCAATGGGAACGTCCTAAGACCGTGACTGAGATAAGGAGCTTTGTGGGGTTGGCGGGCTACTAACGGAGGTTTATTGAGGATTTTTCCAAGGTAGTGGCTCCTTTAACACAGCTAACCCGCAAGGACCAACCCTTTGCTTGGACCGACCGATGTGAACAGAGCTTCAGGGAACTAAAGGAGAGGTTGACCAGTGCTCCAGTGCTGGTAATCCCCGAGGTAGGAAGACCTTTTGATGTCTTCTGTGACGCTTCACATCAAGGCTTGGGATGTGTTTTAATGCAAGAAAAGAGAGTAGTTGCATATGCTTCAAGGCAACTCAAGGTTCATGAGAGGAACTACCCTACGCATGACTTGGAGTTGGCGGCTGTGGTTTTTGCCTTGAAGATCTGGAGGCACTATCTATATGGAGCTCGGTTCCAGGTGTTCAGTGACCACAAGAGCTTGAAGTACCTGTTCGATCAGAAGGAACTAAACATGAGGCAAAGAAGGTGGATGGAATTCCTAAAGGACTACGACTTTCAACTCATGTATCACCCAGGGAAGGCCAATGTAGTGGCAGATGCCTTGAGTAGGAAGTCTATACAAGTCGCCACCATGATGATGGAAGAGCAGAAACTGATCGAGCAGTTCAGGGACTTAAACCTTGGAGTGGAATTTCACGCGAATCACATTAGTTGTAGTAAGCTGACTATAACTAATGACTTCCTTGGGATGTTGAAGGATACACAATTGGAGGACCCTAGCCTGAAGCGCACTGTGGAGTCACTAGGGACAGATCAGGCGAGAGGCTTTGAGATGGGCGATGATGGGATCTTGAGGTTTGATGGCAGGATTTGCATACCTGCAAATGATGAGTTGAAGAAGATGATCCTAGAGGAAGGTCATAAGAGTCGCCTTAACCTCCACCCAGGCATGAACAAGATGTACCATGACTTGAAGGAGTCATTTTGGTGGTCAGGCATGAAGAGGGACATCGCCCAGTATGTGGCAACCTGCTTAACGTGTCAGAAAGCGAAGGTAGAGCATCAAAGACCTGGCGGGCTGTTGCAGCAACTGGATATCCCTGAGTGGAAATGGGACAGCATCGCCATGGATTTTGTCACCCACTTACCCAGATCGGTAAAGAGTCATGATGCAATCTGGGTCATCATTGATAGGCTGACGAAGAGTGCCCACTTCCTTCCAGTGTATATGAAGATGCCTATGGCCAAGCTGGCACAGCTATACATCCAAGAAATAGTAAGGCTGCATGGAGTGCCTTCCAGCATCGTTTCAGATAGAGATCCCAGGTTCACTTCAAGGTTTTGGCAGACCTTGCAAGAGTGCTTGGGAACTAAGTTGAGGATGAGCTCTGCATATCATCCCCAAACAGATGGTCAGTCAGAGAGGACGATCCAATCTCTAGAAGATCTGCTGAGGGCGTGCGTCTTGGATCAATTGGGAGGATGGGAGGAGGTGTTGCCGCTGGTAGAGTTTACCTATAACAATAGCTATCACGCCAGTATTGGGATGGCACCATATGAAGCCCTGTATGGGAGAAAATGCAGAACTCCCTTATGTTGGTACCAGGAGGGCGAGGCAGTCTTGGTTGGGCCAGAGTTGATTCAGCAGACGACCGAGAAGGTGAAGCAGATACAAAACAGAATGAAAGCTTCTCAGAGTAGGCAGAAGTCCTATGCAGATCAGAGGAGAAAGCCTTTGGAGTTTGCTGCTGGAGATCACGTGTTCATGAAAGTGACACCAACCAAGGGTGTAGGGCGGGCGATCAGGCCAAAGAAGCTGTCCCCTAAGTTCGTGGGACCATACCAGATCTTAAGAAGGATTGGCCCAGTAGCGTATGAGATCGCCCTACCTCCACATTTAGCAAATCTGCATAATGTCTTCCACGTATCGCAGCTAAGGAAATATCTCGCCGATCCTTGTCACGTGTTGGAGGTGGATGACGTGCAGATCAGGGACGACTTGTCTTTTGAAGCAAGACCAGTCAGGATAGTCGATCACCAAAGCAAACAGCTCAGGGGTAAGACCATCCATATGGTTAAGGTGGTGTGGGATGAGAGATCCGGTGATTCGACTTGGGAGTTAGAAGAGAACATGAGAAACGCCTATCCACATCTCTTTTCCTTGTAATTCCTTGTAATTCAATTTTCGAGGACGAAAATTTTTGTTGTTAGGGAGATTGTAAGGACCTGGAAAATCTTATTGGAATAAAAGTGATATATTTTAAGTCAATTCTAAGTATGTCTTTATTTGAAAATATAAAGGAAGGGAAGTATAGCTTAAAAGTCTACGAGACCGCCGTAATTGAAAGAGTAGGCGATCTCCGACTTCTCTGGCACATGATCGCCTGTCGCCTTGATTTCACAGAACGCCTATCGCCTGTAGTGTACCTAGTCGCCTGTCGCCTAGGGTACACATAATCGCCGAAACTACACTTAGTGTGTAGTCAAGATGTTGGATCAACCATAGTGGGTTCCCAAAGACCACGTGCATCAAGGTGTGGGTTAAGCCTTAGACACGCTGTGCATGCGAAGCTCTATGCTTGAGTATGGGAGATCGTCCTTAGTGTTGCATGCATGGGCGCACGAGGACAAGTGCCAATCTACCCTTGGACATGTGAAGCTACCGACGTCACCGAGTCATGTGGAGATGATACCTTGGACGTAACATAGTGCAATGAGGAACCTTCAGCAAGGCGTGTCGTCGGGCATCGCCGGGCGTGAGGCATGCGGGCATCGCCGGGCGTGAGGCATGCGGGCATCGCCGGGGCGTGAGGCATGCGGGTGTCGCCGGGGCGTGAGGCATGCGGGTGTCGCCGGGGCGCGAGAGGCATGCGGACATCGCCACAGAGAGACATCGGTCTCCAGGAGGAGGAGACATCGGTCGTTTTCCAGGATGGGTCATCGGTGGATTGTCAACGCGCGAGTAGTCATCGGCGAAAGGTTATCGCGCGATGTCGTGTTTCATGCAGATGAAGTGGGGGCCCAGGGCCCAGCCTGAACGTGTTGCATGCGCGACACGTAGTCATTGGCTCCAGAAAGTTGGTACGGTAGTGCTCAGTGGTTGTGTGCGCAAAGTCAACCACGCAACGTTACTGTCAGGTTTGTACTTGAGTAAAGGAAAACTCACACGCTAGATATCTCAGAGAGTAGGCTAGGGCGGCTACACAGCAGGCCTACATCTTTAAGCCTCAGAAGGCTCCTCTTAGAGAGTCTAGAAACGCAGTGAGAGATAAAAAGGGGACAGAGTGAGTCCACCATCATCTTTCTCTTTTCTCCCCCTTGCACTGCAACTCAGTATTCCCAGGCACCTTCAAGCAAGAGCAAGACGAGCGACGACTGCCATAGAGCTTTTGGGAAGGTTCTCTGCAAGTTCTCCAGATCAAAACGCTTAGGCAGTATTCGTGCATCCTTAAGTTCAGAGGGTTAGAGCTCGAAGTGAGATTTCACGCTGATCCAGGTAAGGGAAGCTAGCCTCCATCTTTAATACGAGCCATAGTTTAGCTATTTTCTGAAGTGTGGGCGGCGTGGTCGCCGTTTTCGCTTTCGTCTTCGTGAAATACTCTGTTTTATGTGTTTGGGCGATGTGGTCGCCGGTTTTATATAAAGCCTTCGAAACACCCTGTTTTTGAACTAGATCGCCGGTTTTGGCGTTGTTTGTGAACTCTCTGTTTCTGGGTGTTGCTTTGAAACTACTTGAGATTTAAACGAGATATTCGAAGATCTGAACCTTTGAAATGATTGTTCTATGATTGAATCCTGTATTTGAGTGGTATGATGTTTTGAATGCTGTGAATGTGGGATCGAGGCATAGTATTTTCAGGAAAGGAAATACCGTGTAAGATCTGTATAGGTGTATTGACTAGGGGCTTGTCTAGAAGGAGATATCCTGACTCTGCTGAGATAATGGAATCAAGTAGATGAAGTTATTCAGTTGGTGAGAGTCGAAGGAGGTTCGTACGTATGGGTGAGTTGTTCAAATGGGAACGAGCTCGGCCTGTTATACGAATTTACCTTGTCATACCGAGAGAATGGTAACAATGAGATGGTATATGCGCATGCTGTGTGGATTCACAGTGGTAGGTATGACAGGTGCAAATCTCTGGGCCTGAGTCAACGCACGAGTCAATCCGGAAGTAGTGTCATGTGTCTATGCATTGTGGGCCAGTGGAAAGTCTGGCATGTGAAATGAGAAACTGTAATATTGATAGACACTTGATGCTGTATTGTGAAATGGAAATGACTATGGGTGAATGTTGTGAAGTCTGTGGTTTTGGGCGAGCAGTTGAATGCTATGAGTAACTCCACGTTTTACATGGATATCTTGGAAAATGTTTTACCTTGATCTATTATGTTCATGATTTTAAATGCCTTATTCTAAACTCTCTTTTAAATGTCTAGCTTACCCTTTGCGTTTTGGTTCTATGGCTGTTTTCTTAAAACCTGTGATGATCGTGAAATCTTTACACGGGAGCAGATGACGCTACAGAAAGTTGAGATCGCCGGTTTGATAGGAGATCGCCTGCCTGATAGGAGATCGCCTGGTTGATAGGAGATCGCCTGATTGATAGGAGATCGCCTGCCTGATAGGAGATCGCCCTTTTATGTTGGGCGATCGGTTGTTTGGTGGTTTTTGCTGTTTTTATGTTTAAGTTTTGGAAAATGACCGTTTTGTATTAAACTCCCTGCGAGGAGAAACATCATTACATATATATAATTATGTTCATTTCAACACTTTGGTGTTACGTATATTTTCATTTTATATATTTGTGAAACGTTTTGGCGGGATGTTACAAGGGGCGACGTGATCGCCGGTTTTAATGCAAATTTAGAAATCCCATGTTTTAGTGTCGTTTTGAAATTTTTTGAGATTGAAAGGTGAAATGCATATGATATTCGAAAATCTGAACTTTGGTATGATTGTTTCTGTGATTAGGATTGTTTAAGAACAGATTCAAAATATTATATGATGGAATTGTGCTTTTACGTGTGGTATGATGTACTGGATGAATGTGAAAGAGTGATCAAAGCATAGTATTTTCAGGAAAGAAAATACCGTGTGGAGATTTTATGAGGGTGTATTGATCTGTGAGTATCCTGTGAATGAGGCGATCCTGACTCTGCTGATATGATGGACTCACATAGATGAAGTCATTCAGTTGGTGAGAGTCGAAGGAGGTCCATATGTATGGGTAAGTCGTTTGAAAGATAACTGACTTGACCTGTTATATGGATTAACCCTGTCATACTGAGAGAGTGAGGATATTGAGATTGAGATCGAGACTATGTTTATGCGCATAGCTATGGGAACTTTACAGCAATATAGTATGACAGGTGCAGGTCTCTGGATGCTAAGTTCAACGCACGAGTCTTCCGGAAGTAGAGTCATGTGTCTATGTGTTATGAGTCAGTGGAAAGGCTGACATATGAACCATGAGTATTGAATGTATTGAATAGACACTTGACGAGTTTGTGGAATATGGGGATATTGATGGTTGAAATTGATATAGATTATGAATGGTGTGAAGATTTATGCTTTCTATTGATATAAAGTTTCATATTTAAAGTTTTTAAAATATCTAGCTTACCATTTTGTTTTGTATCGTGGTTGTTTTTCTTAAACCTGTGATGATCGTGTATATTTGCATGGGAGCAGATGAGGTGGCAGGTAGTAGAGCTCCTCAGTGAGCATTTCTGGAGGAGGAGATCGCCGGTTTTTGAATGCTGTTGTTTTATTTTATTTTGAAAACTCCTGTATGGAGATGTATTAAAACTTCCTCGAAAAGGGATATTATTTTGAGGCACATTTGTATTAATGGATGAATTATATTGTGTATATACCTATGTTAAATTTTTGATATTATTGTTTCACCTCTATTTTATTATATAAAAATGAACAATATTTTGAGGGGCGTTACACTTAATGGTATCAGAGCAGTTCGTCCTTAGGATGACCTGAGGAGAGTGGGTTAATTGTGTTTCTTCTGCTATTGGAGTCTTAATCAAAGCTATGGTGAAAGGTTTTCAAATGTTTTCTGATTGAAATCTTGTTTGTGCCTTAGTAGATATAGGCTCTAAATGAAAAATTTTAGTATTAAGAGTGAAAGGATCTTGATAAAGTAGTGAGGGTGCACACTCATAACTGAATCGAGATGTTCTCAATCTTAATTCTAAAAGTTTGATGTTGAGCATATATCCACTTCTGGTGTGTTTTATCTCAATTATTAAGTATGGTGATATTTGATTGATAGTTTTGTACCCATGACTGTTCGGTGTAACATCCCGCCAAATTCTTTTCATAATTATAAAACGAAGTAGAGATAAAATAATAATATTGAAGTGAACATAATCGTATATATGTAATGAAGTTTTCTCCTCGCAGGGAGTTTAATACAAAATCGGTCAGTTTTCCAAAAACGTAAACTAAATACAGCAAAATAAGTAAAAACAGGCGATCTCCTATTAGAAAAGGGCGATCTCCTTTCAGAATACAGAAAAGGGTGATCGCCTAACACAAACGTAAATGGGCGATCTGCTTCCGGCGACCACTCACTGAGGAGCACTACCACCTGCAACCTCGTCTGCTCCCGTGTACAAATACACGATCATCACAGGTTTAAGAAAGCAATCACAATAACAGATAAAAGGGGTAAGCTAGATGTTTTAAAAACTTTAAATCCATAGAAAACGTGAATTTCCACTCCATACATAAGCCATATCAAATGCAACCATCAAGATTTCCATAATTCACATACTCGTCAAGTGTCTCTTTGCTACATTCAGTATTCAAGATTCACACGTCAGACTTTCCACTGACCCACAATGCATAGACACATGACTCTACTTCCGGATTGACTCGTGCGTTGACTCAGGCTCAGAGATCTGCACCTGTCATACCATACCACTGTGAAATCCACACAGGGTCGCTGTGAAATCCACACAGCATGCGCATATATAATCTCAATGTTATCACTCTCCCGGTATGACAAGGTTAATTCATATAACAGGCCGAGCTCGTTCTTTTTCACACTACTCGCCCATTCATATGAACCTCCTCCGACTCTCCACAACTGAATAACTTCATCTACGTGATTCCATTATATCAGCAGAGTCAGGATATCTCCTTCTAGACAAGCCCCTAGTCAATACACATTACACAAATGATCTTACACGGTATTTCCTTTCCTGAAAATACTATGCCTTGATCTCACATTCACAACATTCAACACTCAAATGAATGATTCAAATCACAACAGCAATCATTTCAAAGGTTCAAACTTTCGAATATCACATTTAAATCTCGAGCAGTCTCAAAACAACACCAAAAACAGGGGGTTCGCAAAACAACGCCAAAACCGGCGATCTGATTCAAAAGCAGGGGATTTCGAAATCTGTATTTAAAATCGGCGACCACGTCGCCCAAACGCATAAGAACAGAACATCATGAAAAAGGGATTTAAAACCGGCGACCACGTCGCCCAACCACATAGAACAGAGCATCGCGAAAAAGAATATGAAACCGGCGACCACGTCGCCCAAAATCATAGAACAGAGCATCACGAAAAAGAGTTTAAAACCGGCGACCACGTCGCCCTCACTTCAGAAACAGCTAATCTACGGCTTTTATTGAAAATAAAGCTAGCTTCCCTTACCTGCACTTGCACAAAACACCAAGAGCTCCAAAACCCACTGAGCTTGAAGGATGCCTTAGCTCTTATTTTGCGTCTGGTTTGTAGGACTTGCAGAGAACTGCCCAGGTGCTCTAATGGTAGTCGTCGCTCGTCGTACTTTTGTGTGAAGGTGCCTGAATCGCAGCACGAAGGAGAGAAAAGGAGAAAAATGGAGGTAAACTCACTCTTTTCCTCTTGAACCACTGCAACGTTCCTTTTTCTCAGAAGTGGGTTTTTGAATCTTAAACCAACTTGCCCACAAAAGCCGCTGCCACCACCCACTCTGCAGGGGAGTTTGCGTGTACGCTTCCCTGAACAGTACAACTACGCGTGCCTCTGCGCAGGCTAACACTCTGAGGTCACTATTCTGAACCACCCCTTTTGTCTACGTGGCGCGCGTGCAGGACGTTTCATGCTGGGAGTCTGGGTCCCACTTTATCTGTGTGAAACTCGACATCGCGCGATAACCTTTCACCGATGACCACTGGCGCGAAGACTATCCACCGATGACCTCTCGCGCGAAGACTATCCACCGATGTCCTCTCGCGCGAAGACTATCCACCGATGACCTCTCGCGCGAAGACTATCCACCGATGACCTTCCGCGCGATGACTAACCCCGCATGCCTCGCGCCCTGGCGATGCCCGTATGCCTCGCGCCCTGATGATGCCCGCATGCCTCGCGCCCTGGCGACGTCTGCATGCCTCGCGCCCTGGCGATGCCCGCATGCTTCGCGCCCTGGCGACGTCTGCATGCCTCGCGCCCTGGCGATGCCCGCATGCTTCGCGCCCTGGCCATGCCCGCATGCTTCGCGCCCTGGCGACGTCTGCATGCCTCGCCCCCTGGCGATGCCCGCATGCTTCGCGCCCTGGCGATGACGTGTAGTCTAGGCGACCGGCGATTATGTACTAACAAGGAAATCTTATAATCTACTAAACTACACTTTCCTTCCTTTTCATTTTAAATAAAAACATACTTAGAATTCATTTAAAATATACCCTTTTATTCCAATTTAATTTTACAGGTCCTTACATTCTCCCCATCAAGAAAAATTTCGTCCCCGAAAATTGAATTACAAGGAAAAGAGGTATGGATAAGTTTCTCTCATGGGTTCTTCTAACTCCCAAGTTGAATCCCCCGATCTCTCATCCCACACCACTTTCACCATGTTGATGGTCTTGCCTCTGAGCTGTTTACTTTGCCGATCGTCAATCCTGACTGGTTTTGCTTCAAAGGACAAGTCATCCCTGAGCTGCACATCGTCCATTTCCAGCACATGACTAGGGTCTGCCATGTACTTCCTCAGCTGTGATACGTGGAAGACATTGTGCAGATTCGCTAAATGGGGAGGTAGGGCGATCTCATAAGCCACTGGACCAATCCTTCTTAAGATCTGATATGGTCCCACGAACTTAGGGGACAACTTCTTTGACCTGATCGCCCGTCCTACCCCCTTGGTTGGTGTTACTCTCATGAACACATGGTCTCCAGCAGCAAACTCCAAAGGCTTTCTCCTCTGATCTGCATAGGACTTCTGCCTACTCTGAGAAGTTCTCATTCTGCTTTGTATCTGTTTCACCTTCTCGGTCGTCTGCTGAATCAATTCAGGCCCAACTAAGACTGCTTCGCCCTCCTGGTACCAACATAAGGGAGTTCTGCATTTCCTCCCATACAGGGCTTCATATGGTGCCATCCCAATACTGGCGTGGTAACTATTATTATAGGTAAACTTCACCAGCGGCAACACCTCATCCCAACTTCCCAATTGATCCAAGATGCACGCCCTCAGCAGATCCTCCAAGGATTGGATTGTTCTCTCTGACTGTCCATCTGTTTGGGGATGATATGCAGAGCTCATCCTCAACTTAGTTCCCAAGCAATCTTGTAAGGTCTGCCAAAACCGTGAAGTGAATCTGGGATCTCTATCCGAAAGGATGCTGGAAGGCACTCCATGCAACCTCACAATTTCCTTGATGTACAGCTGTGTTAACTTGGCCATGGGCATCTTCATATTTACTGGGAGAAAGTGGGCACTCTTCGTCAACCGATCTACTATGACCCATATTGCATCATGACCCTTCACCGATCTGGGTAAATGGGTGACAAAGTCCATGGCAATGCTGTCCCATTTCCACTCAGGGATATCCAGTTGCTGTAACAACCCGCCAGGTCTTTGATGCTCTACCTTTGCCTTCTGACACGTCAAGCAGGTAGTAACATACTGGGCGATGTCTTTCTTCATGCCCGACCACCAAAATGACTCCTTCAAGTCATGGTACATCTTGTTCATGCCTGGATGTAGGCTAAGGCGACTCTTGTGACCTTCCTCTAGGATCATCTTCTTCAACTCTTCATTTGCAGGTATGCAAATTCTGCCATTAAATCTCAAGACCCCATCATCGCCCATCACAAAGTCTTTAGCCTGGTCGGTCCCTAGTGACTCTGTAAGGACCTGTAAAATTAAATTGGAATAAAAGAGTATATTTTAAATGAATTCTAAGTATGTTTTTATTTAAAATAAAAAGGAAGGAAAGTGTAGCTTAGAAGACTACAAAAGTTCCTTGTTAACACATAATCGCCTCGCCTAGACTTCACGTGATCGCCAGGGCGCGAGGCATGCGGGTTAGTCATCGCGCGGAAGGTCATCGGTGGGTAGTCTTCGCGCGAGAGGACATCGGGGGGTTAGTCTTCGCGCGAGATGTCATCGGTGGATTGTCTTTGCGCGAGAGGTCATCGGTGGATTGTCTTCGCGCGAGAGGTCATCGGTGGATTGTCTTCGCGCCAGTGGTCATCGGCGAAAGGTTATCGCGCGATGTCGTGTTTCACGCAGATGAAGTGGGGCCCAGGGCCCAGCATGAGCGTCTTGCATGCGCGACACGTAGTCAGGTAGCGTACTTCAGAGCAGTGGCTCCAGAGAGTTGGTACGGAAAGTGACCCAAAACCCACGTGGGCACACTATTCAAGGAAGTGTGCAGGCAAGCTTTTTCTGCAAGAGTGGGCGGTGGCAGCGGAAATTGTGGAACAAGTAGGTTTAGTTTTAAAAACCCACTTCTGAGAGGAAAAGAAGGTTGCAGTGGTTCAAGAGTGAGTGAGTTACCTCCTCCCTTCTCTCCTTCACTTTGCATTTCAGACCTCATCACGTCCCTGTTTGGCTATCGACGTCTACCATTAGAGCACCTGGGAAGTTCTCTGCAAGTCCTTCAAACCAGACGCAAATCCAGAGCCAAGGCATTCTTTAAGCTTCGTTGGGTTTTGGAGCTCTTGGTGTTTTGCGCAAGTCCAGGTAAGGGAAGTTAGCTTTGTTTTTCACTAAAAGCCGTAGATTAGCTGTTTCTGAAGTGAGGGCGACGTGGTCGCCGGTTTTAAGCTCTATTTCGTGATGCTCTGTGCTATGTGTTTGGGCGACGTGGTCGCCGGTTTTAAACTCTATTTCACGATGCTCTGTTTTAGGTGTGGGGGCGACGTGATCGCCGGTTTTAAATCCCTTTCTCATGAGGTTCTGTTTTCATGTGTTTGGGCGACGTGGTCGCCGGTTTTAAATACAGATTTCGAGATTCCCTGTTTTAGTATCGTTTTGAAACTGTTGAGATTGAAATGAAAAATGTATATGCTATTCGAAAACCTGATCGGTTGTATGCTTGTTCTTGTGAGTGGGGTTGTTTAAGAAAAGATTTCAAGGTATTCTATGATGGATTTATTCTCTAAGTGTTATATGATGTGTTGACTGCTGTGAATGTGTGATCAAGGCATATAGTATTTTCAGGAAAGAAAATACCGTGTAAGATTGTGTAGGATGTGCATTGATCGGTGATTTCTATAATGAGATATCCTGACTCTCCTGGTATAATGGAATCACTTAGATAAAGTTATTCAGGCGTTGAGAGTCGATGGAGGTTCGTATGAATGGGTGAGTCGTGTGAAAAAGAACGAGCTCGACCTTTTATATGAATTTACCCTGTCATACTAGGAGAGTGATGAGATTGAGATTATGGTTATGTGCACAGCTGTGGGAACATTACAGCAATGTAGTATGACAGGTGCAGATCTCTGAGTCTAGTCAATGCACGTGTGTTCCGGAAGTAGTGTCAAGTGTCTTGTGTGATGAGTCAGTGGAAGTCTGACGTGAGAAATGAGAAACATTGAATTGATAGACACTTGATGCAGTTTTGTGAAATAGAATGACTCTTGAAAATATTGTGAAATATGTGATTTACTTGATGGTTTTACGTGGGTGTCTTAAATTGGTTTTATCTTGATTTTTTTCAGTTCATATCTAAACTCTCTTTCAAATATCTAGCTTACCCCTGCATTTTCGTTTTGTGGATGTCTTTTCTTAAAACTGTGATGATCGTGTATAATTTACACGGGAGCAGATGATGTTGCAGGAAGTGGAGATCCTCGGTGAGTGATCGTCGGAAGGAGATCGCCTATCTCCGTTCTGTTAGGCGATCACCCCTTTTTGTTTTCTGATAGGAGATCGCCGGTATGATAGGAGATCGCCTGTCTGATGGGAGATCGCCTGTTCTTCTATTTTGTTAGGAGATCGCCTGTTCTTCTATTTTGTTGTATTTTGCTTACGTTTTATGAAAAAGTGACCGAATATGTATTAAACTCCCTGTGAGGAGAAACTTCATTATATATATATATATATTTATGTTCACTTCAATATAATTGTTTACCTTTATTTTTATTATATAAATGTGAAAAGAATTTGGCGGGATGTTACAGACTCCACAGTACGCTTCAGACTAGGGTCCTCCAACTGCTTATCCTTTATCACTCCAAGGAAGTCATTAGTTATAGCCAGCTTACTACAACTAATGTGATTTACATGAAATTCTACCCCAAGGTTTAAGTCTCTGAATTGCTTGATCAGTTTCTGTTCCTCCATCATCATGGTGGCTACTTGTATTGATTTTCTACTCAAAGCATCTGCCACTACATTGGCCTTCCCTGGATGATACATGAGTTGAAAATCATAGTCCTTTAGAAACTCCATCCACCTTCTTTGTCTCATGTTTAGTTCCTTCTGATCGAACAGGTATTTCAGGCTCTTATGGTCACTGAACACCTGGAACCGAGCTCCATATAAATAGTGCCTCCAGATCTTCAAGGCAAATACTACAGCCGCCAACTCCAAGTCATGCGTAGGGTAGTTTCTCTCATGAACCTTGAGTTGCCTCGAAGCATATGCAACTGCTCTTTTCTCTTGCATCAAAACACATCCCAAACCATGATGTGAAGCATCACAGTAGACATCAAAAGGTCTTCCTACCTCGGGGATCACCAGCACTGGAGCACTAGTCAACCTCTCCTTTAATTCCATGAAGCTCTGCTCACATCGGTCGGTCCAAGCAAAAGGTTGATCCTTGCGGGTCAGCTGTGTTAAAGGAGCCACTACCTTGGAAAAGTCCTCAATAAACCTACGATAGTAGCCCGCCAAACCCACAAAGCTCCTTATCTCAGTGACTGTCTTAGGACGTTCCCACTGCAGCACTGCCTCTACCTTGGCTGGATCCACCGAGATCCCCTGGGCAGATATCACGTGTCCTAAGAAGTTGACTTCCTTCAGCCAGAACTCACACTTAGAGAACTTGGCATAGAGTTGCTTCTCCCTCAGTATCTCCAATACTGTCCTCAGGTGTTCTTCATGTTCTTCCTCGGTCCTTGAATAAATGAGGATGTCGTCTATGAAGACCACCACAAACTTATCCAAGAAAGGGCGAAAAATCCTATTCATGTAGTCCATGAACAGAGCTGGAGCATTTGTGACTCCAAACGGCATCACTACATACTCGTAGTGCCCATACCGAGACCTGAAAGCTGTCTTTTGAACATCTTCAGCCTTTACCAAAATTTGGTGGTACCCCGATCTCAGATCAATCTTGGAGAACACTGAGGCCCCATGTATTTGGTCCATCAAATCGTCAATTCTGGGTAGGGGGTACTTGTTCTTGATGGTCAACTTGTTCAACTGCCTGTAATCTATACACAGCCGAGACCCTCCATCCTTCTTCTTAACTAGGAGTACTGGAGCCCCCCATGGAGATACACTGGGTCTGATGAATTGTTTCTCCAGCAACTCCCACTTGCTTCTTTAATTCTACCAACTCGGCTGGTGCCATCCTGTAAGGTGCCATTGACACTGGTCCAGCTCCAGGTACCAAATCAATAGAGAATTCCACTTCTCTCTTAGGGGGTAACCCAGGTACCTCTTCTGGAAATACATCCGTGAAGTCTTTCACTACATGTATCCTGCTTACGTCCCGTTCATTCTCCACCTCCAACCGAGCTAGGATCATGAAGCACCTCGCTTATTCTTCCAACACCGACCACCCTCGCTGAGCAGATATCACGTCTGACTCTTGGAGGTCTGGAAACGCTATCTTCTGACTACCGCAGTCTATGAGAACGTGATTGGCAAATAGCCAATCCATTCCCAGGATAACATCCAGGTCCTGAAGAGGTAGGCAGATCAAGTTCACTTTGAATCTGCGTCCCTCTACTATCAATGGACATTCGGGGCAAACTGTAGAGGTCAACACCTGTCCTGACGCAGGTGTAGAGACCAACAGTTCGAAAGGTAACTCCTTCACTAGAAGGCCCAACTCGGCTACACACAGGCTTGACACAAAAGAGTGTGTCGCTCCAGAATCAAACAAAGCTTTTACACTCCTACCAGCTATAAAACAAACACCTTGCACGAGGTTACCTGACTGAGATGCTTCTGCTCCAGACATGGCAAACACTCTTCCTGTCGCCTGAGGTCTGCTGCCTTCGTTTCTCATCTGCTGAGAGCCACTGGGTTGGGTTGCCCCATTCCGGTTAGGGCACTCTCTAGCAACGTGCCCCGTCTTTTGGCAGGTGTAGCACCTTTTCTCTGAACTCCTCTTGAAGCACGCGTTGGAGGCGTGTGGTCCACCACAATGGAAACACTTGGGTTTCCAAGGTTGCTGCTGCTGAAACTGGGATGACGTTGTTCCCGCCCGATGTGGTGGAGGTCTCGCATATGGCTTGCTGTGTGGATGCTGCACCTTAGCCTTCCCACTGGAAGAACCTCCTTGGTGTGACCTGACCACCCAAGAATCACCCTTTTCCAGGGTCTCCACCATCTTCGCCTTCTCCACTAAGGCGTGAAATTCCCTGATGCACATCGGGGCTATGGTCCTCTTCAGTCCATGCTTCAGCCCCTCTTCGAATTTCCTACACCTCCAGGCCTCGGAGGTCGCCTGGGTATAGAATCGGGCGAGGTACTCAAACCGAGCAGCATAGGCGTTCACAGACATATCCCCCTGCTCCAACTTTAGGAACTCAGCTTCCCTCGCAAACCTTGCGCTGTCTGGGAAGTATTTCTCTAAGAACCTCACCCTGAAGCTCTCCCAATCCAACACATCCTCTCGGGCCTCCATCATCTGCTGAGCTCCCATCCACCAGAACTCAACTTCTCCTGATAGCAGATAGGTGGCGAACAACAATTTCTTCTCTTCAGGGCAGGAGGTCGCCCTAAAGATTTTCTCCAACTCTCTGACCCACTGATCTGCTTGATCAGGGGTGGCATTCCCACTGAACTTGGGTGGGTTGTGCCTCATGAACTCGGTCAGTCCCATCCATTCCTGAGGCTGACCGACGTGGGAATTTGTTTCAGCAGATCGAGCAGTTTCCCAGTGTTGCATTGTAGCTTGATGGTTTTGAGCCATCGCTGCATTCTGTTGCTGAATGGCAGTTGCCATCATCTCAATGGCCTTGGCAATCTGGCTCATTTCTGAAGAAGGTTGGGGAGGGGTAGAAGGTCTACGTGCCATCTTTCTTCGTTCTCGGATTCTGAATCTATAGGTTTTCTATATTCCTTACAACTACAAGAATGAGATCGATAAGAAATCAATTCATTCAGGAGGTAACATCTAGACCTTACAAAGGTCAGCATCTCAAAATCATTAAGAATTTGAGCTCATCAACAGAAACATAATACTTATAACCTCAAACAAAACACCAGGACAGTCATTGGTGTACAATCATCATTTCAAACAACCACTCTCAGTCAATTACAAGAACACTCAATAAATCACACCAGAATTCAATGTAGGCTAAACATCAAACCTTTGGAATTAAGATTGAGAATTATCTCGATCCAGTTATGAGTGTGCACCCTCATTACTTTATCAAGATCCTCTCATTCTTAATACTAAGATTTTTAATTAGGGCATACATTCACTAAGACACACACAAAATTTCAATACAAAAACGTTTTGAAAACCTTTCACTATAGTTGTTATTCAAAACTCAAATAGATTTTATGAGCAGAAGAAACACAATGGATCCACAGCCCTCAGGTCATCCTAAGGACGAACTGCTCTGATACCATTAATGTAACATCCCGCCAAATTCTTTTCATAATTATAAAACGAAGTAGAGATAAAATAATAATATTGAAGTGAACATAATCGTATATATGTAATGAAGTTTTCTCCTCGCAGGGAGTTTAATACAAAATCGGTCAGTTTTCCAAAAACGTAAACTAAATACAGCAAAATAAGTAAAAACAGGCGATCTCCTATTAGAAAAGGGCGATCTCCTTTCAGAATACAGAAAAGGGTGATCGCCTAACACAAACGTAAATGGGCGATCTGCTTCCGGCGACCACTCACTGAGGAGCACTACCACCTGCAACCTCGTCTGCTCCCGTGTACAAATACACGATCATCACAGGTTTAAGAAAGCAATCACAATAACAGATAAAAGGGGTAAGCTAGATGTTTTAAAAACTTTAAATCCATAGAAAACGTGAATTTCCACTCCATACATAAGCCATATCAAATGCAACCATCAAGATTTCCATAATCCACATACTCGTCAAGTGTCTCTTTGCTACATTCAGTATTCAAGATTCACACGTCAGACTTTCCACTGACCCACAATGCATAGACACATGACTCTACTTCCGGATTGACTCGTGCGTTGACTCAGGCTCAGAGATCTGCACCTGTCATACCATACCACTGTGAAATCCACACAGGGTCGCTGTGAAATCCACACAGCATGCGCATATATAATCTCAATGTTATCACTCTCCCGGTATGACAAGGTTAATTCATATAACAGGCCGAGCTCGTTCTTTTTCACACTACTCGCCCATTCATATGAACCTCCTCCGACTCTCCACAACTGAATAACTTCATCTACGTGATTCCATTATATCAGCAGAGTCAGGATATCTCCTTCTAGACAAGCCCCTAGTCAATACACATTACACAAATGATCTTACACGGTATTTCCTTTCCTGAAAATACTATGCCTTGATCTCACATTCACAACATTCAACACTCAAATGAATGATTCAAATCACAACAGCAATCATTTCAAAGGTTCAAACTTTCGAATATCACATTTAAATCTCGAGCAGTCTCAAAACAACACCAAAAACAGGGGGTTCGCAAAACAACGCCAAAACCGGCGATCTGATTCAAAAGCAGGGGATTTCGAAATCTGTATTTAAAATCGGCGACCACGTCGCCCAAACGCATAAGAACAGAACATCATGAAAAAGGGATTTAAAACCGGCGACCACGTTGTAACATCCCGCCAAAATAAAACCAGACATACATGTATAATGAAAATAAAGGTACACAATTAATATTGAAGAGTACATGGTAATATATATATATATAAGTAATGAACTTACTTCTCTCATGGAGTTTAATACATAACCAGTCAAATGCTTCAAAATTTAATGAAATTCAATCAAAACTACAAAACCGGCGATCTCCATACATGAACTGGCGATCTGGTAACAGAAGGCCCCAAAACAGGCGATCTGCTAGCAGGACATAAAACCGGCGATCACCACCAAGAGATAGAAAAACCGGCGATCTCTTGTAACATCCCTCCAAATACATTTCGCATTTTTGCATTTTCGTAATATGAAATAACGGTAAAACAAATATATTGAAATAAACATAATTGTATATATATATATACAAAGGAGTTCTCCTCGCAGGGAGTTTAATACAAAACTTAAACATAAAAACAGCAAAATACAAAACTACCGATCTCCTAACAGAAAACGGAGATCGCCTATCAGAAAATGGTAAAAGGGGGCGATCGCCCAACAAGAACAGAAAACCGGCGACCACATACGGCGATCACTCACAGGGGAAATCCACTTCCTGCAACATCATCTGCTCCCGTGTAAAGTTACACGATCATCACAGGTTTTAAGAAAAACAGCCACAGAAACAAAATACAGGGTAAGCTATATATTTAAGAAAACATTTGAATCAAGAGCATACATAAGAACTTCACAACATCCATGAACCATAACAGTATCAGCCATCACATTTCCATATTCCACAAGACTATCAGAAATCCCATATTTCACAAATCAATCCAAGAGTATTTCAATTCACATCAGAAATCAAGTGTCTATTAATTCAATTTCTCATTTCTCACGTCAGACTTTCCACTGACTCATCACACCAGACACTTGACCACTATTTCCGGAGACTCGTGCGTTGATTAGACCCAGAGATTCGCACCTGTCATACCAAAGGCTGGAAAGTGACCTCAGCCATGCGCATCACACCATCTCAATACTCTCATTATCACGGTATGACAAGGTTAATCCATACAACAGGTGGAGCTCGTTCTTTTTCACACGAGACACCCATACGTATGAACCTCCATCGACTCTCCACAACTGAGTAACTTCCTCTATGTGATTTCATTACCTCAGTAGAGTCAGGATGTCTCATTATAGGATCACCGATCAATACACCTATTACACGACCTTACACGGTATTTTCTTTCCTGAAAATACTATGCCTCGATCCACAATCACAACATTCAACACATCACATAACACTTCAATGAAACGATTTCAATCACAGCAAAACTCATACCAAGGTTCAAATTTTCGAAAACCACATTTAAAATCTCAAACACTTTTAAAACAGCATAAAACAGGGGATATTTCATAACAGATGAAAAACCGGCGACCACGTCGCCCCCAGCATTCAAACAGAACTGTTATCGTAAACATCTCACATTTCAACATCAAACACCGTGAAAACGAAGTAAAAACCGGCGACCGCGTCGCCCTATCATCACAAACATCAAATATCCAGTTATCGTTGGAAAAAGACTAGCTTCCCTTACCTGGATCAGCGTGAAATCTCACTTCAAGCTCTAAACCGCCGAACGTAAAGGATGCCTGAACTCTGCCTAAGCGTTCTAATTGGTAAAACTTGCAGAGACCCTTCTCAAATGCTCTATGGCAATTGCTGGTAATTTAACTGGTGCCTGAAATTTCTGAGTCGCAGTGCAAAGGAGAGAAAAGAGAAAGCTGAAGGTGAACTCACTCTGTCACCTTTTATACTCTCACTGCGTTTGTAAACTCACTAAGAGGCGGTGCATCCTGATACTAGGAACATAGGCCTGCCATGTAGCCATCATTACCTATTCTCTAACTAACCCTCCTGGGTGGGTTTCCTTCCTCGAATTAAGTGCAACCTGACAGTATGGCCACGTGGCGTCTCTGCGCACATGGAGCTACTGTTCCTGAAGGACTTTCACTGCCTACATGTCGCACATGCAGCACGTTCATCCTGAAAACCAGGGCCCCACTTCATCAGCGTGAAACGCGACATCGCGCGATAACCTTTCGCCGATGACCACTCGCGCAAAGACAATCCACCGATGACCCATCCTGGAGGACGACCGATGTCTCTCTCTGGAAGACGACCGATGTCTCTCTCTGGAAGACGACCGATGTCTCCTCCTCCTGGAGACCGACCGAGGTCTCTTCCTCCTGGAGACCGACCGAGGTCTCTTCCTCCTGGAGACCGGCCGCGGTCTCTTCCTCCTGGAGACCGACCGAGGTCTCCTCTTGGCGACACCCGCATGACTCTCGCGCCCGGCGAAGCCCACATGCATCTCGCGCCCTGGCGATGCCCGCATGCCTCTCGTGCCCTGGCGATGCCCGCATGCCTCTCGTGCCCTGGCGATGCCCGCATGCCTCTCGCGCCCTGACGATGCTCGCATGTCTCGCGCCCTGGCGATGCTCGCATGCCTCTCGCGCCCTGGCGATGCTCGCATGCCTCTCGCGCCCTGGCGATCATGTTCCATGCGATCTCATGGCTTTCTAACTACACTTTCCTTCATTTTTATCTTAAATAAAAACATACTTAGAATTTACTTAAAATATATCACTTTTATTCCAATAAGATTTTCCAGGTCCTTACACACGTCGCCCAACCACATAGAACAGAGCATCGCGAAAAAGAATATGAAACCGGCGACCACGTCGCCCAAAATCATAGAACAGAGCATCACGAAAAAGAGTTTAAAACCGGCGACCACGTTGCCCTCACTTCAGAAACAGCTAATCTACGGCTTTTATTGAAAATAAAGCTAGCTTCCCTTACCTGCACTTGCACAAAACACCAAGAGCTCCAAAACCCACTGAGCTTGAAGGATGCCTTAGCTCTTATTTTGCGTCTGGTTTGTAGGACTTGCAGAGAACTGCCCAGGTGCTCTAATGGTAGTCGTCGCTCGTCGTACTTTTGTGTGAAGGTGCCTGAATCGCAGCACGAAGGAGAGAAAAGGAGAAAAATGGAGGTAAACTCACTCTTTTCCTCTTGAACCACTGCAACGTTCCTTTTTCTCAGAAGTGGGTTTTTGAATCTTAAACCAACTTGCCCACAAAAGCCGCTGCCACCACCCACTCTGCAGGGGAGTTTGCGTGTACGCTTCCCTGAACAGTACAACTACGCGTTCCTCTCCGCAGGCTAACACTCTGAGGTCACTATTCTGAACCACCCCTTTTGTCTACGTGGCGCGCGTGCAGGACATTTCATGCTGGGAGTCTGGGTCCCACTTTATCTGTGTGAAACTCGACATCGCGCGATAACCTTTCACCGATGACCACTGGCGCGAAGACTATCCACCGATGACCTCTCGCGCGAAGACTATCCACCGATGACCTTCCGCGCGATGACTAACCCCGCATGCCTAGCGCCCTGGCGATGCCCGTATGCCTCGCGCCCTGATGATGCCCGCATGCCTCGCGCCCTGGCGACGTCTGCATGCCTCGCGCCCTGGCGATGCCCGCATGCTTCGCGCCCTGGCGACGTCTGCATGCCTCGCGCCCTGGCGATGCCTGCATGCTTCGCGCCCTGGCCATGCCCGCATGCTTTGCGCCCTGGCGACGTCTGCATGCCTCGCGCCCTGGCGATGCCCGCATGCTTCGCGCCCTGGCGATGACGTGTAGTCTAGGCGACCGGCGATTATGTACTAACAAGGAAATCTTATAATCTACTAAACTACACTTTCCTTCCTTTTCATTTTAAATAAAAACATACTTAGAATTCATTTAAAATATACCCTTTTATTCCAATTTAATTTTACAGGTCCGTACATTCGGTGTTATGCTTTCTATTTTGAGCATTATGATTCTGTTGATGAACTCAAATTCTAAATGACTTTGAGATGCTGACCTTTGTAAGGTCTAGATGTTACCTCCTGAATGAATTGATTTCTTATCGATCTCATTCTTATAGTTGTAGGGGATATAGAAACCAATAGTTTCAAAATCTGAAACGAAGAAAGGTGGCTCGTAGACCTCCTACCCCTCCCCAACCTTCTTCGGAAATGAGCCAGATTGCCAAGGCTATTGAGATGATGGCAACTACCATCCAACAACAGAATGCAGCAATGGCTCAGAATCATCAAGCTGCAATGCACCATTGGGAAACTGCTCGGTCGGCTAAAACAGCTTCCCACGTCGGTCAGCCTCAGGAACAGATGGGACTGACCGAGTTCATGAGGCACAACCCACCCAAGTTCAGTGGGAGTGCTACCCCTGATCAACCAGATCAGTGGGTCAGGGAGTTGGAGAAAATCTTTAGGGCGACCTCCTGCCCTGAAGAGAAGAAATTGGTGTTCGCCACCTATCTGCTATCTGGAGAAGCCGAGTTTTGGTGGATGGGAGCTCAGCAGATGATGGAAGCCAGAGCTGACGTTTTAGACTGGGAAAGTTTCCGAGAGAGGTTCCTAGAGAAATATTTTCCAGATAGTGCAAGGTTTGCGAAGGAAGCGGAATTTCTCAAGTTGGAGCAAGGGGAGATGTCCTTGAACGCTTATGCTGCTAGGTTTGAATACCTAGCCAGATTTTATACCCAAGCTACCTCTGAGGCTTAGAGGTGTAGGAAGTTTGAAGAAGGTTTAAAGCATGAGCTGAAGAAGACCATAGCACCCATGTGCATCAGGGAGTTTCATGCCTTAGTAGAGAAGGCAAAGATGGTGGAAACCTTGGAAAGGGGTAATTCTCGGGTGATCAGATCACACCCAAGGGGTTCTTCCAGTGGGAAGGCCAAGGTGCAGCACCCACAAAGCAAGCCTTATGCGAGACCTCCACCACATCGGGTAGGAGCAGTTCCGCCCCAGTTTCAGCAACAACAAACATGGAAACCCAGATGTTTCACATGCCAAAAGATGGGGCACATTTCTAGAGATTGTCCTAGCAGAAATAGGATGACTCAACCCGTTGGTCCTCAGCAGTTGAGGTATGGAGGCAGTAGGCCTCAAGCAGCAGGGAGAGTGTTTGCCATGACAGGAGCAGAGGCGTCTCAGTCAGGTAACCTAGTGCAAGGTGTTTGTTTTATAGCTGGTAGAGTTGTAAAAGCCTTGTTTGATTCTGGAGCGACACACTCCTTTGTGTCAAGCCTGTGTGTAGCCGAGTTGGGCCTTCTAGTGAAGGAGTTACCGTTTGAACTGTTGGTCTCTACACCTGCGTCAGGACAGGTGTTGACCTCTACAATTTGCTCTGAATGTCCAGTGATAGTAGAGGGACGCAGGTTCAAAGTAAACTTGATCTGCCTACCTCTTCAGGACCTGGATGTTATCCTGGGAATGGATTGGCTATCTGCCAATCACGTTCTCATAGACTGCGGTAGTCAGAAAATAGCGTTTCCAGACCTCCAAGAGTTAGATGTGATATCTGCTCAGCATGGGGTGTCAGAGTTGGAAAAAGGGGCGAGGTGCTTCGTGATCCTAGCTCGGTTGGAAATGAAGAATGAAGAGGACGTAAGCAGGATACATGTGGTGAAAGATTTCATGGATGTATTTCCAGAAGAAATACTTAGATTACCTCCTAAGAGAGAAGTGGAATTCTCTATTGATTTGGTACCTGGAGCTGGACCAGTGTCAATGGCACCTTACAGGATGGCTCCAGCCGAGTTGGTAGAATTAAAGAAGCAAGTGGAAGAGTTGTTGGAGAAACAATTCATCAAACCTAGTGTATCTCCATGGGGGGCTCCAGTGCTTCTAGTTAAGAAAAAGGATGGAGGGTCTCGGCTGTGTATAGATTACAGGCAGTTGAACAAGTTGACCATCAAGAACAAGTATCCTCTACCTAGAATTGATGATTTGATGGATCAATTACATGGGGCCTCGGTGTTCTCAAAGATTTTTCCAAGGTAGTAGCTCCTTTGACTCAGTTAACTCGCAAAGATCAACCTTTTGCTTGGACTGAAAAGTGTGAGCAGAGTTTCATGGGGCTGAAGAAGAGGTTGACTAGCGCCCCAGTGTTAGTGATCCCGGATGTGGGAAATCCTTTTGATGTTTACTGTGATGCTTCACATCAAGGTTTGGGATGTGTGTTGATGCAAGAGAAAAGAGTGGTTGCATATGCTTCAAGGCAACTCAAAGTTCACGAGAGGAACTATCCTACCCATGACTTAGAGTTGGCGGCTGTGGTGTTTGCCTTGAAGATTTGGAGGCATTATTTGTATGGAGCTCGGTTTCAGGTGTTTAGTGACCATAAAAGCCTGAAATATCTGTTTGATCAGAAGGAGTTAAATATGAGACAAAGAAGATGGATGGAGTTCCTAAAAGATTATGACTTCCAACTGATATATCATCCAGGGAAGGCCAATGTAGAGGCAGATGCCTTGAGTAGGAAATCAATACAAGTATCAACCATGATGATTGAAGAGCAGAAATTGATTGAGCAGTTTAGAGATTTAAACTTTGGAGTGGAATTTCATGTAAATCATATTAGTTGTAGTAAGTTAACTATAACTAATGATTTCATTGGAATGATAAAGGATAAGCAATTAGAGGATCCTAGCCTGAAGCGTATTGTAGAATTACTAGGCACCGATCAGGTAAAGGCTTTGCGATGGGCGATGAAGGAATCTTGAGATTTAATGGCAGAATTTGCATACCTGCAAATGAAGAGTTGAAGAAGATTATCCTAGAAGAAGGCCACAAGAGTTACCTTAGTCTGCACCCAGGTATGAATAAGATGTACCAGGATTTAAAAGAGTCATTTTGGTGGTCGGGCATGAAGAAAGAGATAGCTCAGTATGTTGCTACCTGCTTGACATGTCAGAAGGCGAAGGTAGAACATCAAAGGCCTGGCAGTTTGTTGCAGCAATTGGATATCCCTGAATGGAAATGGGACAGCATCACCATGGATTTTGTTACCCATTTACCCAGATCGGTAAGGGGTCATGATGCAATCTGGGTCATCATTGATCGGCTGACGAAGAGTGCTCACTTTCTTCCAGTGAATATGAGGATGCCTATGGCCAAGTTGGCACAACTGTACATCAGAGAAATTGTGAGGTTGCATGGAGTGCCTTCCAGCATTGTTTCGGATAGAGATCCCAGGTTCACTTCACGGTTTTGGCAGACCTTACAAGATTGCTTGGGAACTAAGTTGAGAATGAGCTCGGCATATCATCCTCAAACAGATGGACAGTCAGAGAGAACGATCCAGTCCTTGGAAGATCTGCTGAGGACGTGTGTCTTGGATCAATTGGGAAGTTGGGATGAGGTGTTGCCGCTGGTGGAGTTTACTTATAATAACAGTTACCACGCCAGTATTGGGATGGTACCATATGAAGCCCTGTATGGGAGGAAATGCAGAACTCCCTTATGTTGGTACCAGGAGGGCGAAGCAGTCTTGGTTGGGCCAGAGTTGATTCAGCAGACAACCGAGAAGGTGAAACAGATACAAGGCAGAATGAAAGCTTCTCAAAGCCGGCAGAAATCCTATGCAGATCAGAGGAGAAGACCTTTGGAGTTTGCTGCTGGGGATCATGTGTTTATGAGAGTGACGCCAACCAAGGGTGTAGGACGAGCTATCAGATCAAGGAAGCTGTCTCCTAAGTTTGTTGGACCATACCAGATCTTAAGGAAGATAGGTCCTGTAGCTTATGAGATTGCTCTACCTCCCCAATTAGCAAATCTGCATAATGTCTTTCACGTGTCACAGCTAAGGAAGTATCTTGCAGACCCTAGTCACGTGTTGGAAGTGGATGATGTGCAGATCAGGGATGACTTGTCGTTTGAAGCGAAACCAGTCAGGATTGACGATCAGCAGAGTAAGCAGCTCAGAGGCAAGACCATCAACATGGTAAAGGTGGTGTGGGATGACAGATCGGGTGATTCAACTTGGGAATTAGAAGAAACCATGAGAGAAGCCTATCCCTACCTCTTTTCCTTGTAATTCAATTTTTGGGGATGAAAATTTTTCTTGTTGGGGAGATTGTAAGGATCTAGATAATTATTTGGAATAGAAGAAGTATAATTTTAATGAATTCTGAATATGTTATTACTTAAAACAAAAAGAGCTTGTAATGGAAACGGGGCCTAAATGCTTCGGCTTATCGGACAAGAACTTGCTTGGAAAAGCTTTCTTACTCAAAGCTTTTACCACCGACTAGCATGTTAGTTCACCACTCATCAGTCATCGTGCTTCCGGCTTTGCTTTACTTCTCTGTCACTCCAGCACTAAGTGCATAGAGGGCCTGAGCGCTAAAGATGATGCCTTGTTTTGGGGAAGAAGAGTGTTTCTCATTGACCCCTCTTGCTTACCCCAAGGCCATCGACCTTAAGATCTGAACGCCGACCACCGTCGATGACACCTTGTTCTGGGGAGGAAGAGTGTTTCTCGATGACCCCTCTTCCCTGCCCCAAGGTCATCGACCTCACGCGAATCGGGTTATTCTATCCCTCTCTCACTCCTAGAGTGAGAAGAGCCTTAACTATGGGCTTTACTAAGCCAATATTGGTATACGCCAAGTGGGTAAGGACGTTTCTCAAAATCCTCCCTTTCCCTCTCTTGGTCTTACTAGTACCCCTGGCTTTTCAAACCTTAGCTGCCTGCACTCACGCCTGGGGTGAGGAGGATCTAGGTCGGTTGTCCGTACTCGCGCTTGGGGCGAGTAGGCTCCAACCAATCACCTGCACTTGCACCTGGGGCAAGGAGAATGTTAAACTGGGAAACACTTGCACACTTGATATACTGAAATCTTTTTTATTGGGTGGCTACGTTAAAAACCCTTCTTAGGGAAAAGAGTGCCCCCTGATCTGCTCAACCGTTTCAGCTTCCACCTGAGCTACCCGGGAGTCCCCCAGCGTAGCATCTTCCATCACCTAATCTGCCTGTGTACCACGAACCACCGATCGCTCCTCGAGCACGCCTGATGGTGGTGTCGTAGTGACAAGGCAGATGCTTCTCTTCTGCTTGAGGCTGTTCTCATAACAGCACCTAGCCTCAGCCTGATCTGACTTGATGGTAATGACAGCCCTTTCCATCGACGGCAGCTTCAACTTCATGTGCCTTGTCGATGGCACTGCACCCAACCTGTTGAGCGTGGGTCTTCCCAGCAAGATATTGTATGCAGATAGGGCATTCACCACCAAGTACTTTATCTTCTCTGTGCGGGACGCCACTCCATTGGTGAACATCGTTCTCAGCTCTATGTAGCCCCGCACCTTGACCTGGTCCCCCGCGAAGCCATAAAGACACCCAACATATGGCCTCAGCTGATCGAGGGACAGCTGTAGCTTGTTGAACGTCGGCCAGAACATGACGTCCGCTGAGCTTCCTTGGTCTACGAGCACCTTGTGCACTCGTCTTCCTGCTGTCACAAGGGAGATGACCACAGGATCGTTGTCGTGGGGTACAACGTCCTGCAGATCAGCCCTTGTGAATGTGATATCCACCTCGGGGAAATGGCTTTCATTCACTGAGTCTACAACCATCACTGAGCGTGCGTACCTTCTTCTTTGCGACGCGGAGCACCCTCCGCCAGAGAAGCCCCCCGCGATCGTCCTCACTTCCCCATGCACAGGGATTTCATGTTGCTGATCACCTGCCTGGGACCCCGAAGCGCGATCACCTTGCGCCTCCCGCAGGTAATCGGTCAAGAATCCTGATAGAAGAGGGCCAAGCACAACCTTCCATGAAAGGCAAGAGCCAAGTCAAGAGCGTCTAAGACCAAGCTAGGAGCGTCTAAGACAAGCTAGGAGCGTCTAGGACGAGAAGGCCAAGCTAGAAGCATCTAGGACAAGAAGACTTGGATCAAAGCTATGAATGGGAGAGTGGCATACTAGCACATATTCTGTGAAGGCCCATCAAATGTAGTTTAGCTTTAATTGGGGTGTAAATAGCATAGCCATGTGGACAAATGTTTATTTTTCTGCACATTAGAATTAAAGAGAAGTTAACCTTCCCACTATTCTAGAAAGCCCATGGAGGGGGTGAACTTACAAACTAGACACACCCCTCCCCATGTGCTCACACTTTCCATGTGGGCCATGTGCTTCACATTTACATTTCATTTGGCTAGCATTAGGGTTGCATTATGGTCCTCCTTAGCCTATAAAAGGAGGAGCCTACACCTTGTATTTTCAAGATTAAATAGAGTATTGTTATGCTGCCCAAATTGTGCCATACACTACTCCTTGCCTAACACTTAGGTTTTAGTCTTCAATTCATCACTACCAAAGGGGCTGGCCAAACCTCCCCATTTCCTCACTCTTCATGCACCTTCAAGGCACCCATGCTTCCTAGGAAGGCCTTGCTCATTTCAACCATTGCTTCCGCACCATCTTCAACATCCAAGGAGAGCTCAACATGTGAAGGCTATCAAATCCTGTCTTCACCAATTCAGCAAGTTGATGCCCCAACGCCAGGCAGGTGTGGAGTGTGTGTCCATAAGCCTGATGGAATTCACACCACTCATCCTTCTTCCTTCCAAGTACCTTGTCAGTTTTCTTTGGTACTCGGAGTCTTGCAGCCACGGCAGGGATGGCGATCAGCTCCGCCAACTCTACCATGAAATCATACCTAGGGGGTGCGTTGTTCTCCCTTGCATGCCCCCTGGTCTGGTCCTTCCTGGGTGCATAGGGATGAGGCCTTCCCTACGCCTTCTTCCCTTCCTTGGCCTCATGCACCCACGCCTGTTGCTGCTGCTTCCCCTGACCTCCGCGCCGCTTCGACGGTGCAGCGCTGCCTCTCTTCTCAGAGACCTTTGTCCCTGCTACTATGTGCGCCACCGTGCGTCGCCGAATCTCAGCGAAGGTGGTAGGGTGGCTCCTGATGAGCGATTCACTGAAAGGACCAGGCAGTACGCCTTTCTTGAATGCATGCACCAGCATGTTCTCATCCTTGCTGGGCAATCTCACCACCTGCGCACCAAAACGGTTGAGGTAGCCCTTCAGCGACTCCCCCTGGTACTGGCGCACGTCGAACAGATCGTAGGATACCACCGGTGGCGCTCTGTTGACGATATACTGCTCCATGAACAGCTTCAAAAACTGATGGAAGGAGGTGATGTGGCCCTCTGGCAGGCTCACGAACCACTCCACAGCTATTCAGCAGATGGCGTAGGTGTGGTTTGTCTGGTTCTTCTACTCATCTTCTCAGCAAAACCTTCGACGAAAACTTCAAGAAACTTCAAGAACTGCGATGTGGATGGGAACAAGATTCACACGGGCCCCACGATGGGCGCCAAATGATCCTGCCGCTGACTCGAATGTTGAGGATATGCCTCGTCACTCCTTCGTCTAGCCTTCTGCAACCGCGTGTTCTACAAGAACGCTCCAAGAACCTTCTCTGGAACTCCAAACGATGCCTACAAAACAACACAGATGGCGCCTCTAGCGGCCGTTTGCACTCCGACGCTCAAGTCAGGTAATAGAACCACCCAAAACTCTCTCTGAATCTCTCTATGAGACTCGTGTGTCCTCTCAGATCCACTTTCTCTCTTTATAATTGAATTCTGTTATCACTGTGCAACGTGTGTAAAATGTGCTCACAATGACTCAGAAATGTGTGTAATGAATATTCCCCCGTAAATCTGTGTACCTTACATGACGTGGAGTGCTTTTATACCTGGGCCGCGCCTCTCTCTCAGATGGTGACACGTGCAGGCATGCAATTTACATCTAACCGTACACGTGTCACACCTGAAGGGCCTTTGCGCTTTTCTCTATGCGCCTAAGTTATTCCCTTGCGGAGTAACTTAGCGCGTTTCTTCCCTCTGAGTGAGTCGCATGCTCCCAGGAGAGCACCAGGGGTGGCTGGTCTAAACACACTCACCAGGCGCTGCATCCTGCATGCATGATCTCACCGCACAGTGCCATGCACGTAATGGGTTAAGAGAGTCACTGATCACTGACCAGTTTACTAGCTCTCTTATACCATCCTCATGCACGACCCTACTGGCGAGCAGCTCTTCTTCTTCTGGTTTGGAATCATGCGAGGTGCATACGTAATGCTCTTGCTGGGAGCCTGGGTCCCAGTTTAACTGCTTGTAGCAAGAAACCCCGATGACCATGCACCGATGACTGATCGGTGCTTCATTACTTCTCGCGCTCTGCTTCCAGGCGCTCATCTAGGCACCGATCTACGGGTGGTGGTCACTTAGTAACTGACCATCGATCACCGTTCTGAGTGATCTCCTTCCTGATTCACCTGCTATCTTATTCTGACTACTGATGACCGACCGGATCAGAAAGGTTCACCCAGTTAAAATCCTCTCATGCCTATGGGCGATGAGAGGTCAAATAAGAACCTGTCGGTTGGGGTTAGGGGCCTTGATCCTTCAAGTGAGAACACCAACTCGAATAGAAGGGTTCACCAGCAAAATCCTCTCATGCCTACGGGCGATGAGACCTCGGCTAGGAGGACATTTGAAGATAGAAAACAAGGAGGGTAAACAAGGTGGTTGATCACTTAGTCTCTTTCCCTCATGACAAAACACCAGAAGTGGATCGATCCTGCCACCTCCTATTAGCGTTAAGTAGGCGGGTTAATTATTTAAGATGTATGAGCTATTGTGAAGTGATGAAAGCTAAGTGGCACAGGACAAGAAATTTCGAGGCAATTATATACACAAAGTCAGCAGTTGCAAGCCAGCAGGTATATACGCCAAGTTAAGATACACAAGTTCAGTTTTCTATTAGACAAAAAGAAAGGCAACAAAAGAGCAAGAGATCCAGCCAGGATTTACAAGTGTTCAAGGGACATATCTAGGCACTATTTGCCCGTCTACCACCTGCATGGCTATAGAGATTGGTGAGAGGTCCACCTCAGGATGCGTGCAGGCAACCTGAGCGAGGGCATCACCAAACCCTTCCTGGTAGGCTTCGGCGGCATCCTTGTTGAGCTCAGCCTTAGTGGTCTTGAACGCTTCAGCTTATTGGGCAAGCTCCTCCTCAGCCTTGCCCAGCTGGACCTCTTGGTTGGTGGCCCTCTCCTCCAGCCTGGTCATTTTGGCTTGGGCCCCTTCCTATTTCTCTTTCAACTCAATAACCCTATTGCGGAGGGGGAGGATCTTGGCTTCATGTTGGAGGGCCTCCTGCCCCTATGTGAAGAGAAGTTTCTTGGTGTCTTTTTCAGACTGGCGGAGACTGCTTAGCTCCTGATCCAAAGTAGTCTCGCGCCTGGTAGCCACTTGGAGCTGTTGCGCCTGAAGCTCCAACTACTTGTCCTGGAGCTCCATCTCCTTCTTCAGCTGGGCCACCTCTTCCCTCAGTGGTTCCTCCGCACCACCCCGAGAGAAAAGGGCGCTGGAGGAGGCCAGAAGTTCACCAAGGTCGCGGCAGAGGCGGTCCCCCAGTATATCTTTTCCAGCTGCTCCAGTGTCTCTTGGGTGGGCAGGTATGCGAGGGTGCGCTGGAGTAGTGGGGGAAGTTCTGGAACAGGAGGCGCTTGGTCACCATGGGAGGCAGTTTCACCCCCACCCTCTAGTGCAAGGGGTGCCTCAGGTGGAGAGGAGGCGCTAGGGGGGTGCTCCCTGAAAGATGGAGGCTGCTCTTCAGTTGCAGAGGAGGTTACCACTGCTGCCTCCACCCTTCCCCTCTTGAAGACGAGGCCAGAGTAGGTGTTCTCGTCATCGGACACAACCACTGCAGCTACCCTTTTTTGTTTAGTGTTCAGAGCAGGTTCAGGAGCAGCTGCAGCAACTGTGGAAGGCCCAGGGGGAGTAGAATCTCCCTCCGTGTTGTGACCAAGGAGGGCCACCAGTCTCTTTTTCTTCTCAGCATCTAGTACCATATCTGCAATAGGCAATGAGAAGTAAGAACGTGCAGAAAATACCAGCAAGCAGAAGCACAAGGGCAAACATAAATACGAGAACAAGTAATAATGCAGGGATGAAAGTGGATACCAATATAGATGCTGAGAGTTTCAGAGCCATACTCATGTCTGATTAGCTGGGCAGTGTCAAACACTACGCACCAGCTGGACATGATCTGACATAGCTCGCGATCTCGGGGGGTCAGATCCTCCAGACCCCAAGGCTTCTTGAGCTTCAACTCCTTCACCTAGTACAAGGGAAACCCGTCAAGCAGGGTGGGGCCGTAAGGAGTACAACATACCCTAAAGAACTTCCCTTTGAAGCCCTTATAGGATTCCTGGAAGAGGGTGAGCAACACTCTTCCTGCCACCCCGTTGAGGCTTACCCAAAGCCTTTCCCCAGGGTTTTTTTCCTCGAAGAAGTATAAGAAGATGTTAACGGAAGGCGGGAACCCCAGGTGGTTGCAGAGGATGGAGAAGGCCCGCACAAATGCCCAACTGTTTGGGTGCAGTTGGGCGGGTGCCACGTTAAGCTCTGTGAGCAAGGCCCTCTCGAACCCAGTAAAGGGCAGACGAGCACGGATGCGCTTGAAGACGGTGGCGTAGAAAAAGAAGAAGAGCTCCCCGTCGTTGCACCTCTCGTCTGTGCACACGGGTTCGCCGACAGTACTGGGATGAATGGAGACGTAGGCGTCGGTTTCTCTACCAAAGACACGCCCTTTGATCTCGCGCTTGTCGTCCCTGTGTTTCCTCAAGTCCTCACAGGTGGTGAGTTTTGAAGTTTCCGCAAGGAGCCGCTCAGAAGCCCATGAGTAGAGGTCTTTGTAGTTGACACTAGGATGAGGGTTGGAAGTGGTTTTGGTTCGTGCCATCTCGAATCTAAAACAAATGAGAGGCAAAGAGAAAAAAAAGGGGGTTTAGAAGGAAGAGATGGTGTTTTTCAAACGATGAAGACTAGAAGACTCAGATGAAGAACAGAAACCCTAAAATGCAGAATAAAAAACAAGCCCAGAACAGTTATAGCATGCAAGGAAGATTAAAATCGCATTGCAAAGGGGAGAAGAAGGATAAGGATCATACCTTTTGCTCGAGGAAGATGAAGGTCGAGAGAGCGTTGGAGTAGGACTGGAGACATATGCAGGAAGATAGAGTTTCCAGAGATTGAGAGCGAAAGGTGATGAAATAGTGAAGTAGCGCGAGGTTTTGAAAGGGTTTAACGTAGCCTAGGGAGCGCAAACGTTAAGAAACCTAGATCGTTAATGCGACCACGTGTTCAGAGATTAAGGGAGGTTGGTGAAACGTCCCCTCAGTGCACTATTCATGTCCTTCTACCCAAAGCCATGTAGGTCGCCCAGGCCGATTACTTAGTCTCTTCGCTAAAACAAGTTAATAGCTTGAGACTGGGGGGCTTGTGTACCGACCAGTCCTCGGACATGGAGAACTGCTGATGTCAGCTGGGTCCTACAGCGTGGGCCAAAGCCATGTGGGCATGATACCACAGGCGTGGAATAATGGGTCGATGAGTCCTCAGCAAGGTCGATCACCAGAGCGAAGCCATGTGTCCTCGTCACACTGCAGGGCGATTAGTGATCCTCAATAGAGTGTGACGAGGTGACATGGGTGCTAGGTGATTTGAACGACATGGCCAAAACAACTAAGATTGGTTCCCAGAGTGGGCCAATGAGAAGGAAATACCTAGAGGTGAGGAGAGGCCTGAATCACGAAGAGCTTATGCGTGTGGCAGGGAAAGCACAGTTAGGTGCAGAGTCCTGAGGGGTCGAGTACTCATCAGAACTAGGGTTTCCCAGTTAAGCTACATGCATGGCACGTGAACAATGAAGGCATTCCCAGAACAGGTGGCCCCAGAGGTTAGGTGCACGAGGAGGCATCGAGGTGGTCACCCTGTTAGAGTTTGCAGTCCAGGAAAGGAAACCTTATGTGCTAGATTACCCTAAGATTGGGTGATAGCGGCGCAAGGGCATTCCAGTAAACCCTGAATATGGCTAGCAGCGTGATGAACCCTAATTAGGGCTAGCGGCGCAGTAAACCCTGGACTATATAAGGGACAGTAATATATTTCACAAAGGTACGCAATTACAAACCCTAAACACAGCTACTAAACACTTGGTGTTTCTTGCCCAATCTTGACTTGAGTGTCGGAGTGCAAACAGCCTCTAGGGCGCCCCCTTTCTCTTTTGAAGGTACAAATTGCTTCGAAAGAACCAAGCACAACACAACGTGCGGAAGAAGGCGTGTGAGTGTTGTGGAGTCAACTGATAAGCGAGTCAACCGGCAAGAACACCTATCATCTGAACATCACCCATGTTGTCTATGGCTGTTCTAGGTGCTCTAAGAGTCTCCTGTATGACTGTCGTCTACTGATGAAGAGCAAGTAAAGGAGGCGCCTGATGCCCAAGCCCATGAAGCCCAAGCCCAACCAAATAGCTCAACATCCTTCATGCCTCAAAGGATGACTAGGAGCAAGGCTAAAGCTTTGGGAGAAGAGCATCAATGGATGTCTCTTTTTGTAATCACTTGTGCATAGTTTTTAGTAGAACTTTAAAGGAAGGTGATGTGAATTCAAGAACATAAGATGAAAGGTTCTTGACATTCTTAGGAAACATCTTGAGTTGGTCATTAGAGAGGCACTTTTTCTTAGAAATGGATCAATGTTCTAAGTCAAGAACTCACCAAAAACTAATGCCAAAACACAAACTCATATGGAAGTTCCAATTATTGTCAAATTGAACCGATTAAAGTGATAGGAAACTGAATATAAGTGCTGGAAATTAAAGGCACCGAACCAAAACACAAGAACACAAGCTAAGACATGAAAATTAAAAGAGAAGGAAGGAAGGAGAAGAGAATGCTCATGAAGATGAAGGTATGGTTGGATGATCATGCCACTAAGAGGATAAAGGCTCCTAGATGAGTGTGCAAGCCGCCACTTGAGGTAACCATTGAACCTTCAAGATAAGACTAGTGAAGAAGATGCAAAGCTCTCCAATGGTCACTCAAAAATTGAGTAAAGTTTCTGATGGCCTTCACATGTTGAGCTCTCCTTGGATGTTGAAGATGGTGCGGAAGCAATGGTTGAAATGAGCAAGACCCTCCTAGGAGTGATGGTGATCTTGAAGGTGCATGAAGTGTATGAAAATGAGAGAGGTTTGGCAAGCTCTCTTTGGTGGTGAAGGAGTGAAGATTAAAACCATAAATCAAGAGATTTAGGCAAGGGAGTAAGTATGGCACAAATTTGGCAGCATAACTTTACTCAAATTAATCTTGAAAATACATGAGGTAGGCCTCCTTATTTATAGATTTAGGAGCCTTGGTGAGCAAGCTTAAAGGGTAGGGATGGAAATACAAAAAGTGGGGGCTGCCTAGGGTATTGACTTTAGTCAAACCACACCATCATCCTAATATTCTAGAAGATAGGTAAAAAATGCAACATTTGATAGTACACCCCTCCTTCTTTTGCTAAAGGCACCTATTTGCTAGCACACCCCTCCTTCTATTGCTAAGGGCACCTTTTTTATAGCACACCCCTAAGTGAGAAAGTTTTGCTTTCTACACTACACTAATCTACTAAGCTACCCCTAATGGGCCTCCAAGTAGCATGTACAAGGTCTTCTCCCTCCCATCCGTGGCTTGACTCATTTGGGCGTGAATGTGCTTGGCCATGGACCTTATGAGAGGTCCTAGACGGTCTAGGCTCCCTCCTAGACGCTCCTCATGTAGCTCCCCCTTGTCTTGTGCTAGACGCTCTCCATGTGGTTCTAGACGGTCTAGTCTTGGCCCTTGGCTTTCATGGTGGGGTGAGCTTGGCCTCTCTCCATCAGTTTCTCTAATTCAAAATTCAAAAATTCAAATTTGAAAAATACAAGGACAGCACCTTAATTTATAATGTGAAGGTGCTGAAATGCAAGCTAAATGAATTCAAAAATTCCCCCCAAAATTCAAATGAAAATGGCGCCTAAACAAGTCATGAGGAAGGTGTAGATATTAAAATAAGGGGTGCCAATGTATAAAGATAGGTCACACCTTCCATGTGACATAAAGAGCAGGTGTAGGTGTAGTTTTTAGGAGGTGCCAAAGTAGAAGAAAGGTCACACCTCCCATGTGACTCAAGATTGGCTCCAAATTTGAATTAGAATTAGGAGGGAATTTTGAATTTGTTTCACTTTCATTTCAGCCTTCTAAACCTATAAATAGAGGTGCTTGGTCATTGTAAATTAAACATTGAAATTAGAAGAAAACTTACTATACTCAAATTGTGAGTGAATTTTGTGAGACTTGTTCTCCTATTCCTTGTCTCATCTTGTGAAGCTTTGGGAGCTCTCAAGTGGCGGCAAATCTGCACTTATCTTGGATCATCACCTCCAAGTGGCTTGTCCATTCCCAATCCATGGCTACAACCACATAAGTTTCATCTTCTTTCATCTTCCATAGTCATTTCAATCGGTAGTTTTGATTCTATGTCTTGTTCTTGAATTTCAATCAGTTCTTTTGTTTCAATTTGTGTTTCCATTCTTTTTTTTTTTGTTTAAATTCTGCACCTATTCTTTTTGGAGTTCAGCACCCTTTTCTTCATTCATTCATCACCATTAATTATGTTTTAACCTTGGACCTTTGGAAATGAACCTTCACATCTACTTAACACTTGTTAAGTTAATGTCCAGTGGGGATTTTCCTTAGGTGACTCACTCTAAATTGCTAAGAATCTTGATCCTAATTCTAAGAAAGTGTCACAAATATAATGAACCTAAAATCAACTCACATCATCTGCCTACCCCCCTTGCTTGAGCTGGCGAGCTTTGCCAGGAAGTTAGCTCTGGTATTCTGTTTTCGGGGAACATGTAGAAACTCAAACGCTACGAAAGTTCTCTTTAAAAGCTCCACATACTCGAGGTAAGCAGCCATTTGAGGGTCCTTGGCCTGGTACTCACCCGTCACCTGCCCTGTTATCAATAGTGAATCACTCTTGGCCAATAGACATTCCGCACCCATCTCCTTAGCTAGCAGCATTCCTGTGATCAAAGCCTTATATTCTGCTTGGTTGTTACTGGCTTTGAAGGCAAAATGCAGGGCCTGCTCAATCAAGACCCCACCTGGTCCCTCCAAGATCAATTCAGCACCGTTGCCCTGCTGGATCGACGACCCATCTACTGAGAGTACCCATCTGAAGTCTACCTCTCCCTGTTGTGTGCCTTCTGAGGACAACTCCACTACAAAATTGACATAAACTTGGCCCTTAATTGGCCCTCTAAGCTAAAACTGCACCTTGAATTCAGACAACTCAACCGCCCAACAGACGATTCTCCCTGCTAAATCAGGTTTTTGCAAGAGGTTGCGAATGGGGAGGTCCATCATCACAATGATAGTGAAGCTGTGAAAATAAAGCCGGAGCATCCGTGCTGAAAATACTACAGCTAGCGCTACCTTTTCTATGGCCTGGTAGCGCAACTCAGGTCCCTACAAGACCTTGCTGACAAAATAAATGGGTTTCTGTACCTGGTCCTGTTCCTGGATGAGGACTGAACTGATCACCTGCTCCGTGATGGCAAAGTACAGGTGAAGTGGAGTACCTAGTAGCGACTTGCACAACACCGGGGGACTGGGCAGTTACTCTTTTAGCTTGAGGAATGATTCCTCACACTCATCAGTCCTTACCAACCTGTTGTTTCTCTTCAAACACTAGATGTAAGGATAGCCCCTGTCCCTTCCTACTGAAACAAACCGGGACAGGGCGGCCATCCGACCTATCAACTATTGTACTTCCTTCACTGAGACCGGGCTCCTCATGGCCATGATTTTCGCGCATTTCTTCAGGTTTACTTCTATTCCATGCTCTGTCATCAAAAACCCCAAGAACTTTCCCGCTTCTACCTCGAACACGCATTTTTCTGGGTTCAGTTTTAACCTGTACCTGGCTATGGTGTTGAATAGCTCTTTCAGGTCAATGACATGCTGGTCCTTCGCTTGGGAGGTGACGGCCATGTCATCCACGTATGCTTGCACATTTCGCCCCATCATAGGGGCGAATATCCTGCCCATCAGTCTCTGGTAGGTCGCTCTAGCATTCTTTGTAACAATAACTTAAGAGCTCTGTCATGAATGTTGTCTTGCATTCGTCTTTGGGGTGCATCTGGATTTTGTTGTATCCAGAGAATGCATCAAAAAAGCTGAGGAGTTTGCATCCTGACACGCTATCCACCAAGGCATCAATGTTGGGCAATGGGTAAAAGTCCTTGGTGCAGGCTTTATTCAAATCTGTGAAGTCGACGCACATCCTCCACTCGCCATTGGCTTTCTTAACTAACACCAAATTGGCCAACCACTCAGGGTATTGGATTTCCTTGATGTAACTGGCCTCCAGCAGCTTCCACGTTTCCTGCCTGATGACCTGCAGCCTCTCCTCATTGAACTTTTCCATCTCTGGCATACAAGTCGGACCTGTGGGTCCATGTTAAGATGATAGCACAAGAAGTCAGGGTCTACACCTGGCATGTCTAAGGCAGTCCACGTCAAGGTGTCTAGATGTTGGGCCAAGACCCCGGCGACCTGGTCCTGCACTTCCTGACTCAGGGACTTACCAAGTTTGAACTGTTTGCCCCCAATCTCTCGTTCCACAACCTCTTCTATTGGCTCGGTTCGTCTCTCAGGGGCGACCTCCACACGGACGATGCCCTCATCCCTGGGTGGTCAACTGGTGACAAAGCACACCCCTCTTTTTGTTTTGAGGCTATTCTCATAACACTTCCTAGCTGTCTTCGTAAGGATCTAGATAATTATTTGGAATAGAAGAAGTATAATTTTAATGAATTTTGAATATGTTATTACTTAAAACGAAAAGAGCTTGTAATGGAAATTTCATGGTGGTCAGACCTCGAATGTCGCCCAAGGTCTGAGGGCGGCGTGGTAGAGGTCGGTCGGTGGACCATAGTGGGTTCCAGAAATCACATGTAGGGAGGTGTGATTTGAACCTTAGGAGCGCCATGCATGCAGAATAACTACGGGACTTTACGCTTGGACATAAGGGATTTACCTTAGTGTTGCATGCTTAGGCACGTAAGGATTGAGTACTGAGCTGCCCTCGGGCAGGAGAAGCTACTGACGTCACCGAGCCATGTGGGGGTGATAACATAGGCGTGGAGTAGTGGTAGGACGAGCCCTCAACAGGGTGTGACGATGTGGCATCAGTCGACAGAAGCAAGGCGATGTGTCCTCGCCACATCAAGGACGATGAGAGATCGCCAGGGCGAGAGACATGCGGGGATCGCCAGGGCGAGAGACACACGGAGATCGCCAGGGCGAGAGACACGCGGGGATCGCCAGGGCGAGAGACACGCGGGGATCACCAGGGCGAGAGACACGCGGGCATCGCCAGGGCGAGAGACAGAAGGTCATCGCCAGGATGAGGGACGCATCGGTCAACATCCAGGGGGAGACATCGGTCGACTTCCAGGGGGAGACATCGGTCATCTTCCAGGGAGAGACATCGGTCGTCTTCCAGGGAGAGACATATCGGTCGTCTTCCAGGGAGAGACATCGGTTGTCTTCCAGGGAGAGACATCGTTCGTCCGCCAGGGGGAGACATCGGTCATCTTCCAGGGAGAGACATCGGTCGTCTTCCAGAGAGAGACATCGTTCATCCGCCAGGATGAGACATCGGTGGATAGTCATCGCGCGAGCAGTCATTGGTGGAAGGTTATCGCGCGATGTCGTGTTTCACACAGATAAGGTGGGACCCAGGCTCCCAGCATGAGACGTCCTGCATGCGTGACACGTAGACAAAAAGGGTGTTTCAGAATAGTTAGCATTAGAGAGTTGGTATGCGCAGAAACCCACGTGGTCATACTGTTCAAGGAAGTGTGCACGCAAGGTTGCTCAGAGAGTGGGTAATGGCAGTGAAGGCTAAAGAGCCGTTCGACCTTAAGAGCTGAGGGAATCAGCTCATTTAGTTCCCCTTTCTCCTTTCTCCTCCACTCGAAGACGCAGCTATCCTCACGTACCAGTGCTACGATCGGCGACTGCCATTGTCCTTCTGGGAAGTCTCTGCAAGTTCTCCCGTCAGGACGCTAAAACAGAGTTAAGACACCCTTGAGTTCGGTGGGTTAGAGCTCGTAGTGAGATTTTACGCAAGTCCAGGTAAGGGAAGCTAGCATTTTCGTTTATAAAAACTTTAGGCGAGTAGGTTCTGAAGTGAGGGCGACGTGGTCGCCGGTTTCGTATTCTTTTTCACGATGCTCTGTTTTTATGTGTGGGGCGACGTGATCGTCGGTTTTAATGTTGATTTCGAACTCCCCTGTTTTAGTGTCGCTTTGAACTTTTTTGGGATTGAAATGCATATGATATTCGAAAATATGAACTTTGGTATGATTGTTTCTGTGATTGGGATTGTTTAAGAAAAGATTCAGATTATTACATGATGGAATTGTGCTTTTACGTGTGATATGATGTACTGGATGAATGTGAAATTGTGATCAAGACATAGTATTTTCAGGAAAGGAAATACCGTGTTGAGATTGGTTATGAGGTGTATTGATCAGTGAGTATCCTGTGAATGAGACGATCCTGACTCTGCTGATATAATGGAATCACATAGAGGAAGTTATTCAGTTGTTGAGAGTCGAAGGAGGTTCATATGTATGGGTAAGTGGTTTGAAAGATTACTAACTTGACCTGTTATATGAATTAACCTTGTCATACCGTGAGAGTGATGATATTGAGATTGTGTTTATGCGCATGGCTGTGTGGATTTCACAGCGACCCTGTGTGGATTTCACAGTGGTGTGGTATGACAGGTGCAGGTCTCTGGATGCTAAGTTCAACGCACGAGTCTTCCGGAAGTAGAGTCATGTGTCTATATGTTATGAGTCAGTGGAAAGTCTGACATGTGAACCATGAGTATTGAATGTATTGAATAGACACTTGACGAGTTTGTGGAATATGGGGATATTGATGGTTGAGATTGATATAGATTATGAATGGTGTGAAGATTTATGCTTTCTATTGATATAAAGTTTCATATTTAAAGTTTTAAAAATATCTAGCTTACCCTTTTGTTTTGTATCGTGGTTGTTTTTCTTAAACCTGTGATGATCGTGTATATTTGCACGGGAGCAGATGAGGTTGCAGGTAGTAGAGCTCCTCAGTGAGCATTTCTGGAGGAGGAGATCGCCGGTTTTTGAATGTTGTTGTTTTGTTTTATTTTGAAAACTCCTGTATGGAGATGTATTAAAACTTCCTCGAAAAGGGATATTATTTTGAGGCACATTTGTATTAATGGATGAATTATATTATGTATATATCTATGTTAAATGTTGATATTATTGTTTCACCTTTATTTTATTATATAAAAATGGAGCAATATTTTGAGGGGCGTTACAGTCTTCTGGTCACACTTGATGGTGATCACCGTTCCATCGAGGGAGGCAACTTCATCTTCATGTGTCTTGTTGAGGGTACTGCTTCTAGTCTCTTCAAAGCTGGCCTGATGGCCTTCACATGTTGAGCTCTCCTTGGATGTTGAAGATGGTGCGGAAGCAATGGTTGAAATGAGCAAGATCCTTCTAGGAGTGATGGTGATCTTGAAGGTGCATGATGTGTATGGGAGTAGGGAGGTTTGGCCAACCCTTGGGAGGTGAAGGAAAATGAAGATCAATTCCTAGAAGCTAGGAGAGAGCAAAGCTTGGCACAAATTTGGCAGCATAACTTTACTCATATTAATCTTGTTAATACATGAGGTAGGCCTCCTTATTTATAGATTTAGGAGCCTTGGTGAGCAAGCTTAAAGGGTACGGATGGAAATACAAAAAGTGGGGGCTGCCTAGGGTATTGACTTTAGTCAAACCACACCATCATCCTAATATTCTAGAAGATAGGTAAAAAATGCAACATTTGATAGTACACCCCTCCTTCTTTTGCTAAAGGCACCTATTTGCTAGCACACCCCTCCTTCTATTGCTAAGGGCACCTTTTTGATAGCACACCCCTAAGTGAGCAAGTTTTGCTTTCTACACTACACTAATCTACTAAGCTACCCCTAATGGGCCTCCAAGTAGCATGTACAAGGTCTTCCCCCTCCCATCCGTGGCTTGACTCATTTGGGCGTGAATGTGCTTGGCCATGGACCTTGTGAGAGGTCCTAGAAGGTTTAGGCTCCCTCCTAGACGCTCCTCATGTAGCTCCCCCTTGTCTTGTGCTAGACGCTCTCCATGTGGTTCTAAACGGTCTAGTCTTGGCCCTTGGCTTTCATGGTGGGGTGAGCTTGGCCTCTCTCCATCATGGCCTGCCCAAAAGAATGTTATAAGAAGAAGGAGCGTTTACCACAAGATACCTTATGTTGATAGTGTGAGACGCATTGCCATCTATGAGTGTTGTTCTCAACTCGACGTAACATCTAACCCCCACTTGGTCTCCCGCAAAACAATATAGGCAGCCATCATAAGGCCTCAGCTGGTCAGGGGATACCTGCAGTTTGTTGAAGGTCAGCCAGAACGTAACGTCTGCCGAACTCCCCATGTCGACGAGGACTTGGTGTACCTTCCTTCCTACTGTCGCCACTAAAATCACCACCGGGTTGTTTTCGTGTGGGACCACATCCAGCCGATCAGCCTTCGTAAAAACAAGGTCAGGTTCAGGGAACTGGTCAGCTTCCCCTTCCTCAACAGTCATCACTCCTCTGGCATACTTTCTTCACTGGGAAGCGGTACACCCTCCACCTGAGAACCCTCCAGAAATGGTATTAATCTCTCCAAGTGATAGCATTCCTATGAGCTCTTCTTTGGATTTTGGAGTTCCTTGGTGATGATGAATGCGGAAGCTTATGGAGGAGGTGAGCAAGGCCTTCCTAGGAAGCATGGGTGCCTTGAAGGTGCATGAAGAGTGAGGAAATGGGGAGGTTTGGCCAGCCCCTTTGGTAGTGATGAATTGAAGACTAAAACTTAAGTGTTAGGCAAGGAGTAGTGTATGGCACAGTTTGGGCAGCATAACAATACTCTATTTAATCTTGAAAATACATGAGGTAGGCCTCCTTATTTATAGATTTAGGAGCCTTGATGAGCAAGCTTAAAGGGTAGGGATGGAAATACAAAAAGTGGGGGCTGTCTAGGGTATTGACTTTAGTCAAACCACACCATCATCCTAATATTCTAGAAGATAGGTAAAAAATGCAACATTTGATAGTACACCCCTCCTTCTTTTGCTAAAGGCACCTATTTGCTAGCACACCCCTCCTTCTATTGCTAAGGGCACCTTTTTGATAGCACACCCCTAAGTGAGCAAGTTTTACTTTCTACACTACACTAATCTACTAAGCTACCCCTAATGGGCCTCCAAGTAGCATGTACAAGGTCTTCTCCCTCCCATCCGTGGCTTGACTCATTTGGGCCTGAATGTGCTTGGCCATGGACCTTGTGTTGGGCCTGAACTTGGGTTGGAGCTTGGGCCTCTTCCATCATCCCCTCCTTCTTGAGAGGATCTGTCCTCAGATCTACAGGACTGATCTCAAACAACAGCCTTATTCTTGCTTTGAAAACTATGCTTGTCCTCCAGGATCAAATATTAACCTACAATAAACATCAAAGAAAAGTGAGATAAGAAAATTAAGACTAGTGTATTCAAATAAAATAGTAAGGAAATAAGCCCCTTTGCTATTTTTATAAAAGTTTTGTTGGAAAGAAATAGGGCCCTTTACAAAAATATTTTTGCTTCCTTTGTGTTGTTCATTGCCCAAGATAAGCAACAATATCACAAAGTGTTGTTTATGTGATTTTTGAAAATAAGAGTAAGCATCATGATTCAAAGGAAAAGGAGAGTTAAAATTATTGCAATCCCCCTTTAAGGATTCTTTTCCCACTATGCTTGTAGGAGGTGTTGTAAGATACTCTTCATTCTTTCTAGATTCCTCTTCTTCTTTTTCAAACAACCCCTCACTTGGCTTTTCTGTGGAGGAAAGGTTTATATCTATATCTGGTTCAGCTCCAGACACAGATTTATCTTCAAGCATATTCTCACAAGGGTTTTCTGTGGAAGAAGAATTTAAGTCAATGCCTGGTTCAACTCCATACAAAGGATTTTCCTTTAATTCTTTTTTCTTTTTCTCATTTTCTCTTTTTATTTTCATTTGTACTTGGTCCTTTACCACTTGTGAAGGTGTTAAAGGATAGAGTACAAACTTTTTCTCCCTATGGGTAAAAGTTATCTCGTTGGTAAGACCATTTTTCTTGTCAAATTGCCATGGTCTTCCCAATAAGATGTGGCAGGCTTCCATGGGTACTACATCACATAAAATCTCATCTTTATAGTTCACCACAGAAAGACTGATTTTTACCCGCTTATCCACAGTTAATTCCCCATCTTCATTTATCCACTGAAGTTTGTAAGGTTTTGGATGAGGTATTAATTGTAGATTAAGCTTTTCAACCATCCTAGTGCTACAACAATTGCAACAAGAGTCACTATCCACAATGAGAGAACAAATGTTTTCTGAAACTTTACATCTTGTATGAAAGATGTTCTCTCTCTGTGTTCCATGGTTCACACTAGGTTGATTGTTGAGGGTTCTTCTGATCATCATTAATTCTCCCTCACAAGGATATGCCCCCTCACTACTTTCCTTCTCTTCTTCCCCACTAGACTCTTCATCTTGGCTGCTATACTCATCCCTCCCTCTTAAGATCATGGTTCTCCTATTTGGGCACTGGGATGCTATATGGCCTCTACCAAAACACTTGAAGCACTGGGTGTCTCTACTGTGGGGTTGTGAGGTAGACACATCTTTTCCTACACTCTTGGGAGTTTCTTTGGATTTATCCTTTGAAAAACTATCCTCCCTTTCTCTTCTATACTCTCTCTTGGGATAAGAGTTAGAGTAGATTCCCACCCTTTGACTTGAAGTTTTGCCCAAATTTTGTTGTTTAAGTTTAATGCAAAGTTGAACCAAATCATTCAAGTCTTGGTAGGGAAGAAGCTCTAGTTTATCTCTTATCTCAAGGTTGAGTCCACTTAAAAACCGAGATATGGTGGTGACCTCTTCCTCTCTAATAGAGGCTCTCATCATGTATAGCTCCATTTTTTGCCTATACTCTTCCACACTCATGTTCTTTTGTTGGAGCCTTTGGAGCTTGTCCATTAGCTCCCTATGGTAGTAGGAAGGTATGTGGCGACGTCTTAGGGCTCCCCTAAGGTCATTCCAATACTCTATGGGAGGGTCCCTATGAAGACGTCTATCTCTCTTTAGAGAGGTGCACCAATACATGGCATTTCCTTGAAAACTAAGGGTGGCTAAGGGTACCTTTCTCTCTTCACTCACCCTATGACAAGCAAAGAGTTGTTCCACTTTCATTTCCCAATCTAGGTAAACTTCTCCATTGTCCTTACCATAGAAATGTGGTAGGTCTACCCTTACTTCCCTTAGGGCTTCTTCCTCTCTTTGCCTAAGTCTTCTAGGTGGTGGTTGGTAATACTCATGGTTTCTAATGCTTACCCCTCCTAGAGACTCTTGGAGTTGAGAATGAGATGCATGTGAATGAGAATTTTTTGAATTTTGTGATTTCTCTTTCCTTGCTCTAGTCAATTCATTGATTTTAGATTCATTTTCCAATTGTCTATATGAAAGATGTTGTACATCCTTGGCAAGTTGTTTCAAAAGAGATTTTATGGACCTTACTCACTTTCAATGGACTTGGAAGAGTGAGTAGACATGACTAGAACTTTGTGTATAGAAATGTTTTACTTTTAAGAAAGAAGAGGAAAGTTAATGAAGGTAGCTTTCCAGGTAAGAGAGGTGAGTGACAATGGACTACTTAAATACCAAGTCTTGCCTTAGCCAAAAACTATCCCTCCAAAACCTTTACACAAGTCCTTCTTTAGGTAAAACACTTAGAACACAATGAGGATGAAGAAATCAAATTTTTAATGCAAGAAAACAATGCAAGCTATCTAGCAAATGAAGCAAATTATCAAAGCCTTAAACAAGATTAAACAAGAAATTAACAAAGTGATTAAAGCAAGTTGGTTCAATTAAAGCAATTAATAAAAACAAAATTAAGCTAGACGGCCTTAGGTGAGGCTTCTTGGACACTTGGAGCCCTTGAAGACACACTCACCGACTAATTGCGTGATTAACAAGTAATTAACACAAGCAAGATTGCAAAGAAATTAAATGACACTCCCTTTGTTGCTTTTACTATTTGCACCCCTTTTGTTGTTCTTCTAGTTGCACCCCTTTTGTTGCTTTTCTACTTGTTGGGCCTTCCAAAGTGTGTGGTGTATTTGTAGTATGGTGTTTGTTGCTGCCCTTTGCCTTTGTTCCTCTTGGAATTAGGTCAATAAAATCTTCAATCCAGAACCTATTAAGCAAGCTAGACTCCCCTCAAGTCAAATTCTCACTCAACAAGTACCAATTGATATTTAATCCACCAACAAGCTTAGAGGCCAAAGAAAGAAAGCAAGAAACAAATTAATTTGAAAAACAGTACCACACAAATGGAATTTAAACGTGACACAACTAGAAAGAGTTCAAATGAAATTAGACAAGCAAATAAAAGGTACTCAAAAAAATGGATGGCACACAAAAAGGAACCTAGGAATAGCACTAGATTTGATTTAAAAACCAAAAAAACAGCACCACAGAAAAGCACATATTGTTGTGGTCCAGAAAGCGTATCTTTAAAAGATTTATGCTGAGCTGACCCTTTTGTATTTGCTTCTGAAAATTGAGACACAATCAGAACAAGATCTTAACAAACTTTTGGCGTTGGTTTCACTCCAAACGCATGTACCAATTAATTTTGGTAAATTTTATAAAATCAGTGCTCAGAGCTGCCAGCTGGAACGTCAGGATTGCACACTTTTTTTGTAATATTTATCTTTTTTTTTCTATTTCTTGTTTTCAGATGATTCTCTTTTTGTCCTTTTGATAACACCTCAAATTTGTGAAATCCAGAGGCTCAGAAATTTTTGATGATGTATGTAATTTTCATAAGACAAAACAGTCAGCACAGAAATGTGAAAATAGGGGTTCTGAAAACTGGAATAAAAAACAGAATGATATACCTCAAAAACACAATGAAGTTAATATGATGGAATTTGTGTGGATCTAACACACAAATAAGAACTCAAACTAAAATTAAAAATGCACCAAAGGATCAACACAAAACAGATTTCAGATCAAACATTCAGACCAAAAACAAGAAACAAATAAAACAAAAAGAGTACTACTAGGATTTGATGACAAATATGGAAACACATGACTTAGACAAAACTTATGGATTCATAAAATGAAAAGACTCAAGAACATCATATGACCCAAATGAAATTTCAAGCAAGACTCAAATACCTAAAAATAAAAACAGCAACACAAATATATCAAGAATCCTACACAAAATTGAAATAGATGTTCAAGCACAAGTTTGAACAAACCCACCAAATGAAATGAATAAACAAGCATTCAAATCATATTAAAACACAAAAAACAGCAAGACAACTTGGAAAAAGATGAACAACTTGGAGAAAAGAAGAACTCAAAAAGAAAATGAAAAGAGATACTCATCTTTGAAGAACCATAGCTCTAGATACCAAATGATAGCATTCCTATGAGCTCTTCTTTGGATTTTGGAGTTCCTTGGTGATGATGGATGCGGAAGCTTATGGAGGAGGTGAGCAAGGCCTTCCTAGGAAGCATGGGTGCCTTGAAGGTGCATGAAGAGTGAGGAAATGGGGAGGTTTGGCCAGCCCCTTTGGTAGTGATGAATTGAAGACTAAAACCTAAGTGTTAGGCAAGGAGTAGTGTATGACACAGTTTGGGCAGCATAACAATACTCTATTTAATCTTGAAAATACATGAGGTAGGCCTCCTTATTTATAGATTTAGGAGCCTTGGTGAGCAAGCTTAAAGGGTAGGGATGGAAATACAAAAAGTGGGGGCTGCCTAGGGAATAGACTTTAGTCAAACCACACCATCATCCTAATATTCTAGAAGATAGGTAAAAAATGCAACATTTGATAGTACACCCCTCCTTCTTTTGCTAAAGGCACCTATTTGCTAGCACACCCCTCCTTCTATTGCTAAGGGCACCTTTTTGATAGCACACCCCTAAGTGAGCAAGTTTTGCTTTCTACACTACACTAATCTACTAAGCGACCCCTAATGGGCCTCCAAGTAGCATGTACAAGGTCTTCTCCCTCCCATCCGTGGCTTGACTCATTTGGGTGTGAATGTGCTTGGCCATGGACCTTGTGTTGGGCCTGAACTTGGGTTGGAGCTTGGGCCTCTTCCATCATCAAGGATGGGTATCTTGTGCCTCTAGTCTCCTGCTAGGGCCACCGTCGCTAGGGTCTCCTGTGGTTCCTGCAAGTAGTCTATCAGAAAATCCTTTCTTACCAATTCATCGAGTTGGTGTCCCAGCGCTAGGCAGTTCCTAGACCATGACCAAGCACTTAATGGAAGTCACACCACTTGTCTTTGCTGGGTCCCAGCCTCTTTTTAGTCTTCTGGGGAAACTTCAGTCTGCTAGCCACCTAGGGAATGGCAATCAGCTATTTGAGGTCTACTTTGAAGTTGTGCCTGGTGGGCTTAGGCTTCGTTGACTCATATGGCGTCGACTAGCCTTCTTTCCTTTTGTAGCCTCATGCACCCTTATAGGTGGAATGCGACCTGCTGCACGAGGTTTGGACAGATCGACCCTCGTGCGCTTTTTTGCTACCTACTCTTCTGTACTGATGTGGGCCACAGTTGGATGACGGATCTCGTTGAAAGTCTTAGGTTGATACCTAATCAAGGAATCACTGAAAGGTCCTGGTAGGATCCCCTTCCCAAAGGTGTGTACCATCATGGCATTTACCACAACTCCTGTCCAAGCGTTGCCTCTAGCGAAATTAGGGTTACCCTTTTGGGATTCTAACACACAATCTTAGTGCAATCCCGTGGCAACCTTCCTTTCATAGAGTGCAACTCCCATGGCGACATTCCTTTCTTGGAGTGTGGTCCTGCCGCTTGACTCGAACGTCGAGGATTGCCTCGTCACTCCTTCGTCTAGCCTTCTGTTCTGCAGGAACGCTCCAAGAACCACCGCCGGAACTCCAAACGCTGCCTGCAAAACACACAGACGGCGCCTCTGGCGGCCGTTGTAGCTCCGACGCTCAAGTCAGGCAACAGGAACAGCAAAACTATATCTGAATCTCTCTGTGAGACTCGTGTGTAACTGAAACTCTCAAATGTGTAAGCTGTAAGAATCTCAAAAACCCCCCCTCAATTTCGTTAAGAGTTTGTATATATACCTGAGTCTTTCTCTCTCCTGACGGTTATTCCTCTTGACACGTGGATAACATCTGGTCATACACGTGTCACCATCTGGAGTATCTGCAGCTGAAAAGTTACTTCCACTGTGCCCCCGGCGACTGAGTTATCCACACAGGGAGTAGCTTAGTACGCAGGCTACTCTGGGCACAACCTTAACATGGCGAGCTGGTTAACCCTGGGCATTGCAGCTCACACTACACATGGTGGCAGATATGCCACTTATCCTCTGTACTTAGACCATACAACAAGTGCTTGCCAAGTCTTCTCAAACACCCGGCGATGTGCTCTTTCGACGACTTGCTGACCACCTGATCTCCTAACCTTAACACATGGCGATCATGTGCAATCTGGGCGATTACTGATCCATACCGGCGATGAGCGATTACTCATCCTCAAGCCGATAGGCAATTACCCACCTCAAGGTGATAGGCGATTACTCATCCTCAAGGCGATAGGCGATTACTCATCCTCGAGGCGATAGGCGATTACCATTCTGAGTGATCGCCTCCCTGATTCGCCTACTATCCTCTACCACGTGTTACTCTGTGAATGGTCCACGTGGTCAACTGCTGCTGATGTCATCGACTACCGATGACCGACCGGATCACAAGCCCCCCAGTCTCGAGCTGTGAACTTGTTCTCAGCAAAGAGACTAAGAAATCGTCTTCTGGCGGTCTACAGGAGCGCACACTCTGGTACTAACACTGTTTCATTCCTTCTTCTTCGCCTTCAAACATTCAAAGCATCTCTCTGGATCATCTAGAGATTCACCTTCCCCGCTTTCTTCTTCTCAAACGCGGTAGGGTTCGCTGCGTTTCTTCTCTTTAACTCTCTGCATGTGACTACCTGTTAACTAGCTTAGGCTTTAGCGCGATCTAATTGCAACCCCTCACACTTGGCCTCTGACTTGATCGCGGCTGACTGTTACCTTAGCATTGCCTTCAACATAACTTCATGCTGGATGACTGACTTAACGGGCCTAAATGCTTCGGCTTCACGCAGCAGAACTTGCTTCTACCACCGACCATCGACTAGCATGTTAGTGCACCACCGATCAGTCATCGCGCTTCTGGGTTCGCTGCACTTCTCTGCCACGCCAGCGCTGAGTGCATAGAGGGTCTGAACACCAACTATGCCGCCTGTGTTTTGGGGAAGAAAAGTGCTTCTCGACGACCCCTCTTGCCTCAACCTCGCTGTAAGAAGTCGTGGGTGAGGTCTTGCCCCTCTCACCTCAGCCTCGCTGTAAAGAGCAGAGGGAAGGGACTTGGTTCTCTTGCCTCAACCTTGCTGTAAGAAGCAGAGGAAGAGGACTTTTCTCTCGCCTCAACCTTGCTGTGAAAAGCAGAGGAAGAGGACTTGGTTCTCTCGCCTCAACCTTGCTGTAAGAAGCAAAGGGAGAGGACTTTCTCTCTTGCCTCAGCCTCGCTGTACAAAGTCGAGGTGAGGACTTTCACTCGCCTGCACCTCGCTGTACAAAGTCGAGAGAGGACTTTCTTCTTTCTCGCCTGCACTCGCTCAAAGGCAAGGAGGTCTTCCTCTGTTGCCTACACTTGCTCAAAGGCAAGGAGGACTTCCTCTGGTGCCTGCACTTGCTCAAAGGCAAGGAAGACTTCCTCTGGTGCCTGCACTTGCTCAAAGGCAAGGAGGACTTCCTCTGGTGCCTACACTTGCTCAAAGGCAAGGAGGACTTCCTCTGGTGCCTGCACTTGCTCAAAGGCAAGGAGGACTTCCTCTGGTGCTTGCACTTGCTCAAAGGCAAGGAGGACTTCCTCTGTTCTCGCCTGCACTTGCTCAAAGGCAAGGAGGACTTCCTCTGGTGCCTGCACTTGCTCAAAGGCAAGGAGGACTTCCTCTGTTCTCGCCTGCACTTGCTCAAAGGCAAGGAGGACTTCCTCTGGTGCCTGCACTTGCTCAAAGGCAAGGAGGACTTCCTCTGGTGCCTGCACTTGCTCAAAGGCAAGGAGGACTTCCTCTGGTGCCTGCACTTGCTCAAAGGCAAGGAGGACTTCCTCTGTTCTTGCCTGCACTTGCTCAAAGGCAAGGAGGACTTCCTCTGTTCTTGCCTGCACTTGCTCAAAGGCAAGGAGGACTTCCTCTTGCCTCAACCTTGCTGTATAAAGCAGAGGTGAGGACTTTCTCTGTTGCCTCAACCTTGCTGTAAAAAGCAAAGGAAGAGGTCTTTCTCTGTTGCCTCAACCTTGCTGTAAAAAGCAAAGGAAGAGGACTTTCTCTTGCCTCAACCTTGCTGTATAAAGCAGAGGTGAGCTCTTTCTCTGTTGCCTCAACCTTGCTGTAAAAAGCAAAGGAAGAGGACTTTCTCTCGCCTGCACCTTTCTGTACAAAGTCGAGGGAGGACTTTCTCGTGGGTGCACGCTCCCAGGGGGGCGCTAGGCGTGGCTGTCTAAGCGCACACACTGGGCGCGCCCTGCCTGCATTGCCTCATCGCGCGTTCACCGACGTCCCGACCGGCGAGGACCTCTTCTTCTGGAATCATACGAGGTGCATGCTTAACGCTCTCACTGGGAACTTGGGTCCCAGCTTAACACGTGTTAGCAAGACCCCGATGACCGTGCACCGATCGAGTACTCACTCTCTACATTCACCGACGGCTGATCATGGTCTGCATGCACTGATGGCTGATCGCGCTCTACATCCCAGCGCTTACCTAGGGGCTGATCTGCGGGTGGTGGCCACTTGGTAACTCATCACTGATCACCTAGTCTTGCACCTGGGGCAAGGAGAACTTTAAACTGGGAACACTCGCACACTTTATGTACTGAAAATCTTTTATTGGGTGGCATCGTTAAAAAGAGTGCCCCTGATCTGCTCAACTGTTTTAATACACTAGGTATGTGTACAGCGCGATAGCGCATCTACTTTACAACTTAACGAGAGTAGGAAAGAAGCGTGTAGCGTCCTGGGTTCTGGGAATAGTCGTTACGTCCAGAGTCACCAGCCGACAAGCTCCATTCTCCAACGTCTCAACCACTCTGGATGGGGTCTCCTTTAACCGGCGATGACCGCCCTGGCGATGCACACACGTGGGGTGATCATGCCTTCCGCTTCAGCTCTAGGAGCCCCCCTAGTGTAGCCTCTTCCATCACCTCACCTCCCCAAACACAGGGAGTTCATGCTGCTGGTCGACTTCTTGGGACCCCGAAGCGCGATCACCTTGTGTCTTCTGCAGGTAATCAGTCAGGAACCCTGTCTCCACCAACTCAGCAAGCTGACGCCCCAACGCCAGGCAGTTACAGAGTGTATGTCCATAAGCTTGATGGAATTCACACCAGTCATCCTTCCTCCCTCCAAGTACCCGGTCGGTTTTCTCTGGCACATGGAGTCTTGCTGCCACAGCAGGGATGGCGATCAGCTCCACCAAACTTATCATGAAATCATACCTGGGGGGTGCGTTGCTTGCACGCCCCCTGGTCTGGTTCTTCCTTGGTGCATAAGGGCGAGACCTTCCCTGCTCCTTCCTCCCTTCCTTGATCTCATACACCCGCGCCTGTTGCTGCTGATTCCCCTGACCTCCACGTGGCTTCGACGGTGCAGCACTTCCTCTCTTCTCAGAGACCTCTGTCTCTGCTACTATGTGTGCCACCGCACGTCGCCGTATCTTGGTGAAGGTGGCAGGGTGGCTCCTGATGAGCGATTCACTGAAAGGACCAGGGAGGACACCTCTCTTGAACGCATGCACCAGCATGTCTTCATCCTTGACGGGCAATCTCACCACCTGCGCCCCAAAGCGATTGAGGTAGTCCCTCAACGGCTCCCCCTGATACTGGCGCACGTCAAACAGGTCGTAGGACACCACTGGTGCAGGTCGGTTAATGATGTACTGCTCCGTGAACAGCTTCGCAAACTGATGGAAGGAAATGAGGTGGCCCTCTAGCAGGCTCACGAACCACTCCATAGCCACTCCGCTCAGTGTACTCATGAACATCTTGCAGTACACAGCATCTGAACCTCCAGTCAGCATCATCTGAGTGTGGAAGGCTGTCAGGTGTGCTTCTGGATCTTCAACCCCCGTGAACGACGCTTTCAGTCCCACCAGATTGGGAGGCACCACCGTGTTCATGATCTCGGGGGAGAAAGGCATAGGGAATACTCTAGGAGGTGATTGCGGCGTCGACGTCCTCTCTTCAACTGCGCGCTCCTTCTGCGCCTGCAATTCCCTATGCAGCTCTTCATTCATACGGTTCAACTCTTCGTTTCTTCTCTGCGATGCAGTCAACTCTGCACACATTTTCTCCTGATCAGCTCTCGATTCCGCGACGCTATCTTGCAACGCGCGCATCATCTCCACTGCTTGCGCCATGGTAACAGCTCCTTCTTCAGCAGATGGTGCAGGTGAGGTTTGCCTGGTTCTTCTTCTCATCTTCTCAACACTTCGACTAACTTCACTTCGACGAAATGGTCAAGAAGCTCCAAGAAACCTCAAGAAACTTCAAGAACCGCAACGTGGATGGGAACAAAATTCACACGGGCCCCACGGTGGGCGCCTAATGGTCCTGCCACTTGACTCGAACGTGGAGGATTGCCTCGTCACTCCTTCGTCTAGCCTTCTGTTCTGCAGGAACGCTCCAAGAACCACCGTCGGAACTCCAAACGCTGCCTGCAAAACACACAGACGGCGCCTCTGGCGGCCGTTGTAGCTCCGACGCTCAAGTCAGGCAACAGGAACACCAAAACTATATTTGAATCTCTCTGTGAGACTCGTGTGTAACTGAAACTCTCAAATGTGTAAGCTGTAAGAATCTCAAAAAACCCCCCTCAATTTCGTTAAGAGTTTGTATATATACCTGAGTCTTTCTCTCTCCTGACGGTTATTCCTCTTGACTCGTGGATAACATCTGGTCGTACACGTGTCACCATCTGGAGTATCTGCAGCTGAAAACTTACTTCCACTGTGCCCCCGGCGACTGAGTTATCCACACAGGGAGTAGCTTAGTACGCAGGCTACTCTGGGCGCAACCTTAACATGGCGAGCTGGTTAACCCTGGGCATTGCAGCTCACACTACACATGGTGGCAGATATGCCACTTATCCTCTGTACTTAGACCATACAACAAGTGCTTGCCAAGTCTTATCAAACACTCGGCGATGTGCTCTTTCGGCGACTTGCTGACCACCTGATCTCCTAACCTTAACACACGGCGATCATGTGCAATCTGGGCGATTACTGATCCATACCGGCGATGAGCGATTACTCATCCTCAAGCCGATAGGCGATTACTCACCTCAAGGCGATAGGTGATACTCATCCTCAAGGCGATAGGCGATTACTCATCCTCAAGGCGATAGGCGATTACCATTCTGAGTGACCGCCTCCCTGATTCGCCTTCTATCCTCTACCACGTGTTAGTCTGTGAATGGTCCACGTGGTCAACTGCTGCTGATGTCATTGACTACCGATGACCGACCGGATCAGAGTGCGTAACTTAGGGTGTGGCCGCTAGGGTTTCAACGCCTACCCCAGCGCCACAAACCCAAACTTGTCTAATAACTTAATATCTCATGTGCCTTAAAACCTTCACGTGCCTCCCATGCGTTTCTAAGGATAATTCTATTGTATCAAAACCTTATGTCTTGAACACATCCTGCATGCATCGCGTATCTGTGAATCTGGTTTTGCACCTTGACAAGTGTAATTTTGTGGGCCCCTCTATGGGCCCTACCATGTTGACCTCTCCTGTGCCGACCTCTCACTCATGTGTCGACGTCCAAGGTCTAGCCACTACACAAGGCCCCCCAGGCTCGAGGTCGAACTTGTTTCAGTGAGAAGCCTAACTGCTCGACCTGTCGACCTACGTGGCACTGCCCTTCAAGGCAACATTTCACCATACTTTCCCTGGAGCGTACACGTGGCAATCTATACGGCTAGGGTGCGTTGTCGATTCGTAGCTTCCCCTATACGTTAACCCTTTGCCTCCTACACTCTTCAATGTTTCATTCCTTCGCATTTCATCCTTTCAAAAAACTCTTTGTTCTTCGAGCACTCTTCTTCCCTCTCGATCCTTCATCAACTACACTCAGAATCTACTAAAGGTACGTTCTTTTCACCATTTATGTTTTTCCTTTGCTATTGCTGTACCGACCAGTCCTCGGACGTCAGCTGGGTCCCACAGCATGGGCCAAAGCCACGTGGAATGAACCCCACAGGTGGTATTGATGAGAGGGGTGATTAGTCGTCAGCCTACAGAGATGGGTGATTAGTCATCAGCCTACAGAGTGGGGTGATTAGTCATCAGCCTACAGAGTGGGGTGATTAGTCATCAGCCTACAGAGTGGGGTGATTAGTCGTTAGCCTACAGAGATGGGTGATTAGTCATCAGCCTACTGAGAATGGTGATTAGTCATCAGCCTACAGAGAGAATGTGACGATCACCAGAAAGGGCTGATGTGTCTTCGTCACTCCACAGGTTGAGGAGTCCTCGGCAACAGAGTGTGGCGAGGTGACATCGGTCTTGGGTGATTTGAACAGCGTAAACAGAACAGCTAAGATTGGTTCCCAGAGTGGGCCAATGACCTGTTAAATACCCATAGCCAGGGAAAGGCCTTAGTCACGAAGTGCCCATGCGGGTAGCAGGGAGAGCACAGTTAGGTGCAGAGTTCTGAGGGGTCGAGTACTCATCAGAACTAGGGTTTTCCAATGAAGCTACATGCATGGCACGTGAACAGTGAAGGCATTCCCAGAATAGGTGGCCCCAGAGACTAGGTGCACAAGGAGGCACCCAGGTGGTCGCCTTGTTAAAGTTTGCACTCCAGAGAAGGAAACCTTATGTGCTAGATTACCCTAAGATTGGGTGATAGCGGCGCAAGGGTATTCCAGTAAACCCTAAATATGGCTAGCAGTGCAGTAAACCCTAATTAGGGCTAGCGACGCAGTAAACCCTAGACTATATAAGGGACAGTAAAATACTTCACAAAGGTACGCAGTTTCTAGACCTAAACACAGAGGAACTCAATACACTTGGTGTTGTAACATCCATCCAAAATACATTTCACATTTATATAATGAAATAAAGATAAAACAAAAATTTCGAAGCGAACATATATATATATAATATAATGAAATTGCTCCCCACAGGGAAAATTAATACATATCCAGTCAGTTTTCCAAACTTAACAAAATACAGCCAAATAAAATGAAACCGGCGGTCTCCCAATATAAAACAGGCGATCTCCTAACAGAAGACCCAAAACAGCCGATCTGCTATCAGAACAGAAAACAGGCAATCACCACATAGAGACAGAAACAGGCGATCTCCTTCCGGCGACCACTCACTAAGGAGCTCTACTCCCTGGAAGATCATCTGCTCCCGTGTAAAATACACGATCATCACAGTTTTAAGAGAAAGCAGCCACAGAACAATACAAAGGGTAAGCTAGATATTTTTAAAACTTTAAATTATATACTGGACAACCAACGTAGATCAACCCTTTTTAAACATTCACAAGAGTCCATCACTTTCTCATTCATATCACACAACCATCAAGTGTCTATCAACAATTCTCAATATTTCACATTTCTCACGTCAGACTTCCACTGACTCATCACACATAGACACTTGACACTACTTCCGGAAGACTCGTGCGTTGACTCAGACCCAGAGATCTGCACCTGTCATACTACATCACCCACACAGGGTCGCTGTGAAACTCACACAGCCATGCGCATAAATGAATCTCAATATCTTCATTCTCCTAGTATGACAGGGTTAATTCATATAACAGGCCGAGCTCGTTCTTTTTCACACGACTCACCCATTCATATGAACCTCCTTCGACTCTCACCAACTGAATAACTTCATCTACGTGATTCCATTATCTCAGCAGAGTCAGGATATCTCCTTCTAGACAAGTCCCTAGTCAATACACTTTACTCATGATCTTACACGGTATTTCCTATCCTGAAAATACTATGCCTTGATCCCACATCCACAACATTCAGACCATCATACCACTCAAATGAATGATTCAATTTACAGCAACAATCATTTCAAAGGTTCAGATTTTCGAATATCACATGCATTCCACATTTAAATCTCAAACAGTCTCAACGACACTAAAACAGGGGAGTTCGAAATCAATAATAACACAGGCGATCACGTCCAAAACAGAGGATTTCGAAATCTGTATTTAAAACCGGCGATCACGTCGCCCAAACACATAAGAACAGAACATCATGAAAAAAAAGGGTTTAAAACTGGCGACCACGTCGCCCAAACACATAAGAACAGAACATCATGAAAAAAGGGTTTAAAACCGGCGACCACGTCGCCCAAACACATAAAAACAGAGCATCGTGAAAAAGAAGATGAAACCGGCGACCACGTCGCCCCATTATCAAAATCATCTAACTTAAGGTTTTCGTTGGAAATAAGGCTAGCTTCCCTTACCTGGACTTGCGTAAACTTCACTAAGAGTTCCAACCCAACGAGCTTCAAGGATGCCTTCACTCTGTTTTAGCGTCTGGTTTGGAGGACTTGCAGAGAACCTCCCAGGTGCTCTATGGCAGTTGTCGATAGCCAAGCAGGGACGTGATAAGGCCTGAATCGCAGAGTGAAGGAGAGAAAAGAGAAGGATGAAGGTAACTCACTCTATCATTCTTGAACCACAGCAACCTTCTTTGCCTCTCTGAAGTGAGTTTTTAAAACTAAACCAACTTGTTCCACAATTGCCGCTGCCACCACCCACTCTGCAGGAAAGCTTGCGTGCACACTTCCTTGAACAGTGTGGCCACGTGGGTTTTGGGTCACTTTCCGTACCAACTCTCTGGAGCCAAAGTACGCTCACTGACTACGTGTCGCGCATGCAAGACGCTCATGCTGGGGGCCTGGGCCCCACTTCATCTGCGTGAAACACGACATCGCGCGATATCCTTCCACCGATGACTCATCCTGCCGGACGAACGATGTCTCTCCCTAGAAGACGACCGATGTCTCTCAGTGGAAGACGACCGATGCGCCCTTCATCCTGGCGATGATGTGTGTCTCTCGTCCTGGCGACGCCCGCGTGCTTCTCGCCCTGACGATGACGGATGTGCGTCTCATCTCGGCGATGACTGATGACACATCGCCACGCCCTGCTGAAGGTTCTTCATCTCACTACTCCACGTCTGTTTCATCACGCCCACAAGGCTCGCTGACGTCAGTAGCTTCTCCTGCCCGAGGGCAGCTCAGCACTCAATCCTTACGTGCCTAAGCATGCAACACCAAGGCAAATCTCTTATGTCCAAGCGTAAAGTTCCGCAATTATCCTGCATGCATGGCGCTTCTAAGGTTCAAATCACACCGCCATACATGTGAATTTCTAAAACCCATTATGGTCCACCGACCGACCTCTACAGCGTCGCCCTCAGACCTTGGGCGACATCCGAGGTCTGACCACCATGAAATTCCATTATAAGCCCTTTTTGTTTTTAAGTAATAACATATTCAGAATTCATTAAAATTATACTTCTTCTATTCCAAATAAATATCTAGGTCCTTACAGGTGTTCCTTGCCCACTATTGACTTGAGCGTCGGAGTGCAAACGGCCTCTAGGGCGCCCCTTTCTCTTTTGCAGGTGCAGATTGTTTCACAAGAATCAAGCACGTATCAACGTGAGGAAGGAGGCGTGTGAGTGTCGTGGAGTTAACTGACAGGCGAGTCAACCGGCAAGAACATTTGGCGCCCACCGTGGGGCCGGAGTAAAACAAGGTCCCATACACGAGAGTGAGAGAAAAAACCACAGGAGATGAGGAATACAAGACACGGGTCTGTTCCACCAAATGGAGGCAACAGTGTTACCATGCAACAGCTTATGGAAACGATGCGCATCCTCCAGGAGACGGTGGCAGAGTCCAGAGCGCATCAGGCGCGTATGCAGGAAGACCTGGCTGCCTCACAGGCCAGGAATGAGGAGTTGCACGGAGCGAATGAGGAGCTACGCTTGAATTTGCAACACATACAACAAGCTGGAGATCGTGGGGAAGATGATCGAGCCCCACCAGTGCCCCCAAGGGCCTTTCCCATGCCTTTCTCCCAGGCGATTATGAATACGGTGGTCCCAGCCACCTTTGTAGGGCCTAAGACCGTGTTCACCGGGAAAGAGGATCCTGAGACGCATCTCACTGCTTTCCATACGCAGATGATGTTGTCAGGAGGGTCCGACGCAGTGCACTGTAAGCTCTTTATGGCCACACTGACAGGAACTGCGCTAGAATGGTTCGTGAGTTTGCCTGAAGGACATATCACGTCTTTCGCGCAATTCTCCGCACTGTTCAGGGAACAATATCTTGTCAATAGGGCCCCTCCACCAGTGTCTTACGATCTTTTCGATGTAAGGCAGCACCAGAGGGAGTCCCTTAAAGATTACCTCAACAGGTTTGGAGCGATGGTGGTAAGGTTGCACACCAAGGATGAAGATATGGTGGTGCACGCCTTCAGGAAGGGCGTATTGCCAGGGCCTTTCAGCAAATCCGTGATACGCAGCCGCCCCAAGACTTTCGGGCGACATAAAACGACGTGTCGTGGCCCACATTGTCGCCGAGGGAGAGCTTAGCGAGAAGCGAGAAAGCGCAGTCTCGTTAAGGCCCCGAGCGCCTAATCGGCCTCAACCGCTGCGGGTGCACGAGGCAGCCACAGAGAAGAAGGCTCAAGGGAAACAGAAGCCCTATGAGCCCCGAAAGCCACAAGCTAGGGGACGAAGCAAAGAGGACATGCCCCCTAAGCATGAATTTGTGGTGGAGCTGAAGGAGCTGATTTCCATTCCTAATGTGGCAGAAAGATTGAAGATGCCCCCAAAGAGTGACAAGAGGTTGGGGCCAAACAAGAACGCCTGGTGCGAGTTCCATCAGGCCTTTGGTCACCCTATTCGAAATTGTCTGGCCTTGGGCCACCAATTGGACGAGTTAGTGAATAGTGGGTTTTTGAATGATTACCTGAGGGAGGCACTAGAGGGTTAGGCGGTCGTTGTACCAAGGATAGACCAGGGGCACGAAGTGCCCATACATGGTGAGATCCACACTATATCAGGTGGGTTCTCAGGAGGAGGGTGCACTTCTTCGCAACGTAAGAAGTATGCACGTTCGGTGATGGCAGTGGAGACCTGCGAGGAAGATCACTTCCCAGACATCGACCTCGTCTTCACAAAGGCTGATCGCCGAGATGTTCTCCCCCATGATAACAATCCGGTGGTCATTTCAGTTGTCACTGCCGCACGTAAGGTGCACCGGGTATTAGTAGATCAAGGAAGCTCCGCAAATGTGATGTTCTGGTCGACCTTCAACAAGTTACAGTTGTCTCCTGACCAGCTGTGACCCTACGTCAGTTTTTTGTATGGGTTCGCAGGAGACCAAGTAGAGGTGCGGGGGTATATCGAGCTGAGGACCACTTTCACTGATGGAGTGGCTTCCCGCACAGAGAACATCAGGTACCTCATGGTGAACGTCCCCTCTGCCTACAACATACTGCTGGGCAGACCAGCCCTAAATAGGCTAGGGGCTGTGGTGTCCACAAGGCACATGAAGATGAAGTTGCTTTCGATGGAGGGGATGGTGGTAACCATCAAGTCAGATCAAAAAGAGGCTAAAAGGTGCTATGAGAATAGCCTCAAGACAAAGAGGGGAGTCTGCATGGTGACCACCTCACCACCGGGAGGAGGTGTCAATGAAGCAGAGATGCCCCGAGGTGACGTCGGGGTCACACGAGCAGAGGTCGCCCGGGCGAGGCGACCCGAACCGGCAGAGGAGGTGGTGGAGAAGGAGATCGGGGGGAAGATTTTCAAGCTAGGAAAGTCCCTGTCTCAGGAGACCCAAGACCAGGTAGCGGGGGTTATAGGAAAGCATCTAGACGCTTTCGCTTGGTCCCCCTTAGACATGTCAGGCATTGACCCTGATTTCCTATGCCATTGCTTGGCACTGAATCCCCAAGTCAGACCAGTCCACCAAAGGAGAAGGAAGTTCAATGATGAACGAAGACAGGTTGTCAGGGAGGAGACACAGAAGTTGCTGAAAGCAGGCCACATACGGGAAATACAATACCCTGAATGGCTTGCAAATGTCGTCCTGGTAAAAAAGGCCAATGGGAAGTGGAGGATGTGTGTGGACTTCACAGATCTCAACAAGGCCTGTCCAAAAGACTCCTACCCTCTGCCCAACATAGATGCGCTAGTAGACAGTGCCTCGGGCTGCAGGTTACTCAGCTTCTTGGACGCATTCTCTGGGTACAATCAGATCAAGATGCACCCGATGGACGAGAACAAAACTGCGTTCATGACAGAGCTGTCTTGTTACTGCTACACAGTCATGCCATTTGGGCTGAAGAACGTGGGTGCCACGTATCAGAGGTTGATGGACAAGGTCCTTGCCCCCATGCTGGGACGCAATGTGCAGGCCTATGTAGATGACATGGTGGTGACGTCCCAGGCACGAGATCAGCATGTTAACGACTTGGAGGAGATATTTAATACGATAGCGAAGTACAGGCTGAAGTTGAATCCAGAGAAGTGTGTCTTTGGGGTGGAAGCAGGCAAGTTCCTTGGGTTTTTGCTTACGGAAAGAGGGATCGAGGCCAACCCAGACAAGTGTGCAGCGATCATAGCCATGAGGAGCCCGACATCGGTCAAAGAAGTGCAACAGTTGACAGGTCGGATGGCTGCACTCTCCAGGTTCGTGTCAGCCGGAGGAGACAAAGGCCACCCTTATTTCCAATGCCTTAGAAGGAATAGCAGATTCGCCTGGACCGCAGAATGTGAGCAGGCCTTCCTCAAGCTTAAAGAGTATCTGGCCAGCCCGCCAGTCTTGTGCAAGCCTCAGGTCGGCACACCCCTGCGGCTGTACTTTGTAGTTACAGATAGGGCGGTGAGTTCTGTTTTGGTTCAAGAGCAGGAACAGAGCCAGAAGCCCATTTATTTTGTTAGCAAAGTTTTGCAGGGACCTGAGACGAGATACCAAGCCATAGAAAAGGCAGCATTAGCAGTGGTGTTCTCAGCCAGAAGACTTCGCCACTATTTTCAGAGCTTCACAGTGGTGGTGATGACAGATTTACCGATATGTAAGGTCCTGCAGAAGCCTGATGTGGCGGGAAGAATGGTGCATTGGGTAGTCGAGTTGTCAGAATTCGACATCCAGTATGAACCCAGGACCCCGATCAAAGGACAGGTCTACGTTGACTTTGTGGCTGAGATGTCCTCAACCGAGGCCCAGCAGGAGGGGCCCAGCTTCAAGTGGGTATTGTCAGTAGACGGGTCCTCGAATCAACAAGGTAGTGGAGCGGGGGTTATCCTGGAAGGACCCAAAGGGTTGTTGATAGAGCAGGCCCTGCGGTTCGCTTTCAAAGCTAGCAATAACCAGGCAGAGTATGAGGCTTTGATCGTCGGGATGTTGTTGGCTAAGGAAATGGGAGCGCAGAACCTTATGGCCAAGAGTGACTCACTGTTGGTCATTGGTCAAGTGGCGGGAGAGTACCAGGCCAAAGACCCACAGATGGCCTCTTACCTGGAGTATGTCCAAAGATTGAAGAGTTCGTTTGAATCATTTGAACTAGTACACGTGCCCAGGGAACAGAATGCCAGAGCTGACTTGTTAGCCAAACTCGCCAGCTCAGGCAAGGGGGGCAGACAGAGGACAGTCATCCAGGAGACTCTGAGGGCTACTTATACAGCTGATAACTTGGTGGGAGTCCATCAGATCAGCCAGGCAGGTGGTGAGAAGAGAAGTCATCGCTCGTTGACTCAAGAAACTTTGAAGAAACCATGAGTCAACGCATGCATGCTAATGGAGGTAGAATCATCGCAGGTCTACCTGCTACAGAGTGGAGAGACATGGATGACGCCCTATAAGCGTTATATAGCAGACGGAATGCTCCCAGTAGAGCTGACAGAGGCAAAGAGGATAAAGAAGAACTCGTCCAAGTACACGCTCATTGAAGGCGAGTTGTACAGACATGGGTTTACCCATCCCATTTTAGTCTGCGTGCATGGCGAGCAGTGTGTAAGAATAATGGCAGAGCTCCATGAAGGTATCTGTGGTAGTCATATCGAAGGTCGAGCTCTGGCCTCTAAGGCCATTCGAGCAGGGTACTACTGGCCAACGATGAGGGAAGATTGCACTAGGTATGCGCAGCAGTGCAAGCAATGCCAGTTGCATGCTGATTGGCCTAAGGCACCACCAGAAGAGCTCAGGTCGATATACAGCCCTTGGCCGTTTCACACATGGGGAATCGACATCTTGGGGCCTTTCCCTTTGGCGATACGACAGATGAAGTACCTCGTGGTCGCCATAGAATATTTCACGAAGTGGATCGAGGCTGATCCAGTGGCACAGATTACAGCACAAAAGATCCAACACTTCGTGTGGAAGAATATAGTCTGCCGCTTCGGGGTACCCAAACGCTTAATGTCTGACAATGGCACGCAGTTTGCAAGCCAACAATTGGGGAAGCTATGTACAGAATTGGGGATCAAGCAGGTGTTTGTAAGGACCTGGAAAATATTACTGGAATAAAAAGATATAATTTAAATGGATTCGAAGTATGGTTGTACTTAAAATGAAAATGGAAGGAAAGTGTAGTTTAGAAGACTATGAGATCGCCTGGCACGTGATCGCCGGTCGCCTACTACACATTATCACCAGGGCGCGAGGCATGTGGGCTTTGTCAGGGCGCGAGAGGCATGCGGACATCGCCAGGGCGCGAGAGGCATGCGGACATCGCCGGGGCGCGAGAGGCATGCGGAATCGCCAGGGCGCGAGAGGCATGCGGACATCGCTGGGGCGCGAGGCATGCGGGCATCGCCGGGGCGCGAGGCATACGGTCATCGCCAGGGCGCGAGGGATGCAGACGTCGTCAGGGCGCGAGGCATGCGGGCATCGCCAAAGAGATACATCGGTCGTCTTCCAGAGAAAGACATCGGTCGTCCTCCAGGATGAGTCATCGGTGGATAGCCTTCGCGCGGAAGGTCATCGGTGGAGAGTCTTCGCGCCAGTGATCATCGGTGAAAGGTTATCGCGCGATGTCGAGTTTCACACAGATAAAGTGGGACCCAGACTTCCAGCATGAAACGTCCTGCACGCGCGCCACGTAGACAAAAGGGGTGGTTCAGAATAGTGACCTCAGAGTGTCAGCCTGCGCAGAGGCACGCGTAGTTGTACTGTTCAGGGAAGCGTACACGCAAACTTCCTTGCAGAGTGGGTGGTGGCAGCGGCTTTTGTGGGCAAGTGGGTTTAAGATTCAAAAACCCACTTCTGAGAAAAAGAAACGTTGCAGTGGTTCAAGAACGAAAGAGTGAGCTACCTCCTTTCTCCTCCATTTCTCTCTTTCGCGCTGCGATTCTGGCACCTTCACACAAGAGTACGACGAGCGGCAGCCACCATTAGAGCACCTGGGAAGTTCTCTGCAAGTCCTTCAAACCAGACGCAAATCCAGAGCCAAGGCATTCTTTAAGCTTCGTTGGGTTTTGGAGCTCTTGGTGTTTTGCGCAAGTCCAGGTAAGGGAAGCTAGCCTTACTTCTAATGGAAAACTGTATGTGTGATGATTTTGATGTTGGGGGCGACGTGGTCGCCGGTGTTCAAAATGTTCTTGCTTAAGAAAACCCAGTTTTGTTCGTGATCGCCGGTTCCTGGAGGTGATCGCCGGTTTTCATCTGTTATTGAATGATCCCCTGTTTTTGTGTTGTTTGAAAACTGTTTGAGATTTAAATGTGATATTTGAAAATCTGAACCTTGGAATGGTTGTTGTTTTGGTTGGAATCATTCGTTGAAATGTTATGTGATGTGTTGAATGTTGTGAATGTGGGATCGAGGCATAGTATTTTCAGGAAAGGAAATACCGTGTAAGATTTGTGTAGGATGTGTATTGATCAGTGAGTATCCTGTTAATGAGACGATCCTGACTCTGCTGATATGATGGAGTTACGTAGATGAAGTCATTCAGTGGTGAGAGTCGAAGGAGGTCCCTATGTATGAGCGGCCCGTGTGAAAAAGAACGAGCTCAGCCGTCATATGGATTCACCCTGTCACACTGTGAGAGTGATGTTATTGAGATTGTGTGATGCGCATGGCTGTGGAAACATTACAGCATTTTAGTGTGACAGGTGCAGGTCTCTGGATGCTAAGTTCAATGCACGTGTGTTCCGGAAATAGTGGTCAAGTGTCTGGTGTGATGAGTCAGTGGAAAGTCTGACGTGAAGTTTTGAGAAATTGAATTGATAGACACTTGATTGCGTATGTGAATTGAAAGACTCTTGGTTGAATTGTGAAAAATGTGATTACTTGATGGTTTTGTGGAATCTGAGAAAGTGGATGGTTTTACGTGGATGTCTTAAATTGGTTTCATCTTGATTCTTAAGTTCATGTTCAAACTCTCTTTTAAATGTCTAGCTTACCCTGTTTTTGGGTTCTGTGATTGTTTCTTAAAACCTGTGATGATCGTGTAATTTTTACACGGGAGCAGATGATCTTGCAGGAAGAAGAGCTCCTTAGTGAGTGGTCGCCGGGAGGACATCGCCTGTTTTGCTTCTGTTGGGCGATCACCCCCTTTCCTGTTCTCTGATCGGAGATCGCCCCTTTTGATAGGAGATCGCCTTTTATGTTAGGAGATCGCCCTTTTTATGTTGGGAGATCGGCTGTTTGGTTGTATTTTGCTGTTTTTATGTTAAGTTTTGGAAAACGACCGTTTTGTATTAAACTCCCTGCGGGGAGAAACTTCATTACATATATATAATTATGCACATTTCAACATTTTGATTTTACGTTTATTTTCATTATATATTTGTGAAACGATTTGGCGGGATGTTACATTAATGGTATCAGAGCAGTTCGTCCTTAGGATGACCTGAGGGCTGTGGATCCATTGTGTTTTCTTCTGCTCATGAAAACTTATTTGAGTTTTAAGTGACAACTATTGTGAAAGGTTTTCAAACGTTTTTGTATTGAAATTTTTTTTGTGTGTGCTGTAGTGAATGTATGCCTAACTGAAAATCTTAGTATTTAGAATGAGAGGGTCTTGATAAGGTGGTGAGGGTGCACACTCATGACCGGATCAGGGTGATTCTCAATCTAAATTCCAGAGGTTTAATGTTTAGCATACTTTGAATTCTGGTGGGATCGATTTCATTTTATTGAGTGTGGTTGTAATTGATTGTGAGTGGCTGTTTGGATTGATGGTTGCACACCAGTAGCCGTTCTGGTGTTTTGCTTGAGGTTATAAGCTTCATGTTTCTGTTGATGAACTCAAATTCTTAAGGAATTTGAGAAGCTGACCTTGTAAGGTCTAGATGGTACCCCTTGAATGAATTGATTTCTTATCGATCTCATTCTTGTAGTTGTAGGGAATATAGAAAACTCATAGTTTCAAGATCCGAAACGGAGAGTGATGGCACGTAGACCCTCTACCCCTCCCCAACCTTCTTCAGAAATGAGCCAGATTGCCAAGGCCATCGAGATGATGGCAACTGCCATTCAGCAACAGAATGCAGCGATGGCTCAAAACCATCAAGCTACAATGCAACACTGGGAGACTGCTCGGTCGGCTGAAACAGCCTCTCACGCTAGTCAGCCTCAGGAGCAGATGGGACTGACCGAGTTCCTCAGGCACAACCCCCCTAAGTTTAGTGGGAATGCCACCCCTGATCAAGCAGATCAGTGGGTCAGAGAGTTGGAGAAAATCTTCAGGGCGACCTCCTGCCCTGAAGATAAGAAGCTGGTGTTTGCCACATACCTACTATCTGGAGAAGCTGAGTTCTGGTGGATGGGAACTCAGCAGATGATGGAGGCCCGAGAGGAAGTGTTGGACTGGGAGAGCTTCAGAGTGAAGTTTCTGGAAAAATACTTCCCAGATAGCGCAAGGTTTGCGAAGGAAGCTGAGTTCCTAAGATTGGAGCGGGGGGATATGTCCGTGAACGCCTATGCTGCTCGGTTTGAGTACCTCGCCCGGTTTTATACCCAAGCTACCTCTGAGGCTTGGAGGTGCAGGAAATTTGAAGAAGGACTGAAGCATGGGCTGAAGAGGACCATAGCCCCGATGTGCATCAGGGAATTTCACGCCTTGGTGGAGAAGGCGAAGATGGTGGAGACTCTAGAAAAGGGTGAGTCTCGGGTGATCAGGTCCCACCCAGGGGATTCCTCTAGTGGGAAGATAAGGGTGCAGCAACAACAGAATAAACCTTATGCGAGACCTCCACAACATAGGGCAGGAGTAGCACCGCCCCAGTTTCAACAACAACAAACATGGAGACCCAGGTGTTTCACATGCCAAGAGATGGGGCACATTTCTAGAGATTGTCCTAACAGAAAAAGGATGACTCAACCCGTTGGTTCCCAGCAGTTGAGGAACGAAGGCAGCAGACCTCAGGCAGCAGGGAGAGTGTTTGCCATGTCTGGAGCGGAGGCATCTCAGTCAGGTAACCTAGTACTAGGTGCTTGTTTATAGCTGGTAGATACGTTAGAGTTTTGCTTGTTTCTGAGCGACACACTCTTTGGTGTCAAGTCGGTGTAGCCGAGCTGGGCCTTCTAGTGAAGGAGTTACCCTTCGAAACTGTTGGTCTCTACACCTGTGTCAGGGCAGGTGTTGACCTCTACAGTTGCCCCGAATGTCCAGTGATAGTAGAGGGACGCAGATTCAAAGTGAATTTAATCTGTCTACCTCTGCAGGATCTAGATGTTATCCTAAGAATGGATTGGCTGTATGCCGATCACGTTCCCATAGTTTACGGTAGGCAGAAAGTGGTGTTTTCCGATCTCCAAGAGCCAGATGTGAGATCTGCTCGGCATGGGCGATCAGAGTTGGAAGAAGGGGCGAGGTGTTTCGTGATCATAGCTCGGTGGGAAGTGAAGAACGAAGAGGACGTAAGAAGGATTCATGTGGTGAAAAGTTTGATGGATGTATTTCCAGAAGGAGTACCTGGGTTACCTCCTAAGAGAGAAGTGGAATTCTCTACTGATTTGGTACCTGGAGCTGGACCAGTGTCAATGGCACCTTGCAGGATGACTCCAGCCGAGTTGGTAGAATTGAAGAAGCAAGTGGAAGAGCTGTTGGGGAAGCCTTTCATCAAATCCAGCATATCTCCATGAGGTACTCCAGTGCTGGTAATTCCAGAGGTCGGAAGACCTTTTGACGTCTACTGTGGTGCTTCACATCAAGGTTTGGGATGTGTTTTAGATGCAAGAGAAGAGAGTGGTTGCATATGCATCAAGGCAACTCAAATTTCATGGGAGAAATTATTCTACTTATGATTTAGAATCGGCAGTGGTAGTAGTGTTATGGAGTTTTGAAAACAGTGATTGTATGAAGCTTTGTATGGGAGGAAATGCAGAACTCCCTTATTATGGGAACCAGGAGGGCGAACCAGTTTTGATTGAACAATTAGAGGAGCCTAGTCTGAAGCGTGTTGTGAGAGTTCTAGGCGCCGAGCAAGCTAAGGGCTTTGTAATGGGTAAAGATGGGATATTAAGGTTAAGGGCAGAATTTGCATACCAGTAAATGAATAATTTAAGGGATAACAGAAAATTTAACTTTGCTCTTCTGGCGAAATGGAAATGGTGGATGATGAGTGATGAGAAAGGGAAATGGAAAGATATTCTTGTATCCAAATATGACTCGGAACTTGGGAGAAGCCGAGCTCATTTGAAATATCAATCGTGGTGGTGAAGAGATGTATGTAAGGTGTTCCTTTAGGGAGCGTGAGAATTAGATCAGCAGTTGGGATGTCGATGGATGGTTTTGATCAAGATGCAGAAGTTGATTCCTAGAAGGATATTTCGGATCCTAGTTTGTATTAGCTAGGGGGCATGAGCAGTAGGCAGTTGTTCTCTTTCCTTCCGATGAAGGGATCATGCTCGCTTTTCTCTAAGGAGGCTAGGCCTGGTTCTGTTAAGAGCCTAGTTGTGGAAATGCTCGACCAAGTCTTCAAGGTTGGGAGTAGAGTGTGAATGCTGGAGTTGGCGCTCAATGGAGCAGCATATCCCATATGCAGGGATGTACAATGGAATTTGATGAAGTAGTGGAGTAGTAAGAGTTGGTTCAGCAGGCAACCGAGAAGGTGATGCTGATACAAGGCAGGATGAAAGCTTCTCAAAGTCGGCAGATTCAGAGGAGAAGACCTTTGGAGTTTGCTGCTGGAGACCATGTGTTTATGAGAGTGACACCAACCAAGGGTGTAGGACGAGCTATCAAATCAAGGAAGCTGTCTCCTAAGTTTGTTGGACCATACCAGATCTGGAGGAAGATAGGTCCTGTAGCGTATGAGATCGCCCTATCTTCCCTTTTTGCAACCCTGCATAATGTCTTTCACGTATCACAGCTGAGGGAGTACATGGCAGACCCTAGTCACGATTTTTTTGAAAGTGGGCGATGTGCAGATCAGGGATGATTGTTCGTTTGAAGCAACCAGTCAAGATCGACGATCGCTAAAGTAATCAGCTCAGAGGTAAGACCATCAACCTGATGAAAGTGGTGTGGGATGGGAGATCGGGTGATTCCACTTGGGAGTTAGGAGAAACCATGAGAAAGGACTATCCACATCTCTTTCCTTGTAATTCAATTTTCGAGGACGAAAATTTTTGTTGTTAGGGAGATTGTAAGGACCTGGAAAATATTACTGGAATAAAAAGATATATTTTAAATGGATTCGAAGTATGGTTGTACTTAAAATGAAAATGGAAGGAAAGTGTAGTTTAGAAGACTATGAGATCGCCTGGCACGTGATCGCCGGTCGCCTACTACACATTATCACCAGGGCGCGAGGCATGTGGGCTTTGTCAGGGCGCGAGAGGCATGCGGACATCGCCAGGGCGCGAGAGGCATGCGGACATCGCCGGGGCGCGAGAGGCATGCGGAATCGCCAGGGCGTGAGAGGCATGCGGACATCGCTGGGGCGCGAGGCATGCGGGCATCGCCGGGGCGCGAGGCATACGGTCATCGCCAGGGCGCGAGGGATGCAGACGTCGTCAGGGCGCGAGGCATGCGGGCATCGCCAAAGAGAGACATCGGTCGTCTTCCAGAGAAAGACATCGGTCGTCCTCCAGGATGAGTCATCGGTGGATAGCCTTCGCGCGGAAGGTCATCGGTGGAGAGTCTTCGCGCCAGTGATCATCGGTGAAAGGTTATCGCGCGATGTCGAGTTTCACACAGATAAAGTGGGACCCAGACTTCCAGCATGAAACGTCCTGCACGCGCGCCACGTAGACAAAAGGGGTGGTTCAGAATAGTGACCTCAGAGTGTCAGCCTGCGCAGAGGCACGCGTAGTTGTACTGTTCAGGGAAGCGTACACGCAAACTTCCCTGCAGAGTGGGTGGTGGCAGCGGCTTTTGTGGGCAAGTGGGTTTAAGATTCAAAAACCCACTTCTGAGAAAAAGAAACGTTGCAGTGGTTCAAGAACGAAAGAGTGAGCTACCTCCTTTCTCCTCCATTTCTCTCTTTCGCGCTGCGATTCTGGCACCTTCACACAAGAGTACGACGAGCGGCAGCCACCATTAGAGCACCTGGGAAGTTCTCTGCAAGTCCTTCAAACCAGACGCAAATCCAGAGCCAAGGCATTCTTTAAGCTTCGTTGGGTTTTGGAGCTCTTGGTGTTTTGCGCAAGTCCAGGTAAGGGAAGCTAGCCTTACTTCTAATGGAAAACTGTATGTGTGATGATTTTGATGTTGGGGGCGACGTGGTCGCCGGTGTTCAAAATGTTCTTGCTTAAGAAAACCCAGTTTTGTTCATGATCGCCGGTTCCTGGAGGTGATCGCCGGTTTTCATCTGTTATTGAATGATCCCCTGTTTTTGTGTTGTTTGAAAACTGTTTGAGATTTAAATGTGATATTTGAAAATCTGAACCTTGGAATGGTTGTTGTTTTGGTTGGAATCATTCGTTGAAATGTTATGTGATGTGTTGAATGTTGTGAATGTGGGATCGAGGCATAGTATTTTCAGGAAAGGAAATACCGTGTAAGATTTGTGTAGGATGTGTATTGATCAGTGAGTATCCTGTTAATGAGACGATCCTGACTCTGCTGATATGATGGAGTTACGTAGATGAAGTCATTCAGTGGTGAGAGTCGAAGGAGGTCCCTATGTATGAGCGGCCCGTGTGAAAAAGAACGAGCTCAGCCGTCATATGGATTCACCCTGTCACACTGTGAGAGTGATGTTATTGAGATTGTGTGATGCGCATGGCTGTGGAAACATTACAGCATTTTAGTGTGACAGGTGCAGGTCTCTGGATGCTAAGTTCAATGCACGTGTGTTCCGGAAATAGTGGTCAAGTGTCTGGTGTGATGAGTCAGTGGAAAGTCTGACGTGAAGTTTTGAGAAATTGAATTGATAGACACTTGATTGCGTATGTGAATTGAAAGACTCTTGGTTGAATTGTGAAAAATGTGATTACTTGATGGTTTTGTGGAATCTGAGAAAGTGGATGGTTTTACGTGGATGTCTTAAATTGGTTTCATCTTGATTCTTAAGTTCATGTTCAAACTCTCTTTTAAATGTCTAGCTTACCCTGTTTTTGGGTTCTGTGATTGTTTCTTAAAACCTGTGATGATCGTGTAATTTTTACACGGGAGCAGATGATCTTGCAGGAAGAAGAGCTCCTTAGTGAGTGGTCGCCGGGAGGACATCGCCTGTTTTGCTTCTGTTGGGCGATCACCCCCTTTCCTGTTCTCTGATCGGAGATCGCCCCTTTTGATAGGAGATCGCCTTTTATGTTAGGAGATCGCCCTTTTTATGTTGGGAGATCGGCTGTTTGGTTGTATTTTGCTGTTTTTATGTTAAGTTTTGGAAAACGACCGTTTTGTATTAAACTCCCTGCGGGGAGAAACTTCATTACATATATATAATTATGCACATTTCAACATTTTGATTTTACGTTTATTTTCATTATATATTTGTGAAACGATTTGGCGGGATGTTACATTAATGGTATCAGAGCAGTTCGTCCTTAGGATGACCTGAGGGCTGTGGATCCATTGTGTTTTCTTCTGCTCATGAAAACTTATTTGAGTTTTAAGTGACAACTATTGTGAAAGGTTTTCAAACGTTTTTGTATTGAAATTTTTTTTGTGTGTGCTGTAGTGAATGTATGCCTAACTGAAAATCTTAGTATTTAGAATGAGAGGGTCTTGATAAGGTGGTGAGGGTGCACACTCATGACCGGATCAGGGTGATTCTCAATCTGAATTCCAGAGGTTTAATGTTTAGCATACTTTGAATTCTGGTGGGATCGATTTCATTTTATTGAGTGTGGTTGTAATTGATTGTGAGTGGCTGTTTGGATTGATGGTTGCACACCAGTAGCCGTTCTGGTGTTTTGCTTGAGGTTATAAGCTTCATGTTTCTGTTGATGAACTCAAATTCTTAAGGAATTTGAGAAGCTGACCTTGTAAGGTCTAGATGGTACCCCTTGAATGAATTGATTTCTTATCGATCTCATTCTTGTAGTTGTAGGGAATATAGAAAACTCATAGTTTCAAGATCCGAAACGGAGAGTGATGGCACGTAGACCCTCTACCCCTCCCCAACCTTCTTCAGAAATGAGCCAGATTGCCAAGGCCATCGAGATGATGGCAACTGCCATTCAGCAACAGAATGCAGCGATGGCTCAAAACCATCAAGCTACAATGCAACACTGGGAGACTGCTCGGTCGGCTGAAACAGCCTCTCACGCTAGTCAGCCTCAGGAGCAGATGGGACTGACCGAGTTCCTCAGGCACAACCCCCCTAAGTTTAGTGGGAATGCCACCCCTGATCAAGCAGATCAGTGGGTCAGAGAGTTGGAGAAAATCTTCAGGGCGACCTCCTGCCCTGAAGATAAGAAGCTGGTGTTTGCCACATACCTACTATCTGGAGAAGCTGAGTTCTGGTGGATGGGAACTCAGCAGATGATGGAGGCCCGAGAGGAAGTGTTGGACTGGGAGAGCTTCAGAGTGAAGTTTCTGGAAAAATACTTCCCAGATAGCGCAAGGTTTGCGAAGGAAGCTGAGTTCCTAAGATTGGAGCGGGGGGATATGTCCGTGAACGCCTATGCTGCTCGGTTTGAGTACCTCGCCCGGTTTTATACCCAAGCTACCTCTGAGGCTTGGAGGTGCAGGAAATTTGAAGAAGGACTGAAGCATGGGCTGAAGAGGACCATAGCCCCGATGTGCATCAGGGAATTTCACGCCTTGGTGGAGAAGGCGAAGATGGTGGAGACTCTAGAAAAGGGTGAGTCTCGGGTGATCAGGTCCCACCCAGGGGATTCCTCTAGTGGGAAGATAAGGGTGCAGCAACAACAGAATAAACCTTATGCGAGACCTCCACAACATAGGGCAGGAGTAGCACCGCCCCAGTTTCAACAACAACAAACATGGAGACCCAGGTGTTTCACATGCCAAGAGATGGGGCACATTTCTAGAGATTGTCCTAACAGAAAAAGGATGACTCAACCCGTTGGTTCCCAGCAGTTGAGGAACGAAGGCAGCAGACCTCAGGCAGCAGGGAGAGTGTTTGCCATGTCTGGAGCGGAGGCATCTCAGTCAGGTAACCTAGTACTAGGTGCTTGTTTATAGCTGGTAGATACGTTAGAGTTTTGCTTGTTTCTGAGCGACACACTCTTTGGTGTCAAGTCGGTGTAGCCGAGCTGGGCCTTCTAGTGAAGGAGTTACCCTTCGAAACTGTTGGTCTCTACACCTGTGTCAGGGCAGGTGTTGACCTCTACAGTTGCCCCGAATGTCCAGTGATAGTAGAGGGACGCAGATTCAAAGTGAATTTAATCTGTCTACCTCTGCAGGATCTAGATGTTATCCTAAGAATGGATTGGCTGTATGCCGATCACGTTCCCATAGTTTACGGTAGGCAGAAAGTGGTGTTTTCCGATCTCCAAGAGCCAGATGTGAGATCTGCTCGGCATGGGCGATCAGAGTTGGAAGAAGGGGCGAGGTGTTTCGTGATCATAGCTCGGTGGGAAGTGAAGAACGAAGAGGACGTAAGAAGGATTCATGTGGTGAAAAGTTTGATGGATGTATTTCCAGAAGGAGTACCTGGGTTACCTCCTAAGAGAGAAGTGGAATTCTCTACTGATTTGGTACCTGGAGCTGGACCAGTGTCAATGGCACCTTGCAGGATGACTCCAGCCGAGTTGGTAGAATTGAAGAAGCAAGTGGAAGAGCTGTTGGGGAAGCCTTTCATCAAATCCAGCGTATCTCCATGAGGTACTCCAGTGCTGGTAATTCCAGAGGTCGGAAGACCTTTTGACGTCTACTGTGGTGCTTCACATCAAGGTTTGGGATGTGTTTTAGATGCAAGAGAAGAGAGTGGTTGCATATGCATCAAGGCAACTCAAATTTCATGGGAGAAATTATTCTACTTATGATTTAGAATCGGCAGTGGTAGTAGTGTTATGGAGTTTTGAAAACAGTGATTGTATGAAGCTTTGTATGGGAGGAAATGCAGAACTCCCTTATTATGGGAACCAGGAGGGCGAACCAGTTTTGATTGAACAATTAGAGGAGCCTAGTCTGAAGCGTGTTGTGAGAGTTCTAGGCGCCGAGCAAGCTAAGGGCTTTGTAATGGGTAAAGATGGGATATTAAGGTTAAGGGCAGAATTTGCATACCAGTAAATGAATAATTTAAGGGATAACAGAAAATTTAACTTTGCTCTTCTGGCGAAATGGAAATGGTGGATGATGAGTGATGAGAAAGGGAAATGGAAAGATATTCTTGTATCCAAATATGACTCGGAACTTGGGAGAAGCCGAGCTCATTTGAAATATCAATCGTGGTGGTGAAGAGATGTATGTAAGGTGTTCCTTTAGGGAGCGTGAGAATTAGATCAGCAGTTGGGATGTCGATGGATGGTTTTGATCAAGATGCAGAAGTTGATTCCTAGAAGGATATTTCGGATCCTAGTTTGTATTAGCTAGGGGGCATGAGCAGTAGGCAGTTGTTCTCTTTCCTTCCGATGAAGGGATCATGCTCGCTTTTCTCTAAGGAGGCTAGGCCTGGTTCTGTTAAGAGCCTAGTTGTGGAAATGCTCGACCAAGTCTTCAAGGTTGGGAGTAGAGTGTGAATGCTGGAGTTGGCGCTCAATGGAGCAGCATATCCCATATGCAGGGATGTACAATGGAATTTGATGAAGTAGTGGAGTAGTAAGAGTTGGTTCAGCAGGCAACCGAGAAGGTGATGCTGATACAAGGCAGGATGAAAGCTTCTCAAAGTCGGCAGATTCAGAGGAGAAGACCTTTGGAGTTTGCTGCTGGAGACCATGTGTTTATGAGAGTGACACCAACCAAGGGTGTAGGACGAGCTATCAAATCAAGGAAGCTGTCTCCTAAGTTTGTTGGACCATACCAGATCTGGAGGAAGATAGGTCCTGTAGCGTATGAGATCGCCCTATCTTCCCTTTTTGCAACCCTGCATAATGTCTTTCACGTATCACAGCTGAGGGAGTACATGGCAGACCCTAGTCACGATTTTTTTGAAAGTGGGCGATGTGCAGATCAGGGATGATTGTTCGTTTGAAGCAACCAGTCAAGATCGACGATCGCTAAAGTAATCAGCTCAGAGGTAAGACCATCAACCTGATGAAAGTGGTGTGGGATGGGAGATCGGGTGATTCCACTTGGGAGTTAGGAGAAACCATGAGAAAGGACTATCCACATCTCTTTCCTTGTAATTCAATTTTCGAGGACGAAAATTTTTGTTGTTAGGGAGATTGTAAGGACCTGGAAAATATTACTGGAATAAAAAGATATATTTTAAATGGATTCGAAGTATGGTTGTACTTAAAATGAAAATGGAAGGAAAGTGTAGTTTAGAAGACTATGAGATCGCCTGGCACGTGATCGCCGGTCGCCTACTACACATTATCACCAGGGCGCGAGGCATGTGGGCTTTGTCAGGGCGCGAGAGGCATGCGGACATCGCCAGGGCGCGAGAGGCATGCGGACATCGCCGGGGCGCGAGAGGCATGCGGAATCGCCAGGGCGCGAGAGGCATGCGGACATCGCCGGGGCGCGAGGCATGCGGGCATCGCCGGGGCGCGAGGCATACGGTCATCGCCAGGGCGCGAGGGATGCAGACGTCGTCAGGGCGCGAGGCATGCGGGCATCGCCAAAGAGAGACATCGGTCGTCTTCCAGAGAAAGACATCGGTCGTCCTCCAGGATGAGTCATCGGTGGATAGCCTTCGCGCGGAAGTTCATCGGTGGAGAGTCTTCGCGCCAGTGATCATCGGTGAAAGGTTATCGCGCGATGTCGAGTTTCACACAGATAAAGTGGGACCCAGACTTCCAGCATGAAACGTCCTGCACGCGCGCCACGTAGACAAAAGGGGTGGTTCAGAATAGTGACCTCAGAGTGTCAGCCTGCGCAGAGGCACGCGTAGTTGTACTGTTCAGGGAAGCGTACACGCAAACTTCCCTGCAGAGTGGGTGGTGGCAGCGGCTTTTGTGGGCAAGTGGGTTTAAGATTCAAAAACCCACTTTTGAGAAAAAGAAACGTTGCAGTGGTTCAAGAACGAAAGAGTGAGCTACCTCCTTTCTCCTCCATTTCTCTCTTTCGCGCTGCGATTCTGGCACCTTCACACAAGAGTACGACGAGCGGCAGCCACCATTAGAGCACCTGGGAAGTTCTCTGCAAGTCCTTCAAACCAGACGCAAATCCAGAGCCAAGGCATTCTTTAAGCTTCGTTGGGTTTTGGAGCTCTTGGTGTTTTGCGCAAGTCCAGGTAAGGGAAGCTAGCCTTACTTCTAATGGAAAACTGTATGTGTGATGATTTTGATGTTGGGGGCGACGTGGTCGCCGGTGTTCAAAATGTTCTTGCTTAAGAAAACCCAGTTTTGTTCATGATCGCCGGTTCCTGGAGGTGATCGCCGGTTTTCATCTGTTATTGAATGATCCCCTGTTTTTGTGTTGTTTGAAAACTGTTTGAGATTTAAATGTGATATTTGAAAATCTGAACCTTGGAATGGTTGTTGTTTTGGTTGGAATCATTCGTTGAAATGTTATGTGATGTGTTGAATGTTGTGAATGTGGGATCGAGGCATAGTATTTTCAGGAAAGGAAATACCGTGTAAGATTTGTGTAGGATGTGTATTGATCAGTGAGTATCCTGTTAATGAGACGATCCTGACTCTGCTGATATGATGGAGTTACGTAGATGAAGTCATTCAGTGGTGAGAGTCGAAGGAGGTCCCTATGTATGAGCGGCCCGTGTGAAAAAGAACGAGCTCAGCCGTCATATGGATTCACCCTGTCACACTGTGAGAGTGATGTTATTGAGATTGTGTGATGCGCATGGCTGTGGAAACATTACAGCATTTTAGTGTGACAGGTGCAGGTCTCTGGATGCTAAGTTCAATGCACGTGTGTTCCGGAAATAGTGGTCAAGTGTCTGGTGTGATGAGTCAGTGGAAAGTCTGACGTGAAGTTTTGAGAAATTGAATTGATAGACACTTGATTGCGTATGTGAATTGAAAGACTCTTGGTTGAATTGTGAAAAATGTGATTACTTGATGGTTTTGTGGAATCTGAGAAAGTGGATGGTTTTACGTGGATGTCTTAAATTGGTTTCATCTTGATTCTTAAGTTCATGTTCAAACTCTCTTTTAAATGTCTAGCTTACCTTGTTTTTGGGTTCTGTGATTGTTTCTTAAAACCTGTGATGATCGTGTAATTTTTACACGGGAGCAGATGATCTTGCAGGAAGAAGAGCTCCTTAGTGAGTGGTCGCCGGGAGGACATCGCCTGTTTTGCTTCTGTTGGGCGATCACCCCCTTTCCTGTTCTCTGATCGGAGATCGCCCCTTTTGATAGGAGATCGCCTTTTATGTTAGGAGATCGCCCTTTTTATGTTGGGAGATCGGCTGTTTGGTTGTATTTTGCTGTTTTTATGTTAAGTTTTGGAAAACGACCGTTTTGTATTAAACTCCCTGCGGGGAGAAACTTCATTACATATATATAATTATGCACATTTCAACATTTTGATTTTACGTTTATTTTCATTATATATTTGTGAAACGATTTGGCGGGATGTTACAGTGTTTGCATCAGTCGAGCACCCACAGACCAATGGGTAGGTCGAGTCGGCCAACCGAGTCCTGCTCAGAGGACTGAAGAGAAGGCTGGAGAAAGCAAAGGGAAGGTGGGCTGAGGAGGTTCCCAGAATAGTATGGGCCTACCATACTACTCCCTAGTCCACTACTAAGGAGACTCCCTTCAGTTTGGTGTATGGTTCAGATGCCATGATCCCTGTGGAGATCCAGGAGAGCTCGCCACGTTTCCAGAACTTTGTGGCTGAGGAATCCAATGAGGAGAGGAAGGTGAATCTTGATCTTTTGGATGAAGCCAGGGAAGAAGCAGGAATCAAAGCTGAGGCGCTGAAGAGGAAAGTCGAGCTCAAACACAGTTCTAAGCTGAGAGCTTGGCAATTCCAAGCGGCAGACCTCGTCATGCGCAAGGCGTCTCCATACCAGATAGAGAACAAGCTATCTCCTAAGTGGACTGGTCCTTTCAGAGTGACAGAGGCCCTAGGGAATGGAGCATATAGGCTTGAGACTTTAGAAGGAGGTCCGATTCCTCGAACATGGAATGCGACCCACCTGAAGTTTTATTTCAGTTAAAGCCATGTAATCTTGTACACTACACAATACAGGGGACACTCTTTTTTCCCTTTCTAAGGGTTTTTAATGAGGTCACCCAATAAAATTCAGTTAAAGATATATATTTTTAATGTGTTTGTACAATGTTAGTAGAACCTGTCACTTGGAGTTAGAAGTCTCGTAAGTGGAGAGGTAGGTTTGTAGAGAACACCTCCATTTCGAGTGAGAACTTCCAATGTGAAAGAAGGGTTCGCCCAGAGAAATCCTCCTCGCCTGTGAGCGATGTGAGGTCAGTTAGAACCTGTCACTTGGAGTTAGAGGTCTCGTAAGTGGAGAGGTAGGTTCGTAGAGAACACCTCCACTTCGAGTGAGAACTTCCAATGTGAAAGAAGGGTTCGCCCAGAGAAATCCTCCTCGCCTGTGAGCGATGTGAGGTCAGTTAGAATCTATCACTTGGAGTTAGAGGTCTCGTAAGTGGAGAGTTAGGTTCGTAGAGAACACCTCCACTTCGAGTGAGAACTTCCAATGTGAAAGGGTTCGTCCAGAGAAATCCTCCTCGCCTGTGAGCGATGTGAGGTCAGTTAGAATCTATCACTTGGAGTTAGAGGTCTCGTAAGCGGAGAGGTAGCTTCGTAGAGAACACCTCCCCTTCGAGTGAGAACTTCCAATGGGAAAGGGTTCGCCCAGTTAAATCGTCCCTCGCCTATGGGCGATGAGAGGTCAGTCAGAATCTATTAGTTGGGATTAGAAGTCTCGTGAGTGGTAAGGGGAGTTCGCCAGGAACACCTTCCCCTCTGAGTGAGAACTCCCAGATTAAAATAAGGGTTCACTAGTAAAATCAGCAGAAAATCGTGCTACCTAAGATTCATTTTGACAGGTGCATTATTTATTGATCCGGTCGGTCATTGGTAGTCGATGACGTCAGCAGCAGATGACTACGTGGGCCAGTCACAGAGTGACGCGTGGCATGAGATAGCAGATGAACCAGGGTGGAGATCGTTCAAGAACGGCGATCAGTGGCCAGTTACCGGGTGACCTCCACCAGCAGTTCGGTTCCTACATGAGCGCCTGGAAGCAGAGCGCGAGAAGTGATGAAGCACCGATTAGTCATCGGTGCATGCAGAGTGATCAGTCATCGGAGCATGCAGAGTGATCAGTCATCGGGGGTTCCTTGCCAACACGTGTTAAACTGGGACCCAGGCTCCCAGCGAGAACGTTACTCAAGGACCTCGCCTGATTCCATAAAGCAGAGCACGACAACGTGAAGAAGCGCCATCGGACATCGACCAGGATGAAAGATACCTCGGTCATCGGTGTGTGTCGAGGTGACATCGGCCGCGCGATGTGAACAACGCGACCAGTGATCAGTAAAGCGCTCAGAGGCAGGGAGTGGCCTTAGTCACGAGACGACCATGCATGAAGATGAGAAGACGCAGTCAGGTGCAGAATCCTGCTGGGACAAGCACCCATCAAGGTTAGAGTCTCCCAGTGAGGTTGCATACCTGCCACGTGGACCGTGGAGATGTTCCCAGAGAATAGGTAGGGCTGATAGGTGTAAGGACCTAGAAACTTTAATTGGAATAAAAGTGTTATATTTAAATAATTTCAGAAGATGTTATTATTTAAAATACAAAGAGCTGGTAATAGAAGGTTCGTAGTAGTCGAACCTCGGACGTCACCCAAGGTTTGGGGTCAGCTGGTAGAGGTCGGTCGGCTGACTATTGTATTAACAAAGTAGTCAGGTGTGATGACCTTATCGTGAGGTAATCACGTGGGTGTGCTTGAGGAAGACATGTGGATCAAGAAGAGTAAAGGAAGGAAAGTGTAGCTTAGAAGTACGAGATCGCCGTTCTTGAAGGCGGAGGCGATCTCCGACTTCTCTGGTACATAGTCGCCTGTCGCCTAGAGTACACATGATCACCAATCGCCTATGGTGTACATGATCGCCGAAGGTGCACTCAGTATGTGGTCAAGATGCTGGATCAACCATTGTGGGTTCCAAAAACCACGCGTATCAAGGTGTGGGTTAAGCCTTAGATACGCTGTGCATACGAAGCTCTATGCTTGAACATAAGAAATCGTCCTTAGTGTTACATGCATGGGCGCACGAGGACTAGTGCTGATCTACTCTTGGAAATGTGAAGCTACCGACGTCACCAAGTCATGTGGAGATGATACCTTGGACGTAACATAGTGGGACGAAGAACCTTCAGCAAGGCGTGGCGATGTATAGTCGGGCATCGCCAGGGCGTGAGGCATGCGGGCATCGCCGGAGCGCGCGGCATGCGGACATCGCCAGGGAGCGAGGCATGCGGGCATCGTCGGAGCGCGAGGCATGCGGCATCGCCAAGGCGCGAGGCATGCGGGCATCGCCAGGGATAGACATCGGTCGTCTCCCAGAGAGAGACATCGGTCGTCTTCTAGGATGAGTCATCGGTGGAAGGTTATCGCGCGATGTCGTGTTTCACACAGATAAGGTGGGACCCAGGCTCCCAGCATGAAACGTCCTGCACGCGCGACACGTAGACAAAAAGGGTGTTTCAGAAGAGTGACATCAGAGAGTTGGCATGCGCAGAGACACACGTGGCCGTACTGTTCAAGGAAGCGTGCACGCAAGCCTTCCTGCAGAGTGGGTGGTGGCAGCGGCATTTGTGGAACAAGTTGGTTTAGTTTTAAAAACTCACTTCAGAGAGGCAAAGAAGGTTGCTATGGTTCAAGAGTGACAGAGTGAGTTACCTTCATCCTTCTCTTTTCTCTCCTTCACTCTGCGATTCAGGCCTTATCACGTCCCTGCTTGGCTATCGACGACTGCCATAGAGCACCTGGGAGGTTCTCTGCAAGTCCTCCAAACCGGACGCTAAAACAGAGTAAGTCGTTCCCTCTGTTCTTCAAGTCGATCCTGCACTTGAGAGGGTTGCCTCTGCATTGGTGTTGCATGCAGTTCTCTTAGCTTCAGGAATCGTCCCTGTTAGCGTAGAAATGAGGAGTATAGCTAGTTTTGTGACTAAGGATCCATGGTGCAGGTTAAGGCATCCTTGAAGCTCGTTGGGTTGGAGCTCTTAGTTCTTTTCACGCAAGTCCAAGTAAGGGAAGCTAGCTTTGTTTTTCAATAAAAGCCATAGATTAGCTGTTTCTGAAGTTTGGGCGACGTGGTCGCCGGTTTTAAACTCTATTTCATGATGCTCTGTTCTATGTGTTTGGGCGACGTGGTCGCCGGTTTTAAACTCTATTTCACGATGCTTCTGTTTTTATGTATTTGGGCGACGTGATCGCCGGTTTTAATATTGTTGTTCGAACTCCCCTGTTTAATGTCGCTCTGAACTTGTTGAGATTGAAATGAAAAATGTATATGCTATTCGAAAACCTGATCGGTGGTATGCTTGTTCTTGTGAGTGGGGTTGTTTAAGAAAAGATTCAAGGTATTCTATGATGGATTTATTCTTTATGTGTGGAATGATGTGTTGAATGTTGTGAATGTGGGATCAAGGCATAGTATTTTCAGGAAAGAAAATACCGTGTAAGATTGTGTAGGATGTGCATTGATCGGTGATTTCTATAATGAGATATCCTGACTCTCCTGATATAATGGAACCATATAGAGGAAGTTATTCAGGCGTTGAGAGTCGAAGGAGGTTCATGAATGGGTGAGTCGTGTGAAAAAGAACGAGCTTGGCCTGTTACATGGATTAACCCTGTCATACTAGGAGAGTGATGAGATTGAGATTGAGATTATGTTCATGTGCACTGCTGTGGAAACTTTACAGCAATGTAGTATGACAGGTGCAGATCTCTGAGTCTAGTCAATGCACGTGTCTTCCGGAAGTAGTGTCAAGTGTCTATGTGTGATGAGTCTAGTCAATGCACGTGTCTTCCGGAAGTAGTGTCAAGTGTCTATGTGTGATGAGTCAATGGAAGTCTGACGTGAGAAATGTGAAATATTGAGAGTTGTTGATAGACACTTGATGGTTGTGTGATATGAATGAGAAAGTGATGGACTCTTGTGAATGTTTAAAAAGGGCTGATCTACGTTGGTTGTCCAGTTTATAATTTAAAGTTTTAAAAATATCTAGCTTACCCTTTGTATTTTTCTGTGGCTGCTTTCTCTTAAAATTGTGATGATCGTGTATTTTACACGGGAGCAGATGATCTTCCAGGGAGTAGAGCTCCTCAGTGAGTGGTCGCCGGAAGGAGATCGCCTGTTTCTGTCTCTATGTGGTGATCGCCTGTTTTCTGTTCTGATAGCAGATCGGCTGTTTTGCGTCTCCTGATAGGAGATCGCCTGTTTTATGTTGGGAGACCGCCGGTTTCATTTTATTTGGCTGTATTTTATTAAGTTTGGAAAACTGACTGGATATGTATTAATTTTCCCTGTGGGGAGCAATTTCATTATATATATATATATATATATATGTTCACTTCTTAAATTTGTTTTATCTTTATTTCATTATATAAATGTTAAATGTATTTTGGTGGGATGTTACAATAGGCACAGAAATCGAGGGGTACAGAGGTACCCACGCAGCCTCCCCTGTCAGACTTTGCACTCAAGTGAAGAAGGCCTGCACGCAAGGTAGCCATGGAGGGTAGACAGCGGCGGTGCAGAGCAATCAAGTGGCCCTAGAGGTAGCCAGTAGGGGGCGACGTGGGTTTATATGAGGAAGAAGAACGCTGAACTAGGTATGAGATACGTAACCCAGAAATTAGACAGAGAGTTCTTGATGTTTCCTTTCCCAAAACTGACTTGAGCGTCGGAGCTACACCGGCCGCTAGGGCGCCCCTCTATGTTTGCAGGAACCGTTTGCTTCGTTCGAAGGGAAGCCAACCGGAGGAACAGACACGGACGCGGGAGGAACGCGGAGCCCATCCACGCTCGGGTCCACGGCGGATCATTTGGCGCCCACCGTGGGGCACGAAGTAAAACGAAGCCCCCATACACAAGAATGAGAGTAGAAATCGGACAGATGAGTAGAAGAACCAGACAAACGGCACCTACGCCATCTGCTGAAGAAGGAGCTGTTACCATGGCGCAGGTCATGGAAAAGATGCGCGTGCTGCAAGAGAATGTCGCGGCGTCGAGAGTTGAGCAAGAGAAGATGCGTGCAGAGCTGACTGCATCGCACACCAGAAATGAAGAGCTGGACCGCGTGAATGAGGAGTTGTGTAGGGAGTTGCAGGCGCAGAATGAGCGCGTATTCGAAGATAGGACGTCGATGCCGCCGTCGCCCCCTAGAGCATTTCCTATGCCCTTCTCCCCCGAGATCATGAACACAGTGGTGCCTCCCAACCTGGTGGGAGCGAAGGCGTCGTTCACGGGGGTGGAAGACCCAGAGGTACATTTGACAGCCTTCCACACTCAGATGATGCTTTCTGGAGGTTCAGACGCTGTGTACTGCAAAATGTTTATGAGCACGCTGAGCGGAGTAGCTATGGAGTGGTTCGTGAGCCTGCCGGAGGGCCACATCACCTCTTTCCATCAGTTCTCAAAGCTGTTCACGGAGCAGTACATCGTCAACAGAGCGCCACCAGTGGTGTCTTACGATTTGTTCAACGTGCGCCAGTACCAGGGGGAGTCGCTGAAGGACTTCCTCAACCGTTTCACTGTGCAGGTGGTGAGATTGCCCAGCAAGGACGAGAACATGTTAGTGCACGTGTTCAAGAAAGGCGTGCTGCCTGGTCCTTTCAGTGAATCCCTTATCAGGAGCCACCCCGCCACCTTTGCTGATATACGGCGACGCGCGGTGGCGCACATTGTAGCAGAGGCAGAGGTCTCTGAGAAGAGAGGCAGCACTGCGCCGACGAAGCCGCGCGGAGGTCAGGGGAAGCAGCAGCAACAGGTGCGGGTGTATGAGGCCAAGGAGGAGAGGAAGGCGCAGGGAACGCCTCGTCCGTATACACCCAGGAAGGACCAGCCCAGGGGGCGTGCAAAGGAGAACAACACACCCCCTAGGTATGATTTCGTGATAGAGTTGGCAGAGCTGATCGCCATCCCTGCCGTGGCTGCAAGGCTCCGAGTACCAGAGAAAACCGACAAGGTACTTGGAGGGAGGAAGGACGAGTGGTGTGAGTTACATCAGGCTTATGGACACACGCTCCGATCCTGCCTGACGTTGGGGCATCAACTTGCTGAGTTGGTGAAGACAGGATTCCTGACCGATTACCTGCGGGAGGCGCAAGGTGATCACGCTTCGGGGTCTCAGACAGGCGATCAGCAACGCTGGGGGGGCTCCCAGGTAGCTCAGGTGGAAGCTGAGGCAGAGATGAACGAGGGTTACGCTTCTGTGAACTTTGCCAGACCCTAGGTAGTGTGGGATTTCTGCACGTTTGTAGGAGAAAGAGGGATTGGAGAAGCACTTGAAATCATGAGCTTCCCGAACGAGTTCGAGGAAGTCCAGTCAGTTCGCTTTAACACACCTCGCGATGGTGTAACGAAGGGGAAGCACCGAGCTTATGGAGAGCTTGGGAAGCGCGAACAAGTTTGAAGTGAAGGACAAAGCTTTTCGTCGTTGCTGGAAGAATGGTGTGCTCACCAGGTCGATCATCGCCTATGAAAGGAAGGGGTCCATACAGAGTGGTTGAAGCGTTGGAGAGTGGAGCTTATTGGCTGGAGACTCTGCATGAAGCACCTATCCCCAGGACGTGGAACGCTATACACTCAAGTTTCTACTTCAGTTAAGTTGTAAGGTAGATGCGTTCTTGCGCTGTACACACACTCAATGTATATACTGTAAATAGTTGGGCAGATCAGGGGGCACTCTTTTCCCTGATGAGGGTTTTTAACGAGGCCACCCAATAAAAAAGGTTTCAGTATACCAAGTGTGCACGTGCTTTCCAGTTTAAAGTTCTCCTTGCCCCAGGTGCAAGTACAGGTGCTCGGTGGTCAGTTACCAAGTGGCCACCACCCACAGATCAGCCCCTAAGATAAGCGCTTGGAAGCAGAGCGCGAGCAATCATCGGTGCACTCAGAGCGCGATCAGTCATCGGTGCACCCAAAGCAAGATCAGCCGTCGGTGCATGTCGGGAGTGAGCACTCGGTCGGTGCATGGTCATCGGGGTCTTGCTAACACGTGTTAAGCTGGGACCCAGGTTCCCAGCGAGAGCGTTACGCATGCACCTCGCATGATTCCAGAAGAAGATTGGTCATCGGGGTCTTGCTTGTAACATCCCGCCAAATTCTTTTCATAATTATAAAACGAAGTAGAGATAAAATAATAATATTGAAGTGAACATAATCGTATATATGTAATGAAGTTTTCTCCTCGCAGGGAGTTTAATACAAAATCGGTCAGTTTTCCAAAAACGTAAACTAAATACAGCAAAATAAGTAAAAACAGGCGATCTCCCAACAGAATAGGCAATCTCCTATCAGAAAAGGGCGATCTCCCTTCAGAATACAGAAAAGGGTGATCGCCTAAGACAAACGTAAATGGGCGATCTGCTTCCGGCGACCACTCACTGAGGAGCACTACCACCTGCAACCTCGTCTGCTCCCGTGTAAAAATACACGATCATCACAGGTTTAAGAAAGCAATCACAATAACAGATAAAAGGGGTAAGCTAGATGTTTTAAAAACTTTAAATCCATAGAAAACGTGAATTTCCACTCCATACATAAGCCATATCAAATGCAACCATCAAGATTTCCATAATCCACATACTCGTCAAGTGTCTCTTTGCTACATTCAGTATTCAAGATTCACACGTCAGACTTTCCACTGACCCACAATGCATAGACACATGACTCTACTTCCGGATTGACTCGTGCGTTGACTCAGGCTCAGAGATCTGCACCTGTCATACCATACCCCTGTGAAATCCACACAGGGTCACTGTGAAATCCACACAGCATGCGCATATATAATCTCAAGGTTATCACTCTCCCGGTATGACAAGGTTAATTCATATAACAGGCCGAGCTCGTTCTTTTTCACACTACTCGCCCATTCATATGAACCTCCTCCGACTCTCCACAACTGAATAACTTCATCTACGTGATTCCATTATATCAGCAGAGTCAGGATATCTCCTTCTAGACAAGCCCCTAGTCAATACACATTACATAAATGATCTTACACGGTATTTCCTTTCCTGAAAATACTATGCCTTGATCTCACATTCACAACATTCAAAACATCATACCACTCAATCGAATGATTCAAATCTCAGCAACAATCATTTCAAAGGTTCAAACTTTCGAATATCACATTTAAATCTCAAGCAGTCTCAAAACAACACCAAAAACAGGGGAGTTCGCAAAACAACGCCAAAACCGGCGATCTGATTCAAAAGCAGGGGATTTCGAAATCTGTATTTAAAACCGGCGACCACGTCGCCCAGACACATAGAACAGAGCATTCACGAAGATGAAAACGAAACCGGCGACCACGTCGCCCTCACTTCAGAAACAGCTAATCTATGGCTTGTATTGAAAATGAAGGCTAGCTTCCCTTACCTGGACTTGCGCAAAATACCAAGAGCTCCGAAACCCAATGAAGCTTAAAGAATGCCTTGGCTCTGTTTTTGCGTCTGGTTTGAAGGACTTGCAGAGAACTTCCCAGGTGCTCTAATGATGGCTGTCGCTCGTCGTACTATTGTGTGAAGGTGCCAGAATCGCAGCGCGAAGGAGAGAATGGAGGAGAAGGGAGGTAACTCACTCTTTCGCTCTTGAACAGCTGCAACGTTCCTCCCTCTCAGAAGTGGGTTTTTGCATCTTAAACCAACTTGTCCACAAAAGCAGCTGCCACCACCCACTCTGCAGGGAAGTCTGAGTGTACGTTTCTCTGAACATTACGACTACGGTTGTCTCTTGTGCATGCCAACCACTGCTCTGAACAGTACGACCGCGAGTGTGTAACATCCCGCCAAAATAAAACCAGACATACATGTATAATGAAAATAAAGGTACACAATTAATATTGAAGAGTACATGGTAATATATATATATATATAAGTAATGAACTTACTTCTCTCATGGAGTTTAATACATAACCAGTCAAATGCTTCAAAATTTAATGAAATTCAATCAAAACTACAAAACCGGCGATCTCCATACATGAACCGGCGATCTGGTAACAGAAGGCCCCAAAACAGGCGATCTGCTAGCAGGACATAAAACCGGCGATCACCACCAAGAGATAGAAAACCCGGCGATCTCTTGTAACATCCCTCCAAATACATTTCGCATTTTTTTCATTTTCGTAATATGAAATAATGATAAAACAAATATATTGAAATAAACATAATTGTATATATATATATACAAAGGAGTTCTCCTCGCAGGGAGTTTAATACAAAACTTAAACATAAAAACAGCAAAATACAAAACTACCGATCTCCTAACAGAAAACGGAGATCGCCTATCAGAAAATGGTAAAAGGGGGCGATCGCCCAACAAGAACAGAAAACCGGCGACCACATACGGCGATCACTCACAGGGGAAATCCACTTCCTGCAACATCATCTGCTCCCGTGTAAAGTTACACGATCATCACAGGTTTAAGAAAAACAGCCACAGAAACAAAATACAGGGTAAGCTATATATTTAAGAAAACATTTGAATCAAGAGCATACATAAGAACTTCACAACATCCATGAACCATAACAGTATCAGCCATCACATTTCCATATTCCACAAGACTATCAGAAATCCCATATTTCACAAATCAATCCAAGAGTATTTCAATTCACATCAGAAATCAAGTGTCTATTAATTCAATTTCTCATTTCTCACGTCAGACTTTCCACTGACTCATCACACCAGACACTTGACCACTATTTCCGGAGACTCGTGCGTTGATTAGACCCAGAGATTCGCACCTGTCATACCAAAGGCTGGAAAGTGACCTCAGCCATGCGCATCACACCATCTCAATATTCTCATTATCACGGTATGACCAGGGTTAATCCATACGACAGGCCGAACTCGTTCTGTTTCACACGAGACACCCATACGTATGAACCTCCATCGACTCTCCACAACCGAGTAACTTCCTCTATGTGATTTCATTACCTCAGTAGAGTCTGGATGTCTCATTATAGGATCACCGATCAATACACCTATTACACGACCTTACACGGTATTTTCTTTCCTGAAAATACTATGCCTCGATCCACAATCACAACATTCAACACATCACATAACACTTCAATGAATGATTTCAATCACAGCAAAACTCATACCAAGGTTCAAATTTTCGAAAACCACATTTAAAATCTCAAACACTTTTGAAACAGCATAAAACAGGGGATATTTCAATAACAGATGAAAAACCGGCGACCACGTCGCCCTATCATCACAAACATCAAATATCCAGTTATCGTTGGAAAAAGGTTAGCTTCCCTTACCTGGATCAGCGTGAAATCTCACTTCAAGCTCTAAACCGCCGAACGTAAAGGATGTCTGAACTCTGCCTAAGCGTTCTAATTGGTAAAACTTGCAGAGACCCTTCTCAAATGCTCTATGGCAATCGCTGGTAATTTAACTGGTGCCTGAAATTTCTGAGTCGCAGTGCAAAGGAGAGAAAAGAGAAAAACTGAAGGTGAACTTACTCTGTCACCTTTTATACTCTCACTGCGTTTTTAAACTCACTAAGAGGCGGTGCATCCTGATACTAGGAACATAGGCCTGCCATGTAGCCATCATTACCTATTCTCTAACTAACCCTCCTGGGTGGGTTTCCTTCCTCGAATTAAGTGCAACCTGACAGTATAGCCACGTGGCGTCTCTGCGCACATGAAGCTACTGTTCCGAAGGACTTTCACTGCCCACATGTCGCACATGCAGCACGTTCATCCTGAAAACCAGGGCCCCACTTCATCAGCGTGAAACGCGACATCGCGCGATAACCTTTCGCCGATGACCACTCGCGCAAAGACAATCCACCGATGACCCATTCTGGAGGACGACCGATGTCTCTCTCTGGAAGACGACCGATGTCTCTCTCTGGAAGACGACCGATGTCTCCCCCCTCCTGGAGACCGACCGAGGTCTCTTCCTCCTGGAGACCGACCGAGGTCTCTTCCTCCTGGAGACCGACCGAGGTCTCTTCTTGGCGACACCCGCATGACTCTCGCGCCCGGGCGAAGCCCACATGCATCCCGCGCCCTGGCGATGCCCGCATGCCTCTCGCGCCCTGACGATGCTCGCATGTCTCGCGCCCTGGCGATGTCCGCATGCCTCTCGCGCCCTGGCGATCATGTTTCATGCGATCTCATGGCTTTCTAACTACACTTTCCTTCATTTTTATCTTAAATAAAAACATACTTAGAATTCACTTAAAATATATCACTTTTATTCCAATAAGATTTTCCAGGTCCTTACAGAGTGTCTCTTGCGCATGCAAACATTCTGATGTCACTGTTCTGAACCAACACTTTTTGTCTACGTGTCGCGCATGCCGCGCGTCTCATGCTGGGAGTCTGGGTCCCACCTTCTCTGTGTGCAACTCGACATCGCGCGATCACCTTTCACCGATGACCACTGGCGCGAAGACTATCCACCGATGACATCTCGCGCGAAGGCTATCCACCGATGACCTCTCGCGCGGAGACCATCCACCGATGACATCTCGCGCGAAGGCTATCCACCGATGACCTCTCGTGCGGAGACCATCCACCGATGACCTCTTCCTGGCGGATAACCGATTCTCCCCCTGGAAGATGCCCGCATGCCTCGCGCCCTGATGATGCCCGCATGCCTCACGCCCTGGCGATGCCCGCATACTTCGCGCCCTGGCGACGTCTGCATGCCTCGCGCCCTGGCGATGACGTGTAGTCTAGGCGACCGGCGATTATGTACAAACAGGGAAATCTTATAATCTACTAAACTACACTTTCCTTCCTTTTCATAAAAACATACTTAGAATTCATTTAAAATATACCCTTTTATTCCAATTTAATTTTACAGGTCCTTACATTGCTAACACGTGTTAAGCTGGGACCCAGGTTCCCAGCGAGAGCGTTACGCATGCACCTCGCATGATTCCAAAAGAAGATTGGTCATCGGGGTCTTGCTAACACGTGTTAAGCTGGGACCCAGGTTCCCAGCGAGAGCGTTACGCATGCACCTCGCATGATTCCAGAAGAAGATTGGTCATCGGGGTCTTGCTAACACGTGTTAAGCTGGGACCCAGGCTCCCAGCGAGAGCGTTACGCATGCACCTCGCATGATTCCAAACTAGAAGAAGAGGAGTTGCCCACTCAAAGGGCGTGCGGTGATACCATGCAGGCAGGGATGCGCCTAGTGAGTGCGCTTAGACAGCCACCCCTGGTGCTCCCCTGGGAGCATGCACCCACTCAGAGGAGAAAGTCCTCACCCTCGACTTTGTACAGCGGGGTGCAGGCAGAGAAAGTCCTCTTCCTCTACTTTTTACAGCAAGGTTGAGGCGAGAAAAAGTCCTCACCCTCGACTTTATACAGCAGGGTGCAGGCGAGAGAAAGTCCTCTCCCTCGACTTCGTACAGCAAGGCATGGGCCAGATAAAAAAGTCCTCGCTCTCGACTTTATGCAGCGGGGTGCAGGCGAGAGAAAGTCCTCTCCCTCGACTTCGTACAGCGAGGTGCAGGCAGAGAAAATTCCTCTTCCTCTACTTCTTACAGCAAGGTTGAGGCAAGAGAACCAAGTCTTTTTCCGCTGCTTCAGACAGCAAGGTTAAGGCAACAGAGAAAGTCCTCCTCCTCTGCTTTTTACAGCAAGGTTGGGGCGAGTGAAAAAGTCCTCACCTCGACTTTATACAGCGAGGCTGAGGCGAGATAAAAAGTCCTCACCTCGACTTTGTACAGCGAGGCTGAGGCAAGAGGGGTCATCGAGAAGCATTCCCCAAAACACAGGCATCGTCTTTGGCGTTCGGGCCCTCTATGCACCTCGCGCTGGAGTGACGCAGAAGTAATGCGAAACCTGAAGCGCGATGATTGATCGGTGGTGCGCTAACATTCTATTCGGTGGTCGGTAGTAAAGCTCTGAGTATGAAAGCTTCCCCAAACAAGCTCTTGGGCGATCAGTCGAAGCATTTAGACACCATCAGGTCAGTCATCCAACATAAATCTATGCATAAAAACTGTTAAAGAGAATGCTAAGCTACACTTGGTCGGGATCAAGTTAGAAGCCAAGTTTGAAGGGTCACAGTGAGGTCGCGCTGAAGCCTGAGCCAGTTAACAGTTGGCCGCATGCTGAATGAGTTAAAGATGGAGGGAGAGAAAGGCAGCTGAGAAAAAGAGATTACACAAAAGGAGAAGTCGCAAGGGAAGAAGCTCAAGGAGGAGGAATGAGCTTGCCATCAACCACTGCATGGTGGAGGCTAGGTTGGGTAGAGTCTAAGTCTGGAAGGACGCAGTGAACCTGCTGCCAGCCCATGGAACCCATCTATCAGAGCCTCGGCACCAGCAGCCATGGTCTCAGGTACATCGGCTTCGAGCCCCTTCTTCTCTTTGACAAGGAAGACCACTTAGTCTCTTCGCTGAGAACAAGTTCACAGCTTGAGACTAGGGGGCTTGTGATCCGGTCGGTCATCGGTAGTCGATGACGTCAGCAGCAGATGACTACGTGGGCCAGTCACAGAGTGACGCGTGGCATGAGATAGCAGATGAACCAGGGTGGAGATTGTTCAAGAACGGTGATCAGTGGCCAGTTACCGGGTGACCTCCACCAGCAGATCGGTTCCTACATGAGCGCCTGGAAGCACAGCGCGAGAAGTGCTGAAGCACTGATCAGTCATCGGTGCATGCAGAGTGATCAGTCATCGGAGCATGCAGAGTGATCAGTCGTCGGGGGTTCCTTGCCAACACGTGTTAAACTGGGACCCAGGCTCCCAGCGAGAACGTTACTCAAGGACCTCGCCTGATTCCACAAAGCAGAGCACGACAATGTGAAGAAGCGCCATCGGACATCGGCCAGGATGAAAGATACCTCGGTCAGCGGTGTGTGTCGAGGTGACATTGGCCGCGCGATGTGAACAACGCGACCAGTGATCAGTAAAGCGCTCAGAGGCAGGGAGTGGCCTTAGCCGCGAGACGACCATGCATGAAGATGAGAAGACGCAGTCAGGTGCAGAATCCTGCTGGGACAAGAACCCATCAAGGTTAGAGTCTCCCAGTGAGGTTGCATGCCTGCCACGTGGACCGTGGAGATGTTCCCAGAGAATAGGTAGGGCAGATAGGCACAGAAATCGAGGGGTACAGAGGTACCCACGCAGCCTCCCCTGTCAGACTTTGCACTCAAGTGAAGAAGGCCTGCACGCAAGGTAGCCCTAGAGGGTAGACAGCAGCGGTGCAGAGCAATCAAGTGGCCCTAGAGGTAGCCAGTAGGGGGCGATGTAACATCCCGCCAAAATGCTTTTCATATTTATATAATGAAAATAAAGGTAAACAAATATATTGAAGTGAACATAATTATATATATGTAATGAAGTTTCTCCTCACAGGGAGTTTAATACATAATCGGTCAATTTCCAAAACTTAAACAAAATACAGCAAAAGAGAAAAAAAACAGGCGATCTCCTAACAGATAAGGCGATCTTCTATCAGAAAACAGAAAAAGGGGTGATCGCCTAACAGAAACAGAAACAGGCGATCTCCTTCTGGCGACCCCTCACTGAGGAGCTTTACTTCCTGCAACATCATCTGCTCCCGTGTAAAATCATACACGATCATCACAGGTTTAAGAAAACATCCACAAACAAGAACACAGGGTAAGCTAGATATTTTAAAGAGAATTTAGATATGAAACTTTAAAATCAAGATAAAACAAATTTAAGACACCCACGTAAAAACCATCAACTTTCTCATTCCCATCACATGACCATCAAGTAATCACATATTTCACAATTTCCTCAAGAGTCTTTCAATTCACATAATTCATCAAGTGTCTACCAATTTCAATGTTTCTCATTTCTCACGTCAGACTTCCACTGACTCATGACACACCGACACTTGACACTACTTCCGGAAGACTCGTGCGTTGAACTTAGCATCCAGAGACCTGCACCTGTCATACTTCATTGCTGTAATGTTCCCACAGTCATGCGCATCAACATAATCTCGATCTCAATCTCATCACTCTCACAGTATGACAGGGTTAATCCATATAACAGGTCAAGTCAGTTATCTTTCAAACGACTTACCCATACATATGGACCTCCTTCGACTCTCACCAACCGAATGACTTCATCTATGTGACTCCATCATATCAGCAGAGTCAGGATCGTCTCATTCACAGGATACTCACTGATCAATACACCTCATAACTAATCTCAACACGGTATTTCCTTTCCTGAAAATACTATGTCTTGATCCCACATTCAAACATTCAACACATCATATAACACTTAAATGAACGATTTCCAATCACAGCAACAATCATTCCAAGGTTCAGACTTTAAAATATCACATTTCAATCTCAAACAATTTCAAACGACACTAAAACAGGGGAGTTCGAAAACAACACCAAAACCGGCAATCTCATCCAAAAACAGGGGATTATCCAATAACAGTTGAAAAACCGGCGACCACGTCGCCCCATCATCAAAATCATCTAACGTAAGGTTTTCGTTGGAAATAAGGCTAGCTTCCCTTACCTGGACTAGCGCAAAACACCAAGAGCTCCGAAAACCCACCGAAGCTTAAAGATGCTTTCACTCTGTTTTAGCGTCCCGGTCTGGAGAACTTGCAGAGAACCTCCCGATGCTCTATGGTAGTCGCCAATAGCCAACTGGGACGTGAGAGGGCCTGAATCGCAGAGTGAAGGAGAGGAAGGAAAAGGATGAAGACTAAACTCACTCTATCTCTTGCTACTCCAACAGCGTTCGAAATCCAATCAAGAGGAGGTGTGTTCTGAGACTAAGAAACGTAGACCCGCTATGTAGCTGCCATCACCTACTCTCTGAGCAACCTTGCGTGCACGCTTCCCTGAACAGTACGGCCACGTGTGTCTCTGCGCATGCCAACTCTCTGATGTAACTATTCTGAACCACCCTTTTTGTCTACGTGTCGCGCGTGCAGGACGTTTCATGCTGGGAGCCTGGGTCCCACCTTATCTGTGTGAAACTCGACGTCGCGCGATAACTTTCCACCGCTGACTCATCCTGGCGAACGACCGATGTCTTTCCCTGGGAGACGACCGATGTCTCCCTCTGGAAGACGACCGATGTCTATCCCTGGAAGACGACTGATGTCTCCCTCTGGAAGACGACCGATGTCTATCCCTGGAAGACGACCGATGTCTCCCTCTGGAAGACGACCGATGTCTATCCCTGGAAGACGACCAATGTCTCCTTCTGGAAGACGATCGATGTCTATCCCTGGCGACGCCCGCATGTCTCGCGCCCTGGCGATGTCCGCATGCCTCGCGCCCTAGCGATGTCCGCATTCTCTCGCGCCCTGGCGATGCCCCCATGCCTCGCGCCCTGGCGATGTCCGCATTCTCTCGCGCCCTGGCGATGCCCGCATGCCTCTCGCCCTGGCGATGTCCGCATGTGTAGTCTAGGCGACAGGCGATTATGTACTAACCAGGCGATCTCATAGTCTTCTACGCTACACTTTCCTTCCTTTTTATTTTTAAATAAAAACATACTTAGAATTCATTTAATATATATTCCTTTTATTCCAATTTAATTTCACAGGTCCTTACATTCTCTCCAACAAGAAAAAATTTTCGTCCTCGAAAATTGAATTACAAGGAAAAGAGGTATGGATAGACTTCTCTCATGGGTTCTTCTAACTCCCAAGTTGAATCACCCGATCTCTCATCCCACACCACTTTCACCATGTTGATGGTCTTGCCCCTGAGCTGTTTACTTTGCCGATCGTCAATCCTGAATGGTTTCGCTTCAAAGGACAAGTCATCCCTGATCTGCACATCGTCCACTTCCAGCACATGACTAGGGTCTGCCATGTACTTCCTCAGCTGTGATACGTGAAAGACATTATACAGATTCGCTAAATGGGGAGGTAAGGCGATCTCATAAGCCACTGGACCAATCCTCCTTAAGATCTGATATGGTCCCACGAACTTAGGGGACAACTTCTTTGATCTGATCGCCCGTCCTACACCCTTGGTTGGTGTCACTCTCATGAACACATGGTCTCCAGCAGCAAACTCCAAAGGTTTTCTCCTCTGATCTGCATAGGATTTCTGCCTACTTTGAGATGCTCTCATTCTGTCTTTTATCTGTTGCACCTTCTCGGTCGTCTGCTGAATCAACTCTAGTCCAACCAATATTGTTTCGCCCTCCTGGTACCAGCACAATGGAGTTCTGCATTTCCTTCCATACAAGGCTTCGTATGGTGCTATCCCTATGCTGGCGTGATAACTGTTATTATAGGTAAACTCTACCAGCGGCAACACCTCATCCCAACTTCCCAATTGATCCAAGACACACGCCCTCAGTAGATCTTCCAAGGACTGGATCATTCTCTCTGACTGTCCATCTGTTTGAGGATGATATGCCGAGCTCATTCTCAACTTAGTCCCTAAACAATCTTGTAAAGTCTGCCAGAACCGTGAAGTGAACCTGGGATCTCTATCTGAAACAATGCTGGAAGGCACTCCATGCAACCTCACTATTTCTTTGATGTACAACTGTGCCAACTTGGCCATAGGCATCTTCATATTCACTGGAAGAAAGTGGGCACTCTTCGTCAGCCGATCAATGATGACCCATATTGCATCATGACCCTTTACCGATCTGGGTAAATGGGTAACAAAGTCCATGGCAATGCTGTCCCATTTCCACTCAGGGATATCCAGTTGATGTAACAACCCACCAGGTCTTTGATGCTCTATCTTCGCCTTCTGACATGTTAAGCAGGTTGTAACATACTGGGCGATGTCTCTCTTCATGCCCGACCACCAAAATGACTCCTTCAAGTCATGGTACATCTTGTTCATGCCTGGATGTAGGCTAAGGCGACTCTTGTGACCTTCCTCTAGGATCATCTTCTTCAACTCTTCATTTGCAGGTATGCAAATTCTGCCATTAAATCTCAAGATTCCATCGTCGCCCATCACAAAGTCTTTAGCCTGGTTGGTCCCTAGTGACTCCACAGTACGCTTCAGACTAGGGTCCTCCAACTGCTTATCCTTTATCACTCCAAGGAAGTCATTAGTTATAGCCAGCTTACTACAACTAATGTGATTTACATGAAATTCTACCCCAAGGTTTAAGTCTCTGAATTGCTCGATCAGTTTCTGCTCTTCCATCATCGTGGTGGCTACTTGTATTGATTTTCTACTCAAAGCATCTGCCACTACATTGGCCTTCCCTGGATGATACATGAGTTGAAAATCATAGTCCTTTAGAAACTCCATCCACCTTCTTTGCCTCATGTTCAGTTCCTTCTGATCAAACAGGTATTTCAGGCTCTTATGGTCACTAAACACTTGGAACCGAGCTCCATATAAATAGTGCCTCCAAATCTTCAAGGCAAACACCACAGCCGCCAACTCCAAATCATGAGTAGGGTAGTTTCTCTCATGAACCTTGAGTTGCCTTGAAGCATATGCAACCACTCTTTTCTCTTGCATCAAAACACATCCCAAACCCTGATGTGAAGCATCACAGTAGACATCAAAAGGTCTTCCTACCTCTGGGATCACCAGCACTGGAGCACTAGTCAACCTTTTCTTTAGTTCCATGAAGCTCTGCTCACATCGGTCGGTCCAAGCAAAAGGTTGATCCTTGCGGGTCAACTGTGTTAAAGGAGCCACTACCTTGGAAAAGTCCTCAATGAACCTCCGATAGTAGCCTGCCAAGCCCACAAAACTCCTTATCTCAGTAACTGTCCTAGGACGTTCCCACTGAAGCACTGCCTCCACTTTGGCTGGATCCACCGAGATCCCCTGGGCAGATATTACATGTCCTAAGAAGTTGACTTCTTTCAACCAGAACTCACACTTAGAGAACTTGGCATATAATTGCTTCTCCCTCAGGATCTCCAATACTGTCTTCAGATGTTCTTCATGTTCTTCCTCGGTCCTTGAATAAATGAGTATGTCGTCGATGAAGACTACCACAAACTTATCCAAGAAAGGGCGAAAAATCCTATTCATGTAGTCCATGAACAGAGCTGGAGCATTTGTTACTCCAAACGGCATCACCACATACTCATAGTGCCCATAACGAGACCTAAACGCTGTTTTTTGAACATCTTCAGCTTTTACCAAAATTTGGTGGTACCCCGATCTCATATCAATCTTTGAGAACACCGAGGCCCCATGTATTTGATCCATCAAATCGTCAATTCTAGGTAGGGGGTACTTGTTCTTGATGGTAAACTTGTTCAACTGCTTGTAATCTATACACAACCGAGACCCTCCATCCTTTTTCTTAACTAGGAGCACTGGAGCCCCCCATGGAGATACACTGGGTCTGATGAATTGTTTCTCCAACAACTCTTCCACTTGCTTCTTTAATTTTACCAACTCGGCTGGAGCCATCCTGTAAGGTGCCATTGACACTGGTCCAGCTCCAGGTACCAAATCAATAGAGAATTCCACTTCCCTCTTAGGAGGTAATCCAGGTACTTCTTCTGGAAATACATCCATGAAATCTTTCACCACTTGTATCCTGCTTACGTCCCCTTCATTCTCCACCTCCAACCGAGCTAGGATCATGAAGCACCTCGCCCCTTCTTCCAACACCGACCACCCTCGCTGAGCAGATATCACGTCTGACTCTTGGAGGTCTGGAAACGCTATCCTCTGACTACCGCAGTCTATGAGAACGTGATTGGCAGATAGCCAATCCATTCCCAGGATAACATCCAGGTCCTAAAGAGGTAGGCAGATCAAGTTCACTTTGAATCTGTGTCCCTCTACTATCACTGGACATTCGGGGAAAACTGTAGAGGTCAACACCTGTCCTGACACAGGTGTAGAGACCAACAGTTCAAACGGTAGCTCCTTCACTAGAAGGCCCAACTCGGCTACACACAGGCTTGACACAAAGGAGTGTGTCGCTCCAGAATCAAACAAGGCTTTTACACCTCTACCAACTATAAAACAAACACCCTGCACGAGGTTACCTGACTGAGACGCCTCCGCTGCTGTCATGGCAAACACTCTCCCTGCTGCCTGAGGTCTGCTGCCTTCCTTCCTCAACTGCTGAGAACCAACGGGTTGAGTCATCCTATTCCTGCTTGGGCAATCTCTAGAAATGTGCCCCATCTTTTGGAACGTGAAACATCTAGGTTTCCAAGGTTGTTGCTGCTGAAACTGGGATGACACTGCTCCCGCCCGATGAGGTGGAGGTCTCGCATAGGGCTTGCTTTGTGGGTGCTGCACCTTGGCCTTCCCACTGGAAGAACCCCCTGGGTGTGACCTGATCACCCGAGAATCACCCTTTTCCAGGGTCTCCACCATCTCCGCCTTCTCTACTAAGGCATGAAATTCTCTGATGCACATAGGGGCTATGGTCCTCTTCAGCCCATGCTTCAGCCCTTCTTCAAACTTCCTGATGGAAGAGGGCCAAGCACAACCTTCCATGAAAGGCAAGAGCCAAGTCAAGAGCGTCTAAGACCAAGCTAGGAGCGTCTAAGACAAGCTAGGAGCGTCTAGGACGAGAAGGCCAAGCTAGAAGCGTCTAGGACAAGAAGACTTGGATCAAAGCTATGAATGGGAGAGTGGCATACTAGCACATATTCCGTGAAGGCCCATCAAATGTAGTTTAGCTTTAATTGGGGTGTAAATAGCATAGCCATGTGGACAAATGTTTATTTTTCTGCACATTAGAATTAAGGAGAAGTTAACCTTCCCACTATTCTAGAAAGCCCATGGAGGGGGTGAACTTACAAACTAGACACACCCCTCCCCATGTGCTCACACTTTCCATGTGGGCCATGTGCTTCACATTTACATTTCATTTGGCTAGCATTAGGGTTGCATTATGGTCCTCCTTAGCCTATAAAAGGAGGAGCCTACACCTTGTATTTTCAAGATTAAATAGAGTATTGTTATGCTGCCAAAATTGTGCCATACACCACTCTTTGCCTAACACTTAGGTTTTAGTCTTCAATTTCGTCACTACCAAAGGGGCTGGCCAAACCTCCCCATTTCCTCACTCTTCATGCACCTTCAAGGCACCCATGCTTCCTAGGAAGGCCTTGCTCACCTCCTCCATAAGCTTCCGCATCCATCATCACCAAGGAACTCCAAAATCCAAAGAAGAGCTCATAGGAAGGCTATCATTTGGTATCTAGAGCTATGGTTCTTCAAAGATGAGTATCTCTTTTCATTTTCTTTTTGAGTTCTTCTTTTCTCCAAGTTGTTTATCTTTATTCCAAGTTGTCTTGCTGTTTTTTGTGTTTTAATATGATTTGAATGCTTGTTTATTCATTTCATTTGGTGGGTTTGTTCAAACTTGTGCTTGAACATCTATTTTCAATTTTGTGTAGGATTCTTGATATATTTGTGTTGCTGTTTTTATTTTTAGGTATTTGAGTCTTGCTTGAAATTTCATTTGGGTTATATGATGTTCTTGTGTCTTTTCATTTTATGAATCCATAAGTTTTGTCTAAGTCATGTGTTTCCATATTTGTCATCAAATCCTAGTAGTACTCTTTTTGATTTATTTGTTTCTTGTTTTTGGTCTGAATGTTTGATCTGAAATCTGTTTTGTGTTGATCCTTTGGTGCATTTTTAATTTTAGTTTGAGTTCTTATTTGTGTGTTAGATCCACACAAATTCCATCATATTAACTCCATTGTGTTTTTAAGGTATATCATTCTGTTTTTCATTCCAGTTTTCAGAACCCCTTGTTTTTTCACTTTTCTGTGCTGACTGTTTTGATTTATGAAAATCACATACATCATCAAAAATTTCTGAGCCTCTGGATTTCACAAATTTGAGGTGTTAGCAAAAGGAAAAAAAAAGAACCATCTGAAAAGAAGAAATAGAAAAAAAAAGATAAATATTACAAAAAAAGTGTGCAATCCTGACGTTCCAGCTGGCAGCTCTGAGCACTGATTTTATAAAATTTACCAAAATTAATTGGTATATGGGTTTGGAGTGAAACCAACGCCAAAAGTTTTTTAAGATCTTTTTCTGATTGTGTCTCAATTTTCAGAAGCAAATACAAAAGGGTCAGCTCAGCATAAATCTTTTAAAGATACGCTTTCTGGACCACAACAATTTGTGCTTTTCTGTGGTGCTGTTTTTTTGGTTTTTAAATCAAATCTAGTGCTATTCCTAGGTTTCTTTTTGTGTGTCATCCATTATTTGAGTACCTTCTATTTGCTTGTCTAATTTCATTTGAACTCTTTCTAGTTGTGTCAAATTTAAATTCCATTTGTGTGGTACTGTTTTTCGAATTAATTTGTTTCTTGCTTTCTTTCTTTGGCCTCTAAGCTTGTTGGTGGATTAAATATCAATTGGTACTTGTTGAGTGAGAATTTGACTTGAGGGGAGTCTAGCTTGCTTAATAGGTGCTGGATTGAAGATTTTATTGACCTAATTCCAAGAGGAACAAAGGCAAAGGGCAGCAACAAACAGCATACTACAAATACACCACAAACTTTGGAAGGCCCAACAAGTAGAAAAGCAACAAAAGGGGTGCAACTAGAAGAACAACAAAAGGGGTGCAAATAGTAAAAGCAACAAAGGGAGTGTCATTTAATTTCTTTGCAATCTTGCTTGTGTTAATTACTTGTTAATCACGCAATTAGTCGGTGAGTGTGTCTTCAAGGGCTCCAAGTGTCCAAGAAGCCTCACCTAGGGCCGTCTAGCTTAATTTTGTTTTTATTAATTGCTTTAATTGAACCAACTTGCTTTAATCACTTCGTTAATTTCTTGTTTAATCTTGTTTAAGGCTTTCATAGCTTGCATTGTTTTCTTGCATTAAAAATTTGATTTCTTCAACCTAATTGTGTTTTAAGTGGTTTACTAAGAGAAAGCTTTGTGTGAAGACATTGAGGGATAGTCTTTGGCTAAGGCAAGGCTTGGTATTTAAGTAGTCCATTGTGACTCACCTCCCTTACCTGGAAGACTACCTTCTTTGACTTCCCTAAATTTTCTCAAGGTAAAATATTTCTATACACAAAGGTCTAGTCATGTCTTCTCATTCCTTTAAATCTCTTAAAAGTGAGGTGAAATCCTTGAAATCTCTTTTGGAACAACTTTCCAAGAATATTCAATCAATTTCATCTAAACAATTGGAGGATGAGGCCAAAACTAATGAATTGACTAAATCAAAGGATGAGAAGTCTCACATTTCAAAAAAATTACCTTCTCATGCATGTATCTCTAAAAAGCATGATTCTTTTAGGGAGGGAAGACATAGAAGAGATAGAAAAGAACAAGAAAGCCCAAGAGAGGTTAGGATAGACCTACCCCATTCCCATGGAAAAGAAAATATAGAAACTTGCCTAGATTGGGAAATGAGGGTAGAAAAATTGTTTTCTTCCCATAAAGAAAGAAAGGAAAGAAAGATACAAAAGAAAAGAGAGGAAGCCGAAAGGGAAGCTAAAGAAAAAGAAAAAGAAAAAGAAAAAGAAAAGCATGAGAAGACCCTTGAGAAACAAAAGGCGTGGGAGAATAGTGTTCCTTCTCACAAGGTCATTCAACAAGACAAAAGATTTAAAAATACCTTTGAAAATATGCGTCTTGTTGAACAACCTAGCCTTTCCTTTTGTAAAGGAACACTTGCAAGCATAGTAACAAAAAAAGAGAATTATCGTGGATGGCCAACTGGTGACGCTCTCGAAGATTAAACCCCCTCTCTCCTCTTGTAATTCTGATGTTAAACTGTTACCTTGCCTGTAAATTGTAAATACTTGTACATTTCATTTAATGCACTTAACTTCTTATTTGACACTTTCATGTTAATAACTGATGCCTTCTACCCTGAATACAACTTGGCTACTGTAACTCTTTCTTAATATTGTTGTTTTCCTCTTTTCTGCATATTTTGTTTCTTAACTTGTAATATGCCTTGATGACAACTTTTGCAAGCCTGTACCAATCTGATCTGTATCTCTTTACTTCAACATCTATATCCCAAGTAACTTCTCTAAGCAACCTTGACGATGCAGTACTTGTTAACCTGTGTTTCTGATTCCCCGCGTGAGTCGCGGAAGAGGACTCCTCGGCGTGGCCCTTAGTTTGTCTGACAAGACCAATCGTCTTGGTCGACCTTGGCTGATATGCCAAAGAAAACCGTGACTTTTTCGACCTCAACTGATAAGCCAAGGGAAACATCATCTTGGTCGACCTCGACTGATAAGCCAAGGAAGACCTTAACTTTGTCGACCTCGACTTGTAAGCTAAGGAAGACCTCATCTCTGTCGACCTCGACTGATAAGCCAAAGAAGACCTCATCTTGGTCGACCTCAACAGAAAAGCCAAGGAAGACCTCATCTTGGTCGACCTCGACTAATAAGCCAAGGAAGACCTCATCTCCGTCGACCTCGACTGATAAGCCAAGCAAGACCTCATCTTGGTCGACCTCGATAGATAAGCCAAGGAAGACCTCATCTTGGTCGACCTTGACTGATAAGCCAAGGAAGACCTCATCTTGGTCGACCTCGATTGATAAGCCATAGAAGACCTCACCTCGGTCGACCTCAATTGATAAGTCAAGGACGACGTCACTTGCCTCGACCTTGCTAACAACTCGACTGCCCAACGCACCATTCTTCCCGCCACATCAGGCTTCTACAGGACCTTGCATATCGGTAAATCTGTCATCACCACCACTGTGAAGCTCTGAAAATAGTGGCGAAGTCTCCTGGCTGAAAACACCACTGCTAATGCTGCCTTTTCTATGGCTTGGTATCTCGTCTCAGGCCCCTGCAACACTTTGCTGACAAAATAAATGGGCTTCTGGCTCTGTTGCTGTTCTTGAACCAAGACAGAACTCACCGTCCTATCTGTAACTGCAAAGTACAGCCGCAGGGGTGTGCCGAGTTGAGGCTTGCACAAGACTGGCGGGCTGGCCAGATACTCTTTGAGCTTGAGGAAGGCCTGCTCATATTCTGCAGTCCAGGTGAATCTACTATTCCTTCTTAGGCATTGGAAATAAGGGTGGCCTTTGTCTCCTCCGGCTGACACGAACCTAGAGAGCGCAGCCATCCGACCCGTCAACTGTTGCACTTCTTTGATCGATGTCAGGCTCCTCATGGCTATGATCGCTGCACACTTGTCTGGGTTGGCCTCAATCCCTCTTTCCGTGAGCAAAAACCCAAGGAACTTGCCTGCTTCCACCCTAAAAACGCACTTTTCTGGATTCAACTTCAGCTTGTACTTCGCTATCGTATTAAACAGCTCCTCCAAGTCGTCAACATGTTGATCTGGTGCCTGGGACGTCACCACCATGTCATCTACATAGGCCTGCACATTGCGCCCCAGCATGGGGGCAAGGACTTTGTCCATCAGCCTCTGATACGTGGCACCCACGTTCTTCAGCCCAAATGGCATGACTGTGTAGCAGTAGCAAGACAGCTCTGTCATGAACGTAGTCTTGTTCTCGTCCATCGGGTGCATTTTGATCTGATTGTACCCAGAGAATGCATCCAAGAAGCTGAGTAACCTGAAGCCCGAGGCACTGTCTACTAGCGCGTCTATGTTGGGCAGAGGGTAGGAGTCTTTCGGACAGGCCTTGTTGAGATCTGTGAAGTCCACACACATCCTCCACTTCCCATTGGCCTTTTTTACTAGGACGACATTTGCAAGCCACTCAGGGTATTTTATTTCCCGTATGTGGCCTGCTTTCAGCAACTTCTGTGTTTCCTCCCTGACGACCTGTCTTCGTTCATCATTGAACTTCCTTCTCCTTTGGCGGACTGGTCTGACTTGGGGATTCAGTGCCAAGCAATGGCATAGGAAATCAGGGTCAATGCCTGGCATGTCTGAGGGGGACCAAGCAAAAGCGTCCAGATGCTTTCCTATAACCCCCGCTACCTGGTCTTGGGTCTCCTGAGACAGGGACTTACCCAGCTTGAAAATCTTCCCCCCGATCTCCTTCTCCACGACCTCCTCTGCCAGTTCGGGTCGCCTCGCCCGGGAGACCTCTGCTCGTGTGACACCGACGTCACCTCGGGGCATATCTGCTTCATCGACACCTCCTCCCGGTGGTGAGGTGGTCACCATGCAGACTCCCCTCTTTGTCCTGAGGCTATTCTCATAGCACCTTTTAGCCTCTTTTTGATCTGACTTGATGGTTACCACCATCCCCTCCATCGAAGGCAACTTCATCTTCATGTGCCTTGTGGACACCACAGCCCCTAGCCTGTTTAGGGCTGGTCTGCCCAGAAGTATGTTGTAGGAAGAGGGGGCGTTCACTATAAGGTATCTGATGTTCTCTGTGCGGGATGCCACTCCATCAGTGAAAGTGGTCCTCAACTCGATGTACCCCCGCACTTCTACTTGGTCTCCAGCGAACCCATACAAACAGCCGACGTAGGGTCGCAGCTGATCAGGAGACAACTGTAACTTGTTGAAGGTCGACCAAAACATCACATCGGCCGAGCTTCCTTGGTCTACTAGTACCCGGTGCACCTTGCGTGCGGCAGTGACAACTGAAATGACCACCGGATCGTTATCATGGGGGATAACATCCCGGCGATCAGCCTTTGTGAAGACGAGGTCGATGTCTGGGAAGTGATCTTCCTCGCAGGTCTCCACTGCCGTCACTGAATGTGCATACTTCTTACGTTGCGAAGAAGTGCACCCTCCTCCTGAGAACCCACCTGATATAGTGTGGATCTCACCATGTATGGGCACTTCGTGCCCCTGGTTTGTCCTTGGTACAACGATCGTCTCGCCCTTTGGTGCCTCCCTCAGGTAGTCATTCAAAAACCCACTCTTCACTAACTCGTCCAATTGGTGGCCCAAGGCCAGACAATTTCGAATAGGGTGACCAAAGGCCTGATGGAACTCGCACCAGGCGTTCTTGTTTGGCCCCAACCTCTTGTCACTCTTTGGGGGCATCTTCAATCTTTCTGCCACATTAGGAATGGCAATCAACTCCTTCAGCTCCACCACAAATTCATGCCTAGGGGGCATGTCCTCTTTGCTTCGTCCCCTAGCTTGTGGTTTTCGGGGCTCATAGGGCTTCTGTTTCCCTTGAGCCTTCTTCTCTGTGGTTGCCTCGTGCACCCGCAGCGGTTGAGGCTAATTAGGCGCTCGGGGCCTTAACGAGACTGCGCTTTCTCGCTTCTCTCTGAGCTCTCCCTCGGCGACAATGTGGGCCACGGCACGTCGTTTTATGTCGCCGAAAGTCTTGGGGCGGCTGCGTATCAGGGATTCACTGAAAGGCCCTGGCAATACGCCCTTCCTGAAGGCGTGCACCACCATGTCTTCATCCTTGGTGTGCAACCTTACCACCATCGCCCCAAACCTGTTGAGGTAATCTTTAAGGGACTCCCTCTGGTGCTGCCTTACATCGAAAAGATCGTAAGACACTGGTGGAGGGGCCCTGTTGACAAGATATTGCTCCCTGAACAGCACGGAGAATTGCGCGAAAGACGTGATATGTCCTTCAGGCAAACTCACGAACCATTCTAGCGCATTTCCTGTCAGTGTGGCCATAAAGAGCTTACAGTGCACTGCGTCGGACCCTCCTGACAACATCATCTACGTATGGAAAGCAGTGAGATGCGTTTCAGGATCCTCTTTCCCGGTGAACACGGTCTTAGGCCCTACAAAGGTGGCTGGGACAACCGTGTTCATAATCGCCTGGGAGAAAGGCATGGGAAAGGCCCTTGGGGGCACTGGTGGGGCTCGATCATCTTCCCACGATCTCCAGCTTGTTGTATGTGTTGCAAATTCAAGCGCAGTTCCTCATTCGCTCGGTGCAACTCCTCATTCCTAGCCTGTGAGGCGGCCAGGTCTTCTTGCATACGCGCCTGATGCGCTCTTGACTCCGCCACCGTTTCCTGGAGGGCGCGCATCGTTTCCATAAGTTGTTGCATGGTAACGTTGTCGCCTCCATTTGGTGGAACAGACCCGTGTCTTGTATTCCTCATCTCCGGTGGTTTTTTCTCTCACTCTCGTGTATGGGACCTTGTTTTACTCCGGCCCCACGGTGGGCGCCAAATGTTCTTGCCGGTTGACTCGCCTGTCAGTTGACTCCACGACACTCACACGCCTCCTCCCTCACGTTGATACGTGCTTGATTCTTGCGAAACAATCTGCACCTGCAAAAGAGAAAGGGGCGCCCTAGAGGCCGTTTGCACTCCGACGCTCAAGTCAATAGTGGGCAAGTAACACCAATGTATTGAGTTTCTCTGTGTTTAGGTCTAGAAACTGCGTACCTTTGTGAAGTATTTTACTGTCCCTTATATAGTCTAGGGTTTACTGCGCCGCTAGCCCTAATTAGGGTTCACTGCGCTACTAGCCATATTTAGGGCTTACTGGAATACCCTTGCCCCGCTATCACCCAATCTTAGGGTAATCTAGCACATAAGGTTTCCTTCTCTGGAGTGCAAACTTTCACAGGGTGACCACCTGGGTGCCTCCTTGTGCACCTAGTCTCTGGGGCCACCTGTTCTGGGAGTGTCTTCACTGTTCACGTGCCATGCATGTAGCTTCACTGGGAGACCCTAGTTTTGATGAGTACTCGACCCCTCAGAACTCTGCACCTAACTATGCTATCCCTGCTACCCGTATGGGCACTTCGTGATTCAGGCCTCTCCTTACTTCTGGGCATTTTACTGGGCATTGGCCCACTCTGGGAACCAATCTTAGCTGTTCTGGTTATATTGTTGAAATCACCCAAGACCGATGTCACCTCGCCACACTCTGTTACCGAGGACTCCTCAACCTGCGGAATGACGAAGACACATTAGCCCTTTCTGGTGATCGTCATGCTGAGGGCTAATCACCCTCTCTGTAGGCTGACGACTAATCACCCTCACTGTAGGCTGATGACTAATCACCCCTCTCTGTAGGCTGATGACTAATCACCCCACTCTGTAGGCTGATGACTAATCACCCCACTTTCTGTAGGCTGATGACTAATCACCCCTCTCTGTGGGTTGATGACTAATCACCCCTCTCATGAATACCACCTGTGGGGTCCATTCACGTGGCTTTGGCCCATGCTGTGGAACCCAGCTGACGTCCGAGGACTGGTCAGTACAGGTATTATTAAGAAAAGCAACCAATATTCAATAAGAACACAAGAACAACACAAGAACACAAGATTAAAAGTAGGAACACAACAAGAACTGAAACTAACAATAGAAACACAACAAGAACACAACCTACTAATAGAAATTCAAGAATTCAATATGAAAAATGGGTATGAATAGAAGCCGAACCAAAACAGCCACATATAACATGTTTGATCCAATTAAAATGAGAAACAAATACAGAAAATGAAAGAGGACATCATAAGGAAGAGATGGAACCGAATAGAATTGAAAACAAACAAGTAGAACAAATATGGGTAATTTTGGAAGATAAATGAAGAAGATGGACTTATGTGGTTGTAGTCTTTTGGAGATGTGCTTCATGCCATTTAGAGGGTGGTTCTTCCAAGATGAGTGGGAGGTGTCGCCCCTTGAGAGTCCCCAAAGCTCACAAGATAAGACATGGAGAAGAAGAAGAGACAAGTCTCACACAATTCTCTCACAATTTCAAGATAGTTTCTTTACTTCAACTTTCAACTTATGATACAAGGTACCATGCACCTCTATTTATAATGGAGAGGACCGGTTATTTACAAGGGAAGAAGGAGTTGGAAGAGTCACACTTCTATTTCCTTCTCAAAATTAGCGCCTAAGAGAAAGGAAGAGGCACTCTTCTAGCTTTTTCCTAAAATTTCCAACTAAGATGCCTTATATGAGAGGTGTCTTTTTGGTTTTCCACTTTTTGCATTTTCCTATGACTATTTCTATATTATTTACAAAATTTATACAAATGTTTATACAAGGGTAATTGCAAAAGGTGAAAACATTTGATACTCTTTACCCAAAACTTTAGCCTTGCTCCTTGTAATCCTTTGAGGTATGAAGGATTTTGAGCTATTTTGTCTTTGAGCTTCTTGGCCTTGAACCTCACTTTCCTCTTTTACTTGATCTCCATCACAATTTACCAATCAATTTGAATCCAATTTTGAGAATGGAATTAATGTGCAAATGAAAGAAATATATTAAGTAACAAACTATTTTGGACTTGAAACGATACTGTTTTGGAAGATTTGCTCACTATTTTTTTTTTTATACTACATGAACATATGGAAAGAAAGCTCCATAGTTTGCAGCATAACAATTTTTAACAACATTCAATTTGCACACAAAAAAAAAATTAATGGATTCAAGATAATTGAACACTTGAAATCAAATGTTTGGAACTCTGAATCAACTTCTACTAAAACAAATATCTAAAGACAAAGCAAACTTTCAAAATCAAAAGCAAGTAAGTAGAATCAAAACAAGGACACCTAGAACACTATTGAACATAAAACTCAAAGTAAAAAGCAAGATCAAAGAAAGGCATATACTAAAGACATATTCAAAACAAAATAAGCAATGAATATAAGGTGCTGAAAAAAATATTGGCAAAAAATAGGTGCTGGAAAATTAAAGAACAAGAATATAAAGATAAGAATTGAAAGGTGCTTGGATGTAAAGATGCTAGAATTTAAATTGCTTCAAAGTAATGTGTCACTTCAACTCAACAAAAAAAAGACATCACCATAGCTCATGGTACCACATGATATGAGTTGATTTTAAATTCATTAATTTTGGTGACACTCTTTAAGAATTAGGATCAAGATTCTTTAAGCAATTTAGGTGAGACACCTAAGAAAAATCCCCAGTAGACATTAACTTAACAAGTGTTAAGTAGATGTGAAGGTTCATTTCTAAAGGTTAAAGGAAAAACACAAATATATGTGATGAATGATGACAATTAGGAGTTGTAAAAGAAAGAAAACAATTTGGTGAAGTGGAGAAACTTAAGGAAACATCAATGGAGCTTAAAGCTTTCCAAATTATGAACTAAACTCTTGATGTAGAGTTCCATTCCACATTCCGATTTACAAACACAACACAATTATCAAATAGAACAAGGTTAGGTGCGGAACTTAAAAGGAAAAGTAGGAACAAAGACAAACCACCGAATAGAAACACAAACTAAAACAAATTAACCGATTAAATTGATCAAAGAATACAATCTAACTGAATAGAATGAAGAACAAACACATTTGAACCGATTCAAATGGAATTAAAGGTGCAGAAATGGAAATGGAAGATGAAGCAAGAAAGACTTATGTGGTTGAAGTCATGAAAGGAAGAACACGCCACTTGGATGGTGATTGATCCAAGATAAGTGCAAGATGTTGCCACTTGAGAGCTTCCCAAACACTCACAAGATGAGACTAGATTAGGAGAAAACAATTCTCACAATTTGTGTAGAGTTTCTTTAATTCCAATTCAATGTCATTTTACCAGAGCCAAGCACCTCTATTTATAGTGTGAGAGGGCTGAATTTGAAGAGGGAAAATTAAAATCCTAAGCTATTGAAATCGGTGCCAATTCAAGTCACGAGGGACGTGTGACTTGATTTCTTACTTTGGCACCTCCTAAAACTATACCTACACCTTCTTTTATGTCACATGGAAGGTGTGACTTATCTTTGTACATTGGCACCCCTTATTTTTATATCTACACCTTCCTTTAATGTTCTACTAAAAACTATTTAAAAGAAATTACAAAAAGAGACATCCATTGATGCTTATCTCCCAAAGCTTTAGCCTTGCTCCTAGTAATCCTTTGAGGCATGAAGGATGTTGACCTCATGGGTTGGGCTTGGGCCTCAGGCGCCTCCTCTACTTGTTCTTCATCAGTCAGTCATCTTAAGATACAAAACTAGGCTCGACCAAGCTTAGAGAAAGAATCAGCAAAAGAAGAAACTATATAAACTAGAATACTATAAGTTCTTCCTTTTGGTCTTCTTAAAAAAAAAAAGGAATATGTTTGTAAATAATTTGGGCTCACTTTAGGGGTCTAAATAGCAAAGATAAGCAAGAAAAAGGTGCCTTTAGCATAATAGGGGGTGTAGTTATCATTTTAGCTTGTTCCTAGCCCTTTAGGAAGGCATTTTGACCTAGTTTCTAGAAGGACAAGCCTAGGATGCGGGTTTGACTTAGTCAAACCCTAAGGCTGCCCCATTTTTCCCTTTTCCCATCCTACCTCTTTAGCTTGTTCTCCAAGGCTCCTTCACCTATGATGAAGACCTAGGAGAGCATGCACCTACTGACCAGACCCAACCTCCGAGGAGGCAGACTAGGAGCATGATACAAGACATTGGGCCCGGTCAGGATTCTCCAACTACTGCCTCAGAACCTAGATTGTCCCAGAGGATCACAAGGAGTAGAGCAGAGGCCTTGGGTGTTGAGCATTAATTGGTTTCTTTATTTGTAATTTCAGTAGAATAGGTGTAAATAATTTGGGCTCACTTTAGGGGTCCAAATAGCAAAGATAGGCTAGAATAAGGTGCCTTTAGCATAGTAGGGCGTGTAGTTAGCATTTTAGCTTGTTCATGGCCCTTTTGGAAGACATTTTGACCTAGTTTCTAGGATGACAAGCCTAGGATGCGGGTTTGACTTAGTCAAACCCTAATTCTGTCCATTTTTTTCCTTTTCCCATTTAGCTTGTTCTCCAAGGCTCCTTCACCTATAAGTAGGAGGCCTACCTAGTGTATTTTTCAAGTTGAAATTGAATAGTAAAGAAACTATACACAATTTTTTGTGTGAGTAGTGAGGGAGTGAGTTCCTCCTAAATTGGTCTTATCTTGTGGGTATTGATGCTCTCAAGTGGTGGCCTCCTTCCACTCATCTTGGTGGTTCCAACCCGTGATTCATCCTTGACTCCATATCCATAAGTTCTTCTTTCATCTTCTCTTTCATTATTCCATTCCTTTGTTCACGATTTTTCTCTTCCTTTCTTATCTTTGTGTTTTGGTTGTTGGAGACTCTTTATGAATAAGGAGCATCATTTGGAATGGCTTGTACACCATTGATGCATTCCTTTTCTCCTTTATAAGTTTCTAAGTTTTGGCTATTGCATTCATTGTTCACCATATTCATGTTTTTTCCTTTTTGCCTTATGGAAATGAACCTTCACCATCCGCAAGGTCCTATAGAAACCTGATGTCGCAGGGAGAATGGTCTGCTGGGCGATTGAGTTATCTGAATTTGAGGTACAATTTGAACCTAGAGGGCCCATTAAAAGCCAAGTTTATGCCAACTTTGTAGAAGAGCTCTCCTTAAAAGCCACACAACAGGGAGAGGCAAACTTTAGATGGGTACTCTCAGTAGATGGGTCGTCGAACCAACAGGGCAGCGGTGCTGGAGTGATCTTGGAGGGACTGCGTTTCGAAGCACATAACAAACCTGCCATATGCTGATAATCAGTGGCATGCGCTTAAAGATAAAGATGCTTAGAGATAAAGATATATATATGGTTATTCATATGTTTGTTACAACTACATATAGATATGTTTGTTAATATCAAGTAAGATTTTCCTGTTATGCGTATATGTCTGTTGCACATGAAATAACCTTGGATAGTGCTAACCCTATGGGCATATACATATAACAGAAGGAACACCTGCAGTCTGGGACCTAAAGATTATTGGTGCCTATGGCAGGGTTTTTTTTTGTTAGAGATATAAGATAATGTGTTTATTTTTAGTTAATATTTGTTTATCTCAAGTGCAACAGGAACATGGTACGTTATAAAAAGGGGCTTAAGGTCCCAAGTGAAGGTATGCAATTCTGAATACACTTTTAGATACTGAAACTACTTGTTTACTATTTGTTCACAAAGCCCTTACTGAATTGAGCGTCGGAGCATGACCGGCCATGAGGGCGCCCTTTGTCTTACAGGTAAAGCATCCAGCAACCAAGGAAGATGCAAATTCTAGGGGAGATAGGTGGAGCCTAAACTAGTCACAGAGTCAACCGGCTAGAAAATTTGGCGCCCACCGTGGGGCCAAGTAAAACATTGATAGACAAGCAATTAGAAGATATGAGAAATACCAGGCAAGGCGGTCCTGCAGGATCTGAATGTGGCAACGGCCCCACAACCCAACAACTCATGGACATCATCACAACTCTTCAGGAGACAGTGGCGGCAACTAGGGTTGAGCAGGTTCAGAGTCAAGATTAGTTCAGGACCTAGCTGGATGCCTCACGAGCAGCTAAAGAAGAGTTGTGCAGAGCTAATGATGAAATGCACAGAAATTGGTAGCGCATAGGAAAGTATGATGCAGGCGACCAGTACACGCCTATCCAGAATAGGGTTCACACGATACCTTTCTCACAAGAGATCTTAGACGCAACCGTGCCAAAAAACATTACGGCACCTAAGATCACCTTTGCTGGGGTCGAAGATCTAGATGTCCATCTTGCAGCCTTCCAGGCTCAGACAATGATTTTAGGGGGTATAGATGCCACCCATTACAAATTGTTCATGGGTACAACCTCTGATACAACCCTGAAGTGGTTTATTGGCTTACCCAATGGCCTCATAACCACTTTCGACCAGTTTTCCACATTGTTCAGGGAGTAATTCATGGTTAATCAAGCACCACCGCCTGTTCCTTTTGACCTCTTTGGGGTGATTCAGAACCATGGGGAATCGGTAAAATATTTCCTAAATTGATTTGGAGAATTGGTGGTGTAACTTCACACTCAAAACAAGGAATTAATAGTACATGCTTTTGTGAAGGGAATAAGGTCGGGGCCTTTTAGCGATTCCTTGATAAGGAACTGACCCAAGATGTTAGCAGAAACCAAGCGGCAAGTAGTCACCCACATTGCCGTTGAGGAGTGGATGAGCACGAAGCTTGGGGGCACGGGTGTAGGGCCGACCAAGGCCCGGGTGAATAGTCGTACCCAACCCTTAAGGATTCATGAGACCACAACAGAAAAGAGGTGAGCACGACAAACACCCTACAAGCCTAGAGGGGACAAACCCAGGTCGAGGTCGAGCAACAGCTCGCCTCCTCGACCTAAGTTTAAAATGCCCTATAGCGAATTACTTACCATCCCGGTTGTCACAGAGAAATTGGAGTCCCCGCCAAAGTCTAACAAGGTTTTGGGACCAAAGAAGAACACTTGGTGTGAATTCCAACTAGCTTATTGATGGAGATCAAATAGAAGAGGAAAGTGAGGAGAAAAGCCAAGAACCTCAAGGACAAGTTAGCTCAAAATCCTTCATAACTCAAATGATCACAAGGAGCAAGGCTAGAGATTTGGGTAAAGAACATCAATTGTTTTCTCTTTTTGTAATTACCCATGTATAAAAATTTGTAAATATTTGTAAATAAATATAAAATTAGCTTTAGGAATATGCCAAAGAGGGAAACCAAAGAAACCTCTAGTGTAAGGCATTGTTTGGGACGGTTTTGAGTAAAAGAGTGGAAGAAGTGACTTTTCCTACTCCTTCTAGACTTAGGTGCTAAGAAGGAGCTAGAAGAGTGACTCTTCCCACTCCTTCTCCCTTGTAACATGTCCAACCCTCCTCATTATCAATAGGAGTGCTTAGTTCTTAATAATACAAGTTGAAAGTTAGAAGTAAAGAAACTATCTTGAAATTGAGAGAGAGTGAGTTTGTGAGACTTGTCTCTTCTTCTCCTCCATGTCTTATCTTGTGAGCTTTGGAGACTCTCAATTGGCGACACCACCCACTCATCTTGGAAGAACCACCCTCCAAGTGGCGTGAATCACATCTCCAAAAGGCTACAACCACATAAGTCATTTCTATTCATCTTCTAAAAATACCCATTTTTGTTCTACTTGTTTGTTTTCAATTCTAATCGGTTCATTCTCTTCCTTGTGATGTCCTCTTTCATTTGATGTATTGTTCTTCCATTTTAATCAGTGCAAACATGTTATACCAACCTGTTTTCGTGCACTGACTAGTCCTGGGACACCAAGAACAGCTAGTAAAGGTGAGCCGCATCAGCTAGGTCCCACGGCATGGGCCAGAGCCACGTGGGCTGGGTCCCACAGGTAGTAGGGACTAATGGGATGATTAGTCATCAGCATGTCGACCACCAGAGTGAACTGAGGTGTCCTCGTCACTCAGCAGGGTGATGAGTCATCAGTAGCTGGGTGTGACGAGGTGACATCGGTTTTGGATGTTTCGAATGACAGAACTAGGACATCTACGATGGGTCTTAAGGGAAGAACTGTTATCAATAAAATACCCAGAAGTAAGGAGAGGCCTAAGTGACAAGGAGCCTATGCATGTGGTAGGGGAAGCACAGTTAGGTGCAGAGTCCTGAGGCATTGAGTACTCATCAGAACTAGGGTTTCCCAGTAAGGCTACATGCATGGCACGTGAACAGTGAAGGCGCTCCTAGGACAGGTGGCCCCAGAGACTAGGTGCACAAGGGGGTATCCAGGTGGCCATCCTGTTAGAGTTTGCACTCCAGTTAAGGAAACCTTATGTGCTAGATTACCCTAAGCCTGGGTTATAGCGGCGCAAGGGTATTCCTGTAAACCTTAAATATGGGTAGCAGCGCAGAGGAAACCCTAGACTATATAAAGGATAGTAAAATACTTCACAAAGGTACGCAGTTTCTAGACCTAACACAGATACTGAATACACTTGGTGTGCTTGCCCTAGTTTTTGACTTTAGTGTCGGAGCGCAAACGGCCTCTAGGGCGCCCCTTTTTATTTTTGCAAGTGCAAGTTGTTTCGAGACAGCAAAGCATAATTCAAGGTGAGGAAAGGAGGCGTGTGAGAGTCGTAGAGTCAACCGGCAGGAGGGTCAACCGGCAAGAACATTTGGTGCCCACTGTGGGGCTGAAGTAAAACAAGGTCCCATACACGAGCAGAAGAGAAGAAACCAGAGACATGAGGAATACCAGGCAAGGATCTGTCCCACCAAATGGGGGTGAGAGCGTTACCATGCAACAACTCATGGAAACGATGCATGCCCTCCAGGAGACGGTGGCAGAATCAAGGGCAGATCAAGTGCATATGCAGATGGACCTGGCTACATCACAGGCCAGGAATGAGGAGCTGTATAGGGCGAACGAAGAATTGCGCGTGAATTTGCGTAATTTGCAGTAAGCAGGGGATCGGGCTCCACCAACCCCACGTAGGGCTTTCCCAATGCCCTTCTCCCAAGCAATCATGGACACGGTGGTCCCAGCCACCTTCGTGGGCCCTAAGACTGTGTTCACGGGGGTGGAGGATCCAGAAGCACATCTCATGGCGTTTTGCATGCAAATGATGCTGTCAGGGGGATCCGGTGCAGTGCATTGCAAGCCCTTCATGACCACGTTGATTGGGACATCGCTGGAGTGGTTTGTTAGCCTGCCTGAGGGACATATCACGTCCTTCATGCAGTTCTCCATGCTGTTCAGGGAACAATATATCGTCAACCGGGCTCCCCCACTAGTGTCTTATGACCTCTTTAATGTTAGGCAATATCAGAGGGAGTCCCTGAAAGATTACCTCAACCGATTTGGGGCGATGGTGGTGAGGCTGCACACCAAAGACAAGGATATGGTGGTGCACGCCTTCAGGAAGGGAATATTACCAGGACCTTTCAGTGAGTCTCTTATTCGAAGTCTCCCCAAGACTTTTGGCGACATCAAGTGTCGTGCCGTTGCTCACATCGTCGTCGAAGGGGAACTCAATGAGAAGCTGAAAGCGCGGCCCCTTCACGACAGCGAGTGTCCAGTCTCCCTCAGCCCATGCGGGTACATGAGGTGATGACAGAAAAGAGAACTCAGGGGAAGCAGAAGCCCTACGAGGCCATGAAGCCCCAAACTAGGGCACGAGCTAAGGAGGATGTGCCCCCCAGACATAACTTCCTGATGGAGCTCAAAGAGTTGATCGCCATCCCCAACGTGGCAGAAAGGCTGAAGGTGCCCCCAAACACAGACAAGAGACTGGGGCCCAATAAGAACACATGGTGTGAGTTCTATCAGGCATTCGGCCATCCCATTCGAAACTGCTTGGCCCTGGGTCATCTGCTAGATGAGTTGGTCAAGAGCAGCTTCTTGAATGATTACCTACGGGAGGCACAAGGGGGAGAGATTCATACCATCTCAGGTGGGTTCTGATGGAAGAGGCCCAAGCCCAAGCCTAAGCCCAAGCTCAGACCCAACAACTAGGTCCATGGAAAAGAGTATTTAAGAAGATTGGGACTCTGCTACTGATGGCAGAGAAACTTTTCTTTACATATTCAAAGACCCCTCAGAGGACCACAAGGAGTAGAGCCCAAGCCATGGGAGCTGAGCATCAATTAATTTCAGTTTATTTGTAATTTCAGTAGAGTAGGGTTCATTTAGCACAATAGGGGGTGTATTTAACAATTTAGCTTGTACCTAGGCCTTTTAGGGTAGGAATGTAGCCGTACCTTCTAGAAGCATGCTAAGGGGCTGCATTGACCTTTAGTCAACACCCTAGCAGCCCCCTCTTTTATGTATTCCCCATCCTACCCTTGTTCCTTACTCTCCAAGGCACCATCTCCTATAAATAGGGTGTTTTGGCTCATGTTTTTTTAAGATCAATTTATATAAGTAAATGCTGCCAAAATTATGCTAGCTTCTACTCTTTGTCTAGTCTTTCTAGGTTATACACTTTGATCTTCATCTTCACCTTCCTCCAAGTGATTTGGCCTAACCTATCATCCATAGCTTTCATGCACCTACAAGGAACCCATAGCTCTATATGGGCCATCCTTGACCCATATCATCCATAGCTTCCACCACCTTTTTACCTCATATTTCAAGAAGAACAAATGGTCATGAAGAACAACCCATCATTTGGTATCTAGAACTTTGGTTCTTCAAGAGATAAGTGTTCTCTTCATTTTATTTTTTTGAGTCTTCTTCTTTATTCCATGTTGTTCATCATATCCTTAAATGACTTGCTGTTTTTAATTTCTTTTTAAGTTGGTGTTGCTGTTTTTAAATTTCTATTTGGTATTTTTTGGTTCAACTTGATCTGGAACTTCCATTTTCAAACTGTTTTAGGTTCCTTTTGTGTTGGCTGTTCTATTTTTATTTTATTTGAGTCTTATTGATGTTTTTAATCAGTGCAAATTGTTTGTAGTTGAGTCATTTTGATTTTTGAATCCATACAAGTTTTGTCCAAGTCATGTTCATCCTACAATGTCATAAATTCCAAGTGGTGCCTTTTATTGTTGATTTGGTTGCTTGATTTTGTTTTGAGTGCAGTTTATATTTCTGTTTTTGAAGCTTTGGTGCCTTTTATATTTTCATATTTGAGTTCATAGTTGTGTGTTAGTTCCATACAAGTTCGTTTCCAATCATTTCCATTGCGTTTTTGAAGTTTCTTTACCGTTTTCTAATTCCAAGTTAGGATTTCTCTGTTTTCACTGCTACTGTGCTGGCTGGAATCTGATCCTGCCGCTTGACTCGAACGTGGAGGATTGCCTCGTCACTCCTTCGTCTAGCCCTCTGGTCTGCAGGAACGCTCCAAGAACCACCACCGGAACTCCAAACGCTGCCTGCAAAACACACGAACGGCGCCTCTGGCGGCCGTTGTAGCTCCGACGCTCAAGTCAGGCAACAGGAACACCAAATCTATCACTGAATCTCTCTGTGAGACTCGTGTGTGCTCTCAGATCCACTTTCTCTCTCTATCACTGTTTTCTGTTATCACTGTGCCACGTGTAAGAACGCTCTCACAGTGACTCAGAAACCCCGTGTAGAGAGCCTGTGTAAACTTGGAAAAGAATGGAAGGAATCCCCCTACCTTACATGATGTGGAGTGCTTTATACCTGAGCCGCGCCTCGCTCCCAGATGGTGACACGTGGAGGCACCAGCTTGAATCTACCGTACACGCGTCACACCTGGAGGGCTTCTGCGCTTCTCTCTGTGCGGGCCGCATGATCCCAGGAGAGCGCCAGGCACATCCTGCCTGCATGGCCTCGCCGCACGTCCTCTGAGTGGGCATCATGCGAGGTGCATGCGTAGCGTTCTCGCTGGGAACCCCGATGACCGACCTCCCTCTGCATGCAATTACGACCGATCTCCCTCCTAACGCCCGATCGCGCTCCTCATGCAGTCACACCCGGGCGGTCCCTCATGACCTGCCACTGTCATCCGTGCGGTGCCTCATGAATATCCACCGACGTCCGTGCGGTGCCTCATGAATATCCACCGACGTCCGTGCGGGGCTTTCAGGCGCTTATCTATGCTTTGAACTGGGAGTGGTGGCCACTTGGTATCTGACTACCGATCACCATTCTAGGTGATCTCCTCCCTGATTCACTTGCTCTTTCTACCACATGCCACCCTGTTCATGGTCCACGTGGTCAACGGCTGCTGACGTCATCAACTACTGATGACCGACCGGATCACAAGCCCCCCAGTCTCGAGCTGTGAACTTGTTCTCAGCGAAGAGACCAAGTGGTCGCGCCCTCGATCCACGTGGCAGGTGGGGCCACGCCACGTGCTGCTCACGTATCTGCTCCTCGGCATTATGGCTTCCATACTTTATCTCTCGACACATGGACGCAATAATAGCCCCCACTGAGTGTCGCTATCGTTTCCTTCATTCAACATAAGCGTGCGCATCCCTCTGGATCATCTAGAGATTCACCCTCTCTGTTTTCTTCTTCTCAAACACGCTAGGGTTCACTGTGTTTCTCCTCTTTAACTCTCTGCATGTGACTAACTGTTAACTAGCTTAGGCTTTAGCGCGATCCCACTGCAACCCCTCAAACTTGGCTTCTGACTTGATCACGGCTAACTGTTACCTTAGCATTACCTTCAACATAACTTCGTGCTGGAAAACTGACTTAACGGGGCCTAAACGCTTCGGCTTCACGCAGCAGAACTTCCTTCTACCACCGACCACCGACTAGCGTGTTAGTGCACCACCGATCAGTCATCGCGCTTCTGGCTTCGCTACACTTCTCTGCCACACCAGCGCTGAGTGCATAGAGGGCCTGAACACCAACTATGACGCCTGTGTTTTGAGGAAGAAAAGTGCTTCTCAGTGACCCCTCTTGTCCCAACCTTGCTGTAAGAAGTCGTGGGTGAGGTCTTGCTTCTCCCACCTCAGCCTCGCTGTAAAAAGCAGAGGGAAGGGACCTGGTTCTCTTGCCTCAACCTTGCTGTAAGAAGCAGAGGAAGAGGACTTGATCTCTTGCCTCAACCTTGCTGTAAAAAGTCGAGGTGAGGACTTTCACTCGCCTGCACCTCGCTGTACAAAGTCGAGGGAGGACTTTCTTCTTTCTCGCCTGCACTCGCTCAAAGGCAAGGAGGTCTTCCTCTGGTGCCTACACTTGCTCAAAGGCAAGGAGGTCTTCCTCGTTTCTCGCCTGCACTTGCTCAAAGGCAAGGAGGACTTCCTCTGGTGCCTGCACTTGCTCAAAGGCAAGGAGGTCTTCCTCTTTTCTCGCCTGCACTTGCTCAAAGGCAAGGAGGTCTTCCTCTTTTCTCGCCTGCACTTGCTCAAAGGCAAGGAGGACTTCCTCTTGCCTCAACCTTGCTGTATAAAGCAGAGGTTAGGACTTTCTCTGTTGCCTCAACCTTGCTGTAAAAAGCAAAGGAAGAGGACTTTCTCTTGCCTCAACCTTGCTGTATAAAGCAGAGGTGAGGACTTTCTCTATTGCCTCAACCTTGCTGTAAAAAGCAAAGGAAGAGGACTTTCTCTTGCCTCAACCTTGCTGTATAAAGCAGAGGTGAGGACTTTCTCTGTTGCCTCAACCTTGTTGTAAAAAGCAAAGGAAGAGGACTTTCTCTTGCCTCAACCTTGCTGTATAAAGCAGAGGTGAGGACTTTCTCTGTGGCAGTACGCTCCCAGGGGGGTGCCAGGCGTGGCTGTCTAAGCGCACACACCGGGCGCGCCCTGCCTGCATAGCCTCATCGCGCGTTCACCGACGTCCCGACCGGCGAGGAGCTCTTCTCTGGAATCATGCGAGGTGCATGCTTAACGCTCTCGCTGGGAACTTGGGTCCCAGCTTAACACGTCTTAGCAAGACCCTGATGACCATGCACCGACCGAGCACTCACTCTCTACATGCACCGACGGCTGATCGCGGTCTGCAGGCACTGATGGCTGATCGCGCTCTACATCCCAGCGCTTATCTAGGGGCTGATCTGCGGGTGGTGGCCACTCGGTAACTCACCACCGATCACCTGGTCTTGCACCTGGGGCAAGGAGAACTTTAAACTGGGAACACTCGCACACTTTATGCACTGAAAATCTTTTATTGGGTGGCATCGTTAAAAAGAGTGCCCCCTGATCTGCTCAACTGTTTAATACACTAAGTGCGTGTACAGCGCGATAGCGCATCTACTTTACAACTTAACCAAAATAGGAAACAAGCGTGTAGCGTCTTGGGTTCTGGGAATAGTCGTTCCGTCCAGAGTCACCAGCCGACAAGCTCCATTCTCCAACGTCTCAACCACTCTGGATGGGATCTCCTTAAACCAGCGATGACCGCCCTGGCGGTGCACACACGTGGGGCGATCATGCCTTCCGCTTCAGCTCTGGGAGCCCCCCCAGCGTAGCCTCTTCCATCACCTCACCTCCCCAAACACAGGGAGTTCATGCTACTGGTCGCCTGCCTGGGACCCTGAAGCGCGATCACCTTGTGTCTCCTGCATGTAATCGGTCAGGAACCCTGTCTCCACCAACTCAGCAAGCTGACGCCCCAACGCCAGGCAGTTACGGAGTGTATGTCCATAAGCTTGGTGGAATTCACACCACTCATCCTTCCTCCCTCCAAGTACCCTGTCGGTTTTCTCTGGCACATGGAGTCTTGCTGCCACAGCAGGGATGGCGATCAGCTCCGCCAAACTTATCATGAAATCATACCTGGGGGGTGCATTGCTTGCACGCCCCCTGGTCTGGTCCTTCCTGGGTGCATAAGGGCGAGACCTTCCCTGCTCCTTCCTCCCTTCCTTGATCTCATGCACCCGCGCCTGTTGCTGCTGATTCCCCTGACCTCCACGTGGCTTCGACAGTGCAACACTTCCTCTCTTCTCAGAGACCTCTGTCTCTGCTACTATGTGTGCCACCGCGCGTCGTCGTATCTCGGTGAAGGTGGCAGGGTGGCTCCTGATGAGCGATTCACTAAAAGGACCAGGGAGGACACCTCTCTTGAACGCATGCACCAGCATGTCCTCGTCCTTGCTGGGCAATCTCACCACCTGTGCCCCAAAGCGATTGAGGTAGTCCTTCAACGGCTCCCCCTGATACTGGCGCACGTCAAACAGGTCGTAGGACACCACTGGCACCGGTCGGTTGATGATGTACTGCTCCGTGAACAGCTTCGCAAACTGATGGAAGGAAGTGACGTGGCCCTTTGGCAGGCTCACGAACCACTCCATAGCCACTCCGCTCAGCGTGCTCATGAACATCTTGCAGTACACAACATCTGAACCTCCAGTCAGCATCATCTGAGTGTGGAAGGCTGTCAGGTGTGTTTCTGGGTCTTCCACCCCCGTGAACGACGCTTTCAGTCCCACCAGATTGGGAGGCACCACCGTGTTCATGATTTCGGGGGAGAAAGGCATAGGGAATGCTCTCGGAGGCGACGGTGGCGTCGACGTCCTCTCTTCAGCTGCGCGCTCCTTCTGCGCCTGCAATTCCCTACGCAGCTCTTCATTCATACGGTTCAACTCTTCGTTTCTTCTCTGCGATGCAGTCAGCTCTGCACGCATTTTCTCTTGCTCAGCTCTCAATTCCGCGACTCTATTTTGCAGCGCGCGCATCATCTCCACTGCCTGCGCCATGGTAACAGCTCCTTCTTCAGCAGATGGCACCGGTGAGGTTTGCCTGGTTCTCCTTCTCATCTTCTCAACACTTCGACGTAACTTCAAGAAAACTCTAAGAAACCTCGACGAAGAGATCAAGAAGCTCTAAGAAACTGCAAGAACCTCAAGAAACTGCGACGTGGATGGGAACCAGATTCGCACAGGCCCCACGGTGGGCGCCTAATGATCCTGCCGCTTGACTCGAACGTGGAGGATTGCCTCGTCACTCCTTCGTCTAGCCCTCTGGTCTGCAGGAACGCTCCAAGAACCACCACCGAAACTCCAAACGCTGCCTGCAAAACACACGAACGGCGCCTCTGGCGGCCGTTGTAGCTCCGACGCTCAAGTCAGGCAACAGGAACACCAAATCTATCACTGAATCTCTCTGTGAGACTCGTGTGTGCTCTCAGATCCACTTTCTCTCTCTATCACTGTTTTCTGTTATCACTGTGCCACGTGTAAGAACGCTCTCACAGTGACTCAAAAACCCCGTGTAGAGAGCCTGTGTAAACTTGGAAAAGAATGGAAGGAATCCCCCTACCTTACATGATGTGGAGTGCTTTATACCTGAGCCGCGCCTCGCTCCCAGATGGTGACACGTGGAGGCACCAGCTTGAATCTACCGTACACGCGTCACACCTGGAGGGCTTCTGCGCTTCTCTCTGTGCGGGCCGCATGCTCCCAGGAGAGCGCCAGGCACATCCTGCCTGCATGGCCTCGTCGCACGTCCTCTGAGTGGGCATCATGCGAGGTGCATGCGTAGCGTTCTCGCTGGGAACCCCGATGACCGACCTCCCTCTGCATGCAATTACGACCGATCTCCCTCCTAACGCCCGATCGCGCTCCTCATGCAGTCACACCCGGGCGGTCCCTCATGACCTGCCACCGTCATCCGTGCGGTGCCTCATGAATATCCACGGACGTCCGTGCGGTGCCTCATGAATATCCACCGACGTCCCTGCGGGCCTTTCAGGCGCTTATCTATGCTCTGAACTGGGAGTGGTTGCCACTTGGTATCTGACTACCGATCACCATTCTAGGTGATCTCCTCCCTGATTCACTTGCTCTTTCTACCACATGCCACCCTGTTCATGGTCCACGTGGTCAACGGCTGCTGACGTCATCAACTACTGATGACCGACCGGATCAGAATCATTCCCAGAAATTACATTTGTTGGTAAAAAATTCTGAAATTTTGGATTTAAGTAGTTTGATGTGTTAAGAAGAAGTGAAAAAAAGAAGCACATCAAAATTCAAAATACAAAAAAAATGATAAATGAAATACGAACAGAGTGCAAAAATCCTGACTCTGAAAAAGCGCTGACGCGACAGTGATTTCGGAAAAATTATTACAATTATTTGGCTCACTGTTTTGGTGAAATTCCAACGCCTATATTGAGCTAAAACATTGAAGTTTCTGTGGTTAAAATTTCAAGCTCAAATTTTGTAGTGCTGTTTTAGTTTTATTCATCTATTCTAGTTCCATTCACTAGGATTCCACTTTGTGTGCTACCTTTTCTTGTGTGCCTTAATTTTTTGCTTGTCAAATTTTATTGAATACTCTTTCAAGTCTTGTCAAATATCACCTCCATTTGCAGTAGTCCTTGATTTTAAATTTGAGTTTTGTTGCTTTAAAACTTGCTTTACCTCTCTTTGGTGGATTTGACCTAAAAAGTGCTTTGGTGAGTGTGGAGCTAAAATTTTGTTTTGGTGAGCCATATCACTAAAGAGGAGCTGGATTAAAGATTTAAGGTTGAATAACCTGATCCTGCCTCTTGACCAAAGCGCTAGAGCTTCTCCTTCTCGAACCTCGTCCTCACCAGCTTCACGCCAAACACACCAATGACCTCCACCTTCAGCTCCTCCAAGACACCTGAAAGAACAATGTGGCGCCTCTGCGGCCGGTCGTGCTCCGACGCTCAAGTCAGTGAGTGAATCAACAAAGAACTTCAAAGAAAGCTTAGAACCGTGTACAAGTGAATCACAACTGAAAATGACTCTCCCCCCTCATTCCGTTAAGAATTTCGTATATATACCTGAGTCTTTCTCTCTCCTGACGGTTATTCCTCTTGGCACGTGGATAACATCTGGTCATACACGTGTCGACATCTGGAGTACCTGCAACTGAAACGCTACTTCCACTTTGCTCCTGTGACTAAGTTATCCACACAGGGAGTAGCTTAGTGCACAGGCTACCCTGGGCGCAACCTTAACATGATAAGCTGATTAACACTGGGTATCACGTCTCATACTACACATGGTGGCAGATATGCCACTTATCCTCTGTTTTTAGACCATACAACAAGTGCTTGCCAAGTCTTCTCAAATACCCGGCGATTTGCTCTTTCGGCGACTTGCTGACCTCCTAACCTTCACACACGGCGATCATGTGCAATCTAGGCGATTACTGATCCATACCGGCGATGAGCGACTACTCATCCTCACAGGCGATAGGCGATTACTCATCCTCACAGGCGATAGGCGATTACTGATCTGTACTTCTTGCGTAACGCTCTCGCTGGGAGCCTGGGTCCTAGCTTAACTGTGTGTAAACGGGAAAACCCCCGATGACTGATCAGTGCTTCTTTACTTCTCGCGCTCTTCTTCCAGGCGCTCATCTGACGCTGATCTGCGGGTGATGGTCCCTTAGCCACCGACCACCGATCACCCTCCTGAGCGATAGCCTCCCTGATTCACCTGCCATCCTCTACCACGTGTCACCCTGTGCATGGTCCACGTGGTCACCTGCTGCTGACGCCATCAACTACTGATGACCGACCGGATCACAAGCCCCCCAGTCTCGAGCTGTGAACTTGTTCTCAGCGAAGAGACTAAGTGGTCGCGCCCTCGATCCACGTGGCAGGTGGGGCCACGCCACGTGCTGCTCACGTATCTGCTCCTCGGCATTATGGCTTCCATACTTTATCTCTCGACACATGGACGCATTAATAGCCCCCACTGAGTGTCGCTACCGTTTCCTTCATTCAACAGAAGCGTGCGCATCCCTCTGGATTATCTAGAGATTCACCTTCTCTGTTTTCTTCTTCTCAACCGCGCTAGGGTTCGCTGCATTTCTCCTCTTTAACTCTCTGCATGTGACTAACTGTTAACTAGCTTAGGCTTTAGTGTGATCTCACTGCAACCCCTCAAACCTGGCTTCTGACGTGATCGTGGCTTACTGTTACCTTAGCATTGCCTTCAACATAACTTCGTGCTGGATGACTGACTTAACGGGGCCTAAACGCTTCGGCTTCACGCAGCAGAACTTGCTTCTACCGCCGACCACCGACTAGCATGTTAGTGCACCACTGATCAGTCATCGCGCTTCTGGCTTTGCTACACTTCTCTGCCACTCCAGCGCTGAGTGCATAGAGGGCCTGAACACCAACTATGACGCCTGTGTTTTGGGGAAGGAAAATGCTTCTCGATAACCCCTCTTGCCTCAACCTCGCTGTAAGAAGTCGCGGGTGAGGTCTTGCTTCTCTCACCTCTGCCTCGCTATACAAAGTCGAGGTGAAGACTTTTTCTCTCGCCTCAGCCTTGCTGTAAAAAGCAGAGGAAGAGGACTTTCCTCTCACCTTAACCTTGCTGTAAAAAGCAGAGGAAGAGGACTTTTCCTCATGCCTCAGCCTCCCTGTACAAAGTCAAGGTGAGGTCTTCGTTACCTCGCCTCAGCCTCGCTGTACAAAGTCGAGGTGAGAGGACTTTCTCTTTTGCCTCACCCTCGCTGTACAAAGCCGAGAGTGAGGACTTTCTCGCCTCCGCCTCGCTATACAAAGTCGAGGGAGAGGGCTTTCTCTCTTGCCTCAGCCTCGCTGTACAAAGCCGAGGTGAGGACCTTTCTCTATTGCCTCAACCTTGCTGTAAGAAGCGAAGGAAGAGGACTTTTCCTCTTGCCTCAACCTTGCTGTATAAAGCAGAGGAAGAGGACTTGGTTCTCTTGCCTCAACTTTGCTGTAAGAAGCAGAGGAAGAGGACTTTCTCTCTCTCGCTTGCACTTGCTCAAAGGCAAGGCGGTCTTCTTCTTTCTCACCTACACTTGCTCAAAGGCAAGGAGGACTTCCTCTGTTGCCTACACTTGCTCAAAGGCAAGGTGGACTTCCTCTGTTGCCTACACTTGCTCAAAGGCAAGGAGGACTTCCTCTTTCTCGCTTGCACTTGCTCAAAGGCAAGGAGGTCTTCCTCTTTCTCGCCTGCACTTGCTCAAAGGCAAGGCGGTCTTCTTCTTTCTCGCCTACACTTGCTCAAAGGCAAGGAGGACTTCCTCTGTCTCGCCTACACTTGCTCAAAGGCAAGGAGGACTTCCTCTGTTGCCTCAAGATGCGCGAGAACATCGAGGACTTTGAACTTCGCTGGATGCCTCCGATCGCCAAAGGACGATGAGGACTTTAAACTTTTCACTTGTGCCCCTAATCGCCTAAGGGCGATGAGGACTTTAAAACTTTTCACTTGTGCCCCTAATCGCCTAAGGGCGACGAGGACTTTAAAACTTTCTACTTGTGCCCCTAATCGCCTAAGGGCGATGAGGACTTTAAAACTTTTCACTTGGAACGTGCACACTTATTTTACTTCTACCTTTCATCACGTTAGGTGATAAGGTTTTTCAAAAACTTCTTTAAGACGATATGCACACAAACTTCAGTATACTTCAAAATTTCAATTTTGAATATCTTATTTCTTAGGTGGCCTCGTTAAAAACCCTCCTTAGGGAAAAAAGAGTGCCCCCTTGTAACTGTTTTTACAAAACTGTTTATGATTCCCCTGAGTTTGCACTACTTACAAAGCTTTAACTGAAATAAAATTTAAGGTGTGTGGCATTCCAAGTACGAGGAATCGCCCCTCCTTCTAGTGTCTCCAAGCGGTAGGCGCTGTTCCCGAGTGCTTCGATTATTCTAAACGGTCCTGTCCACTTGGGTGACAACTTGTTCTCCATCTCGTACTGGTGGGCCTTCCTCATCACCAGATCGCCGCTTCTGAACTGTCTCGGTATTACTCTAAAACTGTGCCTTCGTTCTATTCTTCTTTTTACCGCTTCAGCTTTCACTCTTGCTTCCTCTATGACCTCATCCAGTAAATCCAGGTTCATTCTTCTCTCTTCGTTTGACTCTTCTGCTACAAAGTGTTGAAATCTCGGCGAGCTCTCCTGGATTTCGACTGGAATCATCGCGTCACAGCCATACACTAAACTAAAAGGGGTTTCATGGGTGTCTGACTGCTCAGTTGTGTGGTATGCCCAAATTATGTGAGGTACCTCATCGACCCACGATCCTTTTGCTTTGTCTAATCTCCTCTTCAAACCTCTCAACAGAACCCGATTAGCGGATTCTACCTGGCCATTCGTCTGTGGGTGCTCCACGGATGCAAACACTTGTTGAATTCCCACATCCTCACACAGCTTCTTCAACAGGTGGCTTGCAAACTGAGTCCCATTATCCGATACTAGACGCTTAGGCACCCCAAATCGGCACACAATGTTCTTCCGTACAAAGTTTTCAATCTTGGGTGCTGTGATTTGGGCAACAGGCTCTGCTTCAATCCACTTAGTGAAGTACTCGATCGCCACCACCAAGTATTTCCTTTGCCTGATCGTCATTGGAAAGGGCCCCAGAATGTCGATTCCCCATGTATGGAATGGCCAAGGGCTATAAATCGACTTAAGCTCTTCTGGAGGCGCCTTGTGCCAGTCGGCGTGCTGCTGGCACTGCTTGCAACACTAGGCGTACCTTTTGCAATCCTCTCTCATTGTCGGCCAGTAATATCCTGCACGAAGAGTTCTAGCAGCTAGAGCTCGACCCCCGATGTGACTCCCACATATACCTTCATGGAGCTCAGCCATAATTCTCGTGCATTTCTCCCCGTGTATACACACCAGGAGTGGGTATGTGAACCCAAACCTGTACAACTCGCCATCTATCATGGTAAACCTGGCAGAGTTCTTCTTGATCTTCCTGGACTATGCTGGATCTACTGGGAGCAAGCCATCGGCTAAGTAACGCTGGTACTGTGCAATCCATGTATCTGGCTTATGTGTGGTACAGACCTGCGCGACGTTCGTTTCATCCACAGGAGACGCCCTTATCCTTGGCGTTCTCAAGGTCTCCTAAGTCAAAGACTTGTGACTCCTCGCCGCTCCCCCTGGCGACTTGCTCACTTGAAGCAGCTGGTGATCTGCCACAAACGCCCTTGGTATCTTCAATGTTTCTTGAATAACAGTCCTCTGTCTGCCCCCTTGCCTGAACTGGCGAGCTTGGCCAGCAAGTCAGCTCGGGCATTTTGCTCCCTTGGTACATGCACTACCTCAAACAGGGTAAAAGAACTCTTCAACTCCTGCACATGTGCCACGTAAGCCGCCATCTGCGGGTCCTTGGCTTGGAACTCGCCCCCTACTTGCCCTGTGACCAACAATGAGTCACTTTTAGCCACCAACACTTTAGCCCCCATCTCCTTAGCCAACAAGATACTTGCAATCAATGCCTCATATTCTGCTTGATTGTTGCTGGCTTTGAAAGCGAACCTTAGGGACTGTTCTATCAGCACGCCGTTGGGCCCCTCCAGAATGACTCCAGCACGGCTACCGTGCTGGTTTGACGATCCATCTACCGAAAGGACCCAACGAAAGCCATCTCCTTCAACATGAGTTGCCTCTGACGAGAGCTCGACGACGAAATCAGCGAAAATCTGCCCCTTAATTGGCCCTTTGGGTTCATATTTAATGTCGAACTCTGACAGTTCTACCGCCCACTTCACCATTCTTCCAGCTACATCAGGTTTCTTCAGAACCTTCTGAATGGGCAAATCGGTCATTATCAGGACAGTGAAGCTCTGAAAGTAATGATGCAACCTCCTCGCCGAAAACACAATCGCTAAAGCAGCTTTCTCTAAGGCCTGATACCTCACTTCAGGACCTTGTAGCACCTTGCTCACAAAATAAATGGGCTTCTGGACCTGATTTTGGTCTTGGACAAGCACCGCACTCACCGCTCTCTCAGTCACAGCGAAATACAACCTGAGAGGCACTCCAACTAACGGTTTGCACAGCACCGGCGGGCTTGCTAAATATACTTTAAGCTTCACGAAAGCTTCTTCACACTCCTTGGTCCAGACAAACCTGTTGTTTCTCTTTAGACATTGAAAATACGGGTGGCCCTTCTCGCCGCTAGCTGACACAAAGCGTGAGAGAGCAGCCATCCGACCTGTCAGCTGCTGCACCTCCTTCACCGTAGCTGGGCTTCTCATTGCCATAATAGCAGCACACTTATCGGGGTTTGCCTCTATTCCTCTTTCAGTCAAGAGAAAACCTAGAAATTTCCCCGCCTCCACGCCAAAGATGCACTTCTCGGGATTCAGTTTCAGCCTATATTTGGCTATCGTGACAAATAACTCTTCCAAGTCCGAGACGTGGCTGCTCCTCTCCAGGGAAGTCACCACCATATCATCAACATAGGCCTGCACATTTCTCCCCAGCATTGGTGCAAGTACCTTATCCATTAACCTCTGGTACGTGGCCCCAGCGTTCTTCAGCCCAAATGGCATTACTTTATAGCAGTAGCACGATCTCTCTGTCATGAAGGCGGTCTTCTCCTCATCCATAGGATGCATCTTGATCTGATTATACCCCGAGAAGGCATCCAGAAAGCTCAACAATTTGCAACCTGCTGTGCTGTCAACCAGGGCGTCTATACTTGGCAAAGGATAGGAGTCCTTTGGACAAGCCTTGTTTAAATCCGTGAAATCGACGCACATGCGCCATTTCCCATTGCTCTTCTTAACCAACACGACATTAGCGAGCCACTCGGGGTATTGGATCTCCCGAATGTGGCCTGCTGCGAGGAGCTTCTGCGTTTCATCTCTGATCGCCTGCCTCTTCTCCTCGTTGAACTTTCGCCTTCTTTGTCGCACTGGTCTAACCTGGGGGTCCATTGCCAGATGATGGCACAAGAAATCAGGGTCGATACCGGGCATATCTGAAGCAGACCACGCAAACGCGTCCAAATTCCTTTCCAACACCCCGGCGATCTGGTCTTGTGCCTCGCGCTCCAGGGATTTCCCCAGCTTGAAGACCTTGCCTTTTATCTCCCTTTCAACCCATTCTTCCACTGGTTGAAGTCTCCTTTCACTGGCGATCACCGCTCTGGCGATCCCTGTCTCCCTAGCCTCCTCAGGGCAATCAGCATTTCCACCTCCTTCCTCGACACCTAACATACGTGCACTCCCCTCGGCGATCACCTCCATCGCAACATCGATGACCTGCCCCCCCTCTCGCCTTGACTCCATGCCAGGAGGCGGCGTGGTTGTGACGTAGCTTACTGATCGCCTGTTCTTGAGGCTGTTTTCGTAACACCTCTTTGCCTCCTTTTGATCAGATCGCAGGGTTATTACCACACCTTCCATTGAAGGGAGCTTAACCTTCATGTGCCTTATTGATGGCACTGCCCCTATCCGGTTGAGAGTTGGCCTCCCTAACAAGACGTTGTATGCTGAGGGGGCATTCACAACAAGGTACTTGATTTTCTCCGTTCTTGAAGCCGCGTCATCTGTGAATGTGGTTCTCAACTCAATATACCCCCTGACCTCCACCTGATCGCCAGCGAAACCATACAAACATCCTCCATAAGGTCTCAGCTGGTCAAGGGGCAGCTGCAACTTTTTGAAAGTTGGCCAGAACATAACATCAGCCGAACTTCCCTGGTCAACTAGCACTCGGTGGATCTTCCTTCCTGCCGTGACAAGCGAGATCACTATAGGATCATTGTCATATGGTACAACATCCCTAAGGTCTTCTTTGGTAAACGTGATGTCCACATCGGGCGAGTGGTCCTCAAATGCTTGGTCTTGGCTTGGGCGCGTGGTTTCGTAGGAGCCATATTCCCTCTCTTCTCTATCGCTTCATTCTCAGCGGCGATGTGAGCCATAGCACGTCGCCGAAGCTCTGCAAACGTCGCAGGGTGGCTCCTGATTAATGATTCACTGAAAGGTCCAGGTAGTACGCCCTTCTTGAAGGCGTGCACGAACATCTCCTCATCTTTACCTGGTAATCGGACTATCTGAGCTCCAAACCTATTCAGATAGTCCTTCAAAGATTCCCCTTGGAACTACCTTACGTCAAACAGGTCATACGACACCATAGGCGGCGCCTTATTCACAATGTACTGATCGACGAAAAGCTTGGAGAATTGCTGGAAACTAGAGATGTGTCTAGTAGGTAAGCTTACAAACCAATCCAACGCTGTGCTGTGGAGAGTGCTCATGAACATCTTGCAATAGGCCGCATCAGATCCTCCCGACAGCATCATCTGCGTATGAAACGCGGTAAGGTGAGCCTCTGGATCTTCCACTCCAATGAAGGAGGCCTTCACTGTAACATCCCGCCAAAATAAAACCATACATACATGTATAATGAAAATAAAGGTACACAAATAATATTGAAGAGTACATGATAATATATATATAAGTAATGAAGTTGCTCCTCTTAGGGAGTTTAATACATAACCAGTCAAATGTTTTCAAAATTTAACGAAATTCAATCAAATACAACAAGACCGGCGGTCTCCATACATGAACCGGCGATCTGGTAACAGAAGGCCCCAAAACAGGCGATCTGCTAGCAGGACATAAAACCGGCGATCACCACCAAGAGATAGAAACCGGCGATCTCTTCCTCGGTGACCACTCACTAGGGAGCTCTGCTTCCTGGAAGATCATCTGCTCCCGTGTAAGTTATACACGATCATCACAATTTTAAGAGAAAAACAGCCAACGAGCAGAACACGCAGGGTAAGCTAGATATTTTAAGGAGAGTTTAAATAAGGATAATTAAATTAAAATCAAGGTAAACAATTTCAAGATATTCACGTATCGCTAACAAGTTTCTCATACCCTTCACTTGATCGCCCAGAAATCACACATTTCACAATATTTTCAAGAGTCTTTCAATTTCACAAACTGCATCAAGTGTCTATAAATTTCAAGTTCCTCATTTCACATGTCAGACCACCACTGACTCAGCACACAAGACACTTGACACTACTTCCGGAAGACTCATGCATTGATTAGACTCAGAGATCTGCACCTGTCATGCTGCACCACTGTGAAATCACACACATTCACAGGGTCGCTGGGAAATCACACACATTCACCAGCGTATAAATGAATCTCAAGTTCATCATTCTCACAGTATGACAGGGTTAATCCATAGAACAGGCCGAGCTCGTTCTTTTTCACACGAGTCACCCATTCATATGAACCTCCTTCGACTCTCACCAACTGAGTAACTTCCTCTATGTGATTCCATTACCTCAGCAGAGTCAGGATATCCCCTTAGGAATCACCGATCAATGCACATCCTACACGATCTTACACGGTATTTTCTTTCCTGAAAATACTATGCCTCGATCCCACATTCACAACACCCAAGACATCATACCACTTAAATAAATGATTCAAGTCACAGCAACATTCGTTTCAAAGATTCAGATTTTCGAAGATCACCTTTAAGCTTCAACAGTTCAAAGTAACACCAAAAACAGGGAGTTCGCAAACATCGCCCAAACCGGCGACCTGATTCAAAAACAGGGTATTTCGAAGTTTGTATTTAAAAAACCGGCGACCACGTCGCTCAAAAACACACAGAACAGAGCATTCACGAAGATGAAAACGAAACCGGTGACCTCGTCGCCCTCACTTCCGAAATAGCTAAACTACGACTTGTATTGAAAATGGAGGCTAGCTTCCCTTACCTGGACTTGCGCAAACACCAGGAGCTCCGAAATCCAACGAAGCCTAAAGAACGCCTTGGCTCTGTTTTTGCGTCTGTTTTGAAGGACTTGCAGAGAACTTCCCAGGTGCTCTAATGGTGGCTGCCGCTCGTCGTACTCTTGTGTGAAGGTGCCAGAATCGCAGCGCGAAGGAGAGAAAAGGAGAAGAATGGAGGTAAACTCACTCTTTTGCTCTTGAACCACTGCAACGTTTCTTTTTCTCAGAAGTGGGTTTTTGAATCTTAAACCAACTTGCCCACAAAAGCCGCTGCCACCACCCACTCTGCAGGGGAGTTTGCGTGTACGCTTCCCTGAACAGTACAACTACGCGTGCCTCTGCGCAGGCTAACACTCTGAGGTCACTATTCTGAACCACCCCTTTTGTCTACGTGGCGCGCGTGTAGGACGTTTCATGCTGGGAGTCTGGGTCCCACTTTATCTGTGTGAAACTCGACATCGCGCGATAACCTTTCACCGATGACCACTGGCGCGAAGACTATCCACCGATGACCTCTCGCGCGAAGGCTATCCACCGATGACCTCTCGCGCGAAGACTATCCACCGATGTCCTCTCGCGCGAAGATTATCCACCGATGTCCTCTCGCGCGAAGACTATCCACCGAGTCCTCTCGCGCGAAGACTAACCCCCTGATGTCCTCTCGCGCGAAGACTAACCCCGCATGCCTCGCGCCCTGGCGATCACGTGTAGTGTAGGCGACCGGCGATTATGTGTTAACAAGGAACTCTTGTAGTCTTCTAAGCTACACTTTCCTTCCTTTTTATTTTAAATAAAAACATACTTAGAATTCATTTAAAATATACCCTTTTATTCCAATTTAATTTTACAGGTCCTTACATTCTCCCCATCAAGAAAAATTTTCGTCCCCGAAAATTGAATTACAAGGAAAAGAGGTATGGATAAGCCTCTCTCATGGGTTCTTCTAACTCCCAAGTTGAATCCCCCGATCTCTCATCCCACACCACTTTCACCATGTTGATGGTCTTGCCTCTGAGCTGTTTACTTTGCCAATCGTCAATCCTGACTGGTTTTGCTTCAAAGGACAAGTCATCCCTGATCTGCACATCGTCCACTTCCAGCACATGACTAGGGTCTGCCATGTACTTCCTCAGCTGTGATACGTGAAAGACATTGTGCAGATTCGCTAGATGGGGAGGTAGGGCGATCTCATAAGCCACTGGACCAACCTTTCTTAAGATCTGATATGGTCCCACGAACTTAGGGGACAACTTCCTTGACGTGATCGCCCGTCCTACACCCTTGGTTGGTGTCACTTTCATGAACACGTGGTCTCCAGCAGCAAACTCCAAAGGCTTTCTCCTCTGATCTGCATAGGACTTCTGCCTACTCTGAGAAGCTTTCATTCTGCTTTGTATCTGTTTCACCTTCTCGGTCGTCTGCTGAATCAACTCTGGCCCAACCAAGACTGCCTCGCCCTCCTGGTACCAACATAAGGGAGTTCTGCATTTCCTCCCATACAGGGCTTCATATGGTGCCATCCCAATACTGGCGTGGTAGCTATTATTATAGGTAAACTCCACCAGTGGCAACACCTCGTCCCAACTTCCCAATTGATCCAAGACGCACGCCCTCAGCAGATCTTCCAAGGATTGGATCGTTCTCTCTGACTGACCATCTGTTTGGGGATGATATGCAGAGCTCATCCTCAACTTAGTTCCCAAGCACTCTTGCAAGGTCTGCCAAAACCGTGAAGTGAACCTGGGATCTCTATCTGAAACGATGCTGGAAGGCACTCCATGCAACCTCACTATTTCTTGGATGTATAACTGTGCCAGCTTGGCCATAGGCATCTTCATATTCACTGGAAGGAAGTGGGCACTCTTCGTCAGCCTATCAATGATAACCCAGATTGCATCATGACCCTTTACCGATCTGGGTAAATGGGTGACAAAATCCATGGCGATGCTGTCCCATTTCCACTCAGGGATATCCAGTTGCTGCAACAGCCCGCCAGGTCTTTGATGCTCTACCTTCGCCTTCTGACACGTTAAGCAGGTTGCAACATACTGGGTGATGTCCCTCTTCATGCCCGACCACCAAAATGACTCCTTCAAGTCATGATACATCTTGTTCATGCCTGGATGAAGGTTAAGGCGACTCTTGTGACCTTCTTCTAGGATCATCTTCTTCAACTCTTCATTTGCAGGTATGCAAATTCTGCCATTAAATCTCAAGATCCCATCATCGCCCATTACAAAGTCTCTCGCCTGATCTGTCCCTAGTGACTCCATAGTACGCTTCAGACTAGGGTCCTCCAACTGCTTATCCTTTAACATCCCAAGGAAGTCATTAGTTATAGCCAGCTTACTACAACTAATGTGATTTACGTGAAATTCTACTCCAAGGTTTAAGTCTCTGAACTGCTCGATCAGTTTCTGCTCTTTCATCATCATGGTGGTGACTTGTATTGATTTTCTACTCAAAGCATCTGCCACTACATTGGCCTTCCCTGGATGATACATGAGTTGAAAATCGTAGTCCTTTAGAAACTCCATCCACCTTCTTTGTCTCATGTTTAGTTCCTTCTGATCGAACAGGTATTTCAGGCTCTTATGGTCACTGAACACCTGGAACCGAGCTCCATATAAATAGTGCCTCCAGATCTTCAAGGCAAAAACCACAGCCGCCAACTCTAAGTCATGCGTAGGGTAGTTTCTCTCATGAACCTTGAGTTGCCTTGAAGCATATGCAACCACTCTCTTTTCTTGCATCAAAACACATCCCAAGCCCTGATGTGAAGCGTCACAGAAGACATCAAAAGGTCTTCCTACCTCGGGGATCACCAGCACTGGGGCACTGGTCAACCTCTCCTTTAGTTCCATGAAGCTTTGCTCACATCGGTCGGTCCAAGCAAAAGGTTGGTCCTTGCGGGTCAGCTGTGTTAAAGGAGCCACTACCTTGGAAAAATCCTCAATAAACCTCCGATAGTAGCCCGCCAAACCCACAAAGCTTCTTATCTCAGTGACTGTCTTAGGACGTTCCCACTGCAGCACTGCCTCTACCTTGGCTGGATCCACCGAGATCCCCTGGGCAGATATCACGTGTCCTAAGAAGTTGACTTCCTTCAGCCAGAACTCACACTTAGAGAACTTGGCATAGAGTTGCTTCTCCCTCAGAATCTCCAACACTGCCCTTAGATGCTCTTCATGTTCTTCCTCGGTCCTTGAATAAATGAGTATGTCGTCTATGAAGACCACCACAAACTTATCCAAGAAAGGGCGAAAAATCCTATTCATGTAGTCCATGAACAGGGCTGGAGCATTTGTTACTCCAAACGGCATCACTACATACTCATAGTGTCCATACCGAGACCTAAATGCTGTCTTTTAAACATCTTCGGCCTTTACCAAAATTTGGTGGTACCCCGATCTCAGGTCAATCTTTGAGAACACCGAGGCCCCATTTACTTGATCCATCAAATCATCAATCCTAGGTAGAGGATACTTGTTCTTGATGGTCAACTTATTCAACTGCCTGTAGTCTATACACAGTCGAGATCCTCCATCCTTTTTCTTCACTAGAAGCACTGGAGCTCCCCATGGAGATACACTGGGTCTGATGAATTGTTTCTCCAACAATTCTTCCACTTGCTGCTTTAACTCTACCAACTCGGCTGGTGCCATCCTGTAAGGTGCCATTGACACTGGTCCAGCCCCAGGTACTAAATCAATGGAGAATTCCACTTCTCTCTTAGGGGGTAATCCAGGTACTTCTTCTGGAAATACATCCGTGAAATCTCTCACCACGTGTATTCTACTGACGTCCCCTTCATTCTTTACTTCCAACCGAGCTAGCATCACGAAGCACCTCGCTCCTCCTTCCAACTCTGACTGCCCTTGCTGAGCAGATATCACATCAGATGCTGGGAGGTCTGGAAACGCTATCTTCTGACTACCGCAGTCTATGAGGACGTGATTGGCAGCTAGCCAATCCATTCCCAGGATAACATCCAGGTCCTGAAGAGGTAGGCAGATCAAGTTCACTTTGAATCTGCGTCCCTCTACTATCACTGGACATTCGGGGCAAACTGTAGAGGTCAGCACCTGTCCTGACGCAGGTGTAGAGACCAACAGTTCGAAAGGTAACTCCCTCACTATAAGGCCCAACTCGGCTACACACAGGCTTGACACAAAGGAGTGTGTCGCTCCAGAATCAAACAAAGCTTTTACACCTTTACCAGCTATAAAACAAACACCCTGCACAAGGTTACCTGATTGGGACGCCTCAGCTCCTGACATGGCAAACACTCTCCCTGTTGCCCGGGGTCTGCTGCCTTCGTTCCCCACTTGCTGGGTGTAAGGACCTGGAAAATATTACTGGAATAAAAGGATATAATTTAAATGGATTCGAAGTATGGTTGTACTTAAAATGAAAATGGAAGGAAAGTGTAGTTTAGAAGACTATGAGATCGCCTGGCACATGATCGCCGGTCGCCTACTACACATTATCACCAGGGCGAGAGGCATGCGGACATCGCCGGGGCGCGAGAGGCATGCGGGCATCGCCAAGGCGCGAGGCATACGGTCATCGCCAGGGCGCGAGGGATGCAGACGTCGTCAGGGCGCGAGGCATGCGGGCATCGCCAAAGAGAGACATCGGTCGTCTTCCAGAGAGAGACATCGGTCGTCTTCCAGAGAAAGACATCGGTCGTCCTCCAGGATGAGTCATCGGTGGAGAGTCTTCGCGCGGAAGGTTATCGGTGGAGAGTCTTCGCGCGAGAGGACATCGGTGGAGAGTCTTCGCGCGAGAGGTCATCGGTGGATAGTCTTCGCGCCAGTGATCATCGGTGAAAGGTTATTGCGCGATGTCGAGTTTCAAACAGATAAAGTGGGACCCAGACTCCCAGCATGAAACGTCCTGCACGCGCGCCACGTAGACAAAAGGGGTGGTTCAGAATAGTGACCTCAGAGTGTCAGCCTGCGCAGAGGCACGCGTAGTTGTACTGTTCAGGGAAGCGTACACGCAAACTTCCCTGCAGAGTGGGTGGTGGCAGCGACTTTTGTGGGCAAGTGGGTTTAAGATTCAAAAACCCACTTCTGAGTAAAAGAAACGTTGCAGTGGTTCAAGAACGAAAGAGTGAGCTACCTCCTTTCTCCTCCATTTCTCTCTTTCGCGCTGCGATTCTGGCACCTTCACACAAGAGTACGACGAGCGGCAGCCACCATTAGAGCACCTGGGAAGTTCTCTGCAAGTCCTTCAAACCAGACGCAAATCCAGAGCCAAGGCATTCTTTAAGCTTCGTTGGGTTTTGGAGCTCTTGGTGTTTTGCGCAAGTCCAGGTAAGGGAAGCTAGCCTTACTTCTAATGGAAAACTGTATGAGTGATGATTTTGATGTTGGGGGCGACGTGGTCGCCGGTGTTCAAAATGTTCTTGCTTAAGAAAACCCAGTTTTGTTCGTGATCGCCGGTTTCTGGAGGTGATCGCCGGTTTTCATCTGTTATTGAATGATCTCCTGTTTTTGTGTTGTTTGAAAACTGTTTGAGATTTAAATGTGATATTCGAAACTCTGAACCTTGGCATGAGTTTTGCTATGACTGGAATCATTTGTTGAAATGTTATGTGATGTGTGAATGTTGTGAATGTGGAATCGAGGCATAGTATTTTCAGGAAAGGAAATACCGTGTAAGATTTGTGTAGGATGTGTATTGATCAGTGAGTATCCTGTTAATGAGACGATCCTGACTCTGCTGATATGATGGAGTTACGTAGATGAAGTCATTCAGTGGTGAGAGTCGAAGGAGGTCCCTATGTATGAGTGGCCCGTGTGAAAAAGAACGAGCTCAGCCGTCATATGGATTCACCCTGTCACACTATGAGAGTGATGATATTGAGATTGTGTGATGCGCATGGCTGTGGAAACATTACAGCATTTTAGTGTGACAGGTGCAGGTCTCTGGATGCTAAGTTCAACGCACGAGTTTTCCGGAATTAGAGTCTTGTGTCTATGAATTGTGAGTCAGTGGAAAGTCTGACGTGTGAAACATGAATGTTGGAATAACAGATAGACACTTGATGCAGTTTGTGAAATAGAAAGACTCTTGAAAATATTGTGAAATATGTGATTTACTTGATGGTTTTACGTGGGTGTCTTAAATTGGTTTTATCTTGATTTTTCAGTTCATATCTAAACTCTCTTTCAAATATCTAGCTTACCCCTGCATTTTCGTTTTGTGGATGCCTTTTCTTAAAACTGTGATGATCGTGTATAATTTACACGGGAGCAGATGATGTTGCAGGAAGTGGAGATCCTCGGTGAGTGGTCGCCGGAAGGAGATCGCCTATCTCTGTTCTGTTAGGCGATCACCCCTTTTTGTTTTCTGACAGGAGATCGCCTGTATGATAGGAGATCGCCTGTCTGATGGGAGATCGCCTGTCTGATGGGAGATCGCCCTTTTGTTAGGAGATCGCCTGTTCTTCCATTTTGTTGTATTTTGCTTATGCTTTCTGAAAAAGTGACCGAATATGTATTAAACTCCCTGTGAGGAGCAACTTCATTACTTATATATATATTATCATGTACTCTTCAATATTATTTGTTTACCTTTATTTTCATTATACATGTATGTATGGTTTTATTTTGGCGGGATGTTACATTAATGGTATCAGAGCAGTTCGTCCTTAGGATGACCTGAGGGCTGTGGATCCATTGTGTTTTCTTCTGCTCATGAAAACTTATTTGAGTTTTAAGTGACAACTATTGTGAAAGGTTTTCAAACGTTTTTGTATTGAAATTTTTTTGTGTGTGCTGTAGTGAATGTATGCCTAACTGAAAATCTTAGTATTTAGAATGAGAGGGTCTTGATAAGGTGGTGAGGGTGCACACTCATGACCGGATCATGGTGATTCTCAATCTAAATTCCAGAGGTTTAATGTTTAGCATACTTTGAATTCTGGTGTGATCGATTTCATTTTATTGAGTGTGGTTGTAATTGATTGTGAGTGGCTGTTTGGATTGATGGTTGCACACCAGTAGCTGTTCTGGTGTTTTGCTTGAGGTTATAAGCTTCATGTTTCTGTTGATGAACTCAAATTCTTAAGGAATTTGAGAAGCTGACCTTGTAAGGTCTAGATGGTACCCCTTGAATGAATTGATTTCTTATCGATCTCATTCTTGTAGTTGTAGGGAATATAGAAAACTCATAGTTTCAAGATCCGAAACGGAGAGTGATGGCACGTAGACCCTCTACCCCTCCCCAACCTTCTCCTGAAATGGGCCAGATCGCCAGGGCCGTTGAGATGATGGCGGGTGCCATCCAACAGCAGAATGCGGTGATGGCTCAGAGTCATCAAGCTGCGATGCAGCAGTGGGAGAGCTTCACGGTGAAGTTTCTGGAGGAATGTTTTCCAGATAGTGCAAGGTTGGCGAAGGAAGCCGAATTTCTAAGGTTGGAGCAGGGAGAGATGTCTGTGGACGCCTATGCTGCTCGGTTTGAGTACTTCGCCCGTTTTTATACACAGGCGACCTCCGAGGCTTGGAGGTGCAGGAAGTTTGAAGAAGGACTGGAACATGGGCTGAAGAGGACCATAGCCCCGATGTGCATCAGGGAATTTCACGCCTTGGTGGAGAAGGCGAAGATGGTGGAGACTCTAGAAAAGGGTGAGTCTCGGGTGATCAGGTCCCACCCAGGGGGTTCCTCTAGTGGGAAGATAAGGGTGCAGCAACAACAGAATAAACCTTATGCGAGACCTCCACAACATAGGGCAGGAGCAGCACCGCCCCAGTTTCAACAACAACAAACATGGAGACCCAGGTGTTTCACATGCCAAGAGATGGGGCACATTTCTAGAGATTGTCCTAACAGAAAAAGGATGACTCAACCCGTTGGTTCCCAGCAGTTGAGGAACGAAGGCAGCAGACCTCAGGCAGCAGGGAGAGTGTTTGCCATGTCTGGAGCGGAGGCATCTCAGTCAGGTAACCTAGTACTAGGTGCTTGTTTATAGCTGGTAGATACGTTAGAGTTTTGTTTGATTCTGAGCGACACACTCTTTTGTGTCAATTCGGTGTGCAACCGAACTGGGCCTTCGAGTGGAGGAGCTGCCGTTTGAACGGTTGGTCTCTACACCTGCATCAAAACAGGTTTTGACCTTCCCAGTTTGCCCTGAATGTCCAGTGATAGTAGAGGGACGCAGATTCAAAGTGAATTTGATCTGTCTACCTCTGCAGGATCTAGATGTTATCCTAAGAATGGATTGGCTGTATGCCGATCACGTTCCCATAGTTTACGGTAGGCAGAAAGTGGTGTTTTCCGATCTCCAAGAGCCAGATGTGAGATCTGCTCGGCATGGGCGATCAGAGTTGGAAGAAGGGGCGAGGTGTTTCGTGATCATAGCTCGGTGGGAAGTGAAGAACGAAGAGGACGTAAGAAGGATTCATGTGGTGAAAAGTTTGATGGATGTATTTCCAGAAGGAGTACCTGGGTTACCTCCTAAGAGAGAAGTGGAATTCTCTACTGATTTGGTACCTGGAGCTGGACCAGTGTCAATGGCACCTTGCAGGATGACTCCAGCCGAGTTGGTAGAATTGAAGAAGCAAGTGGAAGAGCTGTTGGGGAAGCATTTCATCAAATCCAGCGTATCTCCATGAGGTACTCCAGTGCTGGTAATTCCAGAGGTCGGAAGACCTTTTGACGTCTACTGTGGTGCTTCACATCAAGGTTTGGGATGTGTTTTAGATGCAAGAGAAGAGAGTGGTTGCATATGCATCAAGGCAACTCAAATTTCATGGGAGAAATTATTCTACTTATGATTTAGAATCGGCAGTGGTAGTAGTGTTATGGAGTTTTGAAAACAGTGATTGTATGAAGCTTTGTATGGGAGGAAATGCAGAACTCCCTTATTATGGGAACCAGGAGGGCGAACCGGTTTTGATTGAACAATTAGAAGAGCCTAGTTGTGGAAATGCTCGACCAAGTCTTCAAGGTTGGGAGTAGAGTGTGAATGCTGGAGTTGGCGCTCAATGGAGCAGCATATCCCATATGCAGGGATGTACAATGGAATTTGATGAAGTAGTGGAGTAGTAAGAGTTGGTTCAGCAGGCAACCGAGAAGGTGATGCTGATACAAGGCAGGATGAAAGCTTCTCAAAGTCGGCAGATTCAGAGGAGAAGACCTTTGGAGTTTGCTGCTGGAGACCATGTGTTTATGAGAGTGACACCAACCAAGGGTGTAGGACGAGCTATCAAATCAAGGAAGCTGTCTCCTAAGTTTGTTGGACCATACCAGATCTGGAGGAAGATAGGTCCTGTAGCGTATGAGATCGCCCTATCTTCCCTTTTTGCAACCCTGCATAATGTCTTTCACGTATCACAGCTGAGGGAGTACATGGCAGACCCTAGTCACGATTTTTTTTGAAAGTGGGCGATGTGCAGATCAGGGATGATTGTTCGTTTGAAGCAACCAGTCAAGATCGACGATCGCTAAAGTAATCAGCTCAGAGGTAAGACCATCAACCTGATGAAAGTGGTGTGGGATGAGAGATCGGGTGATTCCCACTTGGGAGTTAGGAGAAACCATGAGAAAGGACTATCCACATCTCTTTCCTTGTAATTCAATTTTCGAGGATGAAAATTTTTGTTGTTAGGGAGATTGTAAGGACCTGGAAAATATTACTGGAATAAAAGGATATAATTTAAATGGATTCGAAGTATGGTTGTACTTAAAATGAAAATGGAAGGAAAGTGTAGTTTAGAAGACTATGAGATCGCCTGGCACATGATCGCCGGTCACCTACTACACATTATCACCAGGGCGAGAGGCATGCGGACATCGCCGGGGCGCGAGAGGCATGCGGGCATCGCCGGGGCGCGAGGCATACGGTCATCGCCTGGGCGCGAGGGATGCAGACGTCGTCAGGGCGCGAGGCATGCGGGCATCACCAAAGAGAGACATCGGTCGTCTTCCAGAGAGAGACATCGGTCGTTCTCCAGGATGAGTCATCGGTGGAGAGTCTTCGCGCGGAAGGTTATCGGTGGAGAGTCTTCGCGCGGAAGGTTATCGGTGGAGAGTCTTCGCGCGAGAGGACATCAGTGGAGAGTCTTCGCGCGAGAGGTCATCGGTGGATAGTCTTCGCGCCAGTGATCATCGGTGAAAGGTTATTGCGCGATGTCGAGTTTCACACAGATAAAGTGGGACCCAGACTCCCAGCATGAAACGTCCTGCACACGCGCCACGTAGACAAAAGGGGTGGTTCAGAATAGTGACCTCAGAGTGTTAGCCTGCGCAGAGGCACGCGTAGTTGTACTGTTCAGGGAAGCGTACACGCAAACTTCCCTGCAGAGTGGGTGGTGGCAGCGGCTTTTGTGGGCAAGTGGGTTTAAGATTCAAAAACCCACTTCTGAGAAAAAGAAACGTTGCAGTGGTTCAAGAACGAAAGAGTGAGCTACCTCCTTTCTCCTCTATTTCTCTCTTTCGCGCTGCGATTCTGGCACCTTCACACAAGAGTACGACGAGCGGCAGCCACCATTAGAGCACCTGGGAAGTTCTCTGCAAGTCCTTCAAACCAGACGCAAATCCAGAGCCAAGGCATTCTTTAAGCTTCGTTGGGTTTTGGAGCTCTTGGTGTTTTGCGCAAGTCCAGGTAAGGGAAGCTAGCCTTACTTCTAATGGAAAACTATATGAGTGATGATTTTGATGTTGGGGGCGACGTGGTCGCCGGTGTTCAAAATGTTCTTGCTTAAGAAAACCCAGTTTTGTTCGTGATCGCCGGTTTCTGGAGGTGATCGCCGGTTTTCATCTGTTATTGAATGATCTCCTGTTTTTGTGTTGTTTGAAAACTGTTTGAGATTTAAATGTGATATTCGAAACTCTGAACCTTGGCATGAGTTTTGCTGTGACTGGAATCATTTGTTGAAATGTTATGTGATGTGTGAATGTTGTGAATGTGGAATCGAGGCATAGTATTTTCAGGAAAGGAAATACCGTGTAAGATTTGTGTAGGATGTGTATTGATCAGTGAGTATCCTGTTAATGAGACGATCCTGACTCTGCTGATATGATGGAGTTACGTAGATGAAGTCATTCAGTGGTGAGAGTCGAAGGAGGTCCCTATGTATGAGTGGCCCGTGTGAAAAAGAACGAGCTCAGCCGTCATATGGATTCACCCTGTCACACTGTGAGAGTGATGATATTGAGATTGTGTGATGCGCATGGCTGTGGAAACATTACAGCATTTTAGTGTGACAGGTGCAGGTCTCTGGATACTAAGTTCAACGCACGAGTTTTCCGGAATTAGAGTCTTGTGTCTATGAATTGTGAGTCAGTGGAAAGTCTGACGTGTGAAACATGAATGTTGGAATAACAGATAGACACTTGATGCAGTTTGTGAAATAGAAAGACTCTTGAAAATATTGTGAAATATGTGATTTACTTGATGGTTTTACGTGGGTGTCTTAAATTGGTTTTATCTTGATTTTTCAGTTCATATCTAAACTCTCTTTCAAATATCTAGCTTACCCCTGCATTTTCGTTTTGTGAATGCCTTTTCTTAAAACTGTGATGATCGTGTATAATTTACACGGGAGCAGATGATGTTGCAGGAAGTGGAGATCCTCGGTGAGTGGTCGCCGGAAGGAGATCGCCTATCTCTGTTCTGTTAGGCGATCACCCCTTTTTGTTTTCTGATAGGAGATCGCCTGTATGATAGGAGATCGCCTGTCTGATGGGAGATCGCCCTTTTGTTAGGAGATCGCCTGTTCTTCCATTTTGTTGTATTTTGCTTACGCTTTCTGAAAAAGTGACCGAATATGTATTAAACTCCCTGTGAGGAGCAACTTCATTACTTATATATATATTATCATGTACTCTTCAATATTATTTGTTTACCTTTATTTTCATTATACATGTATGTATGGTTTTATTTTGGCGGGATGTTACACTGGGAACCACCAGGTTGAGTCATCCCAGGCTGAGTAGGGCAATCTTTAGCAACGTGTCCCGTCCTCTGGCAGGTAAAACATCTTCTCACTGAATCTTTCTTGGGACACACATTGGCTGTGTGTGGTCCACCACAATGGAAACATTTAAGTTTCCAGGTTTGTTGCTGATGAGACTGGGGCGGTGCTGCCCTCGCCCTATGCTGTGGAGGTCTCGCATAAGGTCTGCTTTGTGAGTGTTGCACCTTAGCCTTCCCACTGGAAGAACCCCCTGGGTGTGACCTGATCACCCGAGAATCACCCTTTTCCAGGGTCTCTACCATCTTCGCCTTTTCTACTAAGGCGTGAAATTCTCTGATGCACATCGGGGCTATGGTCCTCTTCAGCCCATGCTTCAGTCCCTCTTCAAACTTCCTGCACCTCCAAGCCTCGGAGGTAGCTTGGGTGTAAAACCGGGCGAGGTACTCAAACCGGGCAGCATAGGTGTTCACAGACATATCCCCCTGCTCCAACCTCAGGAACTCAGCTTCCTTCGCAAATCTTGCGCTGTCTGGAAAGTATTTCTCCAGGAACCTCACCCTGAAGCTCTCCCAATCCAACACTTCCTCTCGGGCCTCCATCATCTGCTGAGCCCCCATCCACCAGAACTCAGCTTCTCCAGAGAGAAGATATGTGGCAAACACCAGCTTCTTATCTTCAGGGCAGGAGGTCGCCCTGAAGATTTTCTCTAACCCCCTGACCCACTGATCTGCTTGATCAGGGGTAACGTTCCCACTGAACTTAGGTGGGTTGTGCCTGAGGAACTCGGTCAGTCCCATCTGCTCCTGAGGCTGACTAGCGTGAGAGGTTGTTTCAGCCGACCGAGCAGTCTCCCAGTGGTGCATTGCAGCTTGATGGTTTTGAGCCATTGCTGCATTCTGTTGCTGGATGGCACTTGCCATCATCTCAATGGCCTTAGCAATCTGGCTCATCTCCGAAGAAGGTTGGGGAGGGGTAGAAGGTCTACGTGCCATCTCTCTTCGTTTCAGACTTTGAATCTGTAGGTTTTCTATATTCCCTACAACTATAAGAATGAGATCGATCAGAAATCAATTCATTCAGGAGGTACCATCTAGACCTTACAAAGGTCAGCATCTCAAAGTCATTAAGAATTTGAGTTCATCAACAGGATTATAACACTCCTAACTTCAAACAAAACACCAGAACAGTTACTGGTGTGCAATCATCAATCCAAACAACCACTCTCAGTCAATTACAAGAACACTCAATAAATCACACCAGAATTCAATGTAGGCTAAACATCAAACCTCTGGAATTAAGATTAAGAATCATCCCGATCCAGTTATGAGTGTGCACCCTCATCACTTTATCAAGATCCTCTCATTCTTAGTACCAAGATTTTCAATTAGGGCATACATTCTCTAAGGCACACACAAAATTTCAATACAAAAACGTTTTGAAAACCTTTCACTATAGTTGTTATTTGAAACTCAAATAGATTTTATGAGCAGAAGAAACACAATGGATCCACAGCCCTCAGGTCATCCTAAGGACGAACGGCTCTGATACCATTAATGTAACATCCCGCCAAAATAAAACCATACATACATGTATAATGAAAATAAAGGTACACAAATAATATTGAAGAGTACATGATAATATATATATAAGTAATGAAGTTGCTCCTCTTAGGGAGTTTAATACATAACCAGTCAAATGTTTTCAAAATTTAACGAAATTCAATCAAATACAACAAGACCGGCGGTCTCCATACATGAACCGGCGATCTGGTAACAGAAGGCCCCAAAACAGGCGATCTGCTAGCAGGACATAAAACCGGCGATCACCACCAAGAGATAGAAACCGGCGATCTCTTCCTCGGCGACCACTCACTAGGGAGCTCTGCTTCCTGGAAGATCATCTTCTCCCGTGTAAGTTATACACGATCATCACAGTTTTAAGAGAAAAACAGCCAACGAGCAGAACACGCAGGGTAAGCTAGATATTTTAAGGAGAGTTTAAATAAGGATAATTAAATTAAAATCAAGGTAAACAATTTCAAGATATTCACGTATCGCTAACAAGTTTCTCATACCCTTCACTTGATCGCCCAGAAATCACACATTTCACAATATTTTCAAGAGTCTTTCAATTTCACAAACTGCATCAAGTGTCTATAAATTTCAAGTTCCTCATTTCACATGTCAGACCACCACTGACTCAGCACACAAGACACTTGACACTACTTCCGGAAGACTCATGCATTGATTAGACTCAGAGATCTGCACCTGTCATGCTGCACCACTGTGAAATCACACACATTCACAGGGTCGCTGGGAAATCACACACATTCACCAGCGTATAAATGAATCTCAAGTTCATCATTCTCACAGTATGACAGGGTTAATCCATAGAACAGGCCGAGCTCGTTCTTTTTCACACGAGTCACCCATTCATATGAACCTCCTTCGACTCTCACCAACTGAGTAACTTCCTCTATGTGATTCCATTACCTCAGCAGAGTCAGGATATCCCCTTAGGAATCACCGATCAATGCACATCCTACACGATCTTACACGGTATTTTCTTTCCTGAAAATACTATGCCTCGATCCCACATTCACAACACCCAAGACATCATACCACTTAAATAAATGATTCAAGTCACAGCAACATTCGTTTCAAAGATTCAGATTTTCGAAGATCACCTTTAAGCTTCAACAGTTCAAAGTAACACCAAAAACAGGGAGTTCGCAAACATCGCCCAAACCGGCGACCTGATTCAAAAACAGGGTATTTCGAAGTTTGTATTTAAAAAACCGGCGACCACGTCGCTCAAAAACACACAGAACAGAGCATTCACGAAGATGAAAACGAAACCGGCGACCTCGTCGCCCTCACTTCCGAAATAGCTAAACTACGACTTGTATTGAAAATGGAGGCTAGCTTCCCTTACCTGGACTTGCGCAAACACCAGGAGCTCCGAAATCCAACGAAGCCTAAAGAACGCCTTGGCTCTGTTTTTGCGTCTGTTTTGAAGGACTTGCAGAGAACTTCCCAGGTGCTCTAATGGTGGCTACCGCTCGTCGTACTCTTGTGTGAAGGTGCCAGAATCGCAGCGCGAAGGAGAGAAAAGGAGAAGAATGGAGGTAAACTCACTCTTTTGCTCTTGAACCACTGCAACGTTTTCTTTTTCTCAGAAGTGGGTTTTTGAATCTTAAACCAACTTGCCCACAAAAGCCGCTGCCACCACCCACTCTGCAGGGGAGTTTGCGTGTACGCTTCCCTGAACAGTACAACTACGCGTGCCTCTGCGCAGGCTAACACTCTGAGGTCACTATTCTGAACCACCCCTTTTGTCTACGTGGCGCGCGTGCAGGACGTTTCATGCTGGGAGTCTGGGTCCCACTTTATCTGTGTGAAACTCGACATCGCGCGATAACCTTTCACCGATGACCACTGGCGCGAAGACTATCCACCGATGACCTCTCGCGCGAAGGCTATCCACCGATGACCTCTCGCGCGAAGACTATCCACCGATGTCCTCTCGCGCGAAGATTATCCACCGATGTCCTCTCGCGCGAAGACTATCCACCGAGTCCTCTCGCGCGAAGACTAACCCCCCGATGTCCTCTCGCGCGAAGACTAACCCCGCATGCCTCGCGCCCTGGCGATCACGTGTAGTCTAGGCGACCGGCGATTATGTGTTAACAAGGAACTCTTGTAGTCTTCTAAGCTACACTTTCCTTCCTTTTTATTTTAAATAAAAACATACTTAGAATTCATTTAAAATATACCCTTTTATTCCAATTTAATTTTACAGGTCCTTACATTCACCGCCGTGATGTTTGTAGGAATCGCAGCATCCATGATCGCCTACGAAAATGGCATTGGAAAAACTCGTGGCGGAGATGGTGGCGCACCTCCGCTGGTCGCAGCACTTTCCCTCTGCTCGCGAAGAGCCTGACGTAACTCTTCATTAACCTTACTCAGCTCTTCGTTCCTGGCCTGAGAAGCGACCAGATCATCGTGCATCTTCGTCTGCTCGGCGCGCGACGCTGCCATATTCTCTTGCAAAACACGCATCATCTCCAGCATTTGCGACATCGTCACGTTATTCTCCTCACACAGCTGCTTTTCAACACGCAAAACCTATCTTGCAACAACGCTCAAGAGACCTTCAACTTCCTTCGCACACAACTTCCTTCGCACAACGATCGATCTAGGAATCAATCGGTAAAAACCTCCAGAAAACCACTCTTCACCGATTGAACTTCAACTCAAACAGTCTAAATGTAACATCCCGCCAAAATAAAACTAGACATACATGTATAATGAAAATAAAGGTACACAATTAATATTGAAGAGTACATGGTAATATATATATATATAAGTAATGAACTTACTCCTCTCATGGAGTTTAATACATAACCAGTCAAAATGCTTACAAATTTAATGAAATTCAATCAAAACTACAAGACCGGCGATCTCCATACATGAACCGGCGATCTGGTAACAGAAGGCCCCAAAACAGGCGATCTGATACAGGACATAAAACCGGCGATCACCATCAAGAGATAAAAAAACGGCGATCTCTTGTAACATCCCTCCAATATACATTTCGCATTTTTGCATTTTCGTAATATGAAATAATGGTAAAACGAATATATTGAAATAAACATAATTGTATATATATATACAAGGAGTTCTCCTCGCAGGGAGTTTAGTACAAACTTAAACATAAAGAAAACAGCAAAAATACAAAACTACCGATCTCCTAACAGAAAACGGAGATCGCCTATCAGAAAATAGTAAAAGGGGGCGATCGCCCAACAAGAACAGAAAAACCCGCGACCACATACGGCGATCACTCACAGGGGAAATCCACTTCCTGTAACATCATCTGCTCCCGTGTAAAGTTACACGATCATCACAGGTTTAAGAAAAACAGCCACAGAAACAAAATACAGGGTAAGCTATATATTTAAGAAAACATTTGAATCAAGAGCATACATAAGAACTTCACAACATCCACGAACCATAACAGTATCAGCCATTACATTTCCATATTCCACAAGACTATCAGAAATCCCATATTTCACAAATCAATCCAAGAGTATTCCAATTCACATCAGAAATCAAGTGTCTATTAATTCAATTTCTCATTTCTCACGTCAGACTTTCTACTGACTCATCACACCAGACACTTGACCACTATTCCGGAGACTCGTGCGTTGATTAGACCCAGAGATTCGCACCTGTCATACCAAAGGCTGGAAAGTGACCTCAGCCATGCGCATCACAACATCTCAATATTCTCATTATCACGGTATGACCAGGGTTAATCCATACAACAGGTGGAGCTCGTTCTTTTTCACACGAGACACCCATACGTATGAACCTCCATCGACTCTCCACAACTGAGTAACTTCCTCTATGTGATTTCATTACCTCAGTAGAGTCTGGATGTCTCATTATAGGATCACCGATCAATACACCTATTACACGACCTTACACGGTATTTTCTTTCCTGAAAATACTATGCCTCGATCCACAATCACAACATTCAACATATCACATAACACTTCAATGAAACAATTTCAATCACAGCAAATCTCATACCAAGGTTCAAATTTTCGAAAACCACATTTAAAATTTCAAACACTTTTGAAACAGCATAAAACAGGGGATATTTCTATGACAGATGAAAAACCGGCGATTACAAACAAAACTGGGTTTAAAGCAAGAACAGTTTGAACACCCTGCGATTACGTTGCCGCCAACATCAAAATCATCACGCATACAGTTTTTCATTAGAAGTAAGGCTAGCTTTCCTTACAACATCAAAAACACCTTGAAATCGAAGTAAAACCGGCGACCATGTCGCCCTACCATTTCAAACATTAAATATCCAGTTATCGTTGGAAAAAGATTAGCTTCCCTTACCTGGATCAGCGTGAAATCTCACTTTAAGCTCTAAACCGCCGAACGTAAAGGATGCCTGAACTCTGCCTAAGCGTTCTAATTGGTAAAACTTGCAGAGACCCTTCTCAAATGCTCTTTGGCAATCGCTGGTAATTTAACTGGTGCCTGGAATTTCTGAGTTGCAGTGCAAAGGAGAGAAAAGAGAAAGCTGAAGGTGAACTCACTCTGTCACCTTTCATACTCTCACTGCGTTTTTATACTCACTAAGAGGCGGTGTAGTCTGACACTAGGAACATAGGCCTGCCATGTAGCCATCATTACCTATTCTCTAACTAACCCTCCTGGGTGGGTTTTCCTTCCTCAAATTCAGTGCAACCTGACAGTATGGCCACGTGGCGTCTCTGCGCACATGGAGCTACTGCTCCTGCAGGATTTTCATTGCCTACATGTTGCACATGCAGCACGTTCATCCTGGAAACCAGGGCCCCACCACGTTACGTTCCTCTCCAAAGACTTGATGACTTCAGTAGCTTCACATTTCCCTGAGCAGAGCAGTACCACTCCTCGTGTGCCCATGCATGCAACAATAAGAAGATTTCTTATGCTCAAGCATAGAGTTTCGCCTGCTCAGCGTGTCTAAGGCTTAACCCACACCTTGATGCACGTGGTTTTTGGGAACCCACTATGGTTGATCCAACATCTTGACTACACACTAAGTGTAGTTTTCGGCGATCATGTGTACTCTAGGCGACAGGCGACTAGGTACACTACAGGCGATTGGCGTTCAGGTGCAATCAAGGCGACAGGCGATCATGTGCCAGAGAAGTCGGAGATCGCCTACTCTTTCAATTACGGCGATCATGTTCCAGGCGATCTCATAGTCTTCTAACTACACTTTCCTTTTCTTTTATTTTAAATAAAACATACTTAGAATTTACTTAAAATATATCACTTTTATTCCAATAAGATTTTCTAGGTCCTTACAATCTCCCTAACAACAAAAATTTTCGTCCTCGAAAATGGAATTACAAGAAAAAGAGATGGGGATAGTCGTTTCTCATGTCCTCTTCCAACTCCCAAGTCGAATCACCGGATCTCTCATCCCACACCACCTTAACCATATGGATGGTCTTATTCCTGAGCTGTTTGCTTTGGTGATCGTCTATCCTGACTGGTCTTGCTTCAAAAGATAAGTCGTCCCTGATCTGCACGTCGTCCACCTCCAACACGTGACAAGGGTCGGCGAGATATTTCCTTAACTGTGATACGTGGAAGACATTATGCAGGTTTGCCAAATGTGGAGGTAGGGCGATCTCATAGGCTACTGGGCCAATTTTCCTCAAGATCTGGTAAGGTCCAACAAACTTAGGAGACAGCTTCTTTGGTCTGATAGCTCGTCCTACACCCTTGGTTGGGGTCACTCTCAAAAATACATGTTCTCCAGCAGCAAACTCCAAAGGTCTTCTCCTCTGATCTGCATAGGACTTCTGCCTACTCTGAGAAGCTTTCATTCTGCTTTGTATCTGTTTCACCTTCTCGGTCGTCTGCTGAATCAATTCTGGCCCAACCAAGATTGCATCGCCCTCCTGATACCAACATAAGGGAGTCCTGCACTTTCTCCCGTACAGGGCTTCATAAGGTGCCATCCCAATGCTGGCGTGGTGACTGTTATTATACGTAAACTCCACCAGTGGCAACACCTCGTCCCAACTCCCCAATTGATCCAAGACGCACGCCCTCAGCAGATCTTCCAAGGATTGGATCGTTCTCTCTGACTGACCGTCTGTTTGGGGATGATATGCAGAGCTCATCCTCAACTTAGTTCCCAAGCACTCTTGCAAGGTCTGCCAAAACCGTGAAGTGAACCTGGGATCTCTATCTGAAACGATGCTGGAAGGCACTCCATGCAATCTTACTATTTCTTGGATGTATAACTGTGCCAGCTTGGCCATAGGCATCTTCATATTCACTTGAAGGAAGTGGGCACTCTTTGTCAGCCTATCAATGATGACCCAGATTGCATCATGACCCTTCACCGATCTGGGTAAATGGGTGACAAAATCCATGGCAATGCTGTCCCATTTCCACTCAGGGATATCCAGTTGCTGCAACAGCCCGCCAGGTCTTTGATGCTCTACCTTCGCCTTCTGACACGTCAAGCAGGTTGCAACATACTGGGCGATGTCCCTCTTCATGCCTGACCACCAAAATGACTCCTTCAAGTCATGGTACATCTTGTTCATACCTGGGTGTAGGTTAAGGCGACTCTTATGACCTTCCTCTAGGATCATCTTCTTCAACTCTTCATTTGCAGGTATGCAAATTCTGCCATTAAATCTCAAGATCCCATCATCGCCCATTACAAAGTCTCTCGCCTGATCTGTCCCTAGTGACTCCATAGTATGCTTCAGACTAGGGTCCTCCAACTGCTTATCCTTTAACATCCCAAGGAAGTCATTAGTTATAGCCAGCTTACTACAACTAATGTGATTTACGTGAAATTCCACTCCAAAGTTTAAGTCTCTGAACTGCTCGATCAGTTTCTGCTCTTTTATCATCATGGTGGCTACTTGCATTGATTTTCTACTCAAAGCGTCTGCCACTACGTTGGCCTTCCCTGGGTGATACATGAGTTGAAAATCGTAGTCCTTAAGGAACTCCATCCACCTTCTTTGCCTCATGTTCAGTTCCTTCTGATCGAACAGGTATTTCAGGCTCTTATGGTCGCTGAACACCTGGAACCGAGCTCCATATAAGTAGTGCCTCCAGATCTTTAGGGCGAAGACCACTGCCGCCAACTCCAAATCATGCGTAGGGTAGTTCCTCTCATGGACCTTGAGTTGCCTTGAAGCATAGGCGACTGCCCTTTTCTCTTGCATTAAAACGCATCCCAGTCCCTGATGTGAGGCATCACAGTAGACGTCAAAAGGTCTTCCTACCTCGGGGATCACCAGCACTGGGGCACTGGTCAATCTCTCCTTTAGTTCCCTGAAGCTGAGCTCACATCGGTCGGTCCAAGCAAAAGGTTGGTCCTTACGGGTCAGCTGTGTTAACGGAGCCACCACCTTGGAAAAGTCCTCAATAAATCTCCGATAGTAACCCGCCAAACCCACAAAGCTCCTTATCTCAGTGACTGTCTTGGGACGTTCCCACTGCAGCACTGTCTCTACTTTGGCTGGGTCTACCGAGATCCCCTGGGCAGATATCACGTGTCCTAGAAAGTTGACTTCCTTCAGCCAGAACTCACACTTGGAGAACTTGGCATAGAGTTGCTTCTCCCTCAGAACCTCCAACACCGCCCTCAGATGTCCTTCATGTTCTTCCTCGGTCTTTGAATAGACAAGTATGTCATCTATGAAGACTACCACAAACTTATCCAAGAAAGGGCGGAAAATCCTATTCATATAATCCATGAACAGAGCTGGGGCATTGGTCACTCCAAACGGCATCACCACGTACTCATAGTGCCCATACCGGGACCTAAAGGCTGTTTTCTAGACATCGTCGGCCTTTACCAAAATTTGATGGTACCCCGATCTCAGATCAATCTTTGAGAACACCGAGGCCCCATTTACTTGATCCATTAAGTCATCAATTCTGGGTAGAGGGTACTTGTTCTTGATGGTCAACTTGTTTAACTGCCTGTAATCTATACACAGCCGAGACCCTCCATCCTTTTTCTTAACTAGGAGTACTGGAGCCCCCCATGGAGATACACTGGGTCTGATGAATTGTTTTTCCAGCAACTCTTCCACTTGCTTCTTTAATTCCACCAACTCGGCTGGTGCCATCCTGTAGGGCGCCATAGACACTGGTCCAGCCCCAGGTACCAAATCAATAGAGAATTCTACCTCTCTCTTAGGAGGTAACCCAGGTACCTCTTCTGGGAACACATCCATGAAGTCTTTCACCACAGGTATCCTGCTCACGTCCCCTTCGTTCTTCACTTCCAACCGAGCTAGCATCACGAAGCACCTCGCCCCTTCTTCCATTTCCAACCGCCTTTGCCCAGCAGATACTACATCCTGCTCTTGGAGATCGGGCAACACCACTTTCTGCCTACCGCAATCTATGAGAACGTGATTGGCAGAGAGCCAATCCATTCCCAGGATAACATCCAGGTCCTGAAGAGGCAGGCAGATCAAGTTCACCTTGAATCTGCGTCCCTCTACTATTACTGGACATTCAGGGCAAACTGTAGAGGTCATAACCTGTCCTGATGCAGGTGTGGAGACCAACAGTTCAAAAGGCAGCTCCTTCACTAGGAGGCCCAACTCGGCTATACACCGACTTGACACAAAAGAGTGTGTCGCTCCAGAATCAAACAACGCTTCTACACTTCTACCAGATATAAAACAGACACCTTGCACGAGGTTACCTGATTGAGACGCCTCTGCTCCTGACATGGCAAACACCCTCCCTGCTGCCTGGGGTCTGCTGCCTTCATTTCTCAACTGCTGAGAACTACCAGGTTGAGTCGTCCCACTCCGGTTAGGGCATTCTCTAGCAACGTGCCCTGTCCTTTGGCATACGAAACACCTTCTCTCCAAATTCTTCTTGGGGCACACATTTGGCATGTGTGGTCCACCACAGAGGGAACATTTTAGTTTCCAGGGTTGCTGCTGTTGAAACTGGGGTGGCCCTGTCCCCGCCCGATGTAGTGGAGGTCTCGCATATGGCCTGCCTTGGGAATGCTGCACCTTAGCCCGCCCACTGAAAGAACCCCCTGGGTGTGACCTGATCACCCGGGGATCACCCTTTTCCAGGGTCTCCACCATCTTCGCCTTTTCTACCAAGGCGTGAAATTCTCTGATGCACATTGGGGCTATCGTCCTCTTCAGCCCGTGCTTCAGCCCTTCCTCAAACTTCCTGCACCTCCAAGCTTCGGAGGTCGCCTGAGTGTAGAATCGCGCGAGGTACTCAAACCTGGCAGCATAGGCGTTCACCGTCATCACCCCCTGCTCCAACTTTAAAAACTCCGCTTCCCGCGCAAACTTTGCGCTGTCAGGGAAGTATTTCTCCAAGAACCTTACCCTAAAGCTCTCCCAGTCTAACACCTCTTCTCTGGCCTCCATCATTTGCTGAGCTCCCATCCACCAGAACTCTGCTTCTCCAGACAGCAGATAGGTGGCAAACAACAACTTCTTCTCTTCAGGGCAGGAGGTCGCCCTAAAGATTTTCTCCATTTCTCTGACCCACTGATCTGCTTGATCAGGGGTAGCATTCCCACAGAACTTGGGTGGGTTGTGCCTCATAAACTCAGCCAGTCCCATCCGCTCCTGAGGCTGACCGACAGGCGAATTCGTATCAGCCGACCGAGTAGTCTCCCAATGCTGCATGGTAGCTTGATGGTTCTGCGCCATCGCCGCATTCTGCTGCTGGATGGCACCTGCCATCATCTCAATGGCCCTGGCGATCTGGCCCATCTCAGAAGAAGGTTGGGAAGGGGTAGAAGGTCTACGAGTCATCTTCTTCGTTCTAAGATTCTGAAACCACTAGTTTCTATATTCCCTACAACTACAAGAATGAAATCGATAAGGAAATCAATTCATTCAAGGGGGATAACATCACGACCTTACAAGGTCAGCTTCTCAAATTCCTTAGGAATTTGAGTCCATCTACAGAACCATAAAGCTTATAACCTCAAGCAAAACACCAGAACAGCTACTGGTGTGCAACAATCAATCCACACAGCCACTCACAATCAATTACAAGAACACTCAATAACATGAAATAGATTACACCAGAAGTCAAAGTATGCTAAACATTAAACCTCTGGAATTTAGATTGAGAATCACCCCGATCCGGTCATGAGTGTGCACCCTCACCACCTTATCAAGACCCTCTCATTCTAAATACTAAGATCTTCAGTTAGGCATACATTCACTACAGCACACACAAAAAGTTCAATACAAAAACGTTTGAAAACCTTTCACAATAGTTGTCACTTAAAACTCAAATAAGTTTTCATGAGCAGAAGAAAACACAATGGATCCACAGCCCTCAGGTCATCCAAAGGACGAACTGCTCTGATACCATTAATGTAACATCCCGCCAAAATAAAACTAGACATACATGTATAATGAAAATAAAGGTACACAATTAATATTGAAGAGTACATGGTAATATATATATATATAAGTAATGAACTTACTCCTCTCATGGAGTTTAATACATAACCAGTCAAAATGCTTACAAATTTAATGAAATTCAATCAAAACTACAAGACCGGCGATCTCCATACATGAACCGGCGATCTGGTAACAGAAGGCCCCAAAACAGGCGATCTGATACAGGACATAAAACCGGCGATCACCATCAAGAGATAAAAAAACGGCGATCTCTTGTAACAACCCTCCAATATACATTTCGCATTTTTGCATTTTCGTAATATGAAATAATGGTAAAACGAATATATTGAAATAAACATAATTGTATATATATATACAAGGAGTTCTCCTCGCAGGGAGTTTAGTACAAACTTAAACATAAAGAAAACAGCAAAAATACAAAACTACCGATCTCCTAACAGAAAACGGAGATCGCCTATCAGAAAATAGTAAAAGGGGGCGATCGCCCAACAAGAACAGAAAAACCCGCGACCACATACGGCGATCACTCACAGGGGAAATCCACTTCCTGTAACATCATCTGCTCCCGTGTAAAGTTACACGATCATCACAGGTTTAAGAAAAACAGCCACAGAAACAAAATACAGGGTAAGCTATATATTTAAGAAAACATTTGAATCAAGAGCATACATAAGAACTTCACAACATCCACGAACCATAACAGTATCAGCCATTACATTTCCATATTCCACAAGACTATCAGAAATCCCATATTTCACAAATCAATCCAAGAGTATTCCAATTCACATCAGAAATCAAGTGTCTATTAATTCAATTTCTCATTTCTCACGTCAGACTTTCTACTGACTCATCACACCAGACACTTGACCACTATTCCGGAGACTCGTGCGTTGATTAGACCCAGAGATTCGCACCTGTCATACCAAAGGCTGGAAAGTGACCTCAGCCATGCGCATCACAACATCTCAATATTCTCATTATCACGGTATGACCAGGGTTAATCCATACAACAGGTGGAGCTCGTTCTTTTTCACACGAGACACCCATACGTATGAACCTCCATCGACTCTCCACAACTGAGTAACTTCCTCTATGTGATTTCATTACCTCAGTAGAGTCTGGATGTCTCATTATAGGATCACCGATCAATACACCTATTACACGACCTTACACGGTATTTTCTTTCCTGAAAATACTATGCCTCGATCCACAATCACAACATTCAACATATCACATAACACTTCAATGAAACAATTTCAATCACAGCAAATCTCATACCAAGGTTCAAATTTTCGAAAACCACATTTAAAATTTCAAACACTTTTGAAACAGCATAAAACAGGGGATATTTCTATGACAGATGAAAAACCGGCGATTACAAACAAAACTGGGTTTAAAGCAAGAACAGTTTGAACACCCTGCGATTACGTTGCCGCCAACATCAAAATCATCACGCATACAGTTTTTCATTAGAAGTAAGGCTAGCTTTCCTTACAACATCAAAAACACCTTGAAATCGAAGTAAAACCGGCGACCATGTCGCCCTACCATTTCAAACATTAAATATCCAGTTATCGTTGGAAAAAGATTAGCTTCCCTTACCTGGATCAGCGTGAAATCTCACTTTAAGCTCTAAACCGCCGAACGTAAAGGATGCCTGAACTCTGCCTAAGCGTTCTAATTGGTAAAACTTGCAGAGACCCTTCTCAAATGCTCTTTGGCAATCGCTGGTAATTTAACTGGTGCCTGGAATTTCTGAGTTGCAGTGCAAAGGAGAGAAAAGAGAAAGCTGAAGGTGAACTCACTCTGTCACCTTTCATACTCTCACTGCGTTTTTATACTCACTAAGAGGCGGTGTAGTCTGACACTAGGAACATAGGCCTGCCATGTAGCCATCATTACCTATTCTCTAACTAACCCTCCTGGGTGGGTTTTCCTTCCTCAAATTCAGTGCAACCTGACAGTATGGCCACGTGGCGTCTCTGCGCACATGGAGCTACTGCTCCTGCAGGATTTTCATTGCCTACATGTTGCACATGCAGCACGTTCATCCTGGAAACCAGGGCCCCACCACGTTACGTTCCTCTCCAAAGACTTGATGACTTCAGTAGCTTCACATTTCCCTGAGCAGAGCAGTACCACTCCTCGTGTGCCCATGCATGCAACAATAAGAAGATTTCTTATGCTCAAGCATAGAGTTTCGCCTGCTCAGCGTGTCTAAGGCTTAACCCACACCTTGATGCACGTGGTTTTTGGGAACCCACTATGGTTGATCCAACATCTTGACTACACACTAAGTGTAGTTTTCGGCGATCATGTGTACTCTAGGCGACAGGCGACTAGGTACACTACAGGCGATTGGCGTTCAGGTGCAATCAAGGCGACAGGCGATCATGTGCCAGAGAAGTCGGAGATCGCCTACTCTTTCAATTACGGCGATCATGTTCCAGGCGATCTCATAGTCTTCTAACTACACTTTCCTTTTCTTTTATTTTAAATAAAACATACTTAGAATTTACTTAAAATATATCACTTTTATTCCAATAAGATTTTCTAGGTCCTTACACTAAACCTCCAGAAAAATGATTGCAGCAGCAAGCAATCGAACAGAAACTACCGAAAACCTCACAAAATCAACTGTGGATGGGAATAACAGTTTACACGGCCCCACGGTGGGTGCCTGATGATCCTGCCTCTTGACCAAAGCGCTAGAGCTCCTCCTTCTCGAACCTCGTCCTCACCAGCTTCACGCCAAACACACCAATGACCTCCACCTTCAGCTCCTCCAAGACATCTGAAAGAACAATGTGGCGCCTCTGCGGCCAGTCGCGCTCCGACGCTCAAGTCAGTGAGTGAATCAACAAAGAACTTCAAAGAAAGCTTAGAACCGTGTACAAGTGAATCACAACTGAAAATGACTCTCCCCCCTCATTCCGTTAAGAATTTCGTATATATACCTAAGTCTTTCTCTCTCCTGACGGTTATTCCTCTTGGCACGTGGATAACATCTGGTCATACACGTGTCGACATCTGGAGTACCTGCAACTGAAACGCTACTTCCACTTTGCTCCTGCGACTAAGTTATCCACACAGGGAGTGGTGTAACATCCCGCCAAATCCTTTTCACAAATATAAAATGAAATAAAGGTAAAACAATAATATTGAAGTGAACATACGTATTGATATAAAATGGAGTTGCTCCTCACAGGGAGTTTAATACATAACCGGTCAATTTTCCAGAACTTAAACAAAATACAGCCAAATAAAATGAAACCGGCGGTCTCCCTACATAAACCGGTGATCTCCTATCAGAAGACCCAAAACAGCCGATCTGCTATCAGAACAGAAAAAACAGGCGATCACCACATAGAGACAGAAACAGGCGATCTCCTTCCGGCGACCACTCACTGAGGAGCTCTACTCCCTGGAAGATCATCTGCTCCCGTGTAAAATACACGATCATCACAGTTTTAAGAGAAAACAGCCACAGAACAATACAAAGGGTAAGCTAGATATTTTTAAAACTTTAAATTATAAACTGGACAACCAACGTAGATCGGCCCTTTTTAAACATTCACAAGAGTCCATCACTTTCTCATTCATATCACACAACCATCAAGTGTCTATCAACAATTCTCAATATTTCACATTTCTCACGTTAGACTTCCACTGACTCATCACACATAGACACTTGACACTACTTCCGGAAGACTCGTGCATTGAACTTAGCATCCAGAGACCTGCACCTGTCATACTTCATCGCTGTAATGTTCCCACAGCCATGCGCATCAACATAATCTCGATCTCAATCTCATCACTCTCACAGTATGACAGGGTTAATCCATATAACAGGTCAAGTCAGTTATCTTTCAAACAACTTACCCATACATATGGACCTCCTTCGACTCTCACCAACCGAATGACTTCATCTATGTGACTCCATCATATCAGTAGAGTCAGGATCGTCTCATTCACAGGATACTCACTGATCAATACACCTCATAAATAATCTCAACACGGTATTTCCTTTCCTGAAAATACTATGTCTTGATCCCACATTCAAACATTCAACACATCATATAACACTTAAATTAACGATTTCCAATCACAGCAACAATCATTCCACGGTTCAGATTTTCGAATATCACATGCATTCCACATTTAAATCTCAAACAGTCTCAACGACACTAAAACAGGGGATTTCGAAAGCTGTATTTAAAACCGGCGATCACGTCGCCCAAATACATAAAAACAGAACATCGTGAAATAGAGTTTAAAACCGGCGACCACGTCGTCCAAACACATAGAACAGAGCATTGTGAAATAGAGTTTAAAACCGGCGACCACGTTGCCCAAACACATAGAACAGAGCATCACGAAATAGAGCTTAAAACCGGCGACCACGTCGCCCTCACTTCAGAAACAGCTAATCTACGGTTTTTATTGAAAAAACAAAGCTAGCTTCCCTTACCTGGACTTGCGTAAACTTCACTAAGAGCTCCAAGCCAACGAGCTTCAAGGATGCCTTAACTCTGCTTTAGCGTCTGGTTTGGAGGACTTGCAGAGAACCTCCCAAGTGCTCTATGGCAGTCGTCGATAGCCAAGCAGGGACGTGATAAGGCCTGAATCGCAGAGTGAAGGAGAGAAAAGAGAAGGATGAAGGTAGACTCACTCTGTCACTCTTGAACCACAGCAACGTTCTTTGCCTCCCCGCAGTGGGTTTTTGAATCCAAGTCTACTTGTCCACGCATGCTGCTGCCACCACCCCCTCTGCAGGAAAGCCTGAGTGTACGTTTCACTGAACAGTACGGCCACGGTTGTCTCTTGCGCATGCCAACTTTCTGATGTCACTATTCTGAACCACCCTTTTTGTCTTTTTGCGCATGCCAACCACTTCCCTGAACAGTACGACCGCGAGTGTCTCTTGCGCATGCCAACTTTCTGATGTCACTATTCTGAACCACCCTTTTTGTCTACGTGGCGCGCCTGCAGGACGTTTCATGCTGGGAGTCTGGGTCCCACTTTATCTGTGTGAAACACGACATCGCGCGATAACCTTTCACCGATGACTTATCTCTGGAAGACGACCGATCTCTCTCTCTGGGAGACGACCGATGTCTCTCTCTGGGAGACGACCGATGTTTCTCTCTGGAAGACGACCGATGTCTCTCTCTGGGAGACGACCGATGTCTCTCTCTGGGAGACGACCGATGTCTCTCTCTGGGGGACGACCGATGTCTATCCCAGGCGATGCCCGCATGTCTCTCGCGCCCCGGTGATGTCCGCATACCTCGCGCCCTGGCGATGTCCGCATGGGTAGTCTAGGCGACAGGCGATTATGTACTAACCAGGCGATCTCATAGTCTTCTAAGCTACACTTTCCTTCCTTTACTCTTCTTGATCCACATGTCTTCCTCGAGCACACCCTCGTGATTACCTCACGATAAGGTCATCGTACCTGACTACTTTGTTAATACAAGAGTCAGCCGACCGACCTCTACCAGCTGACCCCAGCCCTTGGGTGACGTCCGAGGTGCGCCTACTACGAAACTTCTATTACCAGCTCTTTGTATTTTAAATAATAACATCTTCTGAAATTATTTAAATATAACACTTTTATTCCAATTAAAGTTTCTAGGTCCTTACAAGTGGCTTAGTGCACAGGCTACCCTGGGCGCAACCTTAACATGATAAGCTGATTAACACTGGGTATCACGTCTCATACTACACATGGTGGCAGATATGCCACTTATCCTCTGTTTTTAGACCATACAACAAGTGCTTGCCAAGTCTTCTCAAATACTAGGCGATGTGCTCTTTCGGCGACTTGCTGACCACCTGACCTCCTAACCTTCACACACGGCGATCATGTGCAATCTAGGCGATTACTGATCCATACTGGTGATTGTAACATCCCGCCAAATACATTTCGCATTTTTTGCATTTTCGTAATATGAAACAACGGTAACACAAATATATTGAAATAAACATAATTGTATATATATACAAAGGAGTTCTCCTCGTAGGGAGTTTAATACAAAACGGTCGTTTTCCAAAACTTAAACATAAAGACAGCAAAAATACAAAACTACCGATCTCCTAACAGAAAACGGAGATCGCCTATCAGAAAATGGCAAAAAGGGGGCGATCGCCCGGCAAGAACAGAAAACAGGCGACCACATACGGCGATCACTCACAGGGGAATTCCACTTCCTGCAACCTCATCTGCTCCCGTGTAAAGATACACGATCATCACAGGTTTAAGAAAACAGCCACAGAAACAAAATACAGGGTAAGCTATATATTTAAGAAAACTTTGAATCAAGAGCATACATAAGAACTTCACAACATCCATGAACCGTATCAATATCAGCCATCACATTTCCATATTCCACAAGACTATCAGGAAATCCCATATTTCACAAATCAATCCAAGAGTATTTCAATTCACATCAGCAATCAAGTGTCTATTAATTCAATTTCGCATTTCTCACGTCAGACTTTCCACTGACTCATCACACCAGACACTTGACCACTATTTCCGGAGACTCGTGCGTTGATTAGACCCAGAGATTCGCACCTGTCATACCAAAAGGCTGGAAAGTTCCCACAGCCATGCGCATCATACCATCTCAATATTCTCATTATCACGGTATGACAAGGTTAATCCATACAACAGGCCGAACTCGTTCTGTTTCACACGAGACACCCATACGTATGAACCTCCATCGACTCTCCACAACTGAGTAACTTCCTCTATGTGATTTCATTACCTCAGTAGAGTCAGGATGTCTCATTATAGGATCACCGATCAATACACCTCTTACACGACCTTACACGGTATTTTCTTTCCTGAAAATACTATGCCTCGATCCACAATCACAACATTCAATACATCACATAACACTTCAATGAACGATTTCAATCACAGGAAAACTCATACCAAGGTTCAGATTTTCGAATATCACATTTAAAATCTCAAACACTTTTGAAACAGCATAAAACGGGGGATATTTCAATAACAGATGAAAAACCGGCGATCACCTCCAGAAACCGGCGATCACGAACAAAACTGGATTTTTAAACAAGAACATTTTTAAAACCGGCGACCACGTCGCCCCCAACATCCAAACAGAACTGTTATCGTAAACATCTCACATTTCAACATCAAACACCGTGAAAGCGAAGTAAAACCGGCGACCACGTCGCCCTATCATCACAAACATCAAATATCCAGTTATCGTTGGAAAAAGATTAGCTTCCCTTACCTGGATCAGCGTGAAATCTCACTTCAAGTTCTAACCCACCGAACGTAAAGGATGCCCGAACTCTGCCTAAGCGTTCAAATCGGTAAAACTTGTAGAGAACCTTCCCAAAAGCTCTATGGCAGTCGTCGCTCATCTTGCTTTTGCTTGAAGGTGCCTGGGAAATACTGAGTCGCAGTGCAAAGGAGAGAAAAGAGAAAGATGAAGGTGAACTCACTCTGTCACCTTTTATAATCCCACTGCGTTTTCTAAACTCACTAAGAGGAGCCTTCTGAGGCTAAGGACGTAGGCCTGCTGTGTAGCCGCCCTAGCCTACTCTCTGAGATACCTAGCATGTGAGTTTTCCTTTACTCAAGCACAAACCTGACAGTAAGGCTGCGCGGTTGACTTTGCGCACACAAACACTGTGCACTACCCTACCAACTCTCTGGAGCCACTGACTACGTGTCGCGCATGCAAGACGTTCATTCTGGTGCGTATAACAGGACGACCGACGTCCCTACTTGGAAGACGACCGATGTCTCCTCCTCCTGGAGACCAACCGAGGTCTCCTCCTCCTGGAGACCGACCGAGGTCTCCTCTTCCTGGAGACCGACCGAGGTCTCTTCCTGGCGATGCCCGCATGTCTCTCGCGCCCTGGCGATGCCCGCATGCCTCGCGCCCTGGCGATGTCCGCATGCCTCTCGCGCCCTGGCGATGCCCGCATGCCTCTCGCGCCCTGGCGATGCCCGCATGCCTCGCGCCCTGGCGATGTCCGCATGCCTCTCGCGCCCTGGCGATGCCCGCATGCCTCTCGCGCCCTGGCGATCATGTTCCAGGCGATCTCATGGCTTTCTAACTACACTTTCCTTCATTTTTATTTTAAATAAAAACATACTTAGAATTCACTTAAAATATATCACTTTTATTCCAATAAGATTTTCCAGGTCCTTACAGTGATGAGCGATTACTCATCCTCACAGGCGATAGGCGATTACTCATCCTCACAGGCGATAGGCGATTACTGATCTGTACTTCTTGCGTAACGCTCTCGCTAGGAGCCTGGGTCCCAGCTTAACTGTGTGTAAACGGGAAAACCCCCGATGACTGATCAGTGCTTCTTTACTTCTCGCGCTCTTCTTCCAGGCGCTCATCTGACACTGATCTGCGGGTGATGGTCCCTTAGCCACCGACCACCGATCACCATCCTGAGCGATCGCCTCCCTGATTCACCTGCCATCCTCTACCACGTGTCACCCTGTGCATGGTCCACGTGGTCACCTGCTGCTGACGCCATCAACTACTGATGACCAACCGGATCATAACCTAAGGAGACAAAGCAAGGGACAGCAGCAACTTCATTGAAAAATACACAAATATACACAAAGGAGCTACAAGTGAAGGAGTGCATAGAATAGGACTTTAAATTTTTGTGCATCAAAATTTGTTAACCTAATTTCTTTGTATTTCTTTGAGTTGTAATTTGCAGGGACATTGATTAATTAGTGGATTAATACGTCTTAGACGGTGAGTGTGTCTTCAAGGTTCCAAAGTGCCAAGAAGCCTCACTTTAGGATTCGACTAGTTTTAAAAGCTTTATAGATAGCAATTTTCATTTGTGTTTTATTGCTTTATATATTTTTTTTCTTGCATAAAAATTTTGTTTTTATCTTTGATTGTGCTCTAAGTAAATTGCTTAGAGAAAGGTTTGTGAAAGTGTTGTGGGATAGTATCTGGCTAAGGAAAGGCTTGGTACTTAAGAGATCCTAGTGATCCACCTCCCTTTCCTGGGAAATTACCTACTTCACTCCACTTATCTTTCTTTTTGAAAATTACTTTTATCACAAACCCTAAACATGTCTACTCATTCTTCAAGTCATAGTGAAAATGATAGAAAATCCACAAAATCTCTTTTTAAACAATTGGCTAGAGATTTTCAATCACTATCACTAAGACAATTGCAACATGAGGCTCAACTTTTGGAAGATAAAAAAGAAAGAGATGCCCATCTTGCAATTTTGAAAGAAGTGTTGAAGATTGGCAAGGAAAAAGATGAATACATTAGAAAATTAAAAAAACCCCAGGCATCACATGCATCTAGTTCTAGGTCAAATGACTCACATGCTAAGGGGAGTTTGAGAGTTAATGATTATTATCAACCTCCACCTAGAAGAACTATAAGAGAAAAAGAGTTTAAAGAAAAATTACAAGCTCTTATCAAAAAGAAAGAAGAGAAAGACAAAAGAGAAAGAGAGGAGACTGAAAGGAAAGATAGAGAAGAGAAAGAAAAGAGAGAAGAAGTGATGATAGAAAAGGAAAGTACAAAAAATCCTTTGTTTGGAGTTGAACCAGACATTGACTTAAATTCTTCTTCCATAGAAAATCCTTGTGAGAATATGCTTGAAGAAAAATCTGTGTCTGAAGCTGAACCAGATATAGATATAAATCTTTCCTGCACAGAAAAGCCAAGTGAGTGGTTGTTTGAAAAAGAAGAGGAATCTAGAAAGAATGAAGAGTATCTTACAACATCTCCTACAAGCATAGTGGGAAAAGAACCCTTAAAGGGGGATTCAATACTTTGAACTCTTCTTTTCCTTTGAATCATGATGCTTACTCTTATTCTCAAAAATCAAAAAAACAACACTTTGTGATGTTGCTTATCTTGGGCAATGAACAACACAAAGGAAGCAAAAATATTGTTGAAAAGGGCCCTATTTCTTTCAAAAAAAACTTTTATAAAAATAGAAAAGGGCCTTATTTCCTTACTATTTTATTTGAATACACTAGTCTTAATTTTCTTATCTCACTTTTCTATAATGTTTACTATAGGTTAATATTTGATCCTGGAGGACGAGCATAGTTTTCAAAGCAGGAATAAGGCTGCTGTTTGAGATCAACCCTGTAGATCTAAGGACACATCCTCTCAAGAAGGAGGGGATGATGGAAGAGGCCCAAGCTCAGGCCCAACAACTAGGTCCATGGAAAAGAGTATTTAAGAAGATTGGGACTCTGCTACTGATGGCATAGAAACTTTTCTTTACATATTCAAAGACCCCTCAGAGGACCACCAGGAGTAGTGTAACATCCCGCCAAAATAAAACCATACATACATGTATAATGAAAATAAAGGTACACAAATAATATTGAAGAGTACATGATAATATATATATAAGTAATGAAGTTGCTCCTCTTAGGGAGTTTAATACATAACCAGTCAAATGTTTTCAAAATTTAACGAAATTCAATCAAATACAACAAGACCGGCGGTCTCCATACATGAACCGGCGATCTGGTAACAGAAGGCCCCAAAACAGGCGATCTGCTAGCAGGACATAAAACCGGCGATCACCACCAAGAGATAGAAACCGGCGATCTCTTCCTCGGCGACCACTCACTAGGGAGCTCTGCTTCCTGGAAGATCATCTGCTCCCGTGTAAGTTATACACGATCATCACAGTTTTAAGAGAAAAACAGCCAACGAGCAGAACACGCAGGGTAAGCTAGATATTTTAAGGAGAGTTTAAATAAGGATAATTAAATTAAAATCAAGGTAAACAATTTCAAGATATTCACGTATCGCTATCAAGTTTCTCATACCCTTCACTTGATCGCCCAGAAATCACACATTTCACAATATTTTCAAGAGTCATTCTATTTCACAAACTGCATCAAGTGTCTATAAATTTCAAGTTCCTCATTTCACATGTCAGACCACCACTGACTCAGCACACAAGACACTTGACACTACTTCCGGAAGACTCATGCATTGATTAGACTCAGAGATCTGCACCTGTCATACTAAACAGCTGTAATGTTTCTGATCCGGTTAGTCATCGGTATCCAATGACGTCAGCAGTAGATGACCACGTGGGCCAGACACAGAGCAACACGTGGCATGAGATAGCAGATGAACAAGGATGGAGATCGACTCCTACATGAGCGCCTGGAAGCAGAGCGCGAGAGTGATGAAGCACCGATCAGTCATCGGTGTATACAGAATGATCAGTCATCGGTATATACAGAGTGATCAGTCATCGGTGCATGCAGAGTGATCAGTCATCGGTGTATACAGAGTGATCAGTCATCGGTATATACAGAGTGATCAGTCATCGGTGTATATAGAATGATCAGTCGTCGGGGGTTCCTTGCCAACGCGTGTTAAACTGGGACCCAGGCTCCTAGCGAGAACGTTACCCAAGGACCTCGCCTGATTCCATAAGCAGAGCACGACAACGTGAAGAAGCGCCATCGGACATCGGCCAGGATGAGAGATACCTCGGTCGTCGGTGTGTGTCGATGCGACATCGGCCGCGCGATGTGAACAACGCGACCAGTGACCAGTAAAGCACTCAGAGGCAGGGAGTGGCCATAGTCGCGAGACGACCATGCATGAAGATGAGAAGGCACAGGCAGGTGCAGAATCCTGCTGGGACGAGAGCCCATCAAGGCTAGAGTCTCCCAGTGAGCTTGCACGCATGCCACGTGGACCGTGAAGATGTTCCTAGAGAATAGGTAGGGTAGATAGGCACAGAAGTCGAGGGGTACAGAGACACCCACGCAGCCTCCCCTGTCAGACTTTGCATTTAAGTGAAGAAGGCTGGCGTGCAAGGTAGTCCTGGGGAGTGGAAACGACAGTGCAGAGTAATCAAGTGGCCCTAGAAGTAGCCTGTAGGGGCTACACTGGTTTATATGAGGAAGAAGAACACCAAACCAGGTATGAGTTTTTTACCTCAGAATACACACACAAAAACGGAGAACACTCAGTTTCCGAATCAAAGGGGACTGAGGACACACACACATGGGTCTCACACAGAGAAAGATCCGAGAGAGAGTTTTGGTGTTCTCGTTGCCTGACTTGAGCGTCGGAGCTACCACGGCCGCTAGAGGCGCCGTCTCTGTGTTTTGCAGGCATCGTTCGGAGTCCCGTCGAAGGTTCCTGGAGCCTCCTTGCAGAACGCGCGGCAGCTGGAAAGCTAGACGAAGGAGTGACGAGGCATTTCCCCACGCTCGAGTCCGCGGCGAGATCATTTGGCGCCCACCGTGGGGCACGAAGTAAAACGAAGCCCCATACACAAGAACGAGAGTAGGAATCGCACAGATGAATAGAAGAACCAGACAAACGACACCTCCACCGCCCGCTGGTGAAGGAACTGTGACCATGGCGCAGGTCATGGAGATGATGCGCGCGTTGCAGGATAACGTCGCGGCGTCGAGAGTTGAGCAGGAGAAGATGCATGCAGAGCTGACTGCATCGCATAGCAGAAATGAAGAGTTGAATCGCGTCAACGAGGAGCTGCGTAGGGAGTTGCAGGCACAGAATGAGCGCGTATCCGAAGATAGGACGTCGATGCCGCCGTCGCCCCCTAGAGCATTTCCTATGCCCTTCTCCCCCGAGATCATGAACATGGTGGTGCCCCCCAACCTGGTGGGAGTGAAAGCGTCGTTCACGGGGGTGGAAGACCCAGAGGCACATTTGACAGCCTTCCACACTCAGATGATGCTGTCTGGAGGTTCAGACGTAGTGTACTGCAAAATGCTTATGAGTACGCTGAGCGGAGTAGCCATGGAGTGGTTCGTGAGCTTGCCGGAGGGCCACATCACCTCCTTCCATAAGTTCTCAAAGCTATTCACGGAGCAGTATGTAGTCAACAGAGCGCCGCCAGTGGTGACTTACGATCTGTTCGACGTGCGCCAGAACCAGGGGGAGTCACTGAAGGACTTCCTCAACCGCTTTGGTGCGCAGGTGGTGAGATTGCCCAGCAAGGATGAGAACATGTTAGTGCACGCGTTCAAGAAAGGCGTGCTGTAACATCCCGCCAAATACCCTTTCACAAATATATAATGAAAATATACGTAAAACCAAAATGTTGAAATAAACCTGATTATATATATATGTAATGAAGTTTCTCCTCACAGGGAGTTTAATACAAAAAGGTCATTTTTCCAAAACTTAAACAAAACAGCAAAGAAAACAAAAACAGCCGATATCCTAACAGCTGGTCTCCTAACAGCCGACCTCCTAACAGCCGACCTCACAACAGCCGACCTCACAACAGCCGACCTCACAACATAAAAAGGGCGATCTCCTAACAAAAGGGCGATCTCCTATCAAAAGGGCGATCTCCGATCAAAAGGGCGATCTCTGATCAGAGAACAGGAAACGGGTGATCGCCCAACAGAAGCAAAACGGGCGATCTCCTCCCGGCGACCACTCACTGAGGAGCTCTTCTTCCTGCAAGATCATCTGCTCCCGTGTAAAGATTACACGATCATCACAGGTTTTAAGAAAACAGCCACAGAACCAAAAACACGCAGGGTAAGCTAGACATTTAAAAGAGAGTTTGAATATGAACTTAAAAACCAATCATGAAACCAATTTAAGACATCCACATAAAACCATCAACTTTCTCATTTTCCACAAAACCATCAGGTAATCACATATTTCACAAATCAATCCAAGAGTCTTTCAATTCATATCAGCAATCAAGTGCCTAACAATTCAATTTCTCAATTCACATACCACTGTGAAATCCACACATTCACATGGTCGCTGTGAAATCCACACATTCACAAGCGTATAGAGGAATCCACACATCCTCACATGGTCGCTGTGAAATCCACACATTCACAAGCGTATAGAGGAATCCACACATCCTCACATGGTCGCTGTGAAATCCACACATTCACAAGCGTATAGAGGAATCCACACATCCTCACATGGTCGCTGTGAAATCCACACATTCACAAGCGTATAGAGGAATCCACACATCCTCACATGGTCGCTGTGAAATCCACACATTCACAAGCGTATAGAGGAATCCACACATCCTCACATGGTCGCTGTGAAATCCACACATTCACAAGCGTATAGAGGAATCCACACATCCTCACATGGTCGCTGTGAAATCCACACATTCACAAGCGTATAGAGGAATCCACACATCCTCACATAACATTTCAACAAATGATTCCAGTCACAGCAAAACTCATGCCAAGGTTCAGATATTCAAATATCACATGCATTTCACATATAAACCTCAAACAGTTCTCAAACAATACAAAAACAGGGGATATTTCAATAACAGATGAAAAACCGGCGATCACCTCAAGGAACCGGCGATCACGAACAGAACTGGGTTTTAAACAAGAACATTTTGAAAACCGGCGACCACGTCGCCCCCAACATCAAAACAGAATCGATTACAGTAAACACTTCGCATCCAACATCAGAACACCAGAACAAGAAACAAAACCGGCGACCCCGTCGCCCCACATCTCAATCAGCAAGTACACAGTTTTCATTTGAAACAAGGCTAGCTTCCCTTACCTGGATCAGCGTGAAGAACTCCCTTCCAGCTCTAATCCACCGAACTCACGGATGCCCGAATACAGCCTAAGCGTTCTGATCGGAAGACTTGCAGAGAACCTTCCCCAATGCTCTATGGCAGTCGTCGCTCGTCTTGCTTTTGCTTGAAGGTGCCTGAATCGCTGCGCGAAGGAGAGAAAACGAAAGATGAGGGTAGACTGATTCTGTTTCCTTCTTTTCCCCACAACGTTCGCACTTTGTACTAAGAAGAGCCTTCTGAGACTAAGGACGTAGGCCTGCTGTGCAGCCGCCCTAGCCTACTCTCTGAGAAACCTTGCGTGTGGTTTTCCTTTTACTTAAAAGCAATCCTGACAGTATGGCTGCGCAGCGTCTTTGCGCACACCAACACTGTGTATTGCCGTACCAACTCTCTGGAGCTACTGACAACGTGCCGCTCACGCAAGGCACTCATTCTGGTGCGCATAACAGGGCTACCGACGTCCCATTCTGGACGACGACCGATGTCCCCTCCTCCTGGAGACCGACCGAGGTCTCCTCCTCCTGGAGACCGACCGAGGTCTCCTCCTCCTGGAGACCGACCGAGGTCTCCTCCTCCTGGAGACCGACCGAGGTCTCCTCCTCCTGGAGACCGACCGAGGTCTCCTCTTCCTGGAGACCGACCGAGGTCTCTTCTTCCTGGAGACCGACCAAGGTCTCCTCTTCCTGGAGACCTGTAACATCCCGCCAAATACATTTCGCATTTTTGCATTTTTTTTTTTTTTTCATTTTCGTAATATGAAATAACGGTAAAACAAATATATTGAAATAAACATAATTGTATATATATACAAAGGAGTTCTCCTCGCAGGGAGTTTAATACAAAGCGGTCGTTTTCCAAAACTTAAACATAAAGACAGCAAAAATACAAAACTACCGATCTCCTAACAGAAAACGGAGATCGCCTATCAGAAATGGCAAAAGGGGGCGATCGCCCAGCAAGAACAGAAAAACCGGCGACCACATACGGCGATCACTCACAGGGGAATTCCACTTCCTGCAACCTCATCTGCTCCCGTGTACAGTTACACGATCATCACAGGTTTAAGAAAACAGCCACAGAAACAAAATACAGGGTAAGCTATATATTTAAGAAAACTTTAAATCAAGAGCATACATAAGAACTTCACAACATCCATGAACCATATCAATATCAGCCATCGCATTTCCATATTCCACAAGACTATCAGGAAATCCCATATTTCACAAATCAATCCAAGAGTATTTCAATTCACATCAGCAATCAAGTGCCTATTAATTCAATTTCTCATTTCTCACGTCAGGCTTTCCACTGACTCATCACACCAGACACTTGACCACTATTTCCGGAGACTCGTGCGTTGATTAGACCCAGAGATTCGCACCTGTCATACCAAAAGGCTGGAAAGTGCCCTCAGCCATGCGCATCACACCATCTCAATATTCTCATTATCACGGTATGACAAGGTTAATCCATACAACAGGCCGAACTCGTTCTGTTTCACACGAGACACCCATACGTATGAACCTCCATCGACTCTCCACAACTGAGTAACTTCCTCTATGTGATTTCATTACCTCAGTAGAGTCAGGATGTCTCATTATAGGATCACCGATCAATACACCTATTACACGACCTTACACGGTATTTTCTTTCCTGAAAATACTATGCCTCGATCCACAATCACAACATTCAACACATCACATAACACTTCAATGAACGATTTCAATCACAGCAAAACTCATACCAAGGTTCAAATTTTCGAAAACCACATTTAAAATCTCAAACACTTTTGAAACAGCATAAAACAGGGAATATTTCAATAACAGATGAAAAACCGGCGATCACGAACAAAACTGGGTTTAAAGCAAGAACAGTTTGAACACCCGGCGACCACGTCGCCCCCAACATCAAAATCATCACACATACAGTTTTCATTAGAAGTAAGGCTAGCTTCCCTTACCTGGATCAGCGTGAAACTCACTTCAAGCTCTAACCACCGAACGTAAAGGATGCCTGAACTCTGCCTAAGCGTTCTAATTGGTAAAACTTGTAGAGAACCTTCTCAAATGCTCTATGGCAATCACTGGTAGTCAAGCTGGTGCCTGGGGAATACTGAGTCGCAGCGCAAGGAGAGAAAAGAGAAAGATGAAGGTGAACTCACTCTGTCACCTTTTATACTCTCACTGCGTTTCTAAACTCACTAAGAGGCGGTGCATTCCGATACTAGGAACATAGGCCTGCCATGTAGCTATCATTACCTACTCTCTAACTAACCCTCCTTGGTGGGTTTTCTTCCTCGAATTAAATGCAACCTGACAGTATGGCCACGTGGCGTCTCTGCGCACATGGAGCTACTGTTCCGAAGGACTTTCACTGCCTACATGTCGCACATGCAGCACGTTCATCCTGGAAACCAGGGCCCCACTTCATCTGCGTGAAACGCGACATCGCGCGATAACCTTTCGCCGATGACCACTTCGCGCAAAGACAATCCACCGATGACCTCCCTCGCGAAGACTCTCCACCGATGACCCATCCTGGAGGACGACCGATGTCTCTCTCTAGAAGACGACCGATGTCTCCTCCTCCTGGAGACCGACCGAGGTCTCCTCTTCCTGGAGACCGACCGAGGTCTCTTCTTCCTGGAGACCGACCGAGGTCTCCTCTTGGCGACGCCCGCATTCCTCTCGCGCCCGGCAAAGCCCACATGCATCTCGCGCCCTGGCGATGCCCGCATGTCTCTCGCGCCCTGGCGATGCCCACATACCTCGCGCCCTGGCGACGTCCGCATGCCTCTCGCGCCCGGCAAAGCCCACATGCATCTCGCGCCCTGGCGATGCCCGCATGCCTCGCGCCCTGGCGATCATGTTCCAGGCGATCTCATGGCTTTCTAACTACACTTTCCTTCATTTTTATTTTAAATAAAAACATACTTAGAATTCACTTAAAATATATCATTTTTATTCCAATAAGATTTTCCAGGTCCTTACAAGACCGACCGAGGTCTCCTCTTCGCGACGCCCGCATGCCTCTCGCGCCCAGGCAAAGCCCACATGCATCTCGCGCCCTGGTGATCATGTGTAGTAGGCGACCGGCGATCATGTTCCAGGCGATCTCATAGTCTTCTAAACTACACTTTCCTTCCTTTTCATTTTAAATACAACATACTTCGAATCCATTTAAATATGACACTTTTATTCCAATAAGATTTTCCAGGTCCTTACACGTGCTGCTTGGTCCTTTCAGTGAATCCCTTATCAGGAGCCACCCCGCCACCTTTGCTGAGATACGGCGACGCGCGGTGGCGCACATTGTGGCAGAGACAGAGGTCTCTGGGAAGAGAGGCAACACTGCGCCGACGAAGCCGCGCGGAGATCAGGGGAAGCAGCAGCAGCAGGTGCGGGTATATGAGGCCAAGGAAGGGAGGAAGGTGCAGGGAAGGCCTCGTCCGTATGCGCCCAGGAAGGACCAGCCCAGGGGGCGTGCAAGGGAGAACAACACACCCCCTAGGTATGATTTCGTGATAGAGTTGGCAGAGCTGATCGCCATCCCTGCCGTGGCTGCAAGACTCCGACTACCAGAGAAAACCGACAAGGTACTTGGAGGGAGGAAGGACGAGTGGTGTGAGTTCCATCAGGCTTATGGACACACACTCCGATCCTGCCTGACGTTGGGACATCAACTCGCTGAGTTGGTGAAAACAGGATTCCTGACCGATTACCTGCGGGAGGCCCAAGGTGATCGCGCTTCGGGGTCTCAGACAGGCGATCAGCAACACGAGGTCCCTATACATGGGGACGTGAGGTGATGGAGGATGCAACGCTGGGGGGGCTCCCAGGCAGCTCAGGAGGAAGCTCCTCATGAATAAGGCGTCGCCAGGGCGGTCATCGCCTATGAAAGGAAGAGGTCCATACAGAGTGGAGCTTATTGGCTGGAGACTCTGCATGGAGCACCTATCCCCAGAACATGGAACGCTACACACTCAAGTTTCTACTTCAGTTAAGTTGTAAGGTAGATGCGTTCTTGCGCTGCACACACACCCAATGTATGTACTGTAAATAGTTGAACAGATCAGGGGGCACTCTTTTCCCGATGAGGGTTTTTAACGAGGCCACCCAATAAAAAAGATTTCAGTATGTCAAGTGTGCACATGTTTCCCAGTTTCAAGTTCCGCTTGCCCCAAATGCAAGTCCAAGGGATCGGTTGGAGCCTGCTCGCCGCAGGCGCGAGTACGGACCACTGACCTATATTCTCCTCACCCCAGGGGTGAGTGCAGGTGGCCAAAGTTTGGAACTCGGGAGTACTAGCAAGACTGAGAGAGGGAAAGGGGAGATTTCGAGAAACGTCCAAACAGGAACCAGACCTAAAGGTCGATGACCTCGGGGCAAGCAAGAGGGGTCAACAGGAAAAACTCTTCTTCCCCAAAGCAAGACATCATCTTTGCGTTTAATCACTAAGGAGCAGAACGCGATCATTCATCGGTGCACCCAAAGGACGATCAGTCATCGGTGCACCCGAAGCAGAGCACTCGGTCGGTTCATTGTCATCGGGGTCTTGCTAACACGTGTTAAGCTGGGACCCAGGTTCCCAGCGAGAACGTTACGCATGCACCTCGCATGATTCCAGAAAGAAGGTTGGTCATCGGGGTCTTGCCAACACGGGTTAAGCTGGGACCCAGGCTCCCAGCGAGAACGCTACGCGTGCGCCCCACATGATTTCAAACCAGAAGAAGAGGAGTTGCCCACTCAGAGGACGTGCGGTGATACCATGCAGGCAGGGATGCGCCTAGCGAGTGCGCTTAGACACCCACCCCTGGTGCTCCCCTGGGAGCATGCACCCACTCAGAGAGAAAGTCCTCACCCTCGACTTTGTACAGCGGGGTGCAGGCAGAGAAAGTCCTCTTCCTCTGCTTTTTACAGCAAGGTTGAGGCGAGATAGAAAGTCCTCACCCTCGACTTTATACAGCGGGGTGCAGGCGAGAGAAAGTCCTCTCCCTCGACTTCGTACAGCGAGGCATGGGCCAGATAAAAAAGTCCTCGCCCTCGACTTTATACAGCGGGGTGCAGGCGAGAGAAAGTCCTCTCCCTCGACTTCGTACAGCGAGGCATGGGCCAGATAAAAAAGTCCTTGCCCTCGACTTTGTACAGCGGGGTGCAGGCGAGAGAAAGTCCTCTCCCTCGACTTCGTATAGCGAGGCATGGGCCAGAGAAGAAAGTCCTCACCTCGACTTTGTACAGCGGGGTGCAGGCAGAGAAAGTCCTCTTCCTCTGCTTTTTACAGCAAGGTTGAGGCAAGAGATCCAAGTCCTTCTCCTCTGCTTCATACAGCAAGGTTAAGGCAACAGAGAAAGTCCTCTTCCTCTGCTTTTACAGCAAGGCTGAGGCGAGAGGAGAAAGACCTCACTTGACCTCTTACAGCGAGGCTGAGGTAAGAGGGGTCATCAAGAAGCATTCCCCAAAACGCAGACATCATCCTTGGCGTTCGGGCCCTCTATGCACCTAGCGCTGGAGTGAGACAGAAGTAATGTGAAACCTGAAGCGCGCTGACTGATCGGTGGTGCGCTAACATGCTAGTCGGTGGTCGGTAGCAAAGCTCTGAGTAGGAGAGCTTCCCCAAATAAGCTCTTGGGCGATCAGTCGAAGCACTTAGACACCATCAGGTCAGTCATCCAACATGAATTTATGCATAAAAACTGTTAAAGAGAATGCTAAGGTACAGTTGGTCGCGATCAAGTCAGAGGCCAAGTTTGAAGGGTCACAGTGAGATCGCGCTGAAGCCTAAGCCAGTCAACAGTTGGCCACAGGCAGAGTGAGTTAAAGATAGAGAGGGAGAAAGGCAGTTGAGAAAAAGAGATTACACAAGAGGAGAAGCCGCAAGAGAAGAAGCTCAAGGAGGAGAAATGAGCTTGCTATCAACCACTGAATGGTGGAGGCTAGGTTGGGTAGAGTCCAAGTCTGGAAGGACGCAGTGAACCTGCTGCCAGCCCATGGAACCCATCTATCAGAGCCTCGACACCAGCAGCCATGGTCTCAGGTACATCGGCTTCGACCTCCTTCTTCTCTTTGGCAACGGAGAGCACTTAGTCTCTTCGCTGAGAACAAGTTCACAGCTCGAGACTGGGGGGCTTGTGATCCGGTCAGTCATCGGTATCCAATGACGTCAGCAGCAGATGACCACGTGGGCCAGACACAGAGCAACACGTGGCATGAGATAGCAGATGAACAAGGGTGGAGATCGACTCCTACATGAGCGCCTGGAAGCAGAGCGCGAGAGTGATGAAGCACCGATCAGTCATCGGTGTATACAGAATGATCAGTCATCGGTATATACAGAGTGATCAGTCATCGGTGCATGCAGAGTGATCAGTCATCGGTGTATACAGAGTGATCAGTCATCGGTATATACAGAGTGATCAGTCATCGGTGTATATAGAATGATCAGTCGTCGGGGGTTCCTTGCCAACGCGTGTTAAACTGGGACCCAGGCTCCCAGCGAGAACGTTACCCAAGGACCTCGCCTGATTCCATAAGCAGAGCACGACAACGTGAAGAAGCGCCATCGGACATCGGCCAGGATGAGAGATACCTCGGTCGTCGGTGTGTGTCGATGCGACATCGGCCGCGCGATGTGAACAACGCGACCAGTGACCAGTAAAGCACTCAGAGGCAGGGAGTGGCCATAGTCGCGAGACGACCATGCATGAAGATGAGAAGGCACAGGCAGGTGCAGAATCCTGCTGGGACGAGAGCCCATCAAGGCTAGAGTCTCCCAGTGAGCTTGCACGCATGCCACGTGGACCGTGAAGATGTTCCTAGAGAATAGGTAGGGCAGATAGGCACAGAAGTCGAGGGGTCCAGAGACACCCACGCAGCCTCCCCTGTCAGACTTTGCATTTAAGTGAAGAAGGCTGGCGTGCAAGGTAGTCCTGGGGAGTGGAAACGACAGTGCAGAGTAATCAAGTGGCCCTAGAAGTAGCCTGTAGGGGCTACACTGGTTTATATGAGGAAGAAGAACACCAAACCAGGTATGAGTTTTTTACCTCAGAATACACACACAAAAACGGAGAACACTCAGTTTCCGAATCAAAGGGGACTGAGGACACACACACACGGGTCTCACACAGAGAAAGATCCGAGAGAGAGTTTTGGTGTTCTCGTTGCCTGACTTGAGCGTCGGAGCTACCACGGCCGCTAGAGGCGCCGTCTGTGTGTTTTGCAGGCATCGTTCGGAGTCCCGTTGAAGGTTCCTGGAGCCTCCTTGCAGAACGCGCGGCAGCTGGAAAGCAAGACGAAGGAGTGACGAGGCATTTCCCCACGCTCGAGTCCGCGGCGAGATCAGTTTCCTAGCTATGCGCATCAACACAAATCTCGATCTCAAGTTCATCATTCTCACAGTATGACAGGGTTAATCCATAGAACAGGCCGAGCTCGTTCTTTTTCACACGAGTCACCCATTCATATGAACCTCCTTCGACTCTCACCAACTGAGTAACTTCCTCTATGTGATTCCATTACCTCAGCAGAGTCAGGATATCCCCTTAGGAATCACCGATCAATGCACATCCTACACGATCTTACACGGTATTTTCTTTCCTGAAAATACTATGCCTCGATCCCACATTCACAACACCCAAGACATCATACCACTTAAATAAATGATTCAAGTCACAGCAACATTCGTTTCAAAGATTCAGATTTTCGAAGATCATCTTTAAGCTTCAACAGTTCAAAGTAACACCAAAAACAGGGAGTTCGCAAACATCGCCCAAACCGGCGACCTGATTCAAAAACAGGGTATTTCGAAGTTTGTATTTAAAAACCGGCGACCACGTCGCTCAAAAACACACAGAACAGAGCATTCACGAAGATGAAAACGAAATCGGCGACCTCGTCGCCCTCACTTCCGAAATAGCTAAACTACGACTTGTATTGAAAATGGAGGCTAGCTTCCCTTACCTGGACTTGCGCAAACACTAGGAGCTCCGAAATCCAACGAAGCCTAAAGAACGCCTTGGCTCTGTTTTTGCGTCTGTTTTGAAGGACTTGCAGAGAACTTCCCAGGTGCTCTAATGGTGGCTGCCGCTCGTCGTACTCTTGTGTGAAGGTGCCAGAATCGCAGCGCGAAGGAGAGAAAAGGAGAAGAATGGAGGTAAACTCACTCTTTTGCTCTTGAACCACTGCAACGTTTCTTTTTCTCAGAAGTGGGTTTTTGAATCTTAAACCAACTTGCCCACAAAAGCCGCTGCCACCACCCACTCTGCAGGGGAGTTTGCGTGTACGCTTCCCTGAACAGTACAACTACGCGTGCCTCTGCGCAGGCTAACACTCTGAGGTCACTATTCTGAACCACCCCTTTTGTCTACTTGGCGCGCGTGCAGGACGTTTCATGCTGGGAGTCTGGGTCCCACTTTATCTGTGTGAAACTTGACATCGCGCGATAACCTTTCACTGATGACCACTGGCGCGAAGACTATCCACTGATGACCTCTCGCGCGAAGGCTATCCACCGATGACATCTCGCGCGAAGACTATCCACCGATGTCCTCTCGCGCGAAGATTATCCACCGATGTCCTCTCGCGCGAAGACTATCCACCGATGTCCTTTCGCGCGAAGACTAACCCCCCGATGTCCTCTCGCGCGAAGACTAACCCCGCATGACTCGCGCCCTGGCGATCACGTGTAGCCTAGGCGACCGGCGATTATGTGTTAACAAGGAACTCTTGTAGTCTTCTAAGCTACACTTTCCTTCCTTTTTATTTTAAATAAAAACATACTTAGAATTCATTTAAAATATACCCTTTTATTCCAATTTAATTTTACAGGTCCTTACATTCTCCCCATCAAGAAAAATTTTCGTCCCCGAAAATTGAATTACAAGGAAAAGAGGTATGGATAAGCCTCTCTCATGGGTTCTTCTAACTCCCAAGTTGAATCCCCCGATCTCTCATCCCACACCACTTTCACCATGTTGATGGTCTTGTCTCTGAGCTGTTTACTTTGCCGATCGTCAATCCTGACTGGTTTTGCTTCAAAGGACAAGTCATCCCTGATCTGCACATCGTCCACTTCCAGCACATGACTAAGGTCCTCCAACTGCTTATCCTTTAACATCCCAAGGAAGTCATTAGTTATAGCCAGCTTACTACAACTAATGTGATTTACGTGAAATTCTACTCCAAGGTTTAAGTCTCTGAACTGCTCGATCAGTTTCTGCTCTTTCATCATCATGGTGGCGACTTGTATTGATTTTCTACTCAAAGCATCTGCCACTACATTGGCCTTCCCTGGATGATACATGAGTTGAAAATGGTAGTCCTTTAGAAACTCCATCCACCTTCTTTGTCTCATGTTTAGTTCCTTCTGATCGAACAGGTATTTCAGGCTATTATGGTCACTGAACACCTGGAACCGAGCTCCATATAAATAGTGCCTCCAGATCTTCAAGGCAAAAACCATAGCCGCCAACTCTAAGTCATGCGTAGGGTAGTTTCTCTCATGAACCTTGAGTTGCCTTGAAGCATATGCAACCACTCTCTTTTCTTGCATCAAAACACATCCCAAGCCCTGATGTGAAGCGTCACAGAAGACATCAAAAGGTCTTCCTACCTCGGGGATCACCAGCACTGGGGCACTGGTCAACCTCTCCTTTAGTTCCATGAAGCTTTGCTCACATCGGTCGGTCCAAGCAAAAGGTTGGTCCTTGCGGGTCAGCTGTGTTAAAGGAGCCACTACCTTGGAAAAATCCTCAATAAACCTCCGATAGTAGCCCGCCAAACCCACAAAGCTTCTTATCTCAGTGACTGTCTTAGGACGTTCCCACTGCAGCACTGCCTCCACCTTGGCTGGATCCACCGAGATCCCCTGGGCAGATATCACGTGTCCTAGGAAGTTGACTTCCTTCAGCCAGAACTCACACTTGGAGAACTTGGCATAGAGTTGCTTCTCTCTCAGTATCTCCAATACTATCTTCAGGTGTTCCTCATGCTCTTCCTCGGTCCTTGAATAAATGAGTATGTCGTCTATGAAGACCACCACAAACTTATCCAAGAAAGGGCGAAAAATCCTATTCATGTAGTCCATGAACAGGGCTGGAGCATTGGTGACTCCAAACGGCATCACTACATACTCATAGTGCCCATACCGAGACCTAAAAGCTGTCTTTTGAACATCTTCAGCTTTTACCAAAATTTGGTGGTACCCCGATCTCAGATCAATCTTGGAGAATGTAACATCCCGCCAAAACGTTTCACAAATAAATAATGAAGATAAAGATAAAACAAAATATTGAAATGAACATAATTATATATATGTCATAAGGTTTTTCCTCGCAGGGAGTTTAATACATAAACCGTCAATTTTTCCATAACTTAAAACGAATTACAACAAAAATACAACCCGACAGGCGATCTCCCAACATAAAGAGGCGATCTCCTAACATAAAAGGCGATCTCCTAACAGAGAACAGGAAAAGGGGGTGATCGCCCAACAGAAACAAAACAGGCGATCTCCCAACATCAAAAGGCGATCTCCTATCGGCGATCACTGAGGAGCTCTTCTTCCTGCAAGATCATCTGCTCCCGTGTAAAAATTACACGATCATCACAGGTTTTAAGAAACAATCACAGAACCAAAACGCAAAGGGTAAGCTAGACATTTAAAAGAGAGTTTGAATATGAACTTAAAAATCAATCATGAAACCAATTTAAGACGATCACGTACAAACCATCAACTTTCTCATATTCCACCAAACCATTCGAAAATCACATATCTCACAAATCAATTTCAAGAGTCTCACAATTCACATCAGCAATCAAGTGTCTAACAATTCAACTTCTCAATACTTCACGTCAGACTTTCCACTGACTCATCACACAAGACACTTGACCACTATTTCCGGAAAAGCACGTGCATTGACTTAGCGTCCTGAGACATGCACCTGTCATGCTAAAAGGCTGGAAAGTGCCCTCAGCCATGCGCATTACACAATCTCAATATCATCATTATCACAGCATGACAGGGTAAATCCATACTACAGGCCGAACTCGTTCTGTTTCACACGAGACACCCATACGTATGACCTCCTTCGACTCTCCACAACTGAGTAACTTCTTCTATGTGATTTCATTACCTCAGTAGAGTCAGGATCGTCTCATTACACCAGGACACTTACAGATCAATACACATTCTACACAATCTTACACGGTACTTTCTTTCCTGAAAGTACTATGCCTCGATCCATATTCACCACATTCAACACATCATATAAACACTCAAATGAATACTTCAAATCACAGCAACAATCATTTCAACAAATGATTCCAGTCACAGCAAAACTCATGCCAAGGTTCAGATTTTCGAATATCACATTTAAATCTCAAACAGTTTCAAATAATCACAAAAACAGAGGATATTTCAGTAACAGATGAAAACCGGCGATCACCTCCAGAAACCGGCGATCACGAACAAAACTGGGTTTTTAAACAAGAACATTTTGAAACCGGCGACCTCGTCGCCCTTAACATCAAAACAGAATCGATTACAGTAAACACTTCGCATTTCAACATCAGAACCCCAGAACGAAAGCAAGAACCCGCGACTACGTCGCCCCAACATCTCAATCAGCAAATATAACGTTTTCGTTGGAAAAAGACTAGCTTCCCTTACCTGGACTTGCGCAAAACACCAAGAGCTCCAAAACCCAACGAAGCTTAAAGAATGCCTTGGCTCTGGATTTGCGTCTGGTTTGAAGGACTTGCAGAGAACTTCCCAGGTGCTCTAATGGTGGCCGTCGCTCGTCGTACTCTTGTGTGAAGGTGCCCGAATCGCAGCGCGAAGGAGAGAAATGGAGGAGAAGGGAGGTAACTCACTTTTTCGCTCTTTGGATAACTGCAACGTTTTTCCTCCTCTCAGAAGTGGGTTCTTGCCTCTTAAACCAACTTGTCCACAAAAGCAGCTGCCACCACCCACTCTGCAGGGAAGTCTGAGTGTACGTTTCACTGAACAGTACGACCACTGTTGTCTCTTGTGCATGCCAACCACTGCTCTGAACAGTACGACCACTGTTGTCTCTTGTGCATGCCAACATTCTGATGTCACTGTTCTCAACCAACACTTTTTGTCTACGTGTCGCGCGTGCTGCGCGTCTCATGCTGGGAGTCTGGGTCCCACCTTCTCTACGTACAACTCGACATCGCGCGATAACCTTCCACCGATGACCTCCTGCGTGAAGACTCTCCACCGATGACTCATCCTGGAGGACGACCGATGTCTCTCTCTGGAAGACGACCGATGTCTCCTCCTCCTGGAGACCGACCGAGGTCTCTTCCTCCTGGAGACCGACCAAGGTCTCCTCTTCCTGGAGACCGACCGAGGTCTCCTCTTCCTGGAGACCGACCGAGGTCTCCTCTTGGCGACGCCCGCATGTCTCTCGCGTCCAAGCGATGCCCGCATGCCTCGCGCCATGGCGATGTCCGCATGGCGATGCCCGCATGCCTCTCGCGCCCTGGCGATGCCCGCATGTCTCTCGCGCCCTGGCGATGCCCGCATGCCTCGCGCCCTGGCGATGTCCGCATGCCTCTCGCGCCCTGGTGATCATGTGTAGTAGGCGACCGGCAACTAGGTACACTACAGGCGATTGGCGTTCAGGTGCAATCAAGGCGACAGGCGACTAGGTACACTACAGGCGATTGGCGTTCAGGTGCAATCAAGGCGACAGGCGATCATGTGCCAGAGAAGACGGAGATCGCCTACTCTTTCAATTACGGCGATCTCGTAGACTTTTAAGTTATACTTCCCTTCCTTTATATTTTTAAATAAAACATACTTCGAATCCATTTAAATATAACACTTTTATTCCAATAATATTTTCCAGGTCCTTACAGAGAACACCGAGGCCCCATGTATTTGATCCATCAAATCATCAATCCTAGGTAGGGGGTACTTGTTCTTGATGGTCAACTTGTTCAACTGCCTGTAGTCTATACACAACCGAGACCCTCCATCCTTCTTCTTGACTAGGAGCACTGGAACTCCCCATGGAGATACACTGGGTCTGATGAATTGTTTCTCCAGCAACTCTTCCACTTGCTTCTTTAATTCCACCAACTCGGCTGGTGCCATCCTGTAGGGCGCCATAGACACTGGTCCAGCCCCAGGTACCAAATCAATAGAGAATTCCACTTCTCTCTTAGGGGGTAACCCAGGTACCTCTTCTGGAAATACATCCGTGAAATCTTTCACCACGTGTATTCTGCTTACGTCCCCTTCATTCTTCACCTCCAACCGAGCTAGCATCACGAAGCACCTCACCCCTTCTTCCAACTCTGACTGCCCTTGCTGAGCAGATATCACATCTGACTCTGGGAGGTCTGGAAACGCTACCTTCTGCCTACCGCAGTCTATGAGAACGTGATTGGCAGCTAACCAATCCATTCCCAGGATAACATCCAGGTCCTGAAGAGGTAGGCAGATCAAGTTCACTTTGAATCTGCGTCCCTCTACTATCACTGGACATTCGGGGCAAACTGTAGAGGTCAACACCTGTCCTGACGCAGGTGTAGAGACCAACAGTTCGAAAGGTAATTCCTTCACTAGGAGGCCCAACTCGGCTACACACAGGTTTGACACAAAGGAGTGTGTCGCTCCAGAATCAAACAAAGCTTTTACACCTCTACCAGCAATAAAACAAACACCTTGGATGAGGTTACCTGACTGAGATGCCTCTGTTCCAGACATGGCAAACACTCTCCCTGTTGCCTGAGGTCTGCTGCCTTCATTTCTCATCTGCTGGGAGCCACTGGGTTGGGTCACCCCATTCCTGCTAGGGCACTCTCTAGCAACGTGCCCTGTCTTTTGGCAGACAAAACATCTCCTCTCTGAAGTCTTCTTGAAGCATGCATTGGAGGCGTGTGGTCCACCACAATGGAGACACTTGGGTTTCCAAGGTTGCTGCTGCTGAAACTGGGGAGGTGCTGCTCCTGCCCGATGTGGTGGAGGTCTCGCATAGGGCTTGCTTTGTGGGTGCTGTGCCTTAGCTTTCCCACTGGAAGGACCTCCGGGGTGTGACCTGATCACCCGAGAATCACCCTTTTCTAGGGTCTCCACCATCTTCGCCTTTTCTACTAAGGCGTGAAATTCCCTGATGCACATCGGGGCTATGGTCTTCTTCAGCCCATGCTTCAGCCCCTCTTCGAACTTCCTACACCTCCAGGCCTCGGAGGTCGCCTGGGTATAGAACCGGGCGAGGTACTCAAACCGAGCAGCATAGGCGTTTACTGACATATCCCCCTGCTCCAACTTTAGGAACTCAGCTTCCCTCGCAAACTTGGCGCTGTCTGGGAAGTATTTCTCCAAGAACCTCACCCTGAAGCTCTCCCAATCCAATACATCCTCTCGGGCCTCCATCATCTGCTGAGCTCCCATCCACCAGAACTCAGCTTCTCCAGTTCGTAGATAGGTGGCAAACAACAGTTTCTTCTCTGCAGGGCAGGAGGTTGCCCTAAAGATTTTCTCCAACTCTCTGACCCACTGATCTGCCTGATCAGGGGTAGCATTCCCACTGAACTTGGGTGGGTTGTGTCGCATGAACTCGGTCAGTCCCATCTGTTCTTGAGGCTGACCGACGTGGGAGTTTGTTTCCGCAGATCGAGCAGTTTCCCAGTGTTGCATTGTAGCTTGATGGTTCTGTGCCATCGCTGCATTCTGCTGTTGAATGGCAGTTGCCATCATCTCAATGGCCTTAGCAATCTGGCTCATCTCCGAAGAAGGTTGGGGAGGGGTAGAAGGTCTACGTGCCATCTCTCTTCATTTCAGACTTTGAATCTGTAGGTTTTCTATATTCCCTACAACTATAAGAATGAGATAGATCAGAAATCAATTCATTCAGGAGGTACCATCTAGACCTTACAAAGGTCAGCATCTCAAAGTCATTAAGAATTTGAGTTCATCAACAGGATTATAACACTCCTAACTTCAAACAAAACACCAGAACAGTTACTGGTGTGCAATCATCAATCCAAACAACCACTCTCAGTCAATTACAAGAACACTCAATAAATCACACCAGAATTCAATGTAGGCTAAACATCAAACCTCTGGAATTAAGATTAAGAATCATCCCGATCCAGTTATGAGTGTGCACCCTCATCACTTTATCAAGATCCTCTCATTCTTAGTACCAAGATTTTCAATTAGGGCATACATTCTCTAAGGCACACACAAAATTTCAATACAAAAACGTTTTGAAAACCTTTCCCTATAGTTGTTATTTGAAACTCAAATAGATTTTATGAGCAGAAGAAACACAATGGATCCACAGCCCTCAGGTCATCCTAAGGACGAACGGCTCTGATCCCATTAATGTAACATCCCGCCAAAATAAAACCATACATACATGTATAATGAAAATAAAGGTACACAAATAATATTGAAGAGTACATGATAATATATATATAAGTAATGAAGTTGCTCCTCTTAGGGAGTTTAATACATAACCAGTCAAATGTTTTCAAAATTTAACGAAATTCAATCAAATACAACAAGACCGGCGGTCTCCATACATGAACCGGCGATCTGGTAACAGAAGGCCCCAAAACAGGCGATCTGCTAGCAGGACATAAAACCGGCGATCACCACCAAGAGATAGAAACCGGCGATCTCTTCCTCAGCGACCACTCACTAGGGAGCTCTGCTTCCTGGAAGATCATCTGCTCCCGTGTAAGTTATACACGATCATCACAGTTTTAAGAGAAAAACAGCCAACGAGCATAACACGCAGGGTAAGCTAGATATTTTAAGGAGAGTTTAAATAAGGATAATTAAATTAAAATCAAGGTAAACAATTTCAAGATATTCACGTATCGCTATCAAGTTTCTCATACCCTTCACTTGATCGCCCAGAAATCACACATTTCACAATATTTTCAAGAGTCATTCTATTTCACAAACTGCATCAAGTGTCTATAAATTTCAAGTTCCTCATTTCACATGTCAGACCACCACTGACTCAGCACACAAGACACTTGACACTACTTCCGGAAGACTCATGCATTGATTAGACTCAGAGATCTGCACCTGTCATACTAAACAGCTGTAATGTTTCCTAGCTATGCGCATCAACACAAATCTCGATCTCAAGTTCATCATTCTCACAGTATGACAGGGTTAATCCATAGAACAGGCCGAGCTCGTTCTTTTTCACACGAGTCACCCATTCATATGAACCTCCTTCGACTCTCACCAACTGAGTAACTTCCTCTATGTGATTCCATTACCTCAGCAGAGTCAGGATATCCCCTTAGGAATCACCGATCAATGCACATCCTACACAATCTTACACGGTATTTTCTTTCCTGAAAATACTATGCCTCGATCCCACATTCACAACACCCAAGACATCATACCACTTAAATAAATGATTCAAGTCACAGCAACATTCGTTTCAAAGATTCAGATTTTCGAAGATCACCTTTAAGCTTCAACAGTTCAAAGTAACACCAAAAACAGGGAGTTCGCAAACATCGCCCAAACCGGCGACCTGATTCAAAAACAGGGTATTTCGAAGTTTGTATTTAAAAACCGGCTACCACGTCGCTCAAAAACACACAGAACAGAGCATTCACGAAGATGAAAACGAAACCGGCGACCTCGTCGCCCTCACTTCCGAAATAGCTAAACTACGACTTGTATTGAAAATGGAGGCTAGCTTCCCTTACCTGGACTTGCGCAAACACCAGGAGCTCCGAAATCCAACGAAGCCTAAAGAACGCCTTGGCTCTGTTTTTGCGTCTGTTTTGAAGGACTTGCAGAGAACTTCCCAGGTGCTCTAATGGTGGCTGCCGCTCGTCGTACTCTTGTGTGAAGGTGCCAGAATCGCAGCGCGAAGGAGAGAAAAGGAGAAGAATGGAGGTAAACTCACTCTTTTGCTCTTGAACCACTGCAACGTTTCTTTTTCTCAGAAGTGGGTTTTTGAATCTTAAACCAACTTGCCCACAAAAGCCGCTGCCACCACCCACTCTGCAGGGGAGTTTGCGTGTACGCTTCCCTGAACAGTACAACTACGCGTGCCTCTGCGCAGGCTAACACTCTGAGGTCACTATTCTGAACCACCCCTTTTGTCTACGTGGCGCGCGTGCAGGACGTTTCATGCTGGGAGTCTGGGTCCCACTTTATCTGTGTGAAACTCGACATCGCGCGATAACCTTTCACTGATGACCACTGGCGCGAAGACTATCCACCGATGACCTCTCGCGCGAAGGCTATCCACCGATGACATCTCGCGCGAAGACTATCCACCGATGTCCTCTCGCGCGAAGATTATCCACCGATGTCCTCTCGCGCGAAGACTATCCACCGATGTCCTTTCGCGCGAAGACTAACCCCCCGATGTCCTCTCGCGCGAAGACTAACCCCGCATGCCTCGCGCCCTGGCGATCACGTGTAGCCTAGGCGACCGGCGATTATGTGTTAACAAGGAACTCTTGTAGTCTTCTAAGCTACACTTTCCTTCCTTTTTATTTTAAATAAAAACATACTTAGAATTCATTTAAAATATACCCTTTTATTCCAATTTAATTTTACAGGTCCTTACATTCTCCCCATCAAGAAAAATTTTCGTCCCCGAAAATTGAATTACAAGGAAAAGAGGTATGGATAAGCCTCTCTCATGGGTTCTTCTAACTCCCAAGTTGAATCCCCCGATCTCTCATCCCACACCACTTTCACCATGTTGATGGTCTTGCCTCTGAGCTGTTTACTTTGCCGATCGTCAATGCTGACTGGTTTTGCTTCAAAGGACAAGTCATCCCTGATCTGCACATCGTCCACTTCCAGCACATGACTAGGGTCCTCCAACTGCTTATCCTTTAAAATCCCAAGGAAGTCATTAGTTATAGCCAGCTTACTACAACTAATGTGATTTACGTGAAATTCTACTCCAAGGTTTAAGTCTCTGAACTGCTCGATCAGTTTCTGCTCTTTCATCATCATGGTGGCGACTTGTATTGATTTTCTACTCAAAGCATCTGCCACTACATTGGCCTTCCCTGGATGATACATGAGTTGAAAATGGTAGTCCTTTAGAAACTCCATCCACCTTCTTTGTCTCATGTTTAGTTCCTTCTGATCGAACAGGTATTTCAAGCTCTTATGGTCACTGAACACCTGGAACCGAGCTCCATATAAATAGTGCCTCCAGATCTTCAAGGCAAAAACCACAGCCGCCAACTCTAAGTCATGCGTAGGGTAGTTTCTCTCATGAACCTTGAGTTGCCTTGAAGCATATGCAACCACTCTCTTTTCTTGCATCAAAACACATCCCAAGCCCTGATGTGAAGCGTCACAGAAGACATCAAAAGGTCTTCCTACCTCGGGGATCACCAGCACTGGGGCACTGGTCAACCTCTCCTTTAGTTCCATGAAGCTTTGCTCACATCGGTCGGTCCAAGCAAAAGGTTGGTCCTTGCGGGTCAGCTGTGTTAAAGGAGCCACTACCTTGGAAAAATCCTCAATAAACCTCCGATAGTAGCCCGCCAAACCCACAAAGCTTCTTATCTCAGTGACTGTCTTAGGACGTTCCCACTGCAGCACTGCCTCCACCTTGGCTGGATCCACCGAGATCCCCTGGGCAGATATCACGTGTCCTAGGAAGTTGACTTCCTTCAGCCAGAACTCACACTTGGAGAACTTGGCATAGAGTTGCTTCTCTCTCAGTATCTCCAATACTGTCTTCAGGTGTTCCTCATGCTCTTCCTCGGTCCTTGAATAAATGAGTATGTCGTCTATGAAGACCACCACAAACTTATCCAAGAAAGGGCGAAAAATCCTATTCATGTAGTCCATGAACAGGGCTGGAGCATTGGTGACTCCAAACGGCATCACTACATACTCATAGTGCCCATACCGAGACCTAAAAGCTGTCTTTTGAACATCTTCAGCTTTTACCAAAATTTGGTGGTACCCCGATCTCAGATCAATCTTGGAGAACACCGAGGCCCCATGTATTTGATCCATCAAATCATCAATTCTAGGTAGGGGGTACTTGTTCTTGATGGTCAACTTGTTCAACTGCCTGTAGTCTATACACAACCGAGACCCTCCATCCTTCTTCTTGACTAGGAGCACTGGAACTCCCCATGGAGATACACTGGGTCTGATGAATTGTTTCTCCAGCAACTCTTCCACTTGCTTCTTTAATTCCACCAACTCGGCTGGTGCCATCCTGTAGGGCGCCATAGACACTGGTCCAGCCCCAGGTACCAAATCAATAGAGAATTCCACTTCTCTCTTAGGGGGTAACCCAGGTACCTCTTCTGGAAATACATCCGTGAAATCTTTCACCACGTGTATTCTGCTTACGTCCCCTTCATTCTTCACCTCCAACCGAGCTAGCATCACGAAGCACCTCGCCCCTTCTTCCAACTCTGACTGCCCTTGCTGAGCAGATATCACATCTGACTCTGGGAGGTCTGGAAACGCTACCTTCTGCCTACCGCAGTCTATGAGAACGTGATTGGCAGCTAACCAATCCATTCCCAGGATAACATCCAGGTCCTGAAGAGGTAGGCAGATCAAGTTCACTTTGAATCTGCGTCCCTCTACTATCACTGGACATTCGGGGCAAACTGTAGAGGTCAACACCTGTCCTGACGCAGGTGTAGAGACCAACAGTTCGAAAGGTAATTCCTTCACTAGGAGGCCCAACTCGGCTACACACAGGTTTGACACAAAGGAGTGTGTCGCTCCAGAATCAAACAAAGCTTTTACACCTCTACCAGCAATAAAACAAACACCTTGGATGAGGTTACCTGACTGAGATGCCTCTGTTCCAGACATGGCAAACACTCTCCCTGTTGCCTGAGGTCTGCTGCCTTCGTTTCTCATCTGCTGGGAGCCACTGGGTTGGGTCACCCCATTCCTGCTAGGGCACTCTCTAGCAACGTGCCCTGTCTTTTGGCAGACAAAACATCTCCTCTCTGAAGTCTTCTTGAAGCATGCATTGGAGGCGTGTGGTCCACCACAATGGAGACACTTGGGTTTCCAAGGTTGCTGCTGCTGAAACTGGGGAGGTGCTGCTCCTGCCCGATGTGGTGGAGGTCTCGCATAGGGCTTGCTTTGTGGGTGCTGTGCCTTAGCTTTCCCACTGGAAGGACCTCCGGGGTGTGACCTGATCACCCGAGAATCACCCTTTTCCAGGGTCTCCACCATCTTCGCCTTTTCTACTAAGGCGTGAAATTCCCTGATGCACATCGGGGCTATGGTCTTCTTCAGCCCATGCTTCAGCCCCTCTTCGAACTTCCTACACCTCCAGGCCTCGGAGGTCACCTGGGTATAGAACCGGGCGAGGTACTCAAACCGAGCAGCATAGGCGTTTACTGACATATCCCCCTGCTCCAACTTTAGGAACTCAGCTTCCCTCGCAAACTTGGCGCTGTCTGGGAAGTATTTCTCCAAGAACCTCACCCTGAAGCTCTCCCAATCCAATACATCCTCTCGGGCCTCCATCATCTGCTGAGCTCCCATCCACCGGAACTCAGCTTCTCTAGTTAGTAGATAGGTGGCAAACAACAGTTTCTTCTCTTCAGGGCAGGAGGTCGCCCTAAAGATTTTCTCCAACTCTCTGACCCACTGATCTGCCTGATCAGGGGTAGCATTCCCACTGAACTTGGGTGGGTTGTGTCGCATGAACTCGGTCAGTCCCATCTGTTCTTGAGGCTGACCGACGTGGGAGTTTGTTTCCGCAGATCGAGCAGTTTCCCAGTGTTGCATTGTAGCTTGATGGTTCTGTGCCATCGCTGCATTCTGCTGTTGAATGGCAGTTGCCATCATCTCAATGGCCTTAGCAATCTGGCTCATCTCCGAAGAAGGTTGGGGAGGGGTAGAAGGTCTACGTGTCATCTCTCTTCGTTTCAGACTTTGAATCTGTAGGTTTTCTATATTCCCTACAACTATAAGAATGAGATCGATCAGAAATCAATTCATTCAGGAGGTACTGTAAGGACCTGGAAAATCTTATTGGAATAAAAGTGATATATTTTAAGTGAATTCTAAGTATGTTTTTATTTAAAATAAAAATGAAGGAAAGTGTAGTTAGAAAGCTATGAGATCGCCTGGAACATGATCACCAGAGCGCGAGATGCATGTGGGCTTTGCCCGGGCGCGAGAGGCATGCGGGCGTTGCCAAGAGGAGACCTCGGTCGGTCTCCAGGAAGAGGAGACCTCGGTCGGTCTCCAAGAAGAGGAGACCTCGGTCGGTCTCCAGGAAGAGGAGACCTCGGTCGGTCTCCAGGAGGAGGAGACATCGGTCGTCTTCCAGGGAGGGACGTCGGTCGTCCTGTTATACGCACCAGAATGAACGTCTTGCATGCGCGACACGTAGTCAGTGGCTCCAGAGAGTTGGTACGGTAGTGCACAGTGTTTGTGTGCGCAAAGTCAGCCGCGCAGCCTTACTGTCAGGTTTGTGCTTGAGTAAAGGAAAACTCACATGCTAGGTATCTCAGAGAGTAGGCTAGGGCGGCTACACAGCAGGCCTACGTCCTTAGCCTCAGAAGGCTCCTCTTAGTGAGTTTAGAACGCAGTGGGAGTATAAAAGGTGACAGAGTGAGTTCACCTTCATCTTTCTCTTTTCTCTCCCTTGCACTGCGACTCAGTATTTCCCAGGCACCTTCAAGCAAAAGCAAGACGAGCGACGACTGCCATAGAGCTTTTGGGAAGGTTCTCTGCAAGTTTTACCGATTTGAACGCTTAGGCAGAGTTCGGGCATCCTTTACGTTCGGTGGTTTAGAGCTTGAAGTGAGATTTCACGCTGATCCAGGTAAGGGAAGCTAGTCTTTTTCCAACGATAACTGGATATTTGATGTTTGTGATGATAGGGCGACGAGGTCGCCGGTTTTACTTCGCTTTCACGGTGTTTGATGTTGAAATGTGAGATGTTTACGATAACAGTTCTGTTTGGATGTTGGGGGCGACGTGGTCGCCGGTTTTTAAAAATGTTCTTGTTTAAAAACCCAGTTTTGTTCGTGATCGCCGGTTTCTGGAGGTGATCGCCGGTTTTCATCTGTTATTGAAATATCCCCCGTTTTATGCTGTTTCAAAAGTGTTTGAGATTTTAAATGTGATATTCGAAAATCTGAACCTTGGTATGAGTTTTGCTGTGATTGAAATCGTTCATTGAAGTGTTATGTGATGTGTTGAATGTTGTGATTGTGGATCGAGGCATAGTATTTTCAGGAAAGAAAATACCGTGTAAGGTCGTGTAAGAGGTGTATTGATCGGTGATCCTATAATGAGACATCCTGACTCTACTGAGGTAATGAAATCACATAGAGGAAGTTACTCAGTTGTGGAGAGTCGATGGAGGTTCATACGTATGGGTGTCTCGTGTGAAACAGAACGAGTTCGGCCTGTTGTATGGATTAACCTTGTCATACCGTGATAATGAGAATATTGAGATGGTGTGATGCGCATGGCTGTGGGAACTTTCCAGCCTTTTGGTATGACAGGTGCGAATCTCTGGGTCTAATCAACGCATGAGTCTCCGGAAATAGTGGTCAAGTGTCTGGTGTGATGAGTCAGTGGAAAGTCTGACGTGAGAAATGAGAAATTGAATTAATAGACACTTGATTGCTGATGTGAATTGAAATACTCTTGGATTGATTTGTGAAATATGGGATTTCCTGATAGTCTTGTGGAATATGGAAATGTGATGGCTGATATTGATACGGTTCATGGATGTTGTGAAGTTCTTATGTATGCTCTTGATTCAAAGTTTTCTTAAATATATAGCTTACCCTGTATTTTGTTTCTGTGGCTGTTTTCTTAAACCTGTGATGATCGTGTATCTTTACACGGGAGCAGATGAGGTTGCAGGAAGTGGAATTCCCCTGTGAGTGATCGCCGTATGTGGTCGCCTGTTTTCTGTTCTTGCTGGGCGATCGCCCCCTTTTACCATTTTCTGATAGGCGATCTCCGTTTTCTGTTAGGAGATCGGTAGTTTTGTATTTTGCTGTTTTTATGTTTAAGTTTTGGAAAACGACCGTTTTGTATTAAACTCCCTGCGAGGAGAACTCCTTTGTATATATATACAATTATGTTTATTTCAATATATTTGTTTTACCGTTATTTCATATTACGAAAATGCAAAAATGCGAAATGTATTTGGCGGGATGTTACAGGTACCATCTAGACCTTACAAAGGTCAGCATCTCAAAGTCATTAAGAATTTGAGTTCATCAACAGGATTATAACACTCCTAACTTCAAACAAAACACCAGAACAGTTACTGGTGTGCAATCATCAATCCAAACAACCACTCTCAGTCAATTACAAGAACACTCAATAAATCACACCAGAATTCAATGTAGGCTAAACATCAAACCTCTGGAATTAAGATTAAGAATCATCCCGATCCAGTTATGAGTGTGCACCCTCATCACTTTATCAAGATCCTCTCATTCTTAGTACCAAGATTTTCAATTAGGGCATACATTCTCTAAGGCACACACAAAATTTCAATACAAAAACGTTTTGAAAACCTTTCCCTATAGTTGTTATTTGAAACTCAAATAGATTTTATGAGCAGAAGAAACACAATGGATCCACAGCCCTCAGGTCATCCTAAGGACGAACGGCTCTGATCCCATTAATGTAACATCCCGCCAAAATAAAACCATACATACATGTATAATGAAAATAAAGGTACACAAATAATATTGAAGAGTACATGATAATATATATATAAGTAATGAAGTTGCTCCTCTTAGGGAGTTTAATACATAACCAGTCAAATGTTTTCAAAATTTAACGAAATTCAATCAAATACAACAAGACCGGCGGTCTCCATACATGAACCGGCGATCTGGTAACAGAAGGCCCCAAAACAGGCGATCTGCTAGCAGGACATAAAACCGGCGATCACCACCAAGAGATAGAAACCGGCGATCTCTTCCTCAGCGACCACTCACTAGGGAGCTCTGCTTCCTGGAAGATCATCTGCTCCCGTGTAAGTTATACACGATCATCACAGTTTTAAGAGAAAAACAGCCAACGAGCATAACACGCAGGGTAAGCTAGATATTTTAAGGAGAGTTTAAATAAGGATAATTAAATTAAAATCAAGGTAAACAATTTCAAGATATTCACGTATCGCTATCAAGTTTCTCATACCCTTCACTTGATCGCCCAGAAATCACACATTTCACAATATTTTCAAGAGTCATTCTATTTCACAAACTGCATCAAGTGTCTATAAATTTCAAGTTCCTCATTTCACATGTCAGACCACCACTGACTCAGCACACAAGACACTTGACACTACTTCCGGAAGACTCATGCATTGATTAGACTCAGAGATCTGCACCTGTCATACTAAACAGCTGTAATGTTTCCTAGCTATGCGCATCAACACAAATCTCGATCTCAAGTTCATCATTCTCACAGTATGACAGGGTTAATCCATAGAACAGGCCGAGCTCGTTCTTTTTCACACGAGTCACCCATTCATATGAACCTCCTTCGACTCTCACCAACTGAGTAACTTCCTCTATGTGATTCCATTACCTCAGCAGAGTCAGGATATCCCCTTAGGAATCACCGATCAATGCACATCCTACACGATCTTACACGGTATTTTCTTTCCTGAAAATACTATGCCTCGATCCCACATTCACAACACCCAAGACATCATACCACTTAAATAAATGATTCAAGTCACAGCAACATTCGTTTCAAAGATTCAGATTTTCGAAGATCACCTTTAAGCTTCAACAGTTCAAAGTAACACCAAAAACAGGGAGTTCGCAAACATCGCCCAAACCGGCGACCTGATTCAAAAACAGGGTATTTCGAAGTTTGTATTTAAAAACCGGCGACCACGTCGCTCAAAAACACACAGAACAGAGCATTCACGAAGATGAAAACGAAACCGGCGACCTCGTCGCCCTCACTTCCGAAATAGCTAAACTACGACTTGTATTGAAAATGGAGGCTAGCTTCCCTTACCTGGACTTGCGCAAACACCAGGAGCTCCGAAATCCAACGAAGCCTAAAGAACGCCTTGGCTCTGTTTTTGCGTCTGTTTTGAAGGACTTGCAGAGAACTTCCCAGGTGCTCTAATGGTGGCTGCCGCTCGTCGTACTCTTGTGTGAAGGTGCCAGAATCGCAGCGCGAAGGAGAGAAAAGGAGAAGAATGGAGGTAAACTCACTCTTTTGCTCTTGAACCACTGCAACGTTTCTTTTTCTCAGAAGTGGGTTTTTGAATCTTAAACCAACTTGCC